>JAGQAX010000018.1:17339088-18586543 GCA_019142605.1 Cephalopholis sonnerati | reverse complement strand
TTAGTCATCCATTAGTCATGTATCCCATCCAGATGTCTGGTGGAGGAAAGGAAGGGGAGGAGGAGATAGCAGCAGGTGTAGATCTCTCTGAGCCCAGCTGAGCTCTAAAAGGCAGTGCTTAGCACCCACAGCTCCGTCATCTGGCCTCTCCCCTGTCTCCGCCAGCCTTTCGACAGCCCATTCCTCATCATTTACCCCTTTTTGGCAAAGCCCAGAGCCCTTCTAATGGGCCGCTCTGAATGCTTCCAGATGTTTGTTTATTTGTTGTGCAGCAACTATAAAACAGTTTACTCTTAGTTTGGATCTGTTCCCGTTGCTCCATTTTTTGGGGGTGGGGGGGGGGGGCACTGAGGGAGTGAGGGGGAGTGTAGCCGGAGTTGTGGTGCAGATCACCCCGACATGTAATGAAAGTGAGCCGCCAAACAAATGTGAGGCACCCCATGGGTGTCATCAGGAAGATTTTTTTTTCGCTTTGAAGGCCGCTTTTCTCCTGGGATTTTAATAACAGTTGTGCACCATTTAAGATACATACATACAAAGTAGCTGGAAGCAGGCCCAGAACAGCAAGATTAAAAGGGCCCTGGGCTCATACTGTAAAGGCAGATTTCAGGCATTTTTCCTTGTCTGTTTACTCTGCTTGTACAAAGATATCCCTTTCATTTACAGCCGTCACTGCTGAGGGATGGCCTACTCAAATTTAATCTGATGCCTGTGAAAAAAAAAAGTTACTGGTGCCTGGCATATTTATTGAAATATACAGAGGAAATGAAAGGCATTTCATTAAAATCTCCGCTGTGTACATGGATGTATCAATCAAGTCTGAAGCATCTTTTCTTGAACTACAGTTATAATTAGATCTATGGAATAAACTTGTGAATCGCACTTCAAAATGTGTCATCCTAAGAAAATGACAAGCAAGTAATAAATAACCCAGCACATAGCTTTGCATGTTGAGCTGATAAATCATCATGGTAAGGCACAAGAACACAGTATGTGTTTGGCTGTGGCCTAATAGTATGGTAGTCTTCATGGAGACACACAGTACTTTAGGCTGGGACTCCATTTTGGACTGTTAGATTTAGAGTTGAGTTGACAGTTGGACCAGTACTGAGAGTTAGAGCCAAGGTGACAGTAGTGGAGGATCCTCAGGCCCCTCTGCCAGACTATATACTCCACTCCACTCTGTGTCACGCCTTCACCAAGACACACTGGAGCCCCCACCATCCTCCTTCACTTTGTCTTTTGTCTGGCTCGCTCTCATTTTTACGTCTTCTTTTTACTGTTTAACGCCGGTCTTTTCCTCTCCCCTTTATCTCTCCCTCTTGTTCTGTCTATCTCTTGTCAGATCTAGTCTATGAAATCTTGATTTAGATTTCGCTACCACAACTCTTTCACTTTCCTCCCTCCCCTTGCTCTTCTCCTCACTGCCTTGTTTTGCTTCGTCTCCTCCAGGTTGACTCCTCCACCAACAAAGACAGGAGCTTATCCTGGAGTTCTGTCCTTGGTTTCCACCCCTCTCTCCCTGGGCAGTGACCTGCCAGCGCTGCCCTCCTCTGGGAGCTCCTAGATGCTGTAATTACCTCTGGCACCCAGGCTCTGGGGCTTCCACACAGGTGACATGGTGGAGGGGGTGGAGGTGCAGAGGGTTGAAAAGAGGAAAGGGAGGTTCTCTCTGAGCAGCCGACAGGGCGATGTCAGAAGTGCTGCTGATCCGCCTGCTACTGCAGCAGTCAAGATAAAACTATACAGCCTTCCTTGTACCCCCATTAAAAAAGCCACTTCATAAACCCTTAAAAAACTACAGTCAGGATCACATACTGTAGGTTTACTTACTAATATTCCACCAAATTCATGGTTTGATTCTGTCAAATGTCATAATTCAATATATTTTAAATACAGCAGAGTGCCATTTGTCTCATACATTGAGTGTGGTTTCTCAGCATTATTATAGCACAAAACAAAAGCAGCTCTTTACAGAGCAGCACAAACAGGACACACATATCACCACCTCACTTTTTCAACAGATTTTGAATAAACCGTGTAGCAAATTGTTTAATTTACCACATTGAAGCAAGAGTTCTGGCATTGAACTACATAAAACGGCTCAGCATATTGTTTCACCCCTTTTGTTTATATCCTGAATTTAACTCAGTTGTTTGGAATTACTGTCTGCAAAATGTTGTTTGTTGTAGCAATGCTTTGCCGCAGCTTTGTTCTCTTTGAATGAGGAGTTACTGTGACCGTCTCCAAAGCACAGAAAACGCAAGAAAACTCAAGTATGTTTAAGAAGTGTAAATAAAAGGAGAAAAAAAAAAACATAACAAAGAGCTGGGGAAGGGGCTGGAGGCAGGGACATGAAGAGGAGGTGAAGGGCGAAGATGAGGGCTGTGTTATCTAAGACTGCAGCGCTGCATCATAAAAATAACAAATGGAGACTGTCACTGCTGCTCAGATCTTAGACGGAGGGGAAAATATTTCATGTCAGATCCCCTCACCTTTAAATGGACTGTTCTTAGCCAGGTCTGATTTTGACAAAGCACGGGGCTCTTCATGTCCTTACATCCAGTGAGAGCTGCCACCGTCCACGCTTTTATGACATAGATCTGTCCTTGGCACCATAAACTGGGGGTAGAGGAGGGATGGTCACTGTTGACCTGTTGTGCTACCAAACTGGTGGTCAACACTTCACAAACATTTTGCATTGTTAAGACAGTGATGAATGTCTCAGACATAACAAATGACCCGAGAAAAGTGGGGTTCATTGTGAGGACCCTGACTCTGGATAAAATGCTGGTAGACATCATCAGTATGTGTTCAGGAAAAGGTGTACCACAGCAACTCAGTCTAACTGGGCCTGATTCACTATAAACTGCACATTCAGGACGTTAAGACACAGAGTCGAGATGTCGAGTGATTCCCGCTGGACAAAACCTACTTAACCTCCTGAGACCCTGTGTCCTCGTATGAGGCCATTACATTGTAGGTTTGCTTGACCTTATACTTCATTCTACTTAACTCAGACCTGCTGTCCTCATTCGTGGACACTTTTTTATGCCATCTAGTGGTAGTAAGATTACAATACACTAATTCATTTAAAAGCAAGATGGCAGCCATCTCTGCAAAGTCAGTCTGCAGGTGACCCTGACACAAAAGTGGACAAGATCCAAAACCTGATCACATTTTATGGTTGAAACTTGTTTATTCATGATAAATAATGTTTGTAATTGATATGGCAACACATTTGACCAATTTTAGCAACAGCAACAAGCTAAGATACTGTTAATTAGGAAGTACACGTTTGAGGACACTGGGGCTTTATTATTGTTGACAATGCTTTGTTTTTTTATACTTATCAAGTCCTACTGATCCCAAATAGCTAGGAGAAATTAAAAATGCATGCTAAACAGAAGTTCAGGTCTCAGGAGATTGAAGTGGAAATAGACAAGTTTTTTGCTATCAAGTAAATCTTGATTACAAAATGTAATGGCAATAGAATGATGACACCATCAGCATTTAGATTGGTTCTCTGTAAACCTCGCTTTTTCTATGCATCTCTGTCTGCCACCGGGTACAATTACCCCGGAAAACTAAGTCTCCATTTACACCACAAAGGAAGGGCGTCCACTAAGGATACACCAATTTAAAAAGGGAAATGATGGCTGTGTCCAAAATCATTCACTCTTTCACTACTCACTACTCACTGTAATGGGAGTTCTATGTAGAGGACTATGTAGTGAGCACCGATAATTACGTCACTGCCGTCGCATAATTAAAAATGTCATGTCGACGTTGGCTGGTAAACCGTCCAAAGCAAATACCAACATGCATATTTGTGATAAAAACATGAAATTATATTGAGCATATTTTCCCCAAATCAATAAATAATGTTACAAAGTACTTTGTGGCTGTTTGTGTTGTGTTGTGAGATGCGCTGCTCACATTAAACATAGGCCTTCAACATTACACTGTCAGCTAGACAGTGTTTAATCTTGTTTTTCTGCTTAATCTTTGTTGTGTTGAAGTTTGTTTTACCTATCAGTCATGTAATAATTTGTGAATTTAATGTAAAATGTTAAGTATTTCACCCTTCACAGCAAAAATCAACTAGTAGCAACCCAGCTTGCTAACAATAGCTAGTGTTACTAGCCCTACTCTGTACAGTAACTGAGATGATCAACTGCTGTTTTATTTTCATCTCTTTGGGACTGACGACTTCACATTAAATTGACAGTTTATAACACGGCAAAGAAAACCAGGTAAAACAAACTTCACCATGTCATTACACATTAAACTTGTTACTGAGCAGCTCTCTCTTCTCTCGTCCATCTTGGTGTCCGTCTTTAGCGCAATGCATGATGGGATATACTGCTTGGTGAGTGAACATCGGTTGTACGCTACTTCACATGATGCATTGCAGAATACTTTGAGTCCACAATATAGGGTAACATAATTCCCAATATTCATTCGGACAGCACTACAAAATGGCAAACTCAATCGGACGCAGCCAAAGAAATCCTAACTGTGAAAAACTAATTGAACTGTTTTTGAGTAATTAAGCTACTATCTTTGAATGAGCACAAATTTAAAACAACGTTAACATTTACCTTTGCTGAATACTCATTTTTACTGAATAGAGCATAAATGCAGCATCGTATAACTCAATGCAACCTCATTACTTTTAGTTCCGGCCACCAGATGCTAACAGCTAATGTTAATTAGCTCTCCTCTTGCTGATGTCAACACAGATTTGTTGCTCACAATGTAGCATTATTGGGAAAAAATAGGCTATGCTAATATGCATCAGTAGTGAGTTAACTTAACCTTTTGGTGCGACGGCGTCCTAGGGAAGGTCTATGTTTGTCCCAAACATGTTTTCTATTTTCCCCTAGATGACGATATGCTGTAAGCCTCAATCCCTGCTTTTCAAAATTGATGTGACACACAGAAAAACGTCAGCCACTGGAAATAGTGAATGTCATCTTATTTGCCAAAAGGCCAATGACAGTAAACAAGGCGAATATCAGCTGATACCAATGTTCGGCCGATAAATTGGGGATCAACAGCGCTTTTGTAGTATTGTACCTATTTCCTGTTACCAAATTATATAAATGTAAGATTGTTGCAGTAATTCTCCCCAGGAGTTGATATGGCAAACATTGGAACGACATTAGTAACTGTGGAACTCTAACTCACGAATGAAAATTAGACAGGAAGTGATCAGGACGTCTTTGCAACAGCTCCAGCAATAATACCACCTGGAAACACCATGGAGGGAAAAGTTGTCCATTTCCACTTTAATATTTTTGCAAGAACACATTTTAAAATAACATACCTTTCAGGAATATATAACCTGCTTCATGTCTTTATCTTGTGTTTATGCTTTTAATGCTACTTTTACAGTGTGGCGGCATCTATGGTGTCAAATTATCTTCATCATATTCATTCTTGAGGCATCCAATAAAATGCATTTTGGTAGTTCAAGGACACTAATTGCTATACATGAATTTGAAACTGATACGACTCTGAGGATCAAAGTTTAAGTAAAACAAGTACGTTTTTTTTTACATAAACTGATTTATATGTAAAGTATAATACAATTGACTGCCACAGCCTTTTACCATAAACACAGGAGGTGGCATGCACAATTAATTTAGAACATTGTGTCTTTTTAATTAATGCGATGCATTCTTCCTAGAGTGCAGCGTTTGATGTTAAGGAGTTGCTACCGAATTACATCAACTGACTACACCGGGTCAATATGAGGCCTAATCAATGTCTAGTATCAACAGATCAAGGATGCTTCATCTCGTATATGTGCTGCGCGCTCCCACGCATACATTCAGATCAGAGTTAACCTAGATTACTCAGATTTATTCCCACTATCAAAACATCACACAGATGAGATGAGATCAATAAGAATAGATAACATAACTTCAACTCAGTCTCAAGGTCAATAGATTCCCACTCTCTGTAGCCGTTAGGGTTATGACTTATATTTACATAATCCGTGGGCCTGGGTTTTGATTGAATGTATGATAACATATTGTGCTTCTTCCTGTTTACTTTGAAGAATATCTGAACAGATGTAAGTACAAAGCACCTAACTGAAAAGGTTATGAAGTCCAAAGGTCTTTCGTTTTCCCTTACCTTTGTGGTTCTTGGCATCTTTGGATCCTCGGGGCAGAGGAGTGTAGGGCAATGGGCGACTCTCAGATCCAGCTTCATTAGATAGCTAGGAAAAGGAGAAATACAAATAGGATGAATATTTAAAAGAAAAAAAAGGGAAAGGATCTCTGTAGCTGAATATGAGTGTCATAAATCTTTTGGGATTGGTACAGGAAATGTTGGAAACACTGCTCCTGTTTTATGACATAATGTGACAGGCCATGTTTTATTACTTCTCCCGTGCTGTGGAGCTTCACTCTTGTCTTTGATGGTCTGATCTACGACCTGGTTAGGGAGAAGAGGTCTTAACCTTCACTCAGCCATGACCTCCTGCAGTGGTCAACTAAAGGGCAGACGTCACTCACTCTGAACAGCCAAATGTAGCGTGGCTATGTGAGGGGTGGTCGGACAAATGACACGAAATGACCTCCGAGCACTGGTTTTAAGAGAGGAAATCTTTAACTAGCTGCCTTATTTAATGTCACATAATTGAAATGTGAGGTAAATATGTGCATAGATTCCTGCCCTCGAGACTAGAATGAGCTATCGATTGTGAGCAGAGGTTCAGGCTAAACAAGTGTGACAAATGCTGCTTTAAGACAAAGAGAAAACAGAGGCCTGAATCTGAGAGCGTGTTCCCAAACAGGTCAAGAGTTTCTTGTGTTGTTGTTGTTCTTTCGTGCACTTTCAAGGTCCAAAACATCCTCTTCCTTCCCATAGCCTTTTAGCTAGTGGAGCAGGCAGTTTATCATGACACAGCGATATCCGATGCCTTTGCAGAAATACTTTCCTTTCCTGCAGGAAGGAATTCACTGGGTCTTTAATCATAGCAAGAGACTCAACTGACAAATACATATTAGAGATGGTTTGGAGCTGCATTTTTCCCACTTTTATTGTTGTTCCTCTACATGCCCATGCATAACCTTGAGAAATGGAATGGTCTGCACTGTTAAATGGAACCATATTCTTCATGGGCAAAGAGAGCACTGTGAATTGAAAACGATCACATAATGTGCTTTCAGATAGCATCTCTGAAAGGCATTAAGGTCTGGCCAGCATGTGTGTCACATTACACCAAAGAGAAAAAAATGGCAAAATAAGCCTATTTTGAGACCTCACTACATATATGCTGGTGGACCGTGCTTTTGAAAGAAACAGCTTGGAATAGAAATATTGTTTTGACAGCAGACCTGCTGCCTCTAGAGTGGCTGAAACCTGTTTAGAAATATCACAGATCACTCCTTGCTTGTACGCTGTACGCGTATGGAATGTGTAATACAAGAAGTAAAACAACTTAAAATAAGAACATACTGTGCTCGGTAAAAACTGACACCTCCCATTGGAGGAAAAATAATCAGTTGTTTATGACTGCAGAACCAGCAAGATGGATATTGGAATGGGCCATAGAGATTCTGAACCAAAATTACCACCACACATCCTGTCGACAAAACAGTCTCTTTCCTGTCCAATTTTTTTTTCATTTTGCCAGACTTGCTCTATGATTTTCAGTCACACTGACCATAAATGGCAGCACAGCTGTTGACAGCAAGAGGGTTTCCGGTTCAAATTCAGGGTGAGGAGTTTGAATCCGGAGGTGGGAGAGCCCTTCTGTGCGGAAATTTGCATGTTCTCCCCACATCATCTGTGGTTTTCTCTGGCTACTCCGGCTTCCTCCCACAGTCCAAAGACATGCAAGGTTAGGTTAACAGGTGACTCTTAAAATTGCCAATGTGAGCATGAATGGTTGTCTGTCTCTATGTGTCAGCCCTGTGATAGTCTGGCGACCTGTCCAGGGTGTACCCCGCCTCTCGGCCAATGTCAGCTGGCACAGGCTCCAGCTGCCCCGCGACCCCTAACAGGAAAAGTGATTTAGGAAAATGAATTGAGTTTTATACACTGTTGGAAAGATTATATTCTAAGCTTTCTCATAATATCCGTATTGTTTTTGTACTCCAAATATTAAGCAAAGTTCCATTATGACTGTAAGCGAGTCATGATTTTGAGAAAGTGGCCGCAAAGATATGTGATAGAGCCAATTGACCCTCCAAAGTGGGAGCACATGCTGTACTCCAAGTACTGTCCTGGATGGCATGATACACAAAAGCTTGAGGAAACTTGTACTTTGTGGCCAGCAAGGTAAGAAAAACCAACAGACCCAACAAAACCGTGCAGGACAACCTGAAAATATTGTTTATGTTGAAAGAACTGTGGTCTGTTTGACGAATAAGGTAGCATATACAGTTTGTACTGGACCTCAAACTTTGGTGCTCATGGTTTCAGTAAAATGAACATAAAGATTGAAATGTGGAGAATCTAACTGAGCCAATTATGCGTAGCATGTCCATATTGACAAAAACATAAACATTATATTTTGTTGCGCGATGCTAAGCGGCTTAGAACTAGCACATTGGGTTTTAAGAGGTTTCAATATTCTGAAAGCTAAGAGACGAAACCAGACGAAAACCCAAGTCTTTCATTCATAATTTCAAGGACTCACAGAGGGAGGCAGGGGGAGACGACCTGAGTAGGACCAGAGTGTGGTTAAAATGTGTTTTGCTGCTAGCTTGTCATCATGCCTTTACAAGCTTCAACATGGAATATATCGTCTCAAGTTGCCAATAACAGATTGATATTCTGAAAGCCAGGACTTTGCTTATTCAAAATCAAACAAAACTCTAACATAACCAAAACTAAATTTGTTGACATAGATCCACATTTATCCAGAAATGAGCTGCTGTGACAACCAACTGATTTTGATCGAGCACGCCACATTTGGTTCTGAGGGTATAATTGATATTGGAAGTCATTATGAACACACACAAAAGAGTCTGTCTATGACAATTATTATGAGCTAACAGAGCAAATCAAGCATTAAGACAAGAATTGTGAGCCTCCTCTATTTGATCTACCTCCGTGCTCTTCTTAGCCACCGTGGAGTTGCGCCCCTGCTTGCCTCATTTCCTGGCCTGCTTGAAAGATCACAAGCTTGGGGCCTCTTCTGGCCTGCTTGGCCCCCAAAAAGCCCCTCCTAATCCCGCTGCTTGCTCACAATTAATCTTCCTAGTTGCCACATTATTAACAGCACCACCCACAGACTGTGTTAGGTGGGCGTTGGAGGAGAAGAAGTAGAGGGAGGATTGCTGAGGTTAGCTGGATAAAGCCTTAGGCTGGTTTTGGTCCTATGGGACGTCAGTCACCTCGCTTTGAGTATCACCACCCACCCGGTCCCCCGTGCTATGCATGACACCACCGCTTCACCTCCTCAGCATCATGCCTGCTGATCAAACACCCAACCCATTCAACATCTGTGGTTGTCACTTCCCGTCCTATCCAGCACAACCGTTTTACCCCACCCACAGAACATCAATCAGCCAGCTTTCCCATGTCCTGATCCTCCCTTTTCTCCTCTCAGACGTTCCTCCGTACCCCTCCACATCTGCACTCTTTCACTTTAGTCAATGGCCTGTCCAGAAGAGAAGAAAGCAGCAATGCTTATGAGGAGAAAGCATGTGGGATAAATGAGGGAGAATTGTCTCTTTTGTTCTTGCTTTGAGGAGGTCTGATAGATTGATGACTGAGATTATTCTAATATATTATATATATATATATGTTATACATTCCAATACAAACAGGCTATACAGACAGTCTTTGCAGACCTGTGTGATGTCGTTACAACTAAGTTGTTTCAATAAACAAAGAATGCTACAAGACTGTGTAATAAAATTAATAAAAATCCAAAGATTGACATTCTAGTGATTGACATTTAGCTTTTTTTAAACTACTAGATAATTATGAGATAATACATTGTTGGAGATGCTGAACAGAAATATGACATTGTGTGATACAGAAATAAAAGCTAGTGTTTGTCTCACACATCATATCCCTTTCATGTTTACTAAACAAGCGCTTCATCTACGCTCCTACTCTCTTTATCCCCCCTTTTCTGCATCCTTTCTTTCTCCCTCTCTCCCTCTCTTGTTTCCTCCAGCTGTACCTACACTGAACAGAGGGAGGTGCTGCTGTGTCGTGTATTTAAGATGCTCCTGGACCCCCTTTTCCTTCCTCTCCCTCTCCCTCTCTCAGTCTCTCTGCTGTCCAGATTAGTCTGCTCATCAAGCTGAGCATTGTTTTAATTTGCTGGGCCCGGGGCATATGCTGAGTGTTCACATCATTATTGTCTCTGTGCAATGTGAGTTATCACCACAGCTTATGATAATGCGGCACAAATTTACAGGCTGGGGAGCACCATGGATTCTGTGATAATAAAGGGTGGACAGAGGGGAGTGGAAATAGGGAGAGAGAAATGAAGAAAGTGTGTGTATGTGTGTGTGAGAGAAAAGGGTGGTGGCAGAGAGAGGAAGCTCTGTTGGATGTCATTATGAAAGATGATTCCCGTACTGGATAATACATCACACCAATGCTGTCTGTCTTCTCCTTTTTCTGTGTTGTTATGCGAATAAATGCTGATAAACCCAGAGGCAATAGTGATTATTACTTCCAACATATCACCACGAGAGAGGGGAGCAGGAAGAGAGGGAGACAGGGGAGGGACGGAAAGACAAGGAAAGCAAAAAAAAAAAAAAACACAAAGAGAGCCACATGGAGCACATAACCACCTCCACAGTGGGGTTCCTGAAAATATGAGATACTGAAAAGTGAGTTGGGGAAGGTTGACGCACATCGAGGTGTTTTTCAGATGCAACAAAGTTTACAAAGTTTTGCAAGCCTGGCTGTCGATTTCAAATCTCGATGGGTGTTATATTACCGAACATTACGCTGACATCAACTGATCTAGAAAGATTTCACTAGAATGTGATTATGATGTCGGCTGCCACGGAGTTATGTACAAAAGTACACGAGGTAAATATTTTGTTACACGCACTGCTTTCCTCTGGCTCGGAGGTCTCACCCTGAACCGGCTCATCCCTGACACAGGTGGTTCCTGCCTCGCCTCACCTCACCTCCCTCCTCAAGACTGACCAGCAATACAATCTAATTACAGCCGCGCTACAGAGGGAGACCAGTGTAAACACCAGCCCTTTTTATCTCCTTATACATCTGGACAAGTAGACAAAGTGCTAAAAGGAAATAAATGTGGCCTGACAGCCACATCAAAGAGTTCAGCCAGAGGCTTACTGCTACTTAGGGCACAGGAATGTTGTTGCTAAGCATCAGCCCGCAACCTATCAGGGTGCAAAGAGGGCCCTGTCCTGCCTTGGAGAGGGAAAAGGGGAAAAGAGAGAAACGAAGAGGAGAGGGAAAGAGGGAGGGCGAGGGGAGGAGGGGGGGCTGACATTGAGGGGAGGCTAGGGACTCAAGGAGATTTTTGTAGCTTAAAGCAATTGTTGGAAGAAACAAGCCTTCTGTTTTGTTTTCTCTTGACACCATTTCTGCTTTTTGTGCTTGCAAAAGACATGTATAAAAATGTCTTTTGATATGTTTTCTCTTTGGGTCTATATCAAAATATTTCTTTTGTGTCTGTGCATGGAACTTTTTTTCGCATCTTGTCTCTGTAAACTGGTGCTGCTTTCTGATCATGTTAGAGATCAGAGGAGACACAACTTGTGAACTTATTTGAGTCAACATTTAATGCTGGCATGACACGTTTATTTCTTCACTAGATAGAATTTTTTATGATCCATGTGTCATACTTCTGAAGTTAGGGGTTACGAACAATACAACACTTTTAGAAATAAACAATAGAAAAAAGAAAAAAAAAGAATAAGCAGCACCAGCTTGCAGCGTCTTACAGCATGTGATGGCAATGATGAAATGAGAAATGCTGTAATTCACTACCAGAGACTGAATCTACCCCACACGACTTCTGTGCAAACAGATGCCTGATATGAAGGTGTACTAACAAACAAAATATTGTATTTTGATGCTATTATATTGCCAGAAAGAAAAAAAGCAACAATCACATGTGCCACAGCAGTTAAGTCATTCAAATGTTTCTTTCTTTATATGTGACCTTAATGATCGAGGCTTAGGGGAGCAGATAAAAGATTACAACGTGTTTTAAATTGCCGCCGTGTGCATGAAAAGCATTAATTCTGTTTTCTTAGGTAATGGCAGGGGGAAGAACAGTTGATGTAATGGTGCCTGCACTTGTGGGTAGTACAGCAGTCTTTTTGCTCAGCAGGACGACTGCCGAGCGTGTGTTTAATGATTTACCAGTTCTACTCCAATGAACTTGCTCTGAGTAAATGTATCATATGATCACTGATCACAAGAGCAACTGTTCCGATGTTTTCGCTCGGGGCATGGGGCACACGGAGAGCGAACCAGCAACAGCGAACATTGCCGTTTTGTGTACGGCTAAGTGTCAGACAGGCAAAGGTTGAGTGCTGCTGGACGTTAATCATCCATAGCGATGACTCATAGATGGTAATAAGGCTGTATTTGTTTTGAGGTTGAAATTTAAAAAGTCATTCGACCTTTACTTTGAGTGTCTCGCAGAATAAGTGTAGGTAATTTAAAGAGGAAACGTAAGCCTACATTACAGGTATGCAGTACAATTAGCTCGAGGCTGTTTCTTATTTTGGATTAGCATGACCTTTCCTTTGGATTCTGAAGCTACAAAGTTCCAAAGACAAAAACAAAATCGCATAATGTTGTATATATTAGCTAAAACAATGATTAAGTGTCTTTTTCAAACTTTTTACACAAAACATAACTGATTGTTTCATATATTTTCATAAGTACAAACAATTTCTTTTATCTCTAAAACAGCAGGAAAAAAGGAAAGATGTGGCTGTCTGATCTACCTGTGACAAAAATCATCTTTGTCAGAGTTTTGCCTTATTTAACTGGTGCAAAAAGAAATATTTTCATCTTTCCTGCACACACACAAACACATACACACACACGTACACAAAACCACAGCAACTAAGGAGTGTGACATATCATGAGGCTTTCTGTTCTGATTAGGGGCTGTAGCTAACGTCAGGGCTGTTTTCTAGAGTGTAGGATGTTTAATAATTGAAGACTCGGGGAGCGGGCCTGTCACACCGGCTTGTCTAGAATGTTTCCTATGCAATTAGACGCCGAGAGACATTTGAAGAGGACCCACAAAAAGAGCCACAAAAAGTGACATGTGAACTTAAAGGAAATTAGCTCTTCACACGAGTGAAATGTGAAGGTTACTTAGCAATGCTTAACTCAGACTGCGGCTGTGTGAAGTGTGTGTTTGACTCAGCCTCCGCTACGAAGACTGCGATTTTCTTTACTTTGAGCCGGCTTCAGTCAGTAAGATCACAGAGGGAATGAAAACTAATTTTGACTCAAGGCATACGGGAAGAAAAAAGAGGAGGAAAAAAAAAAACCTGAGATATGTCGAAATAATGAGATCTCTTGATGTTTTCTCCGAAGATATGGGATGATGCAGACAGATGCACAACTCACATCTTCACCCAAGGACACAGACACACACACACACACACACACACACGCGCTTACAGACACACCCGTTGAACATTTAACCACAACTTCAAAACACACAGATTTGCATGTGTGCATGCACCCACATTAAAAAGCTCACACACACCCTTTTACATTATTTGAATGCATGAAACACTGATGCACATGTACTTACATGCTCACTACATTCACACACAAACACAAACTGATTTGTTGATTAGTACACATGCACACTTGTATGATGTAAATGCAACACAGATATCGAAATGTAAGAACTCTGACCTCGACACAGTGCTAAATGTTCAGAGGAATAAAAAAAATGGGCTCATTTGTTTGCAAAGATCTCTAAAAACAAACATAACGATGACAATTAAGCTATTGAAAATTACATCCTCCTTTATTTCCATTTGAAAATACTACATGACATTCTGTAAACACAAATGATTAATACGCTCCCTATCCATCTCTGCTCGCCTCCAATCCCTGACAACCTTTCGAAAGAAATTTCCCCCATCCACATCTCTGAGTTCCACATTGCAATGATAACACTGTCATCTTCCACACCTATCATAAGTCACAGGCAAACGACCCAGATCCTCCGTCGCGAGACAGAACCCTCTGCGGGCCTGTAAGCTGTATCATTACACCATGTCATCTTTATGGCACGGAGCAAAGCCCAGCTCTCTAATTACACTCTGCCTACTCCATTTACCCAGACAGGGACAGAGCAGCAGGCAAACAATGCATTAAAAATGGAGTGCTTCCCCCTGCTCTATGGATGCCCGTGTTGTTCTGCCGGTGGCCGTCGTTGTCCCCTGGTTGTTGTTGTTGTTGTTTCTCTAAAAGCTGTGGAGGAGAGATAGCAGAGGGCCCACGCCACTGTGCCTTCCTCTCTTCGCCTCCTCGACTTCCCCACCTCCTCTCTTCTTCAACCCTTCCCTCAGAAGGACTTATGAAGGTGAGTGGCTGTGTGACAGGCCAGGAATAAAAGAGACAAACCAGGGATAAAAATTAAATAAAAAGTAGCTGTCTTAAACAGTAATTGCACTCCTTTGCTGAGCATGCTTTCAGATATATAAACCTGATTTACTGTCGGCGTTGCTGCCACAAATCAGAGGGCCCTCTGAGAAACACTCGTGCTATGAAATTGTTTAATCTCATCAAGTTCTGCTTTCACAGCAGGCCATAAATCACATAGTCTTTGTTATCATAGACCTCCATGAGCGCCTCTGAGGCAGGCAATGGATCGTGGGTATATATAATCTTGACTGCGCAAACAGCAGGGTCTGAGCAGCCTGAAATACTTTCATATTAGCCGCGGTGCAGCTGGCGGAACACAAGCGCCCTGATGGATATCTCATTTCCTGCGCTCTGCATCTATTTCGAGCAAATTATTACTGCATAAATTTCTTGTCAACAGAAACGGCCAATTAATTAAGTTAAAAATGCACTCGTGATCACATCTACACACCAAACAGGAGAGCCGGGGCAATTTTCCACTAAGTGAATTTACCGCAGGGGTCACTGTAATGAATGATTTTAAACTTTGTCATAAAGTCGCAGACAGGCCAATATCTACACAGGAGCTGCGGTGCGGACTAACCCGCGACATATTTGCATAAAGTATATTTATGTGAAATTGCTGGAGGACGACAGCCGGGGCGAGGAAATAAAGTTTACAACTACAAAACAAAATGTCCGCCAACCTACGCCTCACTAGTATTTCATCAAAGACACGCATGGAGGATTGGATAGAGATCATAGAAGCACCTTTGCCATTTAAGATACAAAATATACACATTTAACAGAGCTCGCAATCTGAATGAATTATTCATAATGTATGAGGGGCTGGGTGTTTGTGGGGGTGGGGGGTGGTGGTTGTTTATTCAGCTTGGGCCGTTTATCAGACAGTGAGGATCCCACGGCGGGGATGAGCTCGGAGATTTATCTGTGTTTGGGCTCCAAAGCAGATAAATCAAGGGGTGTAATCATGCTCTGAGTGGCCCAGCTGTGACCCCGTAGTGAACTAATGACACAGGGATATCTAAGCCCCTTTTCCTGTTCCTGGGTTAGGCCCTTAGGTTAGTCCCCTGTCAGACATGAAGCTAAAGAAAGGCACGGCTGCACACAAAAACCGACGGGAAACTTAAGGCCCTTCATGTCCCTTTGTCCTGTTTACACAACACCACCAAGCAGGACTGCTCACCCACTACTAAAAATAACAGTGTCGGAGCAAAGAAACAGCAGAAGGCTACTGTATAACAATATTTGCTCAAACAATAGCAATGAGTATCGATTGCAAGCATGCACGTAGCGAGTTCACAAGCTGCTATTCACAACAGTGCATGTAAAAGATACTGCTGTTTGGCTGAGGATGTCTCCCATTCCCTCCCAGAGCAAAGGCTTTCTCCTGTACTGAGCCTGCTCTGATTTATCATGTCTTCTGCTAGCAGGCTGTCCGCTGATTAAGCCAGTGGAACTTTGTTTCACTCTCCTCTCTCTTTAATCTGTCTCTCAGCGAGATAAATTAGCCAGTGCCGTGCCAGCTCCTGCTCTCTTTACCTCCCTCCCTCCGTCTCTTCCTCTCTCTCTCTGCTTTTCTCTCTGTTTATCTTTTCTGTCTGTCACACATTGAGAAGAGAGCAGACACATCTGCTCCTACGCTGCTGCAGGAGATAGGGCTGGGCTACATCCCTGGTCAGATTTAGCTAAGAGAGTGTCTGTGAGTGAGAACGAGGGAACGAGTGTGTTTTTCCTCTCTTTTTCTCCCCTTGACAACTTTCTGTCAAACAATCTCCCTCTCCTTGGCCGGGCTTATGCTCTTTGTTGTTAGCTAATAAATCAGAGAGTATTTATGATCTGCAATCCCTATTCTTAGTCTTTTAATGGCGACACGTTTGTGGGTGAATTAAAGCGGGGTTTTATTCACTAGGCTGTGGGCCAAAGTGAGGCCTGGGTGCCTCTGCCTGTGAATGTTTTCCCTTCTCCACTCTTGCCTGGGTGGTAAATCACACTCATTGTCAGCCAGTGCTAAGTTAGTGTGCGTCATTGGGGAGAGCAGGAAGCACTGGGCATAATTCTGTCCATCAGTTTAATTTATTGTATCGGTAGCTTTGTAATCTCCGCCCCATAAATTATAGGGGCTGACAGACAAGAATTTGGTTTTAAAGGCAGTGTTCATCAGGATTTTTGGCCGGCTGCGGACCTCGTTTCTCTCTCGGCTTTCTGCTCTCATATCCAGCCATGAGAGAAATCAAAACCTCTCAGCGAGGGTTAGGATACTGTGCTATTTCCTCTGCTATTTTTCCAGTTACAATACAGACATAATATTTTCGTCAGGTTATCATTATTACAGTCACAAAAAAAAAAAGAAAGAAAGACAGAGAGGAAAAGAAAAAAGAGAGAAGAACGGGTTCAAGGACATAACCTTGTTTGCAGGTTTTTATTTCAGGTGAAATATAAAGCCTAATACAAGGGCACTGCTGCAGCATCTGCTTTGCAGATAGTGCACTTGGCTCCCCTTCCATGCCAGTGAATATAAATCAGGCGAGGCATCTCAATGCTAGGCCTGACTTCTAGAGGCCAACAAATCTTTAACATGAGATTAAGGCCTCAGCGGAGTCATCTATCTTTGGGTGATGGAGGAAAATATCAGAGCACTCTATGGGCAATATGGTTTCACTGAGTCAGGACTGATGTGTACTAGAATGTACAGAATGCCATGTGTAATGGTGTAACAATTCATTATGCACATACTCGGTGAATACAGCGAGGGTGAGTAGATGGTTACAAGCTGCCAAAACAGAAACCATTAGCTAATTATTCTAGAAAAAAACAACTATGCATTGAATAACATTGAAAAAACAAAAATATATAAAGAATTGTGATACGTTTTCTTCACAAAAAATGAGGATAATACTCCTAGAAATATATTATAACCCTCTTCTATTTTCTACATAAAAAAACAAAACCAAAAAAAAAGCAGAACTCGACTGAACATGAGACATGTGTTATGGGTATTTTCATTTAATTGTAGTAAATGTAAATGGTGTCAGCTGCTATGTGTCGACAACAAAGAAAGCAGACCAAAGCAAAGCTGCCAATTACCCTATAAAACATGCATATCTTCCAAAGCATGGGTCTCCTTTGTGGGTTTAACCTACCAAAGGCAACGGGCGGTTTACAAGATGCTCGCTCAGTGGATACAATTGTGCTTAGCATAAAAGGGAACACAGACTGTGAAGACCTAACAATGAACCATATCTCCCTGTAGCCTTTTTTTCCAACGCGCTGCATTTACATATCAAGCCACTAGCCCGATATGTAAACACATTCCATCAGATGCCGCCATCGCAGCCAATGAGAGCCATTTGGAACCTCCTATGGCTCGCACACTGTGTAGCATTAGACAAAGGGAAAGAGGCCTGAAAGAGACATCTCATGTCATCACCCAAGAGAGATAATGGAATTGTTATACATCCTTGATCACAGACACTCTCACGGCATCTTGCTCTCTTTTTCACTCATTCTTTGTCTCAGCGCTCTTAAAGTCTCTCTATCGCTCTCCCTCTCTCACAAATGTGCACACACACACACACACACACACACAGAGCACACGAGTAAAAAATTCCAGCACACTTCAGTGCGATAGCTCCTCTTCTCTTTCAGGGTTTCATCTCAATAGCTTTTTTATCTGAGGACTTCAATTTGCAAGCCTAGCTGGAAGGCAGCTCCTCCTGATATGTTAATTGCAGGGTACTTAAGCGCTAAAAGATTAACATAAAACCCTTTGGAAACAAGCTAATAGTTTATGATAATTCGTGCATGGCCTTTGTCTGTCTATCATTACATTGCCTCTAGCGGTAATTTTATCAAGGGGCTGTAAAATATCATTTAAGCAAGTTCACTTTCAGATAATTAATAGTAGAAACTGTATTATTCAATTGAGCCACACTGGCACCATTAACAATATGGCAACTAAGCTATAATTAAAGTATTTTATTTTATTAACCTATTCATAACGTTGTGCAAATGATGACACAGAGACACAGAAAGGCTTTTTTTTTTTTTTCCTCGCCGAAGCACTGTCACCAGGGCAATTACAGGAGCCCAGGGTTGCCTCCTCAGTTAGCCGAGCTGATTGAAGCTTTTGAATTAGCAGGTGGGTGCACGGCTAGCATACCTCCCACATGGAGAGGCGGCACACATGCACAGGGGGACTCGCACACGGGCACGAGGAATCTGCTGAGCTGACAGATCGGAATTTGCGCTGTTTGCCAGGGCCGAGAGATTTAGATTGAGACAAAGGTTTTAACCTGGATTTGAACCTGCGCTGGGTGAGATGAAAAGATTCAAAGTGAGGAGAGGGAAACACCTTGCAGCTCAGAGGCTGAAGTGATGCCATGCTGTAGGGATACTCAGTGGGTAGCTTGATCTTGATGAAAAATAAAAATCTACCAACATAGCTATAATAAATCTCCCAGGCAGCCATTAGTCGAGTATTTAAAAAAGTCAACCACCAATCCAAAGTGACTCTCCTTCCAGTCTACATCCATCTCAATTATTTTTACCGTGGTCTAGGGTGTGTGTAACGGCTGGTGCAAGCATGCTTGTACAATGCATGTACACTGTGTTTGTGTGTGAATATACAGTACGCATGTTTGATAGAGGCACATTTGCCCCTTCACACACATGCGCGTGAACACACACACACACACACACTTTCTCTTTCAGACACACCATCCCTCTCATGAATAATACAAAAACTCCTTTCACCAAACAGCTCAAATAGCTATTCATTCATCTGCATACCTGGAGCCTCGCAAAATGATTGGCCCGCCATTACTGCTGGAAAAAAAAAAAAAAAAAAGAGAGAGAAATGTTCCCCAAACAATTTGCTTCAAAATGAGACAGGAATGATTCTGTTCTTTTCAACGACACAGACAGGCCCCTATGCATAATGATGTTAGCGTAATGGGGTGACAGATAGACTGGGAGACCATGACATTAGCATGAGAAACGCACCAGTGAGCAGCCGCTCAACTGTGGTCTCAGAGGGCCCTCAGACATACACTCTGAACATCGTTTGTCTCACAGCTCTACGAGCCTGACAAATGAAGACACGCCATGTTTTATGCCAGGCAATATACCATTCCACTTTAGCAAACACATGACTTAATGACAGAGGGGAAACCTGTCCCTGCATTACACAAACCCACTATCTCTTGTCTTATTAGTGATGAATAATCTCATTCAAGGTTGGATGGAGAGCAGGGACACAGTCTCCGCCTTAAGGAGATGTCATGACAATACTTACAATTAAAAGACACAGAGGTTAGCCAAATTAAATAATGAGAAGCAATGGCCAATTATGTCTTTGGACAGAGCCATTTTCAACAGGTTACCTGCTGAAAGCACAGCTTTACTCTGTAAAGATTTGACCTACAGTAAAAGCTATTTCCAGGCCTAATAAACTTAAGGCAAGCATGACAGTCAGGTAGAGAACACCACTGCAGGACTTTATATCTTTATGAGTGTGACAAATTCACAATCTCACCTATAGGAGAATTACAGCCGCACATTTGTTTTACCGAGTGTGAAGAGACATGAGAAGACATAGGAAGGCCGATCGGCGGTACATACTCGGAAAAAAGAGACGACTCTAAAATCTAATCTCAGAGCCCAGAGCATGCTAACATTTCTTTCGCATGCCCTTTACAAGTGTAGCTATCTGTCAGAGTTTGTTAAGGCTAACATCTTTTATAAAACTGCGGAAGTATCTCAAAGCTTGGGGAATATAATCATATGTTTATAAGAAGTGATACGCAACATATAACATGCTGTCAAAACCTAGATGCTGCAGACATGAGCCACAGCCTAAAAATGGTAGAGCTCTGACAGCCCCGCCGTCCACAGCACGACACTGTCGAAGGGTGAATGCCTCCTGTAAACATTTATCTTCCTTGTGAGTGTGTGTCTGTGTGTGGTACGGCCTGGCGACAGGAGCTTCTCTGAGGCTTTATCTGCGGCATGACAAGACAACCTGTAATATACGAGCATCTGGAGCTCCTCTTCAAACACAGCCTTATCTCACGCCAAACATTCCCCGAGGCCAGAGCAGAGCACGAGTGGCCCAGACCAGACCAGACAAGACCTCACACCGTTTCACCATCTCCCACCCAACCCCGTGAGCCGAGCGCCGGGCGCACAAGCTGGGAACAGTCCATCAAAGTGCATGCGTGTGTGTTTACAGGGAGTGCAGCCTCGACAGCTGAGAACAACAGTGTGACATTACGGTGACGGAAATCATCTGCTCAGAGTTTTTCTTCCGTCCTGCTAATCGGGCTAGAGGTTAATGGTGTTGCACTCAACACAAATGGACACGATCCCTCTTCATCCACTGACTTAAACATAAATGTTGAGACTAGAACTAAACAGCCATCACTCATGTTGCTGTTTGGAGGAATTTATTTTACATCAATCTTAAGATAAATAGCGAAGGCCATTACAGATCTTTCAGAGGGCAACTCGAATGAGCTGCATGCTATCACTTTCAAAGTGACTGATAGCAGCGCTCACAGGTTGCAAGAAAATCTTTAAAACAACTTTATCAAGACCACTGGGTTGTTTTACAAGTGGTAAAATCCACACAGAACAAACCGCTCAAATTGTGTCTCATATCCATAAAATATTTGCAGGCATTAAATCAAGTATGGTGAGTTTCACTGCCCTAAACGATCTTTCTTTCAACAAAATCACTCTGGTGTGCGAAGAGAAAGCAGCTCAGTTAGGAAGCTGCATTCTTTCCTCGGTGCTGTGTGCTCCGCTCGGACCGCTGCCTTCAGCCAGCCTATGGGGGGGATGTAGACATGCCCCTCTCTGGGGCCTGTACATACGGCCTGTGCCTCACTTCAAAGAGAGGGCATGAGGGCAGTGTACTCCCCCTCCAACTCAGATCCATTCAGCTCACAGCTGATTCCTCTATGTGTGTGTGAATGTTTATGTGTGTCTCACTTTGACTCTCTCTAGGCCCCTCTAGCTTTCATTTCAGACCGCTTTCTATCCTCTTGTCTTATTTTTTTCTCTCTGGAAGATGGATAAAGGAAGACATGGGAGTACAACCCATGGCTTGTGTGTGGGTGAGCGCATTTGTGTGTCTTTCTTTGATGTCTGATAATGAAGGGCAATACTGTGCAATCTCTAAACATGCTGTCACACAAGCTCACATCGTGATTCACAGCTTCATGCAAAGCGTACTGATATTACCGTGAAACGGGAGCAGAGGGCTTTTCACAGCTGACCTTCACATACCTTGTGACCGATGAAAAACAAGAGTGTGAAAAAGACAAAAAGAGGAGGAAGGAGGAGTGTGCAGGAGAGAGGAAGTGCGTTTGAAAAGGGAGAGTGAATACCGGAGAGAGGAGCTGAGCTCAGTGGCTGCGGCACAGGGAGGTCTGGCCTTTACAAATCCCTTCTTTTTTGATCTCTTCATCCAGATGAAAGAACAGCGACAGGCGGGATTATGTGGGACAATTGCGCTTTCTCCCCAAACCCTGACTTGATCGGCTTTTATGAGAGCCCTAATCATTTTCAATTAAGCATATTTTCTGACGTCTCGTAATAGCTACAGTGCTGGTCTTAAACTCTCCTGCCGCCCCAGCGCTCCCCTGCAGCCCCCCCCACCCTTCTTTTTTTTTAAGCTAAGCCTCTCATTCTCAGACAGCGTGCCTGTAGTGTCTGCTGACAATCTGAATGGGCCTGAACTGCAACTTGTTGTTAAGGTGCCAAATAACCCATTTACCAGATGCTTGACAAGGATGTTATTTGGCGCTTTGATTGAATGTGCTTTTGTGTCAGTGAAGCATTGAATTAGTGTTGTTTGTTTGTGGAAGCCCCTGGGATCCTTCTCAGTCAGTGTCAATGTTATTTTTGTGTTTTTCTCCCTTTTTTTGTGGAGGGTGTTCCTTTTGGTATGATAATCAATATCTAATCCAACTACTATAAGACACACAAGGAATTATTGTACACTAACGCCCTTCTCACAAATCCACTGGCTCGCAAAATGATTAATCTTGACATTCAGCCTGGTAAGACTGCATGACAACATCTTCAAATACAGCCTCTTAAGACGTGAACTGTATTTGTAATGTCACAATGATTTCATCCATGACAGCTTAGTTGCCCTCTGTTCATTCACCAGGTGCTTAATTCCAGTCAAACTTTGGAGCGTGGTGTCTCTTGAGGGACTCAAGGTCTCAAGGACTTGACTGAGACAGACAGCACCATTAGCAGGCCCTGGACCAGCCCCAACCCTGACAACCACTCACAGCTGGCAATGGCAGGCAAAGGAATGGGTCTCCTTTTCTTCAGTTTAGCCACAGAGAAGCGAAACAAATGTCCATCACTCACTCACTCAGGACCCAGCAGGACGGCTGGCGTTTTTTGAGGCCAAACAAGTAGGGACGGAGAGACAGAGGAAAAAAACGCCATTCAGTCAGAAGTGAAATGAACTAGATTTGACAGTGAGGGAGCTGCTAGATTCCACTCAGAGGTTACAGGATGATATAAGAACTAACGGATTTAAGAAGATGATAGATGGATGCAGATTTAAGGTGAAATAAAAGGCAAAACCAAAGTAATCTGATTAGAAACAGTCAGAATACAGTTATCCTTGTATTAGATGAAAGTACAAAGACACTCTCACCACACTGGACACTATTTCTACATGATAGTTATCAGAGCTGCAAAGATTAATCAACTATCAAATAAATCCCCAGCTAATGTGATAATCTTTTACTCTTTTTTTGAATTCATTTTAAAGGAAAGAAGTCAAAATTCTTTGATTGCAGCTTCTTAAATGTGAATCTTTTCTTGTTTCTTTGCTCCTCTATGACAATAAACTAAATATCTTTGGGTTGCTGACAAAGCAAGACATTTAGGGGTGTAATTTTGGGCTTTTGGACACACTTGAAATCACAATTTTTTCACTATTTCCTAACATTTTATAGATCAAACAACTAATTGATTATCCAGAAAATAATCCTTAGATTAATTGGCAATGAAAAAAGTTGCAGCCATAGTAGTTATATTATATTGATCCTATGTATTTTTCTTGCAGAAGATATTCAAGAAACAAACATAATTCATTGTTTTGTACTAACAGGACACCTATGGATGCCAGCCAAGCAGTAAGGTTGCTCCAGATTCATGAAACCAATGAACTGTGCGCAGAATGCATGTCCCTGGTGCTGTATGTACATCTTCTAATATTCTTATGTTCCAATAAAGATCACAGCAGACATGTTGCAGGGACGACTACAGTCATCATACTGCTGTGATTTTGTGCATCAAAGGTTAAATCGAGCATTTATGAAGTGCTTTAGAGGAAATTACAGAATATTGAGATATATCGTGTATCGTGGATACAGCCTAAAAATATCGCAATAGTATTTATAGTCCATATTGCCCAGCTCTTCTTTATGGTATATTGCTTTTTGTAGTTTTTATATAAAAAGTCCAAAAACTGAAAACATAACAAAAAAAAACAGGAAATAGACAACGCTGATAGATAGAGAGAAAATGTTTTCCAGAACTTTAATAGTTAATGTGCTGTAGTGGAATGTTGCAAATTATATTGTCTCAAGTTCTGTACATAAGTACAGTTCTGAGGTACTTGTACTTTACTTGAATATTTCCATTATATGCTACTTTCTCCTTCTACTGCACTACGTTTCAGAGGCTGATACTGTACTTTTGATTCCACTACATTAATTTTAAAGCTGCAAAGTTGTATTATTAAAATGTAATATAAACAGACTAACAGGTTATAATATATTATTATAGGTCATGCCGCCCAACAATACAGAGCAGGGGTGTAAATATAGACAGTGAAGGCAGTGCTGTTGCCCTTGCAAGTTATTCAGATTGCCACCTTGGGGCTATACCTGTGTTCAAAGAACTCACTTTGAATTAAAAATGGTGCCATTTACTATGGGTCGCGGCCCAAAAGTGGGTCGCGGATCCATTCTGAATGGACTGCAAGTAACTTGAGAACATGTCAAGTTTGTAAAAAAACACACTTTATTTTGAAGTACAATGAATTTCTGGCACAGAGCTTTTATTTTAAAGTGCTGTTTCCTGCTGTACATTAAGTGAATAACAGACAACTACTTAACAGAGAGAGTAAACTAGCTCCATGACATGGCCAAGCACAAGTATGACTCTGAATATATAAAATTGTGTGGACCTTGAATTAATGACTAAGGTGACACCTGGACCCCACCGCTTTACCAGTAGGGAACCACTGCTATAGGCTACATGCCCTCACAAAAGCAAAACCAACTCTGTCATGACTTTTTTTTTGGGTAAAATAGTAGGTAGCAATCTATAACAAAATGATGTGATTTTAATTTGGTATATCACATCTGGTAGATAGTTTAGGTGCAAACTCTATCAAGGACTGACAAGCTGAGCACATTTCCAAGTCCGGCAAGCGATGCCTTTTAAACATAAAAGCGGCAGTAAGAATGGACAAGAGAGAAACACACAGGAGGAAAAAGTAGTGAAGCTCCCTAAATTAGAATCCTTTGGCTTTTTATAATCTGTAATTGGCAGTGGTGTGTGTGTGCCTTGTAACTAGTAACTAGCATGCACCAGGGCCGGTCACAATAGCATGCACTGGGGCCCACGGTAACTACGTTACACCACTGATAGAGAGTAATTAAAATCAGCCCCATGTTTACCTGCTGTAACATCAAAATGATATGAATGCATCACTTATTTTAGTCCAATATAATATATATGGTTCTGAAGTGGGCCACTTTGCATGATGAGTACTTTTACTTTGGTACTTTAAGTATATTTGGATGCTAATACTTTTGTATTTTTACTTAAGTAAGATTTTAAAAGCAGACCGTTTACTTGTAGCAGAGCTGTAGTACTGCATTTACTCAAGCAGAAGACCTGAATACAGTCCTCCACCACATGTAATCACCATCATACATAAGCACGTCCTTTTATTTCCACCTGTAAGCAGTGTTTCGATGTTGTTTGGCACTGCATTATGAAACAACAGTGTTTATTACACTCAAAAATAATGCAGGTTTAGATCATACTGACATGTTTCTCTTTCAGGATGAACACACTCCATATTCAAATATGGATTGAATTATTATGTATCATTATTATTGGGACACAGCTTACAATGTAAACCTAACAAACACACACACTCACACACATTGATCTAGCATAGTTTTGAGTCACGTCTGTCTGCCAGTGGCTGTCTGTCATTATCAGCTTTGATAATGTCTAATAGTGCCTTCAATAGAGAACCCTACCAGGATGAGTTTGTTTCCCCAGCTCTCTGCAGCTCATTGGCTGGGGCCTCTTCTTCTAATCACCTTTCATTACAGCCTTCTGATCCCCAGCTTTCCTTTGTACACCGCACTTCATCGTCTTTATTTTCCGCTCTAATTGCATGTGAAAGATGCCCCCTTTGATTCTGCCTGCATGCCAAAGTGCTATCAGGGAGAGAGTGTCGAAAAGTGTCATGTGTGTCTGTCTACTCGCAGGATGAGGGAGCCGCGCATTCACCTGCTGAGGACAAACCCGTTTCTCCCCAAGATATGACGTATCTATCAGCAGCTCAGAGGATATCAGCGCTGTCTGTCAACATAATAGCAAAGGGTAGGGGGTAACGGGATTGGAGAGGGGAGGGGGTGAAAGGAAAAACATGGAGATAGGTGCTTTGAATTGCGCACTTATGGCAAAGCACTCAGCTGTGTGTGTGTGTGTGTGTGTGCGTTTTATTTTCCAAGCAGCGCGACCCTGATGCACCAGCCCTGTCAAGTGTGGCTTGTTTTTAACCACTCTCTTTTGATTCTTGTCTAAAATTAAAATTAAAAAAAGACTTTTCTCCTGTACCTTTTCTTTCTTTTTTTCAAATGCCATCATTTGTTGCTGTTCAGTGGAGGTTGTGTACCCACCATGTTAGGCTTGTTCACTGTCAGTGTTTAACCTTTTCAATATGATGTCTCTAAGACCTTTGGTGGCCACCGCGCGGTTATAGAAAGGCTTATTGTCTGCAGCTTTTATATCCTGGTTCCTCTGCAAGAACTCGTTAAACGCATGACCCCCTCGGAGCAGGACAATATACTGCACATGAGGCACAATAAGATAATTTTGTGGCTCACCCTTTGAAGAAGTATCACTCTAACAAGGGTCTTATTTTGGTAACAAATTCGTGGAAGGGCTCTTGAGTGGCCTGATATCTGTTCATTGTTACGCTAGTGTTCCAGGATGGGGAGACTGGAGCAGGAGAGACACAGAAAGACCTCACTCTGACAGAATCTAATCAAGAGTTGTCCTAACATATTACAACTGACTTAAGCTCTATCTTTCCTCCCAGTTAAGTCTCACTCACTCAGAATCAAAATAACCAGGGAGACAGAGACAAGGAGAGAAAAGCGAGACAGAGAGAGAAGATTAGGAGATGGTGAGAGGAAAAAAAAAAAAAAATCACACGTCCCTTTCTGACTGAAATGGAAGACTACTTCCGGCTCCAATTTCGGCATATGCCAGGGCGAGCTGCAGAAAGATAAATGAGCTCTCCAGTACCAAGAGGAAACTGATTCGTTATCTGGCATGGCACTATTTACTGACATTAAGAATGATAATATCAATCAGCAAGCTGTCAGCAACCCAAGTGGGCTGGGAGGAGAACAAAGGTGCCACTGTCTCTCCTTTGATACGTTTACAAGGAGATGTTGATGTACCTGCCATTCAGGTGCAAATAATGTCATCACCACACACCCAGATCAGGGCCTGCTGCTCCACCTTAGTGATGAGTAAAACTGCCCAGGGCTCTTTCCCAAAGCTTGCGTTCATAGCTAGGAAAAATAAACCTGACGGGTTAATGAGCTAGCAATCAACACAACAAGGAGAGCAGCGGAGCACCAACATGTCTGCACTCCTCGTCTCCCTGTGAAATATAGCTGTGGGTAACAGATTTTTTTTTCTACCTTTAGTGGTGATGAGCAGGAGAAAACACATGGCAACAGCATCAGGGAAGCGTCTGTGTAATTACTTTTGGCCATCTTTCAAACCTTTCTCTCTCAGGAGAGAGATGTGTGACAACATATGACAAGAAAGCCAACAGGCTTTCCATACAGAATAATGGAATCCATCATCACTGAGGCAGACACACCTGTCTGGCTTTGAGAACAATGCCACACTGCCTATTTATTAGGTGCCAGAAAAGTTTATGTTTGTTCGGTGACAGTGACAGCAACTTGATCCTTTTCATTTTTGGAAGGGGGATCTCAAGCTTTGGGGAAAGGAGGGAGGAGGGGAAAGTCTGACTCACATATTTTCTTCTCTCGGTGGTGCACAGTGAGTTCTCTTTCTTCCTGATAGCTGTCTGCTAAGGAGTCAGAAGACAAATAACAAAGACTGTCATTCTCCAGGAGGCTTTCACTAATTCTTTTTTTCCCCCCACCACAAAAAGATACATATTATATCCTTTTGACACTTCAAGTCCAGCGCCATCTCAGAGCTTCCCTGGATTCGCAAGATATGGAATTGCAGAGCAAAGCAGGGAGTGATTTAATTATTCATGCTAGTTTGATATCTGTATCCAGCATGAACATAACTGATTAATAAGAAGAAGACAGACCTGATGACTGGCAGCCTCTGCCAGAATCACTTCATACAAAATTAGAGAGCACTGTCAATGAAATGTTGAGGTAGCTCGTGAAATTCTGCCAGATAGTGACGCCTGCAATTTTCCTCAAAATCTAATCAGAAAATAATTACCTGATTAAACAAGTGTGTATGTTTACTGTCGACATGAGATGGTTGTTTTGAGATAAACACTTGAAAGAGTTCATACTGGAGACATACTTTGACATTTTGATGTTTTTTTCTTTGGGGAATTTTTATAAAGTGGGCTGGATTTTTTTTTTTTTAAATAATAATAATAATAATATAGACAAAGGTGAGGCATTTCAACAACTTCAATTCAAAGTGTCATAACATACTGTAAGATCACAAAAATTAACAGTGAGCCGTACAGTTTGCTGTTGGTCTACAGCGTCTCAGTGGGCTATCACTTGAGTCTGACTGTCAGCCAGCCGTGTTGACGGAACAGCGCTGGCTGTCATCTTAACAGTTAATAATTAGGCTTCCTCCTGCCACAAAACAGAGTGCCACGGTGACAAAAGCCAATGGCAACCGAGGTGGCGGCTTGGCTGCCGCATTATAAATAGTCTGACCGGATGATTAATGAGAGGGGCCACTGAGCTAAAGCAGCAATCTCGCGCACAGACAAAGGCTGCCTGCACAGCTGCCTGCACACAAAAAAAATTAAACAAAACACAACAAGACAAGCCCTGTCCCTGGATAGAAACAAGAACTGAGGCAGAGTGGCAGGGAAAGTGGAAACATGCCAAGTAAATAAATTATTGAATTTCGACCGACAGCTTATGAAGACTTTATTTAACCTCTGAGCGCTTTTGGGGGGATCCTCATTAACATTTTGACACGCTCGGTTGAATGGCGGGGTCAGACAGGTTCCAAACGCAGGGGAAGTTCAGGAGAGACGGGGGAATTCTTTTGTGATGATCGTGAAGGAGACATGGGGAAAAAAAGTGGAAAAAGAGCACAACTTAGGTAATTCAATAATTTGAGAAGCTGGAATTTTTGGCTCTGTGAGTGAAGCCAAAATTTAATTTGTTTAGAAGAAATATAGAAGTTGCCAAACAAAGTTGGCTAAGGGGGCATTCAATAGCACCGTGGGGGCCTTTCTACAGAGTCCTGGGAAGGCGCTACTTGTTTTCTACAGCATCCCATAAAAGCCAAAACACTGTGCATATCATCTGTAGTAAAATTAGACACTGTTCAAAATAAATGCGCGTTATATTACAGGAAAACTTTGGTGTTGTTTGCCTCACTCAAATGGTCGATAATGTCACTTCCCATAGAGTAAAACCATCTATCTGTTTAAATTATTAAATTGTGTCTGCTTGTTTCCCTTCTACATTTCACTCCTGAGTTCTGACAGTGAGTCATATTTCCCTCCCTGTTTCCATCACCTACCTTTATGTCACTCCACAGTCGTGAGGGCTGAGCACTTCTACTGTTAATGTTACCCTTTACCATTTTCAAATTATACTCATCAAAGCAGACACGCCAAATCAATCAAAGGATGACAGCGAATGGATAACAACAGTGACAATAGTGACAAATATCTGTTTTTCTCTTGAGGGAAAGTTCCACAAACAAACATGGATGCTCTATTCCGCTACCGGTCAACAATTATCTTGAATATTTGGATGTGCGGTTGCTCCAAGCAGTTTCCATTTGATGGGCCTTATTCTTCCCCTCCACTTTGCTGTGCTCAGCTGGCAGGGCTCTCAGTCGTCACAACATCTCCTTTTAATGCCCCTGACAGGGGGTTATTTGCTCCCATATATGTTTTCTCTCCAATTACACCATGGCAGGCTGGAGGCTGCCAAGCCTCGCTGCTGAGATGCTGATGGTCACCTCTTTGACTAGTCCTTCCTGCCTCCTGCACTATATTTTTCATCTTTTTAGATTCTATTAGAGAGGAGGACTCTCTCATTTGTCTGTCCTTGGTCCAAAGTGTTGTTTAACACCTGACAAGCATCAGCACCACAATGCCAACTACTATTTGGTGAGAAAGGTAATATTGGACTTCTATTCCCAATTTTTCCTTCAAGGTGTGTGTCTGGTAAGAATACGGTATGAACATTTTTAGAATAACAGTATAGAAATATTCTCAAGGAAAAGATTCAGTGCATTCGCTGTGTGTCATATCGAAAAAACTATTTCATGTATAAATAATTGCCCAATCAGACAAAGCAGCTGCAGCAGCCTGAGCGTTTTGTGGAGGTTTAAATTACAACACAAACTTTTTTAATTATGCCAAAACATTTCAACTTGAATATTTAATGAAAAGCATAATGTTAATCTCCACCAAAAAAAACATTAATTAGAATAATTTGCTTGATTCTTTGTGGCTGTTTACAGCAATCAGGCTGATCAAAGACAAAGTAAAATGATACCAAGGGACTGATATCTCAAATATACAAGATGCAAACCCTCTGAATCAATAGAGCAAAACAGACAGCATTTGTGAGTATAGCTTTAAGCTAAGTGGGATGCCAAATGCAAAGGCTGCCATTGATACCACAATGAAAAATGCATGATTTCAGAGAGAGCACTCTTTTATCTACGAGGCAAGATCAATAGTGGGAAGGGGTTATGGAATCAAAGTTGTTTTGCTGATGCAGTAGTTAACTGACACTCTTAAAAACATCTGAACGCAATTTGAGAGAACAAAGCGAGCTAAAAAGACAATTGGAGGAGAGTAAGGTGAAGTTCTGTGGGTTGATAAACTTTCTTTTCACATTCAGGAAGACAATATCAAACACTGAGTGTACAGGGCAACAGAAGTCAGATTCATTTACCACTGACATGCTCTGTGCAGGATCAGTCATACATTTCTTTGTTTCATAGCCTGAACTACAGTAAAATAAAAATAATAATCACAACAGTTACAACCACAAATACTAAAGCAACAAGACACATTTGTTTTATCAGGAAGACAGTGTGCTCTTCTTCTGTTCTTCTGAAACACTGACCCTCTCATCTATTAAAGGTTCTGTACAAAACATTCAAAATTATTAATAAAGCGGCAAACCACTATTTGCTATGATAAGATATTGTCGAGTAATGGCGTCCTGAGCAGAGAATGAAGCCACACTAGCTCTGTGCATGCATGTCAGTGCATGTGAGCCTTTGAGTATGTAGCGTATCCCGCTAGATTGCTAATTGCCACCACTCTGCACTGTGTTCATACACTGGGTTTGGGTGCTTACTGCTGATAACAGTGATGGCGTTGTCACAGAAGCGAAGCACCCACGCTCTGGTGTTAGCTCTGCAAGCACTGTTGCTGTTGTTAGCACTGTTTGCGCTGTTAGCACCGTTAGCTGCTAGCCTGCTGGCTCAGCCACCTCTATGTTGACAGTTGTTTGTAGACAATCCTGCTCAGATTCTGAATCATAGATTGTATACAGGTCCTTTATGTTAAAGACAATAGAGTACTTGAAGAATGACATTTTTCTGTAGGCCAACACGAAGTTAGCACCACCCTGTTTCCCTTGTTCCTTGGGATTTTCCATTAAATTTTGGATTATTGCAGAAAATATGCTGTGTGACAAACAAACGTTCATGATACTTTGTTTGGTTCCACAAGATAATCTTCACAAATGAGCACCACTTTTATGATTTTTAAGGCCTACATGCAATCGCTAGAAGTAAAAAGCTAACGTTAGGCTATAAACAAACTATGTTGTAGAACAAAACATGAAAGTCCTTTAAGCTTGTTTAAACCTTTGAGCTTATTTCAGGTACCTAATCAAACACTTCAAGCACACATTCAAAAAAACTCTGACTTCAAAACAAGGGAATTGAGAGTGCTAAGATGCTAACTAATTTCTGGGTTTTGGGACTCATTCCTGGGGCACTCTGTTGTAGTACTGATAAACAAATTATCTTCATTCATTCATTTTATCATTTTCCGTAACCTGCCTGTCCTGTTGAGGGGTGGAGCCTATCCCAGCTGACATTGGGCGAGAGGTAGGGTACACCCTGGACAGGTCACCAGACTATCACAGGGCTGACACATAGAGACAGACAACCATTCACAGCTCACATTCACATCTACGGCTAATTTAGAGTCAATTTGCCTAGCCTGCATGTCTTTGGACTGTGGGAGGAAGCCGGAGTACCCAGAAAAAGCCCATCCTGACATGGGGACAACATACAAACCCCACACAGAAGGGCTACCCCACCCCTGGCATTAAACCCCCCACCCCTGGTTTGAACCAAGCACCCTCTTGCTGTGAGGCGACAGTGCTAACCACTGTACCACCATGCTGCTAATTATCTACATTAATTATCCAAAATTATTTTTAAATACTTAAAACACAAATGAACTCTGAGAATGTTAATTTAAAAGCAATCCTGTCTGTGCTGTCCTAAAATAATTCCTGTGGCCACCCTCACACAACATCTGATCATTGATTTCAACATGATGATGACAGAGCTAATTATTCTGTAACTCAAGCCCTGCCTCTGTCCTGACCTTCGCCCTGTGAGTGGACTGAGGAAGAGCCAGCAGCTTTCAGCAGAGGCTTGGGCCTGTCTGGCCTGAGAATGTGACAGGAGATAGACAGAGAAGAGAAAGAGGGAGAGAGGGAGAGGGTCACAGAACTGAGAAATAGAGACACAAGAGAGCGAGACAGAGGAGAGAAAAGGAGACACAAAGAGAGAGGGAAACATGAGAGAGAGAGAGAGAGAGGCAATGAAAGTGAGTGAGAATGACTGACAGACAGAGGATTCGTCACAGGCAAAGAGTGAAGGCTCTGGCCACAGAGGGACCTAGGTGAGAAAGCTAACAGATAGCAATCTGAGTTATCACTCTGCGCCACGGCTAACAGCTAGCAGCTACCCTGTCACCGCTGCCTAAACAAGCCCAGTGTTTTCATCTCCATATACACAACGCGGCACTCTGTCTTTTCTTCTGATGGAGATAAGATGTATAAATTATGAGCAGCTGACAAAGTCTACTCCAGCGCCCCCGGCGTCTCATCAATCACTAGCCTGTGTGTCAGCAGGTAACTGACGTGGCCCCCGGAGGCACAGCCCCCTCTTTAGGTGTGTGAGTGTTTTTGTGTGCAAAAATTTTGTGTTTGCTACTGTGCAATTGGGCTTTTGTACATGTCTGGGTATTGTGTGTGTGCGTGCGTGCGTCTGTGTGTATGTGAGAAGGTTGTGTGAACAGCTGATTCAGTCTTAACTCCATGCTGTAAGAGAGAGGGAAGAAAAAAAAAGACATACACACAACTTGCACACACCAGCCAGACAAAAACAACTCCTGAGTATACGTGTGTGAACTCAAGGTTTTTACTGTTATACCTTGAGGTTATCTGATGTGCTGATATATTCCAAAGAGAAACCTAAATGCTAGAGAGAAGGAGAAGCGTGAAGGACTGAAATAGGCTACAAAAAAAAAAAGTGAAACTGGGAGCTGGCTTGCTGGGTGGAGTCCTGGAGGCCGTAGAAGGCCAGCGGTAGACCACCCAGTATGATTATTGGTATTAACAATTTTCCATGAACCTCAGTTTCCCCTGTCTGCATATGAAACACAGTCTGGGCCCATGACATGCAAAGATACACTGCGACACGCTGCATTTTCAGGGGTACTGAATTCCTATTTAATTCACAGACATTATAAATGGCAACACTTGAGTGTTTAACACATCATTGCTAAAGTAAGCAACATAATTACACTGTGTGTCAGCAAAACAGCATAATTACAAGCTACAAGTTGTCAGTGTCTGATTTCACATCGTTCCCATTTACAGGCCAATCATGGTCTTTTCACTGCTTATGTTTACTAGAATTGAGGCCTAATTTCATTGCAATAATTACAAGCTGTAGTGTCCAAACAGTGCAGATTACATGGGCATTATACAGTGTTAATGAAAATATGCTAGCAAATAAAATACACAAGTATTTTGGATTTTGGACCTGCTCATTTGCTTTCTCTGTGGTCTGTAAATTTTTGCCTCCAGCACCCATATGAGCACTCCAAAAAGAGCCTGTTTTAGTTAATAGTGAATTTCCACTCAAGGATTTATGTGTGGGAAAAAAAGTACTTAGAAATAACTGCATTCAATGAAACATTAATTCCTCTTGGATTGAATTGCTGTAAAACCTCGAACCACATCGCTGCAGAAATTACACAATGTTTGTGTACACGGCCCAAAGCAGGTAGCGTCTGCTCGCGCACACAGTATCGATCCGCTGTCTTGAAGTGAAGTTCAAGAAGGAGAGAGTGAAGCAGAAAATTTTGACTCCCCATGGGGACGGGAGAAACAGCTCATCTCAGCACCAAAGAGAAGGAGGGCTGTCATGTTCTGTGTGATGAGCTGAAAGACTCGAGGCGGCCTGGAGCTGCGGGGTATTCCTTCCCCCCATAAACAAACCTCCAAAAACAAACAGTTCCACCCCACAGAGAAGGAGACGGGACAGTGAGACAAGAGGGAAGGGCAGACAGGTGTCGGGAAAGAGTGACATGTGTGACAGAGGGCACTAAGAGAGAAGCTGGAGGAGATGAGAGGATGAGGGTGTTTTCATGAAAGGACCATCAGACTTGTTGTCTGCCTCTTTCTGGCCTGCTGGTTTGGTTTGGATTCTAGGCTAGGACTTCATATTTTGATCACATTCATGAATTATGTACCACACGCCATTAGCATTAGTTAGAGCCATCGCAGTATCAATGATACTATTGTTTCGAATGAGGGGGGGTCAGGTCCTGAGACACATTATCTTCGAAAACCCTTCTAGAGAGAAAGAAAGAAGATGTCTGGAATTCAGCTGACAAAAGCACTCAGTCGTCCTGAAATCTGATGAGTCTGACAGGATGTGAGCCCATCTGATCCACCTCCGTCTCAATATTCCCTTACAGGGAGCGGGATAGGACGGACAGGCTGCTCCTCACCGCGCTTTTAGCACAGGTGTGATGAAAGTCGGAGCCGCCGCAGCTCGGCCCGCCTCTCGGATTACCCCAAACACGTCTATTGATGGACGTTGCCAGTTGGCAGGCAAAACGCTGGGAAGTGATGCCCGTTGTACCCGACCCATCTGCCTGCTGCATGCAAACAGCATATCAGGTGATCCCAGGGGGATACCTATTATCATATCATATTAAACGCGCAGCCTATGGGTTCACAGTTTTAACAAAATAAAAGACTGATCTTACATAACGGGACAAAATGGGTTGTGCGCTACAAGGTCAGTGCTGTCCGTCTGAATGTGGACACCTCTGGGAGCTGTTTATCACCGTGAGGTAAAAGAGAACAGGGAAGACAGACAAACAGTAATAAAGAGAAATAGAGATCCATTGTGTGGCCGAATAGCTTTGTTTGCCAGCCACTGCCGCAGCACAGTACTTCCTGTACGCACTTAATCAGACTTGATGAAATGACAAACCTTTGTGCAGCACCGCCTGGAGAAGTTATCCTTGAAATAAAATATGTGTTGCTAATCATGACTTACAGTACATCTCACAGGATATCTTATTACAGACCTTTACAGCTCATTGGCTCTGATTCAATTTCTTAAGTATGGTACAGTGCATAGAAGTCAGACCTATTCTGGGAAGAGGCATTGCGAATCTGTCAGCTTGCAACTGAACACCGACTGCAAATAGAAACCGAATGAAACTGTCAGAGGTTATAACGCCTTTGATAACCAATGAAAGATGCAAATAATTTGACACTGAGAATTTACAAAAAACGGCAGGCAGATAAAAAATGAGGAGCTTAATACCTTTTGTGTTAGCATGTAAAGGATGCTGCACTTTAATCAAACATTTCAGAAGCTCGCACCTTCACTTTGCTCCCATCACAACAACAAAACCCAACAAAGATGATACATTCTTCACAGACTGGTGACACTGAAACATTGTGGCATTAAGGATCTTGACCCACTTCACTGCCCATCTGTGCCCTGTAGCTGTGTGCCAATCCTTCACAGCCCTCTCCAACACTCCCATGAATGACACAAGAATGCTGTTTGAGTGTCACTTGACCCCTCTGCCCCCGCAATGACCTCTAGTGCACCCTGGGCAGCCCTCACTCTTTCACATATTTCCACCACTAAACAAGAATGCCCCCCCCCCATCCTCCTCCTCCGTCTCAACTTAATTTCCTCTTTATCGCTGTCCAATTCTCCCATCGCCCTGTTCATCACCCTGCTTCTCTCATCCCTTTTTTCTCCCTCTATTCAAAACTTGAGAAGGGGGAAAAAAAAGAGAGAAAAACGCCTTTCCACCAGTGGAAAACACAAGGATGAGTGGCTATTCAGAGTGTGATTGTTGGGGGGGAAAAAAGGGCTGCTGTGTTTGTGAAATGCAGAGTGGGAGAGAGTGTGTGGATTTTGGGAAAGATGCATATGAGAAGTGCACGGTGTGAGGGCACACTTCAAAGTTATATACCAACAGGACGGCTAAACGGTCTTTCAAAAAGCAGGCTGAGAGGCGGCGCACCAGGAAGCGTGAGACTGGATTCACATCGAGACTGTTACGCAAACTTTTGACTAGTTTAGACCAAATGCATTAAAGCGTCTATTTGTTTAGTGGTGTTTAAAACCATAAAGTGCTTTCCTTACATTAAATGTGTGTGGCGCTGATATTATTGAAACTGTATGTTGCCTCTCTGTCACTCAAATGTGTAGCTCCTGACAGGCTAAGCCCTTAATGCACCAGATTTGACTGGTTAATCCTGTGAAAAACCATCCTTTTTGTCTCATGGGTGGAAAGGTCACACAGCGAGGCCCGTCTTCCTTCAACCTACAGTATTCCTCCAGCCTTAGCCTCCAACCTAAACATGCTCTGGCCCTCATCACCGGCCTCTCTCACCCCTCCTCAGCCATCTACCCACCCGCATGCATAAGCTACAAAGCTGGAGGTGTCAAGACTACCTGTCTCAACAGCACCCCCCTTGCTTGACCTGCGGATAGCCCTCAGGGACATTAATTATAGAGTAGTCTGACTTGTTGAGAGGAAAGAGACAGACAGAGAGAGAGGGAGAGGCAGAGGGTGAAAGATAGAGAGCAGGAAAAGATAAATGCAGAGATGTTGTTACAGAAGCTGTCACCTCCTAATCATGTCATCCTGCTGTACAGAGGTGATGCTGAGGCTTTACTCGATCAGGTTTCCCATTCATCATCAGGCCTGGTTAGTGATGGAGGTGGCGCTAGTGTTAGAGGATAGAATGATAACTCCTATTTTCCCACAGAGTTTTGAACCATATCACTCAGACGACTGGCCCAAAAATCATTAAGATTCTACTCTAAAGTTATAATTATGTTATGTTTTGACCTGATTGTTGTGCTTCCTGTCATCTTCATGTCACACGCAATGGATCCGGCTGTTTACACGAAGCGAAGATAAAATACTGCGTCGCTAGTGTTTCTGTTCAAGGAGCACTTAAAAGGAACACACAACATAAAACCGCTGCATCCATTTCTGAGTGTTCAATACTGCGCTTGCGGGCGAAAACATAGATCTATGATAATATGACATGTCTGTATGTGCTTTAAAGATATTGTGTGGACAGCAGTGTCTACTCCGCAAGCGTGGATAGACACCGAACTGCCACCATGTGATCAGAGCAATCTGTCCAAACAAATGGAAGCTTCTCTTGCACATTACCGTGTTAGATTAGACGACTCTCGGTCATTTGATTCCCCACTGTCTCGACAGCTCCCGTTTCTAATGGACCGAGTGGGATTTCACAAAACGCAAAATAGGGAGAGGTCAACGTGTTTGAAGGTTACCCCTGTCGGGGGAATCAAAATAAATAACGTTCAGGTGTGCTATTCTCTGTCAGGTGAGTGTCTTAATGATGCCAAGTTAACACATACTAAATAACAGTGTCTCCCTACGCACTGACAGCCTCAGAAATAATTGACCAGCGTGCTCCAAACTGAGACGCAGTAGGCAGAGAATTCAATCCTGCAGCTGACAGAACCCATTGAGCATGTCACTAGATTTTGCATTATACACAAAGCAATGTCAGGTCAGGGATGCGGCCTCCTGCTAGTTATTTGCGATTGCATCTCTGAGGGTAAATTACCTGGCTCTCCATAATATGGTCTAGTTAACTAATTTCCTGACAGCACGCTGTCTCATAAGAAAAGTCTCAGATTTACTGCCTGTCAAAAACGTGATGGACTGTTTTTTTCCCCCCTCTTTTCTTTCTGCAAATGCTTGGCAGCCTCTCAACTAAGAGCTCATATTCAATATCCTCTCTCGGTGTGCCGAGGACATCTCTAATTCCAGACAAAGACGTACGGCTGAAAATGAACAAAAAAGAAACATAACCTTATTATGTTTGAAGGCTACCAGCAGTGTGTCATTTCATCCACAAGTTCCCATGCAAAAAAAATTACAGCTAGGGGGGTTGTAAAGCGATGTAGTTCTAAAGCCCTTAGCAAGGAAACAGGGAAAGCCATTATCCATTATCCTGTCGACCTCTGCACATTGACAAGTACACACATACAGTATATGGTGTCCTGTCATTTTGTTGTTATACATGTGTAAATCATTCACTTTCTGTCAGGGAAAAAGCTTTGACAACAAAACCTCACCTCACCAACGGGGTCACGGGGAAACTGAATCCCACCGCAGACAAAGCATAGTTTTACCTGCGAGAGCACGGCCTGCCACTGATAGCGACAGAGATGACAATAGCTCAGTGATGGTGTGAAGACTGCCTTTAAGCTATACTGTGCAGGGGGAACAATACAAACTTGCAGTATACCCCCCCCCCTCCCCACGCCACCATGGAGCTCAACAGTGTCTGTTTTAAAGTTCACAATGCAGCTCCAAGGTCTGCCTACCCTTTCTTTTTTTCCCTCTCTGTCTCTTTTTGTATGTGTTCCCATTCAGCTGGACGGTGTGGCCTATCATCGTCCCCACAATGACAGTAGGTGGAAACGCTAGCTTTCATTACACAAAGTATAAATAGTGTAATCTATCAGCCCTGCCAATCAGGATGATTGATTATGGGCTGTCAGGGAGGAGAGTGACACATTAGAAAAGTTTGGTTAACAATGCCTGTAGCTGGTGCGGGGCTGCTGCCACCCAGCCCAGTGATTAATGTGTTGTCAGCCTGTAATCCCACACCCACGCTTAATGAGGCAAGAATTTATCATCTCGGCAGAGTGGCAGATGTCAGGGGGAAAGGAATCCAAGTGGCTGGAAACAATATACTTTTTCTAGCCTGCGCTTGACATGTCTGACAAGCTCTAAAAACCACAAAGAAGGTCTGTGTAAGCACAAACTTCAGTGGAGGGACTTTCAGCTGCAGCGCCGTCGCATGCTCATGAAAAGTCTCTGCGGAAAGAAGACTCTCCATTAACAGTGTACTGAGGAGCAGACACAAGTGGTGTAATGGATTAAAGGAAAAGTCTGTGCATATTTAAGGAGGAAAAAGCTTCACACCAATTAAGTAAGACTTTCACTTTGGACTCTGTGCGGAGCCATAAACAACAGTGACACTTTTGTACAGACTGCATCCACCTCATCTAGCACAGATTTAAGCTCTAACATTCATTAACTCCCTTAATAGCATATCAACATCTGCATGTCATAAACAACAACAACTTTACTTGAATTATCTGATAGAAATCTGAATGTGAATTAAAGCGAAGCTGCCTCGAGAGGGTGCACATGACAATCAACTTCAAAGCAAACCATAAATGCGAGTGCTGAAATAGTGATTAATGTGCACTGTCAACATCAACTAAAAGAGACAGGCAAAGAAATAACTGATCTCTTTGAGAGATTTAAAGTTTGGCACATTTCCGTGGAAACACCCAGTGGGGTAGGGGGTGAGAAAGAAAGTTTTTTTTTTTTTTTCAGAGCACAGAAAACACTAAGCCAGCTGTCTCTCATTAGGCTAGCAGCATCTTCCTGTCACCAAAGAGACCAACAGGGAGGATTAGCTCTGATTGGACTGATAGGCCAACGCACTGGGACGCTGCACTATGTAATAGCTAAAAGCATCATTTGATAAGAAGTGTAATTGAAGAGATGCCGTAGCGGCTATGATATTGTTGCCACAGTGCATGTACGGGGAGTTTTGCCACCCCTTGGCATGCAATGAAAGAGGGCTCAGTTTTATAGAGGAATATAATGACTGTGAGATCTAGGGCTGCGTGTGCAGAATTTGCTTTACATGTGTCTAAAAAATGATGTGTTTAATGATACTGAAAGGTGGAAGTGTGTTATTTCCCTGCAGTTTTCTGTGTGTAAAAGGAACTTTGAAAACGGCAAAATCACTATAAAAACTCAGCCCTTCCCGAAGGCTTATAAAGGATCTAGTTGGAACAGTATGTGTAAAAAGCAAAGGCTTTGTAGCTTGCCAATCTCAGGCACTCAATGTTATTACACTAATAAAAACTTAACAAAGACTTACATTATATAGATAAAAAAAGAGAAAAGTTACGTGAACGATCGCATGATTTGTCAGAGTTTATGAAAACTTTATATCAAAATGGGAGAGGGAGACATCTCATTATTGCTGGCCAGCCTTGGCCTGTTTTCTGACAGGCCTCAAACTCCACCGCTAAACACAAGAGACGTCGAGACAACAAATGCTTCACCACAGAGGCGTTCCTCCTCTGTACTGGATGCCAGCAGAAAGAGAGGAAAATCAGTTAATGCAACGCGGCCACTTCAGCGTCTCATAAAAGCTCTTACAAAAACACATGTTTGTTTTTATGCTCTGCGTTTAGCCAAAAATGAGTAATACATCTATCATTTCTGCTCGCGAGAGTGACGTGACACTCAGGTCATGCACCTCATGTCTCCAGGCTTTGAAAGAAGCAATAAATCAATCTCGGCGCTATTACTTACAATTAATTGTGCTTTAAAGTTTTACAGTGTGTTTATGATATGCAGGGCCTGGATGATTTATGTGGACAGTTTGAGTCACTCCCTCTAATTGCTGTTGTTTTCCCGGCTTATAACCCCCGCGTGACCTCTCGGCTTCAGCTGCCAGAGCGCTCAGAACTGGGCCTGTTGCACTGATCCAAACACTGGACAGGGCTTCAGCAGTCGAAAACCAGTTACAGAAAAACACACGCGTGGAGGCATAAACCATTCGCAGACACTGACAGATAAGTACACATACCTGAGAGAGTGAGCATGTGGCTCCTTTGGAAGAATCTGACACAAACACACATTGTATTTCATCATCATACAAAATAAACATGTCCAAACAATTATAAACAGCTGTTTTAACATTTAAGATATGCTGTCATTAGAAGACAGAGAGCAGCGGTGTCTCAAGTGATGCAATTAACAGATAATAAGACATTATGTAAGATGGGAGAAAGGACATAATTTGAAAGCAAGCAGATCACAATATGTCAGCGAGCTTTTTCGTCTGAACATAAAGCAGACAGGCAGTCAGCGTGGTTAAAGTTTGCCCACAACGCCTACTCAATCCGCAGTGCTGTCCTTATCTGACCTACTGTATACATATTGATTCAGGAATGTGTCATGAAAGAAAGGTGACAAATCAGGCTTCTGTATGTATAATAGCTGGTGCAAATACAGAATCTAGCAGAGAGCGAAGAGTGGCAATAAACTTGCTTCCACAGCAATCTGTTGGGTTATATAGCCTTCCCCTGTTGAGAACCATATTCTTTGAGTTTTCTCTGAGGACACATTTGTTCAGTAAAATGATTCAGCAAACCCACTGAAGGCACATTCACAAAGCACTATATTGCATGCTGTTTGTTATGTTTGAGAGCTTCGGGGAACTCATAACTCTCAAGCAGAGATGAACGTGGCAACATACTTTACAGGGCACATTTGAGACTTGAAAAGGAAGCAAAACAACCAACCTATAGCAAAATGCCTCCTGTTTTTTTTTTTTGCTTTGCAAATAAAAAAAGCCACAATCATGCATCACATAATGCACAATCATGGGTCTAAAACCATGCAGTCTATCTCAGATTTGGACCGTTCCCTTCGGTGCAAACTTAAAATGAACTGCTGTCTGCTGCAGAGTAAAACAGGTTAGTGTCTGGGGAAGAAAAAACAGAACTGAAAAGATCCACTTGAGGACTTTCCTGGCTCTGTCACTGTCAATTCCCTTGAAGAACCGTTACCCTGTGTGCAGAGACTCATGGGACCCGGGAGCTGGCTCAAGCCACCCTGCAATGCAGTCTGCTTTACATTATACGCAGAAGGATGTGGGGAGGAAAAAAAAAACTTGTGTTCATGCTCGAAAATCAAGTCAAATACTTCGTCCAGGCAAAATCTAAGTGACATCCGAGGAACATTTATACCCGCTGACGTAGCTACCAAGCTGTGCTTAGTGAGGGGGACCATGGACTTACTTCATTCACTGTGAAACACTCTTAAACATGTGGCAAGGAGTAAATGTTATTCTACTAGTTAAATTTGCTACGCACTTTTTTTTTAGCAGTGCTCGGGATCTGAAAACAGAATTCGCTGTCATAGTGTTTTGATAGACATGGCCAGTTTAACCCAAGGGTTCGACAGCATAATGTGGGCTCCGTGGCAGAGTGGAGGGAGGTGGAGGAACCGGGCCAAAAAGCACCACATGTATTTTCCGAAAGCAGCCCAACACAGTCCAAATGGCTCTACGTGGTTTAACGCCATTTCATTCCATGACCTCTAAATCCTCAAAGAGAATTATCACATTATAGCATTCCAACACGCCCAATTTCCCAAAATACAGCTCAAGGCTTTTCCACTCTGACTCTGCTTAGTGTTGTGGTTTTGGGAAAACACTTCAATCGTCCCTGCTGCGTTTTTTTGTTTACTTCAGGTATTTATATATCTTTTTTTCCCTCTGTCTCTCTTGTCTTTGTCATTTCGCCTCTGCCTGTTTCTGTCCAACTACTTGTCCTTTCCACTCAGAAATGCAATATACCCAAAACCCCAAAGAGAAAATTACCCCCTTCTGAGTTTGAAGCGAACACCAAAACATACAGACAAGTCAGAGACAGCTCATTGTCACCCACTTATGGTGTCATGCCCACTAGTGCATGAAGGCACACAATAACAATTAAAGGAGTGACAAAATTATCCTCAGTGTGTGAGCATGGCTAGTCTACTTGAGCCAAATTCTTGTTTTCCTCTTTGTCACATTGTTTGTCTTTGCAGTGAAGGTTTGACTCAGTGACATGAAGATACACATTTTCTACAACTTTGTGTTCTGCGCTCGCAAATCTCAGTGCGGATTTCTTTTCCTGCAAACAACCGGTCATTGACTGTCTGGTTATGATTTAGGCAACATGGAAAAAACACTGGGAATGTATGAAAAGTTATGGTGTTCAGATTGTGCTAAAGACCATAACTGCTTTATCAGAACCATGTGGCCGCGCTCGGTGCCATGCCATAATGGCATGATTGAAAAGGAGTTAAAACTGTGGTCACAATCCACTTCGATATGACTCAACAGAGGGTCTCAAAAGTTCAGCACTGTCTCTTTCACAGCGAGTCCATTAACTATTCCAATACGCACATCATGCAACGGGAATGATCTGATAGAGCAGGGGCTCTGTCTTCAGATTTATGCTGTCATGAGTGGGCATGTATCACCGTAACCCTGCTGCTGTTTCTATGGTTTCAATTTATCTACTGTAAACAGCAGGAAGGAGATTTGTCATATAAGGTCTTGAAGGAAAAATAACTGTACGCAGAGTGAAAAACTTTAAAATAAACCTTTTAAATCACGTCTGCGGTCCTGTGATTTTCTCCCTGCAATACTTGCACTAATTGAGACTCAAATGGTAGCGCGAGCGACAGCGAGACAGCTAATTACCATCCTTTGTAATGAAGCAAATGGCAGACACTGTACCATGAGCCACTGTTATGAGCAACACCCTGCTGTACCAGACATAAAAGCAAACACAAATATCTAATTATGCCATCATCTCTCCTGGCTTTCCTGTTCCCGTTGCAGACGTTGCATTAATTGGTGGCCCGCACTATTGGTCAGCTTACAATCACTCTGATGATGTGGACAATTAGAGCCGGGAGGTACTCATGGCTCATCAAGTCTGTGATAGTTGACGCATCACGTCTCATCTAGCTCAAAACAAATGTTATGGAAATGCCGCTGTGACATCCCAGGGCCCAGACATGGGATACATCCTGGCAAAAAAAAAAAAAAAAAAACTTCATTGTGTAGACTCAGTCAAACTGCTAATAAGGAGCTGCGGATAGGACAGCAAAAGTATGTTCAGGCGCACAAAATAGATGCATTTTCATCAAAGCTGTAACCTTTTACTTTGCATAGGGAATAAATAATCATATACAGCAGGTTCAAAGACACAAAGACAGAAAAACACACACATCATGTCAGCTGGAATCAGTGATTATCTTTCCTTTCATCTAAGGCTGTGGCGACAAAGGCAAACATTTCTTTTCCACTGACAAGCTATGTAAATAAAATCTTATAAAGTGACTTTACCCTGCCAAAAAGCATTGTAGAGGTCCTTAGTTTCTTTTTATATAAAGTGGATGAACAGTGTTTTCATTCCACTTTTCTCCATCTACCAAACATGCCAGACTGAGGTTAAATTATTTCAGTGTTTTGCTTTCCTGCTTGCCACTTGCATGAAGAATCAAGAACAAAGCATAGCATGAAGTGACACTAAAAGAGTACACTATCTTAGCTGATTGTCTCAAACAATAAATATTTTGTTTTTCCTCGTGCACTTTTAAACCCGACAGCGACTCACATGCTTCTGATTTGTCACTGGATGCCTTCGCTCCTGCTACTCTGGATCCATTTTTACCTCCCAGGCTCGCTGTCAGAGCCCCAGGGACCTTGAAACGACAAAGCTTAGCTGATCCGAACAGTAAATATTTCATGACCTTACAATTACATGAAATCAAATCTAGGCAAAAGCCGTTCATTTATAGTGCATTATCAAAGGGGTGGAGGAAGGAGGGGGCGTTGAATTGGGTATATCTATGAACCTCCTGAACTCTAATTAGTCTGTGTGGCCCAAAACAAGAGAGGGAGGAATAAGTGCACGGGCTCGGGATAATTAAGCGATTGTGAGCGGCGTGTACGTGAGCTGTCACTCCAATCGCCAGCCATGTCACACTTGGCAACACAACCGCGACCGGACAGCCGCCCGTCGTCTTTGATCTGGGCTCATGCATACGAAATCAGGTCAGGCCGTGGTCACACACATTTACACACACATACAACACACACACACACACGTACACTTTAAGCGATAGTAAAGAGAGACTCTTTACAAAGGGCCACAGTACTAGGACCTCTGTAAAGGGAGACTGACAGTCAAGCATGCACAGGAAGAAAGGGAGGATAAAGGAAAAGAATAGAAAAGGGAAGAAAGGGATGAATGTGACAAATCCACTCAAGACTTCAGAGGGACTAGTATTTAAAACAGTGTTTTAAAAAAACACAGAGCTTAACTTACAGCTTCCGACTTTGGTTTGACCACTTTCATGAACACTCCTCTTGCCTGCGCCTCCGTCACTTCTTTTTTGGTTACCTTCCTGCTGTCCAGAAACTTCAGCTGGGGCAGCTTGTGCAGAACAAAGTACCTGTGAGGGAACAACAATTCAACTTAAAACTGTACCGCACCGCTGCCTTTAAAGGTCTCCTTGTAAGGCCTGCTCTTGACAAAGAGACAAACAGGGAATCTAAAGAAGTGTGTAAACCGTGATACACTAATCAAACTGACACACATTCTAATATGTAAATGCACGCGTCAACAAAACTTGAAAAGAAGCCGTGTTTACTGAGATTTAATGGTGGTGCAGATTTAATGGTGATATTTTCTTGTATGTAATAACCTTCAAAGCTGATAAGAATAAGTAGGACATATAAATAGCACGAAAGGAGATACAACCCGTCTGCCAGAGCTGTCATTCTGGCAGCATCACAGATATCTCTCTAAGCTTTCAGACACACTCTGTCTTTCATTGGGAGGGAGAGAAACGTCAAAAGATAATGGTTGGAATACATAGATGACAACAGATCCTTTCACAGGCAGGCAGGGATAGAGGAACCAGTATGTCAGGGCTGAGCTGGTAGCCAAAAAGGACATGCATGCAGCACCTAAGTGGAGGGTGAGAAAGGACGGGGGGATATGGGCACAGACAAGACCTGTGCGCAAAGAGCTGTGACAAATTGATGATGGCGATGGCGATGAGGGGAGATGGCAAAGCCTGTGTCAAGTTTTCAACACCTGAGGATTATAAGGAGGGGATGCAGGGATCACATTTAGACTGACACGGAACATGAAATATCTCCGTGCAAATTTAAGGGCGAAAAACATCTGATATAATTTGAAAGAAACACAAAACAGGAAGAGCCCTTACCCGCAAATAAAAACAAAATAATTGAAACATTAAATAAACAACACGGCCCCTCTTACAGGAGCATTATTATACGGTAAAATGACCTCTTCCTAACCCCTAATAGGAGCTCCTTTTCTGATGAGAGCACCAGCACTTCAATGCAAGAGGCCCCCAGTCCCATCCTGTGTCTCCGTCCCTGTAAAAGGACTTTGTTCAGGGCATTTTCATGATGAAATGTGAAGATGCCCTTGGGAGAAATGCAGGGAGGTTATTCTCCATAGGTAACCTACCATCACAGGGTCAGAGCAGATGACAAGGCTCTGTCAGCCAGTAGGGATATTAATGATTCAACCCAACCAAAGAGGGAGGATTAGAGAGCACAGAGGGGAAGGGGGGGAGCAGGATGACTGTGAAAAAAAAACTCAGAGCCATATACTTTATTTAGCAATACCAAACATGTGATGACGACAATATATTTTTTTTTTGCTGTTGGAAGTGGTTATCATTGAGTAAACCTTAAAAAAAAAATAGATTATACTATACTTTCCTTAAATGTTTTACTTTATTTTATTTATTATAGAAAGAACTGCATAATTTAGTAGAAATTATAGGAATAATAAAGACACATTTCTACAACAATGCACATATGACGTACCTAATTTTTAGGCTTTTTTCAGTCATATGTAAATATACATGGGGGGGGGGCGTCTTTGGACTGTGGGAGGAAGCCGGAGTACCCAGAGAAAACCCACGCTGACACAGGGAGAACATGCAAACCCTGCACCATCATGCCGCCAATGGATTTTTTCTACTTTCAAGATAAGACGGATTTCGTTACATGTCTTATATCTTTTGCTCTGGGCGCATTACTGCTTGTGTTTACATTACATAGCCTATACTGCTACATGTAGCTACACGATAATGTCAGGGAAACATGTAATCTCAGTTGCAGATGTTGTTAACTTCTCCAAGATTTTGGATCGTATTCCTGCTGCAACATGTCAAATTACAAAGATTTTGGTTCAAAAACTTCTACTGGCGTTTCTCTCCAGTAGAAAGTGATGCTATGCTGCGGCTGCAAGTACACTGCTACATAAAGCTACATGCTAACATAAGCCAAACATGTAATCTTGGTTGCCAATTTCAGATCATATTCCAGCTGGAAAATGTTCGCTTGCCAAGATTTTAGTTTACAAGCTTTAATTGGTGACTCTTCATGGTAGAGAGTGCCACTATACTTTGTTAAAGTCATTCTACCAGCTGCAATGACAATGTAAAAAAACAGAGGTACACTAACAAATCAGTGTAAACGCTGACAAATCAGAGCAGACTGGGCTTTTTTGGGAGGGGTGCTTAAAGAAACCGGCGCTAAAATGGAGGGCCTCAGACAGAGGGTGAATACAGGTGTTTCAACACAGACAACATGAGGAAAATAAGGGTCAAAATAGAAAAATAAACCCAAAACGCAAGTATGAACCTGACAATGAGCATAATAGGTTTCCTTTATTTTGCTTTATGACTGCAATTTAATGTATTTATTGGAGTATTATACAGTAGTGACATAGTTGGGTAGAGTTTATGAGTAAATTTTAATGTCCAGAGGACTTTCCAAGAGAGAAATCCTTAAATCACAATGACTAGAATAACCCACTCAAATACATTTAAACACAAGTAAATAGTAATTAATTAGTCTGAAACTTTACTCTCTTTATTAATTTAATTGTACTGTATTTTGCCTGTAAACTCTGACTACACACAAAGACAAATCGACCTGATTTAAGATGGTTATTTTGGTAAGAGTTACACTAATAGTTAACTGGAATTACATGACGTTATTAGGAAACTATGGGACCCATAAAATAAAATGTTTTCCAGCAATCATTATACTTAAAAATAATTTTTAAAAATTTATTTATAGACACTGTGAGTAGTTATTATGCAGCTGCATTTTTGCCTTTTAGAAACAAAGGCTGAGTGAACACAAAGTGCAGCTGGTGGTTGAGGCACCTCAGGCACAAGCTCTTTGATCTGCCACAAAAGGAGATCGGACAAACTGATAACTTTCCTTCAGATAACAGGTTAAAATGTCACATAAAAATATGTTAATCTTTATACATCAGAGAGGCAGAGAGAAAAGACAGAGGTCAAGTTACCGCTATTGTCACAATATTTCCGGGTTTCTCACACAGACAGTGTCCTATAAACACAATCAGTGAATATATAATATTATACAGCCTCAAACTCTTGTGTTATTGTAGTACTACAAACGGCCACTGAGCGTACAGGACGACACTTAACCTCCACGCAGCCTACACAATACTGTGTGAATGAATACTATGTTTCTATGTCATTGCACTAATTGGGGCACCGATGCAACGCACCAGGGTATTTCACTTGAGAGACCAAGAGCTCCCGAGGCATTGGGCTGGGTATTTATTGCCCAAGGCCAGTGCTGTCACGACCTGCATACAGCCTAACCTTGTCAGACATGAAATCTGCATCACGCTCAAATTGATGTTTTACTATGTGACACATTATGAATATTACATTACAGGACCCTAGACGTTGTCAGTCAAAACAGAACAGCTTTCCTCACCAGCAAGATAAGCATGCGAGGAGAGGGGAAAGGGGGAGAAAAGGGAGACAGGGAGGGAAAATAAGAGAGGGAGGGGGGGGGGCAAAAAGAGAGAAGAAAGATTATTCAAGAAAGGCATGGGTGGTAAATGATTAATAGGCAACGCAGAGTCAGAAACAAGCACTTAGGGCTAAAACAGACAAAAGAGAGTATGCTTTTCGCCTTTTATCGCATTTCATGTAAAGGACCCTGACAAATGGTGGTCATATTGCATGGCTTGAGGCCTAGCTTGATGTTTAATGCATCATCTGCTCTGGTAAGGCAGGGTAGTAAACACTCATTTGTGGTGGTGACTAGTCACACATGAAATCCATTTTGCAAACTGGAGTGTAGAGGGGCCAGTTGACAAAGCTTTTAGAGTGATGTGGTTGAATCCGCAGTCTGCTTGTGAAATGTAGGGGGGCTGGATGTTAAAAAAGGGAACATCTCCAAATCCATTACTTACAAAAAGCTATCACTCTGAATAGCTTAGTATCAAAACTGTCTGACTGAAAATACAAACACACGCACACACTCTCACACACAGACGCACACAGGGAGAGAAAGAGGGAACATTATCTAACACCATCTAAGCAGATCAGAGTAATATCCTTTCCTTATTTATGTGTGACATCATCGCAGTCCGTGTAATAACTGACCTGTATCTCTGGTAGTCGTCCTCATCCTTATCCGGGCTGACCAGCTGGTTGGGGCAGGCCTCATTTCCCAGCAGGCTTAGGTACTCCAGTGACGGGGTCACATCAGCCAAGTGTTCCAGCAGGGCCTCGATATCAGTCAGGTGTCAAAGGGCGGATGTCAAGGACCTAGCGCTGTTAATTACATTAGCATTTACTACCCGCGCGGCCCCTCCCGGGCCTGTCTGCACTAAAACACGTCACTGTCAAATTTGCCGAGGTGCTCAAAGGGGCTAGTCACTGGCTTTGTGAGACTGGGCAGACAGAGGGGCAATTTAAGGTGCAGGCTTTGGCATATAGTAGTGACACAATTTGGCTGCTGCTCTCTCTCCCCTTTCTCTCGATCTCTTTCATTTCCTAGGTGGCCGGGTGCAGAACAGTGACAAAATGATGGATGCCCTGTGGTTCAAACAGTCCGTGCTTCCCAGAGCCGCGCTGTGGAAAAACTTTTGCGAAACGTGGAAAAAAACAAACAGCCCCTAAAGCAGGCACATTCATCACTAATACATTCACTTGGAAAATTGAGCCCCAAAGTGTCAAAATACAACTGCACTAATGCAGTGCTCGAGCTTTAAAATGGCACTGTGCCACGACAGGATGTACATAATTGGCCTATTAGCATGTGCCGACCACTTCACAACCAAACTCAGCACACAGTCCCAGACGCACACTTCAAGGAGCCCCAGTTTTAATGTTGACTCTGGAAGTGTGTGTGTGTGTACGTGTACGAGAGAGACTGAGCATCGTTACCCAGTAGGATCTGCATAACCAGAGGAAAACAGGACACATTGCTAAACCTGTTCTGAAGCTTAGAGGGGAAGTTCACACATTTCTGACTGATCATAAACAGCCTCGCAATGTGTCTGTGTCTTGAATTTAGGGTGGCTGTGCGGAGCTCTGCTTTTTAACCGTGTTTACTTTGGTTGGCAAGTAGAGCACACAGGGCTGTTATAATCAATGAGCCAAAATGTGAGCATGTTGTAGCGCGCTGAGTGACAAATTAAATGACTGATTTGTTTTTATTTCAGCGAGGTAAAGCAGTGGAGCAAAATGCAACTGATGCAAATGTAAAAAAAAAGATTTGATTCTCTTTAATTTAAAATAACAAACATCAAATACATCACAGCAGATTGTGTCTCATTCTTGGGGTGTAGTTTTAATCCAACACTTTTTATTCCCTTTGAAAATAAAAACACATCTGTTATGTTGACTCTAAAATCTGATTCCACTAGAGGTCCCTGTGGTTCAAAAACTCGTCCTGTGTGGAGCTCTGTGACAGCCAAGTTCCTCTACTCTCTTTTCCAACACACAGTGCTCCCCTGCAAAACCACAACATTAAAAACTGGTTCTCTCAAGCGACGGCAGGCTGTATTGACATATGGATGTAAACAAAACACACTGTTGATTCTGAAACTGATGCCTGAAATATATGCCTGCGTAGTCGACTGCAAATCAAACTGAGAAACACTCTGAGTGATTAGCTTGAAAGGATATTTGGTTCTTATTGAGTGTTAAGGTGTGGAGGTTGGGTAACCTGGGCAACCGGAGGTCATTTCCAAGCAGATTGTTGTCAACGACCAGCTCTTCCAGCTCGGTGAACATTTTGAGGCCCGCCAGTGACCTGCAATGATAAGGCAACAGGAAAACTGTTATGGCTCTAAATCTGGTCAGCCGTTATTGTGCAGAAATAAATATTTCAGCCTCCCTCTTTCATACGCCGAGAGAGTATGGGTCTGGGCCTGTCAGGGAAGTGAATGACAAGAATTAGTGGTGCTGAGCTCCCCTGGCATGGTGAGGCATCCTTCAGCGGCTGGCAGGATGAGGGATGGGGGTCACTTGTGAGTAGCCAGGATTCAAAACAAAAGGCTTCAGAAATGCGGCGGGCAGGATGAATTTGTCAATGTCTTGTGCCTTGAGGCGCCCAGTTTCGCCTGACCCTAACCCTCCATTCCCAAGACAAATCACTCTGTCACAGTTCACCTTCACTCCCCAGACACAAATTTAACTTGTCATCCATCATTTTCACAGAGGAACCGGAATACACTCGCAATCACAGATGGAATGGAAGGGAAACTTTTTTTTGCAACTCTACCGCGATAGGGGTTAGTGTTGGGATTTTAACATCAAAGGACGTGCTTTTTCCTTTTTTTTTTTTTAAAGGTGGAATTTTGTCTTTCCGCTCCTTTTTTATGACGAATTGCAAAGAGAGGTGAGGGGTCATCCTGACTCCTTCCTCCTCTGTCTCTCTCACACACATACACATTCACACAGGCATAAAAATGATGGAGGGTGGTGTTAGGAGTAATGTTAGAGCCCTGCAAAGTTCAAGTCATGGGAGGTGCACAAAGGCAATGTGTGTGTTGTCTAATCCTTCACACTGTCAGCTTGCCATGTTAAAGTGTCCTGGGTGACTTCATTGACATTTAAATCTGCCAGAACCTGACACATACTGACTGTACACTTTCAGGAATTATTCTTTAACCAACAGGTATTTTAATTCAACACAATATTTTGATTATTAAATATATTTGACTAGTTCTAAAAGTTCCACATTTTCTAAATTCTACATTAAAAGTAAAGTACAGTGTGTTTTTAGTTTTGGAAGCAGACATAACCTTGACAGGAGGTTACATAAATATGAATTCCAGTGAACAGTGTCACATTGCAACATGACAAACTCAAGGTACAGTGAGGTCTTAACAGCTGCAGCGTGAACTATTGCTCCTCCCAGGATCTGCTGAGTGTCAATGGCTGCCATAATACACACCAACTTAGAGCTATGTAAATATAACACCTTTTACATGACAATCTGCAAACGACTGGGGGAAGGGCCCGACGTACAGTCACGTTCATTATGGAAACATAACTAAATACTAGCAAAGGAAGGAAAGAGAAGCACTTGTGCTTTTGTTCTGATCCAAAAACACACACACACGCACAGAGTGGACACACTCGCAGCAACTTTCAAAGCAAAAATGTTGCAACTATCTTCTCTCGTAAAAAACGACAAATAAGCAATTCATTGTAGACTTGCAAGTGAGGCGGACTGAGCTGCATCATTTCAAAAGACATCAACATTTTTGCAAACACACACACTTGATACCCACAACAACAGCTGACAGCACCTAGCCAGTGTGCTGGCAAAGCCGCTTGCTGACAACCTCTTATCAGGTCTGATTAATGCACTGGCAAGATGGATGAATAGAGAGATGTGCCAGTTTTATGAAATCCTACTCTGTTTGCTTGTTTTTGTTCCCCCCTTGGTGCTTCTCATTTATGAAAGCAAAAAGGCCCATTAGGCTGGTATACTTAAATCTATAGAGATGAAAAAAAAAGGATATTTTTCATTATAAGTTTTGCTTTATTTTGTTACTTTTTAGGCAATTTACAGTGTTTTTTTGTGTTGGATTTAAGGAATGCTACCTAAATTCATTAAAGCATTGTGCTGCCATACTTCTACTTTCAGATTTATCTTGATTTTAGGTAGCAAATTTTATTTTGACAGGGCTGTTTGTTCCAAAATATAGAGATTAGAATACAAACTTTTATTTCTCAGCGTGGTTATGGTGTTTGCATTGACAGGGAATTCGGTACAACATGCAATTCATCTGCGAGAATAATGCTGGTCAGAGTGTAGTTACAGGCTCAAACCATATTGCATAGACATTATTACATTTTCAGTGAACAGAGGTTGCTAACTATTGCCACCTGTATGTGTGCATGTGTGTGCGTGTGTGTGTGTGTATGATGGGCTGCAGTCCTGTGGGTTATGTTATTAGCTGCTCGGTTAAAGGGAGCCGCATGGCACAGGGGGGAGCCTTATTAATTGTTGTTTTCATGTCACCACTGCTGCGTGCACTGGCTGATTTAATCAGTTAAATTCACAGCCAGGGGAGAGCCACTGAGTCCCATCCAGCATTAACTACAGTGCAGGGATTGAACTTCTAATACTCTCCAGCTTTCTGTGCTCCCTCTGCAGATTTCCATAGCTGGTTTCATTACTTTTTATAAGCTTTCTTGTTTTAATGTGGGGCTTGGAAAACTAACAAAGTTTAAGCACTGCAGTAAAAGTACTTCACTTCAAAAAACAGAGAGGGAGCAGCGTTTGCTTTTAACAAAACTAATGAGCATAATTGACTTGAGTCCCAATGTTATAGAGGTTTGGTATATGGCAAACACAGTCAAACCACACATAAAACAAACTTGAAAATGTTTACCTAATGTTAGCATTATTGTCTGTATTCAAATCCTGCAAACATGTTGTGATAGTGTTTAGTATTGTATCTTTATTTTAACCACAATGGTAAATGCTGCTACCACTTTGGCTTGTTTCAAACATCCTCTAATGAAATTTCCACATCTGAAACTTATATTATTTATAAAATCAGCTATGAAAGACTATTTTTACTAAAAAACAATAGAGAAAATTGTACAAATACCACATGAAAATTAATTTACTCCCACGTCATGTTGCATCACCTCATTGTACAAATTTAGAAAATTACAGTCTCGATAGTAACGCATGATCAAATGCGTTTTCTTAAACCTCTAACTAGCTAGAGAGAGACAGAGACAGGCGGTAGCTTTAACGAGGTGAGGCGATGAATCCTCTCCTTGTTAAGATAATTATGATCAGCCTCATTGTCAGAGCTAATACTTCACACGGGCTGTCTTTACGCTTTGACTACCACTTAGCCTGTGTAAGCTCACCATCATACATCATACGGCCCCATGTGCATCAGTGTGCTTTTGAGCTTACATAAGTAGTGCATGTATGTGTTGAAATCTCCATTATCTGCTGAGCACACAGGGTACACACACACACCAATGTTTAGCTGGAGCAGAGACTCAGCACAGGAAGCAGGGGAGGATATGAGACACCAGACAAGGACACTGGAGAGGAGACAGTGACCCAGAGAGCAGCCCTGCCAGATCAATACACTAATACTAATGCAGACATAGTGATTGATGAACCACTGCTGACAACAGAGGGAAGAAAACTCTCGACCATTATTGGCTGAAATGTCAGTCACTCCTGCCAATGGTGTGCGCTAGTGTCATGTCATATATCCTCCGGCAGCAGATGAAAAATGGAGAACGGCAGCCTTGGCTCTTTTACATGTGTTAAACAGTCTCTCCTCTTAAGTCTGCTGCTTTTGAGACTGTTGCCTAAATGAATCATAGTTGGCAATTTTTAGAAACTCTGAAGATGCTAGGTCAAATGTGGAGTTTCTATCAAAGCCGTACGTTACAGAGCTATAATGTAAAACAACCTCAAAGTCATCCCCATTACTGAAACGGTGATAGACATCACAGAGGCAGCTAAAACTGCAATAATGAAAAAAACTTCCTGAGACTAATGTATATATAAAAAAACAACAACAGCACACAAACACTTTGAAAAGCCGGAGAGCCCTTGCAGCTGCAGTCCACAGCTAAAGGGCTAATGTCTTCTCAAGGGTCGCCGTGGTGCAGAAAAGCAATGCACTGTTATTCTAAACGGAGGGCCAGAGCTGCGGAGTGACAGGCATAATGACGTCCTGTTCAGAAGGCAACAGATAAATGTTTGATGAATTGACCAATACTGGGGCCATGATGGCCTTCATATGTGCATAATGGACTATTCAGAGCACAGTTCAGATTGCCTGCCAGGATAAGGTACTGTAATGAATGGGAAAAGGAACTGGACCTGGGAAACCCAGTATGTGGACTGGCTTTAATAAACTTAATAAGAAAGGTGAATGGTGGAGGGCTGGTTTCAGGAGGGAGGGAAGGAGGCTGGAGAGCCATTCAGCCTGAAATAGTCAAGAAATATTTTGATGGTTTTTGCCACTCTACGTTGAAAAATATTTCTCAGTCTTAATCAATAATTCAGTAAATTAGCCATATTCCCATATCGACCATATATATATACCCAGATCTGTGTCTTGTTGTCTTAAAAGAAAGTAATCTCCCACTGAAATGACATTATCTGTTCTTATTTTAAGAATCAAGCCTAAGTATCCTCAGGATATTATCATATATAACTGCATGTGCATAATTATGTTTTGTTTACTTTTTAAAGACATTTATTTATCCTAGGGCTGAGCAATATATTGATATTATATCAATATCGTAATACGAGATTATCAGATTTTGGAAATCATTACAACATAAATTTAGTATTTTCCTGGTTTTAAAGGCTGTTTTACAGTAAAGTGATGTAATTTTCTGAACTTACCAGATTTGTCTTCACCCACTTAGTCATTAAATCCACATTACTGGGGCTGCAGCTAACATTTTTGTTTAATTATTGATTAATCGGCAGATTATTTTCCTGATTAATCAATTTATTGCTTAGTCCACTGGTTCCCAAACTATGGTATGAGTACCACTGGTGGTACACAAGCTCTCTTTAGTTGTACACAGAGGAATCTCCAAAATATTTTTTAAAAGTAATATGTTAATTTAAATATATATAATGCAACAAGTCAAATGAAAATACTTTTAAACTTTTAGTTTTGCCTTTTCTGTTACATTTGTTTTGATATTAGCTTACTAGGATCATGAATGTAGCGCACACATATGTCCATGATTAGTTACAAGCTAAGCTTTGATGGTGAGACAGTAAGGGAAGGTAAAATTAATGGTTTAAAACACTGCAATCGTGGCTATGAATAAAAGTGAAGCGCAGATCAGGACTAGAATGTTTCGAGCAGCCCTGTTGAAACTGAAGTGGACGACAATCAACTGAGTGCATGAGCTAGTGGCCACTTAAGCAGAGTCAGTTAAGTTTCCAAAGAAACTCACAAGTTTCGTGGAAGAATTACATACTAGTTAAAGTGCTCATCGTTTATACAGCGTGGCGTTAGCTGAGTAAACAATAAATAATTGTATGATTAGGAATAAACCTGCCTCCTTTGTGAACTGTCCCTGGCAGATTAGGGTTTGCCTACGCGACTGTATTATAATGTTGGTCATAGTGGTGGTACTTGAAGAGAGTAATATCGTATGAGTTGGTACTCATGTAAAAAGTTTGAGAATCACTGGTTTAGTCCATAAAAGGTAAAAAAAGAGACCATAGACCATAGCAACATGTTGGAATTGCTTTTGTTGTCCAATAAACAGTCCAAAACCGGAAAACTCTTCATTTACCATGAGTACTGACAAAGAAAAGCAGCCAATTCTCATGTTTAAGAAGCTTGAACACACAAATGTTTGACACTTTTTGCTTGAAATACGACAGAAACGATTAATTTATGACCAAAATGGCTGGTGACTTATTTTCTTTTGATCACAAATCAACTAATCGTTACAGTTCGACACATACTTGTTGCTATTTATCGAAAAAAACATTGTACCAATAGGCAATGCTACAATATTATTGTAATATTTGTATCGAGGTATTAAAATATCATGATATTTGTTACCAGAATATTTGATATATTCTGTTTGTGTGAGATGTGTCTAAATAATGAGGTTTGTTTGTTTTCTTTGGAGGGCATAGGTTGTGATGTTCATGCTAAATTGAAAAAATTTAAATAAAATATTTAAAAAATATATATGTATCATGATATTTGATTTTTCCCACATTGCTCGATCGTAATTTAAACAGAAAAAAATATATAGTGGAAAGAACTAGATTTATTTCACCAAACTTTTGGATATGTTGTATTTCACCCAACTCAAATCTTAAAAAAAAGAAAAAACGACACTAAATGACCTGATTGAACTGATGTTTTTGTGGTGCAGTAAAGTGGTGGTGAGTGTGAAAGGATAACATTTTCGTAATGGACAAATTGAGGATAAAATAGGAGCTATTAATACACCAAGTCTCCATTAGCTCAACACAGCTGTATTTCATCACTCTAACCCACAACAAAAACACAAATAAACATCAAAAAATACAAAAATACAGCATCAAAAAACTATCAGGATTAGCTCGTGGTAAATAAGATGACATTATCTGTAAAGCAAATTAATGCCCTGCAACCCCTCAGCATCCCTCCTACCACCTCCACACAGCGCTGATCAGGTCTGTTCCAGCACTCTCCCCTCCAGCTACAGTTTATGGCCTATACGCGTCTCTGTACATGCATCTCTGATGGCGGCGGTGAATTAGACTGTCATTATCTGTCTCTATCTCCCCCACAGCTCTCCCCTTCTCACCCTCCCCTTTTCTCCCTCACATGTAGACCGTCACTGCTCAGAGTGGCACTCCTCTTTCTGTATTGCCAGGCCTCAGGTGGCAGTCATTTAAAGATCACACGTCCAGGACACACATAGCCTTCCCTGAATGCATGTCAATTCACACATGGGAAGGGGATTACACGTCTCCTCCTAGGCAGCTGCAAATTACTATTAATGGCAATGCAAATCATTAGAGTACGTTTGGCGCCGCCAGCAAATCTCTTCTTTATGTGGGTTCACTCTTAATCTGTTTTGAATATTGCGCTATGCTTGCTCCTGATAGCCTGTGTGTAAAAGCATCACTAGCTACAAAGCTGTCAATTGGAGGTGGCATGCCAGATTGAACTTTACACAGGGTTACATCATTTGCAAAACAAAAATATCTTTTTAGGGAGCATAAACAAAATTCAAGCAAGAAGGAATCTGTGAAATATAATTAGCAAAGTTCTTTGTTGATGAAGAAGTTAAATATCACCGCTCATTACTTCGTGCTATACGAGGGTATTATGTGAGAAGTGCAGATCAAATTGTTGGAAACGTCTACACCATGGTGCGTCTGTCGAACTATAAAGCTAGCTTCGGTGTGTTTGAATGATCATACCACTGTGGATCCTGCAGTGTCTGAGTTATAGACTACCCCTGTGGATATTTCCTGCTGAGTGTGTGAGGTTAATATTCTCTCTCAATGTCATTAGTGCTGGCAGAGTGGCTGAAAGCACTGTGAATCAGACAGGGAGTGATCCTGTCATTTCACACACACACACACACACACACACACATACACACAAAAAGCCAGGGCCAGACAAAAATCAAAGCCACTGTACTGAGGTCAGCATCACCTGGCCTCACGCTTCCCCCTTGCATCCCCAATCCCTGTCTGATTAATGACCCTGGATCAACCCTGGCCAAGGGATCAGGACTTGACAGACATTCCTGTCAGATCCAACCTCATAAGCCTTGCTTGACCCCGGTTTGGCCCGGGATGAAGTCTAAGCTTCAACAATGACCCGATTGAGAGGTGGAGGAAAGCGTTGCCTCTTTCCCAGTGAAGAAAGAAATGAAGAAATCACTGCAAAAAAAGTGGACGTCTCTTTTAAAGTTTCCCCAAGTGAGGCTTGCTTCACAGCCAGACAGAAAGACAGCTGCTTCCCATGTACGAAACTAAATTGTACGCTGTGAAATACATCATCGGACGAGGGAGGCTAACGGCATTGCTGGTAAAGCCGGGCTTCTTCTGAGCCTCCACAACACTTCCCTCCTCATAGTGCCTGGACTGTGCTCACAGTATGGCCATGCGTCTTGTGAATGTTTGTATTGAAAGATTAGTTGTCTATCCACATGACAAACACCCTCCTCTCTCAGTGAGCGGGAGCTGAAAATCAATTCACTGATGGCATCTCAGTCAGTGAGGACATCAATGCGGCACAAACAAGCACACACACGCTCCCATGCACGCCGCACAGCCTCACACATCTTTAAGTGTATATAATACTATAAAATTACAGTGACAGGGCCAATCAGCCGAGGCCCATTGCTATAAGTACACTCCGCATTAAACAATGAGTTTTTCATGAATAAAAGAATGCACACGTATATAGTATACGTATACAGAATATGTAACTGGAAATGAACTCATGTTCTTTTGCAATAAAATAAAGGAACCATTAAATAATAGATGCTGCGATCTGTGAGGAAGAATCCCTCAGTGCCCTGTCTGCCTGTACGCTCTGTCATTACAGTGTTCAGGCTCAGTGCTTGTCAACATTTCCCTGAGAGGGGGAGCCATCCCGCATTACGTTTGAGTGAGTTCAACTGTCAACTGCCAGCCATTTGTATGCCTCAGCATCCACCTAATAGCAAATAATCACTACCCCGCGCTCTCTTCATGGCAAATGATCGATGTTGTCTTGAAGTCTGATGGATGACCCTGCCACAGTGATGTCCAGGCATGCATTAAAAACCACCTCTATGAAATGCCTGTCAGTCTGATGAAGCGGCGCGCACAAAATCACAGGCGTGTGCACAGGCTGACAGTGAGGGATGCATGCGCACAGATAAAAGGAGAGAATGAACAAAGTGAGGGAAAGCCATGATTCAATTAAACAATAAAAAAGTTAATTTCTTTATATTAGTGGAGAATTTTATAATGTGACGGGACCTGTGGTGTGATTGGTAGACAGCATTACTGGAGGTAGGCTGCTCAAGCACCACCTGGGATGCTTCCTTTCCTCCTCTCTCCCTCCTTCCCTCTCTCTAACACACAAACAGCTCCCTATTACCCCTCAGTGTTCAGATTAAAATGCACAGCACCACAATCTTTGATCTCCCACTTGCTGACACAAATCCTTTCAAGCCTCAACATTTTCCTGCAAAGGTAATTAGTGCTAATTAAAAAGTTTCGAAAGCAGTCTACGGCTGCTGCTGTTGATGCAGCCGCTGCTGGTGCTCGGGCGCGCCCTCCGTCAGATCACCCATCTACCCCCTCCGCAGGTCCTGCGGATGCATGTGTCAGCTGTGTTCCTGCCTCTTTCCTGCAAAGGATCCCATAGCTAGACGACACCAGTCAGCCTGGAACGTTTGTAGAAGCAGGATGAAGTCTGGAAGCCCAGTGAGGGGTCTAACTGGTGGTTCTTCCCCCCTGACAAACCTGTGCTCTGCAGGAGAACATGTAATGACACATGTAACAAATACAAATCCCACAAATAGAACAGGTGTAGTCTTTAATTGGGATACCCTAGCTTGGGGGGGGCTTGTAAACATGGAGTAATTAACTTGATAAGGGATTCAATTTGCTGAAAATATCATTGCAGAGAAGCATATCATTTAGTATGAACCGCGATTTGCATAATGATAACAAATGCAAAGACTCCAAATTCTTTTGGCATAATGAATAAACACATTAGTAATTAAAGAACTTCCTGTTTAGTGTGATTACAATAATTTGAGATAAAGATATAACTTGAGCAGCCTAACAGTGCTATCATTCATTCACCGGCCTGCCTTATTGCTTTCATCAAGCCATTATTATGATATAATTAGCTGCCTTTCTAGCATATTATTAAGCGGCTTGCTGAGTGTCAGGTACAGAGGCGTCTCAGAAATGACACACAAAAAAGTCGTTCCACAATGTTTCAAAAAGATAATTACATAATCTCAGCATGCAGAGCAAACAGAAAAGTGATAATTAGACAAGTATTCCTGCCAATTAAAATATCAAGCCATGTATTTTTTCCCCCGTGTGATTCAGAGCTCGCTGCACTGCCATGCACAACATAATACGATTATGTTGCTCGTGTGAAATCATCATAGAGGAATCAATATAACTGTAGTAACATTATATCAACATTGACCTGTCTGTTTTCAGTGCAGCTTGCAACACCATTTACAAGAAGCCGGAGGGGTTTAAGGGCCTTCTAAATGTGGTAAGGTAACGAGTACGTCGAGATTTTCCAAGATGACAATAAAAGACAGGAGTATGTTTTGGCTCTAACAAGCCTATTAATAGCCTTAATGATTGACATGTAGGTGTGCCATCGAGCAAAAGCAGAGAAACAACAAAGTTATTGATTTGACCTTTGGGATAGTTCCTTCGTTCATCGTTGTTGTTTTTGCCTCGTCTTACACCTCCGAAGGAGATAATAGAACATGTCACCGCACAAGGCAGTTTGAAATTGAATGCCATCATTTTAATTTAAATGTTACATTCTCGGCGACATCTCTGTCAGTGCATAATTGGCACCGAATCCCAGTTTGGATGTACATATTTATCATTCAGCGTGAGACACTCAAAGACACTGACAGATATGCTACTTTGATGGGATGACAGTCAGATGTGGGGGGAAAAAAATAGAACCGCAAATCAACAGTCGCGCTGTCAGTTAAGCTTTTTGTCACAAACTTGCACATAAACATGCATGATTAGAAACAGCAAACGAGCTGTAGGCTGGAATCAGTGTCCTTCCTCCAGAAGTGTGTAAATAGGCTTATTTGATCGGAGCAGAGCAAATAAAATTCAGGAGACAGACTCAGAGGGAAATCATAGTAAATGATGGACACTTATTGAGAACACCCTTTTACATTATGACAAACTACGCAGTGTGAAAGTGCAGAAGGTACATGCTTTTCTAAAGTTACCTATTGATATTACATATTTATTTTAACAGTGTATAAAGAAGGAAACAAAGCTTTAACACAAGATCTAGTGATCCATATGCACACAGCTTTGAAAACACATCTTTCAGAATGGAGATCAGACAACCTTGTTGCACTAGCAGCCTCTCTTTACTGAAGATGGCCTTTCTGTCTCTGTAGTTTCCTGACATGACAGCTTAAAGGGAGGTGTGTGATAGCCTATCAGCCCAGAGTAAACCACGGGCAGCAGTGCAGCTCCCTGAGAGAAAAAAAAAAAATCCCCTCCCACTCTCTCTCCCACTTTCTCCCCTCCCCGCCTCTCTCCGTGTCTTACCGCTGGCCCATTACCTTTACAGAGTGAGGCTCATTAAAGAAGGCAAGTTGAGTCAAATCTTTCTGTAATTCAGCGGAGGTGAATTGCTGTCAACATCATTAACCGTCATTTCTCCAACTCACTTCGGTACTTATGAAGTGTTCTTTATTGTGTAATGATCCAAATCTCTTCTCTAAATCGGCCCTCTTCAAAGGCCCTGGAGGACATACCACCCATGCAGCCGCCTGACATGCTAAAGGGCCAGATTAAACGTGGCTCCATCATTACGTTCCTCTTTGTGCTTAAACAGATCCAGCATTTCATCCTGCGCTTCAGCTAGCAGGTAGCGTTCCTCAGAAGGAACAGAGCGGAAGAGAGATGAGCAAGGAGTTCATTGGAGGGAGGGGTATTCTGCTTTCAAACATGGATGTCTTATCTATGTATGGCCATACCTTGTGCTGATTATTTTCATTTGGTTTGCTGCATCACAAGACCAAATTTCTCCTAATCGCCCTCTTCCCTCTCTTTCGTTTTTCTGAATACTGTTTACTGATACTTCATTGATCTCATAGGGCCATTGGTCAGGCTGGCTCCATGGCTAATTACAGTGAGAGCTGCCCTGCTTGTCATGCTAGATGTCCTCTGAGTCCTGTCTTAAGAGAAGCCTCCTTTGTGCCTCCGCCATTGTGTGTCCCTTAGTGCTCAGTATCATGCTATGAGATGTCCTCCAGGCCTTGTGTTGAGGAAAGCCTCCTTTGTGCGGGCACCATTGTGTGTCCCCGGTGCTGAACCCCCTGCTAGGTAGGAACACAGACAAAGTGCAGCAGGGGGATGCTTCTCAGGGCCCTAAGACCTACAGTAAATCTTCAAACAATTTAGACAAACAAAAACGGCTGCTGCGCTGCGGTGAGAGTAGACAAGGAAAAGCAGATGAATAAGCAACATCAATTACTGGGGCTTTGACCTGCAAGCCCCCACACCATGGCACACATTTCACACCAAATCGCCCCAGATTGAAGTTGACACTGCTGGAGTGGAAACACTGACCCCTCACAAGGCTAGCGCTTCAAACTTAAGAGCAGAGAAAGGCAGGGGGGACTGACAAACTACATAGACCAAGGCCAACGTGGAAAGGAGACAAGGAGGAGGGGTATGAATAAAAAAAAAAAAAAAACACACACGCATAATAGATCCTAGTTTGTTTCAAAGTGAGACAAAATGGCTCAATTTGAGCACTTAGGCCATCGAATTGGCCCAGCTGAGGTACAAGAGGAACATGTGAGGGGACAACCGCATCAGGCCACTGATAAGGAGCCTATAAGAGGAACAAAGCCGGATGTCCAACAGGCTTACCAGTGAACCTGAGTGGGACTGGACCCTCTTTAAAGCTTGTTTTAGCCTCCCAGCTTTACCCCCCAAAAGTGCCGCTTCCCCTGAAGCCTTTTTACTCAGGCACATAAAGCCTCCTTCTACTTTGTAAGCTCAGACAAAGGCAAAATAAACACATGGGTCACATTTGTTCAACACGTAGTACACTGCTTTAATAAAAAGTTCCTCAAAGACCCTTTACAAGAGAAGAGATACCACATTAAGTGTTACCTCTCACTTTCAGATGGTGTACTTTAATAAAAAAAGAGCCCATTTTCATTTTTACTTTGATTGAAAAGCCAAGAAAAAGAGTGTCTCCAAGGGTGAGAAAAGATCACGCAATCCTATCACAGTTTGTCAATACAGTGTTAATTAATCTAATAACAAACTGCTCTGAAAAACATGCCCCGTACTGACTGGAAGACATGTAGTCTCGCAGCAGCAAAGCAGCACATTGACACATTTGGGGGCATCAGGCTCTGGATAGAGACAGTCCTAACAATCTCCCAATTAGCCAGGGGGAAAGCAGAAAATATGTCTCAGGTTCACGGAGCAAGCGTGAAACTTAATAATATGACATGGCATACAAAAACAGAGCATGTCTTTTTATAGCCACATGTGAAAATGAAGCAAAAAGAAAAGGAACAAGAAGGAAAAGGTGCTTCTCTTTTGACTGGAAAAAAAAAATGTTTTCAGGGTCTTTGTGTTTGATGGTGGATTTAAGTGACGTGATGGATGTGATAGACACACTGTAGTAATAAAAAACATGAAGGAAACAGATGCAACAATTATAAAAAGACAGCAATAGGGGCAATCTAGTATTTATTATCAGGATGAATGTGGGAACAATAACTTAAATGAGCTTGAATCAGTAATATGTGCATGAAAACACTCTGTTGTGTACATATTACTTTAAGATCTAATTATCAGACCACAATGCATTCTACTCTGCTCATATATAAATGATACAAACTGCAGAATCGGCAGTACTCAAAGGTTAAAATGTACATTAGATTCCCACTGTTGATAATTTCCACTTTAATAATATGAACATTATGGAGGTCATTAGCAAATTTAATGAAAGCCTAAAACCAATTTTGCCTCCATGAAACCATGACACATTGACAGACAGACAAGGCGGTCTGTCAGGCAGAGCAAAGCATTATTCACAAAGAATCAAAACCTAACATTATCACAAACTATTTAACCCATCTAAAAGCTCAGCACGCTCGACTAATGTATAGGACTTAAGTGCGAGCACCTGTTTCAAACAATGGAGCCTTTCGCATCTTTTCCCCAACGATCACAGACGTTCGCACAGAATGATAATGGAGCCTGCGCCAGTCAGTCAGTCAGCCAGTCAGTCAGTCAGCCCGTCTTTGCAAATGGAAATCCAGAGAAAGGTGGAGATGGGAATCATTTTATCTAGTTGACACACATTACAACGGAGAATTTCAAAAGAGTAAGATGGAAGCTCTCAGGTCAATTATGGTGTCAAGGCTGTCAGCTTGCAATGAAATATATACCTTTGAAGAACACTTTACTCGAGGGATGGGGTAAAAAGGATGGGAAGACGTACTGTTTAACCCAGAGACCATATAAGAATATCAGAGATGATGGAGTAAAAAGTGGCATGATAATGGACCATTTTCACTGAGCACACTTTGTCAAGAGGGACAGACTACACCCACTTTCTGAAGGGTAGTATCAAGGAATATTATTTCGGTGACCAAAGCTCGTTAACGGCATCGGCTGAAATGAGTTGCGTGGTCATTAACAAAGTCATTAAGATAATGGGGAAAGGTGATTTACAATTTGGATTTTAAGTCACACTGTAGTCCAAACAGGCACCATTTTTAGGGTTTTAGTTTGCAGAAAATGAAGCTTGCTAAATAACCAAACTAAGCCAGTGAAAAGCCATTTAAATAAGGGAAAGGTTTCAAACACACACACCAGCACTCACACACACACACAAAACTTTGTGTTTCCTCAGTCCCCTTTTTCCATTCTAGCCACCAAATGTAAATGTCCTCACCCTCTGTTCGAGATATAAAATACTAACCTTGAGACAGTGAATGACAGAGGGAATTATGGGTAATTGTAGTGTCAGAAAGGGAGACAGCTGTATGATGAGATTCTGTGTCATTTAGACAATCAGAAACTTAAGAGGCAGTGTGACACATTTCTCCCCCTCCATCCGACAGGGCTCCTGACATGGCTGGTGATAATTTCCAGGAGAGAGAAAAGGAGAGACAGAAAAGAGTGAGTGGAGAGAGCACAAATGAAAATGGAAGTCACAAAAAAGAAAGGTGTGATTTCTTCTCTTCCATATGCAGCGTGGGCCAAGTGATAGCCCGTGTGCTGCATTCATTGCTGGAATCAAGACGAAATATCCCCTTACATGTCAACCTGCCATCCAGATAAGAGGTGTCTGAAGCTCTGTATGAGATTAATACTTCCCAGCTAGAAATGACACAGGATGTGAAGGGGGACTTTTGATCTCTGTGTGGTGAAGCCACTTCAGCTACAGTACAAGACTTGCCACCGAAGATACATACTTCCCACTGAGGTCAGACATGTGCACGGACACAAAAAAGACACGGCTTGCAATATATGGAGAGCACAAATGGAGAATAACAACATTAAGCGCAGTTGTCAGTTTACACACGTTCGCTCAGGCCATAACGAATAGGAGATAAATGAAAAGGATGAAGTGCCTGTCAACATAATGAATTCAATAAAAAGCAACATTGTCTGCTTTGTCACATTTCAAAAAGCGGTGACATGTAATTACTGTTATTTGTAGAAATAGCCTTCATTATCATCAGTGAGGGCTCTTCCCTTCTAACCACTGGAAAGAGGCTCAACAACCTTCTCACAGAAAGTCGCTATGATATCGTAGTTTTGTGTGAGATGTAAAGTTTTCAGGTCTTGTTGTGCAGAATTACACAATATGGAATAGTTAAAGGGTAAAAAGTTAGCATAGCTCTGTTAAGCTAAAGATTAAATAGGAGTAATGTGTCATTTTTAGCATACATTCATCCATGTGCATGGTTTGTGTTAAATTAGGTCTTTAAAAAATCTCAAGGGTAAAGCAGGTGGAGATGTGCACTGGTGTTCATACACTTTGATTTCCACTCCACAGTGGCTTTGCTAATTGTTAGGCTAGAATACCACAAGCAATCAGACCAACTATATCTCAAAACTGAAAATAACATAACCGAGGCAAGCAACATTAAACCCCATGCCAATGTCTTTGTTGAATTCTAAGTATACATTAGTTCTTTGTAAAGTAAAACATCAGAAATACCAACGTAAAAATGGCAAAGAAGCAGATTTACACTAAAACGGAAACAGACAGATCAGCAAAAGAACCTGCTTTCAGCTAGAAGTAATGAGTGGGATGATGAACAACGAGAGGTTAAAGCAGAGCTAATTAACACTCTGTAGCTATGTTTAGGTGTGAGGGGATTTCTGTTCTTAACCGTGTTACCAACTAACCTGATGGCCTGTGACACATTCAAACATCACAACTCAATAAAACTAATGTAGTTAAGGTCGTAGTCTGATTATGAGCAACCCAGTTAAGATTCCTGGCCACATGTATCAGGGTGTTGCAGATGCTACATAAGGAGGCTCCAAAGCCCCCCCAGAGGTACAGTAATTACATTTACAGTAATTACACATCAAGTCTATGGGGGGTAGCAGAGATACTGCATGTGTAAGTTCTTGCATTTGATGATTGCCCTCTATCATGACGGGAGTAAAATGCAAACATGGTATTTTCAGGTATGTAATAACTGCACAACACAGTAGTCTACTTAACAGCTACACTATGTAGGTAGTCAAACTTTAAATCATTGTTGCTCTCTTCCACAAATTCAAGAAACAGCTAAAAATGATTACCTTACATAAAAAATGAATGTACAACATGGTCTGATAGTGTATGACAAACTCATTTAGTGTAGCAGTAGTGCTATGACAATCTACAGTTTAAATCAGTTTCTATGCCAAAGGTAGCAACACAGAGATCTGCCAGAACCCCCACACAAAACGTGGCTTTACTTTGAAGCATATGACATATATTTGTGCAGGTAGTTAGACCCAAACCCCAACCACAGTATGAAGTATGAAGTTGTGCTTGTTGAAGGCTGTGTGAAGACTGAGAGATTGAATTTGGGACCATCTAAGGGTGCTTTCACACCTGCCCTGTTTGGTTTGGTTCAATCGAACTCAAGTTTGTTTGCCCCCTAAGTGCCGTTTGTTTGGGCAGGTGTGAACACAGCAATCACACTCAGGTGCGCACCAAAACAACCGGAGCAAGACCTTCTTGAAGAGGTGGTCTCGGTCCGGTTACAAATGAACTCTGGTGCGGTTCGTTTGTGGTGAGAACGTGTTGCATGACACATTGTTTGGGTTAAACATGAGCATGTTACAGTCCTGGAGGATTATTAATGTGCGCCTCCTCCTGTACTGCCTTAATATGCACATTCAGCACATCCAATGCATCAAAACATTGTTTTCTAGTTGGAGCTGTGCCTCGTTTTCAAACTGTATGCTTTGACTCAAATGAACAATGACAGCAATATAGTCCACGATGAGCAGCGCTAAAATCAACCTGCGTAGTTGTCCTTCCATTGTGACATTAGAAAGTGTCACATTTATCTTGCAAGTGTACACTCCTTCAACGTTTTGTTTACTTCCTGGATTTTTCCCACATTAAAATTCTGACCAATCAAGAGCAGCTTTCTCGCACAAGGCATTTGATCTGGTCCGCTTGTAAATGCTGCCGTGAGGACACAAACCAACTCTAGGCAATTATGCAACTTTGTGACAAGATTAGCCCCTGAATCGGACCAAAGCAAGACAACTCTAGGTCTGAAAGCACCCTTAACTTCTTTACCTTGTATTAGAATTGACCGATTACTCAGGACGCATTGGTAAACATCTTACACATGTAGTGCATGTGGTAGACTACTGTAGCTACAGATATCAAACCACAGGTGGACGGTAATACTAGTCAGACGGTATCAAATGTGCATTTTAAAAGGTTGACCAAGCTTAATAACCACACTGTGAGGAGTTACTCTCAGAGGAAAGTGTAGCAGTAACAGATGTAGCAGTCATATGAGTCAAGATCCACTATTTTTTAAAGGCAAACATGCTGGTTGAAACCTGTTTGTTCTTTAATTTTTCCCATAGATATTGACATGCAATTGATCTCAAAACATAATTAGTCTACTTAAGTATGAAACTGCAGTATTAAGACCACACAAAGGGCAACAAAAAATCTCCTGGCAAAGTAATCTATTGTGAGACATTAGTGGTTAGCTCCCTTGACTCCCTTCAATGTTATAATAATCACCATTGTTATTAAAATTACCTAAGTATCTTTAAAAAAACAGACTCTAAGGTCAACTTAACTGTCAAAACCCGAACGTCTGAAGCCCAACATAAAGAACTGCTGTGGTGAGAAGACAGATAATGCTCTGAGTCGAGAGAGAAAGAGAGGGAGCGAGTCCTTCTTTCTTTTCTCCCCGTTTCATTCCCTCCTATTTTTTCTTCCCTCCGTTCTGCAGTTGTGTGTCCTGACCTTGCAGCTTCTATGGCCCATCCATCTTGGGCTGCTTAGCCATTTCGCTGGCTTCATACTGCGCAGATTAACACAATTCATCACCACAATCATCCTCCATTCATCACCCTTTCCAATGAATGTTTTGACATCCAGTTAATTTTCTGCTGATGATTTATCAAATTATAATTACCATGCTCTGAAGGGCTCATTTATTATGTTGATACATGATAATGATGCCAAAGTGGATTGAATTTTAAGTAAGTTCTCCCTGCGATTATAACATATGCGTTATTGTGAATAATGCGTTGCGATTTGATTCTTTACAGCCTGGAAATTCCTGAGACAGTCCTAATGTTATAAAAATCAATGCAAAAAAAGGAGACAAAGTGAGACTGTTAATTCAATTTTTTTTTTTTTTACAGAACAAATTGTTTGGCTGGGGTGCAGCAAGCATGAAAAAGTTCAATTAGATTCAGAGCTCCCATCTTGGATGCTCAGTAATTAAAGAGTGCACTAATTCAATCAGGGGGTAGGACTCAGGCAGAGGGAGTTAGGCTGTTTCTTAATAGGTTATAGGTTATTTCTCACATACTGCCCTCATAGGCACTTCATTAGCCTTCTGCTTTACAATTCACTCAGCTTTTCAGCCTCATTATTATCCAGGTTTATTAAAATCCAATGGCTGCCTATCTGTTTCTATTACTGAGGAGCTGACCAGCCTAATGCACTGGGTCACTGTTAAGGGCAAACACACCAACTGCTGTTTATGAGCAGTGAAAGAGGAATAGTAATGACTATTGAAAAAGTGTTTTTTTTCCTCTATCAGTAATAGTAAACAGTGGTGGGAGCGTAACTAGGCTAGTGGGACCTTTGGAAATCTCAAACACATATGCAGTTGCCCTCAACAATAACCTTTCTCCATATGATAGATGATTAAATCTTTTCAACAGAGCTCTGAATCCAACACGGCAAAATTGGATTCCATTTGGTCAGATTTTTTTCCCTTTTGTCACTGCTACTGTTTATTTAATTTTTTCACAAGTTTTGCACAGGCGCTGGCATTTGATCCTTCGACCCGTGCTTAGACACCGAGCTAAATCACTGGTCAAAAGATGGAGGCGGTTTGTGCGGAGCTGCAGTGCATTGTGGGGCACAGGCAACCAGCTCAGGGAGATGAGGGCTTAGGAGGTGTTAAAGGTTATTGAATGCTGGAGAATTCTCCTGGCGGCGGAAGCATTGTTTACAGCTATCTATTTTTTTGACTCTTTGCCCTTGGGCTGCGGCCCATAAACAGAGCTGCTATCCCCCCACACCCCGGCTAGTGGAGAGTGCAGAGCATAATTGTGAGTCCCCCTTGGATGTCCCAAAAGTGAAAGATGTGTCTGGTAAGTGAGAGAGGTCAAACACGAGCATGGATATTTATTACATGCACTGCAACCAGATGGAGGCGGCCCATCCATCAAGCAGAGCTGTCACGCTGGTCACAAACGTTTCCCATAAAGACACCCCCCCCCCCCACCCCACCACTACCACCACCACCCCCTCGCTGCCTCTCGCTCTTGCTCTGTGAAAGCAGGAGGTCCAGCCGCATTGGGAGGAAAGAGAAGAGAGTGCGAAAGAGCAAGGAGACTTGTTTTGCACAGTTATGAACTTTAAGACCGGCAAACCACATCCCCAGTTTGACAGCCTTTCCATGACTCCATTGCCTTCACCATTTTTCTCTCATTACTGCGTTCTCTCACTTTCTCTGAACTGGGCCTGGCCTATTTTTAGCAATAACTTTTATCAATACTGCAGTGACCGGCCGTGTGGACGGTCAGAAAGGGCAGGATGGGAAGGCATGCAGCCAGGCAGCTTAGGGAGATATTAAAGGAGTAGAAGTGGGAGCAGTGGAAGGGCGTTTCTGACACTTGCTCCCTCATTCATCAGGCCCTCATAGGCCCGTCGGTGACAATGAAAAGATTTCACAATACAGCCGCGGCAGAAACTCATTCTGGCCCTCATCCATCATGCTCAGCCCGCTAGCCGTTCCACTGACCTAATCTGTGATGCCTCGCTGCCTGCACCCCGTTCCTTAAAGGCAGGCTTCATTACTGTGAGGGAGAGCAGGAGATAGAGGCCAGGGGCAAAGGGCTCGGAGGAAAGGGCCGCGGTACACACAGAGACTTAAGGCACATAAAACACTGAGACAGCCAACTGTCACAATCACCCACTTCCTACAGCAAAGAGAAGTGCAGTACACACTGTCACAGATGATAGAGGCCTTTGGAGAAAAAAATAGAAATATAGCAGAGAAGTAGGGTGGAACTGCCGGTCAATTTAGTCTGATTAACTTTGAAAACACAATCTCACTGTCATGGAAATGTCCATCTAACAATCTAACAGCCTTCCTCCCATCCATCAATCAAGTGATTAGGCAGCTTGTTACTGTCACAAACAATTTCCAAGTCGATGACTGAAAGAACTTGAATCAGATATGCCAAACTCACAGAGGCAGTTAAGCAGAGTTTGCTGGAGATGCAATCGCCGCCTCATCCTGATGCTGAAACAGATACTCTTCTTTTTTCTATGCCATACTAACCCTTGTTCTCCATGCCTTACACCCACAGTGTCTTGTGCTCCCTGCTCTGGACTGCCGAATGTTACTTAACCAAAAAGGGTTGGACAGAGAGAGGCTGTCTGTCTGACCCTGGATCAGCTATTATGGAGCTTTATTCCCTAAACCCCTGCTCTGGGTCTGAGGCCAGACTACACTGGCAGCTCCCCCTCTTATCTCTCTAACTGGTCTGTCCCCAGACCCTGTTGCCCGCTGCCTAATGGAGCCTGTCTCTGCACTGAGGGACAAATTCAATCAAGCCCCTCGCTAAACATCTTCAAATAACATTGCTTTGGCTCTGTGGGAAAGTGAACATTGTTGCTATTGAAATCAAGTCTACTGTCTGGGCAGCCATGCTATTACTGCTCAGCCAACAACAGACAAGGAGTAAGACTCTTCAGGTCATTGAAGCAGCATGAAGAAACAGCTTTAACAGTTTTTTCTTCATCATAACACAGGGTTCAAAGTCATAAAATCCCATGCTAAGCTAGTTTAAAGGTCCACTGTGTAGGATTTAGAGGTAAACATTGGTAGAAATGGAATATAAAATAAGTTTGTTTTCTTTGGTGTATAATCACCTGAAAATAATAATTATTGTGTTTTCATTACCTTAGAATCAGCCATTTTTATCTACACAGGGAGCGGGTCCTCATCCATGGAGTCCGCCATGTTGTGCTGCCATGTTTCTACAGTAGCCCAGAGGGAACAACCAAACACTGGCTCTACATAGGGCCATTCATATTTTTGCTTCAGCCATGATAGTAAGCAGCCCCTTTGCATCAGAGCATCAGAAAAACACTGATTTGTAACACAAAACTGCTTTATTCAGTGTTTTTACTGTTTTAAATCACCAGGATCCGTTTGTTTGAGGAGGAAGAGATTTCCTTACTCACTCCTCTTCATCTCCTATGGGACATATGTTTTCAATGAGCTCTTTCCATTGCATTTGATCCTTGGCAGCATGTTGCGCCTCTCCCTACGACACGTTCATCTTTTCCAACTCCAGTGTCACATTTTTGCAATAGATAGTTTTGGGCCTTCCTGGTTTTCTTTTGCCTGGTGGTGTCCATCTTAAGGCGACTTTCACAATGGATGCCTCAGACAAATATCCCAGATCTTCTGGCTAAACAAAATCTCGGACCTGCACAGACATTTGAGATGGAGGAAGAGACCTCTGCGGGTACTTCGGCTCCTGGTAAAAACCTCCTGAAGTTATCAAAGAATAATGGTAAGGACACATTAGCAGGCGCTAGGCTAGTGGGTTGACTGTGACGTGCCATATCGGAGAAACACTGATTTGTAACACGAAACAGCTTTATTCAGTGTTTTTACTGGCTGAAATCACCAGGGTCTGTGTGCTTTGGGGAGGAAAAGACCTCTGCAGATAATTCAGCTACAGGTAAAAACCTCTTAAATGTCTTCATCTTAAGTTATCAAAGATGCGTCATATGCAACATGCCACACTGGAAAAACACTGACTTGTAACATGAAACTGCTTTGTTCGTTTTTTTACAGGTTTAAATTACTGCATCTGTTTGTTCAGGAGGGAATGAACACTGAAGGAATTCTAACCGGGAGAAGTTTCAGCTGGTTGCAATCTGCAAAACTCACCACTAGATGCCACTAAATGCACCTTAAAAGTTCCTTTTAAGCAGTCAGTACCTATAGATATAAATATAAAAAACAAATACAGTGCTTCTCCGTGTTTTATTTTTGAACAACATTGCCACAAATCCTGAACGTGAGGGCATGTAAAAAAGTGCGCTATAAAGAGAAACCCAATAATATGGTTCTGCGTTGGTATGCTGGCTCTTTGTTGGTATGCTGGCATAATGGCACCGTTCCTTCAAAGCTGTAGTACAGTAATTGCCACGTTTAAACAGATCAAACAAAAAGCTATCTGAAAAGCTGATGTGCTTTATGGTGCCCACCACGTGTTTATCCATGTTTATGTTTAGTTAACTCTTTCACCAGAGACACTAAAATAGTGCAGCTTAACTGTACAGTACATACCAAGTGTATGTTTTCCAGATTTACGGCCACTATAACAAGAATACTTTGCACTAACGTAACAGTTAAAGAAGGTCTGTGCACTAAATAGTAGCTTAAAATATCTGTAACATGTAATTTGGCGTATACATGTATACATCAATTAACTACTCATCAGTGCATTCCTGCTGCTGTGTATTTCTTAACACCAGTATTCCTACATGTTCAACATACAGTATAACGTAAGGTGGGTGTCCAACATAATCCTAATGAAAAAGTAATCTCCAACCCCTCGCAAACTGCTATCAACATTCACTCGATGATCATTTTACCATCAGATCATTTATTGCATCATACATCCTCCCCCGTGTTGGGGGCTGGAGATTAAAGAGACAGCTAATTGACAGGCAAGGCTGCCCAGGAAACACCAACAAGACAGATCAAACTGATGGGAAATGTTTACAAGCCTTACATCAGCACAGATAACATCTGAGGAAGGGATTTTCTTTAAAGCTCCCATAAATCACAAACACATCAAAATGTATACCATTGTGTATTTAAAAAAAAAAAACACATCCAAACAAAGTTGCTGTATGTTGCAGGTGTTTACACTATATTTAATATTGCTCAGTATTAATTCTGCTTGAAACTATTCACATTAAGGATTAACTCCTTTACTATCTATCCTGTTCTTCGCCTAATTTTCCTGTACTGTTTTCATCTCCTTTTGCATTTTCTGTCATTATGTGCAGTTTGGAAGTCTGCAACGAAAAAAGAAAACAGCATCAGTATCATATTAGAATCTATATACCTGCACAGCATGTCCAACCCGATGCAGAACAAGAAGTCAATAAAGAGCACTGTAATTCAGTGTGGATGGGAGCATTTCCTGTCTGAGGGAGATGCTTTTATAGAAAGCCGTTAAGGAAGAGCAGAGTCCTCAAGTGATTTTTTGACAATTTAACTGGTTCTCCTGACACATTAAATGACTATGCTGACAACTTAACTGCACTGCCAATCAATATTTCCTATTACTGTCATTGTCAGAGAGAAAATAAAAATATGATGTTAAGGTCAACCCAGGAGTGACAAGGCATTAAGGTCCTATCAGTGCTGCTTATTAATGCAGATAGCCCATCAAAAATAGAGAGGATATATGCCTGATGATGCCCATTCAAGGTTTTTCTTTAGAAATAGTTAGCTGACATTGAAAATACCGATAATAAATCCTTCGTCTATTCATACACAGTGATTTCCTGAAGTAAGGTATGGACTGGGAGCTACCTAGCGACTGTGTTTTCCCGCCTTACAAAAAACAAATGACGTTAAATGCAACAATCCCATCCTAAGTAAGCTGCTTAACTCCACCCACAGCATTACAACCCAGCAGATTCCACATCAATGCGCGGAGAAGACAATTAACCAAGGGTTTAACCTGTCAATCATGTCCTGTCAACCTATCACACTTGCACTCTCAGGTCCGCCTCCTACTTAACTCCCTCAGTGATATGCTGCTGGCAGTTTGGATGGCTTGACTGACGGCAGTCCTGATCCCGGCACTGGGAGGCGCCTCTGTGGACGTCTTGGACATGAGAGAGGGAGATTGGGGTGGACATGCGAGGGTGAAACGAATGGGCCTTAAGGATAGAGGGTGTGCCCCGAAATTTGCTGCTCTGTCCTAATTAGATGTGCAAAGCAGCATAGAGGCTCTGCCACTGTAATGATGAGAGTAAAGGGAGGGCTGGGGGGGAGACGGACAGACACACAAACAGATTCACCTTCCTTTCATTGATCGAGAAAGTGCGAATACACTTTCAAAGTTCAGTTTTTACATCAGCCAAGCCCTGCATTTAACACACTCAATCACACACAACTAACAGGAAAGTAGACGAGATGCCTATAAAAATCATCTCACATCATATGTCTGCAACTATTCTAAAATATTAAGCTCGTTTGAACTTGTAAAATGTAAAAGATGTTTCTTCAATCGTCAACCTTTATCCAGCTCTAACAAGACTATTAAAAATCTTTAACTGTAGTTTAGAGAAGGAGAGAGACAGTAAGTGTGTGCTAGATGAGGTGCATGTAGGCAGAAATATGGGCTGAACCCATTGGCTGTGTATCCCATTACTTTGCTCTCTGCTTCCAACCCTTTGGATTCCATACCGTTCTGTTAACCATCAGCAATTATCTCCCTGTCAGAGCTAAAGGTAACAAATTTCCCCCCATCCAGCCAGCCGCTATCATCCTCTGGACACCAGCATCAACTGACAGCAGCTAAATCACGCCAGCCAGCCAAGACTCCTGACAGACAAATACACTACCTTGGAAAACCTGGGCCCATCACTCTAAGAGAGGAGGGGTGGAGGAGAGGAGGGGCGGGTGGAAGAGGGAGTCTCTCCCTGCTGACCTTATACTTCTTTCTTTTTTTCCCTCCACCCCTCCCTCCCCGCTGTAAGAGATGGACTGCCCTGTATTCTGTAAGCACAGGGCCCCGTTCCCAAATAAGAGAATTATTAATGGAGCTTTCCTTGGTGCTGGTTTATCTTGTACCATCACACCAGGTCCAAGTTTCCCCCTTTTACAGATGGACACAGAGAGCCGCGGCTATGAGTTATCCACACTGCACCCGGCAACAACAAAACAACACTAAGGCTCCAACTACAAACACCATATTTTTGCTACCTGGGAAACTTTCTAACACCTGCTTTCTAGAGGGAGGAGAAACATAAAAATTATGTAATGTGTCCTCTGAATCATCAGCATTCATATTAACATATCTATATGAATCACTTCTGACTGAACTGTCACAGGCTTTATCGAAGAAAAATAACTGGAAGGTTCAGTTTAGCTCAAATCAAACTTTTGTGGATAATTGTCGATTCTCTTATTTTGAATCACTTTTAAACATAATTTAACAGCCAAAATAATTAGATAGCTAATCAGATAGTACTGACATAAAATTAGTCTGCAACTATTTTGATAATCGATTGAGTGTTTGAGTCATTAAGTTACAACGCCAACAGTCTCTGGTTCTTGATTCTCAAATATGAGGATTTTGCTGCTTTTTTGCTGTTTCATATTATAAACTGAATTCTTAAGGTTTTAAACTGTTGTTCAAAGAAAACAAGACATTTAAAGGAATACTTCGCCTCCACTTTGAGCAGAACTGTAACAATTACTCTACACGTGTTTTCTGGAATTTGTAAAGAAACTTGGTTTTTCTTGCATGCCTCCACAAAAGGCGAACATTCTTTATGAACTGAAATTAACAGGATCAACAGCAAAACATCTCTTGATTACTCTCACACAACTCCTGCAGTATATTCCAGATCTTAATTATCCAGTCCTATGCTTAGTATTTCCAAAACACGTGCTTTTCTTTGCGAAAACTTTGATATGAAACACATAAATACAAACAGACATGGCATGCATTGGAACTTTGCTCAAGTGGAGTTATTTTGGTGTGTTGCGTTCAAGGTCACGGACAGGCCAGAAAACAGGTCAGTGAAAACTTAACGGTGGTTAAAAAAGTATAAATAATACATGGAATTTGTTTAAGTTATAAAAGGAGAAAAGTCCGCTAGCCGCTAGGCTAATTTCAGCAATGTAAACATGCTTAAGCTACAGTAATAATGGGTCACTAGCAAAAAACAGTTGACATGTCTATGAACCTTACATTTATTACTGAGCTGAATTTTATACCTTTCTAAATAATCATGTTATTAATCATGTTTCATTGCCTTTTGGGAGAAGTTTGCCTTTGAGGCTTTGAGCTAGAAAGACCTGAAGTTTTCGGTAAAAGATAATGGTTTGAGTTAAAATGAAAACATTTCTTCCAGAAAGGTCTCTCTGGCAGAAAGCCCTGGAGACTAACTTATCCCATGTGCTGTGTAATGTGTGTTAGTGGAGTCAGTTTACAGTAACTGCGCTCAAGTAGTGACAGTTATTTATATTATTTATGTGTTGTTTTTAACTTTCATGGCCAAAAGCAAAAAAGAAAGGGATCTGGCTGTGTTAAATGGGCGTTTCATATCATCTGCATCGATTGCAGACCTCTAAATCGCATCGTACTGAAGGGTTAGGGTTATCATGGCAGGCTTTGTAATATCTGCAAATATCGTATTGTTGTCCATACAATCGATATGATAATGTACCGTGATGAAACCAGTGATTTACACCCTAGTTACATGTTGGAACAGATACTGATGCCAGAGAGTATATCTGATACCCGCACACAAAAGCAGCAGAATAACAGCTGTAAACATGTTGACGACCATAAGTGGATGATCCTACTGTAGACGAGGCAGTGGAATTCATACTTGTGCAGATTAGTGTGATTAATGTAACAGACTGACAGGTGAGGTTAGAGCGACAAGCTGATTCCTATTCTAAATGACATGACCTTTTTTGTGAGTCAAACATATTCACTATAAAAGCCATTGGCACGTCACTGCTGCTCAGCATATCACCTTTCCCGTCCCCGCTGCCATTCATTCACTTGTTTTTTTTCTATTTTAGAATTTAGCACTTTGTACCTAACCATATGATCCAGCTATGCCACTGTGCAAATGAGGTAAAATAACATAGGCTCGTAGGTGTAAATCGAGTTTTCTTTGCATTACTTTAAGTGGTTCACAGCTTTAACAGCTCTTCCCATCAGATCACATTAGCATACTCATGCAGGTAGATTTCTGTGTGTGACACCCTGTATCAGTAGGGGTGAGAGAGGAGGGGAGCTGTACCTGACAGTGACCTGTCAAGCCAGATAGGATGTGTTTAACGATAAGCTGTCTGCCTGGATCACACATACACGCACACACATACACACACTAGTCCACCGCCCAGCTTAAGGAGAGCTCAATGACATTTCAAAACCTCCAAAGGTTAGATGTAAGAAGCGGAGCACATGTGATCTGACTCCTGTTTTCTAAATATCAACTGTCATTACTTACAGTACATAATTTGATTAAGTACGTATACAATACCAAATGAGCCACACAACAATATAACAACAATGATCACATACTGACATTTCATTATCCTGAAATGCTTTAGGGCTGTAACCAAAGACTGTTTTCATTATGAAAATAATCTGTCCATTATTTTCAGACTTTCTGAATTATTGATTAATTGTTTAGTCTACTTGTATAAAATGTCAGAAAATATTTTGTAACACTCATCATCAGTGCTGAGAGCCCACGATGGCATTGTCAGATTGTTTGCTTTGTATGACAGGCAGTCAAAAACCTAAAAATATTAAATTTATGATGATATAAAACAGCCAATATTTAGAATATTTCCTTGATAAGTAACTCAAACAATTGCCTTGATTATAAAAATTGATGTTAAATCATTTCTGTGGACTGACAAATCAATTAATCAATTAATTACTTCAGCACTAAAATGTTTGTTTAAATAATAAAAGGTCCAGTGTGTAGGATGTAGTGGCATCTAACATGTAGTAGAACTATGGTGGCTGATGAAAAACCTGAATGCGGGGTTTCCTACACATGCTGTGTGTCACTACACCTGGAGGGAGGCCCAAGCTGATACATGTTGTTGTATTCTTAATGTTTCTAGCCTGTTAAAATAAAGGCCTTTCATATTTTTCAAACCATCTTGACTGCCTGGATTATTTCTACCTTTTTTTTTTTTTATGATAAGGCTCCTAACAAACACAGAGATCGTTTACAACGCTAAACATGGAATTTTAGCAGAATTTTAGCTTCTGCAAAGTTTATTTTAGTCCGCAGTGATCAGCTGACAGTGCTGCTACTTTCACACTCTGAGTCCATCACTGCAGCTCAAAATAAGATGAGACACCTATCAGATAAGAACTCTGATAAAACATATATTTCATTAGTAAAATAATCCACACACTGTTAATTAGCTCTTGTTATTACAGTATAAATGCCACATTTTGGTCAGATAAACCTCATCAGTCAATAACTACTTTCCCATTCTTTACTTTGGTAGCAAAAACTTTGAGTGTTTTATGTGATATATTCATCATATTTCAACTAAATAGTAAAAAATACTCAATGCTAATGTCACTTATAGCCCAGTGATACCTACACATAATATGAGTCTTGGCCACTGAAGACGACCCGCTCAGCATGAAGACAGAAACGGCTCATTCTGATTCTGATTATTCACCTTTACCCACTTAGTCATTAAATCCATGTTATTGATGATTATTTATCAAAATTTTCATTGTGTAAATATTTTGTGAAGGCACCAATGGTCAGCCCTACAATATCATCAAAATCTATATTGTGGTATTTAGTAAAAAAATATCATGATATTTGATTTTCTCCAGATCGCCCAGGCCTAGTAGTAGCTCTAGACAACTTGAATTGTATTTTCAAATGTCATATATAATGTTAACATTCCTGCTCAATCCACCACAGTCCATCAAGACACCTGCAGTTACTTTTCAGTCAGAACACTCAAAGTCAAAAACCACCAACAACCGACTCACAGCACAAGAACACAGCTGGCGAAACAGCGACAATCTCGCTCCAAAACAAGCTCAGCAGTTTAACAACAGGGGCCAAATCTAAGGTAATGACAATTCTACTGTAGAACAAGCCTACCAGGGTGTACTGGTTTGACTATAGTAATTGGGGATGTACACACTCACACACACACAGACACACACACACAGAGACACTCACACACAGCACGCCCCTAGGCAGGATCAATATTTGTTGGGATTGCACCTTGTTCCAACAATGTAAGATTTACGGCAGGCGTGGGGGATTTACACTTTGTCTTCGAAGCAACTCATCAGCGCAACCCAATTACTAACCCCAGACAGACAGCATTAACATGGGCCCCGCCGCTGCTTTATGGCCCCTCAGCCCGTCTCATTCCAGCCTCTTCAGGCGCTGCCACCATAACGGATACTACACTTAAAATGTGCTCACAGGAATGAATTCTCAGTCTTTCATTACTCGTACCTTGATTTACTTCATATCATTTCGCAGCTATAGACAAAGATAACACATTGTAAATTACCCCCATCCTGTCTGCTTGTTTCAGCACTGGGGGGGGGGAGGAGGAGAGCGGTGGGGGTGACAGAGGGAAAACAGAGGGGGGGCAGTGGCAGCGAGAGGGGGGCTCAGGTGTCTGTGCATCTACCCTGACAGAGATGCATCTCTGACACAGAAAATTGTTTTGTCCTTGTCAAACTTCTTACCTGAGCTGAACTGTACAGTGGATGAAATCCAGATTTTGAGGGTTAGCATTAAACAATAAACAAAAACTAAGAATATAACACAGCTGCTAGATTTATGATCTCCAATTTAGCTTCGTAGAGCACCTGACTGACAGCTCCTCGTAGTAAAAAAAAAAAAAAAACAGTTACAGAGGCATGTATTATAGTAACAGCAACCATCCCAAAAATGGTTTTGTTGAGCCGGTGTCATTTTTTAGCCCTCAGGCCATTGGCACAGACTTGCAAGTCTCTAACACTCCTCTGGCTACTTCTGTCGCTACTGTGTGAGTTTGGGGAAGACCATGCCACCGGCCCCAACTCCCCCTTAAACACACACAGTCACAGCCACAGGGGCACAATTTCTACCAAAAGCACTTTGCAGCCTGTCAATCACAGCGGACAGCATGAAAAACTGCTGCATCATACACTTTCACAACACACTACATTACTGACAAATGAAGGGTTTCTCTCCAAAAAATTTTTTTTTCCACAAAAAAAGCCTAAAAACTCTTACTCTAGTAGTAATCTGTCATATTCCCTTCAGGTGGGTGATTATTGTGCAAGAATGGGTGCAGCAGATTTTGAATAAATCAAATTTAAAAGATTAAAAAAAAAATTTTAAAATATCCTTAAATGATTTGCAATTACAATTAAACATTTTTTCTTGAGGTTTACATGTGAAAAAAATCATTACGTAACCTTTTTAATAACATGATGATAACAAATGTTGCCGCTCCATCTGTTCTTCAGTTACATACATCTGTGTGTGGTGTCACTGAGAAACAACACTGATGTGGGCTGTAGGGAACCCCCCTCGTCCTCTCTGTAATTTCCTCCACCCTCCATCCTATTTCAGTGGTTGATAACTAAGAACATTAGTTTTATGCCACTTGCCAAGCTCAAATGAAAAGAGAGCTAACTTTAATGACACCGCAATTAATCGGCCCAATAGACAGACAGCTAAAAGACGAGATATTGACTTCATTAAGGATAATGTATTATGTCATTAAGTCAGTAGGGTCACCTTGTGTATCATACAAGCCGGTTAATATATTGGCATTTTCCATGTATAAGATAAATTCAGATGTGAGAGATAAAGCTGATTAGAAAATGTTTCATCCAGGGAGGCGGGGATGCCTGTTAGTCGGGGCTGCTGTTGGAGGCTCGGAGACCTCCAGAGGGAAAGAAAAGGGATAATGTGCTACCAATCATACTTTATCAGAACCCAGATTGATTGGCTGCGGCAATTTAATCATTATTGTTTAGCTCTAATCTACAAAGAGGAACACTCCAGGCGTGAATGTCTTTATGGGAGCGTGTCATCAGCCTCATTCATTTTCCACTGCTACCGTTGTTTTAAGGATTCAAACAACACATTACAGAGATTAATATTAACTTTAAGTTATTGACCTTGATGTTTCCACATATCACTTTCTAATCTTGTCATAAAAACGATGCTAACTTTGTAATATTTAAAATTAAATCAGCAACTTTAAATTAAGTATCTAGGCCATGTGCTTATTAAAGTCACAGGACACTCCATAACTTTCTATTATGTCACTGTCCGATACAATGATATTAAAGTATCCCTCTCTGTTGGATCTGTCTCTTTCCCCTGAACGTCTCCCTCCGGAGTATTGAGAGGTATCGGAGTTCCACTGCTCTCTACTGCGACCTTGCTAGTTTCTTTTTTGGGGGTCTGTGTGATTATTGGCAGTTTCTCATCTGGTGGAGGCTCCGCTCATTTGTCATGATTATTGCTGAGTTCTGGCCTGTCATTGGCTGCGAGAGATCAATGGCTTTGGACTCTCCCTCTGTTGTATGGGCAGGCCAAACAGCCTTTTCTTCGCTAAATGAGGCTTTCCCTCTATCCATCCATCCATTCTATCTGTACAGCCTTCTTTCTCTCTATGTCTTTCTCTCTCTCCCTCCTGAGGCAGTTCATCAATTTGGTAGTCCATATATCTTTTTTTTTTTCCAATCAGCACTGACATAGTGTCTCTCTTTCAGGTATTGGAAATACCAAGCTGTGAAGTCACAGCAACCCATTCTTGATTTGTAAAGGAGAGTTTCTTGCTTTTCTCAACTTGACATACCCAGACTTAAAGGTATAGGGTATGCAGGACTTCCGGAAAACGATGTATAGACTCATACAAAAGTAATCCCTCTTGATCATCCCTAATAACCCACTAGAAGTGTGCGGCTGTGTTTTTATCTTTGTAGAGTCATCCCTCTGTCTGTATTTTCTTCTTATTTTGCTATGTTTGGTACACTCCTTGGCACAGTGCACAGGCAAAGTCATGACTTTACAAAAAGGTAGCAACCAGGTGCCAGACTGTGAGCAGCATGCATCCAAGAGGAAGCTACGAAAATCGTGGACAAAGTGTTGAAAAAATGCAAATAAATCAAGGCAGTTTATTGCGTAGTATACCTTTAATGTTAAATAGCCATCAAGTGAAATAAAAGGCAATTGCAGGTTCTTTATGGATGATATTTTCTAACTAAAATACACAACATTGCAGTCTCTGTGTGTGACAGCTGTAAGAATTAACATGGAATTTGTACTAAAATCTAAAGGAGTGGTTTGACATTTTGGTTAATACCTTTGTTTACTTTCTTGCAATAGCTGGACAGTAAGTATGAAGCTAAAGCCTGGAGCTGCTTAGCTTAGCTTAGCGTAATAAAATGGAAACAGAGGAAACAGCTAATCCAGTCTAGACATCACAATGAGGTTGCTTGGCAACCAACAGAGATTCCAGGAAGTCACTGCGCCAGGTCAAGAAACAGTCCAGCATCAACCCTTGTCACTTTTAAAGTCAGTTTTTTTTTTCAATATTAACAAATGAGATATAATATGTTAAGAAATTTGCTTTTAATAGTGATGCACTGTATTGGATTTTTTGTTGATATCCAATATGCCAATATATAACAACTCACTTGGCCGATAACCAATACTGATATCGACATATACTCTTTTTTTCCCCATCCAATTTTAGTGATCATCAGGTCTCTTCTGTAGTGGAATTAACATCATATTATACAAGCATGCTCTTATGGTGATGGCCCGCCAGCAGATGGAAACATGAAATACAATGTTTTTCAAAGTATGTAATACTCAAGAAGAAAGCATGTTGGGCGATTGTAATAGTTAACTTTAAAGCCGACACTGGCTGAAACCAGGCTACTTGTTTACCCCTGTTTCCAGTCCCTATGTTAAGCTAAGCTAACCTATGCTAACTTAGAGTGGTATCAATCTTCTTGTCTAACTCTCAGCAACAAAGCTGATAGGCACATTCCCCAAAATGTCAAACTAGTGCTCAAGACAATGTGAATTATTGGAGGTGAGTGACTGTGTATCAGTATACTCTGACTTTCAACCAACACTTTACTAAATTCATTCTGCTTAATTTCTCCATGGGCTTGAGAAGAAATTTTTCATGTATGGCTGAAGATTTTCAGCCACCATATAAACTATTGAAGCAAAAACCTGAATAAAAGAGTGGAGAAACATATCAAATATTATATCTGTGAACAAATATCTGCATTTGTATGCAGAGTCTGTAGGAAACAAGAGAAGATTTTGGTATCAGAAGCATTCTGGTTTCAGTTTGTAGTCCGAGAAGCACTGACCAATCTCATTTGAGCAGCAGGTAAAAAGTCTGTGTGAGGAGCAAAGAAGTGGAACGCCTATCATCTGACAATGATTTTACAACTTTTAATTCTTTTTTTAAAAATGTATCTGCATTTATATGCAGATATCTGTTTATAGAGATAGGCGAAAAGACCAAGGAAGAGGAAGTCTTGGCCCAGTTATCAACAGGCTAGAGCGGATCTCCCAAAATAATGACCATCGCCCCCGGAGACTTACCATGTCAGACCGTTAGCCGATGGATTCAAAGTTTGTATCAGATCCTGCTGCATCTGTGCATCAGGACTTACTGAATGGCTTGGTGAGTATGAAAATGATGTGAAGATAATGCTAGTGTCTTCATAGTAACCTGATCTCAACCTTGTTGAACACCTATGGAATATTTTGTATCAATGTGTAATACAAAGCTCTCCACCACCAGCTCCAAAAGACCACATCATATAATATAAACTTTAATCTTTAAATGTATTTAGGGATGTCTGTGACTGTCTCTGGTGGTGGTGTCTGGCTTTGTTTGTTTTTCTTTTTATTTGCTGTCCTAAAGTCTCAGTCTTGATCTCAGTAAGATTACCTGGTTAAATAAAAGTTGTATGAGGGAATATCTTGTGGAGGAACTCCACAAATACTCCATACCAGGACACTTTATTTATTATACTTATTTTCAGTCTTCTAGGAATGTAGCTTCTGAATAAAAGAAAATGACACCACCTGGACAAATATTGTGTGCACCAATGCTTTTTTTAAAACCAGAAACCCAACACCGTAACTTGAGTCAAAGATGGCACGAATGTCACATGCCCCCGGTAATAACTTCCAACTCAGTGGAAGATTTTTAACCAGTACAAACAAGATGAACCTCTAACGTCCTCATTAAAATCCATACACAGTCTCTCAATCAATTGCTACTTCTGTATGCTGCACGGGCCTGACAGAGTATAAAGTTCACAACTGAACGTATCATTATATCATGATCTGTAATGATAAGTTCTCAGAATAACTCTTTTTTGATTATGTGAGTCCGTGGTTAGTGGCCCTTTAAATATCACGGTTTATATTTGTCGAAAATGAGAGTGTAATTTAATGTTCAAAGAAGCTACAGAGAACTTTAATTATGTGCCCTTAATGAGGAATAAATTATGGCAAGACTAATTGCTTATGAATGTGAAGACACAGATCATGGCTCCTGCTGTACCACACATACTGCAGCTGCGGCAAAACCGAGAGCTGATTTTACTGCGTGGCTTCGACTGTAGATTATGTGTCTGCTGCTCTGTGTGCGTTTACCAATCATTACGCGCGGTTATAAAATACAGCACACGGCGGATGTATGAATAAGCGCGCATCGTGAAAATGTCATTAAAATTGGTGTTCGTAAAATGAGGCTAAAACCATAATGTACCGCCAAGACAATGTCGTTGTTGAATCTTGACATCATCGTACACGGAGCCCGAAAAACACAAGCGATTGCTGCAATGTGAAAAGCCATTGAGCATACATTCATGTCAGTAATCAATGCACAGGCCTCTCAGCTTCTCCTCGTGGGTCATGGAATTAAAGTGCCTTTCACACAAGGTCAAGACAGCGCAGACAAGCCTTATTAAATATATTCCACCACTTTATGTAAATGCAAGGGATGCTCCACTACAGTAATTATCAGCATGCCTTTGTTCCAGTCGCATCACTGGGCTCAAGATCATACAAAAGCATATTTTTTTATGGTTTGCATATGTTTTTGGTGGATGCAGAGAGATCTGAATGGTTGATGGAGGAGAAGCGACACAGAGAGTCGAGGACAGGGGATGTGGTATAAAGTCATACTGACTATAGTTATACACAGAAGTAGCTCTGCAGACAGTTAACGGCAGCTCAGAGCTAGTCCGGTGCCACCTGGAGAGTGAGTAGGAGAGCTGATGAGTTTTATCACCTCGCCAAAGCCTTTCTCAGGAACTTCTAATTGACGGCTAGGCCTGTTCCTCTGTCCCACACAATTTCCCGTCATGCCTCTCCCGCTGCCACACAGCTCTCACTACTCGTACCCCGGTTCTCCACCTCCCTCCTCCTTCAGTCTATCCCTCACTCCTTCTCTCTCTACCTTTGTTTTCACCCGTATCCGTTCCCCATCTCCTCTCCTTTCTCCCGCTGCTGCCGCGCCTTGGCTTGGCTGAGCAGGCCTGACAGGCGGATTCCTTTGCTTTTCGCCGTATTAAAGCCACTTTCTTGCTCTGACAGCCTGCTCTCTCCTGCCACCTCATAGCTCTGGCTTCACACTTCTCTGGGCAGCCACTGCCTCTTGACAGACCACTGTCACTTCCCATCATGCTCTCTGCTGATCGCGCCTCCCTCCTCCGCCGCTCTGACACCCCCCATACCCACCCAACCCCTCCTCGGCAAGCTCGCGCGAGCCCACTTCCATACCAGTGCAATTATTTTTTTGACAAGCCATCCATCAGCCTTAACTTTAAAAGCACTCTCCACTGATATCCATTGTTAAGCCCCCCTTTGCAGCTCCTGCCTTCTCCCTCCAGATAGAGCTTGCATGAGAGAGTATGATATCAGACATCACCAAACCTACCAAACCATGTAAATTTACTTTGTTCTCAGCTATGTTTCCAATTTCACGTCCAATTTTTCGGTACATTATGCGTAGTTGTTGTGCCTAATACAATGTTGTCAAAACCCATTAGAGTTTGCTCCCTTAGTCGCCTCTGAAAACAGGTTACAATTGGTATTCTGTATGTGTAAGGCACCATCTGCAGTTGAATCTTATTAAAATTATCTGTTCAATTCTCACGTTCTTCGGTCAGCGCAATTTGCAGGCATTAGCAAAGACACATATGAAAATGTCAGCATGTCAACTAATAACAACGAAGGCAAAGGGAGTGCATCGCTGTGAGTCAATAACGCTGCCTTGCTGGTGACACAAATTTGATGGTAATCTAAGAAAATGAATAAGGAGGAAAAGCTCTGCGCCGTTTGAATGGGAATCTTGTCCTGTGTTGAATCATTTGGCGCTCTTCCACTTGGCCTACATCTTAGCCTTGCAGTCGAAAAAAAAGGGGGGGCATGAAAACAAAGTGCTCTCCTATCACTGCTGTCTGGTGCGCTCAAACAGCACACATTACATGTGCATGATGAATTGGCTGCATTATGCACAGCTCAAATGACTGTTCTCTTCATCTGACCAATGCTCCCATTTGAACAATATGATGCTGTGAGTAGATACTGAATATGGCTGTTGATGCCCCAAAAGCACAATCAAGGAAGCTCTCAGTGGCTTTCTGTCATGAATATTCTGAATTATGATCCGTATATTCTATGTAGACAATAACACACCAGCTGTTTAAATGTCAGGAGGAGGAATTTATGTATCAAGTACAGATATGTTGCTCCTATGATAATGCCAATCTCCTGTACATACAGAGGCACCACTGGGGCAGACATGATAATAATAATCAATATGCAGTGTCATTTATTTAGTAGACAGACAGAGGCAAGCACGGCGAGAAAGGACTATGACACAGTACAGGTTATGCACCCCAAACTTAAGCACAATGGGTTTGGGCCAAAGGACTGCGCAATATCAGCAGCAGTTCATAAAGAATATTGAAGACAGGCAAATAAGAAGTGACAAAATTGCTATAGCAGCACAATGGAGCTTGGCTGCCACACTACAGAATCACTCAGCCGAGTGAGTTTGTAAACTTTAAGCCAATTGCATTCAAAAGCCACCCTTCAACAAAAAGGAAACACAATTAACAAGCTGATACCAGCGTGTGTCTGGCTGACTTAATGAATATCAGATTATACACAAACACTTATAAATCATCATTATCCCCCAAATCTTAATTGATCCCACAATTAAACATGACAAATGCTACGTATGGCAAGTCTTGACTTTATTCTTTCTCTATACGGGACTATTTATCTTTCTCTTTTCCGAGTGCGTCATAGCTAATTTCACATTGCGTGTGCTGCTAATTAACAGGGACAGACAGACAATTTTTGGTGCAGGGTAATTTCTTTTGTTTACAGCAGGGAGCCCTCTGTTTCGAATAATTTCCAGAGGCTCTTAGGAACTCTGTTCTGCTCCTAATGGCATCTATTTCAGCCTTCCCTTAAGTTTTGGACTGACAATTTCCTCGCAGTCAATTTACTCTAATAATTACGAGCTGCATTTGAACTGTACATTCCACTTCAATAATAAGAGTTTGTTTTTTGAAGCCGTTGAGGGAAACTGAGTGTGCTATTAACATAAAGAGACGTTCTTTTAACAGTGATGAAATATAGCGAGCGTTCCTTTAAATTGAATATTCTGTGTCTGAAAACAATTAATTACATGCTTGCAAGAGTGTAGCCATGCGTTTGATTGTGCACGCATTTGAATGTTTCTCGGTGCACAAGTTTGTGTGCGTACTGACATGTTTATTTGAGCTGTGTTGTGTTTACACCTTGTGCAGATGCTGAGTCTAATGCACTGCAGACACCTGCCACTGTCGGTGGCCCTGACAGCTCTGGTCCCAGCAAAGCGAAGCAAGGCACCAGCATATGGTTATCAATGATCCAGATGGCTCCTGCTTGTCTCCAGACTGACAACTTTGCTCCTCCATTATCAAACACTAGTAATTAACCATAATCAAGTAGGTGTTAATTAGACATAATGAAACAATTTCTGTTTGGTCAGAGCCTACTATTTGCCAATTACTTGTAATTATGCACTAAGCACTTCAGTGTAATCTCTGTCGGTGGTGGAACAGGCAGCCAGTCAAGCAGCAGGGCTGTGTCTGTTTGCGAGACTGAAGAGCCTTATGTTTTGTCTAAAAATTTGGCAGATTTAAACCTGCAGCCCTCTGATTGGCCAGCCTGTCACAGCCGCCTGAGGGGGGGAACAAAGGGAGCGTCATACTTCTTGTTGACAGCGCCAGGAAAGTTTGTCATTCCCGGGAGAGGATGGCTGTTAATCAGAGTGACCCCTGACCCCAACCCACGGGTCCCAGCACCACCGCTGGTCGCACACACCTGGAAGCGATGCATGTTTCTGGCGGGAAATTAAAGCTGTAAATTTGCTTAGTGGGGAGCAGAGAAGAGATACAGCTCAGACAGGAGGAGGGACAAGCAAAGAAGATAAAAGCTGGGAAGAAGAAGAGACAAATAGAAGACAAAATTTGATAAATTCAGAGTGGATAGGAGATGGAAGTGGAGAAGCGTCCATTGAGAGAGGGGAGAGGGAGAAAGCTGCTTTAGGCAGACTGACACTAGACACTACAACTGGTGTTACTGTATGTATGCATGTGGAGAATGATGAGGGGTGAGAGAGTTCAACTCAGACAAGCAGTAATCATAAGAATATAGAGGGATGTAGTGACACTGGGAACACAACCAAAAAACTAGATTTGTTTTGGAGCAGATGAAAAAACTCTACTGAAGCTTCACTGTGCTGATGCGTTAACTGTGTAGGACTGGGTATGGTTTGAAATTTGAAAAACCGGAGCAAAAGTGAAGATGATTTTTGGCACCTGTACAAAGATGGTGCTTTAAAAAAAGAGTAATAATGATAATAATAATTTGAAGAGCACAACTTTTTTATCAGTCACATCAGAGTTTAGTGTTGTCGTAACACACTGTAGAACTACCCCCCTTATTTTCATGTATTTTGGGCTTCTACTAGAACACATTTACACGCTGTAATGTTCCAAAAACACTTAATTTTCCTCATACTGTCTATGCTGTGACACCTGCATTCACCCTCTGTCTGAGACACCCCGTTTTGTGCCTGTCTCTTTAAACCTTCCTCCTGAAAAAGCCCTGCCTGCTCTGATTGGTCAGTATTTCCTGGTCTTATGTATCTCGGCATCTCTCCATGGTAATTGTATCCAGGGGAATGACTGCAGCAAAAAATCAGTTTGAAAAAAGGTATTCGCACATCCAACTGTCTCAGATGCAGGTACATTGGAAAATAATACTTGAGTCTTTGAACAGAAAATCCCGCACGCTGCTCCTGCTCAGCTTCACAATTTATTAGTAACACTGACGTTTCGGTCGTCCTGAACCTTCGTCAAGAGTCTTCAACACTGTAATTTCCAACACTGAGCTTAAATAGAAACTGCTCCACCCATTTCACAGGTGTGCACAGGTGTGAGGGAATTCATCAGCTGTGGGTGTGTTTCAACAGCCTGTGCACCATATGTCACATACCCCACAAACAAAAGAACAAGGGAACAAGAAACACATAGGAGAAAACTAGAAAATCAAGCTCCTTACACAATAAAGTTTATTTACAAGACTATTTGCAAAAAAATGTTGCTCTTAGAAATGTGCACATCGGCCTTGCAGCTTATATAAATCATTCAAAATGTTCAACATTGTATAGTCTTATGCTCTCTACTGTGAAAAATCACCCAGAAGAGCCTCTAAACCAGAGTCTTCACAACTGGACATGTTCCAGCAGGGATATGATCCAAAACTGGGGAGAAATTAATAACTTTAGCAGCCAAGATTAGCATGTAGCGACATGTAGCAGGGTACTTACAATCGAGGAATGAGTGTAACAGAGTAGAGCAGCACTTTTTACCATCAAAAAAATCACCAATGAAAGCCTCTAAACGTTTCCCTTGAAATGAGCACGTAGCTACATGTAGCAGTGTCGGCTGTGCAAGGTAAACACTTGTAGTATGTGCCTAGAGCTGATGAGCATGTAAAGAAATCTTTCAATTGACTAGGGGTGTACTGATACATTGATCTGGAGCGATATATCGATTCAATGATCAGTGATCTAACAGCATTGATGCAAAGTGGCTTTGGAAATCCCATTCCATGTCTCTGTCATCATTTCCATCCAAGTATATCCCCTTCATAAACAGCAGATTTTTTGGTTTCAGCAAATGTATCATCGTCCAAAGAATCTATATAATATAGTACCATGATGAAACTTGTGATTTACACCCCTAGAGCTGACGTCAGCTTGTCTTAAAAGTAGAAAAAAAAACTCCCACTAGAAACAGAGTTTTCTGAACAGTCTGAAGGCTGAGATATTTGCTCACAGGGATTACTTTTACATGTGTTTATCTCATTATTTCAAACTTTGGTGACATTTTACATGTTGACATTTTATACGTCTATATACACACAGGAAAAAACATAATAGGTGTCCTTTAAGAACACCAACTTCTTTAAATAATGCACCAAACAAAAGTCACTTGCAATTAAAGGGCGACAGTTGTTGAATAAATAAACAATAACTCAAGTTCACAATGCGTTAAGAGTAGTGGTTATGTTCATATAATATATAACAGTAAATTTTTCTCAGTCTTTGTTAAGCTTCATCCAAACCAGTACGAGAGCACCAGTATGGTTGTTATCCAAGCTGATGACGGAAACAGAGGGAGACAAAGCCTGCCATGATAATGTTGGACACGGCCATGTAATTTCATATCAGATAAAATCCTTTATGAAGACAGGATATGACATTCCTGTTATTATTTGCCTGATGGAGGAATGGGTTTTCACCTCTTTTTCCTCCTCAGATGGCGGAATAATTTCTTTTCTCCCGAGGCTAGCGTTGGATTGATACATGTGCTTTCACAGCGTGTCAGTAAGAGTCAAAATGCTGAGATGGAATCACAAGAAGGTACAAAACTAATCAGGAAATAATAGTAAAGCAAATATATTAATTACCCTACTAATGATGTTGTGTAAATTAGTTCCTAAATCAGCACAGAGTGTAGAAGTTGCTATGTAAACAATGTGGGTTTCAAAGTTGATTTCTAAGCTGTAATAACATTTCAAAAATACAATTGACGAAAGTTGTGCTTGTAAATCATTATCCTTGCTAACAACCTGAGAACAAGGATGATAATTAAAAGCTATCTGGGTAAATTTCATGTAAGACATAATAAGATAACCCTGTCTGGCCCTGTTTAGTTCTGTAGTACAGACAACAAGCTGTTGACATGGCACTTTATACAAAAGCTCAGCCTTATGACTCTAAAATCTGTTTAGCGAGCTGCAGAAGACACATCCTGACTAAATGAAAGAGTGGTATTGCATCTGACAGTTAAACAACCTCCACTCTGTACAGCCATCCACACTCGAGGATTGTATCATATGTTTTTAAACCAATCTGTCATCTGTGCTGGCTGGGTGTCTAAATCCAAATTCCACACAAGTCCACTGTAAATTTGAGTGTCACCAAAGTCGTCCTAATTAAAGAGGAGCATAGCTGTAAAAGAGCCCGTTTGTGTGGGGAGTTAGTCATTTCACTAAAGAGGCATCAACAACACTGTAAATAAGTCATTTACAGTGAGCCGGTAATCACAGAGGCCATAACCCAGGGCCGGCCCTCGCCCATAATTACTGTGGTCCGGCGTAATCAACAGCACATCATCTGCTACGAGCTGGAAAACTACTCACACTTACTCCACCCTGCAACTCAACACTGTCTCCCAGACCTTAGGACACAGCCACCCAGTGTGTGTGTGTAAATATATTAATGTGTTCATTTCAGAGCTGAGGGGCTTTTCTTAAACACCCAACTTCATCTAACGTAATGTTGTCAATAACTGTGCAGACACTGATGATAGAAATGTTACTTGAGTCTGTGCTGTGTTATAGAAACAAATCCAGCCTTGCACGCTGTTATACAGAGTGTGTATGCAGAGTGAGGCCCTGATCACACAGAGAGTGTTTCAGCAGCTGGAGGCGCCTTTTTGTAATTTTTTTTTAATGAGAATGGAGCTTTTTGCTCGCAGTTTTTGTGATGCGACGCGCCTCGCATTTCTACGCTCTAAGTGCCTGGCATTCCTCTGAACTCTGAACTCCTGGAGTTGATAAAACTTTAACTCAAAGCACAAAAGTGCCCCATGTCATCTTGTTTGGGAGGCAGCAGAATTTCAGTGGTGGTCACGACAACACGTTTACAGCTGGTAAACAGTGGAGAGCAAACTGGTGGTAGCAGTTGCTGGATACCCAGAGCTATAAGGCCCACCGATAGACAGCAGGTTGTCAAACTGCCCCTGAGTCACCCTAAAATATGCCTGGAAACAACCATCATTGAGGAGAAGCTCCTGGACCAACTGGTGGTACTCCAAATGACCACCCTCTTTTTTGGGGTCTCATGTACCCACACAGATTCCCTGTGCCCAACAAACTAGTTGCTGACAGCCTCTCATCCTCAACCAGAGCTACAGCAAGTACCCTCTGCCTAAACATTTTAGGAACTAGATACTGATTACTGTCAAATAACTAAGATAAATGATTGATTAAACGGGAAGGTTTAAGTAAGGAGGTGAGTCAGTGGTTGCCTGGCAACAATAAAAAGGTGCAGCAAGCGTTTTTTATTTTCACTAGTGGCATTCAATTAAAAAAGAAGATTTCTCCTTAGTCATTAGTTCAAGGTCCACATAATTTAATAAACAGCAGCAGGAAATGGCAAAGTATAAGCTTTGTGCTGGAAATTCACTGTACTTAAGAAAAAAGTGTGTTTTTTGCAAACTTCACACATTCGTGAGTCACCTGCGGTCCATTCAGAATGAACCCGCGACCCGCTTTTGGACTGCAACCCATCAGCTGGGAACCACTGTCTTAGTGGATGAGTCAAGTGACATCACCATGACAACCGAGCAACTTTATTCACTGAGTAAGGCCACCTGATGTGGTTGAGAATTTTTTGTTAAGCTGCTGTTTCCAAGGCCGAAAAGGAACCTTTGTGCTCATCATTTTTCCAACCTTCCGCCAGCAACTGCAACAACACAATAGCAGCGACAAAAAGAGGACAGAAAGACAAGATACATCCGAACCAGGTCTTTTTTAACAGTGTCAAAAGCAAAGATTTTTCCTTTTAGTTGCTGTACATTAATTTTACCAAGGCGTCAAACCTTTAGGGACATCGAGATAAATAACATGTCTTGCTATGAGAAATGAGAAATGGAGTCAACCTAAATTCTTACTCTGGACCGAAGCCTCTCTCCCGCTCCTCCTTTGTAATGACATACAGTCATGAGCAGGAGAGGATGGAGGGTTTCTGAGGTGCTGAGGCCTGAGCTGCTTGTCAGTGGCATGACTGATCACCGAGGCCAACTCTAAAAGGATTGCTGGTGGAAATAAAGACACCAGCATGTCAGCTGTAAGCTCCTCAGAAGGACCCATCAGACAAGTGGATGTGTATTGACAGGCCGGAGACAGAAAGAGAGAGACATAGAGAGATGAAGGGGAAGACGGAGAGGGAGGAAGTGTCCCGAAGTCGCTCACCTTGGCACAGGCTGCAATGTCAGCCGACCTGGTGGCCATCACTCTCAGGCCCTGTCCAGGGTATTATTTAAAGCCAAACAAATATCAGGGGCTGAATGTCACCACAAGGACACCCCGGCCTCATCTCCACCAATCAGTGTCCAGGGTTTCAAATCACCCTTTCTCCTTCCCTCGCCGACAAATCCATCTTCCTCATTCCTATACCCTGCTTCACACCCCCATTCGACCCCTGACTACCACATTGAGGGGCGGCACTGTGCAACAGATTTACGATCCCCCCATCTCAGGCCGAGCACGATTTATTGACATTAGTTGTCAGCTTTCTTTTTGAGAAATTGCACGTAGAATTAATTTTAACTACGTCTTAATGTTAAATATCCTGGAAACACTAAATTTCATGGTAGGTGATGCTCAGAGCCGCATAAGCATATATCAAGTTCTTGGGCTTCACTGAAAGACCCCCGTTTTTTTTTTTTTTTTTAGACTTTAATTTAATAAGAAGCAGCTCATAACCGCTTCATCTCAGCTGTTAATTACACATCCTTTATGCTGAGGAATGATCTTGGGACGCTATTTAATGCATCAAAAGTTTAAGTAATTTAATTTAATTGTTTTTATTACTTAATCATGTCCAAGGCCACATAACTTGACGGAGAACAACCTGAACAAGGTATCTCAGAGTGTCATTCTGAAAGAAGACAGAATGGACTGCTGTTAAACAACTTTGCCCTTCAAACTATATGAAAAAAAATCTCTGGAGCAGTAATAGCACGGTGATCATGCTCTGGCGTGGAAGATATTTCATCTCTGATATAATGCAAACAGCAAAACGAGACTCAGTCCATCTGTTGACCATATTGTTTAGGGAATAAATCACAAAAATGATTGAAGTTTAATTGGAAAATGATGAAAATAAAGGATGTTTTTCAAGCATTAGGTCGTGCAATGTGCCTTTAAAACAAAAGTCACAAGCTTTACAGCATAAAACATATCGCAAAGCTTATATATCAATCAGTTCTTGTACACCATCACTTCTCATTTTTGCTTACACAATACATTAATAAATATACAACATGAAAAGACGGTGTACCCTAATGCAGAGGGTAAAATATAGAGGCTATGAAAGTATGACGGAAACGCAGCTCAGCCCAAACAAGAAAACACAGTAAAATAAATCATAATCTTGGCAATAAACATGTAAATCTTGATCGATATGTACTTGCCTTTTTCTCTTTTTCAATAACAGCTGCCGTAAAGGCCTGCTGAGCACAAGCGGCCATAAAAGTATGTAAAATAAATTAGGAGAGCATAATGAGAGGCTCCAGCAATTCCCCCATAAATATAACATAACGACCACAACTAAAATGTCAGGGAATCCAATAAATCAATTTCTCAGGGACAGGCCGGCCTTTATGTGCAGAACACACAGTCATATTTATAATTCCCGTCTTTTTTTTTTTGTCGTCAACGGATCTCATTTTTTGGAGAGAGAGGGGCAGCCGGGGAAAGGGTGCAGCTCAACACAGGTCTCTCTCACATGAGGGAGGTTTAATATGTGTTCTGTGTGATTCATCACCGTGACACGGACACCTGAGGCCTGGGCCCGCTCCATTTCTACCGCCTAAATGGTTTCTTGGGGACTTTCCTACACACGTGCACACACAAACACACGCGGTGGAGAGCTGAGAGAGATAGAGAGGGGGGGAGAGAAACACAGAGATGGGTAATGGATTGACAGAGAAGGCCTCATTTAAAAAGAGAGAGCTATTTTGTCCTAGCCATGTAATAGATTGTGAGTCCAGAGTCGTCCAGTGTCACCGGTGCAGGAACTAATTCACTCGTGATGTAAAGAGAGTGGGAAAATCCAGGGGGAAAATGAGATGATTGAGATTACAAGCCTATTTCAGATAACCAACACGCTAAGAGAGGAGTATTCATAGCGGCACCGGGGTTACAGACCCATTACACCTGGTGAGAGTTACTTCAAACTAAATAACGCTGTTATTTACCCTGCCGACTCTTCAGTTTCCAAACTTCACGAGTCCACAGCGAGCATATGTACACCCAGCAGTTCAGCCTCGTGACATCAAAGCAATATACCTGCGTTCCAAGAAACACGACACAATCTTGTCCTATTGTAACAGCGTTCCATTACATTACTGACATCTCCACAAAGACATTTACAGGCCGCATCACAAGTTGTTGTTTGACCTCATAAGAGCTCTGTGTTGTAAAAACAAATAAATCTTGCAGAACAGTGAACTGCATAGGAATGCAATTATTCTAATAGCATACCCAGCTAAATAAGTCCAGTCAGTTATAGACAACCTAATAAGGAGTGCGTGATTGATGGTGGGATCATGGAGCCTTTATAGAGGAGCACGCATGCATACACACACCCGTGCCTCTGTTTCCATTTGGAAGGAGTAGTGCTTTACATTCACAACTCCAAGAAACGTGATGTTGTTGAAGGCCTGGCTGGATGTCAAAGGGTGACACTGTGGTGAAGAGGTCAAAAAGCAAATTGTATCAAAGGACAAAACAGACAGAGAACAAAGAACTGAGCTGACACATCACAAAGTCTGTTGCTGTAATTCTCTTTGAACTTGAGAGTCTCTTTGACTATGTATTTTTTCATACACGGCACATACACATATCAGAACCAGATCCATAACTGTTCTCATTATTTATCAAAACCCAATATGATTTTACTTTGTGTAATGATATCATATCTGAGAACAGGCTACAATATTTACAACTGGTCAAACAACAAAAATCAAACCTAATAATTTGCAGAAATGTTTGTATGAACTTAAAATATGACAGAAACTCGAGAGTCGAAAGCCCTAGAATAGCCACTGTCAAATCCTTTGTTAGCAACTGTAGCTATGCACAGGAGGCCTGTCGAGCTTTCTAGAATGCTAAAACACAAATGGCACTATGTAGAGCCAGCATTTGATTTGTTGGTTCTAAGCTACTGTAGAAACAACATGGCGGACTCTGTACTCCATACGTAGATGTAAATGGCTCATTCTAAGGCAACAAAAACACAACAGATGTAATTTTTCAGGTGAATATAAACTAATGAAAACAAAATGACAACAAATATTGTCACCATTTCTGCCAATACATCTCTTAAAGCGTACACTCTGGACCTTTAATCATAAGTTAGTTTTTAATGTTTTTAAGGACAGTATGGTGGTGCAGTGGTTAGCACTGTCGCCTGTCGAATCCACAAGTCAGCCAGGGCCCTTCTGCAGTGGAGTTTGCATGTTCTCCCCATGTCAGCATGGGTATTCTCCAGGTTCTCCAGCTTCCTCCCACAGTCCAAAGAAATGCATGTTATTGCTGACTTTAAATTGGCCATAGGTGTGAATATGGGCGTGAATGGTTGTCGGTCTCTATGTGTGATGGTCTGGCGACCTGTCCAGGGTGTACCAGCTTCTCACCCAATGACAGCTGGGATAGGCTCCAGCACCGCCACAACCTTGTAGCAGGATAAGCAGTAATGGAAAATGAATGAATGAATACCTATGTTTTAACTTTAAACTAAGTGGTTGTATACCATTTGAGGCAGTTTGCACTTTTACATAGCATTTAATTAGCATTTCAATCTCAGTGCCGGCATCTTTCTTCAGTCTCCAGGGAGAAAGTGTATCCGGGTGTATGTAGCTGCCTAGAGAAAAACCACCACGCCCAGCTTCTTTTTCAGGGATCTTTGCTTTTTTCGTGCAGCCGCTCTATGTGCTTTCAGTTGAAAATCTCTTAAGAAAATCTCCTTAAACTAAGCTTAAGCTTGGCCTTCAGCTGTCTAACCATCACAACAAAGACAGAAAAGCCAATTTGTGGTTGCAGATCTGGTTGACGGATACTGGATGTTGCTGGTGAGTATTGTGCTTTTATCACAGTTTGCGTTGCAAGCTTGTTGTTAACATAGCTTTACATTAGCTACCTTGCTAATGTTAATGTCAAGATGTTGCTGTTTTTTTTAATGAAGCACTGGGCTCCCCAGAGCCCCACCACCACTTTATCATAATATAATATATATATGTATACATACTATTATTAATATTATGATATATATGTATGGGCAGCACGGTGGTGTAGTGGTTAGCACTGTCGCCTCACAGCAAGAGGGTTCCTGGTTCGTACCCAGGGTGGGGGAGCCCTCTGTGTGGAGTTTGCATGTTCTCCTCGTGTCAGCGTGGGTTTTCTCTGGGTACTCCAGCTTCCTCCCACAGTCCAAAGACAAGCAGTTTAGGTTAATTGGTGACTCTAAATTGCCCGTAGGTGTGAATGTGAGCGTGAACGGATGTCTGTCTCTATGTGTCAGCGCTGTGATAGTCTGGCGACCTGTCCAGGGTGTACCCTGCCTCTCCCCCAATGTCAGCTGGGATAGGCCCCAGCCCCCCCCGTGACCCTCAAGAAGATAAGCGGTTACAGAAAATGATGGATATATAATATAATATAATAATATAATATAATATAATATAATATAATAACGCTATATGGACACACGCCCAATGTAGTTTTGCTAGCAATGGACTAAAACTGGAGGGCTTAAAAAAAAAGAATGGACGTTGTTATTCCTGGTATATGTTTGTCCTTCACATGACAAGATGTAGGGGCATTGGGAGCAGTGAACTTTTCCCTCGATGTAATATCCCCTTCATTCATGATACTTACTAAATTATATTATGAACGTTGGTTTCAGATGCGCATTGTAGTCCTTTCTGTCTTATTTCCTTTCAAACATCTCTCACTGATATAATTGAAAATGCCATGTTGACATGCCATTTGGAAAAACTTGACAACGGTAACCAAGGGAGGTGACGCTTAGGGTCAATTTGTAAAGACTTTTTCATTGTCATAACTTATACTCACACATGTATACTCTTTGTTCTGTACTTCTCATACAAAATGAACTGTTCAGGTCTTTCAAAGGCTAAAAACCAAATACTGACTCAATTAATAGGTAGGTTCTGGTAATTACTACAAGTGCTTTAAGTTGAAAAGAAACTTGTTGGCCAAAGCCAATTGAACAATGTTAGTTTTCAAAATTAAAAGTTTAGCATAAGTGAAACACTGTCAAAACGCCACTGCTAAAGAATGGAAGAAAGACACTTGAACTGATGAATTAGAGTATGAACTCCAGTTGTAACCAGAGTTCACATCAACTTCTCTGAATATATTTGGACACATTTGAAAAAAACATCCAATGTGAAACACACAGCAGCATCATCAGAAAGTCCTTGGGGATGTTCCGAAAGAGTACTGGAATAATTTTGACACCCAATTTCTACAAGGAGTTGCAGTGTTTCTACCAGATATTAATTCAAGCTGTGAAGAAAGTATCTAAAATTGAGAAACTCTGGCTTTCAGAAACAAACTTTGTTTGAGCTGTATTACAGAAACAATATGTAATCTTATCTGAGAAAATGACAATAACTTTGTATTAGTTTTTAATAAATGATGAGACGAAGGAGCTCTTGTAGTGGACTCACACTTGTGGACTCTAATATGCTGTGCAAACTATATACAGTGCAACCTTCTCCCACATTTTCCATTCTGTTCTTAAACTCTGTCCATCAGCCTCAGCCTCTAGAGGTGGCTTGTTTAAGAAACAATTAAGGGGGTATACAGAGCCATTTGCAGGCAGCAGGCCTTGCTGGGCAGGCCAGCCGGCTGGAGTACCTTTCACAACTGATTTATAACACTGTCGCCTTGGCAAGGCAACATAATTAATAGGAGCATGGACTTCTAATTCCAATGACTTCCACACCAAGTGGTTTTCATTTGATTTATGATGGCCGGCAACTTTGCATTTTATCAGTTCATTCAGTCATTATTTATGCTGATGATCAATTTCAATGGGTCGCTATCATCTAACTTGCCACTAATCAAAGAGAATTAGGGTTCACTGCATTATTTAGAAGCTGCTAATTTATCTTTGAACCAGGCAAGAGAAATAGTTGTGGGAGCACTGGCTGCAATACACCACAGTCATTCTACAGACAGACTCAGTGATAATTGGACGAAGAATGAATGTTTTAATGATCATATGGGAGTATGGTCCATAACTGTTTGTTAAGATGGTTTGCTGGAACAACAGAAAAATAACTGAATCAAAGAACTGGCATATTCATGATAGAAATTTATGACATTTGGAAGTAAAAATAAGAGTGGTCGTCATGCAGATCATAACAAGATGATTGGGATTAAATGAAATCTTAATGCATGTGTACAGGATCTTGAGTGAAGCCAACATTCTTGAGGCACTAGGCTATCCATTAATTTCAGTAAATGACTGACTGTGTTCTTAAAATGCATTAACCCAGGAAAAACATTTTCAAAAGAGGCTGTTAACAGCGCCACATAAAAGAACCTGGCCCGCTGACAACGCTGAGCCAACCTTTGCCTTCGTCAAATAGCAGGTCAATCTGTTGGTCATCTATTAAGCTTGAGTTGTCTACACACTCCAAAGTAAATTGGGGTGGAGTAGCGAAATAGTGAATTAAAAAAAATCCACCTCCTCAGCATGCACTGTAATTGCACTTCAAAGGTGACATATTCCCAATTTATGAATGATGAATCTAAAGCAGGCTCAATTTGAGGAATCAGTGGGCATCATGTTGACCGGCCTCAGCCCAAAGGCATAGATGGACATATCAAAGCAAGACGTCTCTCAAAGTGTCAATATCTGTGCTCATCATACCAGCACGCACCCAATCTTGGTTACGATGATGCACAGCATTCTTGATGACCATCCGCTGACTGAGAAACTTGATATACATGAGATCAGTTGATTTATAAGTATATTTTCCTTCACTTCAAAGCCAGTTAATGTAATTCAGTAGGCAAGCATGAAAAATGCAACATGTAATTCATATCAAGCTGACTGATGCAGCTCAAGCTGGAGGGTGAAGCGACTACACAGAGAGAATACTTTAAAAGGTATGACTTCTTTATGTTTTTGTTTCGACTTTAAAAGGAACATATTAGCACAAAATAAACTCACAGCTAAGTATCAAAACATGGATTTAATTTCACACATTTTAATATAATAAAATAGGCTGAATTCTCTTAATACCCCATTGTATGGCAATCTGTTGTATGATTTGACTTGGGAATGCAGTAAACACCATACAGCAGTTCTTAAAAGCACAGGTTTCCATACTAAATGCGATAAACAGGGACTCTACTAGTCCCTTTGAAACAAACACACAACCAAGTGCAATTTACTGTACAGAAAATGAAAAATGCACTCTTCAAGTATTTGACAACAGGTCCAACGCAAATGATCAGACTCCATTTGTTAGCCCGTTCCCTTCCCCTGATTCCCTGTGTGATAAATTGCATTTAGCAAACCGCAGGAGGCTAAGCATTCTTGACATTTTTTATTGATTTGCATGAGCTATATGCATGTAATCCTGTTTGTAGGTAAATCATGGCACGGGCAAATTCAAGTCACTGCGGGTTTACTTTGGGGAGAGAAAATTGGAGACTGCGCATGGGAGGTGGAATAGAGCCGGGCAGGGTGGGAAAGAGATGTGGCCGCCCATTGGAATCTGGGAACCTCTATTAAGATTTATAGGTGTTGGGATTCTACGGACCTGAGGCATTATTCATGGTAAAGCTTCTCTGTCTGGACCTGTTTATAAGATGAGACAAGCCTGACAAAGATGGAGGCCCTCTACAACAGGGCCAAGCTGCTTGAACATGGGGCTTAGTCACCTGACATACCCATGGCATCAGCTGCAACCATTCAGCATCTCACAGAAAAACACACAGGCCAGCTAGAGATTGACACAGTAGTGTACAACGCCAAACACAATTGTCAGTTTCTATCACGGGACCAGTTCCAGGATCTCAGTGATGTCTGGAATTGAAGAGCGTGGCCTTGCATTTCAACTATTCGCACCTTTTTTTCTATCCCAAAACACAACCAAAAAAATCGGCTTTGCCTTTCACATTTGTCATAGTTTAACTCTGCTTTTTTCTCCTGAAATCTACTCCTTTGAGGACTTCATAAGCACGCGCTGACTAATACACTTTACATCCAGGAAGCTAACTACAGTGTCATGTAGCCAAGACTTATTCAAAACCAGACAGAGCACCTTGGGTCCTTGTTTAAGAAGCCATGGCGATATTCCGTTTATTCAGCAATTTCCTGAGAGTCCCACCATACTTTATTTGGTCTTATTAGATGAAAACACGAGGATCACCTTCAACTTTATTAATGATGGTACTCTGGATGAAAGATGCCGGTGAAAATCTGCAACATCTGTTTGCTGCATTCACTTCTCAGCGGGCTCCACCTATTCCTCATGCCTAATGATGCTGATCCACTCGGCAAGTTTTACGGACAAATGTGTATTTGGCTACATTCATCATCCTGAATGAGTGTTCCTGATGAGCCATCCCCTGGCCTGTTTCACTCTTACTACCATACGTTAACAAATGACAACTCCTGCCACATGTTTTCCATTTGGGAGATACAGAGGGAGGCAGGAAAAAAGGGGGTCGAGGGATTCTGAGGGCTAAAAGATGGGCAGCTTCAAGGGAAAAGAGTCAGCGATGCCTGCGCTTAACAGCATCACCACCCGTGTGCCATCAACTAACCGCAGCACCATGAAAATACATCAATTATGTAATGCCTTCAAGGAACAGTTACAGAACTGATCCATGTCACTGCCATGGCCCGAACCCAGATCCTTCATGAGTGACATTAGCAGCCGACATACTTTTACTGTAGGTGGACTATAACCCCAGCAGCCAGTGGATGTATCCCTGCAGAACCACATGAAAGGGCAAACAGAAAATATATGGATGTGGCCAAGAATGTTAACTTGGATAAACAAGTCGATGGTCGTTCAAAGTCCTGGGGAGTTGCACCCCTAATAAATCATATTCCTTTTGATGTGCAGCTGGTTACAAGTTTAAAAAAAGGGGGGGATGGTTAGAACAGACATGAGTCAGGCACCAGGACACACCGCCTGCTTCTCTCAAAGCCTGGGAATCCAAGTTTAGTAAAACTCCAGGGACATGTGAGCATAGTAAATCAGTTATAAATAAGGTCACGTGTGAAAACAGACAGATGTCCTTGGATTTAGTCGTAGTCAGTGAGAGAAAACAATGCTTGGGTAGCTAATGTGTTGACAAAATTAGATAAAGGGGACTCGTGAGGGTTGCACGACCAAATACTATCACTGAATACAGTATTAGAGTTTTGGCTGATACCGAATCTGTTCGATCTGGAGAAAACAAACAAACACTGGGTTTCATTCTTGTCTTGTATTCTGCACAGCACTGACATTATGCATTCAATAGTATCAAACATCATGATCTGAAGCGTACTTGTTTTTAGGTGCTATAGGCGTTTAGTGTTTTCATCCACTGAGACGAGAGTATGACTGTTCATAGCTTAATATCACATTATGTTGTATGTATTTCTGGGGCTGCACGATATGAGGAAAATTTGCAATAACTATTGAATATTGCGATATCGATAATTGCGATAAATAAGCAGATATTAAAGTCTAGTCAATTCCGCCTTTCTGCTGCTTTCAGTGGTGCTAAAATTAAACAAATTGCTATCTCTAGTATTCTTCATTGACCAAATTGAACACTGAATTGAACAGAAAGGGCACCATCCTAAAAAAGGAATGACACTTACATTTTAAGGTGCTATTCTCTACCAATATTCTTTCAACTATAAACTTTGGCAATGTTTTTTTACACAAGTTGACGATAAAATAAATAAAAAAAAAGATACAGTGCAGCCTTTATTAAATCCCTACAGGGGGCAGGGGTGTAGTGTGTTACAGAGCCCTGAGCCTAAAAAACACAGGCGTTTCTGTCTGCATGTTCTGGGGATCAGGGTAAGCCAAAGAGTTCTGCAGGAGCGGAGATGGATGCTCTCGAAAAGCAAAGCATATTCAGCATGGGCCAGTGTAAGAGTATTCGTCACACAAACAGCTGGAGAACCTCAGCTGGACTGATGGGGATAAATCATATCCAGGAAGCCAAAACAGAAACAGCTTGATGTCGAGCCCAAGGCTAAAATTCTTGACAAATATACAGTAAATGTAGACGAGGTAGTAATAGTCAGCTGCTACCACCCGTTACTCCATAATCCTGCTCTCTAAATCCCATTTTCAAGACTAGAGTCATGACATTACGAGTGTGTTTGCGCCCAGTTACAATACTCATTTGCCTGAGCAGTGCTGTCAGAAACTATTAACTATATGTAAACTATAACATAATAGGAAATTGTTCATAGTTGCACTGATATTACACTGTTTGTTGGGTCAAAGAATATATAGTATATTCATGACTGCAAGGCCCTTTCTTTCTTGTCTGACAGAAGCACATTTTGTTTTTGTTATTTATATTTTGGTTATCTAATTCAATCGGCCAATCAGTGCTTAACCCCGAAGCCAAGCATAAGAAGTATTTCCTCCTCTGGCCACTGGATACTGGTTCCTAGAAACAGACTACATTGATGTTTTCTGTCTGGGACTGGTTGGCCTCAACTAATAGGTCATTTGGACGATCTTAGCTGTGGTGGCTTATTTTGGTTGCTTAACCCTGCTCATCTATTTTCAAGCTCCATATTATTCTCTAAATTTGGATTTTCTGAGTACAGTGATTGACAAAAGATGGCAACACAGGCACAACCACTCCCAAGCTTTACAGCATCACATCAGAAACACATGGTTTAATTACCTATTGTCTAAAGGGACCTATTATGCATTTCCTTTTTTTCTGTTGTATAAATATTAAATAATAAATCAAAGTAAACCCTGTAAGCAAAAACATCCGACTTCAGATGATTCTGAATTTTCCATTTTCACCATTTTCCACTTTTTCCAACAAACTGACATTAGTTTGTGATAAACTTTTTTATATGGTCATCTGCTCAAGGCATGCTACTACAAGTGTTTAAATTACGTAGCCTACACTGCTACATGTAGCTACATCCTGGTCACCGATGATAGATTTCAGATCATATTCCTGTTGTAAAATGTCCAGCTGTGAAGATTTTGGCCCAAAAGTGTTTAATGTTTCACAGTAGAAAATACCACTATCATTCCACAGCTGAAAGTACAATGCTACATGTAGCTACATGCTAACATATGGGAAACATGTAATACAGGTTGATGATGTTGTTCATTTCTCCTGGATTTCAGATCATGTTCCTGCTGGAACATTTCTGGTTGTGAAGATTTTTTTCCACAGTGGAAAGTGCCACTATACTTAGTTCCTCCGCTGAAAGTACACTGCTACATGTAGCTACGTGCTAACGTCAGGGAGACATGTAATACAGGTTGATGATGTTGTTTATTTCTCCATGATTTCAGATCATGTTCCTGCTGGAACATGTCCTGTTGTGCAGATTTTTTCATGGTGGAAAGTACCATTATACTGTGTTACAGTATTTTTTTGGCTGCAAAGACAGTGCAGAGACGTCGAGATGTAGAAGACCTGGAGACGCTGACCAATCACAGCAGATTAGGCTTTCTTTGGGAGTCGGGCTTAAAAAGACAAGGGCTAAAATGGAGCGCCAAGGATAGTGGGTGAATACAGGTGTTCCTGCGCAGATGGTATCTGCAAATAAATGTGTTTTTTGAACACTAAATCATGTAAACATGTTCTTGCAGAAACCCACAACACAAGTATAATTCTGAAGATAAGCATAATAGGTCCCCTTTAATGGTGTTGTTAATTGTTTCTTAATGTTGTTTAACTGCTGTTTAATTCAATGTTTTCCCTTTATGTTAAATACTAGTTTTGTTTTTGTTTTTTAACTCCTCCTCTTTTCCCTACAAGCCTAACTTGTACAGCAAGTTAAAAATCTGGAAACTTGTGTGTAGAAGTTTTCCCTGTATCTCTCCCTCTCTCATCTGTTCCCTTTCCCACACTGTGATAACAAAGATGGCAGACACTGGTTGGTGCGATTCCCCAAATACATCACAGCCAATTAGTGGTCTGACTCTATTTAAAGTAATAATGCTGAAAATGATTACAGTTGCAAAAAACTAACCAGAACATGTGCACTCAGCTGACCTCCAAACCCTGCTGCATCTTGAAGAAAACCCCAGTCTGCCTGTGATGTCTGAAAGACGCATATGTCATCCCTGCTGGGTATCTAAACGTGTAGCCCTATTATGACAAAGTCATTCTCATGCATAAATATTAAAACCGACTTTATGACAGTAAATTCATTAATGGTGAAGCAAACACAATCTCAAAGTAATACATGAAGGTGGAGATGTTTATTATGGCATGTTCTGCATTATGAGCTGTGAATGATGAATCACAGAGAGAGCATATTACTCCAATTTTCTCTCGCCCTTGTAACAACAAAGTTCATAGACACCAAATCAGTTTCAAGGGAACCCGGGGGCTACAAGTGCAAGACTGCTATATGAGACATTCATAATTTATGTGCATTTGATGTAGTGATATGTAAAAAACTTCAGAGGAATTTTAATGGGCTTGAGGCTGAGAAGGGAGAGAAAAATCTTTGAGATGGTTGTTTGGGTCTTTTTTTTTTTTTTTTTTTTTTACTGAATCACTTCCACACCAAAGGAAAATAAAAAAAGTTTTTGAAATCTAACAAATTCAGCCATTGAGCGTGTAATCATTGAGAAAAGGGGGATTTCATCTTCTTATTTCAATGCTTTATTGATCTGGTGGCTTGGTGCTCATAAGCTCCATTACGTGGCCCGAGCAGTGGCCGGCAACACTGTCCAATTCAGTCAACAAAGGAAAGCAATTTCCATTGATCAATGTCCTTCCACACAAAACAGATAGAGATTGATAATACACTTCAGCAAAATCCTACAGTCAATTAAGGCTTGATGAAAAAACAGTCCTGTGCAGGGACAACACAAGGTGTTAATAAGCAAGAGCAAAATAAATCACCAAAACTGGAAAGTCTATCCCTTCTCTTTGAATGAAACCATAATTTATTAATCTTTCAGACAGATGGGTTGTGTTTGTGTAGGCTATTGATCAGCAGTAACCTTTTATTATTTGTTTTCTCCATTAGAAGGCACAGATTAAAACAGATGAGAGTTGTTTAACTTGCTAACACCGAGTATTAGGGTGCACTCTCTTTACTCTGGAAGACCAAATGTTTTCTACTGATGCTCATGTAGAAGAAATCATTGCGGAGGAGGTTGCACATTAATTCGTCAGCCCAAAAGGAAAACCCTCTCCAGATAGTGATCCAATCTAGACGGTGGGAGTGTCCATGCCCACTGAGCAGCCTCATTTAAATCAGCCCATTGCCTGGTCTGATCAATAGCAAGAAGTCGGGGTCCAGGTTAAAAGAAGAAGACAGGCGAGAAGACAAGATGGAGAAAAAACCCAGCAGAGGAGGCACATGATGAGACGGCGCTGTGGTATGAACACGGACAACAACAGACCTCATTAAAACCTAAACATGTAGCATTTACGATATGAAATATAGCTTTATCTTTGCCCTCCTTTAAAGGTCCAGTGTGTAGGATTTAGGGCGATACATTACCAGGAATGAAATATAAAATAATAAGTGTGTTTTCTTTAGTGTATAATCACCTGAAAATAAGAACTGTGGTGTTTTCGTTACTCTAGAACAGTAGTTTTCAAACTTTTTGTGCTCAAGGCACAGCAAAGGGCAAACCAAAATCTCAAGGCACACCAGTATTTATATCTGTGCACAATACCCTCTATGACCTGTTATCACTGTTATCATGACATAAGACAATACAAATTAAAAACAAGACAGATAGCTTTCGTGATACTGTCTCCTGACAGTTTGTTTCCCTTTATTCTTTCTGTGGTAGGACATCTTCACTGGTGCCTTGCTCCGTACAATTAAGTGCTCAATTGTCCCACTCACGGCTTTCTCCTTTTAAATGTTATCATCCCTTACACTGGCGACCAATCAGGGCTTTTGATGTGTCAAGGTTTTTTGAATTACATTAAATTAAACACTAAGATTTTTAATGTCAAACTGCTGTATTCAGTGTTTTTACCAGTTTAAATCACCAGGTCAGTTTGTCTTGGAGAGGAAGAGACCTTTGCGTATAATTCAGCTCCTGGTAGAAACCTCCTGAACCTCTGGATCTTAAGTCATCAGAAACTGTTTTTTTCCAGCACTTTTAATCACCTGGTCTTTTTGTTTTGGAGAGGAAGAGACCTTTGCGGATACTTTGGCTACCATGAAAAAAACCTCCTGAGCAATGAACACTGAAGGAATTCTAACGTTTCAGCTGGTTGCAATGTGCAACCCCCACCACTAGATGCCACTAAATCCTACACACTGCTCCTTTAATCCCTTTTTAGATGAGAAGAAAATTAATAACAAGACAAAGAAACAACTGCAGCCAGCCAAGCTGTCCACACACAACCATATTTAATTGTCCAACCAAACCAAGTGAATCAAAGGATATAACTGCGAAGCACTCAACTGTAGTACATTTAAAAGTTTCCTGAATGTTAAACTATATAAAAGTAGGTGTCTTTGTGATTTGCATGACAAGCAATACTGCTGTTTCCTCAGATAACTGGACTGCCCTTCATACTGTACTATACAGCAGGGCCTGCAAAATCCCACAGCCAATATCCACAAAAATTGGTCTACAAAGACACAAGGGATAATACTTCAAAAATAGGCCTTGATTGTGCCATGTGGGACAAAAAGCATCACTCAAGCTAACCATTCCTCCATCTTTCACTGATAAAATCCACTTTCCATTCATTACCCTTTATCATAAACACAAGTCTACGGGGAAGCAGGGCTTAGAAGTGGTTAAGCCTGTCCCTGGTTTCCTATTTCTAGGGAGCATTTATCTGATGATATATATTCCTTTTGGTAAGTGAAAGGAGTTATTCTGTTTCCAACAGGAAGGACATTGATAGGGCATTAGGGATTTGTTTATTTCTACTCAAAGCCATAGCATTTATCCAAGTATATATTTCGCTGCGGGCTTAGACTAAATTATGTCTCAAGGCAAGATAAATCATAAGGCACAAGTCAAAATGCCAAGCGTTTTATGATCCTACACAGAGCCCTGATGGCAGGCTACACTTTACTGAAAGCTATGCTGCACTGTGAATTTTCAGACACAACAGCCTACGTGTTCCTGCTTGTTTGTGACTAGACTGTTATGAATGTGACAGCTGTCATATGCACGTCAACTGTCTAGGTTTTCGACACTCAACAGAATGATGGGATTTGAAAAGAAGTTCATCTGTCTCCCTAATAAATCCATTGTCTTGTCTTCCTTGAACAAGGAATGTAGTGATGGACACATCCAACATTGACAAACAGGCTCAGTGAAATATTGCAGATGCAGAAAGCTCATTCAGTTTAAGTGAGAGTGAAAAGTGAGTTGATGTGCCTGAGTAAACAACTCAACATCACTCTAGCAAAAAATTGACAGACAGGACAGGGTGTGCAGACAATTTAGAAGATATAAATTACCTACAAACATTCTAAAACAAGTTTGGGAAAAAAAAAAAAAAGTTGATTTTTTTTTTGTTTTGTTTTGTTTATGACAAGCCGGTGTACAGTTGTGCAAACATCAAGGACGTCTTTTCTCAAATAGGTATTTTGTGTTTGTTCAGATGACAGGAAAAAATATATTCCTGCATGTTGCCACATAAAGTGTTGTTGTTGTGGCCTGGTGTCTTTCACATGATCTGTCAAGAGACTGCGCGGCTGAGCCAGCTAGAAAGGCCTTCTTATGTAAACTCCTAAACTTAGCATCCCTCCGCTGTGACCCAGGCAACAATGCCTCCTTATATGCCCAAACAGAAGCTGCTGAACAAAACTCAACAGCTTGTGTAGAGAGGAGTTGAAGGGTCATGTAAACTTGCAGCGGACTAGAAGGCTCCAGAGTGAAAAGAGGAAGAATCCTCTTTTCACTCTCGACATTGTTTGTCGAGAGGGATCCCTGCCATTACAAACATCAACCCAAATTTCTTTAGAGACGGGGCAAAGAGAGGGGACAAAGGGGGTTCACAACAACATGATGCTGCTCTAACAATGTGTGGTGTGTGTGTGTGTGTATGCGTGTATAATGTTAAAGAGGTCTTCTTTGCAGCCTCCAGCTCACTAACCACTGAGGACCCCCTGGGGTTTTTGGAAGGATTTTCTGTCTGTCAAAGTGCTGGATCTCCATTGAGGGAAACGCTGGTGAACACCTTTTAACAACCCGACGCCCAGAAGGCATTTGACCCTGATAAGCTTCATTCACGTATAAAACAAATGTCGCAAAATATCCTGGCATTTCAGTCAGCTGAAGTATAAATCATTTAGAGAAACTATGATGTCACATATCTCCCTGACCAAATGTTTATGGGCTTGTCTCATTATGACATTATCATAATAATATTAGTTACATTTAATGTGAGCAAGTCAAAAAGTAGACTCACCTCTGTGAAGGAAATTGGGTAAGTGTTCATTTACATAACCATGTCGATAAACCATCTCCTCACTCAAGAGATTTTGGCATGGAAATGTCATGCAAACAAAGTCATCACACACATTTTACAATTACAATTTTGTTGAGCTACTGTTGCTTGTGAAAATTCAGACGCATCTCATAGGGGTGGGAGAAAAAAATCGATACAGCATAGTATCGCGATATTTTTGTGCGGCAATATCGTATCGGCACACATTGCCAAGTATCAATTTTTTATCATATAAATTATTAATATTACAAATACGAATTAAACTTTAAGTAGCCTACTAGAATAATATAATCAATTGATTTTTCAGTCCACTACATACATTTTGCTGCTACAAAAAAAATGGCTTAAGTGAGATGAACAGAATGAAAACTTTATCTTATTAGATAAAACATAAGTTTTACTTTGGGAACGCAATTGCAAAATATTGCAAAATATTTTATTGCAACACTCATCATATTGCAATGTTTAAAATCGCAATAATATTGTATCATGACTTAAGTATCGTGATAATATCATATCGTGGATCCTCTGGTGATTCTCATTCTTATATCTCCACAAACAAAAGGCAGCATATTTGTAGTGTCGTGTATCTGCCCAATTTAGTTTCATAGAAAGACATGAAGAAGTCTAAACAATGTATTATTTGATGATGGGCATGTAATGTGTTAATATTACATACTGGCGACACGAAAACAATGCCAAAACAAAGTCAATGACGATTAGGGCTGTTGCAATAACAACAACATTTCAGTATCGCACTATTGATAAGCTAACCACAGGGGATAGCGAGCAATAACTGCTACAGCTATTTTTTCAGGGGAGCGCCACATATTTACACTGTGCGATAAAAAGCAGCAGTGTGACAAGGCACTTAGCGAAAAATATTCAACTTTGAATAAACAGCTACAGCCGCTCGTCAGATGCAACCAGACACAACCAAAGCATCTCAACCGAAAATCAGCTGTGCCCCTACTTGCGCCTCATCGCCCTTCTGTGTTCTGCATCTAACAATGACAAATATTTAATTTGGTTCAAAGCTGTGGTATCTCTGTTATTCAAAAAAGCTTATTTATAAAGCACTAAAATCAGGATAAATGACGTAATTTGCCAAAACAATAAAAATTGAGGGTAATGACACTTGTCTTATGCTTACTGTTGAGCCACCCTGAATCACCGCAGGAGAAATTCCTTTTACTGCAACAACTCTAATGAGGATGTTTTGTCAAAGTGGACACACAAGTGAGGTTAGGGTTAGTTTTTAAAAAGGAGACAGCTGTTTGTGTCCTGTGTAAAACCAAAAGTCAACATAATTACTTGCCTTTATGGACTTTAAGTACCTACGAAAAGTACAGAAGTTTATGCCACTTACATCCATATGCAGCTATTTTAACTGAAACTGTGATTCTTTAAATGAGGTATTTTTTGGTTCTCTAAATCTTGTGTTTTGTGTCTAGTGTTTTTCTTTCCTTAAACCTAACCAAACTCACACTGAATCTGGAACGTTCATAAAAAACTTTGCATTGGCATTATTTTTAGGTTGCAAGCACGTCATTTTAACACACTGTGCACCCACCACATGTAAAGAGGTCGTGTCCATTTCACATATTGTTGTAAGACTGTGTTGATCTGCCTTCACATTCTGTGCCTGCGGGACAGAAATATTGTTTTTCTGTTTTGAATAGCTGCTCTGCACACATTCACTCTCCCATTTTCATCAACCAGTGCAGCTGTTTGAGCCGAGTAATGACCTAGATGGAAATATGATTAATCACTACACATTTTCTATTTATACCTCCTTTCAAACAACCTTTTGTATATAGTGCATATGTAGTATATCTTTATTTAGTGTATAGTTTATATATTTAAACTTAAATGAATTACAGTCTCTTCATACTGGCAGAGCTGCCACGTACTGTGGCGTATGCATAAAAATAGGCAGATAGAATGGAGAGTTGGAAATTATTTATGCCAGGTTTTAAAGCCGCTGACTTTTCAAACAATCCAAACAAGAGTTCTGGCAAAACTTTGCGCTGAAAAAGACTGGCTAATACCTTCAAGCACATATTATCTTGTTTGAAGAGATTTCATGTTAAGTTTTAAGAACTTGAATCTATCTGAAACAGTTTTGAGTTGGAGGCCTGACACGCGGTGCATGCTTGTGGTCAAATCTATACTTGCCTCTTCAATTCTCACAAGTGCTAGAAATACCCATGGCTAACTTAAAATTGTATGGCATTACATGACATTGTAACCCATCTCAGAGGTCATAAAGAAAATGAGGATTAGAGCAACTTAAAAAAAACCCTTCCGCCCACTTCTTTCTGCCATATGTTACAGAGTTCCTGGTGTCCACAGAGAGCCAGACATCTCGCTGCTCTGATCACTAACTAGCCAGCCAATCAAAGCCTTCTGGCCATGGAGCAATTATCTGCTCTCCATAGCATAGGTGGAGAATGAACCGGCAACCCCTGCAGCTCTCTCTCTCTGTCTCCTGAAATAACTACAAATGCCTTACATACGCTTACACTTGTATGTAAAACAGAGGGAAAAAAGGATTTGTTTTCCTCAGAGTCCACTGAGATCACATTACATGCCATGCCAAGTGCAAAGCCTGAAATTGCAGGGGTGGATTTTCACCTCTCACTGTTGCAAGGCATGAATTCTTGTCATTACATCAATTTATTTCAATGTCATTTGTGTGGGCTAGAGTTTGTCTAATTGAATGAAAGACAACATGACTCGCATTGGACATGACTTTATTGGCCTTTCCAAGCCACCTACTGCACCGATGAAAAATAGCACAGTTTTGAGCTCGGATAGTTTTCTTCACAGATAATCTGAAGGCTGAACTCATTTGGGAGACTGAAGAAACAACTGAGGCAGTCCACAATTTGTCATAATACTGCTGAAGTGTTCAGAAGAAGTAGAACAGGACTTGCAAACATAATGCTTCTGTTTTGTTACAGGAGTTTGTCAACCTTTCTTTACCTCACCAGACTGACTTTAGGATTGTAGAGGCATGGTAGATCGGAGAGTTTTCCAGCCCAGTTGCCAGAGGAAAATGTTGGCACTGTACTTTCCTGCAAACTTGTACATATCATGAGCTGACTTTGTCATTGGGAGGTTGAGGGGACGGTGGATAGCGTGACACCTAGGCCTAACGCCTGCCAAGCTGCAGACTGCTGCAAACCACTGTGTATGGTAGAGACCAGCAAACAACAAAACTGGTTGTTTGTTAGCAAGACGTTAATGTGTTTCCCGCAAATTTTTAGCCTCCAAGTGTGTGGGTGTTTGTTAGCAACCCATCACTGACCTGAAAGCGTTTGGTTTCTACCGAGACATTGCTGCATTTCCTGCCAGGATAGTGCCACAAAAAGCAGGTATTTTAAGCCAAACATGACCTTTTCTGAATCATAACCAAGGTTTTTTGTGCCTAAACCTAACCATACATTAACCACAGCAGTGTTCAATTATAAAGAAATGCAAAGTTCCAATATATCTGCTATATATTAACACACAAGTGTAGTGATCTGTGGTTTGCAGAAACGTACATTGCTAACATTTATTCTGGCAATTTTGTCAGTTTTTCTGTTGCTTGTGTTGTAAACAATGTCAACCAGCTTTTAAGATTTTGCATCCTCTGAAAATCTGAGTAAGGTTACAAGACATCTTTTGGATATAGACTCTTAAGCCTCATTTCCACTGCATGGTTTGGCCTGACTTGCCTCAACTCACTTTTGGTACCAGGTGCTGTTTTCTGTTTTGCTTTTCACTGAAGATAGCACCTAGTCAGTGAAGATGGAAATCATGAATGATCGTCTTAACGGTGCAGCGTAGAACTGTCATGACATCATCTTTAAGATGACACTTGCTGGATCCTTTCATTGGCAGTCAAACAGAGGAACGTCTGCACCTCGTCAATTGTACAATGAAGTGTATGCCGTAATTTTACAAGCTGTCATTTTATAAAAAAAATCTGGATTGAAAAAAAAAAAAATTGCAGCTGCTGTTGATGCCAGTGTGGCTATTTAAAAATAGCTGGTTTGTGCCAGATGTCCTACATCAAGTTCATCACTCCACTTTTCAGTTTTGGCTCAGAGTTGGAGCCACAAAAAGTACAAGGTACTTTGAAGAATCCACAACTTTTGCTTATGGAAAACCAAAAACATAATGGTTCCAAGCATCCAAGCCGCGCCTTACCATGCAGAGGGAATGCGGCACAAGATACACCATCCACAATACCTGCATGTCCACAGTGTTTGGCATCTTATGGGGGGGATAAGAATCATGCAAGTACAATCCTAAGTATCAAAGGATCATCATTACACTTTGCAATATTTAACCAAGAGCAAGTGATTTGTTCTGTTAAGAATAAGAGATATAGCATTAGTCTATGCATTCTTAAGTGATATGGCTCGTTTTACTCTTTATGATCCTCCTGTGAGGAAAAAGGTGTTTGCCTGTTTCCTAAGGAACACGGCGTCCAGGGGCCCTTGGCTGCACCGGCCCTGATCGTGGGGCCTGTGTGAAATCCAAACTGACTGATCCAGGACAGAGCCAGGATTACACCACTTCCCCCCTGAATTCTGTCCTTCCCAACAATGGGCTTCCTGTAACCACAGTCAAGTGAGCCGTTAGTTAGCCAGTGGAGCCGCAGAGTGGTGGTTCAGGGCCACTGTGGGAAAAGGCAGGGGACTCCAGCATCATGTTACTATTCCTCCAACATAAAGCCCCAAAAGCCCCCACCATCAGCATCACCACCCACCACTCTGCTCCCAGTGCCTTCAGGAGGTGTCAGGTTCTGGCACCTGCTGGAGGCCCTGGCAGGTTCATGCCCCTGGCAGGTTCAGATGTCATTCCAGCAAAGAGCCTGTCAGCGTCTCGGTGGTCAACAGGGGCGAGTTGCAGTAGTTTATTTCTGATATTGAAGGCACTACCCTCTACTGGAAAAACTCATATTGTAAACTTCACAGGATATTGTGACAAAACAGAGCAGTAAATTTATGAGTTCAATTTAATACACGATAATGACATCCTTTTAGTTATAACGGATATTCAAATCAATATTCTGAAATAATGACATGCTGCTAAAATTAGTAAACCATTTACTGAAAGGCAATGATAATGATTTATTTCTGATACATTCTTATCCCAAGTCCCTATTAATCTTGGGACCACAGATTTATTGATATTATAAATCACTTGAGGAAGAGGTCAACACCATGTCACTGAATTATCTCAATTTGCCTTTGATAAAATTGCTTCTGTAGCAAAAACTTTTTTTCATGCATGAGCAAAATGGAACAGAGCGAAGGAAAGGGAGATGGAAAGGGTGAGAGAAGGAGAAAAAGGGAGTCGAGCTGTTTAGTTGAAGGAGTGAAAAATCCCTCCGCACAAAGGCCATCAACAACACGAATCTTTTCTTTAGTGATGTCTTTAGCAGTCTGGGAGTAGTCCATACCAGGTTTAATTATGCCACACAGAAAAGAATGTTCTCTGTTATGTCCTAAATCACAGTGCACTGACACCCTGCTCAATAAGTCCTTCTAGAACAATGCACCCTGCGCCATCGACATCCTCTCACAGAATACAAAGGTGTATCATTTGGCCAGGAATGATAATTAGATGCTGAATTTACTGAAACTGTCAATGGTAACGTCAATAGAGGGGCTCTTAGCATCTGTCATCCTGCAAATCAATGACAATTTTCAGCTATGAATTCAAGAAAATGATAGCTTTCAAATACACTGCAGGGGAGGAAATTTGAGACACTTCAAAGCCTCCTTCGCTCATTAGCTTTTTTCTTCCATTTCAAAATTTTATAACAGGTGTGTTATTTAACTTGGGCTGATAGTATTCATTTCTGGTATATTGTTGTCACTTGTCCTTGTTTTAAGTCCTACAGGAAGTATCGCTAGTTTAACAGTTAGAGAGGCAGAATACAGACTAGGTTAGAAAATAAAATCTATACTGACTTTTACACCTCTTTTCCACTTATATATGTGACTAGGCAACCTGGTCTCACTCCGAAGTCATCGAAATCAGGCGTTTGGGCAGTGACTTGCAGTGTCAGACACTGACAAAAAAGCTGTCCTTTAACATCGGCATGATACGCAGCCGGTCACTGTTGTAGTTTAACGGCGCTTGGCGGCATCAGGGGGAAACACACCAGGGCAAGAACGAAAGTTAAGTTGCTGAAAGTCCAAGTAAGGTGGGCAGGAGGGGTGGTGGATGGGTCCAACAAAAACCGTCCTTCACCCAGGAGAGTGGCGTTCGTGTCCAGGAAGATTCTAAAGCCAAACCCTGTTCTTTTTTCCTAAACCTAAACACATGCTTTTGTTGCCTAAACCCAACTGTGTGCATTTATTGTTGGAGGAAAAAAAAAAGAAGTAAATTCACATTGTTCTACTGACATAGTTTTTTTTTAAAAAGAGACAGTATGTAAACAGTAAATTTCCTGTGAAAGCGTGAGTGTATTTTGAAAGAAGACAATGCATGTAACAGGCAGAATTCGACACGGTGTACCTGGACATGGAAAGTCCATGACCAAACATCAATATGTGAAGGGTGTTGGTGTGAGAATGTGTTGACAGGGCATATTAGAGGGTAGGACCAATGCTAAGTGAAGATGTCACCTTAGACCCTGGGAAATTATTACTTTATAATTTTCACTATTTTTTCCACATTCTATGGACAAAACAATTAATCAATTAATCCAGACAATAATAGGCAGATGAGATATTAATAGTCAGCTGCAGCCCTCACATTGTGGATATTATTGTTTTACTCTATTATCTCTTCATTATTTCCTCTATCACTGTGTTAAGAATGTGTTAAAAAGAAAAGGTCAAGGGATATTACAGGCAGAGTACATAAAACAAGATGTAAAACAGCTCTGAAGCATTGGCTGGGCAGAGGCGGCTTTAAGGGCTTATATTTATCTCCATCCCTGACAAATTTAGGGCTGGGGTCAGCAGGTGTTGGACTCAGCAGGAATTGAAGGTCAACGACACGGATTTGGACACTGAAAATAAATGTATAACTGCCGGTCACATCACAAAGAACAAATTAACACTGCAGCATTGCAACACTGTAATCTTCAGAGAGGTATAAAGACCAGTTAGTCAGGCCTGGAATCTCACAGAGAAAATGAGAGCCACTTATCCAATAACGAGAGCTTAATGAGGGTCCCTTTAACTAGCTACAATGTCTCTCTTTCCCTTGGAGAAACATTTGTCTTACAGTACAAATGTGATTCATGCATCATTTCTATTGTGAGAGAGAGTGCTGTAATAACGGTATAAATCACAAAGGGCCTAGGTTGGGGTAATGAGACTTAAATCTCTTAAAACAACACCATGAACTCAGCTGAATGATAAAATGATGTGGTGGAGGAAAATACTACCTTCTTCGGCGAAAGCTACACCGCTCTCCGCATAGGCACGTATGGCTTTTGGCAGTGCAGAAGCCCTACTTCATTTAGCTCTGACAGGCAATTTAATACCACAAAATTACTAACCTTAGCTTTGCAATTACTTTTCCAGCTCTGAACATTTTCAACCCCTCTGTAGATGTAATCTTAAGGCTAAGGCCCCAGGATAGGGCAAACCCCAAGGTCTTAACTTACACTTTTACTGGGGCTCTGATCAGACAAAACACGGAGAACATAGGAAACGTGGAGAGGATAATAGTTCGCCCATTTATGGGGCAACTATGTTTGAACTTGCTGTCGAGAACCATCATGTTCCTTTGCAGCCTGCCAACATAATGTAAGATGAAAAAAGATTATGATCATATATCTCATAGCCAAGGCATGACAAACGAATTTCTAATCCTGTGAGTGTGATGTTAGCTCGATAAACTATAATTATTCTATTGTTAATTGTTCCTTCAGTCAAAACAGGGGATGAACTTTCCTGATCATACCAACAAAGGCACACAGAAACAGAAATAACAAAGAGTGTATAGCGTGGCCTACGCCATTGTGAGCATTTATGCTTGGGCGGTGGTGTGTCTGTGCCACTCTGTAGTTACACCTCCAAAACACTAGTCAGCGTCAGGGTTCTGTGACGTGCTGTAAAGTTTAGTTGATTCAAAACACACACTAAACATGGCTTAATAGAGACAATTTCAAACACAAGTACACAAAATCAGCTTCACTACAACGCTCAGCATACACAGACAAAGCATGTGTATTTTGGTGGTCACATTTTCCCCACAAATAAAACATGCTAATGTTTTTAGCACAAGCTGATGGAATTTTACACTGTATAAATTAGCCTAGCAGCTAGCAGACTTTTCCTCTTCTCTAATGAAGCCAGGGACAACAGCAACATTTAACAAAGGTAATGTGACAAAATTAGGTTTCATTACAACTCACAAGGTTCACCGACAAAACAACTGTCTTATACTAAAGACGTTTTCTGAACAAATACAACGTGCTAACGCGGAGATTTCCTCTGCTCATATGAACTCGGGATAAATCACACACAAGACTTAAAATACTATTTTGTGGAGGCTTTATTGTCTTCGCAATTTATTGTTTCATATCTGTGAAACTAAAGTAAATAAAAGCTTTGTTTCTACTGAGAGAAATGATTTTCAGCTTACAAAAATAGCCAGGAGGTCTGCGTCACTGTGACGTGTATTTACATTTGTGGGGAGGTGCACGTCAGGCTATGATGTAGGGTATGGCGTAGGCTCTATGTCAACACAGAGCCTACGCCGCAAGTAATGCGTCAATTTGACACAGAAGTATAAATATTGCTTAATTCATTAACTTACGCAATGCTCCTTTACCTTTACCGGAGGTTTTCTGCAGCTGATATGCCTCATCCAACACAAAAACCTAAACATTCACCTATATAATAACCTCCATACATGTCTAATGTAATGTCCTATCAGGCTCAAGAAACCTCCTCACTTTATCATGTAAGGATAACCTTAGAAAAGTCATATTTAATTCCCTGGTGGCCTTTTCACATTCAGGCCTGTTTTGTCAGTGGGGGGAAAGGGGAAATGATTTGTACTGATCAGTCTCTGCTCTCCTTGGCTCCTAACTGCAGCTTTACTGAGCTTCTGACAGATGTGTCCCCTGCTGTCTGATTAAAAATGGTCATTTCTCCGGCACACAATGTGGCGCGGTAACCTTTCATTTGAAGGATGATTGCCGCGCGGTGACAGACACTCGTCCGTTTGTTCATTTTGTCAGTCCGCGGTGAGGATATTGACATTCAGATTTTGCCTATGCTTTCATCTAAGAACAGATGTCACAGTTGGCAAGTAGTCTAGACAGGAACAGCAGGTAGGACAGAGCTCAAGGGGCAACAGGAGACGAGAGGCGAACGTGACAACTTGCAAAACAAGTGTATGTTTTACATCAGTCTGTCCTCTTTCCCTTGTTGCAACTCACAATGACCCTCATAGAACATCTGCCTGCTGTGCTGGGCAGGTATTTGTGCCCTCCCCTCTCCTTGGCCTGTTTCTCATTCTCACAAGCTGGGCTGGTGCGAGAGGGAACACCAGCCAAATTATAGAAACCCTCGCTTGTCTGCGACAGGCAGAAACACAAACCTCAATCCCCTGCGGTGGGGCCAAATCCCCTTGCTAGCACAAATGAGGATATTCTAATGTCAGGCCTGTTTGCAGGGGTGTAAACTTGTGGAAGTGCTGGTATCAGATAGGATATCAAAGTCAACAAGCCTGTTGCTTTAAGCTGATCCTTCTGTCCCCAGGAAAAAAACTTCTGCTCTGTGAAAGCCCAGAGGAGCCTTCAAATGTTTCCCCAAGTGCAACCTGATCCATAACAGACAGAGTCATGCAGCTCCCAGTGCTATCAACACTCCATGCACAGCAGGGCCACTCTAATACCCCATTCCAACATGGCAGCCAGGAAGCACTTGAAAAATCACACAGCCAAGCAATAGAAGCCTATGCTACGTATCTGCTGAATGTAGCAGTCGCAATTTATCACCACCTGTTGAACTACAGTTAAAATTAGGACTGACAAAATATTGTTTTTCAATCATCACAGCACTGTCAACTTGTGTGATAAGCACATTGCAAAAGACTGTGATACTGCACTCAGGGATTTTTGAAGTTAGTTTGAGGAGCACTTTAAAATGTAACCATCATTCTTTTCTTTTTTTATTGGTGCCTTTGGCATCAGTTCAATGTTCAATTTGTTCAATAACACAATATTGCAAATAAGTTGCTTTAATTTCTTTAATTTAATGAGCAATTTGTTGCATTTTAGCATTACACTGAAAGCAGCAGACAGGTAGAACTAAGTACTTCAATATCTGTTTATTTATCACAAGTAATATCATGATCGTAATATTCAACATTATTGCTCGTCATATATTTTCCTCATGTCGTGCAGCTCTCGTTTGATAACCGCAAATATTAAAAGTAAACTCAGAATACTACGAAATGTGTTTAATTGCACAAGCGAAAACTCCTGCATTGAAAGTTGCCATTCCAGCATTGGCAATAAATGCCTACACTGCAAAGCAACCCAAAAGCAGAGAGTCTAAAAGAGAGTTTGACGATAAACAAAATAAAACACATCAATATCGGTAAAGAGTTTCAAAGATGGCGAGAAAAGGTGGCTGATAGTTTCAACTTCTGCTACCCGTAGCCAAAAGCTCACAGCAACAGCTTCAAGGTCATGTTTCTGCCGCTATAGAGCGCTGAATCACAGAGTCCCAAAGGGCTTTACAGAAGTTGACAAAGTAAACAGAATGGTATCGTTGTAGAATTGCTGCTATGCAATGGTATTGGGATTACAATCACTGTAGTGTCTGCTGACATTCAACAAATGCAGGACACCACGATACTTCTGAACACTTGGTGTCATTTATTTGTGTGCCTCAACCACATTTTAACACAACATAACATCAACTGTCTCCCTGTATATCTCCTGAAATCCCGTTACTGCAACTATCGCGAGATCTGTACTGATGCCTTCAGGGTACAATTACTGTAGGAAATTCCATTCATTAGTTTTTTTCGGAAAACTGCTTGCACCAGTTTTAGGTATTAGCAAAAAAACTGCCTCCCAGTTCAGTGTAGTGAAAAGAGAAAGGCTCATTTATGCTCAACATTGGATACAGAAACAGAGATGGACACAGCCCTCTGTCCGTACTCTGCATTTATTTTGTCCAAATTTGTGCACGCTTCCTTAAAGCTTGCGGATAAGGACAAAATGGAGCAGTGCCACTGGATCACAAAGGCAGTTCAGCATAGTTTAACTGAGATACGACAAAGAATCTGAAATAATGGTGGAACGGAACAAATCTAGTACAAATATAGTGAAAAGAATTCTCCATTCACATGTCAGGATGTATATAATGGCCGCACAGACCATTTAAAGGTGCAATTTTACGCACTCTTCCACTCATTTGCAAGTTAAACTTTTGACTCCGCCCTTAAGTGCCTTCTATTGACTGTATCTATGCCATCATAAAGACTGTATAAATGAACCTTAAGTCTGTTAATGTTGCAGTTTGTATCAACTGTATATGCCCCAGATTTCATTCCTAATTTTAACATTATCCGATGTTTTATAAAACATACTAAAACAAGCAAACAGAGAAAAGTGTAATAGAGACAAGAATGTACAGCAGACACAAACACCGATAAAGGAAGTTTGTTTACAGTACACTGATGTCACAAGCTACGGATGTCTAGATAAAGTTTTGTTACTGTTTATTTAATTTCATCCTGATATGCATTTCCAACGTGACAGACACACTTGGCAACCATTACTGAAGTAGCCCCACATTCAAATCAGTATGGGCAATGCAGAAAATACAGTAAGGCACAGAAGTGTCCTAGAGTATGCTGTGTTGGGGATTGTCAGTCTGTAACTTTTTTTTTTCCTGAGAAGAAGAGTTTGGACAGCATTTGGACATCCTGATGCTCTGTGCCAGTGTGGATATCATCATTGAAACTGCTGACTACTGCTGTTTACTTGTTTGTGCCATAGTGTGTATTAAGAGAAGGTTTCACTGTTTTAACTTTGTGCAATGAGGCATTTTCACAGCTGCTTTGCCTAAGGTGAAAAGTACAGATATGTGCACATAAGATCAAGCTTACAGGTTCAGACAGGAACATAAAGTCATTCTCACCATGCAGATCAGCTGATCATCATCTGATCCACAGAGCGTACAACACTTATTCATATGACAGAGTGATCTATTCAGAAGGCACGGTCTATCACGCTGCTGTACGCTAGCCGGAAACCACTGGTGAACCTTTTACCGATACTTGTGACATTTAGCATGTTGTGATATGTTTACAGATAACAGCATCATGCCGTCACTATTCACTCTTTCACGCTGAAGGTTTTGCCCTGCTCAATCTGAGTTGGCTCTGATTGGGTGGACGAAGCTGATTTGGTTGCCCATCAAAGCAAATTTCTGTCAGTCAAACTCGACAAGGGAGCTGTCACACCGTCTCATCACTGTCCATCAACACCGTGACAACTCTACAGCTCTTTGGATTGCAGTGTCCACACAGAGGAAGCTCTCAGTTCAGAAACAACCACCAGAGCATAGCAGGGCCACATCATGTGGAAAAGCTCCTTGGGTGATAAAGGTACTTATAACCCTACATATATTTATGGATACCATTAAAAACAAAACTGCTATAAAGAAAATAGCTGACTGCAGAGCAAAAAGCCCGAAGGACCCAATTTCCTCCTGAAGCACCTGATGGACACACTGACAAGCAGATTGCTTTCCAGTACCAATTTTTGGAGCATGTGAAAAATGGTCCGCGCAGCCGGTATGTGGTCTGAGATGAGTCATAAATCTTGTTTTATCTCCTCCGTGGTGGTAGCAGAAAAGGATGAGTTGCTTTTTTTTCATCTCATTCACATGTCTATCTGTCTGTTATCTGTGCCCTTGAGCAAAGATTACTGATGCCCTGTCTTTGATATATGACACATCACACAGAGCAGCTTTTCATCCTGTGAATTAACCCAGAGAGGGAGAGGAAAAAAATGCAAACCTGACTGCCATCAGCCAGGGGGGCTCTCTCACTGTTCCTTTGTGCTCCTCTGGCCCCCCCCTCCCTTCCTTACTCACATGAGCCTTCCCACCTTCCTTCCCTTAAAGCCCTGCATCCCCTCCTCTTCCCTCCCCTCTGATATTAAGCAGACGGGGAGCAGAGAGCATCATGGGTAGCCAAGTTTGGTGGCAAATTGTTTATCTGACCTCTGCACGTCTCTGCATTTTATAATCTAGTGTGTGTCACCCCTGTCTCATCCCCATAACAAATAGCCCCTGTCAGTTCCTGCTTCCTTTATCAGAAGCAAGAGGTAAGGAGAGGGCCACTGTAAGTAACTGCACAGGAGGAAATCTCCTACAGAAAAACAAAAATGGGATTTCGAGTGAGTGATGAAAACAGAGATTCCCATAATGATGCCTCAAGAGCAGAAAAAAAGGATAAAAGGCAGAGATTAAAGAAACAAATGGTGGCATATTATGTGTTAACAGCTTATGTATGTCATAGAGGAAGAAAAAGACTGCGATAGGCTTTCAGGAGAATATTACCGCTGTGTTACTGTCCCTGGCGAGGAGTATTTTATTATTCACTAACCAGGAAGGCAAGCAGCATTGAGTGCAGCCTAATGTATCATCTCCTAATACATCTGAATAATGGTGATTTAAATGAGTAAGACAAATAGCAGTGACCACTTTGTGCAATCTAAAACAGAATGTAAAATAACACATTAGGCCTGACTGCCACAGTGGAAATTAAAAGACTCTACATTACAGAGTAATAACCATTTCTCTCCCGACTCCAGACTTCATTAACCCAAAGCTAATCTCCCACTCAAACTCCCTGATCTTCACATGCCACCGGGAAAAATGTGTTCAGTAAATACTGGTTGTTTTGTGTTCTGGAAAAAAAAAAGGGGCCACGGAGCAGAACACTGTCTACATTTTTTTTTCTCTTTATCATCTAAGTCATCCCAAAAAGGTCATAAATAAAATATTACGCCACAAGGAAAGTGCTGTAATCCATTATCATAATGGCAATGTTCATGATCTATTTCATTAACATGCAGTCTTTAACCCAAACAAATGTGTTCCTCACCCCAGTGTTGTGTACCCATTTACAAGATACAAATGTGCTTGTGCGTCTTAACCTGGAGAGCTGCAGGTGTGATGCATCACCCGCAAACCACCACAATGAAGCAACGTTTGCCATATTGTGCAGTGTCTTACCGAACACTACATTAAAATAATGTACTTTATTTCATGGTATCACACAACAAGCCTAATAATAGATAATGAGGTTTAAGGAGTTGAGTCGATTTCCGGTTTTGCTGAGCTTAAACTGGTTTGATGTTTTGCAAACCGACTGAACCGGCATTTGTAATCATGACACAATCTGGTAAATTAAAATGTAGACAACAATCTGTGATGACAGCGTCACAGTGCTAAACCTGGCAGGCTGTTTAGAGGGGAAGAGTGCCGCATACTGTCTTTGTTTACAAGAAAGTCCATGTGTTTTTGGGGTGTGTGATGGCCGTGCTCACCAACACCATTACCATATGTTCAGTTACCTTCAATCTGCAGTTGCTTAAAATACACACGACTCCATTTTGTTTAGTTTAAAATTTATTAGCATTTTCACACAGCAATATAAGTTATTCGTTCATTTCTCTCTGTCTTTGAGTTACCTGAAGTCACTTCCTGGTTGGAGTTTGGCAGAAGATGGGACATCATGGGGGGGATTAGAGGTTTCCTTGTGTTAGTCTTAGTTATTGTTTGTGTTACTTCTCGCCTTTGTGTTTAAGTTGGTCTGATCAGCCACTACATATGTTGCCCCATCGTCTCATTCTATCAAGTCTGTTCGTTGAGTTAATGTCTAGTTTTGTTAGCCTTTCTCTCAGTAGAGTTATGTTTTGTTGACCTCTTTTAGGGCCCTATAACTAAATTTGGTTATCTTTAGTCATTTGCTTTGTAAGATGTATTTTTTGGGAAAATAAACCCACCTTTTTTTGAACTTTAAACCTGTGTTTTTGTGCTTTGACTGCCTGGTCCACAACATGGGGCGATGATACATGACATGGCAGAGTCTCTCAAGACAGCTAAACCTTCGCCATTATGGCAACATTTTGGATATGAGGCTGGTGAAAGAACTGTTCTCAGTGGACACGGAGCAGCGTTTTGAGCCTAACTTTTGTTGGATATACTGTATCTATGTATCCATGTCACTCACTATGAAAGCACCGCCTGAACCAGGAGTGGCTGATTCTTAAAGCTGAAATGATGAATTATCATATTTTACTACAAAATGTGTGTCTCTGTTGAAAAAGTTCAAACGTAGGAAGACAACAAGTACTCACCCATCTTTTAAGTGGTTATGTGTTCAGTCTGACATTCAGCAAACAGCCTATAAGCACATGATGTGTTTACATGATGTAATAGAAGTGCTTATTTAACAGATTCAGTGTTGACAAATAACTCCAGTGTTGTGCTATGTGATGCAATAGTAGGACGCTCATTTACTGTTAGGACATGGTGTCATTATGTTCCACTCGAAAGCAGCTATTGAGACAAGTGTGATACCTAGTGGTAAACTTTGGTCTGGTGTTTGGCTTCATATCAAACTGGTCTGAAAACGTATCACATGTAATATCATGTTGTTTTCACAAGTATACAATGGGAGAACCTTTATAGGCCTACATAGGGTGCAGCATACAGTACTGCTGTGTATATGTTGTTGCCAAAGGAAACTCTAGACGTCAGACAACATCTCAATAAAGGCGTGTCAGTTGAAAGAAGGATCCTAGCCATGTGCTGACAATATGCTCTATGTCAGAGGCACTGAGAGCAACACTAACCGTGTTTATTTCTCACACTGACATTCACACAGCACCATTTAAAAGATGATGTGGACAGCAGCGTCCATATGTGTGAATGACTGCAACATAAAGCTGGAGGGCACAGAGGCCTACTTTCTGCCTCCTGTAAGTGTTAATATAACCTTTTCATCTGCTCACCCAATGGCTCTCCTGAATCAATTCCCCCTCAGTGTCCCTCAGCGTCTGTACAACTGGCACCTCCACAACTTGTTCCATTTGTTATATTGAGCTCCATCTGGCCTCGGTCATTTGGCTTTTTAATTTAGTTGTCTCCTGCTCTCTAATTTGTCTCACATTTACAAATGGCATTGGCCGCCGGTTCCAAGCTGCCCCTCGTCAGCGGCAGAAATACATTTTCGCCAGCCGTCGGGGCCAGCAGTAAATCTGTAATGCCGGGTTATTAATAGATAGTAACAGATGTTTACTGATTGTTGATTACCAGTCTTGTTGACCAGTGAAATCTGTTCATAAATGGAATGGAATTTATAGCAGAGCAGAATATGCACCTCTCCTGGGAAAATGGAGAAATGGTGCCAACCTTTTTAACCGAGACACTATAAACTAAGATCTCTTTCTTATTCTTCTTCTGAGTCTGCCAACAACAAACTCAGCTAAACTGTATCTGTTCAAATGAAAGCCTCTTAATGAATGTGGCTATTTGTAAAGCTGAATTTAAGAAATTTAAGACATTAAAAGCCTTTGAAGGACCTGCAGACACCCTGGATAACTAATGGCCGTCTTTTTAACTGCCTAATTCCTCTTCCTTTTTACGACTTATTACAGTACAGCTAGAAAGTAACTGTTTGGCCACAAACACCCTCCTGACAAACACATCGCAGGAAAGTGACATGACACATTTCACTTGTCACTCATCAGCAGTCACAGCTGGCAGGCTGGTGATCCATCTTTCAGTAAACAGGTGACATGACTGACTTCTAACAGTCTGCACATCACTTTGGAGAAAAGTTCCTATAAAACTATGATTAAATGTCACCACGGTAAGGTGGCACAAATGGATGGCCAATACTGTTAACCTTGTTTCATATATTCCTATTAGGGATGTCACAGTTAACCATTAATCAGTTAACTGCAGAGAATATCTTTGAGCAGTGTTGCATGTTGGACTATGGGTAAATTTGCTGCTCTTCAGTGTACTGCACTGTGTGCCAAAGGGTCTGGTGGGAGCTAGCTAGCGGGGCTACTCATTTGGTAATTACCGCTAGTAATGCCAATCAATTTTGAGCCACTAACATTATCACTGTTAGCTCTGTTAGCACTGTTAGCAGTGTCAGCAATGCTAAAGGGTTTTGTGGCTTAAAATGAAGCCACTAATTCACCAGGGCTACCTGGGGGAGTCAGAGGATGGCCATCATGGTTCTGCAGCAACACTGTCCCAGCATAACCAGTGATAATCGCGAATGAATGTTGCCACTACCTAACTCCAACCCGAAACCAGGTGGTTCCCAGTAAAGAATGGCCAAGGCTAGCTAACTGGTGGAAAGTGGAAGATGGGCAGCGGGCACTACATTTTAGCATGCTAGTATTGATAGCCAGCTGTCTGTCAGCAAAATTCTGGGCCGATACTGATACCGATGTTTTTATATTGCTGTTTATTTTGTTTTTGTTGCTAATTTTTTCCCCATTTTATGCCACAGAAACAAAGAAATCTAGGCTATCAATAAAAATAACTGCTTAAATAGTAGCCTATTTAAGCTCTTCTTTATACTAGCTTTGAATGAGTACAAATTTAATCATACAAATTTATGAAACGACCTTTAACAACCTGCTCCAAAGGCCTTTTTACTAGATATAAAACATCATGATTCCTTCTCTTACATCTATTTTATATTGCTGAGAAAACATAAACAAATGTCTCCTTCAAACAGCTGTCTTTATTCAAGTTTCTCACCAAAAACCACATTTTACAAAATTACACTGAACACATCATGAGAACATTATATTTTACCTTTGCCTAAAACTCATTTTTACTGCATAGAGCTTGAACGCAACCTCCGTGAGCAGTTAGTTGTGGCCACCGGCTGCTAACAGCTAATGTTAACTAGCTCTCCTCATGCTGATTTTAACATTGATTCGTTGCTCACAATGAATGATGCATTATCAGGGAAACAACAGGGTGTGTCCTCTGACGCTACGAACAGTAAGTTTACTGCGTACGTTCATTCCGAAGGCATCTTCAGGAAGACCTCTGTTCATCCCAAACATTTTTTACTGGGATGCTGGTTGCTGCTGGCCATCTTATCACAGAACAGTGAGATCACAGAGCCCATTTACCAAACATTTGTATTCTTCTTGCACCTGGCCATTAGGCTCGAGCCTTGCTTTTTAGCTTGCGCAAAACTGATGTGACACAACAGAAGAACATCGGCCACTGTCATCTGTAAACGTCATCCTAACTGCCAACAAGCCAATGACAGTCAACAAGGCAAATATCGGCTGATACCGATGTTTAGCCGATACATCGGTGTATTCCTTCCAAATTTCACCTCCTCTAAATGGATAGTGTTTTGAAATGCAGTGCTAAAGCTCACTGAGTCAATGAAGAGTGGACTAAAAGGAAAAACCTCTTAATTTAATGACATTTTGGGGTTTTCTCTTAAAGAAAGAAAGAACAATTAAGTGACACTGACACCCCTAATTTCTAAAAAGTTGAATAATTATTGCAAGTATAGCATTTGTTTGCATTAGTTTCATCGCATTGTAGCGCACTTCTGTGTTGACTTTTAGAGTCAATCAACTAGTGTGTTATTCCTCCATTAACTGTGCTTTCCTGTTACTGGTTCCCGATTTCTCTGCTTCTCCTCTTAAAAGAGTAATCATTTCTGTGTAGGATTTTCTATTTACAGACACTGTGTCGAGAAATTGGGGAGCCACAGACAACAAGTTGCAAACTGTGACAAGTTATAAAACTTTAAAGCAGGCAGTAAATAGCTCTGTCACTCTATCCCCAGTGTTATATTACCTGGACACATTTATCTGACGGGTGGTAAATCTCAATTCCCCTTACCCCCCAAAAAGGCAAGAGGAGACACAGGAAAATAAATTGCAGAAAGAGGGACGAAAACATATGACTAGTTAATCAAATGAACATGATGTTTCTAAAGGGAACATCATTAATAATGTCAGCTAGGAGTGACAGCAGTTTTCAGGAATAGAAGCAAGAGCCTAAAAAAAATACATTCAAAAATGCTTTCCTCCTGCTGTACAGTTTATAACAGTCCCTGGAAACAGTTTGTATTCCCTAATATTTTTTTTACAGTTGCTTCACCTGCCTGATATCCTTCAGCCCTTTCCTTCAGAAGCTGTCAAAGCCGCCAAGTATAATATATGGCCTCTCCAATGAGAACAGCTGTAGCCACTCTCTCTGCTGCTGCTGCTACCCTGCCCTGCATGAAATAATACATCAAGATTAATTGATTTCCCGTCACACTCTTAGAGAAAAGAAAATTAATTTTCATGTATCTTTCTCCCCCCCTCCCAACCCCCAGCATATGAATTTTGTACATGGCAAGTAATTTAAGTTTTTAATTATTCATGAGGACTAAAAACATGATAAAGTGTTTTACAGAAGGCCCCAAGGCCGCAGCCAAAAGCTCAATGTGTTCTGAGACAACAATAGCAATCCCTGACGCCTATATAAATAATAAATGTATTTACATATATCTTAGTGCATCTTAGGTCAGGTTCTCTCTTTGCTCAAGGAGAGTACACGTTGCATTGTAGAGTAATGAGTCACCAGACCAGATGTGCATGAATACATCAATCAATTATCATTGTAATCAGTGTTTACTGTGATACTGCTGTGAGGGATGTTTGCTCTTTATACAGGTTGTACACATATTTTATTTCACAGAGTAATCTATATTCACTGCAAGTCATATACTGTAGTGTCTGTGCAATGCTGAGGCACCGCCCACCACCACCAAACAGGAAGTTGTCATGCATTCTAGCTTCAAGGACAGCAATATTACTAACACCAGTATAACAGCAAACAAATACTACCTTTACTATTGCTACTGCTGATGAGGGCAATCATATTAACTTTTGTTGTTTGTGCAGATTTGTTATCAGTGGTAGCATTATGTAACTTTGTTTTAAGTGATAACATGCACACAGTAAACAGCTACAGGTATCAACCGGTCGTTCAAAGTAACCAAGTACATTTACTCAAGCACTGTACTTTTTTAGATACTTATATTTTAATTAAGTATTTTCATTTTGTGTTTATTTATGCTTCTATTTTACTACATTTTAGAGGTAAATATTGCACTTTTTTATTGCCACAGCTTTAGTTAAATGTTACTTTGGAGATTCAGATAAGTGCAAAATTATAAAAGAATAACAAAATAAACTAAGGGTGTGCCATATCATCTCGTTCACGATGATACTGGTCTAATTTTTAATATCATATTAAAGATTCATGTCGTAATACTCGCAATATTTCAGCCTCTTGACATATTGACATCATGCAGTTCCCCAGGGCAACAACAAACATGGCTGAAAGCAAAATTACTACCAACTCCGAGGTGGTTCCAAAAGAAGAGCAGCTTAAGTAGTGTGAAATAAACTGTGGAGTCCTGACTGTTTTATGAACAGCCCCGGATTTCTCAGGCTCTTTTAGCTAGTTACAGCTCAGAGGGAACTCATTCAGCGGCTCCTCTGGCAGCAGCACAGTGTCTCTACCTCTCCTCACTTGCCATATGCACATGGGAGTTGGTGTCGTCAAGTGGTTAAACCTTTGGTAATGTAAACGTACATGACACTCACGGATGGACAAAAAACTACATATATGTGAATGTGTGATAGTTGTGGTATCATAACAGCCTGTCACAGGTTACAGCGTGATGATTAGAGGAGAAATGGCAGAGCATAAAGGTCCAGGTGAAAAAACAACTCGTGTAGGGTTTTGCTAAAAGAGGGAAATCACCTGTTGATTTATATATTTAGATCCTAGGGGACATTTTTTGTATTTGGGAGCTGTTTAAATGTGTAATTTATGGTAGATTTTATTATATTGAACTATGAATATTGTATACAGAATCTGAATCTCACTCTGAGTTACTGTTGTTGTTTACAAACTAAAGAAATTAGATAATTTTTGTTTAGTTTTTACTGAACATTTGAAGGCAAACTCTAAATGTAAAAATATAAAATGTCTTAAATTCCTAAATTAATAACTTTAAAAAAAAAAATTATTTGTCATATCGTCCAGAATATTGTTATCGCAAAAATATCCTGAAATACTGTGATATTATTTTAGGGCCATATCACCCACTCCTATCTCTAACAAATAAATGTTAGCTGAAAGTACTAACAGTATATGAATTATTTTAGATTTGCTCAACCTCAAACAACAACACTATTCAACTGCTGCTTACACATTAATATATCAATAATGGTAATTCAATAATATGCCAGACTTTTTCTTGTAATACAGTACTGTGTGCAAAAACTATACCCAGCCATTGGAGATATGATCTCATAGATGGTGCTCCAGAAAAAAATACCATACTATTTATTTACTAATGAGGAGTAAATCAAACTGTAATAAAGTCATGCTTAATGTGAGCAGACACAGTAACAACCCAGTGGAGTCTGCTCGCTCTGCTATGTGATTCAACATTGTCCAACTGTGTGTCAGTGGATGATTGAGAAGTACGTCTGCTGTGAGAGGCAAGAACGCTGCCCACAGCCGCTGGTTTAATGTGCAAGCCAAAGGAAGATGCCATGCCACTGACGCCGTTGCAGCATGCAGGCCTGACTGGCAGGCGAGGCTGCAGACTGATGTGCATGCGGCACTCTGATCCTCCGTATTACGGGACACGCCAACAGTGATGAACACGAGGCAATTACTTCCCCTGAAAGTGATAGTTCTTTCACAAGCTTCTGCGTGCTGTATGTTTGCGTATTCGCATGCAAGTGTCAGAGTTTATTGAGGAAAGAAATTTACTGTATGAGCAAAGGACTTTTAATAGTGTCGACCTGTAAATAGAAACTTCAACCTGTATTTATCTGCTTAACACACTTTTCTAACCAAGTGCACTCAGTAAAACACCCAATAAGACCACGCACAGTTCTGAAAGCTCACAAGAACAAAGGAATGATTAACGTATTAGGGGAAAAGAGCCCCTGCAACCCCCACATTTGTCTTGTCTGATAGTTAGCAAGAGTGTAATTATAAGGTGAGATGTTTGTGTATGCATGTGTGATATCACATGTGTACGCCAGTGTGTGAGAATGTGTATGTGTGTGTTAATCTTCTTGATGCTCTTACCATGGTACTAGTTAAATTGGTCTGTCTAGCGAAATGTTCTAATTACGGTTGTAGAGCCTAATTAGCATTTAGTATAACACCACAACAAATGCCGCAAAATCACACTAATTCCGCAATGAGCCGCCTCAATGCTACACCATCAAGCTGCTTTGCTGTACAATAAGAATTAATCGCAGCACACTGCAATTGGCCAATCCTGCACTCCTGCTGAGCGTGTTAAATCATTTTTCACTCCTTCCAGATTGGTCCTATCAACAACTATTCCCAGGAACCCTAATAAGCGCATATCCTCATTAATATCATAAAGCCTAAATGATCTGCAATCTCAAAACATGCTTTAGCAAATTATTAGGCCACTGACCCCAGGGGTACTGGTGTGGAGTTTTTCCACAGAGGAATGGGTATAGTGGCGGGTGTTGATGGAGGTACTAGTGATCTTTGCAATAGGGATGGGAATCTTTGGGAATTGCACTTGGTTTCAATTCTAAGGACTATGATTAAATTCTTAATTCAATGATGCTGCAACAAGTTTTATCTGTGGTTTATTTCTGCATGGAGAAACATCACCATTTGTCTCAGGGCAGCATTGTTCATATTAAATTAGAACAATGCCTGTAACACATTCCCATTGATTTAAGTTACAAAATCTTAACCTTTACAAATCAGAGTAAATGTATCCTATACTTACGCTCTAGAGAAAGAGCCAGAATAGGCTGAGCCTATCCCTGCTGACACTGGGCGAGAGGCAGGGTACACCCTGGACAGGTCGCCAGACTATTGACATGTAGAGACAGACAACCATTCACACTCACATTCACATCTATGGTAAATTAAGTGTCACCAATTAACCTGCATGTCTTTGGACTGTGGGAGGAAGCCGGAGTACCCGGAGAAAACCCACGCTGACACAGGGAGAACATGCAAACTCTTATCCAAGTCATAATTAGAGCATATCAAGAAAGTTAAACAGGAGTAAATTCTGCATTATATCAAGGACAGAACTCAAAAGATGAGCATTCCACTAAACATATCAAGGTAAAATAGGAGCAAAAACCCAATGTAGAAAGATGAAGATTGGCATAATATGTGGACGATACACCACTCAACCACTAAATCATGAACCTGGAGGGAATTCTCATGAAAGAATCTGATTAGTTTCTTTATAACACCAAAACTGAAAAGTAAGCATCGTCAGAGTTGCCAGAAATGTTGGCGAGAGTCCTTTAATGTAGACCACTCTCATGTATTTTGTAAATGTGAGAAAATAACTGTATTTTGGGAAATCATATGTCTTTGCACATACTAGGATATGAGGTTCCTAACAGTTGCTTGGTGCTTTATCTATATAAATTTTCTGAAGAAAATGTTAGTGCTAGTGATAGATATTTGATCAAAGTATTGCTAGTAGCTAGCAAGAAAGCTATCACCAGGAACTGGGGTAAAGAAACACCACCAGCAAAGAACTAATGGCTAGCAATTGTAGAAGAAATCTTTTTAATGGAGAAATTGAAGCACATACTGTGACTACAAGAAGCACAACGCAAAAGAAAATGGAAGAAATGGACTCTATACAAGACTCAAAAAGACGACACTGGACTGGAATTATAATCAATAGATACACCAATCCTCAAGGATGTAAAAATGTGTATTTACCAAAGTGGTTTTTGTTTCGTTAGCTCTTATTTTTTCAACTATTTTATGATTTTATTATGCTGTTGTAACTGACATGTCAATGTCACAAAAATCGTTTTAATAAAGATTTAATTGAAAAACAAAAGGCTAGTTAAATTGAGTGTTCCTTCCTCATACCATAGTTAGCAGTTGTACCAACAGTTTGCAGTTTTACTGTCAACGTATAAAGCAAACAGAAACTATATTTCGAGAAAAAGAAAGAAAAAGATTTTTGACCTTGGAAATAATAGTTTGACAAAATAATATTAATTAAAGGTTGACTTACTATTTTTTTCCTGAAGCTTTCAGTCAACTCTAAAAGAATTAGTTGAAGTTAGCTCAGGAGTTAGCTTCAGAACTAGCCTAAAAAATATATCCAGGTACCAGTCCACACTCTTTACTGGCTGGTCTGTCCTGGACTTTAACCGGTAAAAACCTCTAGTTCCCAATCCAAGCCCCTACTGTACCTCTACGAGCAAATTGTGTCACCTCCCGCAGCAGCTGCTGACGTATGACTCCTACATGACGCACCCGTCCCAACAAAATCAGTCAAACACACCTCCCTTAACCAATAATGAATATCCAGAACGGGCTGCTATCAATAGATACCACTGTTGGGAAGGACTGTAAACCTGCCTCCCTTCCTTTAGCCTATGTTAACTGGAAACCCTGTCTAATGAAATTGTATGTTGTAAAGCAATAAATTCACACTAATAACCGGATGCACTGGGCCCATCTGTTCTGAAGTGGTAAAACACACAGATGTGATCTGAAAACCAAGGGGGGATACAGATAATATTTGATATGGATGGTTGGTTACATATATGTGCATATGGAAGATGAAGATTGGTGGAAGAATGCAGATATTGATAGATGACAGTTATAAGAAATAAAAACCTCCATTTGGTTCTTCAGCACATGGCATTTATTGCAGCCGACTGATATATTATTTACTTTCTTTGACATCTGGAGTTAATGTTCCTTATCTTGGTAACAAAAACAATTTAGAAAGGCAACTTCCACAAGTCAAACTATGCCATTTCCCAGGCTCCTCTCTGCTATCTGTCTCCATTGAAATATTCTCTATTTATTTTGGAAAACTTAAACAACTGCTGTTATGTCCGCCTAGAGCTGGCATAAGCCAGAGTAGCAGATTCATCATTATAATACTTAGCACTGAGGGAGAAAAAATGCAGAGCTGCACTATATCGCAAGTATGATTTAGGCCCTACAGAGGCCACAGGAATTCAAGCTGTCAGAGTCTGAAGTAAATTCAGTTCCAGTAAATAAATTGGGGTGTCCAATGCCTGCACATGCTATCTGCTTCTATAAACCAAAGGGAGGATCCGTGACTACAGTTGTGTTCTGGTGTATTAGTGAGTGTGTGAGGCAGAATAAAAACAGAATGAGCAAATATATATGGCCATGTTTTCCCTCCGTACCACATCACAATAAAGGGAAAAGTGTAAAGAGAGGCTACAGCAGATTTACAAGCAGGCAAAGCAAAACACCTGTCACGCTCCAGATTTATTCAGTCCTCTTGAAACAAGCTTTCTCATCACCACAATGACATCTAACTTATTTAGATCCATCTAAATTGACAAATATCGACAACTACCTTGTTGCTATGCAACAAAAGAAAAAGTGGCAGCCATTGTATGCGCTCCGCTGGGTTATGATGGCAAGGTTTCATCAGATACATTGTTTCCGTAACTAAGGTGGCACACACTGCTTAACTACCAATATTGACATTGTGAGGACACGTGGATGAGGAGGCACTGATGTAGATGGTATTCCAGTGGCTAACATTGCTATAAACGCTTGGTTTATGATTCATCATCTGCAGGAAGTCCAAGGGCTAGAACATAAAACTGTTCAGCTCTGAGAGGCCTGGTAAAGACATACATAGAGGTTACACTGCAATCTACAAGCATGACTGAGTCATTGAGCACAAGGTCATACGACTGATACCACAGTTAATAGCAATATTAAAGCCAAACAAGGGTGTTATTCCAAAGTTATACACTTTGATTTGAACAAAGCAGAGCCTGCACGCCCTACAGTAATCCTGAGATATATGTTATTATGGTGATATTATTGGAGAATTTGAAACTTTAACATCATTGCCTAGGAATACACACAAACCACTTTAAAGCTAAGAGACAGAATTTCGTTGGCTGTTTGGTGAAGCTGGGTGGAGATCTGCAATGGAAACAAATATGTAATGGGCTTATTACTGTCAAGTTAGCACAATTCTAAAGGTACACACTACAAAGCTGTTTCCTTGGTATGTGTACTGCCATCAAGTTTTGGAAGTCAAACAACTACTTATAATTTAACACAGACAAGACGGAGGTTCTGATAATTGCTTAAGAAAGTATTGGGTCCCTTTCGTCAGCTATAGGGTCAAATTTTAGGAATCATTTCGATCATCTTGTTAAATCATTAACCCCTACGTCTTTTATTCAGCTAAGAAATATTGCAAAGCTCAGGTCTGTGGTGTCACAAGATTATTATCTTATTACGCTTTTGTGTCCTCCCAACTGGACTACTGTAATTCTCTTGTTGCTTGTCCAAACAAATCTTCTCTGAATCTTCTTCAAATAATCCAGACCGCTGCTGCTCAGCTGTTAACCAGGTCCAACAGGTCAACCCTACATAACTGCCATTTTAGTTTCTTCACACTGGCTTTCCATCAGGTTCAGGATTCACTTCAAGATACTTGTTCTCACGTATAGAGCCCTCCATGATGAGGCACCTGAATACATCAGTGATCTCCTCCAACCATATACTGTCAGTAGGTCCCTTAGGTCTTCAGAACAGGACCTTGTGGCAGATCCCCCGCTCCAGACTCAAAACAAAAGGTGATTGTGAATTTGAAGTAGTGGCTCCAATGCTATGGAGATCTCTTCATTAGGCTTATGATCTGTGGTCTCTTTGGAGACTTTTAAAAAACAACTGAAGAGCCATCTTTTCAAAATGGCCTTTGTCCCAACCTAAACTGTCCAACACAGTTCATTGCCCTAAGTTACAGTACGATCTTACACAATGCAGCACAAGAACAAGCACACTAACTATTTTGATGCACTAATCCATAATCTTTTTTTCTTTACAGGAGCACTCTGCATAGAGAACTCACTCAAATGTATCTTTATGAAATACCAGTGGCATTTAAATAAGATGGAAAACAACCTGAATTTGCTGTATTCAACACAATAATGACCTCACAGCCATCAACCACCTTGACACCTTATAACGCTGCTACGTAGCCTACTTAATAAACATGTTGTGTGGCCATGCACGTGATTACAAACCCTATCTTTATCTTTATTTTTCTCTTTATATCTTAATAGTCCACCATGGGTGGAAATTTGTCTTCGGCTCATTAAACAGAAAAGACAACATTGTAAAAAAAACAGACAAATAGTCATTAAAACAAGCACATAAAGTCATTACAAAACACTTAAACACATTAGATCAGCTCATTGTCTGTCTCTGGTTTAAAACTCATCAGTCACTTTGTTGAGTTAAGGATACTGATGACACTTGAGATGGGGACTTCTTGAATACATTTTTGGTTGCCAGACGGACTATTTCTTGGGTTTACAGTTAAGGTGACCATACCAGGCAGGAAGGTGAAAAGTTACTTGACTTACTTGATGATCGGCTACTTCGCTCATCTGATCGAGGCCGTCTAAGTGTTCCCAGTTTCTATTTTAAATGCAGAGGTGATGATGCTTTTGGTTATTTCGTCAAATGTGCTGTGCTTAGCTTTAAGCAGCTACTGAAAACTCACTTCTTTTGTCCATTTTTATCACACACTTTTATCTACATATAGTGCATATGTATATTATTTAAGTATGTAGGTATGTATTTACACATGTATGTGTGTATATAATATATTTTATTTTATGTATATTTCATGTAAATGTGAAGCGCTTTGTAATTGTATGTTTTAAAAGATGCTTTTTCAATAAAATTTCTTCTTCTTGTTATTGTACATGTAACACATTTGAGCCACAAAAGCTTTGAGTACAGTAGATATTATGATATGTAGCTTGTTTGCATATGTTGGTATTGAGAAATGTTCTTCACTAAATAATACAGTTATACCTCAAAGGTTTGTGGCGTGACACATAATCCAACAATAACAACAAACCACACTATTGTTAGGTTCCATTTACTGCAACATAACCCTATAATAACTACATCACATACACTGTTAAATAACACCAACTAATCAGACATGGTTAGCATACTGTTATGATAGAAACACACTGTGCAGATTCTTAAGTTGAGTGCAGGACAGTGAACGTATGTATAACAGGCATTCAGCTAACGTGGGAGCTGTATTCAATGTATTGGAATAAAGTATAAGATTTCAGATGAAGGAAATAAGGAAATAATGAAGCGTCTTTTCCCGCCATCTCATCGTAATGATTTACAGTGTATTCTATGCAAACATGTTATCTTTCCATTTCTCATAGTGAAACAAATAGCCACTAAACCCTCCCTCTGCTTTGCTCAGGTCCCTTAAAAAAAAGCAGATTTGAAAAATGTAAGGCTGCAAGCTAGCCTGCTTCTCACTACTAGCTGACACGGGCATTTATAACCTTAAAAATGACTTCTGGGTACCAGGTATCCAATTATTCCTTACCCAGGAAGCAGTGCTAAATGGAGCACTGCAATGATTTACTCGCAACCTCTCCTTTTATTAAAACACTTTGTCTTATTGTTTTATTGATTTACAATCCGTCCTACTTTTTTGGCATCTGAAAACAATCAAGGCACAGGGCAGCAGAATGTTTGGACATTAATCGTTAAAAGACAGTGTTTTATTCCTGGCCTGGGGTTTGCTGCACCAGCTGCTGTGCATTCTGGTAAGAAGCAGTGATTTATGACCCGGCAGCAATAACGATGAGGCGTGCTCATTAACATATCGACAGGCTCCAAGATGGATCATCAGCATTGATTATTTCATGGCCTGTTGATGCCATTTGTTAAAAGAGAGAGAGAGAGAAAGGGGGAGTGGGAACGCAGGGAGGAGGGAAGTGATGGGCTGGCTTAGAAGGTGTGAGGATTTCTCGCTTGAATCCTTGCAGCACAGGGGAGAAAGACAAAACCCTGACTCCTTCAATCACCACAGCCATCACTCTACTGTCAGAGGGAAAAATCAATGATTGACAGCATTTAACCAGTCCTCAGCACTTGGCAGATCCATACAGAAGAAAGGTGCTCGGTAGGGAGGGCCATACAGATCTGTCTTTACGCATGCTGTAAAACATTACTTCACAGCGAGAATTACAATATCAATCAGTCAATGCCATTCTCTATTCAAACGGGGCGAGAGCATACAGTGCTGTAGGTGTCATTTGTGTTCAGTATGCTTGGTGATAGAAAAGTCTTACTCAAGTGAAAATGGTGACTAATAGTTGTGTGGTTTTAAAACTATCGTTTACAAGATAATGAAAAACACATAATCAAACAAGCTTTATCACAGGCTACATTAAATTCAATTATGTGATTTGTTCAAAACACTTGATGAGCATTTTCTTTTCTTTTATTCTTCACACCAATGTGAGCAAATTGTATGCTGCCTTTATAACGCCTGCTGATATTTGACAGTAGCCATCATAAACTAATTAGTCAGGTAAGATGGAAATGGAAGGAAACGGAAAAATATCACGACTGAAAAATAACCAAATCTACATATTTTAGTACACAGCATGTAATGAGTCACTCCAACACCTTCATCTTAGTGGAAAACACTAAAAAAAACACACAAAGTCTGGTTGTACTCCTCTGTCTCCTACCAAATGAGCTGTTAAATGATCTCAACAGCTTGCGAGCCTCTATTAACTGACCGCACCTCTCACAATAATCACCTAAATCATTCATTAAATGAGCTCTATACAATATTCAAAGTTTATCTTTTAATCAGAAGTTGTCTGCACATGGATCTCCACAATAAACATGGAGGTGGCTGAGCTGGTGGCTAACAGCTAACAGTGCTAACAGTGCTAACAGCGACAACAGTACTGATAAAGCTAATAGTGTTAACCAGGGGTGGACCAGAGGGTGGGTGCTATGCTTCTGCACCGTAAGCCGTAACCACAAGCAGCAACCTCCAAAGCTGAAAAACGATGCCAAAGTGGAAGTGCCAAAAACTGCAGTTCATCAAATGGCCACTTGAGGCTGACTCCAAAAGTAAATCCCCACAGACCCCATGTTGAAATGCCCAACTTCACAGCAGAATTTAACATGTTTACAGCCTAAAAAAACGGCTTTGACAACTGTACAGAGCACTCTGCAACCTGATATGAAGTGTGCACAGCACACGAGTGTTTTAGAGGATCACCTTCATCCAGTTCTTTTGTCTTACCACATTTAACCATAGTTGTCTTAGTTTTTGTTGATGGGCAGTGGTAGCTGGTATGTGATAAACTTTTTTTAGTTTTGGTCCATGACTTCTTCTATTCTGGCTCCCAATAACACACAAGATGACATTTTAAGACTACTATGTTGCCTACAGCCCTGTGGTGGCCAGTCATGTTTTGCCAGTCATTCACTCTAAAAAGTATCTAATATCCATGAGTTAATTTCAATATTATTGAAGATTTTGACTATTTGTACTCATGGTTATGCAACCATACAACCAAGGAAACCAGTATACAACCATGATGAGCCTTGAGATGAGCCTCTTTGATATAAAAGAAAATCAATGGTTTGTGTACTTGTTTCATTATGATGCTATTTCATTTCTGTCTCCCCTAGTTTGGTCAATAAAAGGCAGAAAACAGCGGTAGGTCCTCGCCTGTAACAGCTAGCAAACAGCATTGAATATTAGCTACTGTATATAAGTCATCGAAATACAAAATAATTACAACAACAAATGTACAACTTTGTTGACACACTACACAGCAGATTTCCTCCTCCCTGACAGGAACAAGGATGAAGCTCTCCCCTTCCTCCTCCAGCCTGAGCAGTGCTGTCATTACTGTGATAGAGTTGCCATGGTGACAGGTGCTAATTGATGGGCCTATCATTCATTATTGAGTGACAGCCGCCCTAGCGCTGGCCTCGACTGGCATTCTTCTGGACAACTGTCACAGAGGAACTCAAAGCAGCTGTAACCTTACTGCGGAGGTGAGTCACAAGCACATAATAACACATGCACAAAACCATTTACACACACAAGCATGCACACAGGAACAAAGACAAGCATGTACGGACTTGCACAGGCACACCCACGGGCTCTCAACGCTTACACTCATGGGGACATGTATAGCTTTCAAAACCTACGCACACCGAGCCACAAATGTACACTCACACATGCACATGCTCACTCAATCGGTCTCAATGACATGCAACTGACATGTATTGACTGTCTAATCTTTGTCGGGGTCTGTGGTAGTGTGAAAGCACCTCTCACACACACTTCTTCTTAGTCAACATTATTAACTCTCTTCTACACAACAAATCTCCAAGACAGACCTAACAACATGTGTGTTTTCTACACGTTGGAGCAACATGCAAACTGAAGCCATATTCTCCTTCCTTTACAGGTTAAATAAATTAAAAGCCACACGGAAAGAGAGTCAGTCAATTAAGTCGCTAAGGGCCTGGCCTTCAGGTGTCCTTGGAGGACAGACAGAGGGAGCAGTGCGGTTGTATTACTGTGTGTTGATGTGTGTGTGTGTGTGCGAGCAGAGGGTAGTGTCTCCCCTCCTTTGACAGTGGGGGCTTGCCCTGCCTCTTGTACTGTAAAGACGAGGGCTTTAAATTGCTTCCGTCACCGGGCCCTGAGTAATGAGTGTGATTCTAATCGCAGTTCCTGGGGCCATCGGCATTAGTCTTAATCTGAGCGGGGCGCTCCAACACCACTGACAAGTAATGCAGAGCAGGTAGGGGCGTAATGAGAGAACGTGCACACACGCACACACACTCAGACGCACATACACAGGTTACCCCACCCAAGATGCAGAGGAAGGCTTCTGTAATAAGAACACAGTTACTAGAACCTCACTCCCATCTTTCTCCTCCAGGGCTGGTTAGGTATGCAGGGGCTGTGAAAAATGGCTGAAAGCACCTACACACCACTAGTACACACTACTGCAGGGTGGTTTGGGTCTTTGGGTATACACAGATGAAGAGGCAATTCAAATTTGAGCCTGGTGTTATTTAATAATAAAAACTGCAGCACAAATATGGAATAGCTACACTCTGGACCTGTTAAATTATACATGTGGTACGCTCGGAATAAAAGGGAAATGTATACAAACTATTTCATTTTAGGTGTTTTCAGAAACAAGTTTTCATCAAGTCTTTACAGTAAAATAACAAAAGTGTGTTCCATTTGTACGAGTGTGCGGTGTGTTTATTGTTCTTTGTGGGCACTAAATTCCTCCAGCCTCTGCATGCTGTCACAGTCGTTCATATGCACCGTGACCAAACAGGTAGCGAGGCTTAGAGTCCACTGGCACTGGGTTAGTGGAGGGCTAAATTGCTGTGGGGCTGTGAGTGGCTGCATAGCCGAGCAGGTCGTTCCTCTCTGTCTCTCTGTGTTTGCCTGTGTTAAACTCCCTCCTCCGCCCTCATCCATCCTCTCATCCAGTCTCCAGCTCTGTCCATCTATCAATCCCAGCACTTTGTCAGAGCCCACTCCATCCTTACTGCTGCAATAACAAAGGAGAAAGGGCTGGGGAGAGAGAGAGAGAGTGTGTGTGTGTGTGTGTGTGTGTGTGTGTGTGTGTGTGTGTGTGTGTGTGTGTGTGTGAAAGAGAGGTGCACGCAATAAAGCAAGAGACAGATTCAGAGGGGACGGAGGAGGAAAGAAGGGGAGGGCAGCCCTGCCTCCACCATCGGCCACTGCCTCCGAGCCTCGTCACTGGGGAGCTTTTCACCTCCCATCTGCATCGGTGCTGATCTGCTGACAGAGGCCCTGACGCGCGTCGCCTTCTATTGCACAGGCAAGCAGAAACACTAATGCCGCGCCCCACCCTACCTAGACCACTCACCTCAGCTCAGACAGCCAAGACAGGCAACTGGCAAAGAGGAGATGAATGGGTGATAGAGGTGAGGACAGGTAGCAGGAGGAAAGTAGAAAAGCAGAAAAACAGCAGAAGCAGAGGCTGGGAAATGAAGGGAAATATAAGAGAAAGTTATGCAATGGAGTTGGACAGACAACTAACAGCGGGGTAGAGGCTTGGAAGGAGCCGTACACTCAATTTTCCTGCAGTCCAGTAGGAAAGTGGCTCAGTTTGTTTTTTTTCTTCGCCGCGCATCGATAGAAATCACAGGGAGAAAATGTCTCCTTAATTAAGGCTTGATCAGCTGCATGTCAGTGGTGGTTTGGAGGCCGAGCAGAGTTGTGGGGCCTCGCTGACCTAACCACTCAGTCTAGCTGAGACGCAAATGAGAAGAGGTTGCTTACACTCCATCACCAGCAGCACAAACGAAAAAGCTCAAAAGAAGAGAGCACAGCCCGTTCTCTTCTGAGCTATGAAAAAGGGACATTATGTTTTTTCCGCCTCAGTTCCAAGTCCTGTAATACTGAGTACATGACCATACCATTTTTTCCCTCAGCTGCACATTGCTCTTAGCCTTCAGTTAGCCTATATTAAAATGAGTAAAGCTATGTAAATATGCCTCGCAGCTGAATGAAAATATAACTTACTTTGATGGGTTCCTATATTATGTGTAAAGCCCTATTGTGTTTTTTTTTAACATAACATATATATAAAAAGGACTGTCATAGTGGATCTAATGCGTCAGGAAGCTTTGGACAAGACTTTGTTAGCCCAAGCGCTAATTAAACGCTGACATTCAAATGCAGATTAAAATAAACAACAGCAATCCTGACACTTGGAACACCTTAGAAATGTCTCTGAAATGGAGGCAAACCAACAGTTTCTTTTTTTTTACTCCACAAAGCTAGCCTCGCAACGCACGCTGATGTATAATTAACTGAAATTGCTGGCTGCTGTATGTTCTGCGGTTGTTGTTCCACTGTTGTATCGGAGCTTAACAGGCATATTTGACAGCTGCAGTACACGATGCAAACAAACAAATGAATGGAAACTAATCTTTACACAAACAAATACAAATCTATCAAAATGAGTGTGTGTTTGGATTGGACCTCAATCTTGGAGTTTTTCTTGGGACATCCCAACGAAAGAAAGTTCAACCATGATATTAGATTAAACTCTATTGGTGTTAAATGACATAGTCAAACACTACAAAGCCAACTGTGGAGTCTGTGTAACAAATTCTCTCATGCACATAGTTTAGGATTCAACTCATACAGCGGAGTCAGTGAGCGTGGCTCTAATTCATACAAACATCTAGGCCTAATTTTGACGAACAGGTTGTTACTGTTAATGAAAACAGCATCATCCCGGCCCAAGCACCATGAGAAATGATCAAACTTGAGTCCGTGCATCTTCAAAGGCAGAGTCTGGCGATGCTGATGACGCTGTAATGGCTGATCAAAGGGGAATTACAACACAAGTTTATGGTGAGATTACTAGTAACATACAGATAAGGGAATATGTGGAATCTAGACATAACTCTGACTGTATCTGCAAAAATGAATGAATAATATGAAAGGAAAAAAGGTCAGATGGTACTACATAGTACATTAAAAAAACACACACCCTTTTTACTGCAGAGAACATTTCAGAAACGAACCGATTCTGCTGATTTTAGCCTTTGTGAATTCCCCCTCCTAACACTGCACACACTAAAACAAAGCAAGCAAGTCTCTCCCTCACTTCTGATTCAGTTTCCAATCAGCCGACACTAATTAGACAGCAATAAACTGTTATTAATCGGCTGGACAGCATACAACGAGCCAGATATAAATGGTGGCTGTCAAGGCCTTATTCAGGAACCAAATGAGTATTCTCAGTTCACTGCCTGTGTGAGGCATCACCACCTATGTCCTCTAACAAATGTTCACTATTCACCGTACTGTTAATGGTGCTGGCCCCGCACACATACACACTAGCACACACACACACACTTTGGCTGTAATGTGCTGTCTCTGAATGTAGTGTCATTGTGAATAGAGTGTCCAGAGTCTTTCAGAAGACACAGAAAGCAAAACCATCACACTCACAGCTTTACAGGCACTGAAAACAGGCCCCTGCTATTAATCAGCTCGCCAAAATAAATGTCTCATAATTATCCTCCTTCTTCCTCTGTCTGGGTGATGTGGGCCAAGCATCTTCTTTGAGACCTCTCCCAGTCCGGCTCGCAGATAACGGCTCTAATAAATGAGAGCCCTATTTACAAAGTCAGCTCCACTTTAGCCAATCTGTGCCTGGAGAGAGCAGTTAGGGCTGGAGAAATGAAAATGTGTATCGACAGAAAGGAGCGAGACAAGCTCCTCTAAGGCAGCCAAGACAATCTATTAAGGCCATGTTTTTCAACGTCTTGATTCCTACCAGTTTATCAGGTCTGTGAATAGCCTCACAAGAGGGGCATTTATGATGGAATGTGATTGGATTACACTGAGCACTAACCATGCGTGATTGGTTTAGCTGAAAAATATTAAATTCCTGTCTAAATGGACTGGGGGGTCGATATTATGTCTTCTGCTTTGGAAGACAGAGTAAGGGGAGGATGGGTGGAGGGGGGTGAAGTTAAGGGATTTGATATTATATCACTCAGTTCATGCTTTAGTGCAGCATGGAGACTGACACTAATGCATTGGAAGGACGCGGTGCTGACAGCACACCAACATATTCATGTCCGATCACTCCTGGCTCAAGAATCTTCCGGACTGAGAATAATCCATTCTGAAAAGTTGAAGTGGAAGTGGGTGTGTTCAGCTGTTCTTCTCATAAGCGGTTTTGAGAATGAAAAATGAAGTCATGGCCAAAAGGATCGGAAATGACAATGAAACCGGAGAAGAAGGGGGAAAAACTGCACGGGCGTGGGATTTTCTTAACTGTTAAAAGACTACACATTGAGAAAATCCCTGAAAGTGGAAAACAAAAACGACACCTAATGTGTGGAATGTAGGGAGGAAGATAAAGACAGAGTGGAGAAAAAAGAGAAATCCATGAATAAATTCAAACTTTGTGTCCTGTGAAGAGCAAATATGAAAAAAAGGCTTAGGAGTAATGAAAGATTGTTTATGTATTCTGGCATGAAATGGGGCGGTGTTGTGAGGGCGGCAGGCGCGAGGAGACGGATGGACGGGAGTGACAGGCCGGTATTCATCCTGCACGCCCCAGCGGCCGGACTGCTACTGGCGCTCGACAGAGCAATAAATCACCAGCTCTCCAGTCTGTACCTACAGCTTATTACATCCAAGATGACAAATAAATAATAATCCCTGTCACGCCAGGCCTTTGCTCAAGGATTGAGCCAGAAACCTTTTGCTCATCACTCCTGATCTTAAGTGAAAACACTAGAACAAGGGAATTGAAGGCCATGCTTTACTGAGCTTATGAAAGTTGGAGTGAAAGAGAGGGAGAGGGGGGAAAAAAGAAAAGGGAGACAAAAATGAAGGGAGAGAGAAAGCGAGGTTAGGAGAATGATGCTGCCACTACAAAGCCTTTCAGGGTGTGAAGGGAAATGATCCAGTAAAGAGGGGGAGAGAAAGTGGAAGAAGGAGGCGGGAGAGGGAGAGAGAAAGGAGAATTGCCCTTGTGCTCTGCAGGATGAGTGTCGCTCATTCAGTTGAATAGGGCTCTGGAGGATAAAGTAAATCAAAAGCCTTCATCACTAAACAGGACCGGCGAAGTGGCCGCAAACAGCATTTGCCATTTAGGGTTGGAACAGCTTAGCATACCATTACAATCCTCACCAGTTGTTAGAATCAAAATCACAAGATACCTCCTATTGCTGCTATTGTGGCTTACAATTTAGACAAGAGTTTAATTAAAAAGCACATGTTGACAATGAGGAAATAATAAGGAACAAAAAACACTGGTGCACAAATGACCTCTATACAGCCTCTATTATGAATGGCTGAAAGCTGACTAAGTATGGTATAAAGCTATGAGTGAAAACTCTCTTACATAATCAGCTTAGAGCTAATTCACTGTGTCATCATGCAGCAAATTCCTACCTTCTTTGTAATAAGCATGTTCCTAGACATTGTAACGATACACTGGTTAACTGTACAACAGGCCGGAAAATGACTGTACAGGTGTTTCACACTGAATACTAAAGGTGGGGGAAAAATCCATACAGCATAGTATCATGATATTTTTGAATAGCAATATTGTGTCATCACACAGACACCAAGAATCGATTATGTTATTATGTAAATTATGTATATTACAAATACAAATTAAACTTTTGACAGCCCACTAGAATGAAATAATAGATTTTTTAGTCTGCTAGATACATTTTGCTGCATTAAAAATCATTGAAGTGAGATTAACAGTCTAAAAACTTTATCTTATTAGATTAAACAGATGTTGACAAAGTTTTCCTTTGGGGACAAAATCTGCAGTTGAAAAAAGGTGATAAATCGCAATATATCACAATATGTTTTGTCGCAAAACTCATATCGCAACACAGTTAAAATCGCAATAATGTTGTATCGTAACTTAAGTATCGTGATAATATCGTATTGTGCGGCCTCTGGTGATTCCCAGCCCTGCTAAATACCAATGTTTTTGCCTGCATAGTATACTTTTGCCAACTATGGTTCGTAAGCACGCTCGCCAGTGGAAGTGAAAGTACAAGCACACCCCAGATTCACTATTATTTGGCTGTTTCGCTGCGCTATATTTGGTTTTTCAGTGCTATCTATCTTGGTTGCCTGCTGTTTACAGTCAGGCAGCTGGTCATGACTTTTTTTTATAAAGCTTCACCCTCACCTGAGCGCTATGGAGGTCCACGCCCATACAGAAAATAAGATGAAAGTGACCCTTTGCTAAGCCACGCCCCTTTATGATGGTCTGACAAGCTGTCGGAGTAAGCATGGAGCCCACACTGTAACTAACTGCACTCCCTGAAGAAATATTACCACATTTTTGGAAGGATGTATCCAGGATGACTCAGCAGCAACAACAGGTTAAAAAGACAAAGATAGTTAGAAGCTAAAGCCCAACTATAGGCTACAGATCACAGTGTAAAAGTGAACCACTACATCACTGCTGATCGCTACAGAAGACAATGAATATAAAGGGAAACTTGTGTGCAGATGAACGGTGTTCAACCTCTCCTGCTTCCCTTCACTGGTTCCTGTACAGCAGGGTCGGTCTTTGTTTCACTGTTATAATCATTACAAATTTTGGAACAGGGAAGAAACGTATATCTTTTTCCAACGAGTATCATTAATACACGACGTGCCCCAGGCACAACATTTAGCTCCAAATCCACAAAACCAGCCTGAAAATGAAGGAAATCTGAAACAACTGCATTAGAGTCAATGGAGCACAGCTGTGTTGTTGTTGTCTGTCCGAGCCGGCCCAATGTCACCTTATGATTGGCCAGTCTGCGTCCGGGGGTGGGACTTAGCGAAGTGCCAATTAAGAACATATAGGCACAAGACACAGCCTCTGCAGAAAAATACACTGCAAAACACTTCAAGTGGGTCATAAGTGATGATTAAAAGAGATTACTGCTTAGTCTATACATTGCTTGTTAGGAAAATCCTGTATATCTTTAAAAAGAGCCCAGACTAGAATAGTCTGATTTTCAAGCACCTCCTCCTACTATCCTTTTAAAAAACAAGCCTCCTCTCTTAAACAAGACACAATTTACTTAGTGCTGTCCCGCCATAAAAATTAAAAGCCTTCAACAACAACAAATGAGACAGCAGCAGGGTATTGTAAATCAGATACGTCACTTTCACCAGCTCACCCAGCCTGGGTATTTCATGGGCCTCTAAACCCCACTGATGTGTATATGTGTGTGTGGCAGTGTGCGCACTGTGCGTTACTCTACAAAGGAAATAGGGGCCTCTGATTAAAGAGTGCACTGTCATAAAGGTTACTGAATTGCAAATGGTCCTCTCCATCTTCCCCGTAATGGAGACTGGTTAAGAGGGAGAAAGAGAGCAAGTGTGTGTGTGAGAGAGAAAGAGAGAGGTGCGACCATGATAGGAATATAAACAGGGAGTCTCAGCCAGTCCCCCAGTCTCAGACTAAGTCCCAGGCCCTTCACAACCGCCACAAGAGACATTAATCACTGGATCACCAAGCCATGCTTAATTGCGAGTTGTATATCATGGTGCATACAGTGGCTAAAGGGGGAAGGAAACTCATTATTTCGGTTTGCTGGATGCAGGGCTGGGTGCGCCTCATCTGGACTCCACCACCTCTCCCTCTCTGTCACAGTACACCTGGGACCAAGCTCAATGTGACAAGGAAAAATGGAGTATGCAGTCACCTCCTAATTAATATAGCTCTGCCACTATTGTTGTACCACTAAGGACATTCACGACTGATCATAAACGTACTCAACCGATCACACACGGGCACATCAGCAGTGGCCGGGGCTGAAGCGGTGTGACTGACGTATGAGGAGTCATTCTATTAGCCGCCTACGTGCAATATTTTTACGTATCGCCTACGTTGACATCGAGATCTCTGGCTTATAAGTGGTAGCGTTTGCACTGTCAATAGTGGGAGGCCACAGCGAAGTCAAGGTCAAAAAAGGCTTCTGAGAGAGGCTTTTTCTGCTAAAAGAAAAATGGAACCAACTCCCAACCGGCCACTTTTATTTAGATTTCTGCTAGTGCTTCTGTAGGCAATATGCTAATAAGAGGGACTTGATAAATGACTCGTAATATTTCCCAGACATTTTGCTTTCCCTCAGAAGTTTGCCAATCTGATGTAGCTTGAAGATAATAAGGCATACTCCGTCATTATATCAATTTTTGTTACCCAGATATTTCAGCCCATGTTAGTAATGATGAGCAAAAAAGCAAACGAACCAAGGGCAGAGCCTGGCACCATTGATCAAACACTGTCATTTAAGCACCGCTAATCCCGCAGACACAGAGAGGGACACACACACACACACACACACACACACACACACACACACACACATACACACGACACCCCCACACATAACAAACCCACACAATTTATGCACAAATCTGCGCATGCATATACACATGCATGAATGCACCAAAATACATGCATAAGCGCACATATTACACAGAGAGAAACACACAGGCAAAGAAACAAAACGTAATGGGGTGTGATTATGGAAAATTATATTCACCATGTACACTGGCTTGAATAAAGACATTTCAATATTTCCAGGAAATACATCATTGGTTTATATGTTTCCTTAGCAAGCAAAATATACAGTATCTCATTTTAATGACTTTCAATGACATTAAGTCTGTTCAGATCTAGTTAATAGTCCATAAATAGGCTATTATTCAAGACTGCCAGAGCTTTGGACTCATACATGACATGTTCCTCTTGTTCGCTGTATATTGTATTCAGGCACTGGGGAATATGCTGTGCAGTTTAATGAATGCACGCCCCATTTTAATGAACACTATATTGTTTTGTTTGATGCCTTTTTTGACTAAGTGAATATATTTCTTATACTTATCGCCTCATGTTCCTTTCATGGGAGCCTCTAGTTAAGTGGTCTGCAAAGTATAACACTACAAAGTAAAAAAGCTCATTTTCATTTACAGTGATTAGAAAATGGCATAAAAAAGTGGTGATGTAAGATCTTATTTTTATCCGTCAAGGAAATCCTCACACCAGTGCATCGGCTATGGTCACATGTGGTCAGGACTGAGCCTGACCGTGACCCAAGTTTAGCTCTTTCCTCGGAGTGATAAAACTTCATGACCTAGGAGGGAGGATAAAGGGTCAAACAACTGCTTCATGGTTAGGCAAGAGGTGAGCGCAAGGTCCATATAGATGTTAAAAAAAAAAAAAAAAAAAGTAAAGGCCAAGATGCCTGAGAAGTAGTCACTGAGGGGTCATAGTGCACACAGAGTTCACTGGGCCGGCAAAGGGCACAGAAGGGAGGAGTGAACAGGCACAAAGGAGAAACAACAAAGAATGCAAAACTGACATGAAGGGCTTCCTTTAGCTGAAGGCTAGTTTATAAGTCTGCGTAACCTGCTCTGCAGCCTGATGTGCACCTCCCCAGAAATGCAAAGCTTTTATTTACATTATTTCATAGATAAGAAAGAACTAATTGTTAAGACAATAAAACCCCCACTAAATAGCATTTGAAGTCTTGTGTGTGATTTATCCTGGCTTCATATGAGTAGAGGAAGTCTACACTAGCCGCTAGGCTAATTTATGCAATGTAAAATGCCTTAGGCTTATGCTAATAATGTTAGCATGTTGTATATCTGGGGAAAACATGTCTAGGAAAAGACAATCGTTGTGTCTGTGAACCCTGTGAGTTATAATAGATTGAGATTTTGTACTTGTCAAATGTTGTACCTGTACCTGTACCTGCTACTTGAAGCAATCAAACTTTGCACTTCACAGAAACATGACACAGTGGCAAAGACACCCTATTGCCAAGTCCTGTTCATTCGTTCATTTATTTTCCGTAACCGCTTATCCTGATGGTCGCAGCAGGGCTGGAGCCTATCCCAGCTGACAATGGGCGAGAAGGGGGGTACACCCTGGACAGGTCACCAGACTATCACAGGGCTGACACATAGAGACAGACAACCATTCTCACTCACATTCACACCTACGGACAATTTAGAGTCACCAATTAACCTGCATGTCTTTGGATTGTGGGAGGAAGCCGGAGTACCCCCAGAAAACCCACACTGACACGGGGAGAACATGCAGACTCTGCACAGAAGGATGCCAACCCTCTTGCTGAGAGGCGACAATGCTAACCACTGTACCACCATGCCGCCAACTAGTGTTTTGGCAGTGAACTGCAGAGCGTACAGACACACCAGTACACAAGTGTGAATGCTCAAAACAGCCTACAACTATATATCAGCCTTACAGATTCCTCCAATTAGGGATGCTGGAATGGGAGGAGGTGAGGATAAGATTAAAAAGAATGAGGTGGAAGTACTGCACTCCTGCTATTTATGCTCTTTGACCTACACATACAGAAATCCTGCTGTTGAGACCAGACGGTCCATTGCTAACTATATGTGGACAAAACAAACTCCGAGCCCAGGCAGCTCGGCTGCAGTTTAAAACAACAGCATGTTTTCTCCAGAGGTCCAACATATTCATAGCAGCCTTTCAACACTTGTCAAACACAATTGACCAAAGGCAACCTCAAACACAAAGTCAGAAATGAAACATAATGGATTTTAAGTAAAACGAGGTTGACGGAAATAAGATCAAGATCAGAAAGAATGCAACACAACCCACGGAAGCTGCAGTACATATTCCCAGTGACCAACTACAATGTTATTTCAACAAAATAAAACATTCTGCTGTCTGAGAAAATATGATCTGCACAAACATAGCTGAGGAGGTGGAAATTTGCAGCAGAATACAGTGGAAATCTTGATCCAAAATCGTAATGACATAAAATAGTGACTTTTTTGTTGCCATCTAAACTACAAGACAGCCAATGGAAATATAAAACATGCTCAATAACACTATCATTTGGATGTAAACAGAGAGGAGCTAATTCTTTCACAGTTAAGGCAACAAATTAACGCCAATCCTGAAAACTGGGAGAGTTTAAAATCTCTGAATGAAGAGTAGTTGCACTATAAATCAAAGATAGTAGCTGCAATTTTGAAAGTACAAAAACAAATGAGTCTGCACAAACACATTTAAAAGATGACATTGCAGGATATCACCACGGTTGACTAAAATAAAGATATTAAATGTCAAGAAAAATCACTACAGGGGCAACCTTTGAGGCCATTTGCACAGATTTAGGTCCCAGTAATGCAATTGATAGTTCATCATCTCAGTTTTAATTAAAGAGGCCACTTAACAAGCTAAGGATATCCCCTGGAACAGGACACAGCAAAGGAAATATCTTTTCAGCATATTATTAAAAGAAATGCATCAACAGAGCAGGAGTACAATGGGCAATTAACAAAGCTCCGAGAAGCCATAAATCCTTCATTAACAAACAATCCTGTCACACAGCGCTGCTGTTGCAAGCAAGGCCCAAATTCCTCACCAGTCAGCGAGGCTTATTTTGTTAACATGAGTACATGTTAGGAGCCCAGAAGCGAATGTAAACACCATTCTATGAGATCTCTGAGCTGTCACTTACAGGGGAGATCACCCCTTCTGATTAGAACCAAAGCAATACTGGCTTAGCTGAACTAATATTTGTACGGCCAAGATAAATCACTCAAGCTTTGTTTTACCACACGCTAGACACTCCGTAGTAGTAGACACAGTTATGCCTCTCCGCCTGCCAGGCCTAATGTCCTCTCTGACAAAGAATACTACATGTACAAAGTAATGAGCACAGACAGCGGAGTAGATTAACTAGATCTGCTGGGAAGATGATCCCCCCCAAAATCATGTATAGTTTAGAAAAAGCTGTGACTTTGTGCTGCGTTTACACGCCATTTTCAAATCAAGCTGCTCATTTAAGTGTTTCTTCTGCAGCATTCTGCAACTTTTAGATACAAAAACCTGCCGTATGTATACGCACAGACAAAAAAAAATAAGATTCACAGAGATGAAAGGCCTCTCAAAGAGTCTGCCGAGCTGTTGTAGAGCTGATGCTGTATAACAATACACTCACAAACTTTGGCAGGTAGTAAATCAGTCAACAGTAAATGCCATCTTTTATCAGATCATAAAATCTGCTTGTAGGCATTTAATTTTCCCCCCTCTTGTTTTAACGGGGAAACAGGCAGCCTAGAGAAACCGTGTTTTGTTTTTATAGAGGTTACAGGAAAAGTAGAGTGTGTGTAAACAGGGCTAAGCCGAGCACTTCTTATGGATTTGTTTTTGCCTGCGAGCGACAACAACGTGGGGAAGTGCCAGTCTTGTGAAAGCAGGTATGAGTGTTGTACAGATTTTACTTGACAGATGAATAAGCGGAGATTGCAAATGAATGTTTGCTTTCAGACAGTTACTATGCTAATGCGTCAACGCTGTATCTACACTGCCATCGAGGTGTCTCACTGGAAACCTCTGGGCTTAAATTTGGTTTAAAGCTCCCTCATATTTAACCCTTGCTAGGACACTGCAAAAGTCCATCAGTCTCTCTGTGAGTGACCTTTTCTTGTAGATACTTTGATCTGTTTAACTCAGAAGGCAATGTGCTGATAGAGGCATCAGTCAAACTTCTTCACATCTCAGCCTGTGCTGTACCTCACCTTAGCCTTAAGGGGCAGTCTTCACTTACTTCCCCTCTATTAAAGGCCTCTGTGTCTGGGCTAAGTTGGTCGTGGAGCGGGCCTTGCCCCAGCCACTGCATCACCCGACCCTTCGCTAAGCCCCTCTGGCCTCTCATGGCAGCCCTTATAAACACTATTCACTGTGCTCCCTTTTACACTAGGTGAGGTCAGAAGTTCAGCCCCCAGGTTTTAACAGTTAAGGCCGAGCTGTGAACTTGTGACCTCCTGGAGTGAGTAGGAAGGGGGAGAGAACAAGAGGGAAGAAAAGAAGAGGGAGGGGGGCAGTGGGGGTCATCTCTCCTCAATGCAGAATGGCTGGATTTACAGCTGCATGCTGACTGCATTGCAAGCACAGCAGAAAACACCTGATAGCATCTCCTCGGGGGAGGAACCACCCGACCCCTTTGTTGTCTCACTAACAGTCATCCCAGCACCATAAATCATGTTAATTACTTGACTGATGGAATAAATCTTTAAAAAAGTCACTCTGTGGCAGCGTGGCTTGGAACAGGAGGTTCCCGCACCGCAGTTCTGCTTGCTCTGCGTTATCTGTCATCCCAGAGTCACTGTGTAATCTGTCCATTTGTTGTTGTCTGAGCGGGACTTTTGAAGATGCGGACAGGCTTGAGGGAGGGCCGGGTGTTTGTGACACAGACATCTTCCAGTAATCCATCTTCCTACGGGTGGTCTCTGAGGGTGGATTTCATAAAATGAAGCTAATGTTAAACTGAGGATCAGCAGGTTGATGTGTTGAGATGCAAATTACAAGATGGCCTTTATTTAAGTCATGAGGAAAAAGCCAGAGGAAGTATTAAATCAGTCGCTGTTTGTCTGCTTCAGAGAGAAAGATTTAAAAGCCGGATCAATATTCAAGCATTCAGACGGCAGAACACCATTACTGCATGACAAAGAGGACAAAGTTATTTTTGAAAGCCATCTCTTGTGAAAGCATCCATAAATGGCATATTTATTTCCTATTGCTACATGCTACCAGATTACATGGAACTGCAGCAGTCTGAGTCAGAGCCACGGAGCAGCATGCCAAAGACATGAAAGGTCATTCACACACAATAACAATCCCTCGAAGAGTGCACTCACAGGCTTGTGGGTAATTACAGTTCTTTTGCTGGAGTGTTTTGTGTTTCGCTTTGCTTGTTCTGTCTCAAAAGCTAACAACCACTCATTATTCACGGTTTGAGTTGGGCTTTTTTTTTTCCTTCAGCAGGGCAAATTACACACAAGAGTGACAGCTCTCAGAGAAAGAGAGGACCAACAGCTTCGCCGGGTTCTGGTAAGTGCAGTCTTAAATCAAGGGGGCAGGGACGCTGACTACAGCCCTGCAGTCTGTTGACTTTGTGGCAAGGGCAGCAAAGGGTTGAAAACATGGATATACTGTACTCTTACAGTGCCCACTACAATAAACTGCCTTCCATAGCAGCCATAAAGTCTCCATGATATACTATTCTGAGATACTTGTCCAACACTTCATATCTTAAAACTGTGCAATCTATCCACTGCAGGTGCTTCTGGTCCAAACATAGAAAGGGCTGTCCTAATTCTAAGATAGAGAGTTTATTGAGGCGTGCATATCTCTGTGTGTGTGCAAAGACTTGGAGCCCTTCAGGCCCTCGCCGGCACCACACAGGGAGGCTAACACAGACAACCAGCGCTCACACATACTTGCACATGCACACGCAAACACACACAAATCTACCTGCATGGCTAGTTTGGGGAATGCTTCTCCTTTGGAAGGATTTATGATGGCAAACAGAGGGTAATGAAACCCAGAGAGATATTTACTGTCAGTGTCAGAGCTTATTATCCCGGGGAGGAAAATGGGGTCAACTAGAAACACTTGCTGAAAACTGGGTGTTGTCTCTTGTCTGCAAGGGGGAGAAAATAAAACAGCCTTCCCTCTGTGTCACCAGAGTTCTAAGATCTCAAACAGTGAGGTCAGTGCCGAAGCATCAAACATCAATACGGCAAGAATAAATGAGCAATTCACTGAGATCGTCTGAAGTTGCGATTATTTTGCCGCAGCATTTTGCCCATGGTGCACTGTTTAATTACTTCGCTATGGTCCATAACTTTCACTGTGCAGCTGATGTGGCATCTCCCTCTATTTAAAGTGTACACAAGGCAACCATGTGAACATCAAGATGATTTATACTCGCCATACAGAAGTGGGGCCTTTGTCTGATGAATATGCCACTGTCTGGTATCAAATTCAGTGACAGAACATGGATTACAATGAAGTCATTTCATGGCTTAGGCAGTGCTTTAAGTCTACTGAATATAAAACATTATTCTGCTTGGGTTACACAGGCGTGCTGTGCTCTTTGTAACAAAAGAGGGAGATCACGTAATCTACTAAAACATAACTGCAGGCTTGCTTGGTTTCAAACAGTCACTGACTATGTTTATATGCACACTAATATTACTGTACTCCAAATACGCTGTAATCTGATTTCAATATGGGTTATGTAAACAGCGTATTCTGTTGAATATTCCAAATCAACATTTTCCGATTACGATGTGTAGGATACGCCTGTATTAGTCAGGTTTTAATAGCATACTTTGGACATGCACGAAACGCATTCAGAATATGCGTCACAATTGGGTTTTTTCACCGCAGTTTACAACAAACGGTCTCTTGTCTGTTTACAGTCAGCTCTGGGTGTTATACACATATCAACCTACCAAATGTTTGCACAGCTTTGGTAGAGATGCATGCCCAAAACAAAAACAAAAAGATTTAGCTACGAAAAGGTTTTTGGATATCTACAAATGTCGTAATGCCGACCTTTTCTTCTCTTTTCGTTTTTCATTTATTGTTACTATTATCATTATATTTTTTTCATTGCAAGACAATACCAAACACTAACAAAACAACAACAACAACAACAGTAAATACAGGCCAGTAAATCAATTGTTGTCGGGGGATAAGGTGACAAGGTTGTGTTGGCTGTCATGTGTGTGTCTGTGTGTCTTTACTCTACAGGTGAGAGGATGAGGGAAGAGGAAAATTATAATAATAATAATGATAAGAAGAAGAAGACAAAATAAGAAAATAAAAATAAAAATAATAACAATAAAAATAATAACAATAAAAATAATAATAATAATGACAATAAAAATGAAGTAATTATATTAAAACTAATCATACCTGTACCCTGTTACCATCAATACCAATAATTAAATAATAAATAATAGTTGAAGTCAGGAGAGTGTCCCCTGTCCGCCGACAGTGAGGCAGTACCATGGCATCCTTGGAAAACTCCAGGTTTGGGCTGTTATATTGTTATAACTGTTGTTATTATTATTATTATTGTTATTGCAGATGGGTTGTGTCTCTTTATTTTGACTGAACTGTCCGACTTTGGGTCGCCCCAGACCCTTGAAGGCCCTATGCTGACTCCAACCCTTGAAAAAAAACTGCTTCCAGACCATGTGGAGGGTGTCGATTTTTTAGGGATTTCAAGTCAGTTGTTTTATGTGTGGCACTGATTGAGAGGCGGGGTGAGTTGACCTAGCCTTCCTTCTTCCTGCTGCCGATCCCAGAGGGATCCTTAGGAGTGTCCCGATTTGTGCCAACCATTTCAAGAAGGTGGTTGAAGGAATGAAAGAAGGAGGCTGTGCTCGTAGTGTCGAATGAGTGCGCCAACAGTGGAACACTTTGGAAAAACCCTATTTTGATGCAAAGTAAAATGACACGCGGGATTTCAGCCTTATCACTTTTCCGCATACAATATTGGGAAATGCACAGCTGCATTAAAACAGGAATATTAACGGAATATTTGTTTTCATTAGCCATGTAAACAGCTTAGTAGGATTATTGTGGTTTGTTGTTATGGGGCAATAAACTGAATATTTTGTGCATGTAAATATAGCGGTGGTGATCAGCAGTTGTAACCTCATCAAATACAGCTGTCATTTCAAGACAGACAGCTGTGGACAACACCTGCAGTCAAATGTGGATCACTCAGACTGAAAAGTTTTAATTCACAGGGCAACTAAGCAATTTTACCATGCATTTATTCTTACGTATTAGACCTTCAAATGGACATTTCACCCTTAAAGAGTCACTATGATCCTGCTCCCCTTTAGTCTTGCCATTTCCACATATGAGGATTATCATGATAATGCGAGCCAATGCCGCAGTATTGATCGTGGCATTTACCGTGACTGCTTAAGAAAGCCTTATCAATACAATCAAGCAAAAATGAATAAGCTGTCCAAACAAGCGTCTCTGGAGATAATTAATACATCCAGAAGATCATAAAAGTGCAGAACTGGATTGGATGTGTTCACGGTGCTACGGCAAACACTCCTGTGAAGCTCAGTTTGAAGAGGAACACAGGGGTATAATATTAAAAACCAGACGAGTGTTGATGCATTCCCATTCACGCACGACTCCACTGAACCAGAGCCCATGAGCACATTCAATTATTCTTCTCCTGAGCCATTACAGGGAGAATGGCTAATATTATCCCCGCCTAATGGCAGATAATACACAATATTCGGGAGTTCAGTGTACTAAGCATTTGCACAAGCCTTAGTAAAGTCCCGTACTTAATCATCCATCTGGTACTCTGGGGAGTAGGTTGGAAAAACCAGAGGCAACATTTCTGTTGGCACCGAGGCCAAGCTACAGCAGAACTGCACATGTTCATCAGAGGAGATAGAGCTGTAGTTTCTCTTACTGCACAAGTTGTAGGATTATACATCGGGCAAATGTGTGCTCCGCATTAGCACCATCTTTTAACTTAAAGGACAATAAAAGCAGAGGAAGGAGAGTTAAGGAAGTGTGAAGGTGTAACAGATATTACACAATGTTAACATAAACAACAAAGACTATAAACTGACCTAAGTTAGGCGAGGCGCCTCATGAATATCTAATAGCTCCTCTGGAACTTGTATCCTTAATTCTGCACCATCATTTCCTCTGGGGAACAAACTTAAATAGATCACATTGGTTGAGATACATTATCCATCACTGCATCCCCATTCATCTCAAATGCATAATTTCTATGGGTGATGTGTTGCAGTTCCCAATGCATCAACATTATTTATGGTTTGACATTATAAAAGTAAGTGCATAATTTATGGGCCTAAATTAATGCACTACCTTCCGTGTGCTGTCTGTTTTTCAGAGATCCAAAGCCAGATTGCCGCATGCCAAAACTATGGAGCAATCCCATTTACAGCAGAGAGCCCACAGCAGCCATGATTTATGACAGTAAATTAAAAAGAATGAAAAATTTATGACGGCAATTTGTGGGCAGTCATAAAACTATTATAGAACTTTGAAGTGGTGTTTTGTCCTTTTGCATGTAAGTGATGCAAGATGATCCAATGTTACAGAAATATCTTAACTCCTCTTTTTTTTTTAAAGAAAAGATCACCACTAACTAGTTGTGCTGACAGTGAGTATCAAAGTTAGAAGTTAACTGACCGAATTCTAATGAACAACAGTGTTTTAGAAACCGACACATCGCTGAGGCCAGTACACGCCTGCTAAGTGTGTATTCAACTTCTCTTTTGCATGAAATCGAAGCCCCAGCTGGCATTTGAGTGGATGCCAGGCCATGATTGAATGAAAGCCCATCCTTGACTGACAAATGATATATTAAGCTTTCAGTCAGCGGGGGGGAGAAGCCAGGCATGTCAGTTACCTGCTACAGCAGAAACTCCACTTGTCAATCTGCCATTGGCAGGGCTAAACAAGATCTGAAATGTTAAAAGCCCTGCACACCGTAGTTTTTCACTTCCTTGTGCGTCCCAGGCACTTAGACATATCAGCCATGTGACGGCTATGAATCAGTGTCTGCCATGAATGTCAGAGTATCGCATTTATAAGTGAAATACCATTTGTTAGGCCTGTGGGCATGCTCCTCCGGTTTCATGCAGGATATGAGAGAACATCAAAATGACAGACAATTGACTCCTGAATATTAATGGAAAAGTGACCTTCATGAGGAGGAATACGTCATCGGGTGTATCGTCATGACACATTTCCTATGGGCGAATTAGACACAGCCATTTAAAAGCCAGTGTTAAAGTTAGTGTTTGTGTGTGTAATTATGTTTGTGTCTGGTCCATGTGTGGGCCATTAATAAAGATCTGAGCGTGCGTGTGACGGAGGTCTGTGGGCAGTGTTGGGCAGCTCTGAGTGGCCCTCTCCTTGACTCTGAAGGTGTTGATTATGGATGATTAATGGCGCAAAGGAACAGGGAGAGAAAGGTCATCTCCTGGGTTTTAGAGGGAGCAGCTACATTGGGAGTAATTAAGACACTTGTGTAAGCATGATTAATACGCACACACTGACGCTGTGCACGGTAAACAAGGCAACCAGATGGTTGAGTTTTTGAATTATATTTCTGCGTGTGGAGCGAGATATAGAAGTGACTGTGTACCATGATTTTGCAATTTCATGCTAGACTTGATTTAATTCAGGTAAATAGTTAACAGCTTACCTATTTTGAAGGAATTGACCCAATCAGCGTTGCACAGAATCCAGCAAAACAGACATGAAAAAGAGGGGAAAAGAAGTCATATTTAGTATTAACATCCATAACTTGCATTTAAATGTCTGACATGTTCCTATGTGCTCGACTGATGCAGCTGATGCATTACCTGACTACAGCAGTTTATGGTAACAGCTGAAAATGAAGAATGAGCCAACCTAAGATGACCCATTACCGCGGAAAATCAATCAACATCAATGTGTTCCCACCACCGTCTTCTCCAACATAGAACACATCAGCACATCCTGCAACCTGCTTATACTCATATTACACCAGCCTCCGTGTATCATATGGCATGAACTCATGGTTAACACATCAGGTTGCAGTTATGCTACAACAGAGCAGTCACATTTATTATCCAAATATCTGATGGTTGACAACACTAACCACAGATGTAGCGACAGCTCAATCAAAAATGATCCCAGTATTTCTATCTTTCATTACAGCCCAGGCTCTTAATGACTAATTACACAGTTGCACCAAAGTCATGTAAGTATTTAGAAAAACTGAAGCCCCGACTCGGGCCTCTCTCACCCTGTGGTCTTCTCTGTCATGTGACAGGCTTCTACTGAAGGATTAACCTCACAATGAACATGAGTTGGGGCAGTCTGGGAGACAGGTGTCACCTCACTCCAGTGAGCAAAGCTAACTTCTGCTCATTCTGCTGTCTCATGTCTCCATGTCTGATTTGTTAGTCATCATGTTGCAGGACACTGACTTACAGCTGGAGTTTAAAGGTTTGTAAGGCACACATTGAAATGATTGTGTGGGATCATAGTAGGGATGTCAGTTTCGGTTAATTTCGCTTTCGACAGCCCAATCCCTATTACTAGTAACTAATCTGTTCATTCTTAAGGGAAACAAAAGCAAAATGACACAAAAACAAAAGGCTTTTTATTTTGGTCCATCGCCTCATTGACTCAGTGAACCTTTAGCACCATATTTCCATTTTGAGGTGGTGAAATTTTACTATTTTGCGATGTAAATGTCTTGGCTTTTATTTGACTTTTTGTTGGCTTGCCGACAGGCAGGCGGCTAGCCCTGTTAACATGCTAAAAACAGATGGACGAAGCATCTCCACTTATTTCCACTGTACAGAAGTGAAGCTAAAATAACCTAGATATGGCCGCTACCATCTTGCTCTGGTGACGTCATGTGGAGCCAGAGTCTGCGCAGTAGCCAACCCCATGGTATCAAGTTCCCCACCCATTGACCCGTCCAACCAATTGCGAGCAGTGCCACTGAATGTGTGCCCACCATTTGGCTCACACAGTTGTTAATCGTGTTGTAACATCCCCATTTTATAGTATTACACAACTAATTAAAGCCAAACTTATCAGAAAAACAAACAATGGAACAAATAGCAGCGTGATAAGACTACCTTAACTGACAGAAAACATCTTTTATTTGATGTGTACTTTGAGTTTTTTGTTTGCCCAATGTCCCATCCAATAACATGGACAGGGCGGGCTTTCTGACCAATAGGCCTACTGCAGGCAGCCACCAGGAGGCGATTGAGGTGTTTCAGCTTTACTTTTGGGGCGCTGTCATGTTGTCCATTTTGTATGCAGTCTATGGCTGACATATAGTGTCTTATTTGCCAATTTCCATTGCTAATAATTGCCGTCCAGACCCCACAGCACCGATGCAGAAACATGATAGCTACTCTCAGGTCTTTATCAAGGTCACCCTGGTCAGTAAGTGGCTTTATTTTGAGCCACAAACCCTCTTTAGCATTGTTTACTATGTTATCACTGTTAGCTCTGTTAGCAGTGTCAGCATGGTGAGCGGTGCTAACATAGTTAACAATGCTAAAGGGGGGTTATGGCTCAAAATTAAGCCACTTACTCACAAGGGTGACCTTGCTGGAGACCAGAGGGTGACTACCATGTTTCCACATCAATGCTTTGGGGTCTGGACGGTGTTATTCGCAATGGTAATTACTGAATGAGCAGCACCGCTAGCTAGCACACAGTGGACCAGGTTGGTGCACAGTACAGTAAACTGAGGGTCACAAAATTAACCTATAGACCGACATGCATAGACACTTAAAAATATACTCTCCTGATTAACAATTAAAAGTTGACATCATAGGTTTATTTAACAAAGAGAAAACAGAGAAACACTCTGAAAAGATGTAATGTGATGTGTGTTAATGATAATTACAATGTTGTAAAAATACATTGGTCACAGTAACGCTATCTATGTGCGCTACACAATTAGGTTTATGATGACTGATGAATGTGATGGTCACCAAGGACTCATACTAATAGCGCTATTAAAATAATAGCTGACAAAGGTCTTCAGCTTTAGCTCTTGTCTAATAATCACTGACAGTAGAACAGTACAGCTATAATCACTCTGACTAAACTCATTATGAAAGCACGGGGGCTTGGGGGCTGTAGTTGTTGAGAAGTTGGAGCAGAGCGTGGGGACACCGAGGAGAAGGAGAGCTGTGTGGGGGGAAGTGTTGAAACATGTGTGCAGCTGGGAGAGACACTAGCATTCTCCACACTGCTCGTACATCGCCTCTGTCCTTCACTTCCTGTTACTCATCTGTATTCCGCTAACACAAAACATTTTTTAAGTTGATGCATTCTTGTAGAGTTAGGTCAACATCCATATAATGTCTTCTTAAATACGCGCAGTAATAACTGATTTATGCTCTATGGGATAACACACAGCTGTCTCCTCCCGATACTTGTCGAGACAGAAGGCCCCGTGTCAGCGTCTTCTCAAGTTAATTGTAAGTGAGTTCCAACATCAGGCCTACAGTATGCTGCCCGGCTTCACATGTCAACAAACAGAAGACTACCAGGGTTGACAGTCACCAAGCAGCTCCACACGCTAACCCAGCCTCTACCAGAGGCCCTGCGATGTGATAGCACCACAGAAGACAAAGGGATGGGCTCCATATGGCCAGGAATCATAGCCTTCAAAAAGAAAAAGAATGGGACCGTGAAGAGAATCTGCATGACAGCGCCAAGAAGCAAGCAGCATGGAAATGGGATCCCAGCCAATACGACACTGATTTGGTGCTAAAGCTGTTTATAATATAAAGAGTGCAGGGGCGATCAAACTGCTTGGATAATTCTATGTTTAAAATCTAGGGCAACAAATTGTTATTTTTGTGTTCGTTGATATTTTTTTTTGTTATCATACTTTCTAGGTCAAAGTTTTGCGGGTTTCCAGTATGATTGGGGGGTTTGAATTCATGTAGAAATTGTTTTAACCACTCATTCATCAAGAGCAGTCCTGTTTAGTGCATATTTGGACAATCTGGAAAACTCTTACTCCTGAGTAAGATAGAAAGCAGGACTTTTCACTTCCTAACACAAAGTGCACACAAATGTTGGCAGCACATTTCCTGTTGGAACCCCGTGTCTCCTTTGTCCCATCCAAGTTTGTTAAACCGCTGTCATTTCAATTGTTCTGCTATAGAAAAATTATAATCCACCTGTCAACAATGACAGGGTGTTGGAAAACTTGGATAATGGATAGTGTAGGGCCCTGAAATTCCAACCAGGCCACTTACTGCCAACTAAAACCATTACAGAATGACAATTCTTTTTCAGTTTATTTGAAAATTGCACTGAATCACCACTGCTTCTCTGACCATCTAACCACAATCAATTTCCACAGGCAGACCCAGATATGAATGAGAGAGGGAAAATGAAGTATTGACTTGTTTGGTAAGGGGTTTTATCTCCTTACATTGTTGACAACACCATAAAAACTCCATCCAGCACACTTAATTATGTCACCATAGTGCAGACAGTAGGGCTGTAACGGTTTGTGGATTCGTGCCATAGTTTGTAGACTGATGTGGAACCAAAGTTCGCAAGTGCGAGTTCAGCCCAGACACTTTCAGCTTCACGCTGTTAGCAACATGTGCTGAGGTTAGCACAACAAGCAGATCGGTATGCGAGACAGTCACACTATGGTGAACGGTTAACAATTGATCTTTTGCGAAGCCCCGCCCCTTTGTGATGGTCCAACAAGCTGTCGGAATAAGCATGGAGCCCACACTGTAACTAACTGCACTCCCTGAAGAAATATTATCATATTTTTGGAGAAATGAAACAGTGATTCCAGAGAGAAGCAGACAGAGGGGTCTACAGTCTGTGTTTGAAGATCACCAGGAGGAGTACTGTATTTGTCTTGCACACTTGCATTATTGTCTGTCCAAAATAAATGAAAAGAAACATACCCTTATGCATTTGTTTGTTTTGTTTTGTTTGCGCTGTACGAAACTCACACTGAACTGTGACTCCTTAACCTGGGTATGAACCGCACCATGACTTCTGTGCACCTTTACACTCCTAGCAAATAGTACAGTGCGACTCAGAGGCGGCAGCCCTATATTTAGGGTTACACTGACATTGAATTAATAATTTGATTCATGAGGCCATTCCGAGCTATTTCCATAGATAATCAACCTTACAAAGAAGAGCAGTGGTGTCCACAATTAGAGATTAATGCTGTCTTTGGCCAACTTGCTCGCTGGCGTCATCAAGGTAATTAAGGCAAGATAAATTTCCACAGTTTAACACAACAATGAAAGTCAAGTAAAAGACGTAGAATGGGATTTGCTCGGAAAAGGACCACAGTTTGTCCTGCGGAAAATATAAAATGAAAGAAAAAAAAAAACAGTTAAGATGGTAAAAAAATTCAATAAATGTTGATTCCTGTGGTGACCTCTGTACAGTTAGCATGCTGTTAGTTCACCAGCGTTGTGTAGGATTGGTTTTTGTTCACACTCGGGGCCCATACACCCACAGCCCACTGACAAAAGCCGAGAGGGATCGCTTTGATCTCTGTGCCTCACTAAATCAACACCAGACAAGGTTCACGCAAAGGTCGGCAAAGTCATCTGATCGTCACATTCCAAAACCAAGCATTTCATGACAGCCGTGCACTGGTACAGGTTAAATGTCACCAAAAGTTCAGGCATGAGGACGGAAGACAGACAAATTTAACATGCCCCTGGTGCAAAAAGAGAAATACATCGAGTTAAGCAATTAAGAAGAGGAAGAAATGCGCAGTTAGTGGATTTAAAGCTGTAAGACATATGGCATTTGTTAGTTACTCGACTCACTGTCATACTAGATTTGGTTCAGAAACTTAAATTTAAAGCAATGACAATAAAGGACAACTGAGAGCTTAGTTTTGTTCTTTTAAAATACCTCAGCTCCGTATACACTATGTAAATCAATGGCTAGGTTAAAATAGGTCTGGGTTTACATCACTTCACACCATTTAAACATACTGTATACACATTTTCCAAGCTTTGATACTGAGCAGACACAAGGATAGCAACAGTAATACAATCCATGTTCAGATCACACAAACACAGCAGTTCCCTGTACTATACAGCCATTTACACAGGGTCACTAGTCTTCACAGGAGACCAAACCTATCATAACACAGCTGTGAGCACAGACCTCCTTTGTATTCTGAGAAAAGAAAGGGGGGTAAAAAGATGATCCAATTAAAGTTGTATATCATTCGGCTCTCCTCTGTCAGTGCATATTCCTCCGGCTCTATTAGAAGCCAGCTCCTCCCAGGCAGGCCAGTGTAGCTCTGTAATTACACCTCTTCCTTTGACAACCTGCATGATTGTTTTCCTAACACTGTATTACTTCGTTAGTACTTTCCAGTGCGCGTTATTTTTAAACTGTCAGTCTGGCCCGACTCATCCCCCCGATCTGCACTCGTCTGTTTATCATAACAATCATTAATAACTGTCACTTGCCAACATCCATAGAACAAACTCATTGCCTCATTACCATGTTGCAGCGTTTGTTCCGGCGCAGCGCCTGTGTACCGCTCACAACAGGGCCAAGCCAATTACTTTGCTGAAATGGAATCGCATTAATCAAAACTTAACAAGGTGGCAAATTTAAAGATATCACATTGCAAAAGACAGCATAACTAATATGTCACTGTCATAGTTGCTGTGGAGGTATGCAGCAGGCGGGGACTAAATATATCGCCTCCCAGGGTCCATATGAATTTTGACGTTTCATATGATCTGAGAAGTATTAAAGACAGATCGGAGTATACAGAGTCGGGCACTGGCTGCGTCTGAGGAGTCCCTTGTCTCTGTAAGCAAACAGACATATAGAGGGCAGGAAAGGTGGAGAGGAGTGCAAGAGAGAGAAAGAATCATACAGACAGAAGAGTGACACAACAAAAGTGAGTTAAATAAACCTGAATAAAAGAGGGAGGACAGAAGTGGAAATCATGGGGGCAGTAGAGGGAACAGGAGAGAGTGCAAGAGGAGAAAAGTGGGAGGAACAGAGAAGAAGAGGAGACGGCAAGGGAGGCGCGTCGACTCAGAGAAACAGTAAAGGAGAAAAGAATGTAAAGAAAAAAGAAGAAGCATAAAGGGAGAGAAGGATAGAGGGATGGACAGGGGAGCAGTGAAGTAGAAACGAGGAGAGGGGAAAAGGGAGAGGGGAGGAGGAAGCGCCGAGCGTGTCTCTGAGAGCGCCAGCAGGCGGCAGTTCATCATGTCTCCCTTCACAGAGACGTTTTCTTTTACACTTTAAATGATGATACTCATCAATCACGGGCTGACAGCTGCATCAAGCCAGCTGCAAACATGCAAAGGCCAGCAGTGTGAAACCTGCTGACGCCACCCATCGCTGCATACAGGAGGAATCAGTCAGCCGCTCGGCCTCCGCCCAGGATTTATCTGCTCTCACAACACACCAGCTTGCTTTTCTCTCCGGCAAACCTAGAGTAAATACAATCCATTTCGACAAAAGTACCTCGCATGGGTTTGAGAAGTGACATGTGGGCTTACTTTCAGCGAGCATGCAATTTGCCAAGGTTTTAATTAATATAAACTTCATTACAACAATAATAGTACGAGTATATGTGTACGTATGAGAAATAGAATTACAATTAGAAGCCACACGTTTAAACATGAGCTGCTCCAGGTTTATTTCATTTGACAAATATTTAGAAACACTCAGTAGAGAGAACGTTTTTGTAGGTACGTTTCTACAAATAAGACTGAAGTCAAGATATATGTGACCCTGACTGACTGGACAAGACATGAATCTGGACTGGAGTTTACTGACTGGGCTCAGAAAAACTACAGCAGCAGGCTTTAACACCAATGTCTCAACACACAGCTGTAGCTCTTGGTAGACTGTGCACTCACCATGAACCACAACAAGTCAGAGATCCTGACTCTCAGTAGGATCTTTGACATGAATCCCTATTTGAATGGAGGTACATATTTATAGACGTTATAACTGTAATAAACATTTAAACGACAGATGTTTCAGTTGCATTTTTCCCTTCCTGATACCGATACATGAACTTGCATATTGGCCGATATCGAGTACAGATCCAAAGCCACTGTGTCAAAAATAGCTGTTTACTACGAACCCATTTCTATGTCAAGAACCAAAACTAAAAAAAGACGAAGCAGCAGCTATTTAAAGTAAGTTTCTAGACCACAGTGTTCTGCAGATATTCTAAAAGTAGAGTACCACCCTTGGGGGATTCAACTTTATTAATAAATGACATGGTATCGGATCAGTGCATTCCTGATCCAGCGTTTTAGGTAGTATCTGAGGCATTCCCAACACCGGTATTGGTATCAGAGCAACCCTATTACGATGAGTTAAGATAGGAAGTTTTAATAAAATTAAAGCTGCGCTGGAGGTCATTTTGAAATATAAATATGTGTTGTGTAACCCCACTGATTTCCCCATGAATGATCGGGAATAAAAACACGGTTGCTGTATCTGCAATTCATCTGCATTATGACTCTATCATTCATGAAGACAAAAGGCAGCCCTTGGTGCCAGAGGTTATCCATACACAGCTCATGCACACTACTGGTCTTAGATTACTCCCTTCAGCCATCCTTCACTTTCTCCTCCTCCTCCCTTTTATTTAGCGTTCTTGGTGACTGCTCATTTCGAGCACTCAGACAGAGGGGGGTTGAGCTGAACAGAGCCAAGCAGATGGATGCGAATTCAAAGTTTCCTGATCTTTAGCAGAAGTTATGGAGGGTTATCTTTGGCTGTATATCTGGGCCCTGGCAGCTCTCCCCTGGTGATGAAGGATTAAGCAGCACAGCTGTCTCTTCCCAGAATGATGCAGTGCAGTGCTCCCCGACACGACAGCATCACTTAATCTTAATGTCCGCTCCTCCAGCGCAGACGCACAGGACAAAGCCAATCAGCATCACATGCCACGGGGATGGACCCTACTGCCTGGCCCGGGAGTCTCTCACCCTCACAGGCCGATTAATCAACTTCAGACAGCCCAGTTCAATCCCAACCACAGCTCCCCCTGCTCTGATCTGCTCACGCTCTCTCACACGCACACACATATACACACTCTCTCTAACTGTTGTGATGTATAGAGCAGGGGAGGGCTACCATGCAGGAACACTTATCAGAATGCAGTCCACATTATGCATGTCTTTGTGTTACACTGAGAGAAAAAGGTAGTGAGCAAAGAGGGAGGGAGTAGAGAGGAGAGAAGGGGGGGGGGTGGCATATTGAATGCTTACACCTTATTTCTGTCACAGGCCACCTATTTGTTGTGAGATCCATGAGCTCCAATAAGGGCTTAAAGAATAATGACTAATGCTCATTTAAACAAATGACTCTCTGGGAGGTCCTGAGCAAGGATTTAAACCCGATATGATACCAGAGCCTTTACAAGGAGACAACACGCTCCCATGCGCCGCTGTCTTAACTCCTCATTTCATGTGATAGCTTAACAACCTGGATCCAGATCAGAGGATTGCATTAATGCATGTTGCACACAGGCAAACCATAGAAAATGGCTTACGCTGCCCCGAAGAAAGGAAATCCTCCGAGAATCTGCTCTGACATATCAAATGCAATTCATCAAGTCGCCCGACAATTACAACACCACCGTGAAGACAGACAGGGAAATAATATGCATGGCAGAATGATGTTTGGAAAACACACCCAAGTGTATGTTTATGACGTCCTGTAGAGCCCTGGTTATGCGCAGATATAGAATATTAGCTCCATAAGTTATTCTCAATTGCAGTCAGTCTCATTACCCACGGGCATTTCCCTGTTTCACGGAATGATGAAGAGCATTTCTGCTTCAAGTAGAATAGTGGGGTGTATACAACATTAACACATGCAGGACTCTCAGGCGTCCTATCCGAAAGCCCGCTATGATTTAGGAGAGCTAATTTAGAGCAATAAGCATTGAACACCATGAAAGCATCACTGCGCTACTGGTATACAGTATGACCTTGAATAAGTAGTAAACCAACATAATGGGGTTCTTTATCTGAAGAATACTCTAATCTTTCTTTCACACAGTACCACTGCATCTAATATATGTGTGCTTATATAGTGCCTTAATAAAAGACATAAAAAGGGAGATGTTTACATTATTGTATCCGTTTCACCACTGAACTGCAATTCATAACAGAAAACCCCTCTTAGGCTTGACAATAAAGACCTGTTTTTATTGCAACAGAGTTCGTGGTTATAAACAAAAGGAATTCATCTTATTAGTCAAGTGATGTTATGAAGCAACTTCTAGTCAGATACACAGCGCAATCTGGCCTTCATTTCCTTATCTGTCATGTCCAATCTCTTCACAGTGCAGCTTCTTAATCTAATAAGTTATTCAGGAAATATGATATTCACCGAGCAGCAGTGGTCATTTACACATAGTTAAGTTGTTTCTACCAGCGTAATTGTTGTTGGCAACAACACGGCGTACCGCTCGGGCAGTTTGTGATGGCGTCTAAGAGTGATTTTGCAGTGTTATCGTCCAGGCTAGGGTGAGCGTTCTGGCCAAAATGAGCAGAGCCCTTGGCGGATCACAATGAGAGCTTTTCCATAAAGACCTCACTATGTGAAACAGAGCAAAAACCAGAACAAGACTCGGAAAAATAAATCTTTTTAACTATGGGAAGCTCCCCTGCCAAACTGGGAATAGCCAACTTTCTGTGCATTATTACGGAGATACTTATTTGTGGACTGGAAAGAAAGGGAGACATGGCAACATCATGATCAAGGATGTGGTGGTCGTTTCCATCACAAGGTTAGGGTTATGATCCAAAGAGGAGAGAACAGGAGTTTGGGTTGTACCGAGCATAGCAAATGCTCTTACCAATCTTGTGATATCTGTGTTGATCATGGACAATTATAAGAAAGTCAGACCATTAGAACAGTGAACCAAACTATGTATAGACATTTGTTTTGGAACTTCCTTGCCACATTTCCTTATCTACAGCTTTTGTTTCTCTCTAACCTTTGTATTCACATAGCTGTTAGTCTTGATGTGAGTTACCAGTTCGCTGCAGTCAAACTGCCTGAAACCTTAAACCCCCAACAGCCACCTGGAGATGGAAGCACCAACTAGTCTTTCCTAAGGCTGGTCCTAACTGGCTCATTTATGCTCAGTGTTAGATACGCATACGGACACAGATGGAGCTTTCTGTCCATATTCTGCTGTCATTTTGTCCGTATTTGTGCATGTTTTCTGAAAACCTACAGAAACGGACAAAATGGGGCAGTGTCACCAGAGGTCATTGGGGCAGTGTAACGTAGTCCAAGCGAGATACGACCGTAGCGTACAAGGAAGACATTTTAATTAATGGCGGAATGGACTGAACAGGTAATGTGGTGAAAAGAATTCGTCGTCCAAATGTCACAACGAATTTAAACTATTTTTATACATAAAGGGAGTGTAGATGAGCCTTAAGTCTGACTTTGTTAAGACAAGTCTTTGAATGGACATCTCAAACTTAAGCCTGGTCTTAACTACGCCCAGTCTTATTGATGGACGTTCATTTGAATCACACCACTATAGCTATTGCCCAGCAGCACATGCATTGCTAGGATACACTGTTAACAATTTCTCGCTGTCTTGCTAATGTGTAGCTCATCATTTAGCATTTGCCGCAATGTTCTGTTGATACAATGTTATGGAGCATCAGAGAAAAAGAAAGGGAAATTTTACAGAACTGGAGATACAAGGATTAATACAGTTATACAGGAGAGGCGTGTCTGTGTTTGACTGACAGCAGCTTGCAGGTGGAACTTCACAGGTAAAGTAAAAGGAGAGAAAAAGTATACAAACTTGGCTTTAGTTTACAACTTAAGGTCGGACTGTATGCTGTCAGCATTGATATTAACAAGTATGGACCACAGCAGCATCTGAACAGACCAAAGTGACATTTGCAGGTGAGTTCATACTGTTGCTTAAAGCGCTGCTTCTGACTCGCTTATTAGCTAGCGTGCTAGTTAGCTTGATAACTGATAGTTCGTAAGGTAGCTAGATAAAAAGGAGACTTTAGCAGGAAAGCTAATGCAGGTTGTTGTTCAAAGTTCGTGGTTTTTTTTTGCTGTGTATCAGGCTGTTGCCGCCCAGTGTGGCTACACATTTTGACAAATATGTCTCAATGAGACGAATGGTCTGGTTGCTAAGCAGTTCACTTTTGCAGAAGTTCTTTGAATGTATAAAACCTGATTGTTGACTACCCACTTGAGCTAACATTAGTTACAAATCTTAATGTTTCGATTTTTGTCAGTATGGATATGCTACACATTGTTAGCTTGGTTGATTTCATTTTACTGAAACACCAGAGAAGAACATAAGTCATTCAGAAAAAACAAGTGGTGTGTCCCTTCCTCTGAAGCAGTCATAAAGTCAGAATATGTGTCCATTCCTCGATTACTATCTATATTCCTTTAGTCCGTAAGCGTCGACCAATCAAAAGAATCGAAAGTGTTTTCCACAAAAAATGAATCCAAGTGATGAATATTGTTTTGACAACATAAAGTGGTGTTGTGTCTGTATGCCGGGTACCGTTATCCTCAGGCCTGTCTCATATAGATTCAGTGAGTTCAGTGATGTAAGCAAATAATAGCCCAGGCTACTAATTAAAGTTTTACAATATGTCTTGGCAAGAGGAAGGTTTAAGCCTACATGGTGCAACCGGCATACCTATGATGTTAGACTTAATATATCAAGTTATGACCAACTTAGCTTGAGACCAGGCGTAAGCCCCTTTTGGCGCAACCTGCCCCTGATCTTTAGAAAATGCGCTCCATTTCAGACTGCTTCCATGTCAAATCCATATCATAAACAGATGATGATAACTGGCAATTGCTGAATAATTTGGCAGCAGAATAAGCTATGAGAAGAGAGACATTAAGTCAATAAAACTGGCAGTATAGTTCATCCGTCTAAAACTCATATATATAGACATTGACAGATACACATAGACAGATTATTGACGTTGGGAAATAAGGACAACAGTCTGCAGCTGTGTTTGTGTGCCAGGAAAAATGCTGAAACAGGTCTCCAGTTCACAATTCCAAAAATCCCAGTTGCTCATGGAGAGTATGAAGCACATACTGCACCCATGATATAGTGCAGATAATATAAGCTGCTGCCTTAAATAATATTGCACCATTACACTGTTATAGATTTCTACCTGTAGTGTGAAACCATCAATGGTCTTCTAATGATATGATGATAGAGCCAGGACATAGTTCCATTAATTCATCATTCTATATTCTCCTCCACAGCTTCCAGAGACCCTGCTAATACAGACATCATCTCCTGTCCCACGCACATAATAAAGGCCTGTCAGATCCACAGCGTTATTAATTAGCACTTCTCTGAGGTGAAATTCAATCAATTGCAGGCCCTCTGATAGCTTTTTAGAAGCTTATGCAAATCGAATGTGACCGAGCCCTGTCGCTGCCACGGTGGCCGCTGAGGAGGAAACCTAGCTGCACTGCACAGTCACTCCTCTCCTCCTCCTTCTTCTCCTCTTCTTGCTCCTGTCACGGTGCTAACACATTCATTACTTTAACATTTGAGCTCTCATAGCTCTGATAGCATCATGGAGGGTAAGAAAGAGAAAGGGATGAAAGGAGAAGGGGGGGGGTCTTAATGTTCATTTAATTAGAATTAGACATATGGCGTATGGAGCAGAGAGGGTGACAGGCCCTGCAATGACTCACCTGAGGGGAATGGAGAGGCTGCACTCAGACACCATGAGATCATAGGAGTGCAATAATGGATGGACAGAGGTATTTGATCTGAGTGGGTTGACTACAGCTTTGAATTAGTATGGACTTCTGTATCATAACAGGTTAACTTAAGTAAATGTAATACTAAAGCACAAACACAGCCGAAATACAATACTTTTGTAGAGTCTAGTTGGCCAGTGATATAGTTCTGTAGCTGTAAAGCAATAATACTTCCTAAGGAGGCCTCTCTCTGCTCTTAAAATATTTTAGATCTGCAAAAAAATAAAACGTTTTTCCTCTTAAATTGCTGTGCCAAGACAAAAAGATCCAGAAAGGCTGTCATGGTTCTTCTGTGATTATAAAGACAGACTTAAGCTTTAGCTACTGTACAGTCATACATCACTGCAAATGCACACTTACATGAAAACATGCGAGGATGAGGACAGCTAATGGCTCCAAAATCTCTCCCAGGAACCCGAGCATTTTTCATGTCGCTGTAAAACGACTGTCTGTGGCAAAGCTAACGGCGTCGGACGCTAATTGATCTGCGCCTTTAATGCGTGTGAAACAAGGGAGTGCCGAGCAATGCTGCAAAACTGTCATCTCAGCCTTTTTCCTCTAAAGCAGCCATAAATCCTGTAGCCGTCGCCCCCTCAGTCAGATGTTTTCATTACTACCATATCAGTTTTATTGAAATTACTGACATCTGCATGTTTCAATAATTGTAGGTCCTGCAAAGCTGTTGTAGCAATTTTAAAGAGGGAGGCCCCGCTCTGCATTCTGGATCAATTTTCTGCTCTCGAGGGACAAGAGAGGGAATGTGGTATTGGAAAAGGCACAGAGGGCCTGATAGATTGTGTGGTTACCCCGTGACGGAGACAAACAGTTTAATCCGGTGTAAATCGGCAGGCGCAGTGTGAGATTGTTTTATACAGAGATGTAAATTGCATTGTCAAAATCAGTCATCTTCCAGGTATGGGGCTTAACAGGAGCCACTTTAGAATGGGAAAGACAAACGCTTATCTCACTCCGCAAACCCTGGGGGGAGGCACGGAGCCACCTGGAGCTAGCTCTCTCTTTGTGAGGACAAAACAGCATCAAATGAGAGGAAGCACAAATACCTGCTGAATAAGGTGTTTGGGATTTATCAAAGCTGAAAACTATGACACAAATTTGTACATGTAGCCGGCTGCACTGTAGGTTCTTATCATTTCACTGTAATGGGATCCCGGTGCAGCGCAAAACAAACAACACCACAAACCTAATATAATAGACAGTATGAGACTGGGAGGTTACGGCGCAGAGGTAATGCATGTGTTCCTCCTGTTTGAATTATCTATGGTCTATCTATGCATAATGCATACTGGGATGGGTCCCATTATTATGGCGTAGCCAGGCAAATGAAATATCCCTGGAGTTTTCTCGGCGACACAGTCCACTAAATCAATGCAGCATTTTGATAAAGCTGTGTGTCTAGATAATAAGTCAGCAATAACTACTTGCAATCATTTCATTAGGTACAGTATGGATGATACAGTTAGGGAAATGAGAAAAAGAGGGTTGAGTCTCTAATGTGGAAAGTGCTGGCTCTGTGCCTGTGTGTGTATGTGTGTGTGTGTGTGGACTGTAACTGCACTGGGTCTGCACTGCTTTCTTTGTGAGTTTAGGCCTGTGTGTACGTTTCTGTGTGACGCACAAGCATGTGTGCGTGGTAAATGTGCGTGTGTGTTTGGTGTGACTGGGACTAGACTGATGAGGCTTTAGTATATCTGTCAGGCACAGTTTGGGGATTGGAGGAGTAGGCGTGCAGGAGCCGGTGGCCATACATCTCTATTACACTAGATGGTCACCACAGTGGCCAGCTGTTTATTCTCATTAGCTCACACGTTGGCCGTCCAAACAGACTCTCTCCAGCCTTGCACGAAGCCAAGTCCATTGTGGTCCAGTTCAAACCAGTCCAAAACAGATGTAGTCACATTGTGAAGTGTGCTGTTTTTTTATTGTTAAGTCAATGCATATTTTAACACTCAGTATATTGGAAAAACCTGCTCTGCAAAGGCAGTGAAAATACCCACAAAAGGCACACAGAGCAGAAAGTATATCGGCAAAAATCAATATTGACGATCAATTCTACCTCACAGCCACTCAATAATTCCTCCCATATTTCCCCGGTGCTGCTCGGAGAAGAATCACAGGTTTTGGCTATAATGTCCATTTTCTACATTACAATAGCTGTCTGTCGTGTGCGGAAAATGCAGCCGTGTGACAGTGAGGCAGAAGTATTAGCAGGCTCTCTTGGTGTGGGATATGAGAGAAAAGGCTGCTTTTTCATAGCGGTGCACAGACAAGGCTGCAGTGAGAAAAGCTAATGGCTATGATTAATGACAAAGGGCCAGAGGAGAGCCGGGACACAGACGCTACATATATCATCCTCTCCCATCAGTCAGTGCACCTCCCAGGACCCTCTCGGCAGAAGGGGGGGGGAGAGGAGAGGGAGGTGGAGGAGAGGAGGAGGGGAGGTGAGAGTGAGAGAGGCAGAAACAGAGAGGAGGAGGAGGAGAGAGAGTTATCTACTCCCAGTCCTTTACACGCAGGAATTGCTTCTCTCTTTCTTCTTGGGGGAAAGTGAAAAAAACAAGTGACAAAGAGGTGATAAGGTGAACAAGAAAATGGCGTGTAAAATAACTGGGAGATATTCTGTGAGAGAGGAAGAGAGAGGGGGAGAGCAGTCTGTGATCGTTCCTGATTTCAAGCAACTTGACTCTTCGCATGCCGAAGCCACATTTCCAAGGTCTTATCTGCCATATGGTCTGCCCTGTTTAGATGATTTATTAGGTGAGGAAAAGCGCACTGATAAATTTTACTGTGTTTCCCTGCATAGGCAACCCGTGGTGTCAATAACAAAACTCAGGCGTCTTTAATGAAAACTTTTAGTACCGAAAGGGTAACCATCTATTTATGAGTCACTATAATATTACACCGGCAAAAAGAAATTATCTGTGCTTCTCACGCACGCTACAAAAAAAGGCCTGAATTGGAGCAGGGGGGAGAGCACAGATCATATCCATATGTCAGCAGCTCCCAAGCACCCTGCATTTAACATGGCGCGGGTGTATTTCTGCTTAATTGAAGCATTCAGCTGTTTACAGCTCACACAAAAACAGCAAGGGTTTATTTATGGCCAATTATAGAGTAGTGTTTTGAGTGAAGGAGGCCCATTATGGATTCCAGCCCTTTTGATTCTAATTAGTCACTGTGTTCAGGTTTTTGGTTTACATGCCTGATTTACTGGGGGGTAGGCGGTGGGGGTGGGAATTAATTTGCTATTAAACAACATATGCCCGTTACTAAATCAGACAAAAGCTTGCTGAGAAACAAGACGTGAAAACAATAACTGTACAACAACCTGCTTTAGTGCTGCGGTGCTTACCTTTCTGCTCTCCTTTTTATGTGCAGAAATTAGGAAATAAAAAGACAGGGCTTTATGCAAAACCAAAAAAAATCTGCTCTGATCTTACTTAGCTTTATTTAGAGTATAATTAAATCTTCATAATCATGGCAGTCTTTTATATAGTGAAGTCATAGGGAACTTTGGTTGTACAGTTTATAGAATATAATATAATCATAAGACTGTAATAGATATAATGGACTCTAACAAGGGCTGGGCAATATGGCCTATAAATAATTTCACAGTATCTTTAGGCTATGTCACAATACATGATATATATCTAAATAATTTGATATCTCCTCTAAACTACATACTGCAGACTAGTAAAATATTAAACTACTAAATTAAAGTTAAAGTATTGCTATAGTAAAATTTAAAAGGAGTACTGTTATAAGAAGGTTGAAAAAAGTATTGTTAAAATAAAGTACTCATTCATTCTTTTCCCGTAACTGCTTATCCAGATAGTGGTCGCTGGGGAGCTGGAGTCTATCCCAGCTGACACTGGGCGAGAGGCGGGGTACATCCTGGACAGGTCGCCAGACTATACATAGAGACAGACAGCCATTCACAATCACATTCACACCTACGGCCAATTTAAAGTCACCAGTTAGCCTAGCCTGCATGTCTTTGGATTGTGGGAGGAAGCTGGAGCACCCGGAGAAAACCCATGCTGACACAGGGAGAGCATGCAAACTGTGACAATGCTGCAAAGTAAAGTACTGTTATAACTAAATAAATCAAAGCGAAACCTGAAGCACTCCCTTCGTGTCCAGAAATGTTGATGTTTTTGCTGTGAACTTTAAGCCTCTGGTAAAGCAGTTAGATGTTAGCAGCTAGCATAAAGTTAAACTGGTACAGTGGTGCCATTAAACGTGAGGATTTAATCACTGTGAGTGGGAAACAAACAAACAGCTCTCTAGTTCATATATTAATAATATTTGCAAGTCACAATGGTGCTCCATGGTTGCAAATTGCGACTAAGAAGTTGTGGTATGGAGATCTGCAGATACAAAAACACATGCCTTGTCTGCTCACACACTATCGCCCAGGAGAGAGTAGTCTGGATGGGCAGGGGAGTGTGTGTGACATAACATGTTTGTGTCTTTTTTGTCTTTCTGTGTCTGTAAATGACAGAACCAAGTGCAAAGTGAGTCTCATGCCGGTGGCTTTGAAAAGATGACGTTACAATTTATACTTGATGTTTGCAATACAGCCATTTTATACATCACATGAAACGATATATTGCTAACCCCTAACTCTAACATGATAGTAAGATGACTGAAACAACTTTAAACCTCTGCATAAACTTGTTAGGTAAGACACAAGTATTGACTCCTGTTTGTGATTGCACATGTAAAGGCTGTTTTTCTTGCCTTATAAACTCATGCCATGTGTAAGCTATTCATTACGTGAAAACGGTTTGCCAAACATGTGCCAGCAGCTTCCCAACAATGAACTGTTAATTTGCAACTAAATGGGAGCTAAGATTTCATTTGCAAACCAAAGCTGGCCCCTTTGAAGTACAAATATCCTACAGTGAACAAGTCAGAGTCACAAAGGTCACAGAGGACAAAGGGACTGATTCACAGAAACACTGTCAATATGTTACTAAAATTCTTCAACGGCCACCAGTTTTCATAATAAAACAATAACCCACAGCGAGGCGAGTGAAACATAATGGCACGGCACGAACATAAAGTCGTATCTAAAATCTAATTACTAAGAAAAGAACATAATAAAAAATAACTGATGCATAAGATTTAATGTTGTTCTCTTGTTTTATGATCAATGGATAACCAGCACTGTTCTACTTTGTTCCTCTCTTAAAGCTTTTTGACTTATTTATGGTGACTGTGTAGCAATTAATATTGCACGGGCTGCATTGTCATTTTTCAAGCCATTTCCCAGGAAATGTTCTACACCCCATAATGGCCCCTCTAACGCTGTAGCTGTCATGTCCTGGACAGCTGCATTTTTACAAGACAAACTCAGACACGTCACACTCATCTCTCTGTGGACTAACTTGCTGCGCATTGCCACACAATAAACACACACACACACATACACAGACCCACACAGAGGCCAAGGCCAGCAGCTGTTAATAGCTGCATGGAAAACTTTGATTAATATTTCACCCCTTGTTGCAGGGCTGCTGAGCGAGTGTCACCTTCCAAACAGTGTCCCGTGAAACCTTTTCTTTCAGGGACCCCTGCTTTGGCAGGTGGAGATGATAAATCTGTTAGGAGGATCCTCCAAAACCTCATCAGGCTAATTACAGTGTAGCCATGCAGCTCTGATGCATGTCTACGTCTGTGCCTCGGTGCACACATGTTTAGGTGGAGGTTTGGACTGTAGCCAGGTTAGCAGTGCAGGAGCATGCTTTGCAAAGAAATTGAGTCCTCAGCTTTCAAATTAGTTAGCTCTCAAGCAGAATTCAAATTACTCTCATGTTCATCCTCCATGTGCTTAGAAGCCCCGGGCTTTGGTCGGACCTTTGAATCAGATTCAGCAGGCCATACTTGGTCTGTCTCAGGAGAGGGAGTTTGGCTGCGATACATAACAAACACATGAAGGGTGTGAAAACAAACTTGGCTGACACACCTGGATGTAAATAGTTCTGTTCCGCTGATTTTTTTTCCCACTGTTGTTGTCATTAAACTGGAGGAACAAGGTGACAAAACCTTGAATATCAACACTGTGTACTGTTTCACAAGTGCAAAATTTTGACAACAAATGTGACAACATCATTAAGGAGATGTATGAAACATCTTTGATGCTTTTCACACAGAATAAGTCAACAAAAAAAGAAATAAAAAAGTTACCTGTGTTAAGATTCTCAAAAAAGATAGTTAGCCTTCTTATGAGCATTTGTTTAGATAAAGACAGAGGTTGAGGCCATACTACTTATATGCATTTTTATTAGTAGTGGAAAATACTTTATTCACTTGAGTATTACTTTTTCGTGATTTTTTAAATCAAATTTCTAATGTCTGAATGATATAACTCAAATGTGGAGGTGGAAAAAAAAATCTGCTTTTATAGAGTGCATCAGGGATGATGTTTTTTGAAGGCTAATGCGACGTTAGCGACATGACCTGGCTCCCTCGACAAAAAGCTAATGGAATTTTCCCATTGGATTATTGCCAAAAATAAGCTGTGGCAAACAGAAGTTTATTATACTTACATGTTGCAAACAGCAACACGAATTCACTCAGCCCACCGCACACTCCCTGCCAGCTTAGTAAACTTTCTGTTGCTGCAGTTACACAGATTAGACCCAGCCCGCTGTGAACCCTGGCACTGGGGTTTACGCCAGCTGAATTTGAGTTGCTACAGCCGCTGCAGTGAGCTCCACCTTCAGAGCTTCAGTCCGCTCTCCCCCTACAAATAGTCTCCTAGAAGCAGGGAAAGTGGAGGGACTGCGGGGTGACAAGCTAGCTCGCTAATTCTTGTCTCATTTGCGCTCCTGGCCAGGAGCTGAGTGAATCAATGCACCGAACGCAGCTCTACAGTGAAGTAAGATTTTACCAATTTTAAATACTAAAAAAAAACAAAAAATAAAGAAAATGTATAAGTGGCGTTTAATGTTGATATCGAGACACCACAAATAAATCAATATAGGAGAAACACTGCAAGCTTGATGAGCAGGAACATCTACAGTTTGAAAGTTTACATTTAGAGTACATAGGTTTTGCTGATTCTATTGTACATTTAACGTGCATTTTAGTAAGTAGGTAAGTGAAGTTTATTTAATATATGACCTTCCACAGAGCAAGGTCACATGATGCTGAACTGGAATAAAATTGTAAAAAAATAAGACCATGAAAACAGTTATTAGTTTATTTACCACTTTTATATGCAGTATATGATGCTGCTGAAATAAAAGTCAAAAAGTCTGACTGACATTATGTGCATTGTTTTTGGAAATATTCAGTCTCTAGAAGTGTATGATTTAACATCCCATGGTCTAGTGTTGAAAAAGTAAACAATAATCCCAATAATTCTTCAAATTTCAATACTTGTAAATTCACAATACTTAAAAACTGCAGTTAATACTGAATGAGGAGATAAGCATATTGTTCAAGCTCTAATTTTTATACAGCTACCTGTAATCCAAGATAATGATTACAGACTTCAGAACACAGACTTGAGACAATGTGCTAATAATGTGTTATCAATTATAACCTGTTCGCCTACATCTGCTCCCACAGGCTGAATGTGACAACAGCACCAATAACACCACAAAGACATGTGTATGAGAGAAATATGAGCATATTTGTGTCATCCCACACCTCGGCGTGTATACTGCCGCATGGCACAGCTTCTCTGTCAGCTGTTGTCTTTTGTTTCCACACACCTCACACTGGTTGCAGCACCTGTCTTTCCCATTCCTCTGTGAAGACTGTGTAGAAGGATAGAGGATGGAGAAGGTGTGTGTCACCTGGGGTCCTCTGACTGAGAGAGGCTGTCATGCCCATCACTGCCCCAGCAGGCCCGCCAATCACACGCAGGCAGGCCCACGCTGAGACAAGGCCAGAGAAAACAAGCAAACAAGACAACAATCGACAACAATCTTTAAACACGCTTGTCATTCTCCTCTGAGAGATTTCCATTTCAGCTACTTAAGCGGCACATAAAAACACGACAGCCATCGCCAACAATCTCTAAACACAACTCTGGTGTTCTCCCTCCTCAGAGAGATTACAGATTTCCAGCCATTTAGTAGAGAATGAGAGGCGTCTGCAGATTGAGGGGATTGGCACAGCACGCGTTGGCGTGTCGCAGCCTGACTGGGTTGAGCGCGGTGTGGCGTGTCATTTTTGGGCGCGCTGTTGCTCAACATCAATCGAAATCGATGGCGTCTCCACGGGGGCAGGGAGGCCTGTGGAATAGAGGAGCTTCTCAGGTCTGTTTGAACTCATTTTCTTTTCTGGGCGGTTGCCCCCTCGCTCAGCCCCCTAAGGCATCTCCCTCACAGCAGGCCCTGACAGCTTGACACATTGACAGCTGCCGCTGAATGACAACTGATTTGTACAAATTTCAAGCCTTATAAATCTACCTGTCACAACAAGAGCATAAAAGAGCTCGGACCCAGCAGGTAATTCGGAAGTGGTGGGGGAAGAAGAAAAAAGGCCTGCTTCCTCCTCCTCCTCTTCCTCACACCTGACAGCCCAGTCTGCGAGGGAGAAAGAAAAAGATAGGAGGGTAGAGAATAAAAAAAAAAAAGAGACAATATGGCTCTTTTTTTTCCCTTTCCTGCAAGTATACCATCATCCTCTCCTCAGGTCCACTTTGAATAAGAACTGATGAAACCATTTTCTTACCAACGGGCGATCAATCGTCTCATTTAGAGATTATAAACAGAGGATTGAAAATGGAAAAGTGCAATTTTGTTTTACACCAACATTAAAGCAGCGCCACCTGCTACTCACAGGATTATCACATTGGTCTGCTTCTCAAGGCTCTCACTGGGTAAATGAGCAGGCTCTTTTTACGGTATTTAAACAATATCCAATACAGCACTGCTGTATTGCCCATACCTCCCCACTCTCCCCCCCGCCACCTTTCATCTGTTGGTAATGGCAGACCTGGCGGGCAAGGCCTATAGCTGCAATAAATCCTCTTCAGGAGTATATCTTATAGCTAGATATAAACTATGAGAGACGGGGGCAGGAGAAAATCAATACAAGTGACAAACAGAGAAAAGGGGTTTATAATTCTAAATGAGTTGTCTGTCTCATTTTTACAGGCATGATGGCTTGTCTGTCTCGGCCAGCAGCAACAATTTACCACAAATTCTCCACAAATGTAATTATAATGACGACTCTTCTATAAATGTGTGTTTCATTGTTAACCCATTTTTTAAATTTAAAAATATTACTTGACATTCTGCTGCCTTACAGCTGCCAGGACCTGCACGCTCCCATGCTTTCTGTAAACAGCCCATTAAGATAAAACCCAGTGATCTAACGCTGCAGACATCTACCTGTGTTTGGCTTCACTTTAAGGAACAAGCAGAAGCAGATCAGGAGATAACAGCGCAGAGGTCATCCAGTCTCTCTGTTACAACTCATCCATGCTGGGCTCGGCATGCTCCCACTGTTAAACAGGAATCACATAACTGACCGATGACACTTCTAGTGCTTGTTTACCGCTGGTTGTGATGGATCTTGGATTGCTATAGGCGATGACTGGGACCAGGCTGAATCTGCAGAGCAGGCTGTTTTATGTGAAGCTGCACTGTTTGCATGCAATCTGACAGTTGGTAATATGTGTTTTGCAGACGGGCATGAGTCATTAAACTAAGATTGACTGCCACAATTATCAGAATGTCAGCGTACTACAGCGCTGAGTGGATGCACATTTTCGTTGGCAGCGTGGATCATGAATGACTCTCAAAGCCGCTGGTATGAACTCAGGTCTGAGAACGAGTCTCCGCTTTCCTAAACTCACCGACTTCCTCTTTCAATGCTGCAGAACTGCCCGCTAAACCTCTCCTATTTGCAAGTAGGCAAAACACTCTAATCCTCCATTTGTGTGTATTCATCCCTGTCCTAAATGTGCCCTTCCGCACTCTAACCCTCAAAGACCCTTCCCTTCATGCAGCCACCGACCCTGCTGTTTGATTAAGACTTAGCCCACTGCTTTATCCCTGGACAGGACCCCGGCTGGGCCAAAAAGCACGAGTTAAGCAAAGGGATTATCAGTGCCACTCCCATCGAGGCAGTCAAACTGTCACACAGATCAAAGCGGCTCCCAGCTGACCCTCAGTCATTTAAGGCAGGTGTCCTCTCATATTCTAATGCCGGGACAAGTGCATGAACTCAGCGATTGAAAAAAAAGGTACAGCGGTACTGTTTGCCTGCCATAATTGGAATGGCTGCCGTACATCATCTGAGGATTTGTTTCGAGTAAGTCATGTTGAATGAAGTGCAAAGTGTAAAGCTGAATAGGATTGTTATGTATCCCTCATTAAACTTTTGTACATTAATCAACGGGACGTATAATCTGTGTGTGTGTGTGTGTGTGTGTGTGTGTGTTCATTAAACAATTTCTAGTCTTTTTAATAACAAGTAGTGTACATCACACTACAGTCTGTAGCAATAATTATTTTAAACTTCACATAAAATAAAACTTGAAATTGTAATTATTAGTGTTCTAAAAATGCCCACACAAAATGTCGACAGCTGGATAATGAGCGCCAGTAAATAGTGAGCTTTATTGCAGTCTTTATTTTCCTTATACAAAGGACTGTAATTAAGTGTAGCTGTTGATGACATTATCACCTTTAAATGGACTTCAGTATACAGTGGAAAACATTTTAAATTAATGTTGTAATGTGTTTTTGACAGCTGTTATTTACCCAAAACAATACAGCGATAGAGCAATACTCAGATGTTTTCAGTGTGAGATCACAGCTGATGACAAGAGTCCTGTTATGTCTTGATAATTTGGGAACATTGGCATGACAAGCGTCGGTGCCGTAAATAAGTGAACACAGACTCTGGTGTGACACCGCTCCAGCGGGAAGACAGCCTGAACTCGACACGTCCCTAAAGACCTCCCAAATAACGCTGGCGCAAATTCTCTTCCCTCAGAACACCGAAACATCAGAGGAAAACAAAGGGCCGGGAGAGAAGGGGACAGCAACAAAGAAATTAAGAGCAAATGAGATAAAGAGAGATTGATAAATAAAAAAGATAAGCGGGGGAGATGAAAAGAAAGGGTGATAGAGACGCCTGCCCAATAGTCACACAATCATTAAAGGCTCTGAATGGTTCTTATTATGGCATCTGAAGCCCAGCTGGCCTTGGATCCAGCAGGTCGGCTGCAGTTCAGCTGAGGGTCTTGTGATCCGGGGTGTGGGGGCGGGGGAGGGACTTGGCTTGAGGAGGAGGAGTTGGGGCCGAGGGGCTTGGTGGGGCAAAGGGATGACGGATGGGCCTAGGGGTGAATGCCAAAACCATAAATCCAACCTCAGTCTGACCCCAAGTTCCTATAAAGTTTATTTACATTTTCACATTGCGTCCACCTCTAAAACGTCTATGTTTAGACATTTCAAAGCAGCGTGACGTGCCCATTTATCTTGCTACCAAGCTCTCGAAGAAGACAGGGAGCTGGGACCAGTTTATCCCACCCTGACCTGACTGGCTGTCTGCTCATATCCTCCTCTGTTCAAGGATCACTCAAAGGATCTTTTATTAATTGCGGGTTTGTGTAGAGACTTTCTATTTATATTACCCGGCGGTCGCCTTTGCAGATTGCCTGCTGAGCTGAGCATGCTTGGAGGCATTTAGGCGCTTTTAACCTTCTTCATATTGTGTTTGATATCTTTCCCACATGTTATCCCCAGACTCATTTACTAATGTTTATTTGCATTGATTTAAGCCTTTATTTAAAGATTAAATTAGATTAACTGGAAGACATTGGCAGTAAAGCACTAACCACAGTATCACATTTCCTACTGCGGGGTGTCATGGGGATCGTGTCTATTTACACTTCGGTTACTTTAATGATTTTCATTCAGAAATCAGTTTAGTGTTTACTCTCATCAGTCCTGCTTAGAATGATGTCTGGCAACTTTGGACTGCTCGACTGTAATTAGCAGTAGCAAGAATTCACTGTTTTACTGCCAAAAAACACGGAACAAAACAAAACCTTACCACGCCAAAAGAGCTCACATGCTTTTAACTCCTTTCTTCTGTTTGTGAAAAGCGAGATAAATAAATAACTAAAGGCAACATCCTGCCGTTTCACTTTCCTGCAGCCCCCATACACTGCTCTTTTTGATTTGAGCGCCTGTTGAGAAACCTTGTTTGGACAGCCATGGGGTGGAGCTGCCAGGCTTATAAGTCTGCCACAGAACACAGGCGCATACAGGGCAGCCCGCAGGGGTCCTCTCATCTTTAGAGGGAGGGGATTCTACCACCTTAGCGGGTGAGAAAGGCACAGTATTATTACACCCCATCAAGGAAACTCCAGCTGACAATAAATCCCTGAGTGCTTTACAGTGCAGACAGTGAGCATGGAAGAGTGCCACTGAGAGCGAGAGGGGAGGAGGGAGAGGAGACAAGGAGATGAGGGGAGGGAAGGGGGGAAGAGGACTATCCCTCAAAAGGCCATAAAGCCTTCAGGCTGTCATTCAGGGCAAGAACCATGGTAACGGAAAGTGTTTGGAAATTCCTTTTTGTGAACTGAAAGATTTTGGGAGCACAGTTGATCGGTCACAGTTATTACATTCCTTTTAAGGCTAATAAATGTCTGAATCCATGAGGTAATTATAAATATAAGAGCTCCGCTACATTTATTTATTTGTTTACCTGTCTTGCAGATGTACGTTAACATGTGCACAACGCTAATTCTACCGTATTACCAGTAATTCCGTTCAACTCACAAAAGAAATGACAGTGGAAAACAATGTACGGGGCAGTTGGCAGCAGGCAAAACCATTACTCGAAGAGTGTCCTGTCAGAAAAATCTGCCAAGAGCTAAAAGAAAAATACACATATAAAATAATCACTGATGATTCTGGGCTAGTTCTGTGGTGGAGACAGCGCTGTATGGCCTTGTGTGAGAAAACAGGGAACATGCCTAAGTTATTACTGCAGGAAGGCAATCTGTCAAAGCCAGGCTGTTCTGGCATAGCCAATACCACTGGTGAGATCAGAGAGTCAGATTCTGCTTGCAATTACTGCTAAAGGACCTTGGATGCAGGCAGCCTGCTATCAATTATTTCCCTGGCCCTAGACACTTGGAGCTGTCAAAGCCCTACTGTCTTCTGTTTTGTAACAGAGGGCCCTCTGAGGCTCGGAGGAAGCCTAGCCTCTCTCCGACAGCAAGGGGAGATAGTTTGTGTCATTAAGTGGTGCTATTATGGATTCACACACACTTCAGAGTATGTTTTTCTCCTACTTTTCGTGCTCTTTCCGATGTGTTACTGTACTAGACCATGCCGTCTCCGCCTGTATCTGTTTCTCTCTCTCACTCACCCCCATGATGAGCGGATTAAAACTAAAAAGAGGAGACAGACTACGAGGAGAAGTGTTCTGGCTGACAGCTCTGACCTGGGTATTTATGGTGAGGCTCTGGGCTCTGATATTCACCCTGGGTACTTTATGTGAACTGCACACAGCCCCTCAAAGGGTACAGAGATCCCCTGCGCCCAGCTGAACATTTCCATGCTTTAATGGAGCTCGTACTGTGTCCGAAAACTCCCCCAAAAAACCTTAAAAAAGCAAATAAATGTGTTTACTTCACATTATTTTACTAAATTAAATATATAATATGTTTATTTCCCCTGTCTCACTTTCCAATTACCCCTAAATTATAATGATGAGGCTATTAAGCAATAGCTTAATGTGATATAAATGAAATTTACATATGCCCCATTGAGCCTCTTATCCGACTACATTTTGTTGTGCATCCCTCCTTCCTTGTGGGATAAAGGATAGACAGGGATAGATTAATCATTTTTCCGCAGGATGACATTACTTTGGCCCACTCAGCCCTGAGCCGTCCCCCAGGGCAAGCCCCTGGATCATCCAAGACCGGAGCTTTGGCACAAAACGACAGATTCCCCCCCCACAGCCCCTGCCAAGTTCCAGGACCTTATCACTGAAAATTACATTCTTATGGTAAGCAAATGTGCTCTAAAGCAATACTGCAGTTGCCAGTTGCATGAAACTGTCAGGGAAGGGAGGAAAGGTCATTTGCTGTGTGGGTTTCAGCAAGTAAAATATGGCACGTAGAGAGTGTGTGCGTGAGTGTGCGCGCGTATATGTGTGTGTGGGCGGATGTATAAGTGTACACACGTGCATCTAGCTGGAAGAACTGGGGTTCAAGGGATGATAGCAAGGTTATTGTCATCTAAGCTCCTCAAGGTCAGCTGCCATCATCAGCACAGGTATTATCTCCTCACACAGACAGCTAATGTACTGCAGCTTTGTCCTTGAAATGAAAAGGCGGTCAAGAGATGGTCAAGCCATTTTTTATTTGCTTCGCTTAGATGAAATTGGACTGATGACTTTTACATGTGTATCTCACATAGTTTGAAAAAAAGGGGAAACATGTTCATAAAAGTTATACGCAGTGGTGGAGGAAGTATTCAGATATTTTAGCTAAGTAAAAGTAGCAATACCATATTGCAGAACTACTCTGTCACAAGTAAAAGTACTGCATTTAAAATTCTACTTGAGTAATAGTACAGAAGCATTAGCGACAAATTGGATACTTTGCCAATTTCCAACCAGCTTTGTATCATAACAAGGTGGATATTATGTGTTAGCACGCAGATCTCCCTGCCCATCTCCCAGCTCAAGTTTCGCTGGCTCGAGGGCTGTTGCTCAAACTGCAGATTGTACTTCCAACATTGTTGTATGCTCACAGAAACAACGAGTATAGAAGCCAATTGAGACAGACCCGCCTCTCAACTCTCAAACTCAGACCAAACTCTGATTAAACTGTAAAACTAGGGATCAAATATGGACCAAGATTCTGTTACTGCATTGCCTATTTCTTAGTGCACTGTTTGGCTGTAATATGAGAATTTGTGAACAGGAAGTTGGCGCCATACTGTTTCCTGTATCGTAAAAGCAGAGGCAGAAAAAACTGAGATCAAATGGTAAAACTAAGCAGTGCTGATCAAATATGAGCAAAAATTCTGTTACTGTTAATTGTTAAGCTTGATTTGCGTTTTTTCTTAAAGTTGGGCAAATATATTTAAACTACGCTTCAGCCCCTCCTCTACCTACCAGTGTTGATGTTAGCTGCACACGGTGAATTACATCAGCATTAGCATTCACAGACAAACACTTGTCTTTATCTGGACACATTTTCCCCACAAATACAACATGCTAATGTTTATAGCACAAGCCTATGGCATTTTACATTGTATAAATTAGCCTAGCGGCTTGTGGACTTTTCCTCTTCTCATATGAAGCCAGGAACAACAGCAACATTTAATAAAGGTAACGTTACAAAATCAAGCTCCATTACGACTCACAATGTTAACCGACAAAACAACTGTCTTATACTAAACAAATTTTACAAACAAATACAACATGCTAACTTGATTAGCACAAACCTATGGCATTTTACATTGTATAAATTAGCCTAGCGAATAGGAGAGTTTTTCTCTATTCATATGAAGCCAGGATAAATCACACACAACACATAAAATGCTGTTTTATTGTCTTCACAATTTAATGTTTCTTATCTGTGAAATAAAAGTAAATAAAAGCTTTGTTGCCATTGAGGGAAATGGTTTCAGCTTAAAAACATAGACAGGAGGTCTGCGTCGCCACGACGTATAGTTACATTTCTGGGAAGCTGCACATCAGGCTACGGTGTAGGGTACAGCGTAGGCTCTAAGTCAATGCAGAGCCTACAATGTAGGGTACTTCAGTAAAAATATTCAGTTACTTTCCACCACTGATTATGTATAAATGTATGTCCTAAGTGAAACCCTGGCAGCATTAGACAGTAATTCTAATGTGCTGGTTAAATGTTAATATGTTACCAGCCTTTCAGATAGAGACAATACAAATGAAAAAGCCCTACAAGATGCTTACCAGATTAAATGGCTGATCGCCTCTATTGTTCTCCTCATCTTTGTCAATAGGAGTCAATAAAAATGTACAGCACAGCAAACTTCACTAAAGTCTCCTGCCGCACTGACTCTCAAGAACAGCTCAGTGTGTATGGGGAGTAAAATGAGCTGAATCAAGTTTTTCTGCAGTATATCCAGGCAAATCTTCAGTCAGTTTCTTCCTCCTCTTGGAATAAGATGCCAAAAACCCCAACAATACCAACAATTGATGTTGACAAAACTATGTGAGAGGATTGTCAGTCAAACTCAGGTAGCTATTTACATCATCCAGGGGAATTTTGACAAACATTGAACAGGTGAGAGGATTAAATCCCGCCTCCTTGATTGATACCAGATATTTGTTTTCGTGGGGAAATTAAACTTTTGCTTTTAAGCCAGTGAGTTCTCTTATCTCTCTATTCTTCAGTAGGTTTAGTCATGCGCGGAGAAGGTGCTCAGAACTTTCCGAATACACTCAGAGAGATTGGGAGGAACTCACTCTGTCACAACCTTTTGTGAAGGGTTTACAGCTTAAAACCGTTGCCCTATACACCGGTGACCCCTTTTCCCCTCCGACTCAAAAGTTTCTCCAAACATCAAACTTGGGATTATCTTTTGATTTCCTTCTAGGTGAAAAGAGTTCTTAAGTCCACAGCTGTGGGGTCTGACAGACAAAGGGGGAGGAGGAGAGACTGCTAAGTCACCATATTTATCATGACTGGGTTACCTCTCCTGTCAGAACCTTTTTTCTTCCACATGCTAATTGGCAATATCTTCCAACACTGCTCCAAACCTCCTCTATCAACCCCCCCTCCCTCCACGCACCCGGCAATACGCCCCCTTTTTTAACTCGCTTTCCCTTTTCTCTCCCCTCTCCCCCTCCCTTCTCCCTGCTTACCCCCATACAGAACCCCTCTCCCTGGCTCGAGGCTGTCCCTCTCTGGAGGGAAGCAGGGTCTGTCAAATCAAGTCGAAAGCCTATTAGCATGCTAATCCACAATAAAAGCTCAAGATCTCCTGGGCTATATTTGTCACATCCCCAAGGTCCAATCAGACATATAAGGAGGTGTTGATAACTTATAACCAAATTCAACTGATTTGCTTTAGCGCTAGACTCTGTGTGTACGCTTGTGGTGATCAGACACACAACAAATCCAATCAAGAGGTGGACTATTTAAAAGCAAAGGCTCCTCAAACGCTCTGAGAAAATACATGTACTGTGCGTGTTGACTGAAAAGACGTTTTTCAGAACAGCTTGGTCTCACTCCCTGAGCTTCAAAATGCGCTGCTTGGGCAGTGTCCCCCGCATCACTATAATGATGCCAGGGGCCCCGTTAAGCATCTGTGTGAGATACACCAGGCTTTCCAACAAGTCCAATGTAAACCCAGAGAAACAGATGTAGTTTAAAGAGCGTGAAAGACCACTCAGGGTGGGCATGAGAGGACAAAGATGGGTCCAACAAACACCAGACTTTGACTCTGGAGAGCGGAGTTCAAGACAAAAAATCAACAAGATTGGTTGTGGCATTTTTGGCACTCAATATTGGGTGTTTTTGACAACATCTGCAATCTTTTCCTAACCATAACCAAGCAGTTTTGTTGCCTAAACCTTACCGCCAACCCCTTAACGCTGCATTTATGCCACTCAAAGTCGGGTGTTTTTAATGGTCATGTCTCTGCCTTTCCAGCCAAGTTTGTGGCACTCAAAACTGGGTGTTTTTTAGCAAATCACCGCAGTCTTTTCCTAACTATAACCAAGTAGTTTTGTTGCCTTAAACCTAACCACTGACCCCTTCTTACTGCTGCCTTTATGTCACTCAAATCCGAGTGTTCTGTAGCAGCATGCCGCTGCCTTTCTGGCCGCGTTTGAAGCACTTAAAGCCGGGTGTTTTTCATTGCCATGCCTCTGCTTTCCAGCCAGGTTTGTGGCACTCAAAACGGGTGTTTTTTAGCAATTCGCCACAATCTCTCCTACCATAACCAAGTAGTTTTGTTGCCTAAACCTAACTGTAGCCCTCTTTTCTTGATTGTTGGTGTTCCCCAGTTTTTCCAGGCTGTGGGTAATAAGCGGGCTACAGCATTTGTTTCTTCCTCTTCGTTTAATTTTTACCAACAAGGCAAGACAGTACTAACACATCCCAACTTAGGGGTGAAGCGACTTCTCTTCTGTGTTGAGCATGAGAAACTCACTCTCTTTTGTGTATCACTCAGACCTGTCCCCACAAAACAAGGGCAGGCAGGAACCAATTAGCTCATAACCAAGGCAACACAATGACTCCAGTTAAATACAGCACATAAAAATATACAAACAATATACAAAGTAGTATATATGACAATGACATAATAATTTACCAGCAACTCAACAATGCTGAATCTATTACTACTTAAATATAAATAAATATTCTGCCCAAGCATCAAAATATGCCGAGTAGGGATGAGATCACATTGTTCCGGAAATACAGTAACATTCATGACAGGCCTACAGAAAGTAAAAGGGGTCAAGTGAAGCCAAGAGGAGACACTGTGATTCTTAGATTCATAGGCCCAGGGGAGCTTTTTACTGAAAGTACCACTCTTGTATCTACGCTGTAACTACATCCACATCTGTAGCTCTATAAATCCAAAAAAGGCCAGCTTTACTGGCATCAACATCTGCGAAAAAAAAAGGTGGATTGACACACAACTTTAAAAACAGTTGCTATTCAGCGGAACAGCATGATGTGTGAAACATGTAATTATGTGATTTGGGCTGTATCCTGTAAATCATTCGGCTCACATCTACAAACCCTGACATGAAAATAAAACCCAATACTTATTAATCCATGTATGCCAACTGAATTATGATTACAATTATTAATTCAAGTCAAACAGACGTACTAGCACATTATCCGTGCCACAGTAACCAAGATTACGATGATAGCCTCGATATTTCTTTTCCATTCTTCTTCCATCACCAGCTCATCTTCTCATATGATAAACATTTCATGCATCCCAATTCATCATCTATTTTCTGAAACACTGACACAGATATGATGAGAAATGTAATGCAATGTGTCTGGCAGCAGCATTAACTTTCAAAAAAAACTTCTCCTGTTTCTCAGAGAGCGCCAGGCATGGCTTGCACATAGGGAGATCAGAGAACATGGCCGCTGTGGTTCGCCTGCTACCATCAATCAGACCCCAAATGGCTTCCCTGACACCACCACTACTCATTTTCCAGCGTGCCTTATGTGGCCACCATCTTGAAAAGAACAGTAGAGGGAAAAATTGGTGAAGAGGAAGGTTGCTTTTTTTGATGAAAGGGGCAAGGAGGGTTGGCTACAATCACTGCCAAATATTCTCCCAACAATAGGTTTCCAAACACATCATCTGGAGAGGTGGGCTGTAGATGTAGTCCAGGTGCACACCAGCAGCGAGTGAGTTCTCTTGTCAATATTGTATGTTTGAAATTTTTGACACATGCTCACCCCTACCTTACCCCTCCGTTGTTAATGCCGTCCTCCCTCCACACACTCCTCTCCATATCTTTACTCGCCTCTCCTTTCTCCCCCCCTCTACCCCTCCCTTCCCTTCCGTGTGCAGAGGCCAGAGTCAAATTTACAACAACTGTCAAAGTCAGGGATGACAGATAAATTAATCTTCTCTTCATGAGTTTACATCCCAGGCATCTGGGCTGCTGATCTGGCCCCTAACAAGCGCCGGGTCTCAGCGAGCTGTCTTTTAAAGCTGATGTTTTCATGGCCAGAGATGAATTACCCTGTCACGAGAATCTATTTATACAGCAGTTAGAGGGTGGGGCTCTGGATGCAGGACAGCGTGATTTCATGGGTTAAGGTCCCCTTGAAGCATCTCTTAAATCTGGTTCTGTCAGACACACATCAGCACCAGGTCCATTTTTGGAGTACGTTTTGTTATAGATTTTCCTCACATATGCGGACGTATTGTTTTCATCAGACCGGTCTGCTATCCGCAGTTTCCGGCTGGCTCGTCCTCTGAACATTCCTCCCTACATAGATCCAAAAGTAAACTTCTCTTTGATAGAGGCTCCATTAGGGAAATTACATTACTGTAGAGTGTAAAAGCATATAGAGCAAATGTAAATTCACATTCATCATCCTGAAGTCAGACAGGAGATGGAGTACAGGGGATGGAGTTGCCCCTGTGGATCATGGGCCCATTATCCAACTCAAACAAATCCAGTGGCTGTAAATGCTTTGAGTCCCACAGGCACTAAATGAGTCTTAACTGACGGACAGGTATATTTTGACAAGGCATGAGAGCTTTTTCATTTACAGGGTACATTCAGAGAGTACATTTTTAGGGGCCTATTTTAGTTATAAACATAAAAGCATCAGCATTAGGAATGCGGAGTAGTACAAGAGAAAGAAGTGTTGATTTAACTTTTAAATCAACCTAAATTCTTTATTTTAAAAAAACAACAACCTTAAAGTCAGTCAGACAATATTATAAATGTACTGACTGCATTTTAAAGTACTAAGACTGGAAGGTATGGCCAAACCTTATTTTTTTTAGGATTAAAGATGATTCAGAATTTCAGTACATTTATTTTTTTTCCTGCATAGAAAGACTAGAACATGCAATACCATTGTTAGCCAGTAGGGCTGGGCAATATATTTGTGATATAATTGCACAGGTGTGTGCCCTCAGCCTGCAGAAACTCACAAAAATTACAACAAAATATATTTTTACACCTCTTTCCTTTATTAACCATTTGAAATCTGAGCAAATTAGCTTGATTTGTTTTTTGTTTTTGTTAAGGAGAAGAATGCAATGACCAACAAAAGAAGACATTACCCCAAAAATTCACAAGAAATTAGTAAACAAAATTAAAAACAAGAAAATTAGTTAAAAAATAAAGTTAAAAACAAACAAGCGAGGAAATGGCCTGGCATAATTTAAAATGTGATACTAATTAATATTATAGATAAAGTTTTTTTTCCCTTGCTTTTTTCTTTTTCTCTCTTTTTTTTTTAGATCATTTTCTAAATCTATCTAAGTTGCTCACTGCCTTTTCCCCCATGTTTTTGAAAGGAATTGCACCAATTTGCTTAAGGTTCAAAGATTTAATTACTTGCAAAAACAAGTGAAAGCAGCACAAGAGAAGTGGGTTAAATGGAAAAATACAACCGTACACATTTAAAATTAAAGTTCCTCTCTTTATAAACTTGACTAACTCAACTGCCTTGTTAATTTATCGTAAAGCACAATTCATTCAAACTTGACAAAAACAAAATAAAACTCGCCAAAGCCATCTTGGTCCATCTTTCAATTGTTCCTACAATCACCACCCCTGGTTTGGGCGAAATAAATTCACCAAATTAGATGTGAAAATACATTTTTCTCTGCTGTTTCTGTTTGTCGTTGCTGGCCTCTTTTTGCTACTGGGTTACCTTGCTGAACAAGAGTCTGTCACTGAGTAGTCTCGTATAGCCTGACCCATCTTCACAGTTTCTGTTAGCACTGTGTTACTGAGCAGTGGCTCATTTTTGGGGGCAGATCATTAAGTTAGCAAAATACGGTGACAAAAATCGTTGAAAACAAAAAATCGACCAATGATATACTCAGCCAACAGCCAGGAAGAATTGTGGATGACTGAGGGAATCAGGAATCAAACATATTGTCAACAAAAAAGGCTAACCACGAACCCTACAGTTTCAGCACTGCCATTTGTTGTCTGAGCTAAAATTGTCACATGACCCACATTATCTAAAGGGGGGCAGTGTTTGTATGTGTATACCACTTGAAAGCCCGTGCTCATGGAACTAGGGTTACGAATGTGTAACTGCTTCCTGAAAGTGCTGATGACTTTCCTGTTTCAGTCTCTCTCCCTCTCTGCCTCTTTCGCTCCCTCTCTCTCTCTCATTCATCTTAAAATGGATTGCTCTGTCACCTGGACTAACACTTTACTGAGAGCAGCCATCAATACTTTTTGTCAAAAACTGCAGGCTGTGCCAGACATGTCATCAATCACCATTTACATAAAACAAAGAGCTTTCTATGACTGCCAGTCAGACGCAGGACTGCTCTGACTTTGCTGAAGATAAAAGGAGCTGTTTCATAGGTCCACAGAGACACTGACTGCACCACAGGCCTACATGTGTTGTCAATCTCAGACCAATTGCTATTGGTTTGCAAATAGCAAGCGATAAATCAGTTATTTGATCTCATCCATAATACCCGAGGTGAGCCTACAGCTTTAAGGAACAGCTCTAGATGAACCGACAGGTTAATGTGTAGATGGATGTAAATAGCACCAATGGGAAAATTACTCTTATAATGTTACGGAAAAATTCAACAATTTATAACAAGACGAAGGGCTAATGACAAAATGCAACTGTAACATTTGATTGCTTCACCAGCATCTGCGGCGTGTCAATGTCCACCTGTGTTTGGACGAGTTCATAAGTCAAGAGATATGAACGGCATCCACCTCCCATCCATCCCCAGTAGACGAAAATAAGCCAGTGTTGATATGAAACACACACCGGCCTCGGAGGCCTGGCTCATACATTCACAGCTTCTGACACCCAGAGGAAAGCAAGATTTCATATCATTTATTTAACAGAAGAAATATGGTAATCTTCCTTATAATTGTTCCCGCTTCAATCCATATTTTTCCAGACAAATACAGTAAGCAGACCAAAAAATTCAGAGATAATCTATTCAGCCGATATGGTTTGTTATTTTGAAAATAATGTATTGCATAAGCACTAAAAACTGATTCACTAGAAACTAACAAGATTTCTTCTGTTTTCTTCTCACCTAAGGTTTAGCAAAGGCGCACACATGCATGCCATGTGAGCGTGCGTGCATACATACGCGCGCACGCACACAAAGAATTCAATTTGGAAACCATCACTGGAGCGCAGAGGAGAACTGGAAAGTCATATTGCTATAATGCTCAGATTATCAATCATTCTGACATTTTATTGGCTTTATCACTGTACATACCATTAAAATGATGTCTGGCCCAGATTGTCAGGGGGCAAACATTAAACAGGCCAGGATTAAAATGCAGATCCCAAACACCTTCCCCTCTGCTGCTGAAATTGCACAGGACTAGGCAGCTGACTTTGGATGTGCTGTCAGCGGAGACATCGCATCAACACGGAGCCAGGCTGACGAGTAGATAGATAGTGTCACACTCAGGAAATGCAGAGGCTTCCCTCTATTTATCACATGCTGTAGTCAGTCAATGCACTAAAAGAGTGATAACAAATGAGGGGAAGAAACATCTATTAATCTCCCCTTGCACTCCTAATCAGACATCATTGGCAAACTCCTTTGCACTAGAATGACATGCGGCTAGCCTACTGCTCATGAAGGAACATATTAATACCAACACTCTTGCTATTAAAAGTAATTTTGGTGGCTCTGAAGCAGTGAGGAAAGCAAATATCCATATTTCAAAAGATCTTGACAGTTAAAAGGTTGTTAATGGGCATTTAAATGCTAGTGCTGCTGCCAAGCTGGCAAAGAGAGCCATAAAGCAAAAGAAATGTCTCCTCTCCCTCAAAACCTTTAATCAAAGCCATGTACAGCAAGTATACCACTCTGCCGCCTGTGCACGGTAAAAAGAAAGGAAAAGTTTTACGGAAGTTCTTCTTTTTACTTTCTCCTGAATCAGTGTAGTCATAAAATATGTATGTTTATGTTTTTTTTCGTCTTTCCTAGAAAATGTAAGCCCTTCGTTGGGAGTTTGGTAATATAATATTTGTGAATTTGGCTACAAAAAAGTACAATTAAAAGCACATTATGTTGATTAATTCATTACATATGTCACAGTTTGGGGTTTTTTTGTATTTCTGACTGAAGAGCACAGGCCAGAAATAATAAGTTAAATTATAAAATGACATAATACCGTGCCTGGAAAATGTAACACACTGTTGTGAGCTTGTACTCTTGATGAAAATGTAGTGTTTTTCCATTTCTACAAATATGAGATGTTTGGTTCACATCCAGATCTATCTAAATTGTCTCATTGTGGAAGAGGTCTGGACATAAAGTGAGAAAGTGTATTACAACAAGTCTGACAACTTACATGACCTTACTGACAGCTTTTTTTTTTTAAATTGTTTCCCTGATCGCAATAATAGACTGAAGAAACACAGTTAGCAAAACTAGCCATTTTAAGCCTTTAACTAATTCCAGCGATTGAACCTTCGCTAAGTCCCTCTGTCTTCTTCTCTCTGGAATCACTGTTTCATTGTTCCAAAAATTTGATATTTCTTCAGGGAGTGCAGTTAGTTGCAGCTTGTCAGACAATCACAAAGGGGCGGGGCTTAGCAAAAGGTAAATTCATCATAGACTAAAAAAGGGAAACCATGGCCAAAACACCTACATTACCGCCAGTATTTTCACTTTTGCTTACGATTTAAGACAAGTGTAGATGTCATGCACCAAGTCGACCCCTACAGTAAAGGAATATCTGAGGGGAAAATCTCTGACAGTTATGATGATTGTTTGACTTTGTTTGCTGTGTCAGTCATAAGAAGAAATCAGCACAGCTCATACTGTCACAGGGGAGTTTTTACTGGTATTTAATAGACTGCACGGAGTTGTAGCAGCAGAGATCTCAGACCTCTGTTCAGTTTCAAGATTTCATATGTAGTTAAATTTATAGTTACGGGGCTTCATGATACATACAGTATATGGAGGTCCTGCTGAGGTTGCATTATTCATCTTCACTCCATTCCCATTGTTTTTTTTTTTTCAAGACACATATTACATATGACTATAGTTTTCCCAGAACACAGCCTCATAGCTCATATGTTAATCATTACATGGGATAGATGTGCACAATATGAATGTGACCAATAAACATTAAATCGGTGTAATCTAAATCAATTTATTGCGCAATGCCTGCATTTCTGATGAGACTGCTACTTTTACATGTGAAAATATTTCCAGTCTTTATATGATAAGATCCATTGTTAACGTTTAAAATATTATTTAAAGGAGCAGTTTGTAGAATTTAGCAGCATTTTGCAGTGAGAACTGCAGATTTCAACCAGCTGAATCTTCTCTCATGTGCCAAGCATGAACTTAAAAAAAAAAAAAAGGAAATGAACAACTGTCAACATCATTGTTCTGGGCCTAACGTGATTTTACATTCTCTGATTATAATAACATGTAGCCTATACACCGATTAAAAAAAACATTTAAACATTTCTACAGCTAAACCATGACTGTGTAAGTGCGAGTCAGTGTGCGGGCAGTCCTTCTTTCAACACTTCTACAGCTAAAATGTGCATCACACATCCACAACCCAGCGCCTTTTCCTCGAAATTTTGCCAAACCTCAGTGACAGTGGCTCGTCTTAAGTCTTCCTAGCTAGGCTAACTATGGATTCCAAATCCAAAATAGGAAAATGTAATAGTGTCTGGACAGATTTGTTTGCTTTCACTGTCAATGCTGCAAAGTTAAAGTAGCAAATAATCATGAATAGCATGTTGATAGGCTAATTTAGATACTTTCATTAAGGCTCAAAAATGTTTTGTGGCTCCATACTGATTTTTTTTTCCTTTTTTGGGGCAAAAATTGCTCTTTTAACAGTAAATGCTGGCAACCCCTGGTCTGTCTAGAGCCAGCATTTGGTTTGTCCTCTCTGGGCCACTGTAGAAACATAGCAGTGCAACATGGCGGACTCCATAAACAAGGACCCACTCCCTCTGTAGATATAAATGGCTCATTCTACGGTAACAAAAACACAACTATTCTTATTTTCAGGTGATTACACACTAAGGAAAACATACTTATTGTATTATATTCAGTAGCTTGCCATTATTTCCCTTCTACATTCTACACAGTGGACCTTTAAATATCTAAAGTGATGAGCAGTATTGAAACGTTTTGGGTGGATTGACAGTAAATCCAATGCCTGAGTGATAAACAGGAGTCAGAACATTGAATTCTCGGGACTATGAATGTCTCCTTGTTCTCCAGAAAAGAAGAGGAAGCTCACGGTCTAACGTATAGGTCTCATGACTAGACACAAGGATTATCTACATCATTTCCTCATTAGTGGCGCCCCAGACTAGACCCACAGTAAACCTATAGGGGTTTCACATCATGAAATCAAACTTACATCAAACACTATCTAGCATTTAGGTTAGCTGCTGTAAACACTTGCTGAATGAGTTAAATCCCAACACGTCCTGAATGAGCTGTTATCCACAGTATCATATCTGATCACTTCACCAGTGTTAAACAAAACGGGCAACAAATGTTGAGATAATTGTAGCATATAGTTTTGATCATGTGCTAGCCTCTCTAATGAACTGTCACAGCGTAAACGCAAATGACTGCCTGCCTGTGTGAACTGTACAGACGAACAGACACGAGTCCTCCTGTACGGGGACTTTGAAGCCTGTCACAAAAGGCTTGAGACGGCACTGTTCCTCTCATTAATCTCCCAATAGAGGAAATGAATAGACTGACTGGGCTCGACATTTTTTGTTCTCTCATAAAGAGAAACACAGAAGAGCTTGGAATGAGACTCCACACATTATGAAAGCTATTATCTCCAGCTGCCAGTCTCGGTAAGAGAGAGAGAAAGCTGGTAATCCAAAACTAATAGGCAGAATGAGAGGTGCAAAAAAGTAGGGGACTGGGTCAGATCATCTCCCTCTCTCCTCCAATTACTGACAGACAGCTGAGAATATGAAATGAGACTGAGGAATGAGAAATATTCATATTTTCTCGGCATGGTATTAAACCCTGACAAAGTAAAAGAAAATTGGTGGTTTCAATTTTGACAAAGTATCGAATCTGACAAGATATTAAACTGATCTCAAAACACAGACTGTCTGTATCATTGCCAGGACAAAATAGGATGTTCTCATCTTGGGTCATAAAAAAATTTATTACTCCAAAAAAAAAAAAAAAAAGACAAATTGACATTTTCAAAATGACTGTTTCAATCCCTTTCATTAAATTATCAGGCTAACAGCATAGCCTGATGTTTACAGCAGGACTCAACTGGCACCAGTCCCTCAGCCACCAAACCACTGAAAATAGCAAGCATGACATAAAAGTACTCGATCTGCAGTCAGTCACCGCAAACAAAATCCCCTCGAATCCTTGATGACTGCAGGACACTCATCTACCGCACGCATCCATCATCAGAGAGCTTGCCAGGAGGTCATTGAATATAACAGACTATCCAACATCCAGACGATGATTATCATCAGATACAACCACAGCCAGGTATAGAGACATTCAGTATATCTTGCTTTGAAAAATACACAACATTCAGTTATAGGATCTTTTTATTATGACCTATCATTATTTGAATGACAAATATAATTCTAAGCTTTCTTTTTCCTCATGTTTAATATAAATTTGCACTGCATGAATTCTCTCCAAGATCTCATCTATTTTCAGGTCAAATAATATCCAAAAACCACACACTTGCATCACCAGCACCCCATGAGAAATTTGGTCATACAAGCCTTTTTTTTTTTTCTTAACGCTTCCGGATATTCTTTTCAATTCTGGGTACCTCGAGCATCCTCCACTGGCTCTACCACTTCAAAAACACACCTCATGAAAAAATCAGGAGGCCTGTCTGACATGTGTCCCCGTGCCCTGATGGCATGCCAACACCAAAGACCAGCATTGATTTTCTGTAACGCGGGGTCGGATTAGCCCTCTGCAGGGATTAGCTGCCTGTGCAAGGCCTCGGGGTTCGCTATAAAACTAATAATTAATTTAAACAGCCGGGCCCATGGAAGGATACACTCACTACACGTTCACAGCATGGGAGGGGGGTGAGTATGAGTGACGGACTGTCTGGCACTCTGTGAAAGGAACAGCTGTGTGTATTTATAGGCCTACTGTATATGCAACTTGGATCTGATGATTACCTTCGTAGTTGCACCTCTGTCTTGCTGTGGCCCCACATGGCCACCACTACACATTTATACCCGTTCCTGCTACAGATTAATATGTAGTGTTAATTAGAAGTGTTTATCCATTAGGCTTGGTTTAATGACTTAAATTGTCACATGACCTTACCGGTAGCCAATTAAGATTGACAGGGAAGTGCTTAGCTGATAAGCTCAAGCTGACAAGAACACATGCTACTACGCTCACGCTGTTCTGAAATCACAACAAAGGTCATAAAGATACTGTGTGTAATCAAGAATAGCCGTAAATGTCTGTAAAAGACAGCAACCATGCTGGTCCTGGTCAGACTGGATAATCTAATTGTAAACAAAACCAGTTAATTGTATCTGAGCCATTAAAAATGTCTGACTCTAAGATATTTTTGTATCAACACTGTCATATACTAATTATTCTTTTACACAATATACTGTGATATGAAGTCACAATATGCAGAGAAGAAAAACAACTGTGGGAGTTAGGGCTGAATAAGAAAACATATCAAATACAGTTGGGTCGGATTCCGGTTTTGCTGGTCTGATCCAGTGTACAAGCTGAAACCAGTTTGATTTTATACAAACCGGCTAAACCGGCATTTGTCACTATGACACAATCTGGTAAATCAAAAGTAGCCTGTATATCAGCAACCTGTGCTGACTGCATCACAAATTCAACTTGTATTGCATTAGTAATAAGCTACATGACAACATGATAAACATGTTGTTGTCCGACAGGCCATGTGCAAGGTCAGCAACATGAAGGAGGTCAGGTTTCAGTAGAGATGGGCGGGAGAAAGAGTGGCACATGTTGTGTTTGTTTACTAGAAAGTTCATGCGTTTTTGTGGGTGACGACACGAGACGTGACTGAGTTGGAAAACTAAAACTGCATCAACATGGCAATATTTTGGATTTGAAGCCTTGAAAGAGATTTCAGAACTGGCCATGAACGATGCCATGGGCTGTTCTGAACTGAAATTTTTCGGATGCCCTGTTTCTATATGACTGATTCATTAAGCTGAAACGAGGAATTATCTTTATGATACCTTATAATTTTCACTACAAAGCCTAAATAAGGTGGCAGCTGACTGGAGGTAGATCAGCAGGAAGCTGAAAGCATTTAGTATAAGGTAAATGACCATCGCTAATGACAACCTACGCTGCATGCTGTTATTGTAGCCTATGACATTTCCAGTAAATATCACAATTTTCAATCAATTCAATAAGCTTTATTGGCATGCCATTTCTTATGTGTTGCCACAGCACAAGTACAACATAAGACGGTGAAAATTTAGAAACAATTTATAACCATGTATTACTACAAATGCATTTTAATGGAGAAAAAAAGCAGAGTGTGTTCTGTGATGAGATGGACTATATGTTGTTGTGTTGGTTGTCTCGTAGGCTGTGACATGCATTGACATATCTTGCTGCATCTATGGCGCTGACACTATTTTCTGTAGCATAGCAGATGTTGCATTTTAGTCTGATCAGAGAGTGAATCAAAATCTTGGAGTTTACATTTAATTTTTGTGAAGAGCTTTGTTCTGATGTCTTCGTATGCGCAACACTGTAGCAGGAATGTTGCTCTGTCCACCTGTCTCTGTGGACAGAGCTGACACAGCCTGTCTTCTCAGTTTCTATGGCCGATATACAATATATGGCCAATATAAAATGTTTTAAAAGTAATGTTACAAATGTAGGAAGATGGCAAAAAGGCTACTCACCCATCTTTTAAGTGGTTACATTTCCAGTCTGATCTCAATCGCATATATAATGGCTTCAATGTGGACAGAGAGCTCCAATGTTACGCGATGCAATGCAATGGTTGGATGTCCGTTTGCTGTCAGGACATGATGTCATTATGTTCCATCTGAAAGCAGCTGCTTGGTCAAGTGTGACACCTGTTAAAATTCGGTATAACTAAACCAGTTTGAAGTTCGTTTTACATTAGCCCAACCCTAGCATCAAACAAGGCAAACATGTCTCAACAAATTCAGCAGTTCCCCTTTGGGGCCAATCACATAACTCTCTCATCTGAGGAGCTGACATCTCCAAAATCACCACTGTGGCATCCTTCACCTGTATGTCTGTTAACAAAAAGGAATGATTCACATTCAACCAAATCAACCCATCACGCTATGAAAACAGCGACTGTCAACAGTGCTTTGTGCCTGTAAAGCAACACATCAGTTTTGTGTGCCATGCAGTTCAGACTCAGTGAGTATATTTATGTAACCAAATGCCTTGAAATGAATGTTGTAGTATTTATTGACATTAAGAGGCCTATACACTACCCAAAACAACGAGCCTAAAGCTGTATGAATAAAATGTCTAAGGACGAATGTGTGTTTTACTTGAAGTGAAACAAAAACAATGAAAACCATCACAAGTTGAAACATTTCACCGTATCCCTCTGTTATCATCCCCCTTCCTTTTACCTAGCTGCCAATAAGGGTTGCCATAGTCAGAGAAGGTAAAGGGATTTCTCCTTCTCTTCAAAAGACTTTGATCTGACTGACACACAAACGGCCCTCAGATCACAAGTCTGCAGACCCTGTTGGGCCTCTCTGCCTGGTCTGCTTGTACATGTACACTTGGTCCCTATGAGGATTCCTTACCCTCCTCCCATTTCCCTTCATCTTCCCCTTTATCCCTTCTTCTTCCTCCTCCTCTGCCTCCTCCTTCTCCTCCTCTTCCTCTGCTGTTTGGTGTTTTGAAACATCTGAGTACAGACATGTTCTGAGCTTTGGAGGACCCAGGGGCCCGAGATCCAGACAGAGGGAGAAAATAAAGAAACTCTACAGTGCCCACGGTGCAAAAGCTATCTCACCATTATCACTGGGGAGAAACTCTTAAACATCACCAAACGTCTGGACAGACAGAGGAGATCAGAAGACTGTTTGGTCTGTTGTTCACATAATCATACTGTCAGCTAATGGTGCAGTCAGCAGCTCACAGTGGAATCACTATGATTTGAGTCAATGCATTTATCCTAATGGAAAGACAGTGTTTTATGAGGGAAAACAGAGAATAAGAATACTGTACAACACAGGCTGCTGGCCCCAAAATGGAAGGGTTGTTCCTTGTAGTTTTCCAGCACAGACGTGTCAGCAGCATGGACATGAAACATGCCGTCACTGTTTCTTATCTCAATATGTCCCTGGGTGGAAAAGTGAGGCAACAGCTTACTGATGTCTTGCAGCCTGCCTGACCATTAAAACATATTTCCATGCTGATGGATGTCAGATGTAGCCTCAAAAAAAAAAACATAGCTTGCCCTTGATTTCTGAGCTCATTCCCAACTACAGTTTTCTAAACTTATTCTTCATGCTTCGCAAATGGAACAAGCAAACGCAGACTATAAACAAGTTAAAATAATCCAGGAAAGGGGAGAACGAGAGTGCAGCCGGGTGAGAGCACGGGGGCCGTTATCTACCGCAAATCTTCCTGTCTGACCAATATCAAGTTCTTGGGATGGCGGTTTGGAAGGACAGTCAGTGGTTTTTATAAGTGAAAGCTGTGAAAGATGTGAGTAAGTTTATCTGAAATGGAAACAGGAAATGAGTTACAGCTGTGCTGAGAATGTGGCACAGCTGTCCAGAGCCAGAGATGGTTTAAGCATTCTACAGAAGTGCAGAAAAAAAAAAAAAAAAAAAAAAAGAAGTGGACTCACCCACGAAGGCTGTTGGGGGCCTGAAATTGCAGAGCAAGCAAATAAGATGGCCTGCATGCACTGTAGTTTATCACATCAAGAACAGCAAACCATGATCAAACCTGACTCAAATGATAGAGGTTAAAAATTATTATATTAGTCCCTCGTCTTCACCGAGATGTTACAGCAAATTCTTTTAATAATCATGAGGCCTTCAAGAGCTGCTATCTCTAATAACAGCATCCAATTGCATTTTATGGTCATAGGATTTATTCATCAACTGACAACATTTATCATGCAGCCCTCTTAAAAAATCATCCCCTAAAATTCAAAACATGGCAAGAACTGCAATCATCCTCTAAAATCTTGGCAAGAATACACCCGTGTATCTGTCTTCACTTTTCACCCCTGGGCCTTCTAGAAAAGACTGTGAGAGATTGAAAGCCATGAAGCGACCAAAACTGCCTGGACCATACCAAAAGAAGCTCCTTTGTTCCTCTTCCAAAAACAGGCTCCAAACCTTTTCTTTTTTCCTTTTTTTTCCATTTGGGATCCAGCCAAGGGAAGTAGAAGTATGGCTGCCCCTCTCCATGCTCTGTTCTAATATGTTCCATGCCTTCCAGTTGCTTACATCATCAATCTGGGAGATGGCTAAGTGTGATGGGGTGAACATAAACAGTGCTTGAGTTATGGGCTAAAAGAGACACAGGTTGTGGCTCAAACATAACTTCAAGCCCTCTTTCCTTTTTTTTTTATTAGAAAACGCTCATACAGAGAAGTCCTAATCGCTGGCAGGTATTCTCAATGACCTTGCATGTATTATGTACTTTAAAAACCAGCGCCGCAGAGGGAGAGGGTTGAAGAAAAAGGAAGCAGCTTTACAATATCAAAATTCACCCACATCAACTTCAAGCAGCAAGCTTGTTATTGACAGCTGAGTGCCAGTCCTAATCATCTCCCTTTTAATGCTTGCTTAAAAATGCACACCCTCATGTCAAAACCTGAGCACACATTAACTCTCCCCAAATCGTCTACTTACTAAACATGTCACTACTGAATTATACATCTGACTTTTTCCCCCCTCTCATATTTACATGGTGTTTCGGCAGAATTTGTGTAGCAGTTGTAAAGTATTTAATAAGTGTTTAAATATGTACGAGAGTCAAGATCTTAGCTGGTGCATGCACTGTACAGTGGATGTTTACGCAATATCAAAAGACTCTGCTACGCCTATCAAAATGAGTAAGACATATGGATGGTTTGTTTTTCACTTGCCAAAATAGAAAAGGGAGTGTGTCCACTTGGGCCCCATCAGGTCAAATCATAAAGATCCATCACTGGCTTTGCACTCTGCTAAAACGCTAAGGAAACATATTGTAGATTTTAAGACCCTTTTTATTCAGCCAGACTGTGTACTAAAACTAATTGGATTTCTGTCAATGGAAAAAATATATCCCTGGGACAGCTTTGAACTCAATAGCTCTGACTATCCAACTGCACATGAGGGAGTGGGACCTTGCCACATGCCAAGCACCAGGGAGGAAAATTAAATCGGTGGTCAACATAAAATATTAAAATAGCATGGTATCGAATTTTTGAAAAATGATGTCAGGGCGGCTCATTATGGCCAGCAAGGCAGTGAATTAAGCTATATTTAGTGGGTGATAATTGAAATCATAGCTGTAGTCATTACCACTGACAAGTTTCTAAATAATACCCAATAAATCCGCTCTTTTTAGCAAGGTCCCCGTGACAGCTGGCAGTGCTGAAAAATATAAAGTAGAGAAACAGAATCTCTTTTCCTTTCTTTCCTCTCTCCCTTCCTCCCTGCACCCCCCCAACTCTTCTTTCTCTCTCTCTCTTAGAGCCAATAAAATGTCAGCTTTTATTCTCCTCCTCCAAAGTGTTGGCTAGATGTCAGCAGACCCTTCTAAAGCTCTGCCACTGCAAGCTGAAGGCCTGTAAATCTCTGTGTCAGTGGCACGCCATCCGTCTTGGGATATACAATAAAAAATGTGACGCAGTCATAAAAGGAATGGCATCGCTGCCCAGTATATATAATGTGAACAAAAGGAACATAAAGATGTTCCATTCCATTCAGAATCGGAAACCACAAGATGGCCTTATATTGAAGAAGAGAGGAGGATGTGGATTGCCCTGGAAGGCTGATGGCAGCTCCTGACAGTGATTAACAGATGGTTCCCCTGCCATCAGTGGACTTTTGTTGTGTTTTTACAGAGAGATAAAGATTTATACTATATATGTTACACTGAGGGTAAAGGAACTGTGCAGCCAGATAGACTGGCTGCTCCACTGTGCAGCCATGGCTTATTCCTCCGTGCCGTTGACCTCCATTGATGTCCAAAAACTATTAAAAGCAGATCAATGGGCCACACTGTTGCAGTGGGTGATATGTTCCTTTATTATGATTAACATGGGCACTGTAGTTTCTGATTCAACCCCACCTGCTGCTACAGACACTCACAAAAGCTGCATTTATACTTCTGCATAGAATCGACACCCTACCTAGGGTCTACGTCGACGCAGAGCCTACCTCCTGTCTATTTATGTGAGCTGAAAACCATTTCCCTCTTTGGAAACGAAGCTTGTATTTACTTTTATTTCACGGATAAATTGTGAAGACAATAAAGCCTCCACAAAAAAGCATTTTACATCTTGTGTGTAATTTATCCTGGTTTATGAGCAGAGGAAATCTCTGCTGGTCGCTACGCTAATTTACACAATGTAAAATACCATAGGCTTGTGCTAATAATGTTAGTATGTTGTATTTGTTTGGAAAAGGTGTTCAGTATTAGAGAGTTGTTTTGTTGGTGAACCTTGAGAGTTGTAATGGAGCCGAATTTTGTAACGTTACATTTGTTAAATGTTGCTGTTGTCCCTGGCTTCACATGAGTAGAGGAAAAGTCTGCTAGCCGCTCGGCTAACTTATACAACGTAAAATGCAATAGGCTTGTGCTAATAATATTAGCATGTTGTAATTGTGGGGAAAATGTGTTCAGCAAAACACAAGTGCTTTTTCTGTGAATACTGCAAATTACAGTGAAGCCAATTTGTGTACTTGTGTTTGAAACTGTCGCTATTAAGTCATGTTTGATGTGTGTTTTGGGTGTGTTTTGAATCAAGTAAGCTTTACAGCACTTCACAGAAATCCAAGTGTCGACCAGTGTTTTGGATGTGTAACTGCAGAGTGACACAGACACACCACCACACAAGTACCAATGCTAACAACAGCGCAGGCTCTGTGTGTAGGCTACGGCGTAGGGTCTGCATAGAGCCGACGTCCAAGTATAAATCCCACCAAAGGCATCTAATGTGTAATCATCCGCCATTTCAAGCAGTCCTGAACAAATACACAATTTACTTCTGCTTTAGTACCATTTGCTTAAAACTTTAGTGCCCAGCTGTTTTAGGAAGTCATGGAGCCTGTTTGAAAGATGAATCTATATATTTGTGACCTACTTTTAAATGTTTACATCCTCAGCAGGAACCAGTGGGTTTGGGACTGATTGCCACAGACAGTATAGGGAAGTTGGAAAGTAGAAACAGATTACAGCGTTGTTGGTTTTGGTCCTTCTGTTGAATTTGCTATGAAACCTGAACAGATTTTGCATCATACTATTCCAGTGAAGATAAGATAAGTAAATATCTCCAAATACAGACAAGAGTCTATCAAGTTTATCTTAATTCTTGGTTGCTTGACACTCAGCAGCTATCTCTCCAGAGAACTGATATGTAACTCATTGTTGCATACATGTATACTTGTGCAATACTTTGGGCAACATCAAGGATTGTTGTGCAGTGTTGCTGAATGGTTTGTGGCCATAGTGATACTGGCCACTTCCTTAAACTAGCCTGGCAGAAGGAGTAAGAAAATAGTTTCACTTACATGACTTTACAATGAGTGAAACCACATCAATTTTCCAAGAAGAAGCCTATCCATTTAGCCATCTTTGTTCTCGCTAACCCTTTTTACACAGAGATCCCGCGATAGGGCCACAAAGAAGACTCTTTCTTATGCTGCCTTTCCTTTTTTTATACAGAACCAAACAATGCCAGAATAATGTCGCCCCAGTGTGTGATTTTAGATGGCATGCCGGTGCTCCAGAAGCAAAAGAGTTGTGACAGGCGTGACATGTAACACAACAGTGTCAGCCTCTTGTGTGACATACATCATAGGCGTCAGGCTGTGCTTTCTAAACAACAACACTGTAATAAAATGGCAATAACAGTCATTTACCATCCCTTATGCTTGGAGCGTAAGGAGTTCCCTAACGTCATTGTCTCCCCAATTTGCAGACATTATCTGCTAATTTCTTCTCCTTTGAGTTAGCTGCTAGCCACAGCTGGCTGATTTTTAAATATCCCGGCAGTGGGTCGTACACATAAGATGTCGTCAAAACATCACACCAATCCTGTCAGTTATCTCTTTTACACAGATGCCGATTGGCACTGTTACTACCTCCACTGCCAGCTTAAAGGCGAGACAACTCTGTACCCTCATTCCATGACTGTACCTTTCATACAGAATGGCAAAGCGGAGTAACAGCACAACGTCCCCACTAGGGCTGGGCGACGTGTCCTGAAAATTATATCACGATATTTTTTAGGCTATATCTCGATACACGATATATACCTTGATATTTTTAAATCATCAATGCTAGGAGCGGGAAGTAAAATTGAACATAATATTTCTGACCAAATACCCTGTCTGTTGTGACAAAGTTGTGGGGATGCGACTGTTTTGGCATTTTTTTCCAGTTGATATTAACACAATGAGATTTTTTTTATCAATAATCATTGATAACATGGATATAATAACTACATGGGTTAAGGCAAGCTTTAAAACAAATAGAAAAGTCTGGTAAGTTGATACATTTGCATCACTTTGCTGTAAAGCAGCCTTTAAATGAGGGGAAAAAACTAAATTTATGCCATATAACGATACAACGATATCCAAATCTAAGACAATATATAGTCTCATATCACGATAACAATACTATATCTTTATATTGCCCAGCCCTAATTCCCACCTTCAACAGGCAGTGTAAAATTGGCTTCTGTCACCAAGGTAAAAAATGCTGGATGACTGTAGATCTGACTCCATCCAGTTCATGCATGTAGTTTTGTATACAGTAAGTGTTCAAAATGCTTTTTATTCATAGTCCAAACGCAGCTCGGTAAACACGAGGCCCAACGTATAGGAACGAATCAAACAGTTGGTAGATCTTAATGCTTGGTCTATGAGCATGTGTACCACATTTGATGTGCTCTATTAAAGGATAAAATATGCAGTTCATCTGCAAACTTCTTCTGCCCTTCAGGCACATTTTTGTTAGAGCACATTTAGCTAAAGAGTGAAAATACATTGCTGGACATAGAAAACACAAAAATAAAACAATGGACATAATGAAGGCCACATTATTGTGGTTTGGTTGCAATTTGTGGAGGAGCTTTCATTTAATTCTAAGTTGTCACTTTTGCCAAAGAAAGAAAACAGATTTTAGCTGACTTCTACTTACATTGGAAGACCGTTGTTTTAATTAACTTAATGCAGCGAGAGGTTCTGTGTCAGATGCCTACAATAGAAGGTTTTACAGATCTTTCCAAAGACATTAAAACTGACACTGTCCAGAGTGTCCAGAATATAATCTAATTTAAATCACTTGAGCCATCACATACCACACATATGATTTTTATAATAGAACAAATTACTTTTTACTTCTTCACTAGAGGACTTAGTGACTCAGGCTCTCTGCTGGCACTTGTTTAACTGTCCTCAACAGCGACAGAGGTGTTTGCAGAAATCACATAAAAGAAAATGTGATATAACCTCAAATTGGAGAGATGGAGGAAAAGACAAGCCATCCATTAAGCATAACATCCTTAGCTCCATGTCATCCCATCACTTTCCCAGGAGTAGTACATCATTTAAAAAAAACGTCCCGGAGAAAATTAAAAAGGTCATTTTTCCCACATACCATGGAATGACTCAAAATATCAATGTCCTTGATATGAATAACTTATTTCCTGCCAGACCATGTCCCTCTCATCTGTCTGGTTTAAATCTGTTAGGGCTGGGAGAGCTCTGCATCCTCCTTAATTTATGAGACACAGATCAGGTTATCCTAGAATATCGGCCTAAACAGGCCTGATAGATCGGATATGGAATATATTTCCTCAGCAGAACAGAGTACGCCACCACTATTACCAGACACACACACACTCTACGCTCCCAGTTAAGTGATTTGAGGACTTCATACTGCCAATGTTTCATCTCCTCTCCTCCTAACTGACACTTTATCTGCATACCGGCATCTCTGAAGATTGAACACTTAGGCAAGACAATGACAGGCTCTCTTGCCGTTGTCACTTCTCATTCTAGGACTGGTCTAATGCCTCTTACTGGGCTTCTGCCAATAACAGACCCCCTCCTCCCCTCACCATCAAACAACCAGAGTCTACCTAGCTTGGATAGAAAAGGAGCACTTGATGTCTGTGACACTCATTTGTCAATTAGCAGGCCCCTTCCCGTGTTGACATACAGCAACTTGAAAGACAGAGCGGTGCCTGTGACGAATTAAGAGAGACAGATGAGTGAGGCATGAGCGGCGGAGTAATACTATAATGTTCTTTAGATATGAATATAAAACGACACAGCTGACAGGCCATACAAGGTTTTATTTCATTTCTCAGTGTACCAGGCCTCCCTACTTTGTCTTCTTTGTTCTCTTTTCATCAGACTACTTACATCTCATTTTGACAGCCGGGCGACATTTAGAGCACTTTCGTTTTAAAACGCGAGTTAGCATACTTGATTTGTCATTAAAATGCAAAACGCCTGCCATCACCAACATAGCCTGGGTGAGCACATACACCCTCAGACACACACAGACACAGGCACACACAAACTGTACACACACACACATACTGTACACACACACATACACAGGTAGCTGAGGTTAATATGCAATGCAAGAGTCCAATATGGAGCGCTCTTTCTTAATGGCTGGCTTAATTTAAACTTAAAGGTGCAGTCAGCGATTCTAATCCAATACACTTTTTGTCAAATTCAGCAAATATCTCCTCATGGTTCACTAGCTGACCGTTCTGTGTGTGCACTGAAAAAAAATCTGGTGTTTAAACACAGCCCTGGCTCTGTGAACAAACAACGAACCAAGCCAGACAACACTATTCTAGCCAATCAGCAACATGGGCATCATGCTTGTGCACAGGACAGTGGAAAGGCCATGGATATATAAAGAGAAAGGCAATGGTAGCGAGAGGGATGGTAAAACTGGCACATGCTAATTGCTGTCTCCACCTTTCAAAGTCTCATGTCAGGAGTTCATATGCTACAGATATTTTTTGAAGTACAAATAAAGTAAAGTTCTACATGGTCAAACATTTAAAGGTAACTGCTGTATCAGCTTTACCAAATTTGACCACCACCTGCAATAATATAGTGCACGCATGTGAATGTGAATGCATCACTTCTAACATTAACTGCAACAGTGTGGAACGGCGTGAAAAACAAAAAGTCCGTGAGTCCTCTTTGGTCTGCATGATATAAATGTTACCTTCCGCCAGTACACACAGACCCCTATGGATTTCGCATGCAGCCCAAAATTTGCGACCCTGCGACCTGCAATCATAGCAAGCGCGTGACTGCACATGCTTCAGTTACAAGATATAATTTCTCCACACTCCAGTGGAGTGTGGTGTGGTGGCGCATGCAACTCAAACTGGTTTTGCCAAGAAGAAGAAATGGATGCTTGTTTGAAGTGAAGTTGTGTGAGGAGATCCGCTGTTGCATAATTCGTGCTGTCGTGAAGTCGCCATTTTCTTTCCTAATGCACATGCATCTTATTCTTCTTCTCGATTTTCATGGTGGTTGGCAAATAACCTTATGGTGCATTACTGCCACCAACTGGAATGGAGCGTGGATCGGGAAATAGGTGCGCATGTAACACGGTAGGGGTGGTAAAAAAAAACCAATACAGTGTAATATCGCGATATTTTTGTGTGGCGATATTGTATCGTCACACAGTGCCAAGTATTGACTTTTTTAATCATATAGATTATGAATACTACAAATATAAATTGAGCTTTCGTTTTATTGCTGCTGCAGAAAAAAAAAGGCTGAAGTGAGATGAACAGACTGAAAACTTTATTTTATTAGATGAAACAGATGTGGACAGTGTTCTCATTTGGCGAAATAATTTACAGTTTAAAAAAAAGGCAATAAATTGCAATATAATTTATCGCAACACTCAGCATATCGTAGTACATTTAAAATTGCAATAGTATTGTATTGTGATTTAAGTATCATGATAATATTGTATCGTGGAGCCTCTGGTGATTCACAGCCCTAAAACACCAGACTGTCAAAGACCCTCATTTGCACTATGAATGGAACCATGTGCACGTCCACGCCACCAGTACAAGTCCGCAGCTGTCTCCAATTGCAGAACATAGAAGATCTGAAATTAAAACTTGCGGTTAAAAGCATTTTTCATGTTACCAATAAGATGTCTTCAATTTCTGAGAGTAGATAGTCTGACAGTAGAGAGAATACAGGTCAACCACTGCAGGAGAACGCTACTAATGATTGAGGAGAGAGTCAAGTGCCAGTGTTACAGGTTAACTGGGTTCCCTGTTTACTGGTGACTTTCTTGTGAATGCATCAACGGTTGCTTGATGTGTAATAAAACTTCAGAGAATACTCATATAATTTGTTTTGGGGACTTAACCCTTAGTGAAACTGTGATACCAGCAAGAATTTAATCACATACACAAGATTTGACACATCACTTCGCAACAAACTACATCTCATTTTAGGTGTGTAGTGACTGTACAGTGAATACAGTATTGGTCATACAGTCTCACCTCATGGTTGTCTTGTAAAAACGTTGACACTTAATTCTCCAATATTTTACCACAGTAAACATAATATTAGAAATACCTTCATCATAAAGTAATTCAACACAAAACTTACACAAACTGCAGGGCACTGAATGATCAGAGAGTTGAATCAACCCTCTTCTGACACAGTCACAACAAAAATTGAATATACTAAAAGGTGGACATTGTAATAGTTTGCGCATATGTTCCCATTTTGGTGTGCATCTTAAGCACTGTACTTTAATAAAGTTCTGCTGCAGACAGCATTTGTTTAACAGATGAGATCAACTGAAATGGCCAACATTATGATCAACTACAGCAAATATTTGACAGTTTTTTGTAACATTTTACATGCAATTTAACATTACATCTACGGTAATGAGTATCACATGTGCTAGAGAGGACAAGTGATGGACAGATCTAACTAGCTAAAACAGATCTAAGTGAAATAGAGTGGGCGAAAACTTTCAGCGCAGGTTTAAGGTTTCACAAAAGCTGCCATTGCACAAATGTGATTTGTTTATCAAGATGCTATGTCAGATCTGAGAAGAAAGGTTGTCACTGTTCTAACAACATTAGGATTCATCCTGTGACTCACAGACATGTGTCCTCCTCAAACCCCATGTGTCCAGGGCGGCAACACTGCATGTAACAGATGCAGGCACCCAAAGTGCACTCCAGTCACAGGGAGGAATCATGTTGAGACAGCACATGCCCACTCACTGCATTGTGTACACACCTGACCTGGAACAAAGTGGACGACACAATACTATCCATGCCCGTCCCGAGACAGAAATCTCACTGTGAGCAACACTTCTCAACACATTGATGAGACAGGGTGACACCACAGCACACAGAGGGAGAGGTGTGGGTGTGACAGCCCGCTACCATAATTTCATCCTGCCATTACCTGCCCAGCCACTCACAGTTATGCTCACAGAGACAGATGCACAAACACTGCATGCAAGCAAACATGCACAAGCATACACACAAACACAAACATACGTGCATACACGTACACAAAAACACACAGGACTCAGTTAAAGGTGATGCCAGTACATTTCTTCTCATTGTGACTCATTGTCACGTTGCCGGATGAGTGTTGTCAATTGAGCTGACAGAAATAAGCATATTAGCTCCAACAGACTCTGGCAATGTCTCTCTCTCGATTTGAGTCAAGCAGCATGAAGAAGTGCATGATGCTGAAGGCAGTCCACTGAGTTTCACTTACATGTGCATCTGTTTACACCCGGTTTGCTTGAGCTGACACTGAAACGAGGTCATGGTGTCAATACACAAATGTCTCTACTATCTGACACCTCATGTCAGTTTCCTGAATGGTAAGACTAGGAGAAAAATAATTATATAAAACTGAGATTTAAGGCTTTATATAACCTGTGATTCTGATCAATATTATACTGCAATTAGAATTAAATACTATCTTTTCTTGATATTTAAAATTCAGTCATGGGGGCATTATTCAGTCATCACTATCCAGCAATAACTGCTTAAAAATACAGTGTTGGGTGAAAATCTACGTCATTATATTGACATACAATAAAATTCTCAGACTTATTTGATACGTGGATGACTCATTTCTTTACTACAAGGGTGAAAGCAGGTTTTAGAGTTATTTTTTATTTTTATTTTACTTGCCTGGTTGGGCAAGTGTGTCAGGAATATACTACTGAAACAAATTTTTGCTACATTTATTATTCATTTATTTATTCATTTTCCGTAACCCCTTTTCCTGTTGGGGGTCGCGGGGGGCTGGATCTATCCCAACTGACACTGGGCAAAAGGTAGTGTACACCCTGGACAGGTCGCCAGAATACTGCGGGGCTGACACATAGAGACAGGCAACCATTCATGCTCACATTCACACCTACAGCCGATTCAGAGTCACCAATTAACCTGAAGTGCATGTCTTTGGATTGTGGGAGGAAACCAGAGCACCTGGAGAAAACCCATGCTGACATGGGGAGAACATGCAAATTCCCCCACCCTGGGTTTGGCCCAGAAAACCTCTTGCTATGAGGCGACAATGCTAACCACTGCGCCAACATGCCACCTGTTACATTTATTAGCAGTTATCAAATAACAACAACGGCCTTGGAAAGCCTTGGCCTTGAAGTCAGCAGCCCTCTTGTCTGCTGTGCAAGCGAGATGCTGTCAGCTCCTGTGCTGGCACTCCAGCAACATTTTTTGGAAACTTGGCGTGCTTTTGAAAAATGCTTTTTTTTATCCGACTTTCTCTTGAACTTGTGGCAAACTGCGCCATGCACAGTTAGAGATTCACCAACATCCTCTAACGCCACTCAACTAAACTATTGTTTCCAAGGATAAGTGAAATACTCCCTTGCAGTTCAGTGCATACATTTTGTGTTTACCCACCACCATTTTTCCTTTTCATAAAGATTTGTTTTTATTAACAGATGCTCATATCACAGTGCAGGAGCAGTACCAAAAATGTGCCAGGTTTCCATTTGTGCATTTGAATATATTATTTTAAAAAGTAAAATTACAAGTAACAGTAAAAGTAGAAGGACAAAGAAACTTATCCGAAAACACACAAAAAGAGGCAATGAACAAAAACCAAGACAAAACAAATAAACAAAAAATTCAATTTAAATATAAGGATACTATTCCACAGAGAAACGTTCTAAAACTAAACCTTAGGGACATTTTCATGTATAAACATATGTTGTTAAATTCATGAATGGATCATGAATGATCAACGTTGGGAAAGAAAAACTAGAAGTTGTTCTGCATCAATGCCCCCACCCCGTATGATTGTCAATTTTTTGTCATTTACATTAATAAGACAGACTATATAACGAAATCAACATAAAAGTTTAAGTCAAGGTCGGTCCAGGAAGAGTCCCCGCCACCATTTTAATACAGGTACCCAATCCTTGCTTGACCGGGGTAGTGAGTTGCTAAATTTCCTAGCCGAAAATGGTATTTTACTTGGCCCCGGCAATCAGTCCTTTTTTTTTTTTAGCCCTGGAAAGTATGGCTTTACATTTATTTACTGATAATAAGCTACGTCTGTTAGAATGTGACGTTTGCCAGCCAATTTTGAATGGATTAAGCTAACGTCTAGCATTCTGTGTAGCCCTAAAAATGGTGTACAAATAAGTTTTTTCTTTATGACAGTCACCTTGCAAGAAAGCCCACCAGTTAGAAAAACAATCCAAGAAAAAATATGTTTGAAAATGTTAAAATAAATATATCTTGAAGGATTTGAAGTGGAATTGATTGGGGCTCATTTCCTTGGGTAATTGCAAATACTCGGACAAAGAGTGGTATTTACTTTTATATAAGGACAGGTCAAACTGCACAGTCTACTTATGGAAAATATTGTTAATTTTAAAAGACACTGTGTCAAAAATATAGTCGTATTTGGTTCGTCCTTAACCACTAAACTCAAAGAGCTAGACACAAATACAGCGGCAGGAAAAATTTTCACCATTAAGCTGTAAGTCAGGGGCCTCTGTCTCTTAGGTGCATTCTTATGGGGATCAAAACTGCCAAAGGGGGTTGCTATGCATTAGTTAGCATATAACTTTATCACATGTTGAGCTGCTTATTCAGTTTCACAGCTCCACTCACCCATGATCTCCCCATGTTATCATGTGAGCTCCCACTGACACCAATTGCAACAGAGAATGAATTTAAGAGAGAAAAGTGGATAAAGGCCTGTAATGTGAGCATGTGTATGATGGAAAGGCTTGCATAACCACCCAGCAGATTGGTAATGTATACTTTATAGCTATGGATAGAGATATGGTGTTCAGACAGCTTACAGTTGGAGTTAACAGTTAATGTTAGCTCGCTGTACAGGTTTTCAATGTGAGCCATTTAAACACACTGTCTATAGGAGAAAAAGATGAAGCACTATGTAACAGATCACTCTGCCCACTAGCAAACCATCAATCAATAGTCCACTGATATGAGCCCCAAATGGTTCGAGTACCACTTCATTGCTTCTGCACCGCTTCTCTGCCCATACCAGCCTTTGAAGTTCAGTAATGATATCTGACATCTGAGATTAGCCAAACTGAAAATTAATAATGAATTAGTAATATCTGAGTCATAAATATTTGATTCTAAACATCAAGTCCTTAATGTGACGGGTTCAAAGGCGAGAAACATAATGGCAGCCTTGATCTCCCTGAAAGCAACACACATAAGGGCTGTTTCAGTTGGATTTCATGAAGCTGTTTGCAACACATAACATCACTTCCTCAAAGGTAACACCACGACATCCAATATTTGGCTGTTTAAGTATTTTGTACCACAGACATATAAGTCATGAGCTGAGGGCAAGATTATGATTAAAAGTCTACCACTTACACAAAGTTAACAATAAGACAAGCTGTTGGATAACACTACTGTAATGTGGAAAGGTTTCTGATCTGAGTGTGGGTGCTGAAAGTGGCTGATTACATCTGAAACCAAAAGTACAGTATGATGCTTTTGACCATGGGAAAACAGAATACAATTCGGAGTTATCAAATATTGATTTTTTTTTTGTTTGTTTTTTTCAATTGCAGACCTTCAAGTGAAAATATTCCTCAACACCTGAATTTGTGACAGGTGCGTCAGAGGCCAGCATGACTAATAAAAGTGAAAACTCAGGCACACCATCTCTCTTGCTGCTGGTACATCAAATTATATATATGATGCAGGGTAACCACTGATGTTGTAAATAGCGTAATAATGATAATAAATACCTGAGTATGCTTGCATCATCATTTAATTCAATTTCAATTCAATTGTATTTGTAAAGCACAATATCACAAATCACAATTTGCCTCAGAGGGCTTTAGACCATATGACATCCCTCTGTCTTTGGACCCTCACAGCGGATAAGAAAAAAAATCCCCTAAATGGGGAAAAAATACATAACAATGTAAAAAAAAAAGTATGGCAATCACATGATCCCAAGCCCATTAAATGGAGTCAACCTTCGCATTTGGCCTACTAATGTTTATATTTTGAAGACCATCTCAAGAATTACCTTCTCACTTTCCTTCCTACTATAACACACATGGCCATGCAGCTCAGAGCATGAGATTAGTGTGTGCTGCCTGCATGCACAGATGTAGGCCTGCTTGAGACTAGGGCTGCACTGGACTCAGAATTTGTCAGTCAAATCGGATTTGGCTGTTTAATATGAAAATTTGATTATTTGTCCCTCTTTTTCCACACAGAGTTTAAAAGTTTGAGCGGGGTTTGTTGGAAGATTCAGGGTGACAGCGATGTTGATGTATGCTAGTAACATGCAAAGTTAGCCCTCCGAGCTAATACATGCTAACTATGCTAACGCCGCAACATTTTGTGTCAACACTAGATATCACAAAAAAGGTGCTGTGAGCTGTAAATTCACTACTAAGAAGGAAAAAGAGAAAGTTATTCCGGAGCATGACCGGGCAAAACATGCAGCTGCCTCCATCTTCTCACACTCTCTTACCCTGGGTCCTCAGCTGCTTGTATCAGAGAGCAGCGTGAAAGCGAGGAGAGTCACTCTGCAGCTAAATCTGGGGACTGAAACATCTCCAGAAGTACACTGCACACTAACTGACATGAAAAAAAAATAATGCTCGACTTGAAGGAATCTCAGTCGCCCGAGGAGTCTCAGACTTATCAGGGGACAGCCGTGCTCAAGAAAACTTTTACAACTGGACCTAAGCATGGCTTGACGAACTGCGCCCAGATACGCAACATAGCGTTTACGATCATCAAACAACCTGGACTTTGGGGTCAAGTGTACCTGGATCCAAGCTCGGGCCCCTTACGTGAAAGCCTCTTTATTGTCATAGCATCTGGCCATCATGTCTGTTGGTTTCGATTAATTTTACTCAGTGTCCCCATGATAGATTGTGAAGACGGTGATACTGCTGGACACAGCATGAAAACAAACCTGCACATTAGTCAAGACAGGTTTTAGACGAGTCGAATCTGACCAAATTATCTACACAACATAAAAAAGCGGAAAAGTAAAAATCAAAATTCTATCATCATGGTTCCTTTCTTACTATATTTATACCAACACATGCAATTTGATTTATCTGTCTGTTCAGGTTTAATTAACCAAAGGCAGCACTCAAACTCAACAGTCCTTGTAATAGTCTGAATAATCGCCCATTGTCGTATATTTACAATGACTGGGACAATACCTTATGTGAAGGTGAGCCCCATACTAAGCTGTGAGCACACATGAATACAGTGAATATTAAGGTCAGTAGATCTCAGGTTTCATGTTTCCAGGGAACTGGTGTGGGGGTTTTTTCAGCAGCATCTGTTTCACAGTCACACAGAGTCTTGCTCAAAGGCACTTCCAACAGTGTGCTCATTTAGTCATTTATCCATTGACCCCAAACAGATTTTTCCAGCTGGTCTGAACACTATGTGTAAATGAGCTATTGTGCAATATGACACAATGTAAATCACATCACATTTCAAGCACTGCCTCCAGACAAAAATTTTCAACAAAAAAAGTGCCTCTATTGAGACGGCTTCGTGGCCTGACAGTCATGAAAGGGCTTCAGAAACAAAAGCACCTCATAACCATCATCTCCTTTCTTTTACTTGCCAGATCAACTGTGCTAGTCCTGCTGTTGAAATGGCAGCCCCCTCTGAAGCAGCTGCCATGAGGTGTTCCTTCATGTCCTGACAGAGGATTCTTTTCTTCTATTTGCCCCCGAATTAGCATGTCACATTTATCGATCACGCCTTTTATCCTGCCCCAGCGTGGCACCGGCCCAGCTCTAACACTCATTCAGCTCTTTGATGTCATGATGACACTCTGACCACCTATAGGCCCAGGGCACACATTCAGTTGCACCTGATGTATAGATAGATGCATGTCTGCCAATAACAGACTGAGAGAGAAGAGAGAGACAGAGACAGATAGCACATACATCCAGATGATTACATGTTCGTTGCCTTTGCATCTGTCATCTACCTGAGCTGATTGAAGCTTAGATCCAGCCGTCTTGCAAAGTTGCCGTACGTGTCTCCGAGGAAGTCTGGGATGTCCGTGCAGTCATTTCCGATGTAGGAAACCTTAGGGAGTAAAGCAAATAAATAAAACAGAGAGATAAGTGTAAGAAGGGCTGCCCCCCATAATTGACCAAACGTTAGTTGACCAGAAAGGTCATTAGTTGGCAAGATTTAACTGGTTGCTTAGTCGCAAAAAAAAAAACCTGTATGACTGGACTATGTGGGAATATAAGCGTCCAACCTCACATTTTCCAGGTGGTGTAAAGCGCAGCATGTGAACGGCCCCTAATTTCCAGGGCTGGTACCTGCGGTTATCACACAGGCTAGTTAATAACATGTCGGGCAGGAAATCCAAAGTGTGGGATCATTTTGAGAAGGTGAAGGACGAACCCAAGGTGATATGTAAACTCGGCTTGCTCAGTGTGTGACGTGCACTTGTAGATAAAATATAGGCCTATATTAATGAAGGTTCATTAGTACGGATTTGTATTTCTCTGTAATGTAGCACAGTGTTAACAATGTTACTGATACTATTCTTTCTCACACCTTCAACTCAAAATATGCTATTTAATAATCAAACTAACATCGTAAACATGTGGGCGACTAGTCGACTAATGGCTCTAAATGATGACTATTGGTCGACTAGGAAAATTCTTAGTCGGGGCAGCCCTATTTACTAGAAAGTTAATCTGTTTTTGTGGGTGACGACACGAGACATGGCTGAGTTAATCTCTCAAGAAAACTAAAACTGCACCAATATGGCAATATTTCGGATTTGAAGCCTTGAAAGAGGTTTCCTATATGGCCATGAGCAGACGCCCTATTTCTATACGGCTGATTAATGAAGTTGAAATGAGGAATTATCTTTTTGATATCTCGTAATTTCACTACAAAAACCTAAATAAGGGGCAGCTGACTGAAGGTAGATCGGCAGGGAGCTGAAAGCATTTAGTATAAGGAAAATGACCATCGCTAATGACAGCCTAAGCTATGTGATGTTATTGTAGCCTACGTCATTTCCAGTGAATATCACAATATAAATTGTTTAAAAGGATGATAGCAAAAAGGCTACTCACCCATCTTTTAAGTGGTCTAGACTCGAGTGCACAGCTGATATTTACATGGTTTGTAACATAAATTTCTCTGTAATGTGTCACAGTGTTAACAATGTTACTGATACTAATCTTTCTCAGACCTTGAACTCAAACCATTGTGTTGCCCTGCCCAAAATATATCATTTAATAATTACATTAATATAGTAAACATGTGGGCAACATTGACTTATGGCAATAAATGAGGACAATTGGTCAGCTAAGAAAGTTATTAGTCAGCCCTAAAGATAGGCAACACTGATATGACAGCACACCTGACAGAAAATAATAGTGTCAGGATACCCCTCCTTTAAAACAATAAAGATCTGGGAGCATCATCTGAAATCATTTTGAATGATCCAGTGTGTTAATAATGAAGCAGTTAATCCCACACTGAGGACACAGAAGTTTAATAATGAGGTCATGCTATTAATTTTACAATAATATAATGTTGTATATGCTGTCCAGTGATCACTGCACACACACACCCTGCTCTAATTTCACTTTATGACACGATACTGCTGCAACATGGAAGCGTTGCTCTCCAGTGAAGCTGTAGGAGGAACTACAAAACTGAAAGTCACGGAGTCACATGACACTGGTGATGTCGAGCAAATAAACAAAACTCCGCACACATTTAGCACCGGAAAACTCCACCTGTCAAACAGACACTGATAAGACACCGTCTAAATATAAAGGAGGGGACAAAGTCCGACAGAAACACTTTCCAAAAACAAACTTACTTGAGTCCCATTCAAGGCGACCAACGACTCGTCATGTGCCATAACTTTCTCCTGAGGCTGACAGCTCGGTGAGTGTGTTTACAAGACACGCTATCTGTGTTGATATCCAAAGTCCCGCTCACGTAAGGAAACCCGCTGGTGTCAACATGAAGTGGTGTTTGTGGATGCAGCCCGCTAACTTTGCAGAGCAACTGGCGCTTTGCAATTGACTTTACAGTTTCCGCGTGCCGTTTCAATCAGCTGACCTGCTGTTGTGCGGAAGCACGCGGACACACTGATGCAGACGCAGTGTGATTGCTGCTGAGCTGACTGTCTCCTGATGAAGAGACAGAATGAGACGTGTCCTCACATGTTGGACAGCCTGCTGCGTTTAAGGAAGCATTTTATTTTGTATAGTAAACTGTTGACAGCCAGGTAAGACTATCTATATGGTCTTTTGTTTTGTTTTGTTTCCCCCCTAGGTCAGGGGTCAACAACCTTACTACTAAAAGAGCCATTTTTGACCAAAAATAAGTTTAAAAAATCTACCTGGAGCAGCAAAACATGTTTGAACCTTGTGGTAACACTGCTCATTAAGTCTAAATTATCTAAATACATTAAAAATAGGTCTAAATGAGCGTTCAGAAATATGTTTTAGCACAAGATGGCTCCTCTTCAGTGGGCTATTTATTATTATTTGGTACTTTAACACTGCAGCGTAGGTGGTGAAAGCAAACAAGTTTGTCCACACACAACAAATTCTGTATTTTCCTTTGAGACTTTTATGGATTTTGAATCCATAGCTAGCCAAGCCAGGGAGGCTCCAGACTAGACACCACTGCTGAGATTTGGCAGGGCCATACATGTATGACGTACATTTTAGTTGACGAAATGTTGCTGCGAAGCTCTTGCAATGTTAGTTTATATCTAGACACCCTGGGAACATAGGAACCTGGGATGAAAAGCATCAATACACCTGTTTGTAGTGACTAAACTAAGCACTGAGAGAACATCTCATGGTTTATAATATAGTTCAAGAGCCTAATAAACTAAATTCAGTGCCTCAGTTTTACCAGTGTTAGCTTAAGAAACTACTTGGGCTCTTGGTTTGGAGTGCTGCTCTGTATTAGCTTGTGGCCAAACAGGATAATCTAGCCATGTTTACCATAATTACCAGCCATGACAATGTCCTGATGGTTAGTAATGTTTCACCTTGTGAGTGTGTGTGTGTGTGTGTGTCACCGTGGCAAAATGTGGTCCTGGTGACACCTATTGTAGGGGCAACTACCACAGAAGCTGTTTAGAGCACGTGTGCAGGTGTTGATACCTCTGTCTGTCTGTCTGTGGAACATCAGTGCAAGATGTTGTCATAAATATTTACAGATGTATAGTTGAGTTCAAAATAAAGGCCAAGTTTGAAGATGGGTGTGGTCCAAGCAAGGGGGTCAAAAGTAGGGAAGTAGCCACTGACCCTCCCACTTTACAGCCTTGGCTGATATGTGCATTAAGTCGAGGATGGCTGTATCGCAATTGGAGTGATCCCGTTGTAAGATGGCCTCCAGCTAGAAGTATTTTCAAACAATATATAATAATTTTATACGTTGAAAGTAGGCTTCAGTTTTAAGTAAATAACAAGTTAAATTCGTGAAGGGGTGCGGCAGTAGCTCAGTCCATAGGGACCTGGCCTGGGAACCATGGGGTCACCAGTTCAAGTGAACTGGTAGCTGTAGAAGTGCCATTTTGCCTCCTGGGCACGGCCCCCTTGCTCTGACATCTCTCCGTTTAATGCATGTATAGATCATGTTTGTGCATGTGTGTGTATTTCGGGCCTGTGTGTGTATGACAATAGAGTGCAAAAAAAATTAATTTTTCTCATCGGGGATTAAAAAAGTTAATCTTCTTCTTCTAAAATTGATATTAGGTAAACTTCCCATCTTCCAGTAGGAAGCAAAGCAGAACTACGTCCCTAACTTAGCAATCATTAGCATCCACAACCAGATCCCATTCAGTGGATGAGCCAAATGAGGCCTTCTTAGTCAGGTGTTAAACTCTTTAATCAGTGAAATAATAATAAACCACCTCACAGTGATGGTCAGACCTGACAAAAACAGCAGCAGCTGCAGTCAGAGCGATTAGCATGTCATAAACAACAGACCATTTAGGAGCAACCAGAAACACAAGGAGAGAATGGTTACAGCACAGTAAAATCTATAACGATTTATTTTCTACTCTCTGAAGCTAAGAGTTGAAGTTATTCAGTCTGATCTATCCACAGACTACTCTACTCAGACGAGGGAGCTCTGTTTAGACTTCATGGTTACACTGTAATTAATACGTGTTCGTTCCACTCAACAATACCATCAGTGATGTGGAATATATGGTATCTGTCTTATTAGTTCACAAATTAAATATAATACCAAAGGTTTATGACATTATGTTTGTGATTGTTTTTGGCCAGGGCCACATCACAAAACCATGAAAGGCAATAGTTTTGGTTTTGATGTTACAATGCAACAGTCTAACACAAAACAATATGTCTTCTGCAATGCAGTCAAAAGTGGAAACAGCAGTAAAACCTCCTGTTGCATTCACTGACAGATTACAAAGCCAGGCTCTTGTCCACCCTGGGAGTATAAGATTGAAGCTTTAATCGTGCCCATGAGGTTATTTAAACTGAATGAAAAATGAAATGGTTGCATAAATGGACAGAAACAGACACCGGGACACAAACTGTCTCTGTACATGGTGAAAGTTGCGTCTTGGTCGAGTTCCAGGATTGAATGAATAGTAGTTATTGGTATAGACTTGTTTTTTGTGTGAGCAAACTTTGTCTGAGAGTTAATTTTATTAATATTTCCATGTCTCTGTATGTAACGATCCTGAATGACCTGAGTTCAAACGGATTATGTATCTCTAAATTCCTGACTGTGGAGATAACTGGAAGAAGGTGATATAATGACATCAGGTGATCATTAAATTGCTTTTATCAGTCTTAGAGCAATAGGGATACTGTAATTGAAATATTATCATATATATTTGACTCTCACTTATCTTTATGTTCATATTTCGACCCCTGCTGCCACAGAATGAAGGCTTTGAATGTGAGAAGTCTGTCACCTGACCTGTAGGCCAAATAATATAAAAACATGGCAGGTGCTAGCAAAATTGTTTTATCAAACTTTTAAGGTGAAATATGAAAAAGGAAAACTTACTTGCTCCTTCTTAGCATCAAAACTATGAACTTATTGTCTCATAAAGAAAAGCTTACGTGAAGTATAATCTAAACAAAAGCCAAAGATCCCTGTGTGCACAGTTGCGCTCGGGAACGTTGCCACTAGCCTTAGAGACCGGAAGGGTTAGGTGTTAGGTGTTAGGGTTACACCACCCCAGAGGAGGACAGAATTTGTTTGTTGTGTAATTTAGGTGACGCTAAGAACGAGGTTCATTTCTTGTTTTACTGTCCTGTATATGAAGACATAAGGAATGTACTTTTCAGTTGGATGACCTCTGTCTATGTTGATTCCTTTTGACTGTATGATCGTGAAAAATTTGAGTTTGGTTCCAGAAAGGGAACCTTTATTTGTAGCTAAATTTTTTTGTCAGGTCTGGGACAGAAGGCAGAGTACTCTGTTTCTGGACTGAGTAGTTAAATAACATGTACTTTGGATTGTTACTGCAACGTCATTGTGATGGTGTCTTGTAAACTCATGAGGGTTAGGCACAAGCATGACACAAATAAAAAGTCAATCAGTATTGTTGACAGATGGTGTATCTGTGATTTCTGTCCCCACCCACAGGTATTAAATTATGACCTATATCAAGATGTGTATCAAGGCTCTTTGTCTATTGTGTCAAAACCAACCAAACTGCTGCTTATGGAGCCTGGTCTCACTCTGAAGTCGTTGAAATCCAGCACTAGGGTGTCGGGAACCAACGTAAAAAAGGCGTCCTTGTATGTAACTGTTATAGTTAAATGGTCTGGCGGCATCAGGGGGAAACGCAGTGGGACAAGGACGAAAGTTAATGCGGTGAAAGTCCAACTGGAGCCAGCAGGAGGGGTGGTGGATGGGTCCAACAAACACCAACTTTCACCTAAGAGAGCAGTATTGGCATCCCATAAGATTCTATAGCCAAACCCTGTTCTTTTTTCCTAAACCCAACTACGTGCCTTAGTTGTTGAAGGAAAGAAAAAAGTCAATTTGCGTTGTTGTACCGACATAGTGTGTTTATTTTGAAAGAGACTGTACTCTAATGGTAAATCTCCTGTGAAAACAGAAGTGTATTTTGAAAGAAGACACTGCCAGCAACAGGCAGAACTTGATACGGAGTCCCAGAATGTCAACAACCAACACACCAAGGGTACCTTGCACGTCATATATGGACGTAGAAAGTCCATAACAAAACGTGAAAAATGTGTTGAGGACTTACAAAGGCACAGTTTGGATTTGCTCTTGTTGCCTTCCGTAAAGCAGCCAAGATAATACTAAGGAACTGGAAAAATACAAGCACACCTTGTTATAAGGACTGGGTGGACCTCATGACTATTACAGCCTTATTCGAGTTAATGCCAGCTAGACTGAAAGATTCAGAGCTGAGATTCATTGAAATGTGGGGTAGCTTCTTAGGATTTGTTAATAGGCCATATTCTTTTTGTTTACTTTGTTTGTTTGTATATTTTGTTACCTGCAGACTCCCATGTGAAAGAGTGTTTTGTATTATGATGTTGCAAGATATTTGAGAAAAATGAGAAAAATAAAACATTTAAATGACAAAATAAAAACTCGAGAGGATGTAGTTTGTGTGATTCAAATATTGTGTCCACATCATTTATATCAGGGGGTTTTTATGATACCTGAGTTCACAGTTTGAGTTAACGTATGATAGATACTGGCAAAAAGGTACCAGGTTAATGCTTATAAGTCATAATACGGTACAATGACTCCTTCTTATCTTACATTAAGTTTCTTGTGGCTGTTTTATCACTGCTCCTGTAGCCTACTGACCTCTGACACGGCGTCCCAGAACGTCAACAACCAACGCAAACAGGGTACCTTTCAGAGTGAGAATGTGTTGGCCTGTGTGTGATGAAAACTTTTTATGCTGACAAGATAACAACATATTATTATTTTTAACAAAATTAAGACTTAAGTAACCAAATTATCTTTATTCACTCACTGAATCATGATACAATGTGCCACTGTGCTCTGACAGCGAACAAGCAGACCTTGCAGCCCAGCACTAAGCAGCTTACCTCGCTGCTGTTTATCCTCATATAATTGCAGCTGTGCTAATGAGAGCTATTTTGGTGAAGTCTGGGCGCAAACCTGCACATTCTGCGCGTCACAGTGTCACTTTATTGAGACAATCAGAAAGTTTGGGAACACCACACTGTTCCTGTGCTTCACTGCATGCTCTGTGACGTCACGCGGGACCTCCCATACGCGGAAAAGCTCCCTTTCCCCCTGCTGCTGCCTGCTGCCTGCTGCCTGCTGCCTGCCCGGAGAGGAAAGAGCGAGCATGGCTTCAGTCTCCACTGAGCTCTTTGCGGTGTTCCAACATTTTACAGAAAGCAATGGCTGGTGTGTTTGTGTAAAGCAAAGCAGTTTCGATTTAGAAAGAAGGACTACGTCTTAATGTTACACTGTTATTTTTTTTATCCTTTTACCTCTCTGACGTTTTACATCGGAGCTTAGTAGGAAATGATTCCAGGTAATGTCGTGTCACGGACTTTCCTGTAAAGCTGTCATTCCTTGGAGTTTAAAAAATCTTTTCTACTTCATGCATGTGCTTTTTAGAGCTGCCTGTATCCTACTTTATGTTTCTAATATTTAAAGATTACATGCGCCTCTTTAAATAGCTGCATTAAAGTCATTATCACAGTGGAAACGGACTCAGATAAATAATTATAATAATACTCTTAAGTTTGTTAAGAGCACAAAAACAGTCAGAGCTTGTGAAAAAATGTGTTTTTTAAATTATAAATACATATGGAATTTGAAGGTGCAATTAGAAAAGTTGTTTAATGTGTCATTTTTATTTTTTGTGGCTTTATATTTCTGTAAATCAACACTGAAATGTTCCTCGTCGGCCCAGCATACAGCTCCCAGTAAAACCTGCAAGTCCAACACATTTCCACACGAGATGTAAATAGTTGTATTTGCATGCGGGGAGTGATTCATAAACATGTCAGTGTTATGAAATATATGGGGGGATATTAAAACTTTCTATTTAAATATCATGAATTATAGTCGCAAAAATGTGTTCCCATTTAAGGGGAATGCCGAGTATTTTGGTGTCTGGTGCAGAAGCCCATTCGTCATACGGACAATAAAGAGGGTTTTCGCCTGACAGTGAAAATTTATGGTTGCCCTTCTTTGCCCTAATAACTCACATATTGTGTCACGGACTGACAGCCCTTGCAGAAAACAGCAAGCCTGTTATCAATCACACATCTTTGCATATTGTGAAACGTCCCCTCCTTTTTTTTTTTTTCCTGCCAGACAAAAACAGTGAAAACATTTGAAGGCAAAGAGCATGTAGACTTTGCTTTTAGACTCTCACATTCAAATGAAAAAGAAGTTGCTGGCCTATTTTGGAGCTGTAGACATGACCCTAAAATTATGACTTGTGCATTCATAGAAAGGCAATTATTGCTTGTTTTTATTTATATATTTATTTATTTATAGTTTGCAAAGTAGGCCTGTAAAGTAAAAATGTGCAACAGTGTATTTTATTTACAAATTATTACAGCAGGTTTTTAAACACGTGCGTAAAATGTTTATTTTACTCTCTGCGCCCTGCGTGTTAAATTACATTTTCGGCACATTATGAAGTCTTGTTTCTACATTTTTGTTTCTCCATTTCTATATTTTTTGCCCCTTGACTGTCCACTCCAGGTTTTCTTGCTCTCCAAGTTGACCTGTCAAGCAGATTACCACAGAAAGAGATTAATGGCAGAGGCGGGTTGCAATAATAATCGTTTTGTTTGATGTGACAACTTTGATAGGCGTTGATTTACTTACAAACTGATAGGCTTTTAATTGAGCGCCTCCATCCCGATTGAGATGAAAGGAAAACCGCATTGAAAAGCTGCCCGATTGCCCCGGAGCCTCAATACTGATTAGCCATCTCAGCGGTGAATAGTTCAAGGCATTTTAAACTTCTTTTCTCAGCGGCCCTGACACTGACAGACCATTTCTCTTCTTTTCTCTCCCTCTGTCCGCTTTTCTACCTCTTAAAGAAAATAAATCATTTTCATTGTATGTAAATAAAATCGAGCTGACATCAATATAAAAATGTCTGGATTTCTTTTTTGTTCCCGGGCTTTGTTATTCTTGTTGCAGATGACAGTGTGCCCGAGGCGGATGACAGGTTTTAACAACACAATAGCAGATGCGTTTAGCCAAAATGGACAGGGCTCTGTTTTGAGAGAGCGTGATGTCTCACCGGCTTGTTACACATTATCATTTCTGAATGAGTGTTTGCTCTTGCACAGTGCTTCAACTCACTTATTTCGGAGGGAGTAATAAATATATCTTAGAAATATAAAAAATATAAATGATTAATTTGCACATTTTAACTTGGAGATTTATTTTTAATTTTGCAGTTTTCCATTTGTGAAGTTTTTCCCTGACACTATAATTACAGCAAAAGCACTTTAAAGCCCCAACAGCTACTTCATACATGTGAGCCGGACTGTCTGCAAGTTATTAAAGTTTCATCATGTGTGCCACCTCCGAGGTGTTTGATGGAGAACTCTGAAAGTTGTTGGATAACGAACAGAATGGAAATGTAGTTTATCCCTCTGCTTTTTTTGCCTCATATTGTCCGGCTGTTGTCAATGCATCTTTAAAAAAAATTATCTTAACTGGAGGATCGATTTATTTCCTGTGAAAACTTGGTGTCTCTTGCAGAATGTCTCTCTCCCCATTTGTTCTTTTCCCGCAGTCACACTGGCATGTAATCAGCCACAATAGCTGACATAAATCAAGCGCTGGATTGACAGCGTCTGACAAATAACTGATTGATTGCGGTGGAGCAGAATTGACACTTGACGGAGGGGTGGAGATAGAAATAGAAGGGCGGTGTATATTATACTGAAAACATGTGACATTCACATCCCTCCATCACTACATTGGTCTATTCCTGTCAACGCTTGTCTGTTTAGGGAATTCAAGCTGAAATGGTTGGTTTTATGTTTGCCGGTGGAGGAAAAGTCCCATTGCGCGCAGTGCGTGCGCCTTTCGGGCTGAACACCGGTGGAGACTGACAAATAAAACACTTTTTTTTGGTATCAAACGACTTCTGTATAACACATTTGCTCTTATAAACTTAACACTGATTACTTTACTAACCGTTTTAGTAATGTTGTGGCAGTAAAACAGTCGGAATATGTGCCAGTTTCCAAATAAATCAAAGATAGATGGTGCCATTATGACTTTTATTTGTTTTGTACTAAACTAAGATGGAAACCAGTGTGTTTTGAATTATGAAAACATGATTTATATCTGCCTTGCAAACTACAGAGTGCAGTTTTTTTGACGCAAAACTTGATAGCATCTTTCATAAAGGGCGGAATTAAAAAATTAAACGTGCGTAATTTGTGTTTTTGTAATTTTAACAGCGCAGGTGTTCATCTATTGTATTATTCGCACACTACTCTGTATCCTGGTGTACACAGAGCCCGTAGCCCCACATCGAAACTAGCGCAAGCGTTCCCAGTAACCAAGATATTTAAGCCTATCTCCTCCCCCGAGCTGTCGAAATAGAGGCGCTTACAAAGAGGAGAACGTCACATCCCCTTGACCCTCCAATCACCTCAGGGTCCCATTTGATTGGAAGGCGGCAAAGGCTTTAATCTCGGACTAATTCAGCTGCTTTTGAAGTGAAAATTTCTACCAGTTCGTACTTCGGGAGTACAGAGCGAGGACCTGCAGACAGACGCACTCAAGGCGCAGCGCTCATGGTGCAAGACGCAGACGCGGATCTGCGATAACCTCGCACGGTCTCCTTCCAGCTGCCTCGCCTTGCTTCTTTTACAACCAGGATTACTTTATTATTGAACCGTTTTACGATTCTTATTTTTTTTTCCCCACACAGAGAAAGAGGCTCGATGCTTTTTTGATTTTCTTAATGAATCTGAGGAAAGCATCGCCGTTTCATTTCCTGACAATTGGGACATGATCACGTCGCCCTCGGCGTCTGCCCTGAAAAATAGTGATATTTGTGTAGCCTGGGAAAGCAGCAGTTCTCGGAATAGCAGCTCAGCGAGCATCAACAAGCCTTTTCTCCACTCCGCACCCCCGTCTGATCCACTACGGCAAGCTAACCGACTTCCCATCAAGGTTTTGAAAATGCTTACCGCACGGTCGGGACACATTTTGCACCCGGAGTATCTGCAGCCTTTGCCTTCTACCCCCATTAGTCCAATAGAGGTAAGATGAACATTTATATTACTTAATATCTGTGTAATTACAGTGTTTGGTATTTCAGTTATTAGAGCTTCGTGTGACAACATTTTGGGTGCCTATTGTTGTTGTCCCGTAATATATCCTGTCAAAATGTGATCCTGGTGTTGGAAATAGTTGTGTTTAGTAAAAGGCAGCACAGTTTATTTTTAATAATCAACACGACTGTCGTTTTGCTCACGGAAGAGCCGTGCGTAATTACAACACATACGTTTCCGTTTGGAAATGTCTCTGAATATCCCGATCTAAGGGCTTTCCCCCGGGTTGTTTATTTTATAATCACAAAATAAAGCAGTCGATGTGCGTTTTAAGAACATTTATCAACATCTATGTCATCTGTTTTGCAGCTAGATGCCAAGAAAAGTCCGTTGGCTCTGCTGGCGCAGACCTGCTCTCAGATCGGCAAACCGGACCCACCACCCACCTCCAAATTATCCTCCGTCACATCAAATGGATCTAGTGAGAAGGAATCTAAATCTGGTCCTTTGAAATTGAGTGACATCGGTGTGGATGACAAATCTAGCTTCAAACCTTATTCTAAGCCTTCAGATAAGAAGGACTCGTCTTCGGGCGTCTCAAGCGGAGAGAAGTCTGGTTTCCGAGTGCCGAGCGCCACCTGCCAGCCGTTTACGCCGCGGACAGGCAGCCCCAACTCCAGCACTTCTGCCTCCCCCATGCCATCAGAGGGGAAATGTGGGGAAAGGGATGAAAAGAAAGAGTCTGATTGTAATAAAAATGGCACTACGGACGGGTCTGGCACCACTAGCCACAGCAGGATAAGCGTGAGTTGTGGTGGAATTAACGTGGAGGTCAACCAACACCAGGAGACGACGCCTGGCACTAAAACCACCTCCTCCTCGGAGTCCTCATCTGTAACTTCTGTATCCTCCGCATCCGTTCTCGGGTCAGGACTTGTGGCGCCGGTTTCTCCTTACAAACCGGGGCAGACAGTTTTCCCTTTGCCTCCTGCCGGTATGACCTACCCAGGTAGCTTGGCTGGGGCCTATGCTGGTTACCCTCAACACTTCCTGCCCCACGGAGGGAGCTTGGTAAACGCACAGCTGGCCAGTTCACTGGGCTGCAGTAAGGCTGGATCCAGTCCTCTGGCTGGAGCCTCTCCACCGTCCATCATGTCAGCCAGCCTGTGCAGAGACCCTTACTGCCTCAGTTACCATTGTGCCAGTCACTTAGCGGGCGCAGCCAGTGCGTCCTGCACGCACGACTCTGCAGCTGCAGCGGCCGCTAACGCCCTCAAATCCAGCTACCCACTAATGTACCCGACACACCCCATGCATGGCGTCCATTCCTCGGCGCCATCATTTAGCGGACACCCCCTGTACCCATACGGTTTCATGCTCCCCAACGACCCTCTCCCCCATGTTTGTAATTGGGTGTCGGCAAATGGACCGTGCGACAAGCGTTTCTCGTCATCAGAAGAGCTCCTGAATCACCTGAGGACTCACACTGCTTTTACTGGGGCGGAGAAGTTGATATCTGGTTATCCCGGGTCTTCATCACTGGCCAGCGCCGCAGCAGCGGCCATGGCCTGTCATATGCACATGCCACCGTCAGGTGCCCCCGGGAGCCCCGGAACTTTGGCTCTAAGGAGCCCGCATCACGCGTTAGGACTCAGCAGCCGTTACCATCCGTACTCCAAAAGTCCCCTGCCAACCCCCGGTGCCCCTGTTCCCGTCCCCGCTGCCACCGGCCCTTACTACTCTCCTTATGCACTGTATGGCCAGAGACTCACCACAGCATCAGCGCTTGGATACCAGTGAGGAAAAAAAAAGACTTTGAAAAGTTTATAGTACTAAGAATGCAAATATAAAGACTTTTATAATAACAGTGCTAAACTTATGGGCGGGATCCGTGGACTTCAACTGTATTTATTTATATGTCGGCTTAAAAGCAGGCGATAATAGCTGCAAATGGAAAATATTTGAGCAACTCAAAAAGTGCATTATGTTGAAACTGAACTCTATAGGTAAAAATGAAAACACACACATGTTAGAGTACTAATTAAAGTAGGGGTCTTCATTTCGATGTTAATTTGAAAATTGCTATGATTGTATTTGTTCTTATTTAATGTCTCATTGAGAAGAAAATAATTTACATGCATGTTTGTTTCTTAAATTTCAGAAATTGTCCACATTTTAAATTGCCGTTATTTTTCAGGTGTAACACCTTGGAAAGAGAATTGGTATTTTTTTGTATGTATTCTGGAAAAAATAAGAAACAATTCTGTTCCATATCTCCGTGTGCCTCATTTTCTGAACATCACTCAGTGTAGTTGAATTTATAGTCCACTGACAGTTTTTTTAAAATTGGTGTGTTAAATTAATGGGGTTAAGAAAACCTCATTGATCATTTACGCAACACAGGCCTATAGATTTTCCAGGCTGTCATACTTTTTCAATTCATTGCTGTCTTATAAGACGTCTCTTTGACTATTTGCTGATATAATGTGCATCTTTCTTTCTTTTTCTCTTTATTAGTTTATATACCAAATAACTGAGAAGCTTTATCAGAGCACATGTGTTATAAAGTTTAAATTAAATGCAACTTGGATGAGAGTGGTTGTGTGTGTGAGAGTGTGTGACAGGGAGAGTGTGTGTGAGTTAAACAAGCTTTATAAGTGAATTTGTATGAGAGAATTTCGTTTTCTGGTGGGTGAATTTTGTCAGTGAGTTGTTTGGGATTTTATTTGGCAGGTGTTGTTACTTTACGTGCGTAAAAAGTAAAATATGTGAATTACGCCAGAAAAAAAGTTGCACAAGGACAGCTGTTTTTCTATTTTTTTTTTAAATCACAAGCACACATATGTGTCTTAAATTGCTAAAATTAGAATGTAAAAAAAAAAAATCGATTTTACAACCTTAACAAAAAGACGCACGTTAACTTGAATAATTTGCTTTCGGGTTTAATGCACTATAGAAATTTTTACAAGCGTCTTCGACCGGTGTGTCTTTTATTTTTTATTTATATTATTATAATAGAAAGCCTCTGATGCTCCACCAGGGTGATATTTCGGTGGAGGCCATTAACTGGTTTATATATAAAATTTTATTTTCCATCATTACCAGAATGCTCTTATTTAATTTGCATTTGATAATCTCATCCACCTGTAAATCCAATGTACACAGCACTAAATTTGTTATTAAAAAAAAGATCTTGTGCAAAGTTGTGGGATTTTTACGCAGGAACAAACGCTCACTAATCGTGGGTTGAATTTGACCAGGCGCATTTTGAAGTCCTGTTTATGTTTTTGAAAATCATAATACCATCCCACATGAGCGTTTTATTAAAAATTTTGTGGTTTTTTATTTTTGTTTTTCTTGCACAGATAACGGCAGTGTGCAGCTGATTTTGTTTATGCCTTTGAATATACAGAAAACTTGACAAATCCAAATGGGCGCACGGGGAGATAATTGAGTTCCCACAGCCTTATTAATTATCCATAGTGTCTGTATTTAAATCATCACAGCAATTAAAACGGCATATATATTTTACATGTATATATCAATGCTACCGTCGACTCTTTACAACATTAACTTTGTTTTTCAGGCGCACTGTTGACCCACCAGTTATGATCATTTATTTAGGATACCTCCTCAGCTATGCTGTCCCTTGTCTATCGCACAGCGGTTATTCAGACGAAACAAACTCCTCTCATAGTGTGTATAAGGCCCACACGCGTCCTAAACTGATGTAATGACGGTGAAAGGGAGCAATTTCCATTTCTACCCACATCATGGTGGCTGTGCTCGGAGGGTCCCGGTGGAAGGCAATTTATCATGTGCCCCTCCCCCTGGCCCTGTCACTGGAGGAACAGGCAGGCACATGTGTGCATGAATTACCAACCCTCCCACCCACCCAGCTCTCCCTCCCCTCCTTCACTCCCTCCCTTCCTCCTTCACTGTGGAGATTTGACACAGAGGAGAGGAGGAACATGGGGTTATTAGAGTATGCAGGAGTATTAAAGTGAATATTCACTTTGTCCATCAAGACCTAGGAGTGCTCAGCGGTGCAGCGAGCTCCGCAGAACTAAAGTACACACCAAACTATAATGGTAAACTTTGAGATTTAATCATTTAAATATTTTTTAAAAACAGTAAAATTATATGGATACAAAACTTCTTAATATAATTTTTTAGACTTGACAGGAATCCTTTTAACCAGATTATTAGTCTGGTGAGGGTCTTGGGAGTAACAGAGGCGTAGTACCCAATTTGGCACAGTTATAAATCAGGGTTTTTTACATGGCATCCAAATAAAAATTGGCCCGCATCTGAAATTGCAAACACAGCACGGCGGAGCAGCAGAGGCAAAAACTTAACCAAGGGCGTAGGTTTTGTTTTAACATCGAGGGGGACACACATGAAGCAGAGGTCTGGGGGTCCGACGGCAAAAATTCTGAGCTCCAAACACTTAATTTCCTGAATTCTAGTGACTTTTTCGGCACACATTTCTGCCTTTTCTGCTTCAATTAATGGTGAAAATGTCTCTGAAAAGTCCTCTGCTACTTTTATGTTTTTATTACAAGTAGCAGAGGAAAAAAAAGCACGTTCTAAATATTGAGCAGGACATGTCCCCTGCGTCCCCACTGAAAGCTACGCATATGAACTTTGCTATATAACTTCAGGGGTTTAGGGAGTACTAACAATTTAAAAAGACTGTGAGTGATGGTCTCACAAAAGAAGACATTAAGTTACACTTTACTTAAGATTATAAAGAGGCATTTTCCATTTCTTAATAAAGACTGCTGCTCACTCCACTAACACACAGTTGTGCTTTTCCTGGTTTGCCTAATAGATGGTCTCAAAATGTGCATCCATGTTAGCGGCTAGCTGCGATCAAACATGACAAAACACAGTCGCCGAGCTATTTAAGAAATGCAAAAGGTGTGACAAGTCTTTAAAAACAACATCCCGTGCTTCTCCACTTTTTCGGTCAAGACCTAAAGCAGCCATTTTAGATTCTTGGGAGATACTTGGATCCTCAGAGAGCGAATGAAACACTGCAGGAAACCTGGCAGGACATCTGGTGAGGGGTAGGTGGGTGGGTGTGGGAGGGGAGGGGAGCCCAGGACGTGACTCACACACACCTAACCCCATATTCAACCCTACTGAATTACCACCACTAAAGCTGTCATTAGTGGGTGTGTGGCACAATATAAAGACATGCCGTCGTCTGCAGTGGCAAGTCTATAGTTTGGGTAACAGCTGTGTCAATAAGGGGAAGCTGCTATAATGTTCAACCCCATGCCAGACATAAGTCACAGAGCGATTATTATCTTTTATGTATGTGTGGTTGTTTTATCAGGCTGCGATTACAATATAAAAGCTCTCGGCGATGGGGAAAGAGACCTATCAGTGATGGCTTTGTTTGCTGTTTACTTTATGAGCACTTGATATTTCTTACTTGCAATTATGTTTTACAGGAGTAGATTGTTACTTTTCAAATACATTTTGATTATACATCTACTTATAGAGCAGAGATTGGCCTTTATGTGTACCTACTGTACATGTACCTATAGCTCAACTACGCCTTTGCACTCCAATTGTAGTAAAAGGTGTCATCTTTGCAGGAACACTCAGCTGTCATTATCTCGGTGTGTGATTTATGGTGATACGGGCTGCTGAGGTGTCCGCAGATTTGCGATTGTTGTAATGAAGCCATAAAGTGAGCTGCATGAAACAAAGCAGCGGTCGTAACCAGATCTACTGCTTCAGGCAAATCCGTACTAAATCTGCCCATTATCCAGGAGATTAAAAAAATCAACATTGTTGTTGGTCACATGTCATATCCATCAACGCTAAAGCACCCTTCTCTGACAGATTGATCCTAGAATGCAGTCTCCAACTGAGAGCTGTAATAGAGGTAATTTGGTTCTCAAAAATCTGTGCCAAGGCAGACAGGAATCCCTCCCAGCTCTTCTACATGTGGTTACCCTCCTCATTGATTTACAAATGTAAAGTGCTCATCCAGGTGATGTGAGAGAAGTGGCAGTGTTGATCTATCTGTGCCACTCAGATCTCGAGCCAGCGAGACACTTTCTTGTGCTTAGACAGCCTAAATGAGGTCATTTCTGTCTGCTTTGGGATCTACGGTGCGCTGGGGTGTTTTAGTGTTCAGATAATTTGCCCATTTTCTGATTCTGACAAAGAATATTTTATGGAAATGCACCCTTATTCCAGGCACCTTAATGGAGTGTGTTGGAGTAGCATGCGAGCTGATGAGGTTGTTGTCTGTCACTGATAAATGTAAAAAGCAGAGAAAATGTCAGGGATGAGCTCAGCTGCAAAAGGGCTTTTTGCCTTCATTTGAAATCAGCAATGCCTAAGCGCTGTATCTTCGGGGCGTTACGGCATACAATCACAAGGTTATTCTAATTGTTTGAAGCTGTGCGGATATAATACAAGACACTGTACGGCGTCTGTCTCCATGCGTAGCCACCCAGTGGATTATCAAAGACAGAGCCATCCAACTTAATGTGAGATAAAGGCATTGGCTTTCCAAGTCTTTCTGACAGGTTGAGGTTTCAGTCTACCACATAATTGCTGTCTTCTGCTGTTTTCTCCCTTCTATGAGTAAATCCTGATGGTGTGTCACCGGCCTAACATGACAGTATGAGTACATGATGTCATTTCCATGGGTGTGGGCCACCAATTACAATGACTCACATGCTTACTAACTACATAAACTCAGGTTTTCTGTTGTGTTGGGTGAAGATATAATGATTGGTCAATACTCTTCAACTTGATATGTCATGCAGGGAATGATCACAGCTGAGACTCCTGGGGAAAACAACAGTTAATAACCAAGAGATAAATGACTTTATGTACAAAGTTTGGAGCTATTGTTTGTTATTAAATGACTGTCTGAAGGTTAGGTCGACATTTGAGGTTACTATATTATGCACAACAGCAAAGCCCCCTGAAGCTAGTTCATCTTTGACTTGTAATGGAGGTTATTATTTTCTGTGTGATATGGCTAAAGGTTCTCACTAGCATCATTTGCAAATACCGATGCCACATGCAGCAGCACTAGTGAAGAAGTTAAATTTACATCCATGACTGGTGCTGTCAGAAGTGTATAAACCTGTTTAAATGTTCACTTTTCCTATGAAGTGATTGCTAAAATGACACAAAAATACAAATGTCATTTGACTGTATATACTATTAAGATCATGCTGTTAAAATAAATAAATAACACTATACTGTTAACTGAGTAAAATCAGTTTCAAAATAAATATTGCACCGACACACATGGCAATAAAAATTATCATACGAAAATGAAATAATGCAAATTATAATTAACATATAATAAAATATGGGAGCCAAGCATGCAGAGCAAAATGTTGGCATTGTGCATTTCTGCAAAAACATGAATACATTTGCACATTTTATAAGCATCATGTTGTTTTTTCCTTCATTTTTTTTGTAATTCTCTTTTTATTGGTTTATAAAAGCAGGATGAACATATGTAAACAAAATCCACAAGCAGTTGAACATGAAGACCGCAAGCAAAAAAAAAAAAATTAAATAATAAAATAAAAAAATAAAGAAAAATGTGGTGGGGTTTTAAATTTAAGAAAATTAAATTATAAAATAAATAATAATAAATAATAAAATATATAATAACACATTTTACGAGTAACAACATAAATAAAAATCATACCATAAAATAAGGATACGTACAACGTACACTAACCATTTTGTCCAGTTCTCAATAAAAATTTCTTCTGGGTTCTTAAAGTAAAAGTCATTCTCTCCATTACATAAATATTATATACCAAGTCGTCAGCACTAGGTATTTCTTTTTTCAGCCATTTCATGGGTGGGGATTTCTTACATGCCACCAATAATATTCTTAACAGATATTTATAGTTTTACCTTCATTTGAGTTCCTCCAATCTAATCAGGTATGTCAGCTCAAAAATAAAAAATCAAGAATGCCATGAATTTTAGTCCAGACTGAGGGCCACCCCCAAAAGATATGACACTGATTTTTTTTTTTGTATATCAATGTTTCTACAGTGAGGTAACACTGTGTATAAGCTGTCACTGTCATCAGGAGGTGGAGGGGATGGTGGATATGTCACAGGTGAGACACCTGCCAAGCTGAACAAACAACAAACAAACCTGTTTGTTTTTACTGAGCAGTGGCTGCTTTTTAGCCCCCCAGTGAAAGGGGGGGTTCAGTGACCTGACGCTGTTTTTCAGCCGTGGATAGTGGCATGAAAAGCAGTTGTTTGTTGCCAAGACATCACTGCGTTTCCTGCCAGGATAGTGCCACAAAAGGTGGTTGTTGTTTACAAAGACACTGCTGTGTTTCCAGTTGGGATCTTAACCAGAATCAGGTAGTTTCTGCACCTAAACTTAACCACACAGTAATTGTTAAAACGTTCAATTCAGTGTATGCCCTACATAATAATGTGCAAATTTAACATATCCATTGTTTGCAGGAACGTACAATGCCAGCACTTTTACTGGTTACTGGGCTGAAGATAGAGTCGTATGGAATACATTATAACACTGAGATGGTTGCAAGTAAGATGTGAATCGAGTCTCTGTGCATCAGCCCATATGTTTAAGATTAAAGAATACAGTATCTCAAAATCATTAAAGTTGACCTGGCGCATGAAAAATATCAGCCCTAAGCAGTCTTATTGATATCTCCAAATATTTACATACTAGCACAAGGACAAAACAAGCACCTAAGAGACTGAGAGCTACATGAATGTTTAAGTAATTCTGTGTTTTTTCCATTGTAAACAAACACAGATTTTATATATGTTAGAAAGTACATGATGATTTCACCCCAAATGCTAAATCACATAACTAAGTTAAAGGAACAATGTATCATGTGTTGCTGGATGTTTTTTTTTTTTGTATAGCCACAACATATGTTTGCCATGAGGAAGGGTGTGACTATTTATTTGGCTTCATGTCTCTTCCTCGAGCGGAAAATCTTGCTCCATAGGTGTTGCGGTTGCTCGATCCACCTACGCATTAAAGCTAATGGCTGGATGCAGCAAGTTCAGGCACATTCTTGAAGGGGGGTTCAAAGAAAATCACACACTGAGGTGGGCGTAGATTAAGTAACAAAAACTGCATGGAACCAAAAGTTACATTACAAGACGTCATCGCATATTTGGCAGGGGTATCCATGGGGGTTTGGCTGATTGGTTGTCAGTGGCGTAGGGTGGCTATCTGTCCTTTACTGCCTTTGTCTATCATATATCTGTTTAATGGAGCTAAATGATACCAATGTAGCCACATGGGCTTCAAAGAAATCAAAATGCGGTTTCAGTATGCAACCGCTTATTACAACCAACTAATAAATTGTTACAAACAAGAGCCATTTGTAAGCGAAAAGTTTCTGCTGTGATGGTTGTCAGCTAAGGTTAGCATATTTTCTAGCTAATGCAACCCTCTCTGACGCAGCTGAGTGCTGTTTTGTTTATTTAAAATATGATTACACCCAACAAAGTATAAATTATAAAGTTAAAAGCATCTTTTATCAGCTGTGCAAATAGGGAGCTATTTCACTTACATTAAAAAAAAAAAAAATGGTGTAAACGTGCACAGTTGCCTTAGTGTTTGACTCCAGTTTCCACCCCAGCAGCTGTTTTTTTTTGGAGAAACAGAAACTGTAAAGAAGCATATGGGAGCATTAATAGTTCTCTGTATAATGGTGGTACTCCATAGGACCATTATCCAATTTAAGGAACCATTGCAGATCCAGAACTTTCTGTATACACTCCACTGTGATATTCTCCAGAGTTCCCTGGTCGGAGCCAAGTGTGAAAAACAGCAATATATAACACTTATGTGATTTATGAGAGCTATATTTATCACATTGATATAAACTATTCAACTATTACCAGCCTCCACATTACTCCAGCAATTCATTCATGTCAGCGGACCAAACAATTCCCTCCCCAGCACACCGCACAACACCAAACCAAACTACTTCTCCCTGCCGGTGCCCATATGACTTTCAATAGAGACTTCTCCAAGGAAATAAGAGGAGAGGGGGACATTTCTCAACTCATCCACATGCAGTAAGTGATGATGCTGCGATGCATCACACATTGATCTGAGGCATTTGGGGGAGCCGAGCGTATTAAGAAGGGAGCGCAGCAGACTAATGGGCCTGACTGGGAGACAAATTGGGCCAGACGTACAGCAACACAGCCCCAGGAAATATGGGGGCTCACATCACTTTTATTGCTTTAATGCATTTTAGTGTTAACTGAGAAATTGAACCTCAAATTACCTACAATCCATTTGTTTTTTCCCTTTTTGTGTTGTCTTCTGCCCTGCAGAAGGTGTAGCGAGGACATTATAGGCGGCCGTATGCTGAGCAAGCAAGTTTCTGTGTTGTCCTTTTTTGAAATAAGTTCCTTATTTAAAATAGTGGGCCATATTATTGTGTAAAAAGTACAGAGTCTAAGAAAATCAAGAAAGGCTCTGTTGTATTTCTCCCCAGATAATATGATTATAGGGACATTATGTCATAGGGAAATGGGAAAGTGTAACAGATTTAACATTATAACCACAGCATATTTTTGGGGTGATTACATTTACAAGGAAAAATAGAACAATAATGTAAAGTAGCTATAAATCATGTTTTAATTTAGTCTGAGTTCAAGTTAGTGATCTCATGTTTTATTAAGCAGCTAACTGATTTTATCATTAAAATGTGTTATTCTATAAATTTTGCTGATAGTGCTGGACTGTGTAAAGTCATGTAGCAGCCCCATGCTAAGGAGTCTCAGGCAGTGAATTTTTTCATAGGGTGGCCAGATGGGTTGGCACACCAAAACCAAAAGCCATGAGTGAATTCTGGGGACCATTTTATGTATTGAAGTATAGAGTTCCTGAATGTCAATGTGGAGTGTTAAGGAAGCTCATACTGAGATACCTTTGTTTCTTGATTTAGCCCCTTCCTGATAAGCGATGCTGACATGATTGGAATCAATAGATGTCCAATTGTAAATTATGAAGACAATAAAGCCTCCACAAAATAGCATTTTAAGTTTTGTGTGTGATTTATCCTGGCTTCATATGAGCAGAGGAAATCTCTGCTCATCGCTAGGCTAGTTTATACAATGTAAAATGCCATAGGCTTGTGCTAATAGCATTAGCATGTTGTATTTGTTTTGAAAACATGCTCAGTATAAGACAGCTGTTTTGTCGGCGAACCTTGTGAGTTGTAACGGAGCCAAATTATGTACCGTTACCTTTGTTGTTGTTGCTGTTGTCCCTGATTTCATATAAGAAGAGGAAAAGATTGCCGCCGCTAGGCTAATTTATACAATGTAAAATGCCATAGGCTTGTGCTAAAAACATTAGCATGTTGTATTTGTGGGGAAAATATGTCCAGATTAACACAGGTGTTTGTGAATGCTGCGAGTTATAGTGAAGTCAATTTGTGAACTTGTGCTTGCAATTGTCGCTATTAAGCCATGTTTAATGTGTGTTTTGAATCAACTAAACTTTACAGCACGTCACAGAAACTCCTGACGCCAGCTAGTGTTTTGGAGGTGTAACTGCAGAGTGACACAGACATACCACCGCACAAGTATAAATGCTTACAGTAGCATAGGTGACATGCATAGGGTCTGCCACGTGAGTATGAATCTCGCTCGAGTTTGTCTAATTTCACAGGATACCACTACCTCTACCTAGCTTAAAAAAAAAATCAGTTGCGCTACAGCCTCTTAAAAACATTAATTTCAGCCTCCAATTATTTTCGCCAGGGGGTGCCAGTTGGAGTGGCAGCAATTGTATCAGGGGGCCATGCCCCCCGACCTGCCCTTAGGGGTGCCACTGGTCTCAAGATGGTGATAAGACTGTACGTGGAAAATATCTTCTCCATCTGTCCAAATGCACCATGTCCTGTGACAGATACAGAAGACCTGTGCTGTCTACCTTCATTTCCTGTGGCTGGTCAAACAGAAACTCAGAGAGTCAGACAGACAGTCCATCTCAGCTGCAGACCACGTGACACAGACTCTGCCTGTAAGATGTTCCCTCTGTTGTCTGAGGCAGGGGACACAGTGACACTTTATGAAGTGATTTTGATGGGAGCAAAGCTGTTGAAATGGATGTCAGGATGAGTCCTCTTCATTATTTCTTATCTTTTATATTTGATTTAATTTGGTTGCTGCAGAGAAGGCACAAGCTAAGAGCTAAACGTCACACATGTAATACATCCTCCAGAGTTTGGATTAAGTGCAACTGTTTTATGTGACAAGAAACTGGCTTTTCTCTCCACAATGTGACATGACCTTACAGAGCTTTTTGAAAGCCAGAAGTGTTGACAGTCCTATGCTGAACTGCTCCCCCTATAGACGGGCAGCACAGCAATAAGCTGGAGGCTGCACAGCACACAGGAGCCTGCAGAGTGTTTCTGATGTGGCAGCCTGTAATAGTTAATTTTCTTTAAGTTGAAAGCTGTGCAAATGCAAGCTATCAGCATTTAGGGCTTTAAATATTACCAGAGAAAGAAGCACACATAACTTACACATGCACACACGCCGCACACCCAACGAGTCAATCAAAAAATAAACAGATGAAATCTACTGAAAATTTCAAGATAGAAAAACTGTCACCGGGATGATTCTCACCACAAAGAAAGCGGGAAAGACAAGTGAAGGGATCTTTTGAAACCTAAGGTAAATAAGAGGAATCAGGCGTTGAACATCCAGGTAATAACTGATGTTATGACTTGGCATTTGCTCTGACATGCATTTGAGACAGGAACATTAAAAGATATCCACCATTTGACAGGTATCACAGTTCCCCCAGGCAAGAAGGATTCTCATTTTGATGAGTGTGTCAGTCACAGTGAAGCCTGTCGACAAGCCAGATCTCAAGCACTGACGTTCAGGAATAACTCTTGCCTCAAAAATTACAAATGGAATATTTGAATAGCTGTGTGAAGGAAGACTGATTATTGTTAAACTACAAAATGTTTAGTTTGGGGTGTTGAGGCTTTTCTGAAAAACACAAATTTCAGCAAGGCTCTCCTCGTATAACCATTAATGCCACAAAATGCTCCAAGTCAGTGTTGTGTTCATCAGTTTAATGCTGAACATATTTTCCATTTACAATGCACTGGAGAGCTTTTGCCTCTTTGTTTGAAATAACAATGCAAAAAAAAAAAAAAAACATAACATACGCCACCGCTTCCAGTGTATATACGCTCAGCACTCAGCAGAGTGCAATTGTACAAATTCCCAAAATGGATCATTCATAATCAACTTCAATGAATTAGTTGTGACTGAAGTTGACAGGGCTGCGGAGAGATGGCGGACGACACGGGGTTTTAAATGCCATGCTCAGCGCCAAGTGTGAATAGTCGCTCTGTATGCATTTTTCACTCCAGCATGTGCCATGTTCAGTATATGACACTCACGCTGATTTACTACCCTCTCCCAGCTAAATAATTTACAGGGATATGGCTCTCTGTGCTTTTAATGGTTGTTGTATAGACCTGCTTGCCTTTAAAATGTTCCACAGGCAAGCAGCCATATGCCTGGATGGATGGGAGACCTCTCAGCACTGATTAATAAGCTGCTCAGTACTTCACTGCAAACAGGGTGTCATGAAACACTGCATAACCAGGAGCAGCCGAGGCGCAGCTGAATGTGTTGTGTGCTTTGTGTGCGTTTGTGAATAGGCCTCAGTCCACGGCTCCACAGGTAATACGAGTGATCTGATGTAGAGCTTATAAAAAATAGATCTGTTTTAAATTTTGATGTGTGATTTAGCCTCAGTGTGCACATGGGAGCCCTATTATGAAATATGAATGGGTTTGTTTTTTTGGCAAATGTATGTGTTTGTCGGTCTAAATGCCAGTTCAAAGAAACACACCATCGGTTCTTTGTGGGAGGCCAATCTATCGGTCTGCAAACAAAGCCGCAGAATATTATTCATTACAATGTCATTCAAACTTCATTTCATGGACGCCGCCAATCAAAAGGCATTGTTCTTTGAAATGTTATTCCCTGTTAATGTTTAATGTCTCTGCCAGTTCATTGAATTTTGAGCGTGTTCTTTTTGGAAAAGGAGACTTGATATGAAATGATTAATCATCCAAGTGTTTACTGCAGAGCACCTGTTGATTACGCTCTCTGATAACGACTGAGCCACCCATTCTTTTGATGAATGTGCACTTGTTCAAAGCACAATTTGCTAATGGCATTCATGTCATTTACCTTTAAGCCCTCTCTGCACGTGTACAAATATTTTTGGAAATGGATATTTCCCTCTATGTTTTGGCCTCTCATCTTCACGCCAACTGACTTTTAGACCACCAAAATGTAGATTTTTAACAATTCTGGTTACTTTGTATCCTTGCAGATGTGTAAAATGGAGTGATAGAGAAGCTTCTTCTCAGTGTTGCTTGGTGAAACAAGCATGCACCAGAAACAATAGCAACAATGGGGAACTACAGGTTTTTTTTTTTTTACATATTGTGATCACTGCTTGGTCTAATGACTACTTTACACTTAAACTTAGATTGTTGTGTAACCGGTCTGGCCTGCTGCAAGCTCTGTGTTGTGTTCGTAGACAATGAGGAAGGAGACGAGGACAACTTTACACATTAAACACATTAAAAATTAGTATAGCAACTTCTCCACAAACACACCTCTCCTCACAGGGTCCAGAATACGAGAGAGGAGTACAGTGCAAATCCACAGAAAATGACTTCACTGAAATGTTGTATGTCACACAAAAAAAATCAAATTTACCAAAATAAAAGCTCCCCAAAATAAAAACAGAAACAAGTATGAACACATAACAAAGCAACAACAGACAGACAGACGAATGGAGCAACTGCCGCGTCCAGTATTTTTGCTCCACCTCAGCATCTGCGGTTCAAAGTCTGACACAAAAATGATGGTTTTGGATCAGACCCAGTCAAACCAGCAGATGGTGGGACAATTCTGAGAGTGGGATTGCTGTCAATGAGGACTGGAAGGAAAACCTTCACATGTCCAGAGCATCATTTGAATCTTTGAATGAGCGTTTTCGTCCATAAATTGAAGGGGAATCAAAGGTTATGAGATCTCCAGAAGGTGCTCTGAAAAGTAATATTAGCCAGTGCACAACTGACAGCTAAGACAGAGGACAGTGTTTGGAGTTGTTTTTACCTTCCAGTGTGGACAGAGATCATTTGTAAAGTGAAGGTCATGTGGACAGAATCTTTTTAAAACAGAGGGTAAAATGATCCAGTTTCAAAAATATCTGCGTACGTGTAGACAGTGCCTCAGACCAGTGGTTCATTTCAGGGTGCTTTCACACCTGCCCTGTTTGGTTCAATTCAATCAAACTCAAGTTTGTTTTCCCCCCAAGTGTGGCTCGTTTGGGCAGGTGTGAACACAGCAATTGCACTAAGGTGCGCACCAAAACAACCAGACTGAGACGTTCTTGAAGAGGTGGTCTCAGTTACAAATGAACTCTGTTACGTAACACATCGTTTGGGTTAAACATGAGCATGTTACAGTCCTGGAGGATTATTAATGTGCGCCTCCTCCTGTACTGCCTTAATATGCACATTCAGCACATCCAATGCATCAAAACATTGTTTTCTAGTTGGAGCTGTGCCTCGTTTTCAAACTGTATGCTTTGACTCAAATGAACAATGACAGCAATATAGTCCACGATGAGCAGCGCTAAAATCAACCTGCGTAGTTGTCCCTCCATTGTGACATTAGAAAGTGTCACATTTATCTTGCAAGTGTACTCTTCTTCAACGTTTTCTTTACTTCCTGGATTTTTTCCTGCATGAAAATTCTGACCAATCAAGAGCGGCTTTCTTGCGCAAAGCATTTGATCTGGTCCGCTTGTAAATGCTGCCGTGAGAACATGAAACAACTCTAGGCAATTATGCAACTTTGTAATAAAAAATAGTCCCTGATTTGGAGCAAAGCAAGCGGACTCTAGGTGTGAAAGCACCCTTAGAGTAAGTTCAAATGATTTTAGGGGGTTTGGTGAAGTTTAAATTTAATGTGTATCAGCGTGATGATTGTAGCACACAGACGGTCATACAGTTAAATAAGTAAACTGTGATTTTTTTATCGTATGGGAGTCAAGGGGATGTAATCGTGCTGGCTGCAGAGTCTTTGGCCTAATGTGTGCCTATCCAGGGCTCTGTGACATGAAAATGTTTGAGAACCACTGCTTCAGACAGTCCAAAACTGCAGGGAGGCAGCCAGCATTTTCCAGTTCAGAGCTCAACACAGCCCAGCATGGTTTCGACAGGTTGAGTGCCTGCATGCTTTCACTCTGAAGCGATGGAACAATATCCCCTTGTTCCTGGTGAAAAGAAAGAGAATCAATGTGACAGCTGTGAACAAATATGAAGATGATGGGGAAGTCAACCATGTGAGATGCAAAATGCTTTTTTTTCTTCTCCTTAAATCTCGTGAACTCCGAGGCTGTAATTGCTAATTTGATCCGTGAGCTGTGTGATACACTGTCTCATGATGAAGTGCTCCGCTGTCTGTCAGCAGTGTGAGATGATCACATTTGGGGGACAGAGACTACTGACTTCATGGTAGGAATCTTTTCAGCTATGAAGACAACCAGAAAACCGCTTTTAATTAATTACAATTATCATTAAAACACTCAATCATCCGTTTAATCACATATGATCAGTATTGGGGAAACTCTTTATTCCTGTCCATAACATTAACGTCAACATCCACTAACTGTGTATGTAAAGTTTTATTGTTAAGTGTAATTACAGAGCTAATTCCTGCTTTGTCTTATCATGCAGGCAAAAAACATCCTGACAATTCACTTCATTTTGTTTTGTTTCCGTACCAGTTATTAATTCTACATTTTATGCATGTTCACACTCGACGCTCTCCTCACAAACACACACACACGATTCTGCATGTCAGGTTTTAATAAGCACTCACAGGGATATATCTTTCTAGTCCTATCTTCCCTGATTACTTTCTAGTTCCTCCACCGACATCTCTTTGACTCTGTTGGGCTGAAACACACACTGAAGGCTGAACAGCGCCGAACAACACACACACAGTTGTCCCTGTGTTTTTCTGTGGGCTATTTAATGGTTCATCCGTCTCATCTGTTCAACTAAATGTGCTTGTTGAAAACTATCTGAGCCGGGGCTCTGCCGCAGATTTAATTTCCATACACACTGTATACTGTGAGCTTTTAGCTGTTCTGGTAGCTGGGTCTCTTCGGAGTGAAACCTGGCTCTCGGCCACAAAAAGTCTATCGTTTGAGTATCACATGGTTAGTGGTGTTTCCTACGGCTATATTTATGTACTCTAACTGTATCCCCTTTCATTGAAACCCTAACCAGTGGGTGATTTGTCTCCATAAGAGAGTGCCATTTACAAGCAGCCATGCTGGGGTGGGACCCCAACCAGAGGACTTGTTAATAGCACACATCCACTTCGCACCAGATGCTGTCCAGAACAAACCAACGTGTACTGAGAGAGATGTCGAGACCAATTTTCTGTGAACGCTGGACCACAGTGTTAAACTTTAAATAAGTTTTAATGTAACTTGAATGTTTTCTTTTCCTTTTTAAAAAAAAAAAATCAGGCTCCATCATACGATAGACTAGAACGTAGCGGAGAAGCGCTGTGTATTTTCTTATAATTACTTAGCAGTAAAAAGACAAGAGAACTGGACCGTATTATTACCTTATTGTAAATAAGTAATATGGCAGACAGATGATAGATTATGTTTGAAACTTTGTACATTTACTGCAGATAAATCATCAGCCTGCCGAGATCTTTTTCCAACAATCCATTCGCTTATGAAATCTAAAGTAATATAAAATAAAATGGTCTATTGATCTTCTGACCAACCTGACCAGCTTGTCTCTGAGTTTTACTCCGCTGTGCCAACAACATTACATTTTAAGTCCTTTGTGCTTCAGCCAAGCACCCCTGGGTCTTAAAGACACTGGTCCAAGAGAGCTTACCTCACTGTTTACCTACAGTCAAATGTCCAAAGTATTTTCATGTCAACTACGAGGACAGTAAAGTCATAGATGACCTTTTGACTTCATAATTTTCAAAAGCTGTTACCCTGTGTCATGTGTATGCATGCCACACTTTCATATCTAATTTTATTACCATACTTTTGTTTAACAGCTCACTAAATTTATCTCTCACAGTGCTGATATTAATATCTTAATGGTATTGCTTTCTCAACCCTGTCACCAGAAAAAATGTTGGCATTGTACGTTTCTGCAAACCACTATGTGACATTTGCACATCATTTTGAAGCGGATACGTATAAATTTCACATTTCAACAATGCTGTGGCGAACGTGGTTACATTTAGGCACGAAAACCACTCGGTTAATGTTAGGAAAAAATCATGTTTTGGCTTTTAATACCCAGTTTTGGGGGAACAATCCTCCCTGAAAAGCAGCAATTTTTGTAAAAAACAACCACTTTTTATGTCTCTATTCTAGGGCTGGGAAATATGAAGATATTATATTGTTATCAAGATATGAGACAATATATTGTCTTAGATATTGGATTTTGTTGTATCGTGATATCCTCCTGAGACCTGAGCTTTTGTTTGGTCTGCATTTTGAATTTCTCCTAGCTATTTGGGATCAGTAGGACCCGATAACTATAAAAAAAACTAAACATTGTCAATGATAATTAAGTCTCAATGTCCTCAAACCAGATGATAATTAACAGCGTCTTAGCTTGTTGCTGTTGCTAAAATTGGTCAAATTTGTTGCCATATCAAACTACAAACATTATTTTTCTTTAGTAAACAAGTTTCAGCCATAAAATGTGATCAGGTTTTGGACCTTGTCTACTTATGCATCAGGATTGGCTGCAGACTGACTTGGCAGAGATGGCAGCCATCTTGTTTTTACATGGATTAGTGTATTGTGCTCTTACTACCACTAGATGTCACATAAAAGTGTACACGAATGAGGACAACAAGTCCAAATTAAGAAGTATAAGGTCATGTAGACCCAAAATGTGATGTCTTCAAATGAGGACGCAGGGTCTCAGGAGGATATGGCATAAATTGTGATTTCGCCCTTGTTTTAAAGGCTCAATTACAGAAAAGTAGGGTATATTTATCAACTTACCAGACTTTGTATTTGTTTTAACACTTGCCTTAGCCCACTTAGTCGTTATATTCACATTATTGATGATCCAAAATCGCATTGTGTTCATAATTTTCTGAAAAAAAAAAAAAAAAGTCATCCCTACAGCTTGTTTGCATCAGAGAGGGCATTTGGTCAGAAATATTGCTATGTTCAAAATTGTCTCCCAGTCCTAGCTTTAATGAAGTGCTTTTGAGGAGATTTAAAAATATCGAGATGTATATTGTGTATCGAGATATAGCCTAAAAATATTGTGGTATAATTTTCAGGACATGTCACCCAGCCCAACTCTATTCCTGCTTGAAAAACAGCTACAGATCGCTGTAAAAACACCTGTGTTTATGGGGATGAAAAGCCGCTATGAGCACAGCAATGACTCGCTAAAAAACAATCGGTTTTGTTTGTTGGTCTTGACCAGTGTTCTGCAGTAGTCTGCAGCTTGGCAGGTGTCTTGACCAGATGATACATCATCCACCGTCCCCTCAACCCCCTGATGACAAAGTCAGCTCATACTTCCCTTTAGAAACACTGTATAAAAGGTAACATATTTGTGGTTTGCAGAAAGGTACAATGTCAACATTTTCTTCTGGTGACCTGGGTAGAGTGTGTGCTCCATATAGGCTTCTTAGAGTCCTTAACAGTCCTTGACTGTAACCTGCGACCCTTTGCTGTGTGTCATCCCAATTGTTTCACTCTACACTCTACAGCTGTTCTATAATAAAGGCAAAAACCCTAAAAATGATCTTTTAAAGATTCAAGATTTAATTTTTTATACTTTATATTTTTATACTTTTATATGTGTGTGTCAGTTTTTTTTTAAATATCTGCACCTAATTAGAGATGCAACTGTAATTTCCTTTGTGAAGACAATAACAGTATAGCTCCTTTAAATCTCTGTCACCCGGTCAATAGCAAAATAAACTGGCCTACAATCATGTATATTTCCAATTATTTGGCTTTGTGATCAGCCTACAGATGTAGTGTATGTTTATGAGTATATTCAAACTGAGGTAGGAGGAGTTTACATGACATCTAATGTCAGTTCAGTCTTAATTTTCTTTCCTCCTACAGTCTGAGTTCTTTTTCATTCTTTCACTCTGTTTGTCACATATTGACCCGATAACTGAGGTTTAAATCTTCAAGCAGTACTAATGCAAATTAATGTTATTGTGTGTGTAACAGGGTCAAATATACAGCAGTATTATGTGTAACAAAGTCAAATACATTTGTAACATTAAGTATTACAATTACGCAAAATTTGTTTCAGTTGTTATTACCTGACATGCTTGATACTCAGTTTCTGTACCCCTACGTCCATCTTTGGGTGTACCCCACCTATAAAGGGGTGTGTTTTTATCTCTCCCCTTTTGCTGTTGTACTCCATGGGAGAGGGGCTTGAGTTAATATGGTTGTAATTGAAGGAGGATTTTGTTTTTACCTCTTGCTGTCAGGAATAAACAGAGATCGCCTCTAAAGATATCCACAGTTTGGGCCTCTTTATATCAACACAACACAGACACCAGAGTCCACGGTTTACATGTGAACATGCTTTATCTTCACCCTCAGTGGATGACTTCCTCACTCAGTAAGAGACGACACCTTTCTCAAATATGTGGGGCGCATACTGTAAATTGGAGGCTTTTTAGATTCACAGGGGCCACTGAGGGCAATCTCAGACAGACACTCTTCATGCCACTCCTCACTACTTGGATCAATTTTGAAAGTCTCTCTCTCTTGATGTAATTGCCCTCCGTTTCATGCAGAAAAGATTTATTGAAAATCAGATCTCAGGTTATGGGCCCTGATGACAGCAAAAGAAAAATGCAGAATTTACTGTCTGCTTTTACAGCCGGATTTCAGGAGTAATTGTTGCGGGACATGACGGTGAGTTAGCAGTTATAAACCTGTCCTCCATATAAATTACCTAATCAGGAGATCCCAGTGGTTATATAAATTGAGCCACTCATTCGTCTTCAATGGCCTGTGTGTGCATATAAAACCACAACGACCATCATATACTTCACAGGAAAGGGGGTAGCCGTTGCTGTTTACAGAGTTAGGGGGAAATGGATGACTTTTTGCATGCTCAATCAACTGTGAAATGTCCATTTAATCATCCCCAGAAACCCCCCTGGTTTATTTGTCCTGCAGCACAGATTTACATTTCCAAACATCCCCCATATTAATCATTACTTCATCACGCCCTCCAACTGACAAGAAGCATAAACCACCTCAGTGTACTGCCCTGTCGACTAATGTGTGTATGTTTCTGTCTAGGAGCATGTGTGTATGCGAATTTGTGTGTATGCGAGCACTTTGAATGTGTGTGTGTACGTGGGTGGGTTGGCGTGAGGGAAAAACCTGCCCTTTGATTCACTCACCACTCACTGTGTCCAGCAGAAATATTGAGTTTTAGTGGCATGATTGCATTTTTTTTTTGTCCGCTGAGGTTTTTTGAAATACAACTTTTGAGGCCGGGGAAGCCAAATGGGAGTCACTCACATGTACTTTTTCTTCTTGTGAGGAAATCGGAGTGATTGATGTTATTTTTCAGGAGACGGCATCAAAGAAAAACACACGAAGTGAAAATGTCACATACTATCGTGTTTTTTAAAGGGTGAACCGGCTTTAAAAATAGCGAGTGTTCAGTTTGACTTTTGGGTAAAACACTGTGAGTTTTAACAAAATGGCTGCAGAAAATGTTAAGGGTTAGCTTTTAGTTTGTTGCAAAAAAAAATTCCAGCATCCTGGTCCGTCCTCGGCATAAGACAGCTTGAATGATTTACACGTACTGTACTACAGCAGGAGTACCTTGGCAGAGCCTGTCTACCTGCCGCCGTAATGAAATTCAGGACGTTTCACCATCAACAATGAATCCTTCATAAAAGAGTGAAGTATGAGTTTATCACCCAGGATGAGAAGCATGTTACATTTGCCACTTTAAACAAGATGAATGGGTCACTCAGCCATTTACATTCTCATACATTTTTATGACTCTGCCATGAAGTGAATTTGATCTATTGGTAACAAGATAAATGATGGGCATAAAGCTTTGGCAGTTCTGACTTTAAACAATCTTTCATTTGATGCCAGTCTTTTACTTTTACATGACGCACCGTCTGTCTTCACAACCTTGTGCTCAAATAGTTGAGGAGCCAGACGGAAATGGCAACCTTCCCTATTTCCTGACAAAAGTCTGCACATCTAACATTAAGAATTTCACTTAACACCACATATTTTGTGTGTTTCATATATGTGTTATACCTGATGGGAAACAGGTTTGACCTCCAAGGTGCACAAAGGGATGTTTTGTTCAACCTGGTGGATGGAGACGTTCAGCCAACCATGGGAGTTTGCCACGCAGTAGCATGAAAAGCAGCTGAAAGCTTCACTTTGCAGTTGCCAGGGCCTTTCAGAGATTTTTTTTTTCCCGTTGGAATGATGCTCGTATGTGTACATTTGAGCGTGGAATTTCAGTAGCACGGAAACAGAGTTGGGTCCCAGGAAATATCCCCTGTCAAAGAGTGATGGAGGACAGTGAATGGAGCTGTCCGAGGCATCAGAGTGATGGAAGAAGACATCCTCTCTGCCCTGTCTCTCTCTGCGTCCAAGTCCCTCGTCCCCTTCTCCCTCCCATTCTTGCTGTCCTCCTGTTTTACACATGGCGTCGGCTGGTTGGATGTAACCATTGGACACATTTCAACAGAATAATCTGTCTCTGACTGTCACGTAGATGAACCTTTTAGCTGTGTGGACGGCAGATTAAAAATGTTGCCGTCAGAGCACCATGGATGGATCCTTGTGGAGACCTCAGCACCTCTGTGCTTTAATTTGAAAACAGCCCGGGCCCATTTAGTCACTGGTGAGCGAGGGCGTTGCGGCGCAGACAGAATGATGTATCACCTGGTCCGGCTAAATGACAATTTTATTTCTCACCTCCACTTTCACTGCGAAATATTACCAGCACACTGTTCTCCATGGCAACTTGTGATTGAACCCAACGTCTGTCAAGCTAACTAGCAAGTGAGTCTGCCACGAAAACACTGACATCATCCTCTAGATGTGTTAACTGACAATACATTGCCAAGAAGCACCGACGAACGCAGCACATTTGGCGTGCACACGTGCATTTCACTGTGAGTTTTACTTAAGTACAGCTGAAGTCATCTTTTGTAAGAAAAGCACGGAGAGGGCCGTTGGGAAGAGAAACAGGAAGTACAACAGACGGCCTTTGTTTGGGTATCTACGCCGAGGCCTGTAATTTACACCCTAATGGCCGACGCCATCGCCACTAGAGGCATCGCCGCTCCGAGGGAGAAAAAGAGAGAGAGGGAAAGAGCTCCATCATGGAAAAGGGAGCTCCTGTCTGCTGCAGTGGTCCGGGACAAAGCTGAGAGCTCCCAGACGCCCTGTATGATTAATGACTTATGGCCACGCTGTGTGGAAGCCTGGTAATTAGCTACAGGCTGATTAAAGACAAGTAAACTTCTGCTGATAACCCGATTCTGTTTCTCCCCAGCGCCGACACTGGCATGTGGAAGCTCTTACTGCCAGGGTTGCAAGAAACAGACCAACGTTGAGTATGATGAATGTAGTCTCCAACAGGCGTATACAGGCTCTAATTTAAAACTATTTAGCGTGTGACATATTGGCATTGTGCTCTCTCTGTCTCCCCTCCGTTCATGTTCGCGGTTTGCGACGGCGTCCAAGTTTCAGGGGGCTGTTGTTTTGAGTCTGCGCCTGGCATATTCATGAATAAAGTTTTGTGCTGGCTCCCTCCCTTTTGCTCCCCCTGGTCTTTTCCCTGTTCATAGATTTTCCTCCAAACATTTGCATTTTCTATAATAGCGAACAAGGAGAGTGGCAGCCTGCCACGAGAGTTCGTCAACTACCAGATTTTTACAGTTCTGGCTGTCCAGAAAGAGACAGCAGAGCTAAAGCCGGGCCAGAAAGTGGACAGCATTACACTGGATTTACCTTATGAGACAAAATGTAAGCAAAGTTAGCTTAGGCATGAAAAGGAAGAAACGGCCTCCAAGTGGTCGACTAGCAGCCAAAACGACCCACACAAGCGTCCAAAGTCTTGTCTCTGTATTTTCATGAGGTGGGACTATTCCCCTAAAGTAAACAGATGGAGCAAAAGAATAATGGATAGCAACATTAAATAAAGCTGATGTCAGTTGTTTTGCAGTAGAGCTTAGAGAGTCCCGCAGATACTGAAATTAGTACCAGTGTTACTTAATAAATACTGTGCACTGTCATCATCCTGCTCTGATGGGAATATAATGTCATAACAAGATGTTATGCAACAGATGGATCCATTTCTCCTCTGAAAATGTAACATTAGAGACAGGAGCCAGTTTTGCAGAGGGTAGTTTGCTACAACTAATCGTGCAACCCAATTTGTCTGTGGCAAGTGAAAAATGGGCTCTCCTCGAAATGAAATACAGGCCTGTTTGTGTGTGTGCGAACATGTGTGTGTGTGTGCAAGGGTCTCTGGTAGGGAAAAGGACAGTGCCACAGGGCAACTGTATGTGTGCCGAGATGAAATGCCCGGCCACCCACTTCCCTCCTTTTATCACCCCTCTCATAATTAGGTTGGTTAACATACTGCCGTGTATGCAGTCATATTGACTGGAGGCTTAATCATATTAGTATTGAGTTCCCGTCCCTGCTTGCCCCAGGTGACGCTTGTAAGTCCAGAGTTATAGCCCTAACCTATGGGAGGAAATTAGCTGTGGACACAAGTTTGCTCTTGTTCTCCACCCTCTGTGTGAAAATATTTAGCAGGCAGGGCGGGCGACAACACAGTGAGAAATGGACGGGGAAGCACAGCGTTCTGCATAGAGCACCAGTCTACGGCATGAAAAATGCAGGAAGAGCAGAAAGAGGTGCAGCGTGTGTTAGTTTGGCTGGCAGTCCATTAGGCCTGATAGACATTTCACTTACCAAAGTCAAATATAACAGTCTAGCATTCATTAATATGAGGAAGGGTCCGGGGAATCAAACCCACCATCTGGTTAAGACGACAGTATAATCTACAACTCATGATTAGGTCTAAGGAGTGGAATTTCACTTTAATCTTTTTCAGGGCTTGAAATTTCCATCTGCACTGTGCGGCACATCATTTTTCTTCAAGACAAATGTGCTGTTTTTCATGTTCCAAAATTAGATCAGAAGAAAACGATTAATCATGTCATGGCCTGGGAAAGGAAACAAAGATCTGATTTTCCTCTCTTCCCTCTCTCTCGCTGCACCCGTGCCCCTCCCCTTTCCTCACCTCTTCCTTTTCTTCCCCTCTAGCCTCCTCTCATCCCCTCTGTAAGACCTCCCTCCTCCCCACCTCCTTCCTGTATCTCTTATCCTCTGCCTTCCCCTCGCTCTATTTCCACCCGTGTTTCTGGACAGCGTTGCTGAGCCATATCTTCCTCCCTGTCTTCGTGTGAGACAGACTTATTTTTCTCTTCATCGCTCGGCCCTGACTTCAAAAGAAAAGATACGTAGGCTCGATGATTAATACGAAATGGCGACGTGTCTTCAATTAGCATAGCCTTCCCTCTTCTCCTCCGCCCTCCCTATGGCGGCAAACAACAGATGGCGGCATGTTTGTATGTGACACCACAACCAAATCTAAACCGGGAAGAGTGCAAGTCACCGGGACTGCAAATTAGTGAGGCCACACAACTGTCAGGTGCTGGCCTCCACTGACAGTTGTAGCCCATTACGGGAACATTGATGTTTTCACAGTGTGACAAAAAGGATTCCTTTTTTCCCCCTCCTTACAGAGGACCTGTCTGTCAGCCAGCTCTCAAGTCATAACAAATCACTGGCACTCAGCTGAGGCTGAGCATTGGGAGCGTCAGGGGAAGATAAATGACCTGCAGGCCTTTGAAGTGCTTTGGCAGTTCAGATGGCTCGGCGGCGCTGACAGAGAAATATACACAACAGCGTAACCAATAATGAGAACATTAAACATTCCTGCCTCCTGACAGGCTGACAGGAAAGCCCAGCCTGACATCAATCATCTTCCGAGGCATAACCTTGACAATTAGTCTCCTCTCTGCCTCCAGCTCTCACCCCACGCTCTCCAGACTCCAATACCCAGACTGCACTAGCTGCCAGGCTCAAGGCGGATAGGATGGCGGGGTGAAGATGACAGCAGGAAGGCAGAAAGGAATGAGGGCCACAATCAGTGGACCAAGACAGATTCCCTATCTGTATATGTAGGTGACAGCGGATGTGGGCCTGAACATGTCAGGGCATCACATTGGATTTATAGTGTCGTCTTAGCCAAGATGGCAGTGACTACTCTGCCTTCACTTTTCATCCATGTCGTATTCACCACCTCCTGCCTGTCTGTGTCAGCCATACCAGTTCTAATACTCACACATAAAACTACATCTTGAGACTGTTTAATATACATCTATGAGGAAGGTATATTTATGGATATACTTTAAAGGTATACTATAAAGGAATTGCTGGTTACTATTTGTAAACACAGCAGTCAAAATTGGCCCCTCCTCCCGACAAAGGTTGCGCACACACCTCAGGCTACTGTTGAAGGACGGTTGCATTTGTTAGCCGATACTTTAGCAAGCTAACTAAGCTAACTGCCGGCACCTAACGTTAGCTGTCCAACAGAAAACAGTGCCCGCAAGTAAAAGTGAAAGTGAAAGCCGAGCCCACTCGCTACATTTGCATCTTTCCGGCACTGTGTCCGTGATTTTCTTAGCCTCCTCTCTAATACAGTTTGGCACCTGGTTGCTAACTTTTCATAAAGTCCCGACCTCACCTACACATTGTGCTTAAGCGTGTCCTGAACAACGCAAAATAAGAAGACAATAGGATAGTACAGGCAGAGAGCAGAGTCTACATACAGCGCCACACACTTCTGGTGGGTTGTAGGTCAACATATACTCCTATAACGATTTGTATGATAGCTAACGAATAAGCGCCCCACTAATGGTGTTGTCATGTTATGTAATTAACGCAAAGTTATGTAGATTACGAAAAGAAACATGGCGGCGACGTTCCCCCAAGTAACTCAAAGTTCCTTTGGTTTCGCGCGGTCCCTAACTATAGTCTCCTGGGGGAAAGTCCTGTGTTTGTTGACCCAATTACCACATCAACCTGCATCTTTGCCTGAACTGTTAGTCTTTATTCTACTTCTTTACTCCCATCAGTGCATTGGCCATGTGATTGCAGCCTTCCTGATAACGTGGGTTATACACAAACTGTGGTGCACTGCTTTTCGTAGGTATATGTATGAACAGTACATGAGAATCACCTGCATAGTTGATGATAGAAAGGGTATTCGTTGCAAAATGCAAAATCCTGCAAAGTATGCCTTTAAGTTCAGCATTTTACGGTATAGTCATTAAACATATTTTACAAGTTTTTGGTGACTACTAATTGTATCCTTTTGGCAATATTGGATTTTAAATACAATTCAAAAAGGGAATCAAATAAACACAATTGTGGTAAATGTGTAAGTATTTCTCTTTCTTCAAACTTAACTAAGGATATCCTTAAGTATTTCATCTTCATTAGTATCGAGGTGAGATTACTTGCAAATATTTGGTTTTGTTACCCAAATACGTATATTTACTGTGACAAGGAAACTGTAATGCATTTCAGAGCTGAGCGGCACAATCCAAACATGCATGTCTCTCAATAATAGGTACTGAAACAGCAGGAACAGCCAAAGTCCCCCAGCCGTGCCGTTACTGAGCACAGTATTTCACTTGTGTTTCCTCCATTAGCCATCCACATGTAAATCAACACAGACAAGCTGACCCCCAAAATGTTTATGTTCTCCAGTTTCCAGCACTTGCGCACAGCTCTGGCCGAACATTTTGTTGCCGCACTAGAAGAGATGATTTATGTGGAATGAAGACATTTCCCCTTTGACTAGCACATTTGCGAAAAGGTATGTCAAGGATGTGAGGTGCCTGGTACAGGCAACCTTTCAAGAGAGTATTTTTTACCCGCTTATTGGAAGAGCAATAAATATCTGGGCGACAGGGCCTTCTCATGGTTACAAAGCTTACCTGCAACTGAGCTGGATAATTAGCAGGCCCTGAAGATGATGTATGACTTTCATTACCCTTTGGGACGGGGCAAACTAAATGAGGACACAGCTAATTGCCGTGCAAAGCAGTCTGGCATGATGGGGAAAAATGCAGTCCCTGCCTCTCTCTCTCAGCCCTTCTCGCTCTCCCTGTTGAAAAAAGGAGGCCCTGTTGCGGTTGTGGGGCTGTGATCTCCCTCTCCTCCCTACCTCGCTGCCCGCAGGAGTTCACTGACTGTCCATAAATCAGGAGCTGCTTACAGCTGAAACTACCCTGAGTCATCAACATGCAATAAGCTGAGTGACAGATTCCACCCTGACTACATTACACTCTCAGTTCAAACAGTCTTGTTCTCTACTCTGCTTTCTTTTCCCTCTCACCTTAACTCTGTCTCTCCCCGTCTGTCTGCCACATCTTGAACTTCTTAGAAATCCAAACCCATCCAGGCACGGTGAGGATAAAAACAAAAGCTGGTATAATCATAAGATCTTCCTCTCTGCCAAACGTTTGAGGGGGGGTGGAGGCTATAAGCGGAGTGGGTACGAAAAGTGTTTCCAGAAGCAGCCCTCTCAGGAGTTCCAGTGGTGGAAGCTAATGTCTAAAATGGTGGGGTTAAGTATGTTGGCATCCATTACAGCGACAAAGCCCTGCTCTCCCGCTGACATGCCAATTCAATTCAAGCAAGCCTCTCGTTCATTATGGGATAGTGTGAGAGTTGGGTTGTGATGGTTGTGTTCGTGCATCGGGGGTGGCAGATTCTGTGACTAATTGCTGATAGAACTTTAACTCTTGACTTGATGCCTCGTAGTAGGAAATCTGAATTAGCTAAAGCAGCAAAAATTGTGGACGACAGGTTTCACGTTTTTGCCAAGTGACCTATGAGAAGAGGTGTTGTTGGGAAAGTTCTTTGTAGTTAAAATCCATAAACCTCCATTAATTGATTTTTTGGCCACCTGGGAGCAGCACAACAAGCTGTAAATACAACACTGACATATTATCACCTTGTTAAGTTTTTATGGCAAACGTGCTAGCAAACAGTTGCCTGTTTACAGATCTGAAGCAACATTGTCATTCACTTGAGTCCAAGGCAAGTCCAACACCACCACTTGTGGTTAATGATGGTAACAGCAAGTGCGTTTCAATAATACAGATCCCAGAGGGCCGTTCAAAGTGACACAGCAGCTGCTCTGTCAGACATGCAACAGAAGAAGAGAAACTCCTGCATCTGATTACAGTGCACCAAACCAAGCTATGGGTTGAGGGGATTCATGATGTCATGTCGTGTTTAAACAAAAAAGACTAAAGGAGACTTTGAACAATGGGATCTGACGTAGTAGTACTGAACTCAGTGATCGAGTTTTGTCTTGTACATTACTGGTTACCAACTGGTCCCTCCATGGGGTCCAGATTTCTCATTTGTCATTAGTTTGAGGTCACACAGTTTAATATATTCAACATCATACTTTAGTTATGCCATGTCTTTGAGCTAGTTTGCTGTCTCTGTCAAGTGGCTGTCCATTAGTCCATTAGTCACTCACTCTACAGCAGGAAATATCCCTTCAAAATAAAAGCTCTGTGCAGGAAATTCACTGTACTTCAAAATAAAGTATTTTTAACAAACTTGACACGTTCACGAGTCACTTGTGGTCAATTCAGAGTGGACTTGTGACCCACTTTTGGACAGCGACCTACCAGTTGGAAACCACTGTTCTACATTATATCCTGTGTGTGTATGCACTACATGGCAACCTATAGGGCTGAAAAATTAAGCCAATGTGGAGTTGCCGAGAACTACAGTTCCTTGAATGGCCACTTGAGGCTTTAGTCGATCCCTATAGACTCCCATGTAAAAATGCCCAACTTTACAACAGAAATAAACATGTTTACAGCCTGGTACAAAAAACAGTTTTGGTCTCTATAGCTAATTTCAACTTTCCTGACAACCATCCAGGGGGAAATTTTTATATAACTCGCCCATTTACATTTTGTTAAGGCTCAAAGTTACGCATAATAAATGGCAGGGCCTCTCGAGTGACAGACTGTCTGTGAGGTGTTGCTATAGTCTATGAGTCAGATCCAACCCGCACTACCCTCTCGTCCATATATGGTCACTTCTGGCTCCAAAAAAACCTCCGAAATGCCTAATTCAAAGCTTCAAAACAGCAGTCCACAAACCAATGGGTGATGTCACAACATATTTTCCATAGACCAGTGGTGCTCAAATGGTGAGCCGTGATGCCAATCCAGGTGTGCAATGGGATTTTGTGATAACCACATGTTATTATGGCAATATTCAACTGGGCCTATACACAAAGATATGCATGAATGCATGAATGTTATTTAATTGAATTGAATTTAAAAAAATTAAATTAGTTTGGCCATGTCCTATCCACTAACATGGAGTGGGCGGGGTTTATAACCTATACTGCAGCCAGCAACCAGGGGGCAAAGGAGATGTTTTGGCTTCACTTTCGGAGAACTGTCACATTATCCATTGTTATATACAATCATTAAAATTTTCTGTGTTGCCACGCAATTTGAACCGTGTATGGGAAAAATGCAAACACATACACTGAATGGCTGTTGCTGGAAAAAACGAGTTTGAAATAATGAAAATCAAAAGGATTATAACTGTAATTTAATGGTGTACGTTGATGTTTTCCTTCACCACATCTGTATATTATCACAGTGCCGCATCTGAACCTCTCTTGGCATTAATACTGGATTATTGTAAAGGCAACATTATTCCAATTTTTCCACGGTTAAGTGTCAGCATAATAATATGTGGTCTATTTGATCACATTTATACATTCTGATTGGACACCTCCCTGGTGCTTTACCCTCAATTAAGCTAATTCTCATCATTTTCCATTCTAACGGGGGTCAGCCCACACGTAACAGTCGCTGCCCTTTTCGTCAGTAATGCCAAAGACCTATAAAATACAGAGGAGCAGCTCTATCACCAAATGATTTTGTCAGCCATGAACTTAATTTACTTCACTTGAAGCAGCAATCTGGAGCCTATTAATTCCCTCACAGCGCGGCGTACGAGGTCTTTTTGAAACTATTTCACCTCTTACTAATGAAGCAATTGTTTCCTCTACCATGTGTCAGCTCGCGGAGCGTCACTAACCTCAGACAGACACAGAAAGGCTTTTGAGCTGTCAGGAGGGGTTTTGTTTGTTTCCGTCAGCTGTGCCGATCTGAGACTTGAAAGGTACAGCTCGGTTTAGATCCTGATGAAACAGGCACAGTCCAGTGATGTGAGGGCGTGTCTGCTTACTGCTCTACAGATAATCGCACAAGTCAAACCATCACGCTGCAGCTGCTCTTACGTTTACTTAAATTAATTTGGTTTTGATTAAATATCAAGTTAAGCTAATTGTTCCTGAGAGCACGACTATTTTAGGCTGCGTGACATTTAGGGTTTCACCAAACAAAATAATATTTGGATGGTTTTGTTGTGTTGCAGAAGAACAAAGCTTTTCTTCAACTATGCAAACAAGTTTATGATTTCTTTTCTCTCTTTGATTTTTGCTTCAAGTATCTGTTTTATTTGTTCTATTGATTCCAACTTTGTCTCCTCATCTACGCCCACAGACATCAAATCCCATTACGCACTGCTTTGTCAGAACTCATTGGATCTAGTTTTTTATTTATACTGACAGTGGGTGAACTCCACTCTTGGTTGAATTCCTCGTTGTCCTGGATGGAACTGTTCGCTGAGCGAAGCAGGAAGGGAGCAGGCCTCGGTGATGCCTCTTGTTTATCTCAAGGTGAGAATTGTTTTTGTTCTCACAATTCTCACAACATATCTCCCTTCTTGGCCTGCAGCTCTGAGGGGCACATATGAAGAGGAGGCGAATGATTCAGACTGAGACATCTCTGTCTGTCTCTCTGTTTTTTTGTGTGTGTGTGTGTGTGGTGTGTGTGTGTGTGTGTGTGTGTGTGTGTGTGTGTGCGCGAATGCATTTTTTTTATCTGCAAAGAAATGAAAAGTCTTTTAGAGTCTCATACCTCCAATAGTACATCTGCTCCTAACAAAGATATATAGTATGTTTCTGGCTCAGTGCTGGCTCAACATTCTGGGTATAATCTTTACTTTAGAGTTGATATTTATATAATACTACAGTAAAGAGAAGCACAACACAAACTCTGTCATAACTTGTAACACAATGTACAGTCCAAATGTGATTACAGTGAGGCTGTGTACTGCTTGTGATTTGGTTTTAGATGCAGAGCACCTCATTAAACGAGCCAGCCCAGTTACCAGAAGAAAATGTTAGCGCTGTACATTTCTGCAAACCATGATTATGTTACACTGATACATTTCATACATATATCAATGTTTCTAAAGTGATGTAGTTCTGATTACGTGTATGTAAGCTGACGCTGTCATCAGGAAAAGGAGATGGATGATGGCGCGACACCTAGGCGAGACGACTGCCAAGTTGTAGACCACTGTTGAGACTAAGTGTGCTTTCACAGCTGCCCTGTTTGGTTCAGTTCACTCAAACTCAAGTTCGTTTGCGCCCTTTGTGTGGTTCGTTTGGGCAGGTGTGAACACAGCAATCGCACTCAGGTGTGCACCAAAACAACCGAGACCGAGACCTTCTTGAAGAGCTGGTCTTAGTCCGGTTACAATCGAACTCTGGTGCAGTTCGTTTGTGGTGAGAACGTGATCCGACCTCGATCCGAACCAACTGCAGTTGCATCCATGTGACACTAGAAAGTGACGCGTTTATCTTGCAAGTGTACTTTTCTACAATGTTTTGTTTACTCCCTGGATTTTTCCCACATGGAAATTCTGACCAATTTGACCATTTTGCCCACTACAACAGTCATGATGGCAATGGTACACAACAAATGGCTGCCACTCTGACCATCCTGCTACAATGATTTTAACAGGAATGTCCATTCTACTCTTATTCTATTTCTATAGGTTCAACATATCCACAACATTATAATGTACAAATGTTCAACGCATGCTCATCCCAAGTTGTCACATGTTGCTGCTATAAGTTTCCTTCTGTGTCTGCTGTTGACATTTGGCGATGTCGCTACCAACACCAGGATGGAAACAAAAGCACGTGATTATGTTTGGAATAAAACATCATGGTGTGGCTACACGGAAACGAACACCAGCCTCCTGGGTCAAAGTCCAGGGTTTGTTTGACCCCATCCATCACCCCACCTATCTGCCCTATATGGACTTTCCTGCTCCTTATATTACGTCGGTACACCACATACTATACCACCACAACAGGTAGTGTCCAGCTGCGTTATGGGCTGATGTGGACCATCTTCGTGTCATACTGCCATGACAGGTGCTGTATGGCAGACCCACAACATACCGCCACAAAAGGTAGCTTTTGGCATCAGGCTTCTGACGCTGAAATCACTGACAAAGCGGCAATACTTGATGACTTCAGAATGAGAACGGGCTAAAATGTTCTATACCCTGGATATGCAGGAACGTACAGCACCAACATCTATTATGGTGACTACGTTGAACGGGCTTGTAACTTAGTGGTTCAACATTTTACAATTACTATCAAGTTAGCTGAAAACAAACTAATCATAAAAAAGTTAACATAATAATTTCTTACTATGCTGCAGTGGATATTAAAGGCTCTGCACACCTGCACAGGTGTTTTCACTCATCCTGGTTTAATTAAACCTCTGCTCTAGTTTAAGCTGGGTGAGGACACCAATCTTCGTGAACAAATACGGTGCAAGTAACACAACAAAACTAACACAGGTCAGACAGTTGTCAATACAGCACAATCTGTACATGACAATACCGTCCTTAGACAAGGCTCTCACCTGTGTGAGAGGAGCACAGGTATGTAGGGCCTTTGAATCCATAAACAGAAATACAATTAACACAGAATGTTAAATTCTGTGAAGAGATTTATCTTTGTTTTTTTTGGTGTTTCTCAAGTTCTTTGACCTGGGCTTAACATTTAGCTTTTTTAGGCACATGGCCAACAGAAAACTGTAACAGCAGACAATGTGACCCAGTTAACAAAACATTTGGCCGGTTCAAAATGTAAAATGTACGATCCCCAAAGGACGGACCAACAGAAAAACAGCAGCCATTTAGAAAAAAATCTTTACTTTTATTACCAATAGCTGGTGTTAGTTAGATTTGAACTTTAAGTCTACTGGTTCTACAGTCTGATGACATTGGCTGAGCCTCACATCGTCTGTTTTGCATCAATAACAGTGTTTGTTCTTGTTAATCTTCTTGAGGAAAAAGGAGAGTCGAGGTGACAGTGTATGTGATAAAAATCCCGCTCAGACAGCCATGTTGGGGAAATTAAAGGTTAACTTCTAAGTAGGGCTAAATTCACACCAGAATGTATACAACTGCAACAGATTGAGCTGACCCTTTTATACTGTGAGACTTTTAATCTTGAGATATTTCCTCTAAATTTGAACCATATGTTGGGTTAATATCAACGCTAACCTTTATGTTCCCAGACGTCCAGAGCCAGTAGATTTAATGATGCTTTGCTGTAGGAGCAAAACAGCTTCCTAACAAATCCTCTACGGATAGGCTCCCTAATACATAACTGCTGTTCCTGATCAATTGTTAATATTATGTTCCTACCTGACCACACTGAACTTTAAACAGTGTCTGAACTTGGAGGGGCTTTGACGTTTTCCCATCAACATTTCCATTACAAAGTGTTTCTTGACTGATACTGTATTCTAGAACATTTCATTTTATTGTTGTTGGCAATAAGGAAATAACAGGAACAAATGAATTACAGCGAGGCACCATTTGAATCCAGCCAGGCTGTTATGTAATAAGGTACAAATGAAACTGTATCCGCATTTCGCCCAACTTTGTTTGTATTTTTCATAAACTCGGAGCCTGCTGCTGAAACAAAACTGGTGGAGTTTTGAATGAAATCTGACAAGCACCAATAAATCACACTAAATCATGAATCGATAACAAATGCATTCTAAATTATGAATAATGGCCAGGCAGTCATAAACTAACACAAGCGCAACTCAGCAGGTCATTCATTTCATGGCAGCACAAAATAAACAGACACATTTCTTTCGCGGCACTAATAAATTTCCCTGAAAAACTCAAAGAACAGTCCATCTGCTTCGAATAATTTTTAATTTCCTTTTCTGTCCTGTCCCCATTAGGTATTCCACAGAGATATTCTCAAAATTCTTTCATTTACCTCCTCCCATATGCATCCAATTACCTTTCTCCCTGTACCCGGCCTGTGCCTGGTCTCTCCTGAGTATGGTGCAAAATACCCCCACCTGTACCTTACGCAAACTTTATGCTTGTTTTATTATCTGTGAGATACTGTGAGTCATTCAGCCTGTGCTCTGGTGGATTTGGCCTGGGCTTTTGGTTTGATGTCTTCTGGCTCTGGCCAGGAACACCTGCACCTCCTCTGCTCTCTCTCCCTCTCTTTCCACGCTGATCTATTAGCTGGCTAAATGGCCCAGCAGATGTTCACAGGCCAGCGAGGGAATCCGTTCCTGTCCTCGTGACCGCTTCAGCGGCGATGCCGAGAGGATTTACACATGGAGAGGAGGACGACGACACATTTGAGTTCATTTATCACTAAATCATATTTAGGTAAACAATTCCGCTGGGTGTCATCAGCGCTAACTGCGTTTAAAACGACCCCTCATTTCCCATGAACCGGATCATGCTCGGCTCTTTTAAAATGGTTTGAAGGGAACAGAAACTCTTGTGGGATCCAGATATTAACCTTTTTGATCTCACAGTGTTTGACAGAGTAATGAGTTGAAGAGAGCATATAACCTGCAACAAGATCAGAATGGAGACTGATTTCCATGTATTTTTAAACTCTTATTTTTAACTTTTAACATTTTGCATAAGATTGATAAAAACAAGTGTTTTATGCCTTTGTTTTATGGCATAGTTCTGCTTTAGACAATGCTGATAATGCAGCCTATGGCAATTAAGTTAATTGCTGCTCCTTCCTTTAGAATAAATATTAAAATGTTTTCATCTTTTTAAGGTTTTTACTTTTTTTTCCAATGTCTCAAATTTGATTGTCTCTATATAACCATGTGCTTTACATATCAGAAACAGAAACACTCGCCAAGGGCAAATTATGATTTGTTACAGTTTCTCTAATGTAAATAATAGAGAATTGAAAGAAGTAAGAATAAGAGTGTAAAATCAAGTATGTAAGAATTAAGCAATAAAATAGAAATTAAATGCGCGTTATGCTACCGTGTTGTGGCTATTGTCACCAGATACCTCACCTACATAATGGAAGTCTTTGCATGGAAATAATCTCTAAAACATGTTGCTATCAAGCTTTATTGGTTAAAAAAATGGAATGCAGTGGATTTGTACTTCTGAAAGGTTTTGCTTACCCAATTTCAATATACATCACTATATTATACACACAACAACTAGAGGGTAGGTGAGAATTCATCTTTTTGTAATTTGGGTTAACTCGCTATTTGAAGATATCTAGACTTTAGTAAATCGTGAAAAACAACTGTTACAAATTATATGTATCTCAAAATGACTGCAGATTAATGTGACTCATAGGCAACATCTCTTAATGGTTTCAGTATAGACCAAATTACCTTAAAGGTCTAGTGATGGGGTGTCAAACTTAGTCTATGGGCCACATACAACCCAATTTGAGCTTGGACGGGCTGCACCAATAAAATCATCGCACAATAACCTATAAATCAGATTAGCTCCTATATTTTCCTTTTTATGTGTAAAGAATTACAAGAACATTCTGTAGACGTTCATCCTTTTACAAACAGATGAACAGCCTGAGATGTTTTCAGAAAAATAAGTGCAATTTAAACAGTTTTTCCACAGTCATTCAGTCTACTTCTCACTGTCATTACATGTGCATTCATCCAAACATTTCCTGATACAGATTCTTTTGAAGTGAAGCTGCTGATTGACAATATTTTGCACAATATTCAGTATCTTTAAACATGGTCACGGTGAGTATTCATTGTTATATCAGAGAACTGTATCCTGGTCAGGGTAGAAAAGCCTCTGAAACTGAATTTTACATGAAGTAGGCAACGCATTGTTTAAGTTGCTCCTGAAACCTGGCACCTCTTAGTCTAGTCATCTAGTGGGTCGAATTGGACCCTTTGGCGGGCTGTATGTTTGACACCCCTGGTCTACTGTGTTGAATTTAGTGGCATCTAGTGGCGAGGTTGCAGATTGCAACCAACTGAAACTTTTCCCATGTGCCAAGCATGTAAGACAACTACGGTGGCGGATGTGAAAAGGCATAAAAGTGAATTGCCAGTGATAAAGGACTCCGTATGTAGATATAAACGGCTCATTCTAAGGTAACAAAAGCACAGCAATTACTAGTTTCAGGTCATTATGCACTAATGAAAACAAAGGTATGGTGTTATATTCCAACACTGGACCTTTAATGGTTAACTGCATAGCAGCATGGTTGGCTGTCTCCTACTGTATACAAAGCATCCTCGTCTCCCTAACACAGTTCGGCTTCAAACTGACTGATTAAAGCTGAATATAACATCAACTTTCTTTGAAGATCCGACTGTGTGAACTGCAGCTGAGGCCATGCAAGTTGCATGCTGATCTCATGTTCACACAATGCCAGTCCTTTCCTTCACACTTTGCCCTCATCCTCAACTGACCCCCGGGTCATCCCAGCTCAAAATAGGCCCCACGTATCTCTTTTTACAACCTGTGTTGTGACAGGCTGGACAACAGGACATGGCAGCTAATGAATGCCTCACAGACACAAAGTCTCTTAATTAAACAGTTGGACAAGTGAATGCCCGTTACAGAATAGAGGACGGCGTGGAGGACACGGCCCCCTTTAGAGAAAGAATTACTCTCCGACTCAAATTGATTGGCATGAGGTTTGATTGATAAGTTGATTTGGCCATTGCTGAGCCTGTAGATTTGGAATATTTCCTGGGGTAGAACATATGGTTTGATTTACTGAGCAGTTCAAGAGGACAAGCTTGACAAGTAGCGTTAGGGATTGAATGACATTTTTGGTAAGAGAGCAATAATTTACGTTCTCCCATGCCAACTATTAATACCCAGCTGGCCTCAGCACAGCACCACTTATGTAGGTCTTAAAGGCCAAACAGGACGTGTTGTCACTGGAGTTTTTATAAATCTTGCCCACAGGAACGCAGCTCTAAACAGGAGACTGGAAACAGAGCTGTGAGTGAATATGTGTGCAATGTGCATGTGTGTATGCTGTCAATATAATCTACAGCACCCTGGCTTTATGACTGTGATTTCTTGTGGCACCCTCAACTCTCATTACACAGGATCACAAATTTCACTGTAACTTTCGCAGGGAAACTGGGCTCAGGAGATAATATCAAGACCAGGGTGACTTATCACTGTTGCAAGTTGCAGAGAATTCATGCTGAAATAAGGGTGAAAGAAAAAGCTCTGTGCAGAGGAATATGTACTACTATGTGTCGAGGACTCTTTTAGAAAGTTCTCTACCAAAATTACACTGAAAGTGAAGTGTCACATCATCCCTGACTTTTTAATTAATATGTCTCTTAAAAGATTTACAAGTGCTGCTATTATATGCATGTAAGTTGAGAGAAAGAGGAGGGCTGTGATAGCTGTCAGTGTAAAGCTAAAAGATTGCAGTAAAGAAGTCTTTGCTCTTTAGAGAATTTACTGGCACAGCAAGAGATGAGGAGACACTAAAGGGTAGACGCCTGTTCCTGGACCTGACAGTTTGACGGCCGTGTGAAACTCAAGAAAGGCCAAGCTGGTTTGTTTTCAAGCCGTTTATAAACTGTACCAACATGGTCCCAACACACTGGAGCTGCTAATTCATTGCTGACTTTAATCACTCATCTTGTGATCGCTCACGACACAGTAAGTGAGTTTTCATGTGCTTTACAAGCTAGTGTTTGCACACGCATATGCCTCCTGGTGGAAATGTGTAAGGTGGCACATGAATTACTCTGTAGGAACAGCTTGACATTTGGCAAAATATGCTAATTTGTTTTCTCGCAGCGAATTGGATGAGGCGATAAATACCACTCTCATATCTGTACGAGCCAGGAAGCAATTAGCATAGCTTAGCATAAAGAGTAGAAGCAGGGGGAAACAGCTAGCTTGGCTCTGCACCTCGACAGCTCACTAACTAACATGTTTAATCTACTTTAATCCGCACAAAACCACCGCCTTCACTTTTGTTGTTGTCCCACTGGGTGGATAAATTGGTCAAATATATTGTCCATGTAAAAAAACAAAACAAAATGACTGTCAATATCAAAGAACACAACTTTCATTTATCACTTTATATTAGTTACAGTGACAAAGTCTGAAGTAGTTTCTGACAATAGCATCCTCCATTAACACTTAGGGTGCTTTCAGACCTAGTTGTTTAGTGTTCTCACGGCAGAAATTACAAGCGGACCAGATAAAATGCCTTGCATGAGAAAGCTGCTCTTGATTGGTCAGAATTTCCATGCGGGAAAAATCCAGGAAGTAAACAAAACGTTGAAGAAGAGTACACTTGCACGATAAATGTGACACTTTCTAATGTCACAATGGAGGGACAGCTACGCAGGTTGATTTTAGCGCTGCTCATCGTGGACTATATTGCTGTCATTGTTCATTTGAGTCAAACCATACAGTTTGAAAACAACTAGAAAACAATGTTTTGATGCATGGGATGTGCTGAATGTGCATATTAAGGAGCGCATTAATAATCCTCCAGGACTGTAACATGCTCATGCTTAACTCAAACAATGTGTAATGCGACTGCAGTTGGTTCAGATCCAGGTCAGCACACGTTCTCACCACAAACAAACCACACCAGAGTTCGTTTGTAACCAGACCGAGACCACCTCTTCAAGAAGGTCTTGGTCCAGTTGTTTGAGTGCGCACCCGAGTGCGATTGCTGTGTTCACACCTGCCCAAACGAACCACACTTAAGGGGCAAATGAACTTGAGTTTGATTGAACTGAAGCAAACAGGGCAGGTGTGAAAGCACCCTAAGTCACTAAGTGACCCCAGGCTGGCTATTCCACCTGTTGTTCTTTACAAAGCTAGTTGCTGTTATTTGAAGTCCCAATCTGAGCACTGGTTATCCACATTTGGTCATCTTTAAAAGTTCATATCTGGATCAGAGTGATTCAGTGTAATGCTGATTTGAAAAACCGGCACAACAGTAAGCATTCTGATCCAGATAAAATATGTTCGGCACTTGCTCCTTTACACCCAGGCTTGATTTAAAGAGCCTTTACACCACCCAGATAATCCTTTACATTTAATAGACAGAAGTAACAGAGTGCAACTAATGAGCTACTAGACAAAGACAATCACTGTATTGTGACCTTTAAGTGGCATTGTTTTTTAAGCTTGGGGAAACACATAAATCAGTATCCACACAAGCAACATCTAATCCAGTCAACAACAGCAACAACACTGACCAGTCACTGTCCATTTTTAACTCACAACGCTCCAATCAGCCCACAGAACATCCTCATCATGGGCCACATTACTAATCCGGGGTCCCAGCATTCCTGTTTGGTTCACAGGAGACTTGTCAGCTCCTGGGGGCACAGATGCTTGCCTGTCAGAGCCACTTCAGGACGATGGATGGAAGAACAGGACACACAGTGCTCTCTCTCTCGTCAGTGTTAACTTACAGTGGAAAATGCTAAACACCTCTGACCCTCTGTCCATCAATGAGCTAGTTACATGTCAGGGAGATTTGGGAAGAAGACCTTTAGATGAGGAATCTTGATTGATGGGTTGATGGTTTCATGTCAGCAGCAAACTGGAAAACAGTTGGCCAGTAAAGCCACAGTGATGGTGTGTTCCTTGTAATTTGAATTTGCAATTGAGAAACTTGCAAAGACAAACTCATTTCCTTGTGTTTGCTGCAACTTTCTTACTTGTATGTAAGCTAAATCAAAAGCAAGTCACAACCTCACACAGGTATGCACAAATGAAAACGACACATCAGTCTGCAAGTTGACCAGGAAGTGGATCTGCTATACTATGCAGTTCCCTTTGTGTTATTATTTTTTCCCAAGAGTGTTCCACCTAGTCCTGCCCTACTGTGCTGTGATTGGCTAGTACTAACTCTAACCATGACCTCTTTGCTCTTGTGCGTTAGCTCCACGCTGTAGCCTATGCACGAGGCTTGCGTCGTTGTGAGCATTTATACTCGTGCAGTGGTGTGTCTGTGCCACTCTGCAGTTACACCTCCAAAACACTAGTCGGTAACGGGGTTTCTGTGAAGTGCTGTTAAATTTAGATGATTCAAAACACACCCAAGACACACATTAAACAAGGCTTAATAGCAACAGTTTCAAACACAAGTACACAAACCGGCTTCACTATAACTCACAGGATTCACAGACAAAGTATTTTGTCTTTTGCTGGATACATTTTCCCCACAAATACAACATGCTAATGTTTTTAGCACAAGCCTATGGCATTTTACATTGAATAAATTAGCCTAGCAGCTAGCAGACTTTTCATCTACTCATATGAAGCCAGGGACAACAGCAACATGTAACAAAGGTAACGTTACAAAATTCGGCTCTATTACATCTCACAAGGTTCACTGACAAAACAACTGTCTTATACTAAACACACTTTCCAAACAAATACAACATGCTAACGTTATTAGCACAAGCCAATGGCATTTCACATTGTGTAAATTAGGCTAGTGATGAGCTGAGATTCCCTCTACCCATATGAAGCCAGAATAAATCGCACACAAGACTTAAAATGCTATTTTGTGGAGGCTTTATTGTCTTCACAATTTATTGTTTCTTATCTGTGAAATTAAAGTAAATAAAACAACGCTGTGACGTGTAGTAACATTTCTGGGGAGGTGCACATCAGGCTGTTGAATAGGGTATAGCATAGGTTCTACGTCAACACAGAGCCTACGCTGTAGGTACAGTGTCAATCTGACGCAGGAGTATAAATCCCGCTTTTCCCCTACACTCTTGGGAAAAAAAGTTGTGCATTTGTGACAACATCACACTCCAAAACAAGTGTTTGGAATGATTTCTGTTAAATTACATTTTTTGGAAAGCTGTAGGAGGCTCAAGCTCCCTGATCAGCATTGTTCTTTAAGTCCTCTACAATGGAGTAAAATGTTCTCATGACCAGAGGTTATAATTAGCAAAAATACAAGGGTAATAGCCAAGCTGAAAAATATTGGAAATCCCCTTCACTCTGTCAGAACCATATTCACAGTATGGGGGTGAGATATCCAGTTCCACATGGTGAATTAATCCAGCTAATGTTTCACTGTTACGAAACCGGAGAGAAAATATAAACATCATGTCTTCCTTTTCAATTTTACGTGTCTGTTTATTGGGATTTAATTACAGCTCTTGGGCAAGTTCAACACACCGGACTATAATCTTAAGTATCAGTCAAAATAGCACTTGGTAAGCACCAGTTGACGTGGGACTTTAGAGACATCAGGGGCATGGTCGTCCCTGAGGGCTCCGGTTTCAGTGCTGCATGATTGAGGCTGCCAACCTGACAGGCCCACCTGCCCAGTGCCTACAGCCAGCTGGCTCGGACAATGATTAACGGCTAGCGTAAACTTACTCAGCAGGGTCTCGGACACATTTGTGCATTCACTCACACGTAGGAGTGTTACATGACGCTAAAAGCTATTACAGAGCAGGGGCCCAGACCAAGGCAGGAATGACATCCATAAATGTTTAGTGGGACTGCCCTGCGCAGTTATCACTTTTCAAAAGGAGAGACTCGCTGTTGTCAATAGAAGCATGATTCCAGAGATCAATGGAGCAGATTTATGCACTGTGGTATATGGGAGATTACCCCCAAACCTGGATCCCATATCTGCCTTGAGCTTTCACCCCCTGCTTCCTCCATAAAAAGAAAATGACATCATAAAGAGTAAACTGGGCTTGATATCAGACTCCCCGGCTCTAATCCCTGGGAGCTTTTTGATACCTTTGAATTTCATTTTTCAAGGGCGGCATACTATTAATCTTTTGGTGGGGTGTAAAATCTAGCTCTGGGAAAGCTCTTCAAAAATCACCTTTTTTTCAGACGGGGAAGGACTTTGACTGGAACATTATCAATGTTACAAAACGCATACTTCTCCTCACAGGCCTACATCAGTCTTGTTGGAAGGGCTTGTTTGGTGTGAACCAGTCAGTGAGCAAAGAAATAATTTCAGGGGCAGGAATGCAACTCAATACACCTGATAAAATCAGGCCGATTAAGACAACCTTACACTAAGTAATAATATGCAATATTTTCCTAAACGCCAACATTGTTACTCCACAGCACGTTTTGAACACAGCAGGAAAATGCCTTCAGGAAGATGAACGGATGTTTTACTTGATTCTGGGATGTACCTTTGCAACACGTTCTCATCCCAACTCGTCAAATATCTCTGTTTGGTCAGCGGACTTTCACGTCTACATATGACTCGCCAGGTATCCTTCTGCGTCTGTAGTTGACATTCCAGGACACTGTGTCAATTTACGCCTGTTACATTGTGTCAGTTCAAAATACTCGGGATGCACAATGTTGGATTTTTGTCAATATCCTATAACAACAACATATAACAAGTCATTTGACCGATAATCAATAGAGAAATCGATATATTCACTTTCTTCCCGACCTAATTTTACTGATCATCAAGTCTCTTCTGCTGGTGAATAACATCATATTATGCATATATGTTAGCCTGGCTCTGATATTTCATTTTAAAGCCAATATTGGCCGAAACCGATGACGTGCCGATATACACAGGAAATACACCTCAGTTTTCAAAGGAAATGTACAGTTTTCATACAGTCTCTTTCAAAATAAATGCACTACGTTGGTACACCACTGCAAATTGATGTTTTTTTTTTTCTTCAACATGGACGCACGTGGTTGGTTTAGGAAAAAAGTGCATGGTTTGGCTTTACAATCTTACAGGAAGTGAACACTGACCTCCGAGGTGAAAGGGAGTGGTTGTTGGATGCATCCACCTGCCTCCCATGCACCCTACTCGGACATCCGACCCCTTAACTTTCGTTGTTATCCCACCGCGTTTCCCCCGGCGCTGCTGGGCACCATTAAACAATAATGGCAACCAACCACTTGTCACGCCAACGTGATTCTTTTTGATTTCAGATGTATCTACTTTACAAAGAATGTTTGCAGTAATTTTCAGCTGGCAAACATAGGGAAGCCTGACATCTTAATTCTTAAAGGTATACAATGCAGGGATTGTCAGTTCCCGTTTGTCAACAGTATTGCCAGCCTAAGTGGAATAAAAAGCCAATCCCACTTGGCGTTTCATCTCACCATAGTTGCGTTTTGTGGCACCGTGTCTGTGACTTTTGTCCTCTTGGATGCTTTTTGCTTACAGTCTGGCACCTGGCCGCTACCTTTTAATAAAGTCTTGACCTCACCAGTGAGCTATGCCCAGAAACATCTCGAGTCTCTGCAGATATGCAGAATACACCACCACACACTTCTAAGGGGTCATAAGTGATGATTGAGAGGGAATTACTTTTATATGGGTCTATACATTTTTTTTAGGAAAATCCTGCATATGCACCGTCATTATAGGGAGTTGAAATTGTACAGTATAATAAATATTTTTGAAGAGCTACCACAGTCCTGCTGATACATACTGTATGAAGCGGATGAATCTTATGGCCTGCATATGGAGCAGCGACTGTTATCCCATTATTCCCCAACTAATGATACACTAGAACCATGATGGGTAATGTACAGAGCCATGCGTCCAAACAGCAATAAAATGAAACCCTCCACAAGAATCCCAAACGCACATTATCACCGTCTTTTAATTTCAGAGCGCAAACCTGCACTTGGAAAAAAGAAGCAGCTGGAGCCCATTTTTTAGGCCAGCCATTTGTTAGTTATGTAGATATCGATAGGGGAACTCAGCGTGCAGAGGATAGTTAGTATTCTGGATAGGGCTCTTGGAAAAATAGGCTGTTTTTTATCCCTCCCGTGAAACACCGCAGGCCACACCATTGCTCCAACTCCAATTAATTTCTACACCCCATTCATATTACTCTTCTATGTAAGTGCAACGTTTTCTAATTGCATTCATCACCAAAACCCTCACTTAAGTTCCCCCAGTATATTTATTATCACGCTAACTGGGTCTAAATTATTAAACCTTAATGATGTGGGCTCTGAAAATATGTTGTCCTTTATTTTCCCCACAGAGAATCAATGTTATACATTAGCAGTATAAATTAAGTAATACTTTACCTAGGCATGTTGCCGCCTTCAATATTCCTTCTTGGTGAAATGTATTCTCACAGTCCGGTGGCTTGCGGGGGCCTCTGGGGAGGGGATGATATAGTTCATTCTAATGAAAGAGCTAGGTGCTGCTAATGGTTTAAATGATACATTTGTGCAGGAACAGCAGAGAAAATACATATGAGAGATCTGGCGAAAACAAGATAATTCACTCTCCCGTGGGGATATGATGTCATCGGACACATAGTGTATGCTGAGGCTCCTGGGAGGCCTCGGATGCAAGGAAGGGCTGCGTATTCCGGTGTGATATATGTGGGTCAGTAATAGAAATGGGCAATATACGGTAAAGTCCATCACACTTAAAGGTTAATTACAATAGCTACAGTAGTCCTACCTCTTTATGACGAAATTGGTTGCTATTAATCAACCTTAGAGTGCCTTGTAACATTATAAGGTGTGGAAAGGCATAATGGACTGACACAATGTAATCTCTGTCTTTTTAGGATACTTAAATAAGCCCTTTATTTGAAAATTATTGCAGAGAAAGTGCCAATTAACAAACCAAATCAAAATTTCAAATAAGCTGCAATAAAAGACAGTTTTGTCTGCTTCTGAATAATCAATGCAGTTAAAGGTGGTTGTAGACCGAGCCATTAACATGATTTGAAGTAACGGATGTCTTTAATTTAAAACCTTCTTTATTATTATCTTTTCAACAAATCTAAATGGATTTCGGCGCTGCCTCTCTCTTTCAAGGTGGGAAGTAGCCTCTAGATAAACGGAGATTAGGGAGCATTGTCTCATTGCAAGAGCATCATCCATAACACCTTCCCTCAGAGTGACTTCAATTACATTAACAAGCTAAATGCTGGTGTGAGGGGACATTTAGAGGTAAGAAAAAAAACACGAAGGGCTGCTACAGAAGTAAAGCCTGTGACTGATGGCACACAGGTTGAGGAAATACAGAAGAAAAAGCACATCTGACTGAGGTTGCCTTGATATTTGCAGGTCAGAGAAAAGGACTAAGCTCCTCCTGCCTTCTGTCTCCTGCTACCAGAATAAATCCCCACTGATCACTAATTGTGTGATTCTTCTTTTCTACATCAACTTCAAACCGACAGGTTATTTCAGCTTGTTATCGGGAAAACATTTATCCACTTGGAATTATTACTGTTCTAGGGCCTCTGGTGAAACACAAACAGTAGTGAATCTTGTAGAGTTATGGTAAGGCCTCTCCTCATTAGATGGCCAATCGACTGGCGGAGCGGAGGGCCCAATCCCAGCCCTTTATTGAGTGTTAAGGAGACACAGACTGACATTTACATCTCTTGCTTCTTCATGACTGGCTAGAGAGAAAATGGCTGCCATAGATCCTGGCTCTGAGGAGCGGCAGCTAAGGTCAGACAGTGAGACGCATCTTCCGTCTCTGAGCAATGCTTCATGGACGAGATAGCACATTTGCCACACGGAAGAAAATAGGATGAAGGCAGAAAATAGAATACAGTGGGTGCTTTGTAAGTAATATGTCATTTTGATGAGTGCGCAACTTGGTTGCATAGAACAAACGCTGTTCTCCCAAGGCAACAGAACTCCTCCAAAAACAAACCTAAAAGATGTAAACAAGACAAGTCACCCAATCTCATCTTGTCTGTATTGACTTATTGAGCAGAAACAGAGGAAAACACTGCTGTGGATAAAGCACCCACATACCCCCAAAGAAACCACAACGGCCCCTCACTTCTGAGGTGCTCTTTTCATTCAGTGGCAATTACAATCCACACCTGGCAACACAGAAGACTCAATGCCTAACAATGTCGCAGAGGAACTCTCTTCCAAACTACCCTCCCAAATTGGCTCTGTAGCTTCGACCCAATTAGGGCTGAAATATGGTAACTGCATCAGCCATTACAGAGCCGTGGAGATTGTGCAGGGAGAACTCTTGAAGGTTAGGAGGGGGTATGCTTCAGGAGTGATATGTTGTGCGGACTTATGCTTACACAGCAGAAAAAAGCACCATGACGAGGGGACAGCAGAAAGAAGAAAGAAGCAAAGGAGGGATGATAAATAAATAGTCCTGGATAGATATCCTGTGGACATATATTAGAGTAGCGGGGAACACAACAAAGGTTAGTGTACTAGACATATTTATATCATATCTTTTGTATCTTTCTGTAATAGGGAGTCTATTGTTGAATGCTAATACGGTCTGTTCAGTGCCTAATGTAATGAGCCATAGTCTTAGCATAATCTTGCTGAATTGGCATTATAGCATGCATCATTTTACCAATTTATTATGAGAGATTTTTTTTTTTTTTTGCGAGCCAGTTCTAGCCACTACATATAAAAATCTTGTTATTATGTTGCTGTTATTTGAGAATAAAATAAAACACACATTTCAAAAGCCAAGGCATTGAATATGTTGTTATTATGCAAAGAGAAGAATGATGTTCTAAAGTAGCTCATCAATATCTCAAGACATTTTAGCAGACCTGCATAAAATAACAAACCGCCTTCCCCCTCTTTCCTCCTGGATGGCTGGCTGTGGCCTACATGTGCTCCTGACACCAGGGTAACTAATGTTCCCTGTGCCAGCAAAGGATTCTGATTTGATATAAGCATTCAAACCTGTCTGCCTTGAGATATGGCGTCTGTCACCCTCCGCTACGATTGATTCCCCCTTGCCCTTAAATGCAGTGCTTGCAATGCAAGCCAAGGACACTCGCCTGCCTGGTCAAGTAATGACAATCGTCTTTAAGGAATAATGGCCCGAACGCTGCTTTTGAAAAGTTACCAGGCCGCATCCAATAATGAATTCCTGGTCGATGACACATTGATAGATTCCTATTCTTCAGATGGGACACTGTAGCTGCAGTTTAATTGACAAGAAATGAATTCAGGAGGTTGGGAAGGAAAGGCGGGGATGAGATGGCGGGAGGGAGGAAGCAAGAGGGGGACTAAATTCTGTGTGATCAGCAAGGTTTCAAACAATCATTGGCGAAGTGAAGTCTCTGCCATATCTATAAGTCATCATGTTTTATAGGCCATTAGGATCTCCAGAGAAGGGCCGTGTGGAGACCGTGGCTTTTTGTCGAAATTAAAATGTCAGAGAGGAAGAAATAGAACAAAACAGGGAATCTGCAATTAATTACCTGGCCATAAAAATTCAATAATCGGGAAGCAATGCTGTTTTCCGCACAGCAGTACTCCTGATCACAGCAAACTGGAATAGAATGCATTCATCTCCCCAAATTACATTTCTAATCTAAAAGGGGATATACTAGAGAGGGAAAGAACCTTCAGCTTGAGCAGAGTATTATACACAGCCTGCTTACTGTCCTGGGGGTAAGCTTTAGTGCACACAAACCTGTGCAAAAATCCAAATATCTAGAGATTCCGGTATTCTCAAAAATTCCAGAGGACCAAAGAAATGAGGCACCGTGTAATCAATTTAATATCTGAATACAAAAATTCTATAAAAAATGTTACCACAGACATTTAAATGTTTTTTAATACGTGGCCAGTTCTGAATTTGCACGGAGATACACAGCGCTGATACAGTAGCACCCCATTGGAGAATAATATGTAAGAGATATTGGATGGAGGTAATTGCTGCCAATGATTTTCAGAATGATACGCCATCAGCATATGCCAATGGAAATTCAATAGTATAAGCGCTGTTAATGTGGGGGAAGATACAGTGTAATGTAAGTTTCATTGACTTATTTGTCAACTAAAGTGGATAGAAAACTACTGCTAACATGTGCTCACACAGGACTAAAATATAGACCGAGAAATTCCCAGTGGGATGATGAATACGTCCAGTCTGTCCAAACAGTCTACGTAGAACATTTAAACTTTATTCACTGTGTCATATATCAGGTTTACAGAAAAACTGACTACTTGCAACAACTACAAATACTCGTAAGGGCCTTGATGGCAACACCAATGATTACTTTTTGTAAGAATTTAAAGGGGCAGAAGAAAATCTGTAAGTAGGAAACATTGGTAGCAATGCTCCTCTTTTCTTAGTTCTGAGAAACTAGTTCAAAAATTAGGAATGATTGTTTCATAGAACAACATTTTAAGGGACATTTTTAGGCTTCTATTACAGGGTAGGTATTCTCCGAGCACAGGAGGAACCACGAGTGACCTAAGATTATGTTGATTGGTTAAAAACATTAACCAGTGCAGCACAGACAACACAAAACACAAATAACAGCTTGTAACAGAAAAAAAAGTAGGATAAACATGGACAAATGGCTTTCCTCAGCATAAATGTGATGGTGGAAAAATAACGAGAATTTGACTCATCAAAGCCACAGTGACGGTGGCTAGCTTATGTTGTGTTCACACCAGGCGCGAATAAAACAATTTGCACGACTCAATTACATGTAAGGTCAATGTAAACACATGATTAGATGCGATGGACGCAATGCGAATGACGCAAATTAAGTACGCAAGTAGCATGATTTTGCATCACACACTTATTCGCGAGAGTTGAAAAATCGATTCACATTGTGATAGCCAATCAGCATTGAGATCCTCCGGGGACGTATGGCACTGAGGATGTATGAGAGACTATTCTTTCTTGATCTTTTACACACCTCAACAGAGGGGTAATGAAAAAGCAGGACAGAATGGCATGGTTCTGTAAGTACCATCCACAACTTTTAACAACTGAAATGCAAAAATAACCTTTGTAATGTGTAACAAACTGAACTGAACCAGACTGCTTGGTCGAAACGAGGCTTTAGTGTGTCAGTCAAGGTGTAGCGTCAACACAGTGATCCTTTGCTGTCTGCAGTACCACACTTGGCCACACTGCCACAAAGTGGCAGCAAAACTTACTGTAGGACACCATATCCAGCGTTCTTAACACAGCACATCTATGATTCTAACATTCCTAATGTGGGCATGGAACAACTTGTACAGGTTGTACTTCAGCAGGCAACTCTACTGAAGTTCAACACTGACAAACTTTTAGTGATATCATGGCAGCAAGTCAAAGTTTCACGAAACTGCAGATTGAAGATATTTGTTAATGATAAAAATCAGTCACCAGGGGAGCAATATAGAAAATGGAAAAAAGGATAGAAGGATGAAATATAGATGTAAAGTATCAAGGGCCTATTCAAACGCTGATGACTAATTACGAGATTGGTGCAGGGATATTGAGTAGGGGTGTTCACTAATCCACTCAATCGAGTTCTGAGCCCTTTAAGACTTTCTGTCATTGGTCAATATTGGCTTTATGAAACCCAACTGTGCCATCTGGACATCTGGAGTGGGTATCTGGCATATGGTAACAAGAAGGTTAAAGACAATGACTGCTGTGATTTGAGGACAGAACATATACATTGAAGCACTGCTTCTACCACTGTAACAGTTCTAAAGTAGTTACATACACTTGTTAGCCAGTACGTCACTGCATATTTAACAGGATACATAACTTGTATGTTGTGCACCTGTGTGGAGCTATAAACTACAGTAGATGTTTTCATTCTTAAAATATCTCCTCTTAAAAGTTAGTTATGTATCAAGGTGAAAGAAGGGTAAGGACACATGGGCAGAGTCTTCAGCACTCCTTGTAGACACGAGAGTCAGACTCCCAAAGCAGAGGGTGGTCTGAAGGGGAGGAGGAGTGGTTTTAATTTAAGGAATGCAGTGGTGCTATATTTCACCCTCTGCTGTTGTCTCACATTATCTTGGTAAACATCCCAGGTACTAATATGATATATTTTCGAGCAGGCGGCGTTTCATCCTGCTCCCTGCGTGATTGATGAATGACGGAGGGATGAAACAGGGACAGAGATTTATGGCGCTCGGGCGCATAGAATATGTATGATTATCAGCTGTGTGGTGAAAGCAGCTCGGTTTGACTGATAGGCGCACGGAGAGAAATCTACTAAATGACTCCATTCCCCCTGAGAAGTCACAGGAGGAGGGTTTTTATCTCTGTCTATCTCATTCTGGCCCTCTCTCAGACATTTGTATGTTCTTGAAGATGAGTGAAAATGCTGTGACTAAAGATCTACAAAGCATCACAGAGCAGAAATCAAGGTAGATATTGTGCAACATAGGCCTATTATTACATACTTGACATGCATGTTTGATGTTTAAGAAAGAGAGAAAGGATTTTTTTCGGCTTTGATGGCCTTATAACATTTAAACAAATTTTACTAAGCTAATCCCATTTTCAGTTTCATGGAGACAAACAGCGACTTCCTCCATCTGCAGACAGTGCTGCATCACACTCACTTTGTCTTTGTCTACACTCATCAGCCTCTGAAAAGGTGCAGCAGTAATTGTCAGAGTGAAATGCTGTAGTTTATCTTCTTTTATACAGTAATTCTGTCTAAGCTCTGATTTAGCTATAATACCCATTGGCACCTCTGAGTGCCTCAAACAGTCAGCTCCTAATTGATCGATACGACGTCATCATAAATCCCAAATCCTATGCACTTTATTGATCCTTCCGGAGCGCTTTCTGCTTCTCTGCATATGTGATTGCCTCAGCCCACACACATGCCAAGTATAAGGCATATTTTATCCCCCGGAAGCATTATCATATGCAGACTATATTGTTTTCTGCATGTGAGAATTACTGCTTGCCAGCATGACTTGAATGACACCCTGGAGAGGGCTTCATTTCCTATTCACCTCAATTTATATTTACACTAGGGTCATAAATAACGCTAATGCAGCAAGCGGTTGGGTCAGAGTAATTGTTTATTTGCTTCTTAGTGGACTTGCTTGACAATATTGCTGATGAACACTTCAATGTCTGCCTTTGAATTTCACCAGAGTGACTCTGTTACATGCACAACACGTGTGGGAACTTTTCTTCATACTGTAGTTGTATGTGATTGTTTCATTGAATATTCACATATTTCAAGCTGTTTTTAATATTTTTTTATGTGCATCAACTGTTAAATTTGAATTTATGAAATATAATCAACATTAATATGTCGGGAATATTGACATTTATTGACATTTAGCTAGCTAGCTTCTTTAGCCAACAAAGATTGAAACCAAAATATTTATGCTTCTGTTACAAGGTGAGACGTTACACTACTGTAGGAAATTTGAAAACATGGCTGACCTTCCATTTATCTCCAAGCCCCATGGAGCTGGACCTGAGAGGTCAATTTAACACAGTGGCCAAATCATGTACTTACAACTTCCGGGTTTGTCACGTGATGCCATGGTGCCATAAAAGACTCTTCTCCATAGACTTACATTGTGAAAGAGACACATGCGAATCAGAGGATATTTTTAATGCACATCAGCTTCCCAGTATGAACTCTTATTTTAATCTGTATGTCCTAAAAGTTGTAAAAGTCACTAATAGCTGAATCTGGACTTATTTTCCTATCATTCATATGAGCAAGCCTGAGACAGAACAGTTAGGAGAACAGTTAGGGGGTTAAAGAAAACGCCAGCACGCTCTCTCTATGGGCCCATGGATGCGAAGATCCAGGTAATTGCGTGTGTAGTCTAAGTTAGAATAGAATAGATAAACTTTATTGTCTGTCCCAACAGTGACAGAAATTCTCCTTTGACAAGGCTCAACAATCCACATGATTCATATTCAAAACACATTTAAACCAGTATTAAAAAAGGACTGTTTAAAAAGCAACTGATAAAAGCATCATGTGAGGATCTTTGCACGAGTGTGTCCCCTTTGCCTTACAGGTGTGTTGCATCAGAGACTAATTACACCCCCACTATATGCTACATGTCAAGTGTAACATTAATGTAACATTAATAAACCAGTGGTTCCCAACTGGTGGGTCGTAGGCCAAATGTGGGTCACGGGTCCATTCTGAATGGGCTGCAAGTGACTCGCAAACATGTCAAGTTTGTTAAAAAAACCATACTTTTAAAGTACAGTGAATTTCTGGCACACAGCTTTTATTTTGAAGTGCCATTTCCTGCTGTAGAGTGAGTGACTAATGGACAGCTACTTAACAGAGACAGCAAACTAGCTCAATGACATGGCCAAACACAAGTATGATGCGGAATATATAAAACTGTGTGGACCTTGAACCTTCTGGACCAGTTGGGAACCACTGCTTTAAACAATGCAGGCCATCTATTCTCTCGTATATGCGTCATTTTAATCAGCAGGAGATCTTAAAGGCTGGATTTTTCTCACATCTGACTCAATGTGTTTGAGCCATGTGCACAGTTTTACTCTTTACAAAGACCAGGCATAGAAGCACGCTGCCAGTGTTGTGAAAGCAGACAATTTAACTTTAGCATATAAAGCACAGGTGTTACAAACTACATTAATGATAGCTTGGTTCCATCAAGTGTCCCAGTAAGCCAGCTTGTACGATACCAGCACCATCATTAATGTTTTTAATTACACCGGTGCTTTCCCTGATATACAGAGCCAAAAAGTCTGCCATAGAAGAGGTCTACTGTCCTGTGGCAATCACATTTACCTAACCGACCCATGAAGGTGGCCCAAAGTGAAACTATCCACGAAAACAAGTAGCCTACAGAAGAATGGCATCACAGAAATATGGTTTTGTCTGAGAAAATGAATTTGCTTCTCTTACAAATCTAATTGTCTTCGACATAGCCTGTACTCACTTCATATTTCTCCCAGCAGGCTTGTTGCTATGGAGGACAGGACGCCAGAAGGGTAAAGACCCGTTCCTGAGAAATGACTCACCCTGTGCTCATGTGACAGTGGCACGTGTCCAAGCGCAGTCCATAAGGTGGAACAATGAGAGGATTTGTCGTCTCGTAATTGTAATTTAATAAAGATCTCACATGGTATCAGCGGAGCCTGACAGGCAGGGCCTTCCGGCGCTTGTTAATGCAATTGTTCTGGTCAGACGGTGCTGTCACAAATCATGCTGAAAGTTGGGTGACAGGTAGCAGAGCTCATGGATACTTCCTGAGAAGCTCGGACATGTTTTGGATAGAGGCCAGGGAACAACAGCACATGCTGTTGTGTTGTCTGGTTGACACAGACTACAGACATATTTCAGAGTCTTCTATACATCAGAACTGATGTTAACAACAAACATTACAGCACGCCGATTTAAAACTGAACACGATGGACACCAAAGGTAATAATTATCAAACTTCATCTAATGTCCATCTCTAAAAATATGAGGTGTTGACAGTTTGAAAGAAACCATTTCCAAAATGAAGGCTTCTGAGGATTAAACAATGCCTTCCCTCGACACTGACACCACCACCCTCCCTCTGCTGCTCTTGTTTCACCTCTCTCTTTCAGTGCTGATGTATGGGTGATGTGTGACAGAGGGAGCTCCAGTAAAACCCTGCATACATGCCAAAATACATTTTACAAGCACTGCTCTAATCAGCCTGCAGCCAGAGGCTCATAAATTGCCTCAGTGTGTCTGGAGCTGGTGAACAAACGCAGCTTATGGTCACTGCTGAGGGTTGGATATACAGCAGGCCACGCTCTCTGGGCAGAACCAACTCTAAGTGCTGCTGGTGATGTTTGTGAGTCATTTCAATGGAGGGAGGAACAACTCAGTGCCTTTATATAAAAAAGAAAAAAAAATGACAGGGTACGATAATTTATGCGTCTGTTTAATCAGCTGAGTGCATGTAGGCAAATGTTTGCATATTGCTGCGTGTTTTATGTCAGATATAAGTGCGTGAGCACATGTCCCCATGCTTGGATACCTTCAGTCATGTGGGAAGTCTCAAATATGTTAAAAGCTGTCATTACGTCCATATTTAGGGACCACTGGAGGATTCATCAAGGGTTCATACACTTCCGCTCGTCTGAATTATCGCAATGATTTAGAGCGCTTCAGCAGGTAGAATGTGTCACCATTCAAGTTGGGAGGTTGTTTTGTTCTTTTTAATCTCAGCTGTAACCTTCAGTGTCCTCCACTGACAGGAAATGCAGTTTATCAACTGGGGATGACACCGGCGGAGGTGATATATGCAGGACTGTACTTCCCCAGATAACTCTAATAGCGTGAAGCCCTGTTCCTGCTCTCTTCCTCATTTTCAACCAACAGGGAAATTCCTGAAGTAGGAGAGGTTGATCAAATAAAATGATACTTTGAAGTATGCGCTTGAGTCCCGCGATGACTTCGCCAAGTCCTCAAATGACATCTCAGAATTAAATAAAGGCACCTTGTCATCTCGGTGAAAAAAAAGGGTGGGGACTCAGCCTCTATCTCGGGTAAGTGTCTTCTTTTGAAGAACAATTTTTAGATGTTTTTTCACGCAGTAGTTTTATAAATGAAGGTGTGACGCACACACAGACAGGCTGGGGATGTGTGGACTGACATTATCTGAGAGCGTTGCTTAATAAAAGTACAGCTATGGTGTGTGTTATAGCCAAGGCCAACATGTGTCTGCTGGCCTGGGGCCACGAGTGCTGGTGGATGAGCACATGGCAGAAGTATGTGTGTCCTGAGCTATACAGAGGCAGATGCGGCTCCTACTGTATGTACACTATGTTCCATATTGGAAATATCATGCGTGTCATTATTCAACAAATTTCACGTCTCAGAAGCTTCTTTGTATCCCTATGTTACTGCAATTTTAATGCATGTCTGGGTGAGTTTAGAGGAAAGACCGGGGCCCTTTTCTTATTCTTTTTAATGTTATATTGAATCCAACTGGGATCCATTGGGTGGCAGCACAGAGCAGGACCTAAAATTGGAGTTGTTTCTGTATTTAAAAAAGTACTGATGAAATGGTTTTCACATATCAAGTGAATATGAGGACATTTAGATTTTATGTAGCTTGGTAAAAAAAGAAGAGAACATGTCATACAAGTTTTCTGTCACACGTGATACAAAATAAAATACCAGCCTGTAGATGTACATTGAAGCGAGGCAGATTTCGCATGGAACAACGTGCAGAACACAGTCTCTCAGTGACATATCTATAATGGTCTTCACCTTCAACATTTTCTCACTTTTACATAGCAGTCGAATAAAACCCCTGCAGAGGCAAGCTCATAACCGCTCTGAGAGTATAGCCTGCTTCTATGAAATCCAAGATTTGTTGCTTTTTATTCTGAGAGAGGATAAGGCTGGCTTTATACATTGACGCACACACACGCACGCACGCACACACATAGACACCACCTTCTGCTCCGGCAGTCAATAAGCAGACTGCGGCTTTGGCAGTGCTCTATCTTATTTACAGGACGTTTGTTGCACTTGACATTTATCGTGGCTCCGGGGCCGTGAACTTCATGCAAACGCCATCGAAGCATTCAATGCCGAGGGCCCGGGGCCTCCTGTGTCGGCGTCATCACAAGTCTTTTCACGCTAAGATAAATCACTTCCACTGGACCCCAAGCACAGGGAAGGAGAGGGATGGAGGTGGGTGGGGAGGGGGTGAGAGGATGGAGAGAGTTGGATGAGGGGAGCAGGGAGAAGGGCAGGCAGAGAGAGAGAGAGGAGGTTCAGGGAGAGGGGTGTTAACATCCAAGGAGTACCCGGAGGTTAACGCCAGCCCCATTTCTCCCTCGTTAATTGTTGGGTGCGTTCACACAAATATCACTAACCATTATGAAGGCAGCATATGGTTTGGGTAAATGCTCTTTAGATCTCAGAGGGATGTAAATACTGTCACCGCATGACTGTCCTTGGTCTGCTCATGGCCACAGGAGATGAAAGCTCTAGTTCTTAACCATCTGATAAATGCAATATCTTGACCTGGAGGCTTGGGTGGAGGAGCGTATACTTTTATAAGAGACAAATGCTTGTAGCTGTTACAGTTCAACTGCCATCAAGCATAGAAAATAAAGATTGTTAAAGAGCATCTCGTGCAGAGTTCTCCTGGTTGCTGGCTGTGATGCTAACATGGTACCATCTCATGGCATGGCTCAACTAACTAACTCATAGGGTGAGTAGGTTTCAACTGGATTATAAATTTGTTAGAACAACATAAAATAGGTCCTTTTATGGGATTATTAATGACAGAAATGAACTTAGAACATTTACTCAGGTACCAAGCTTAAGTACAATTTGAATTTACTTGAATATTTCCATCTTATGCAACTTTATTCTTCTACTTCACTACAGTACAGAGAAACATATTATCCTTTTTGCTCCACTGCATGTATTTGACAGATATAGTAACAAGTGAACTTTCAGATTCAGATTTTTATATTAAAGTGTTATATGCTATGATAAATGTGTAAATTAACCGATTTACTTTTTACATATACTTTTTGGTTAGTGACTACAAAAATAAAAACAAAACAAAACAAAAAATACAAGTGTGTAGTTGGGGCCTTTTGCCATGTTTCAGAAACAGCTCACTTTCACCAAATAAACGGCCATGTAGGTTGATAGTGCAAGCAGCTTATTATGACCCATACTTGCATTTAATGTAAGGAAGCGTTTTACTAGCTAGTGGCAGCTTTTTGTAATTGTTTTAAATGAGAATGGACCTTTTTCGCTCACTGTGTTTGCGTTGCAATGCGCCCCGCGTTTCTGCGCTCTAGGTGCCTGGTGTTTTTGCCAGAGTGCTCTGAACTCCTTCAGTTGACAAAACTTCAACTGTGGAAAAGTGCCTGATGTCATCTCCACTTTTTTCCCCATTGTCCAATCGTATGGTTTGAGAGGCGGCACTGGACTTTCATCCAGAAGACCGGTGTTTGTGCCACGAAGTCATTGTTGACTTCTTTTAATAACAATGTAGCCTAGTATGCTAGCATGTGTAGCATACTACGCTAGTGGTCACATGACACATGTTATGTTATGTTAGTAACAAAGGTAATTATTTAAAGCCAAATCATGATTTTCTTTTTTCTAAACCCAACCACAAAGATGTATGGTGTAATTGTGACTGTTTCATAACGTTAAGGTGTTTTAAATCGTGGGGTGTAGGGGCCCGTAGAGAGAGCGGGCCCTTGCAAGTGATTCAGATTGCTACCTTGAAAATATATATGTGTTCAAAGTGTTGTAAGCTATGTTCCTAATTTAAAAATGATGCCATTTGCTATATACGTCCTCAAAAAGGCAAACCCATCTACGTCATTGTTTACTTTATCTGTATTTTTTTAAACAGTCAGTAGCTATCTAAACAAAATTATATGATTTTTTCACTTAAGCTATAAAAGCTATAAATAAACTATAAAAACTGTTAAATTAAATGATTATTTTTTCTCTAGTCTCTATTTGTGTCAACACAATACATGCACGATAAGGTGCCTGTTGTAACTTCCTTATGCCACTGACTGTGACCATCAGGATGAATATATATTTTATTTTAGGGATTGTCATATATGTTGTTTTGGAAGTCGGGGGAAATTAAGCTGTTGTTTAAGTTTGAGTGAGTGTTTATGAGTTGTTAGAAACGTCACTTAAGAGACATTTCCACTCTAAACTTTTAGGAGTTTTACACAAGGAGGTAAAATAATGGATTATTTCACAAAAGGATTAGAAAAAAAGTCCAAATGAAAAAAAATGCACAGAAAAACTTTATTTTTTCTTCTTTCCTGCCTCTTTAATCATCTCATGTCCCCTCAGATTTAGCTTTTGACCCAGTGGAAGGGCCCAACCCCTAGGCTGGGCACTACTAGACAAAAACATATGAAAATACATGTGCTTAAAATTAAAAATTGTCTATAAAGAGGTTGAATTGAAGTGTTAACTTTCATTTTGATTAAAGCAAATCCAACAGCCTGTTTTTGACATGGAAACAGTCGTTTAACTAAATAACTTATTGACTTTTTTTGGAGGTTTCAGTCGCATCTGGAAGTCTTCACCAGAGGATGGAGTGTTGCTCAGTTTTTGTTTTGTTGTTTTTAGAGATTTTGCCAATAAAGACAGTGAAAGCTCTGAGAGAAGCTATTGAGTGGGCCGGATGATAGTAGTCACACAGGCATTATTGTACTGTATATCTTCAGTTGATGAGAAACAATAACAGAATGGAAAAATGCACAATATAAGGCAGATTCTGCCACACTTTTATGTGAAAATAAAATTCTGCAGTCCCCTGAGAGAGCAGTTTGATTTTCAACAGACTTTAGAAGAAACCACACTTTATAAACTACAGAAACTAGCCGAGTGAATGGCTGACATTCAGGAGGCAGTATATGGTCCTATTATAGGTAGAACAGTACAAGACGTAATCGTGGTACACATTAAAAAATGGCTTCAGTATAGAATGATGAATGCGCCTGTGGAGCCCACCAAATCCTCCCAGCGGCTCTCGGGGCCATATATCCTCACGCCGTCAGCCCCAAATTATAAATCAAACTTCTCGCAGGTCCGTATGATTCATTACAATTTATCGACAATAATTTACAGAAGTGGTTTTCAGATGCTTTTAACTTTGCAGTGGCAGTAATTTACAAACCCAGCGGAAAAAAAAAAGAAAAAAGAAAACAACAGTGCTGTATTTTTTCTACTTGACTGGCAGTGCAGTCGCTGAGCAATATGGAGGGGTAAAAAATTAGATCGTTGATGAAGGCTCATTGATTCACATGCTTGATGTTCTTGGAAAGGCAAAAAGATGACACTGAAGAATTTGCTTCAGGCTGCCTTCTAAGCGTCTTGCTACAGAGGTACTCTGACTCAGATCCAATGCAAAAATGTGATAATAATTTCAGCAAAAACACACCCAAGGCAAACAACTAACAGACAGCACAAAGTACATATCAGACTACTTCTTCATACCACCAAAGCTCTTCTCATGCAATCAAAACACTAGCAGACACTGCACACAATGTAGAGACAATCTAATGACAGTATTAATAATGACTTAATGATACTGATATATACATTCCTGATTGCAGTGCCATGCAGAGATAATGTCACTAATGTTTGTGTCAAAGTCTGTTACCTAAGGCTCGCTCTCGGGGAGGCTTTGCAACATTTGACATGATATTTGGATTTTACATCATAACCTGTGTAAGTGTTCATTACGCCCTGCTCCTCCGAAGGTTCTGCAGATCTCCACAGAGGCTATTTCTGGGGCCGTGTGACAGTGATGATGTTGACAGCAATCGCCTTCCCACATCACAGCCACCGCAAAGGTCAGACCAAATGAGAGGGATGTGTAAGCAAAGCCTGTCCTCCTGCCTCAGCCTGATCTGGCCTCAGGCACTCAGGCTGATGAGGCCTAAACATCAGCACAGGGTCATTATTTCAACTAGAGAAGCACTTAACTTCTTTACTCCCCGTCTCTGAGGACACTGCTGCAGCAAGGTGGACGACGGGGAGAGAGAGAGAGAGAGGGGAGGGCAAAGCTTTGGGTTTTGTCCCCAAAGTATGCAGAGCAACTTTTTTTTTCTTCCTCCCTCGTCTCTTGGTGAATGTAATTCCTGCACGCCCTGTGTGAATTAATTAATTACAAAGCTGGCTGGGTATCAAAGGTAAATGATTTAATTATATTCCCTGCGTCTTTGTTAAGAAGCCAACTGTCAGGCAGTGGTAAGTGGGGCTGTGGCCCTCTGTGGCGCCTGAGGGGTGTGTGTGAATGTGTGTGTGTGTTTGTATGTTTGTGTTTCTGGGTGTGTGTCTCTTTACAAGGAAAAAAGAAATAGAGAATTTGAAAAAAAGAGCGGGAGAGTGTCTATGTGTACTTTATAGAACAGACTTGTGGCGGGGTGTGTGCTGGTTTGAGACTGTCATCAAGAGAAAAAACTACAGCATGTGTCACTTCATCAAACACTTGAAACGATTTGTTCTTATGTTTTCTTGACAACTGACCTCTTGTAGTCACACAGACTGTTCTCTGTCATAATGAAAAGGCGAGGCAGTATGACACTGTCATAGCGTGAAACCTCTTGGGTGGAGTTTGGGTGTACCAAGGGACTGCCTATGACACCAGAGGTCGAACATCTCACCAACAGTCGACACTGGTTTCTTTTGACCACAACCACAGTTTTCCCTAACCTTAACCAAGTAGTTTTAGTTGCCTAAACCTAACCAGAACTTAGAGCAGCAATATACAGCCCTCATGGCTCAGACTCTGATGACAGCAGTGCAGGCAAGTAAACATGGAGGAGGCTGAGCCGAAATGTCAGCAGCTAGCATTACAGTGCTAACAGCAAATACAACTCCTTATTACTCTGAATGTTATACACAGAAATCTAAACCTACATTAAGCTATGTTTTAGCCACCTTTACTGTATCATAACTGATTCTACATGGTTCCTTCTATACTCTGTAGAATATTTAACTGTACGTTTACAGTAAATTATGTCTATAGTTGCATTATTTTCACAGCATGTTACATTTTTTAAGTAAATTATAGTCAAAAGACAGCCGCACTCTGTGACTCAACGGTCAGCTGTTCATCAGATTACTGTGAAATAGCAGAGAGTTGCTTTAAAATTACTGTATTTAACTGTGATTTTACAGTAATCACTCAGTAAACATGACACTTTCTCACTTTTGGACGGGGCCATTTTCTGCCTTTCATTCTTCCTGACAAAATAGCTCTGGCTTGATAGATTGTCTATCACAGCAAACATAAAAACACGTTTATCTAATTTGTTTTCCTACTGAGCCAAAGTTGAAATTGATGCGTCCAAAATTCCATACTAACATGCTATTTAGTACGCTAAATCAGTATGTGAGATCTTTTAAGTATGTCTGAAGCCTTAATATAAAACTGAAAGTATGTGAATTGCATAGTAAATACACCATAAATATACCACAATGCAATGCGGTGGACGGCAGCGCTCATAACAGACGGCGAGACAGCTCTGTAACATCAATAACAGTTGTAGTTAAGTGTTACGTATAAGATTTCACTTTGCTAGGTGTGATATATTTTCAATTTTTTTTTTTTGTAAATTGCCAGTAGAGCTGATGTTGGCACAAGTTACCATGGTTACACATCTCCAATTGGGCATGGAAGCTCTCAGGAAGTGCTGTGGTAACTACACACACAAAAGTTTCTTGAAAGATATTATACATGTTGCGTACGTAGTGCATAGTATGCAATTTCAGACACGCCAATGACATGTTAAGTGGGGAGCCTTTGAAGGTCATTTCAGGCTAGTTTAACATCATATTTAATAAAATACAGTAAATGTTAAAAGTAAAATATCAGTTTATAGAGGGCAGATCGGTCCCAAAATGACATAAATGCCATCCCACATACAACACCTCTGAACGGACTCATACATGTACAAGTGTTTTGTTTTTTCAGTACTACAGGAGAAATAATTCAGCAGCTGAATGATCCTCTTCTGGATAAATCTATAAATCTGCTGTGGATGATACATATTAATGACCTACTGTTTCAGACGCCATGTTCATGGGAGATGAGAGCTTCACCCCGTCGACCACAGAGTCAACACTTCAGGAGGATGAGGCCGTGTTTTTAGTGACAAAGCGTCTGAAAAACACACACAGGCAGAAGAAGAAGATTATGCTGTGTCTTCAGACCAGCAGTTTGTAAAGAGGATAAAGCTTTCATAATGTGGGGATAAACAGTGACACACATCAGTAGATCTTGATTTTTATCTACCGGAGATGCTCCTGTGATGTCACAGATCACTGTATCGAGAAAATGACTAACAACGGGAGACATGCTCTTAATGAAAAAACTGCGTTACAAAAAAAATCCTCCTATTCACACGGCTGAATAATTGCTGAAGAAGCAGGGCCCTGCATTGGAGATAAATAGAGCTGTTACTGAGGTTTTGTCACCGCACAAAGAAGCTGTTTATAGCACAGAGGCCTGGGATAAACCATTTTCTGGCCAAACAAGGTAAATGAAGCATAATTGGAAGCCCATTACCAAATTGAAAAACGGGTGCCTTTTGTTTTAACTGTGTTAGAATCGAACTGGGGGCTCCTCTCCCACTCTGTAAACCTGCATCAAACTGCAGGGCTCAATAATTATAATGTTCAGGATCCTTCTGAGGGGCGAAGAAAATCAATAGACTAAGGACAAAGAACCTATAGCCATCACTTAATTCTCTTATCACTGTGATTTAGGGGAAGAGGAGGATGTTAAATAACTGTAAATCTTCAGCTATGACTTTGAGGGTGCTTTATGGCAGTTCTTACAGCGTCTCCCAGACAGAATGTCCATACCTTCCGCAGACCACACAATTTATAGCTTTATTACCCTTTGTCTTAAAGAGCAGGGAGACATAGCAGGGAGGAAGGAGATAACAGCCCAGCACAGGGGCGGTTGGAAAAAAAAAAAAAGTCGGATGCCATCATCGACAGAGACATATCTCTGTGACAGGTTTACGGCTCAGGAGCAGGGCTTCTATTCGGGGGTGGAAGACGAGAAAGAGTGGGTGTCCCCCTCCGCTCAACAGCCCCTCCTTTAACTCCCACCTGTGCGTCCCAAACATATCCCCAAACTGCAGCACGTGAAAACCCTGCCCCCTGTGGAGGAAGCAAAATTCAATTTCTGACTTATCCCCCGATGATCAGATTTACTCTGCTGTTTAGTCGCCTCCACACCACCGCTGCCACCCTGCCACCACGCCTTCCTAGAGGTCACAGGGAGGACTGACACAGGGGGAGGGGTGAGGAGAGGGAGGGCTGACAGAAGGAGGGAGGCGGAGCGCTTTTTCACCACAGAGTCATGAGTTCCTCCGGACCGGGCAGATGCTTCCTCATATTTTCTTGCTGCGCTGACAAGTGGCTTATTGTTTCCCTTGATAAGGGTACAGTGTTCCCGGTAATGGGAATTAGAGGGAGGCGTAAGTCACCGAGACACAGGGTGAGACTGAGTCAATAGATAATGGGAGATCTCTCATGGATGCAAAAGGCACGGTTATTATCAGCGCTGTTTAAAAGAGCAAGGCCTCTTATTTGTCTTCAAGCTACACTCATGGGTAGTGTGAAGGCTGGAAATCAAAGTTACACTTTGCTTGAACCCTGTGAAAGCAGTTTCACAGTGCTTCCAGACAAATGCCCCCCAACACCATGTTCTAAAGCGTGTCAACTCATGACGACCGAACGTTCAGTGACTTAATGAACAAAACCTTTATACTGGGTGAATTGAAAGAAAGCTGGATCTTGATTTATGTGTGGTTTCTCAGTGACTCTGCTTTTTAAGTTTACTAATATGAGATGACACATTCACAGAGGAGGTTTAGTTTATCAGTTAGCAGGATGTCAAAAGACTTTTCAGGGAATTTCATTAGAAATTTGGGTTAGGCCATGACTGGAAAGTGTTTGGTTTTTGGAGGATTTTTAAAAAGAGGATGCATTGATGTTGTAAAATAGGACATTTTTAAAGTTTTTTTTAATCAAGTACGGATTGTCAAGCATTCTCTGTTTACTTTGGGTCCAGAAGCAGACAAAAAACTTCTTGTTTAAATTCTGAAAACAACATACTGTGTAAACATATTGTGCAATATTTGCGCTCTGAGTGTTTCCAAATGTTTGCCTTAAACCTGCATCAATTGATTTTTTGCCTGCTTGGAGGCCATGGAACAAGCTGTGACCGCACAGTCACCAGAATAAATCGTTGGTATTGTAAGTTTCTGCAAACCACGGATGTGTTCTGCCTGAGCTAACATACATGTGTTCAATTTTAAATATTTTCTTTGCTTTAAGATTGAAATTTTAAAAATAAAAAACATTTTCCCTATCTAATTTGTGCAACGGAGTGGTTAGGTTGAGCTTGATGTCTAACATAAAAAAACAACAAATAAACAATGTAAAAGAATGTAGGAACTTGGCTGTTTATAATCTTGGGTCCTCAAAAGTCTCAAATGATGTCACTTCCTCTTTGTGATGTCATTTAAAGCAACAGTACATTTTTCATAGACAAAACGTATACGTGATAGGGTGGGAAGTCAAACTGCAGGATACACACAAAAAATAATGTTTTTAATTTGAATGAATATACTTTATATTAACAGCAATATATATAAAATCCTGAAAATAAAAAAAATATATCTATAAAATAATATTTTTTAGTTAATATGTTAGACGCAGATTCCATGTTGGCCGATACAGACAGGGCCAAAATGACCATGTAATAATTGAAAATGATTAAAAATGGCACGTTATTCTGTAAGAGTAACATTTTCTCAGTTATTGTGTAATTTAGAAGACTTCACTTAATAGCGTTAACCTTGGAAATACACTTTGACACACCTTTCATACCTTATGCATCCCATCAAATGTTGCGGACACAAATGGCACCTGTTTCAAAGAATGACTCATACATTTGTGCATGACGTAGTTCAGCTTACATGTACTGCTGAGTTTCTCATCCATCAGGAGGAAGAGGAGGAGTAGAGGAAGGTGGATGGTGTGACACCTAAACGGCTGCCAGGCAGCAGACAGCAGCGGACGACTCTTCAAGACTAACAAATGTGGGTATTTTTTAATAACATGTCCAGCCGTGTCTGTGGCGACCAAATGGGGTATTTAAAGCTAAAACATGTTTTCCTAACCCTAACCGTGTGGTTTTCGTGCCTAAACCTAACCACATGTTAATCATAGCGTTGTCGCAACATAAGATTGAAAACTGAAACATACAGTTCCAACATATCTGCTCCATATGAAACGTATTAAACATATCCGCATTTAGCGGAAACGTACAATGCCAACATTTGTCCTGGTGACCGTGTTAGTGGTCAACGCAACACTGACGTATCATCAGTTTTATGTTGATACGGCATGCAAACAGCAGCCTGCAATCCAGTGACCACAGAGCAATATTAACATTCATTTTAAATTGTGTTTCTGGTCACAAGATAAATCTAAGTTTTATATGAACTCTCTCTTAGCTCTGTTTTTCTCTCCACTAACTTCAGGGGCGGCTGTGGCTCAGGAGGTACAGCAGGTCATCCACCAAACAGAAGATCAGTGGTTCAATCCCTTGCTCCTTTAGCTCCCATGTGCAAGATACTGAACCCCACATTGCTCCTGATGGCTGCTCTATTGATGTGTGAGTGTGTTAAAAACTGAGTAGCAGTAGCCTCGGCAACCAGTGTATTTATTCATTAATAATAATAAATATTAATGACCTACTGTTTCAGACGCTTTGTTCATGGGGGATGAGAGCTTCACCTTGTCGGCCACGGAGTCAACACTTGAGGAGGATGATGTTTTCAGTGACACAGTGTCTGTAAAACACACACAGGCAGAAGGAGAAGATTATGGTGTGTCTCCAGACCAGCAGTTTATAAAGAGGATAAAGCTGACACTTCTAACATTCACATTTATCCATTACTAATATAAAAATGTTGCTTATAGCGATTTTAAACAAGCAAAAACATGGTTACATAACAAAATGCATAGGTTATTATTAAGCATAGATGGCCAAACAAATGTGGTAAAGCGCACAAAAACATGTATAAGTCATTGCTGAACCTTTACACTGAGCACTCAGCTGGATTACAAGAAAAGCAGACCTAAACGCAGTAAACACAGCGTGACCCAGGTACTGCCCGTCTCCCCAAACAATGCTGACATCAAAGGGAGAGATTGTATTCTCCTGCTTGATAAGTTATTGTCAACAGCTGCTCAGACAAGAAATGACTATTTGCCAGAACCTCACACTGCACAGCAGACAGGAAGTCAACAAAACAATGGTCCCCTCAAGTGATAAACACAAATGTTTGATGGCTCAGACTTCAAAACCAACAGCAAATCTATAAAAACTTCCCTTTCTGGAAAAAAACAAACCTACTGAAACTTCTCTGACTGTTTCCTCAGCATTTGGGGGAACACCGAGGGAAGAAACGCACGATTACATACCCTCAGAGAGTGATTTGTGGTTGTGTATTGAGAAGCTTGAATCCTGCACCATCCAACATGGTCAGCGAACAGAGCAGCGGTAAGGGTGTCCTCTTCCTGACAGCTCCCCCTAGGGCCCTGGAATACATTAACCACTGTGGTCCACAGGGGTGTTGGGAATAATTACTCACTCCTGCCATGTGACACCCTCGATAAATTAAACTCCCCCTTTAAGTTTTAAAGGCAAATGCATATTGTGGCCATCACTTAGAGGCTGGCCTGTCCGTGCTTGTGCATAATTTGTTGTAACAATGTGTTGCCACAACTTGGTAACGCGACCCAGCAGCTGACTACAGATGAGTGAGCAATGTGCCGATGAAGTCGGAGGGCAGAGAGGAAGTGTGGAGAAAAATTGCATTAAAGGCTCCGTGTATGTGTCTTCATAATTAATAAATTCTAGTCCATCAAGCTGTAATCTAATTATGAAGTATCTGCCATGAATCATTTCTGCACTTTGTTAGCTAAATTGGGGGAAAGAAGCCGGACACATTATTGAGATTTAAATGATTTTTCTTTTGTGAAAAGCTCAGGAAAAGTTAGTGGCCTAACACAAAATGATTGTTAAACCCCTGTAGCTAATGGCTTTAAAGGAAATGTAATTATGATTTAATAATTGACAAATTAAGCCCAGGGGAGCTTACATTTTTTGGCAATGGCCGTGATCCATAAAATCAGTTTTTCTAACAGCTGCATGTCTAAAAGAGGTAATTACATTCTCTGTAAACACATATAAAACCTGAGCAAATACACCCAGCAGACGGCTGCGGATTAGGGGTGAGATGGAGATGTCATCCCGTCCTCACGATGGCACATCTGGAAGATAACTCTGGAAAATGCAGCTGGTGATAGGTTCTTTCAATAAAAAGTCTCCAAATAAATTTCCACTGTGCAGAAGTTGCTACAGCAGTGACAACCCAAAGACAAACTCACAGAGCTGTGCCGAGGAACGTCAGCACCTCCGCTCAACAAAAACACGACGACCTCGAAAACTAATTACGTGTCACACTGAGTTTATACCGAGATTACTTGCTTCAGTATAATATCATCTTATTTATGGAACACTCTGGAAACAAGGAAATCACTTTGCCAGTCACTTTTTTTCAGCTCGTGCGGATTGTTTTTGTTTTTGCAGCGCTGACATGGAACAATACAGAAGCATTTGTGAACATCCATGCCAGTTTTCCGGAGCAGGAAGACATTTACCTCAAGTCTTCCTCCTCCTCCTCCTCCTCTTCTGTCCAATGAGGACCCTGACAATTCTCGTCTTATTAGACTCCTTGGAGCCAATGTTCTGTCATTATGCGAAGAGCCCAGCGGCTTCAAGTTGAGTGAAACTTTATATTTCCCTTCTGTCTGTGCTCTTTTCAACATGCACTAATGATCTCGATGAGCAACACGTACGCCATTGAGACGGAGAGCGGGCGAGAAAGGGAGACGCAGAGCAGATATAGAAACCAAATGCAATGTGTAAGATGTGTAACGTGATTAGTCGAGTCCCCAACCGAGGCCTTCAGTCAAAGACAGCAACGGTAAAGATCACAAGACACATTAAGAGACACTCCGTCATGATGTGAAAGAACATCTGAGTTCTCAGCTGCCGCCATTCATTTTCATAATGACAGTGAGTGCGGTTGAAAGCAGTGGGATCTCTGAATGGCATTAAGCTTTCAACTTTGATTAGGTGACTTGCAGAAGATGAAGAGAAATCATTTAGAGGAGGATAAGTGTGTCAGGAGATAATGGCTCCACAGGTTGAGTATGGCGAAGGAACACTGGCTCCGACTGAAGCTGATGAAACACAGCAACAACCTGAGAAATCCAGGTGCGTGCATGTTTGCCTGTGTGTTTGCATGAAAACGGCATGCAAATTTGTGTGAATCTGATGCACGAATGCAGTGCTTGTTTTATGTGTATGAGTGGTGTGTGCATGCATGTGCATATCTGCCTGCCAAAGATCTCACTGTCTTTGTGTTTCATGTCAGGCATCTCAGTCTCGGTGACAGCGTTTCACATTGAGGTGGCACGTCTTGAAAACTAAGAGGCTAAATATCTCCTGTACATACTTTGTTGTAGCATATTTAGCCAAATTAATGTCAAAAATTAATTACTGATAGATCTCATATGGAAAATTGTCAGCCTTTGAGCTCATAAGTCTCACACACATACATTTCTGTTTAACCATCACCTTATGCTTAGCCCAAAAACCAGTGTGAGGGACTGCGTGCATCACCTGGAGATTCAAATTCTAGCTGTGAAAGTACTAAATCCTTCAAAATGTCTTTTAAAACTTTACGAATGTTCTCTGTGCCCTGACCAAAACAAAACATGATGACAGGTGCCAGTTTACGACATCCCTCTCTTTATCTCTGAGTCTCCTCAATTTCCCCCGACAGAGAGAGAAAAGACAGAGAGAGGAGGGGGGGGGAGAGATGGAGCGCAGGGGACCTGAAGTGTGTTTAGGAGGAAGATGGCTGTCAGTAGCTGTCAATCGTCGGCTTTTTGATGCCATCGTCTCGGCACAGGCCTGTCTGTCTCACAGTGTAACAGCTATCAAAGACTCACTCACAGCAGAGACAGGCGCTAGGGTGGAAACACGAGGAAATCCACACATTCTCTCATTTACACCTGGCATATAAACTTTGTGAAATCTGGGTCTGTGAATCATGATGGAGCCGATCGTTCTCACCTGGCCTTGAAGCAATAAACATCTTGAAGTGATGCGGCAGTCCCGTTAGTGCTTTGTATATGATTATTGACAAATGTTTGTGAAGGGAATTCGACTGCGGTTCTGTTATTCCATTTTATTTGGTTCATTTACCTGCTTTTGTTTACATGGTGCCACATTCTAATAATACATTCCTAATGAAACGTTTTAAGTTGTAACTAATGGTGTTATTAATGGCTTAAAATTATTTTATTTATGCTTTGTAGATCATTAAAAAAATACAGAAGAACGTTTATGTTACCAGGTTGCAAAATCCTTTTGGTTGATGCTTATTCTCTTCTAACATAACTTTGCCTTTTCAGGTCTTTAGTTTACCTCTCTTCAAAAGTAACACATTATTTAAGAGATATGGGGTTTGATTATCGGCCATCATGTCTTCAGTTATGAATGTGGGTAAATTATTTGTATACGGGCTTTTACTATAACAATTTGTTCATAATAGTTTGATTAAATCGTCCAAGAAATGTAAATTTAATTGAAATTAGAGCTAAAATGTGTTAAAGGTCCAATGTATAGGATTTAGTGGCATGGGTTTTCTCCGGGTGCTCCGGTTTCCTCCCACAGTCCAAAGACATGTAGGTTAACTGGTGAGTCTAAATAAGCCGTAGGTGTGAATGTGAGTATTAATGGTTGTCTGTCTCTATGTGTCAGCCCTGTGATAGTCTGGCGGCCTGTCCAGGGTGTACCCTGCCTCTCGCCCAATGTCAGCTGTGATAGGCTCCAGCACACCCCCGACCCCTAACAGGATAAGCGGTTACGTAAAATTAATGAATGAATGTGTTCATTTTCTTTAGTGTTTAACCACCTAAAAATAAGAACCGTTGTATTTTGGTGACTTTGAAATGAGCCATTTATATCTACATAGGGAGCAGTTCCTTATCTGTGGTGTCTGCCATGTTGCACCGTCATCTACAGTAGCCAAGAACAGACAAACCAACCTGGCTCTAGATAGGGCCATTTCCTTTTTCATATGGGCCACCATAGTCAGCAGCCAATCTGGGACAAGCCAAACAGTGTTGGAAAAACACAGATTTATCACATGAAACTGCTCTATTCTGTGTTTTTACCAGTTTATATCACCATATCTGTTTGTTGTGGAGAGGAAGAGACCTCTGCAGATAATTCAGCTCTAGCCAAAAAGTTCCTGAACATCTGGATCGGAAGTTATCAGAGAAGAAAGGTGAGCACACGTTGGCAGTTGCTGGGCAAGCAACCTATGTGCAACAAGCCGAACAGCGTTGCAGAAACACTGATAACATGAACTGCTTTGTTCAGTGTTTTTACCGGTTTTTATCAACTGGTTTTGGAGAGTAAGAAACATACGAATAATTTGTCTCCTGGCAAAAAGCTCTTGAACATTGAACACTGAAGGAATCCTGAAAAGGAGTTCAAGCTTGATGGGAGAAGTTTCAGCTGGTTGCAATCTGCAGTCCTCCCCACTAGATGCCACTAAATCCTACACACTGCTCCTTTAAAATAAATTATGGTTGTACAGGTATACAGTAATAGTAATTTTTCTAAAGAGAAGGGGTATCAGTCTCAAAAAGTTCTTAATAAATGTCTTATTATATTTATGTTATCAGTACAATGTGGACAGGGGTTATTACGAAATTAGTGGAGAAAACTTGTTTGTACTGTTCCCAGTACAAACAATGGTTCTACTGATCTGCTTTGTTTGCTTTCCTTAGGTCAATTTTAGCAGCTCCACATGACAAATCATGTTACGGTACACATTTGACTGGTTAGCCATGCATCCAGCACTTCAGCAGAGGAGACATTTCAATAGAAAGCAGCGTGTTTCCAAAGGTCGATACCATGATCGATCGGGCAGTGATCTATTAAAAGAAGGTCCCACTCTAGTTGCCTTTATTTTCTTATTATTGCCCGCTACAGAACATTTTGAAGAGTCTGTGTCGCTGTACGCTGCCTTGGTGATAACATCAATCTGTCCTGCTGTCCTTGGTGGACTGTCTGTTTTTCATCTTGTTCGAGACAGATCACTTACATGGCCTACAGTTCCCACACCACACCTCGTTATTGGTCCAAGACAACATCAGGAATGACTGTGTCCAGATGACCAACTGGACACAGACGGCGGAGGAGGAGCTGTCGACCTCCCATGTGGGTTTGCTTCACTTTGTCCATTTGGCAGGTGCACATGCGGACAGATCAACAAAGTATGGCAGGATCCCCACTCAAGCACACAGCTCAATCTCCGCCCTGTGCCTGTAGCATGTAGCCGCCTTCGGGAAGTCCTGTCAACGCTTACCATTTGGCCTTGAACCTGTGCTAAACTATTGAGTTCATCATGCATAAAACATTAAAGATGTACATCCGAAAGGCTGTGGCTGCCTCTTTATTGGCACTCACAGCTCCATAAACCATTTTCATCCCTTGCAGGATGAGACACACATGCTCTGCAGTCCTATTGATGGCGTTTAACACAGAATATAAACCATAAAACACAATAATAAACATAAGCGGAGCAAATAAATCTGATTCATAATAACCCCGAGGTGGGATTTATGTAAGCAAAGATAGAGTCTTTGTGCAAATTGATGGTACAAGCTCTATCAAAGCACCAGTGAGACACTAATATAGTCTTATAAACACACCAGCAACACTCTAAAGTAGCTTCATCTCTCCTCTTTGGCTGGCCTAAGTGCTTAAGTAATGTATTGCTTTCATAAGTGTGCAACTTCGTAGCACTTTCTTTGGTGGAAATATGTCTCCATCCTCTGGGTGGTGTGATTAAGAATAAAATACAAAGAGCATTACTATGGAATAAATTCAAGCAGTGACATAAAGCAGGAAAGTGTTAGCCGCGCTGAGCTGAGCTGAGCTGAGCTGCAGCAGTTCTCTCTCTGAGAGGCCCCTGTGACAACGGCAGGGAGCTCTAGAGGTATCCATCACTAGCACACACTGTCCCCCTGGCACCCAAGCTAATGTATCACCTCTGGATTACTGTAATATCTGTCTGATGGATGTTTTCTGAGTAGAGTGGGCCACGTGTACCCCAGACAGGAGCCTCAGTCGCTGGGTGTAGCTCTGAGGAGATAGGGCGTCTTGCTCCTGGAGGTCCGTTATACTTCTATCCCCCTCCTCTCCTGAGCCCGAGTCCTGAATACTACACCTCCTCCCAGTCCATTCATCCTGCCTTCTTTACCCCATTCTTCTGCTATTTGTGTGTGTGTATGTACATGCATGCATGCCTGCTCACATGTGTTAGTCACAGGTCTCCACTGAGAGGCCGACTGCCATCCTGGGGCGATGCCTGGGCTCCTCCAGTCAACTTTACTGCCTTCATTTGGCCTGATGAATGGCTAGCTGCCTTATCAGTCCCTCTGCCTGCAATCTCAAGTGGTTCCCTGGAGCCTCACACCGCCTGCAGCTCCGGTCGCTCTCTCCAGCACGCGCTCTTTCTGCCTCTTTCACATACACACCAAACACAGGCGCACAATTACATACAGATAATACTATTCTAGATGTACAGTTCAGAAAACGACATGCACATGAACAACAATGCACCAATTGTAGCAGCCAAAAACTCTGCAGAGCCCAAACAAACACACACACACACACACACACACACACACACACACACACACACACACACACACACACACACACGCACACATACGCTCTTACACAAGGCACACAAGCATACGCACACGTCAGCTAGCAAATCCATCATCTTTATTTCTTCCCCAATGTGCTCATATTTTTCTTGTGGCTGCACCATGCTCACAAAAATATTTATTTTTGCTGATTTTTTTTTCTTGAGGAAACACAAAAGAAATCACACCTCTCTTTCTCCCTGGCTCATGCCAAAATAATCAATGCTTTCCAGAGAGGGACTTGTGGCGCGACATGCGTGGAGGGAAGGCAGAAGGATGCAGACATAGCTCCAGGGCTCTGGTTGTAGATAATAAGTGAGGAGCAGTCCTTGGGTATGTTTTACAGCTATCAAGACTCATCATATTTGACATGCATTCTGGTGTTTACACAGTCTCCTCCGTAAAATCCTCTCCAGCTATAGAAGGGAACAGGGTGCAGGGAGCACACACAACGCAGCACGTACACACACAGAAGTGCTTAGAAAAGAGGAGCCAGTTGTTGCCTTTGCTTTCTCTTTCTCCCTCTCTCTCCCCCTCTTTTCTCCATGTCCCATCTCTTATCCACGGCACAATTGGCGGCGTTAGCACCTGTCAGCTGACTGACTTCTTGTTCCCGGTGGCTTATGAAAAAATCATGGCTGCTGGGCTTCAGAGGCTGCTTTCCCATCAATATGAATTCACCATGGTCTTCATGCAACATTAGGCCAGGCCCTGTTTTCATACAGCAAGCCACACGCTCCTTCGTCTGTAATACACAAGAGGAAATGAAAAGAGTAAATAGTCCTTTTAGAATGTTGCATTCGATCATGGGTGGAACCAAGTCGCCTATGAAAGGGACCAGTATACTTGGCTCTCAAAAGCACATTTGCTTTCCATCCCCAGATATTACAGCACTGTGTCCCTTATTAGTGTGTCCTGTTTTACTGTAAATGAAACAGTACAATTCTCAGTGAAGCTCTGCCATGGTTGTCCCCCATTGTTAAACTCATTTCCACGTTTAGAGGGGTAACTCTGTTCATCTAGTTTTGGTTTTAGCAATAAAGCAGTATGTCATGAGGCATGTGTGAGGATTAGGCAGAACTGAACGAACCACGGCTCCCTCAGCAAAATGACATCAGATGGATAATTGTAGCTCTCACTGATACGCTGAATGATTATGTTGATTTTTACTCAATTAACCAAAATAAAGTAAGGTGGGCGACAAAGCATACAAAACTGTTTCCTGTCTATCTGGACTGTAATTTCTCTAAATCAACCAAATTCCACCTGCACACACAACGCAAGCTGACTTTAAGGACTTGCAAGAAAAAAACAATTTTTGGACTATTTTCTAATATTAATTATTTCTTTCAAGATATCATATAGTTACATCTGCATAGTTTACTTCTTTACACCTCTACAGAAATATTCCCAGAAGGCAGAGATGCAGATTTCAGGGGGGGGACACAAGGGACACGTTACACCTCAATATTAGGAACGTGTGCATTTGTCTCACCCAACAGAAACATTAAAGTAGTAGAGGACTTTTATTTTGGCAAAATTAAAGACATTCATACCGTCAATTGATGCATACAAATTCACCAGAATGCACAAAATTAAGTGTTTGATGTTCAAAATTGTCTCGTTGAGGACCCTCAAGCCCCACGTTTTTCAGATGTGTCCCCTAAAATGTTGAAACAAAAGCAACGCCTTTGTAAAGAGGTCATATCACTCTTTAGTTACGTGGTTCATTAGTCATAGGCTTTACACTACACCTTAGGTAATACAGACCTATATTTTGTTTAAGAAGAGGAGCCAGATTTCCTCTAATGTCAAATGTCTAAACACAAGCAGCTATACGAGAACGTCATGTAAATAAAATAGTTTAAATCTAGACTATGATCAAAGAATAAGTAAACATGATGACAAATCTCACCAAATATTTGAAGATTCTGACATTTTTCAGTACTCAGAGATACACACAAAACTTCTTCAAACATGAAAGACAAATGCTCATGTTCTAAATGTTTTCTTATAAATCGATATATGTGCAGGCTCTCTGTTCCAGAGAATAGTGTCATCCAGGCCTTGGCCAACCCTGAGCTGAGCTCAGTCAAGTTTTCAATTAGACTGTGGGGCCACTGGCACTCCAGCTGGTTTGTGGGTGCAGTTTGTTGAACTGTGTTCATTTTTATGAATTTGTATAATGAGGTGTTGGGTATTTCTTGTCCTTTTTTAAAAGATATTCTTATATATTGTATTTATTATATCGTATTTTTGTACATAGATGATTGTTATTTGTGTGGTATGCTATGGGCCTCTCTCTGTGTCCTTAATAAAGTCATTATCATTATTATTATTATTATTATTAATAAATAATAATAGTGACATGTCCCCTGCGCCCCCCTTATGTTGCTTAGTACCAAAAGAGTACTGAGGTTCGATACACCACCCTTGTCAACCCAGTCTCACTCAATGGTCAAAATCTGGTGCTTGGGCAGCGTCAGACATTGACGGAAAAAGCCGTCCTTTAACGTTGGCATGATTTGCAACCAGTTGCCGTTATAGTTTAACAGCACTCAGTGGCGTCAGGGGGAAACCCGTTGGAACAAGAACAAAAGGTGGCGAAAGTCAGAGTAGGGCGTGTGGGTGGGGTGGTGGATGGGTCCAATTAACACTGACTTTCACCCAGGAGAGCGGTGTTTGCGTACCGTAGGAGTACAAAGCCAAACCCTGTTTTTTTTTCTGAACCTAACCACGTGCTTTTGTTGCCTGGTGTTGTCTAACCACATGCATTAGGAAAAAAACATCAATTTGTAGTGTTGTACTGACGTGGTGCATTTACTTTGAAAGAGACTGCATGTAAACGGTAAATTTCCTGTGTAAACGGAAGTGTATTTTGAAAGAACGCAATGCATGTAACAGGCATAAGTCGACACAGCGTCCCAGAACGTCAACAACTAACACACTCAGGGTACCTTGCACGTCGAATCTAGACATGGAAGGTCCATGACATTGGTTTGCATAAGGGGTCACAAGCAAAAGAGTAAACAGGTGCTGTAAATAACCGGCCACAGCCAAACAGTAAAACACCCAAAATGTTGATTTCAACCAGCTAATAAAAACACTGACTCATTTGGCCTTCAGTTTCCATCTGCTTGGCTTGGACCTGCTGCAGACCCTCTGCTTTCCTTCACGTCTCTATCTCTCTTCGCCTTTAAAACATACTGAAAGTCAATTAACTACACCACTTCTCCCTGACATCATCGCGCTAATACAAGCTGCTCTTGACCTTATGTTTGTGTGTCTTGAGCGGATGGGAGCGCCATGCTTCCCCCTGATTGGATTAACTTCAGATGTGGTCTGTGTCCGGGTCTATTACAGAGGCTGTGTTGTGATGTCGAACCCCAAGCCCAACTGCTCCCCCCCCAACTCAGCCCCACTGTCCCACCCCTCTCCTCCTTTACACCTCCCTGAAGGCCTGTTCTCCCAACACGCCATCTCCCAACACCCCACACATGAAGAATTGTCACGGACGCACGCACACACATATGCGTCTGCCTCCAAACAGTCATGTCCCATGTGTCTCTTGCGCAGTGATGGAATGCCTGGAGAAACCGTCCATCCCTGCATCCACACCCTCCGTCTCTCTCTGTTCCCTTTCCCCAAGTCCGGAGGGGTCATCTCAGACAGAGGGCTTATAATCAACTCAATTAAGCGAGTCTGATTGCCATGGCAAATTGGTCTGGGTTATAACATTATCATTAGCGCCTCAAGTGCGGTCACAATGGGACACGGCAGTCAGATGACAGTGAGACTAATAGGAAGGGAGGATGAAGTGACTGTGGACAGGAGCTGAGGCAAAGATTGAGTTTGTCTTTGTGGAGATGAACAAATAAAAATGTGACTTTCTGTGCACAAAACACCAGAGGAAGCACACTGTTAAAGAGGAACAGGGCACTTCAAATATAATTCAGCACTGCTACGAAGACAGAGCCTGGCTGGGACACCTGCTGGCTTTAAAAACCAGTGGTTCACCCAGTAATTGTTTCTGAGGATATGACATTTGTCTCTTTTTGTGGCTTGCTCAAGGTGTCAACACCTTTCATATAGCCAAGTTTTTTTCACCGTGGCTCACGTGCCCTGAAGCAGCCTGTTTGATCTTTTTGAGGACTGTCAACTTATTGTGTGACTCCATGGAAATTGAATTATGTATTTATTTACACGCCAGGTTAATAGAATAGATGCCTAGGTGATTTGAAAGTCAAACAACCACACCTGCCATTCATTTCTGTTTTTTTCTTTTTCTTTTTCTGAAGCAGATCTTCTGTTTTGTTCTGAATGGCTTGAATACACAAAGAGAGGATGATAATGAATTGAATGGCTTATCCTCAACATTCACGCTCCAAAATACACTGTAGTTTAATACAGCAGTGATAAATCCAGATTTCCATGATTGAAAAGCATTTTTGGGGGGAATATTTTGTTATATCCTCATCTACATTCTGCAACTCTCCAAGTGGCCTACATAAACTGATGCTCTTTGTGTGCACGTGCGTGTGTCGAGAAAACGCTCGTTCGGGTCTTGCACGGCAGCACAGTGGCCCAGTTTGAGTAAAATCAGTGTCAATGCATCTCTAATGGTGTGTTGCTGGTGCGTGCGCACGTGTGCGAGCCTCTTCCGGAAGCTTTAAACAGACTTGTCATGTTGGGAGACGCTGCTGTCAAACGGAGGACAAATCTGAGGATGTCAATTGAATGCCGAGAAAATGTCTGTCAGTCGTTTTGACGTCGGTCTCTCCATTGTGATTAGCATCACTTAATATTCATGCGTGCTTATCTGCCTGCTGAGACGGTGCCAAGCTGACTGCTGTTATTAGAGCGCATCACAAGCAGCCTCCCCGTGATAAACACACGGAGGATGTAACAGCCATGTGGCATTACAAGCATGTCAATATGTGCCGCTCTGTGTACTCTGCGACGGTGTCACAGGTCAATTCAACAAGAGGAAAGTGATATTACTTCCCAGACAGGGCCTGGCTCTCTTTGTGCCAAGAGCCTGTGTGTGCATGGAGAAGACTGTGGATTAGCTAAACAACACTGCCACTTGCTGTTCACATATAGGTACTAAACAAAATAAAGAGAAATGCAGCCTGAATGAACGCACCAGTGCTGAAAGGCCTAAAAACTTTCATATATTTTTTTGGACTTATCTCAGGAGTTTGGAAAATCAAATACAGACCAGCACATAAGTTTTAAGACAGGCCTGGTTTTAAATATACTATATACCTACTGGTATTTTCTTGTCTGCATGGTTTGCAAAATTTAAAAGCCTTTTTTAAGATGTACAGTGTCTTTCCTCCCACGCGCTAAATGCATCAAAACAGGAACCTCTTGAATTATTTTGTTTCATATTAGCAGTTGTATGTGTCAGTTTTGTTTTCTTGTTTCTCCACCACATCGTTTTTTTCCCCCTACCTCTGAGAGAGTGTGTGAATGTGTATCATTGTGGCACTCTGACAGTCACGGCCGCGAGGAGGAACAGTGGTGTGCTCGCTGCAGATGGCAGCACACATTTTTTCATTCCTTAAACAGACACAAAAAGCAGCTGAGGGACCAGGGCCTGTCTGTAGAATGTGCTGGGGAAGAGTAGGTACTTGGCACAAGTAGCAGAAACAATTAGCGTCACATAAGCAGAGGCCTGAAGCAGCTGGAGAGAGAGCGAGAGGGATGGTGGAAAAACACGGCATCTCATTTTCACCGAGAGGACCTCAGCAGAACTGTGTGTGCACTCAGAGAGATCCCCTTCCTTTCCTCGTCACAACTCAAACCCTTTTTTTAGAGACAGTTCGTGTCACGGCTCATTTAATTGATGCGCTCTTGTCGGCGGCGTGTTTTTGTTTGTATCTGTGCATTCTTAATTAGGGAATAGACAGAGGAAGCTCTGTGTCCTTGGAGAGACCTCACATCCCACTCACATCCCTAAAATCCCTTTTTGAACATTCCTGGCTACCGTCGTCTTTCCCGGTCCCCGTTTTGAAGTTGCAAGACGAGACGATCTAACGTGTGGCTCATGAAAACACTCCACCAGTCTTCCTCTGCAAAACACTGTGCTCGTTAAACTTTGCCTACTTCACAGATAAGCTCAAAGAAAATGGTAAATGTTAAAAAAAACTATTACTTTTGAAAGAAGGATGTGGAAATACTTCCTGTAAAACATGATTATGATTCATAAAACACAGGTTTGGCTTTGTGAAATATACTCATATACTCACATATACAAGTTGCTTGGCTCTGCTTTTATGTCAGTATCACTCCACTTATTGCTCTGGCTCCTCTTTGTCACCGTTGCTGGCACTTTGACAGGATAAAGTGCCCATGCTGACCTCTCTCTCTGTAGCTGTGTGTCCAGTTTCTATATCAAACATAAGCGGTGTCTATGAGAGCAGAGCTGTTACCATAAATGGTACAATGAATATGTCTGACAGTAAGCACAAGCAGAGAGGACTCATCAAGTCAGCTAGCTCACTGATGGCACAGAGTGTCTACAGATATGACCAAGTTAAATGTTTTAACACCACCTTATATGAAATTTAAGACTAAACCTGCAGTAGAAATACACATTATGTATACACTCACCGGCCACTTTATTAGGCACACCTGTATCAACGGTTCAGGCTGCTGGTGGTGGTGTAATGGTGTGGGGGATATTTTCTTGGCACACTTTGGGCCCCTTAGTACCAACTGAGCATGGTTTAAACACCACAGCCTACCTGAGTATTGTTGCTGACTGTGTCCATCCCTTTATGACCACAGTGTACCCATCTTCTGATGACTACTTCCAGCAGGATAACGCACCATGTCACAAAGCTCAAATCATGAGTTCACTGTACTCCAATGGCCTCCACAGTCACCAGATCTCAGTCCAATAGAGCACCTTTGGGATGTGGTGGAACAGGAGATTCACATCATTGATGTGCAGCAGACAAATCTGCAGCAACTGTGTGATGCTATCATGTCAATATGGACCAAAATCTGTGAGGAATGTTTCCAGCACCTTGTTGAATCTGTGACACCAAGAATTAAGGCAGTTCTGAAGGCAAAAGGGGTCGAACCTGGTACTAGGAAGGTGTACCTAATAAAGTGGCTGGTGAGTGTATATGTGTGAGTTGGGTGAGTTTAAGTTTAATGTGTTTAATGTGAAAACAAAATCTGATCGCTGTTATAAATGCTATTTATTATTGCAAGTCCTCTGTCTGTCCAATGATTGCAAACAGTCATTGGGTCTGTCAGCCTTGAGAAATGATCACGGTAATGTGACTGAAAATATAGAAAATAAGACTCATCTAATCTGAATTTACGACAATTTAAGGCCTTATATTTAATAATAATAATAATTTAAGACTTTTTAAGGACCTGTGGACACCCTGTAGCAGTTACACAGCAACATCTACACATGGGTGACCAATTAAAGGAATAACCAACACAGGTGTTGGACCACCACATGCTGCCAGAACAGCTTGATGGTCCAGTGTGTGGGATTTAGAGGGATATATTGGCAGGAATTAAATATAGTGCTGCGTTCAAATGTGTTCGTATTTACTGTAATCTAGAGAAGAGTCAATTTGAAGCCTCATTCATGTAGTATTTATGACCTTATAAGTGGAAATTTTGTGGCGGCTCCTAGTCCACGATTAGTTGAACGAGGCTGAAGTTGGCATCCGATTCACAGCTTCTGATTGGAATTTTCTGGTCCACCTTAAAAGTGTCATAACGCCTGTAGATGGCGGTATTCAGTCGTTTTCCTAATTCATGAACTGAGAGCATGAAACATTAGAGAACGATGAAAGGAGAATCAGCCCTAGATTGCAACGCTATTTAATTCATCTAAAAAACAGGATTTTATTTATTTTAATTGTAGATCTACTCTCTAATATGTGTAACTCACAGTGAAATGTACACAATGTATTTCTATGTCTTTTTCTGATCTACATCACATTAGACCTGTTCCTGATATAAAACCACAAGACATAGACTCCTCAAATCTGGACTGAATTATTCTACAGGGTCTATACATTCATAAAAACACAGTCTCTGATTTGTGAAACCTTTGCCTTTTTTGCATTTTCACAAATAAAATACATTTCACTGCTTTTTTCTCATCTAGACCACGTTAGACCAGGTCCAGGTCTAGAACCGCAACACTTAGACTCCCGAAATCTGGACTGAATTATTCTACAGGGTCTATACATTCATAAAAACACAGTCTCTGATTTGTGAAACCTTTATTTTATTTGTGAAAAGTCACGTTTTATGTGAGTGAGATCCTGTTTAATTGTGAGCGCGCGTACCTTGAATATCATACGTGAGGCTATAAGTCAAATTTCATAACTAAAATGATGGTGAAAATATTTATCTTTTGCTAGACGGCATTTCTCTGAGTGACTCCGCTGACACCGACTTGCGTATCGTTAAGAGGAAATAATTTATTTGCTGTGGAAAAAAGGCCACATAATGCTGAATTATAGGTTAAACAATCTTTCCTTCCTTTGGATAACAGTAGTAGCCTAATAGCTGCAGCAGCAACAGCATTTGCTAACAGCTGTCTTGTTTTTATTTTTTTAATTTCAGATATGCGAAGTTTTTTGGCCATGGTGATCGGCACTTGCTGTTGGTTTGCGGGACTTCTGTTTTTCTGATGTTTTTTTGATCTATGTACACTACCTGTCATGTCAGAGGTAGTGAGTTTTGGAGTATAGACATTTGATTATTTTTGCATCTTCAGCACCAAGGGCAGTGCTTAAAATGACAATGTGGCTGTTAAAGCGATTTCGTTCTAGTCTGCTTTTGTCATGTGGTGAATCACTGTCAGCCTCCTTATGGAGAAAATGTAATAAAATTTGCATTTGTTATAACTTCTTAATGTTGTATTTGTGTGTAGCTTATGGCAGCCAGTCAGCAGCCTAGTGAGTGGTGATGTGCGATGCACTATACAGCAGGAAAAAAAATGCTATGACGTCACTCATTCATTCATTCATTCATTCATAGGCTATTTCAGCACCATGGTCAGCGCCATGGACTTTACCAATAATTTGCTCAAACCTGGGTCAGATAAAGGTTAAAAAGTAAAGCAGACTAAACCAACAGGGTGGGAAACGAAGGATAGAAGGTCAACGACATTCAGCGATGTCACATGCACATACACACACAGTGAGAGATAGAGAGAGAGATAGAGATAGAGAGAGAGAGAGAGAGAGAGAGAGAGAGAGAGAAAGAAAGACTGCCAGACAGTGCAAGAGAGGTTGACATGGCAACTATGATGTCACATTACCTCTTAATCTTATTTCAGAAACGCTCTGATCTGGACTGTTTTTCCCCGTTTTTTACACTTATCCTTACAAATACAGCAGTAAGAGACCGACTTTCCGACTTTATGTTTTTGTTTTTGTTTTTTTTCGCCATCAGTCTGGCGGAAAGATGAGAAAAAAGCAGTGAAATGTGCCTTTTTTGCATTTTCACAAATAGAATAAAGGTTTCACAAATCAGAGACTGTGTTTTTATGAATGTATAGACCCTGTAGAATAATTCAGTCCAGATTTGAGGAGTCTATGTGTAGCGGTTCTAGACCTGGACCTGGTCTAATGTGGTCTAGATGAGAAAAAAGCAGTGAAATGTGCCTTTTTTGCATTTTCACAAATAGAATAAAGGTTTCACAAATCAGAGACTGTGTTTTTATGAATGTATAGACCCTGTAGAATAATTCAGTCCAGATTTAAGGAGTCTAAGTGTAGCGGTTGTACACCTGGACCTGGTCTAACGTGGTCGAGATGAGGAAAAAGCAGTGAAATGTGCCTTTTTTGCATTTTCACAAATAGAATAAAGGTTTCACAAATCAGAGACTGTGTTTTTATGAATGTATAGACCCTGTAGAATAATTCAGTCCAGATTTCGGGAGTCTATGTGTAGCGGATCTAGACCTGGACCTGGTCTAATGTGGTCTAGATGAGAAAAAAGCAGTGAAATGTGCCTTTTTTGCATTTTCACAAATAAAATAAAGGTTTCACAAATCAGAGACTGTGTTTTTATGAATGTATAGACCCTGTAGAATAATTCAGTCCAGATTTGAGGAGTCTATGTCTTGTGGTTTTATATCAGGAACAGGTCTAATGTGATGTAGATCAGAAAAAGACATAGAAATACATTGTGTACATTTCACTGTGAGTTACACATATTAGAGAGTAGATCTACAATTAAAATAAATAAAATCCTGTTTTTTAGATGAATTAAATTTAATGTTTCATGCTCTCAGTTCATGAATTAGGAAAACGACTGAATACCGCCATCTACAGGCGTTATGACACTTTTAAGGTGGACCGGAAAATTCCAATCAGAAGCTGTGAATCGGATGCCAACTTCAGCCTCGTATTAGTTGAGACGTGTTTGCTGTCGTTTTCACAAAAAGCGGAGGCCATGGACTCGGCAGATAGTAAGTTAATATGTTGAAATTGTAGTGCTATAGTTGTTTCTCATAATTTTATAATATGTGACCTCATCTTTTTCCTCTGACTCTATGCCTCTAAATTACCTACTCGCTCCCTACCTTGCTAAAGTGTTAGCTTTGGCGGCCTACAGACGCTGACAGTAGCGTCCATAGGAAAACTGCTAGTCGCTAGGCTAATTTATACAATGTAAAATCCCATAGGCTTGTGCTAATAACGTTAGCATGTTATATTTGTTTAGAAAACGTGTTTAGTATAAGATTGTTGTTTTGTTGGTGAACGTTATGAGTTGTAACGGAGCCAAATTTTGAAAGGTTACCTTATGTTAAATGTTGCTGTTGTCCCTGGCTTCATATGAGGGAAGGAAAAGTCAGCTAAACGGTAGGCTAATTTCTACAATGTAAAATGCCATAGGCTTGTGCTAAAAACTTTAGCATTGTTTGGAAAAGGTGTTCAGTAAGTTGTTTTGTTGGTGAACGTTTTGAGTTGTAATGGAGCAGATATTTGCAACGTTACCTTTGTTAAATGTTTCTGTTGTTCCTGGCTTCATATGAGTAAAGGAAAAGTCAGTCAGATGCTAGGCTAATTTATACAATGTAAAATGCCATAGGCTTGTGCTAAAAACATTAGCAATGTTGTGTTTGTATGTACAATGTGTCCAGCAAAAGACAAGTGCTTTAGCTGTGAATGCTGCAAGTTATAATGAAGATGTATTGTGTATTTGCGTTTAAATTAGTCTCTATTAAGCCATGTTTAATGTGTGTTTTGGGTGTGTTTTTAATCAACTAAACTTTACAGAAACCTGTTTTCTGAGTTCCATTTGAACACAGAAAATATAATAGCTTAGTTTTCTTTGGTGAAATAATAATAAGAATGTTTTCATTACCTTAGAATTAGTCTTTTACATCCACATACAGAGCCTCCTCATCCACAGTCTGCCAAGTTGCACCTGCATGTTTCTACAGTAGCCTAGAAAGGACAAACAAGTTTGCGATACACGTCTTGTGTGGCCATATTATGCCACTTGTCATAGTCTCTAACGCTTCTTTTTGCATTTGAACACACACAGTCAAACTGCACATACCAGTTTGAGTTACAACCTTGGCTTTAACTGAGCAAGGTCAAAAATTTCAAGGGTTTCTCTGTGCTTTTTGTGCTGTCACAAACAATAACTGTAAAGCTCAGGAGCACAAGGATTATGAGCTCTTGATGGCATATTTCTTTACTGCTTGGTTGCTTTGCCATTAAACCTTCCAAACGAAGTCTTACTGCAAGCAAATTTAATAACAAATGGTGTTCAGAAAAAAAAATGCTGGACAAAAGCACTGTTAATTCACTCTTATTATTGAACATCCCAGAGGACTGCACCTGAAAATAAATAAACAAATGAATAAACCCTTGTACCACTGGGTGGCAGTATTGTACAGCAGTCAGATTCTCTCTTCAAGGCCTCTCTGTAAGTGCCATAACCTCAGCCATGGACTGCTGAAAAATATATTATCCATAGTTCTGCCTGGGGCCCAAACACATCTCTTTATAATCTCCTCACACAGGAATTTACACAGTGAGGAAAGTGTTGTCTTGTGAGCTACAAATGATTTGCAGTGATGCACAGGACTGAGTAATAGTCTACATTCAGGGAGACAGTGAGAGCAAAAAAACACAGATTTAATAGTCCAAAGTGTGCTTGTTTGGATTGCATATTAACTGCCTATCTGCAGTATTCTGAGAGTCACAGCTTCAGCAAATAACAAGAGCAAACTCAACTAAAATCTATTGGAACAGTGTCGGTGCCTTTTTATAACAAGAGACCTTTGTCCTGCTCAGTAATTTAATCTTCTTTTAAAGTAATATATTGACTAACTTCCCTGTTTGATGTAAGCGCATGGTGCATACTGTGTATCTTACAAAAGTTTCCCTACTTTTGCAACATACCTGAAAAGTTGATAAATTGTGCCTCCCTGTCAATGGTTAAGCAAAACAAACACAGACAGAACAAATAGGACTGACACAGAGAGACTCAGTGGATTTAGCCACAACTGTTGAACCTGTCTTTAACAAAGCTCAGAGCCCAGAACATAATGGCTACAGGTATTCAAGTGTGTTTTTGCTTTGGACTTGCTGTTATACTGTCAGGTACGATATGGTGTTTTGTGTGTAATCTGTCAGAGATTTGTTGGATTGGTGTGAACGGTAGCTGCTGTTATGTTTCAGGTGTTGGAAAATCTGCCTTTGTTGGTAAGAGCCACAGTGAAGGGAAGGACGATGTCGTGCTGCAGTATGTTGTGAACAACTCGGTGAGGGAGCACCCAGTCCTCGCCAAACTCAGAGTGGTAAGAGAAGCAACAAGCCCTCACACACTGAAACGTCTCATTCTGGGATAGATGATAACTTACGCCAGTGGTTCCCAACTTGTCCAGCCACGGTGTACTCAGTCATTAGTTCAAGGTCCTCAGGTTAATATATCCTGCGTCATACTTGCATTTGGCCATGTCGTCGAGCTAGTTTGCTGTCTCTGTCAAGTAGCTGTCCGTTAGTTACTCACTCTACAGCAGGGAAAGGCACTTTAAAAAAAGCTCTGTGCTGGAAATTCACTCCACTTAAAAAAAAGTGTGTTTTTACAAACTTGACATGACATTTTTGGATCACGACCCACCAGTTGGGAACTAGTGACTTCAGCATTGATTCCATAGCACTTTGCTTATTGCAATCCCCTTGTCACTTCATTTAGCAAAACACCCCTGTATTGTTTACAGGAGCGTCCGTATGATGCTGCCTGAAGACCCCATTTCACAACCAGTCAGATGTCCTGAATTTGCTCTCTTAAATTCAGTTTTATTCGATCATCCCTCAGTTTAGCATGGGCAGGCGCCTGCCAACATTTATCAACATGCTGAAGCCACCAGCAGGTTATTTTAGGTCAGAGGAAGGCTGGTTGGTCATCTGAAGCTCCAGGCTAAAAACTAAACTCTGGATCAAACTTTGGAACTTTATTTATTTAATAACAGGGACAGTGCACAGCTTCTTAGCTGCACCAGAGTTAACTGCAAGCAGCTTTTCATCTGTAGTCCCTGGGCAGGAAACAGAGAATAATTTCTCTGCTGAAAGACACTTTTATATAAAAAACACAATGACAAAATAGACATATTCATACTTTTCATATACTTTTTTAAAAAGGTAGCTGAAGATACATCAGCTTTAAGCTGCATTTGTTCAGTTTGTTTTTCATGTCACATTTAAATTCTGTTTTGTTTACTTTCAGTACAACTACAGTAAACTTACAAAGAATACATAACTACCACTGTATAGTCTCAGGCTCTGAGCTATACAATTTGACCACTAGAGGGCAGCACAGTGCCAGAAACCCACAACACAGCCAATGAGGAGTTGTTCCTTGAGTCAGACAATATAATGATAGAAATGTTTAAATGTTTTTATGTTTTCATTTCAGAGGACCCTTAACGACACCTGGTCCAAAATGTTGGTTCCCAGTGAACAAGCCCAGTTCATGGCAAATCTCATCAAACTGATAAATGCAACTAAAGCCATTGAAATTGGTGAGATCATGTGAGGGTTTAAATAGAAGACTATGGAGGCATAAAAGGAGCCGTAATGACTTTAAAGGCAACTGAAAGACCTGATTGTAAAATAAAACCACTGCTGAATAGTTAATGTCTAAAATAAAACCATCTATTCAATCATATCTAACAAAAGACAACCTGAAAGGACAGACATCTGGTCGATAATGGTCAGGCTCAATCGATGTTTAAGTTGGACTTTTTTTATCTTGAATTTAGTATCTGAATTTAAGCAATCCAATTTGAGCTGCTGATTTTTTTTTAAGTTAAATGTAATTTTTAGGTCTGGACATGCGGCCCAGTCACCAGAAGAAAATGATGGCATTGTATGTTCCTGCAAACCAAGGACGATTTTAAAGCTTTTGAAATTGCACAACCTGATATTGACTGAGAGTTTTAAAGAGGAGAATTCAAACCACATACACTTTGAAAGATGGTGTTTCTTTGTTATGAAGTTATCCGTATTAAAAGTGTCAGCAGCAAGTACTGATTAAATTTTAGAAATAGGCATTTGTACGGCTTTTCTTTGCTTCCATAGAAGACTCTCTTTTTGTTTAATCAGCTTTAAAGGACTGAAACTCTAATTCTGAAGTGACTAAGTTGATATATTTACTCTGCAGGGATGTACACGGGGTACAATGCACTGAGCATGGCTTTGGCCATGCCAGAGAATGGACGCGTGGTAGCTTGTGAAATAGAAGAGGCTTACATAGACATTGCCAAACCATTCTTCAAAGAGGTGAGAAAATGTCTTGACTCAAGTTGTCTCCACAAAATTGTGTAACATTTGAATTTGCCATTTTGCAACTTAATTAAGATTGATCGTAGCTTCTGTCGGAGCAAAATTGTGCAGCCGACAGCACACTGTGCATCCTGCACATCTACCTTCTGTCAGTATGTCTTCACACAGTGTTGCAGGCTGGAGAGTAAAGGTGTCTGCTCAGGAAACTCTGTCACATAAAGATGCAAAGCCAAGCAGTGAAATCAATTCCTGTTTTAGCCTTCCCTAACATTCTCTTTAAAAACAATTAAAGAAGAAGAACCACTTAAACTCCCTGCACAATTCTCAGGCAGTGTAACCTCTTCTCTAGGCTGGAGTTGAAAACAAGATAGATGTGCGCCATCAAATAGCCATGAAGACACTGAGTAAGTGCTTTTACACATCTCAGTCATGAATTCTGATACAACTCAGTCATTTGTGTATTTTAAATTCCATCTCCGTTTCATCAGCTGAACTGATAGCGGCCGGGGAAGCTGGAACATACGACTTTGCGTTCATCGATGCTGATAAAATCAACTATGACGGATACTATGAGACGTCCCTGCAGCTCATACGACAGGGGGGCATCATTGCAATCGACAATGTAAGCACACTTTACATGAGCAGGATCTCCTACTCTTTATATTAAGAGCTGTGCAGCTTGTTTTGAGTGTGAACACAATGAAACAGCACTGTTGTTTCTGTACTTGAAGGTGCTGTGGAGCGGGAAGGTTGTGAATCCTGCCCCTGGTGACCTCAACTCCCAGACTCTGGATCATCTCAATAAGAAGCTACACAAGGACGAGAGGATTGATCTGAGCATGCTCACTGTCGGCGACGGGCTGTCCATTGCCATTAAACGCTAAAACCACCAGTTAAAAAAATTATACTTTGTCTTAAGAGTGCTTTGGTTTGGATAATAAATATAAATGGTGAGTAAACTGCCTCCTGTTCTTTTGTCAGCTACACAATTCAGCAGATTAAACACTGTAACTTCCTGTTTGTGTTTACCGTCTTCACGAGGACAGTGATCATAAAAGAGCTGTAAATAAAACAAATATACAGTTTCAATATCAAAATCAATGAAACCACAGATCAGCTCAGGATCAGACAAACATTTAAAACAAAAATAGTGGTTTTCTTTGTAACAGAACATGAAACATGTCATTTTGTTTTCAGGCTGATGTGATCAGCTCTGTTTGTAGCTACATTACACTGTGACCGCAACACATCAAAATAACAACATGATGCAAGTGGAAATCTTTTAAAGATCCTTACAGTGAGATGAACAGTGAATGCTCATTTGTGTACATTGCAACACTGAGTGTCTTAAACTGTTTTTGTATACATGACAGTTTGAAGCGGTGAAACGACACTGCAGCTCAAATGTGATGTATTATTGCTCTAGAACTAGCTGAATCAAGCAGGACTCCATCCATCCATTTTCAACCGCTTATCTGAAGTCGGGTCACGGGGGCAGCACGGGCTCAACAAAACTGGACAATAGAAGACTGGAAAAACGTTGCCTGGTCTGATGAGTCTCGATTTCTGCTGCCACATTCAGATGGTAGGGTCAGAATTTGGTGTAAACAACATGAAAGCATGGATCCATCCTGCCTCGTATCAACGGTTCAGGCTGCTGGTGGTGGTGTAATGGTGTGGGGGAGATTTTCTTGGCACACTTTGGGCCCCTTAGTACCAACTGAGCATGGTTTAAACACCACAGCCTACCTGAGTATTGTTGCTGACCGTGTCCATCCCTTTATGACCACAGTGTACCCATCTTCTGATGGCTGCTTCCAGCAGGATAACGCACCATGTCACAAAGCTCAAATCATCTCAAACATAACAATGAGTTCACTGTACTCCAGTGGCCTCCACAGTCACCAGATCTCAGTCCAATGGAGCACCTTTTTTCCTAAACCTAACCACATGCTTCTGTTGGCTTAACCCAACCATGTGTGTTTGTTGTTAAAGAAAAAAAGAAAAACGCGGATTTGTGTTGTTGTACTGACGTGGTGCATTTATTTTGAAAGACACAGTATGTAAACTTCCAATTTTCTGTGAAAATGTATTTTGAAGGAAGACAATGGCAGAACTTGACACGGCATCCCAGAACATCAACAACCAACGCACCCAGGGTACCTTTCATGTCACATGTGGACATGGGAAGTCCATGACCAAAACGTCAATACATGACAAGGTTGGAGTGAGAATAACGGGCCGTTCTATACCAGTCATGACATGCCTCTTTGAGCCGGTTCTACCAGTAGCAGTCTCGTACGAACTCAGAGGACCACAAGTTTCAAAAGACTGACGAAAGCAAAGATGGCTGTGCCCTAGTGGCTCTGCTCTTTACTATTATTTTTACTGTTTAGAAAATTTGAGTCTTCATTTTAATCACTCGTAGACATTATAATGCCTTATGGGAATGCTTTATGACGTGTTGTTGTGTATGGAATGTCGTGTATGTGTTGTTTATCCGTTGCTGTTCTTGAAAGTTAGCAGTGATGCTAATAATAAAGCTCACTACGTTCAAGGTGAAAGCAAACTGTCTGCCAACATTTGAGCAGCTACTGCAATAGCGACGACTGCTTTGTTGGAGGCATCCATCTTTGTTTACGTTTAGCTCGTAAATGGTACAAATGCAAACGGGGACAACATTTTACGACATCATCTCGAGTCTCACCGCTCGTACCCAGCCAGCATTTGTATGTGGGGCCCATGTGTAAAGTAAATGGGTTGCATAAATGGGCCCCATATGGGATTGTCCATGGGTTCCATATCGGCTCTATGCCAGCTGCCCACATCAATGGCTTTACCCAAGTGGGCCCCACATGGTTATGCTAGGGCTACCTGGGTACCAAGTGGATATGGGCCCAAAATATCTTGGGTAAACATGCGGGCAAATGGCATGGGGCCGATATGGAACCCATGGACAATCCCATATGGGGCCCATTTATGCAACCCATTTATTATGTTATTATTATTATCATTATCATTATCATTAATAGTGTGTTTTTATCTATTTATTTATTTATCTATTTAGCTGGCATACTTTTCTATTTTGTTACTTATTTATTTTAACTCATTTATTGACTGATTTAAAATTGTTTACTATTTTGAGTTTTTATCCTGCCTCCGTTGTTTCCCTACTTATGATGGCATTTCCTCAGTTTCGTTGTTTTTTTATTCTTTTTTTTATTTGGAGTGCTGTTATAATTTAAGTCTTTGCCATTACAGTATTTACTTTATGTGTGTGTGTGTAGCACTTTGTGTTACATTCTGTTTTTGTGAAAAGTGCTCTATAAATAAAGTTTGATTGACTGATTGAGTGGAGTACAAGTCTAAAGTAGCATCTAATGTAAACTGAGGAAAAAATACAGTACTTGATTACATGTTACATGTACTTAGTTACATTCCACCACTGAAAACAAAAGTTACGCATAAAAATAATTTTGGAGGAGATAAGCTGTGCCTTGTAAAGGACGGGTATGTGGTGTTTATATGACGTCATTTGCTAAAAGCAGTAAAGCAGGTGTGTCGTGAACGTGCTGGTGTTATTAAAGTAATAACTTAAACGCTCTGACACATAATAGTAGTAATAATGATGGTAATATTAATAATAATGCACAGAGGGTTAACTGTATTGGGAGCTACAGCTACAGTCAGCTCAGCTACGTCACTGCTGTCTGCGACAAACCGTAGTGTAAGCGTTCATTGAAGCACCAGCTGATGCTACACCTTTTCAGCACCGCGGACAGCTCCGTTCTGCAGACCGAGCAGATGGCGGCGGCTATAAAAAGCCCGCATGGAGCATCTCTGCACCGGACACTCACCACCACAGCCTGAGACACAGCATGGACAGCAGGTTCGTCTTCACGCACAGGACCACTCAAGATGAGTATCTACAATACAAGCCCAAACGCTCCGCATTAGACACCAGTGTCGCGTCCACGGGCATGAATCTGACCAAGCCGCTATCTGGAAAGTTTAATGAGAAAGAACTGATGCACGGCTTGAACGATCGTCTCGCAGGATTCATAGAGAAGGTGCACCATCTGGAGTACCAGAACCAGCTGCTGGAGAAGGAGATTGGGGAGATAAGGGGCAAAGCGAAGCCCGCATCCTGTTTGGAGGAGGAGTATGGACCGGAGCTGAGGAAGCTGAGACAGCTGGTTCAAGACATCACTCATCAGAAGCACCAGATCGAAATCGAGCATGAGAATTTAGAGGAAGAGCTGTCCAACTTGAGGGGACAGTATGAGCAGGAGGCGCGGAGCAGATCGGATGCGGAGAGCAGGATTGTGGTCCTCAAGAAGGACATCGGTGACGCGTATCAGGCTAAACTACAGCTGGACAAGAAAGCGCAGGCTCTCGTGGATGAAATCCACTTCCTGAAGAGGAACCATGAAGCAGAGGTGTCGGAGATGTTTGACCAAATCCAGGATGCGCAGGTGACTGTCAAGGCGCATGAATTTGGCAACCCCGGCGTCACTGCGGCACTTCGGGACATAAGGGCACAGCTGGAAGGTCATACCGCTCCTGACGTGCAGCAGATGGGAGAAACTTTCCGATCTCAGTTTGCAAGGTTAACAGAGGCAGCTGAGATCAAGAGGGAGGCGTTAAAGGCGACCCAGCAGGAGATTCAGGAGTACAGGAGGCGTCTGCAGGCCAAGAACATCGAACTGGACTGCGCTAAAGGCACCAGGGAAGCGCTGGAGAAGCAACTTCATGACGTGGAGGATCGCCACAAGGAGGAAATGATTCACTACCAGGTGAGACTGTTGTTTGTTTATTTATTTATTTATTGACCACTGTACACGTGGTGTCTGGTAACATATATTCTCTCCTCTCCTGCTCCAGAACACCATCAAAGAACTTGAAAATGAGCTCATAAATTGCAAATTTGACATGTCTGCTTACCTGCGGGAATACCAGGACCTGTTAAATGTGAAGATGGCCTTGGATGTAGAGATAATGTCTTACAGGTAAGGTGTGCTGAGTGCACCGGATTTAAGGTAAAATAGTTCAAGTGAAAGCCAGTGGCGCTCCCAGAAATTGGTCATGGGGTGGCCAGGGCCCTATTTCAGAAAGCAGGCTTAACAAACTCTGAGCCTAACCCCGATGTTTGGATTGAAACATAACATAAAATGAACATAAAATTTGCTCTGCTGATAATGCAAATCCACGATGTGTAATATTTGACATACCTAGGTGGAGAAGATTGTTAAGATAAATTATAGAGTGTGAGGTGAAACAGTATCTTTCATATAGACACTCCTCTGGGAACGATAAGACATCCAAACGGAGTCTAATCGCCATCTCCTTACGTGGCAGCCTATGAATAAATTGTGCCTTAACATCCATGACTTTACTCACAAAAGGACACGCCATGTCTCTCCATTCCTGCTACAACGCTCAGCGAGCGATCAGCCTCAGGTTTAGACAGAGTATGTTGCCATAGTAACTGACTCAGGGTTACGCTGAACTGCCTTTGTGAAACAGAAAACAGGCCTAACATAAGTTTTCACTCATCCCGCTCTCTGAAATGGAGCCCAGATGGGGTGGCCTGACCAAGCCTAAAGTCGTAACTGAATTTCAGGTGACTGTCTGAAACAGGCAAAACTGTTGTGCAGTGTGAACCCTGGCATTGGGTGATTCATTGTTCTTAAATTAGGCTGGTTGACCTTTTGTTTAACAAGACAAATATAAAGCTTTAATTTGAAGGAGTAGCCCCTCTCCCCCTCTAATTCCCACCAGTGCACTAGAGACAGTCATCATTATTATTACCAAGGCATTTTGGAGCAACAAGATTATTTAAAAACCTCAGTTTTCCTCATTAATCTTCATCATTCATCATCTATTAAGAACACTGCATTTAAGAATATAAAGTAGAGTGTCTACTGCAAACAATCACAATGTTGCACTACGGTAATAACAAAAACATCAGTTCACTTAAAATCTGTCTCCTATTTCGCAGGAAACTCCTCTGTGGCGAGGAGGCTCGGCTCTCCACCATGTCAGAAACCCAAATCTCCCTGCCCTACATCTACCACCAGTCCCCCGTTTACACCCTGCCTTGCCTCAGCCGCCCGGGCGGCCCGCACAGACGAGCTGAGCCGCAGTACAAGTTCGTCGAGGAGATCATAACCGAGACCACGAGAGAAATTGAGATGTCAGAGTTTGAGGAGACGGGATCGGAGGAGACAGAGGTGGAAAAAGATGAGCAGGAGTGTGCCAAAAGAGATAAAGGGAGCAGTGAGGAAGAGAGTGATAATAAAGACAGTCGAGAGGAAGAAGGTGAGCAGGTGTCTGATAGTGAGCCGAATCAAGTAGCGTCAGCAGAAAATGTAGTGAATAGAGGTGATGATGGAGGGAAAGGTCAAGAAAGTAAAGAGGAGGCTGAGGCAGCTGACGAGGAAGGGGACAGTGGCGAAGATAAAAATACCCAAAGTGAAGTTTTATTAAGCGAGAGCCGTGATGAGGAAGGAAGTGAACATCAGAATGTAGCTGAAAACATAAAAGAAGAGAAAGAAGCTGCAGAGACAGAGGCAACAGTTCAGAACGATCTCTCTTCAAAACCAGAGGTCCCTGCGGGGGATGAACCTCTGAAAAAATCTGATGATGACAAAAAAGGAGACGCTGAGAAAGATAGTTTTATCTCAGCTCAAGCGAAGAAGCCTGTTGACGAGCCCTCAGCCCAAGTGTCCAAAGAATCAGACAAGACTCAAGAGCTAAGCAGCGTTCAAGTGCAAGATAAGGTTACCGTTTCAGAAACAGCTGAGACAACCGCAGATTTTACAGGAGAACAAAAAAGCAATCTGTCCGCAGACACACAGCAGCTTTCAGAAAGGGCTCAAGTGTCTTTGAGTACAACACCCAAGAGTGAGGTGAAGGAAAACAGTCATACAGAGTCAAAGGAAATCAGTAAGTCTGACGCCGCAAAAGGCGAGGATAAAGTAGCAAAAGGCGTTCAAGATGTTAGCAATAAAGGTCAAGATAAAGAGTCTTCTCTTAAATCTGACGTGAAGAGTCTTCCTGACGCAGAGGATCAGAAGCCAAACAGCGGGGATAAAACCCAAACTGTCCAAACTGCGTTGCCAAGGGAGAAGACAACTGTCAACGCAGATATCAAAGAGTCGCATCAGGGGGCACCGGAAGGAAGCCAGGTTGAGAAATCAAAGCTGTCTGAAGTTTCAGAGGAAATAAAAGAACCTCAAGGTAAAACTGAGAAAGTGGAGAGCAGCAAGTCGGATAAATAAGAGGAAAGTGCACAAAAAGTCAGAGGGAATAACTGCTGAGGTAGAGGAAGTGGGGATTAAGCACATTTCCACCTTAAATCTAACAAGGCAGCAGCTGATAGGCGAATATCAGGGACAGTGAAGCTAAAATGGCTTAAAATGCAAATACAAGGCACAAGCTGAGCCAAGCAAAACGAGGGAAGCTGCGGCTCCTCTTAAGAATGGCTGTTTTAAAATGAGAGAGCATGATTCTTGTATGTTTGACAGCTTCGCCTTTGACCTTTTAATGTGATGCATTCAAATGTTTTGTCTCACCACTCCACCAATGCCATTATGAATGTAAAAGATGCAAAGTTACATTTCAAACTGTGTCTATCTGCTTTGGTATGTACTGATAATAAATGCTATGTCAAAGTGAAAACATCCTGTGAGTGTTTTACTGGTCCCCTCAGTAAATGCAGGTTTTGTAAACATACAGGTTTATTTCCATCAATCCCTGAACAGCAGTGGAAAAAAAAGAAGAAATGTTTTTTGCTGTATTTTTGTATATACGTGTTTTTAAATGTGGAAACCAATAATAAAAAAAAAAAGTATGTACTGTTGTATGCAGTATGCACACAATAGGACAGGACATACTACTTCCTCATAATGTAACGCCCAAACCTTGACCCCCTTAATAACTTATCTGTTACCATGGAGACAGAACAAAATGACGTTCACCGAGCTCAGCAAAGACGGAGGTCGACCTGGATACCTCTGATGTTGTTATTTAGTACTGATGCCCATTTGTAGTTGGTTATATTTATGATTATTTTATTCAATGAAACAATTAACATTTGTGGCACACTACATTTGACATACATGTACTGGGACATACTAAATCTTTATCTGGCATACTATGTAGTATGGTAGTATGGGGATTGGAACGCGCAGTATATTCTTCACCTCCCTTGCAGTAAATCACGTCCTGCAGTTTTGCTGCTTTCCCACTGGAGCCTCCATCCATCAGATGTTGAGACCAACTGCTAACAGTTGCCGTAGGTGCTGTATATCAGTATCAGAACACTGAATTAATAGCAATAATCATTATTTCACACAAGAGGGGTTATCCCACAAAAGACAATAAATCAAACTCTGGTACACAATATCCTGGCGGCACTCTGGGCAGCTACGACTAGGCCACCGCAACGAGAGTCAGGGGCACCATTCATAGACGGACAACTGACTTCCTCTGTTTCCTGTAACCTTGTAATGTTCAGTTTGTGGGCAAAACGACTCTTGATACTGCACACAATCATGTTAGTGCCATTAGAGGGAAAGACAAGTGACTCATTGCAGGGGATATTAAAAAAAAAAGGGAGTCCACCTCCACCATGACTTTAATCATTCAAACGCGTGTGTACAGAAAAGGGGGTGCTGTCTTTTGGTGTCTTTACTCCCATTGAATCTGCTCAGGATGGCTCATTTCTCTTAACTGTAATCTTGTTTGTGTCTAACTTTAGTTTTGCTGCTTTGTAAGAAAATGTCTCAGCTGTTACAATTTGGTTTTGTTTCCTTTATAACTTCCACTTCCTTATAGTCATGACCTTCCTCCAAAGTTTAAAGCCTACACACCTGAGACATTCATTAAGACTTGTGTCTTAAGAGTACAGATACCTCTGCCTACCCAACATACAAATATATATAAAAAACTAAAAACAAAGTGGAGTTTGCAGTGAAATTATGCATCCAAAATATCAATTCAAACACTCCCATCACTCACAACACACAGACAGGACCTCAGCTTCAAGGCAAGTTCCTGAAAATACTCGAGTGGCACAACAGCCAGGACTTCAAACGCATTTGAAAGACTTGAAAATGGCAGTTTTGACGCTCCCCATTAAATCTGACAGAGCTTGGGCTGATTTGTGCGATAGAATGGCAGACGACTGCTTAAATTAAGGTGTCGACTCAGAAACTGACTGTTGTGTGCTTCTATTATTTAAAAACTGGATAGTCTGAATATACAGTATTACTAGCCTTTATAAAAAGCTTGAAAGATTTTCTTTTTGGTGTGCAAAGATGTCAAAACAACGTTGAAATCAGCTGTACAACACAAAATGTTACAATTACAGAATAAGTTTATGGAGCTGCAAATAGCTTACTGTAAATGTGTCAGAAAAGCTGATAAATGTAGCGCTGCGTTCACATGGAATCAGGTATACGTGCTCACTTGGATTTAGGTCAGGGGAACAAGAGGGCCAGGGTACTGCTGGCTATGACATGGAGGTCTGCGCATCCCTCCGAGGATATGCCTCCCCAGGCCATCACTGAGCCACTGACAAACCAGTCATGCTGGATGATGTTGCAGGCAGCTTAACGTTCACCACGGCGTCTCCAGACTCTTTCACACCTGTCACCGCCTCACGCTACCAGTAGTGACAAGGACACTAACAGAACACAAAGCTACATTAGAATCAGTCAGGAAGGATAGGGAGAGCAACTGTCTGTGGCCACCACATGTAAAACCATTTCCTTTTGGGGGGTTGTCTTGATTTTGCCTCTTCATTGCACCTGTTGTCACTTTCGTTTGCACCAAAGCAGCTGAACCTGATTCACAATCACTTGTGTTTCCTAAATGGACAGATTGATATCCCTGAAGTTTAATTGGCTTGGTGTTTTAAACATATGTGGCATCACCATGACAACATACCGTCATGCATGTTTTCGTTTTACCTTTCTGCCACTTAATCGGTTTGTTGTTTTTTGTGCCACCCAGACTGTGATTTCCATCTAACTGATTGCACATGAACACATCACTCTTTGCTGTTTATATAAGCACACATTTAACTACGATTCATCACATCCTGCTCTGACACAGGTCTCCAAAGGGTTAGAATTAACCGAACAAGCTTGTTGTTAGTGGCATTTTTATATCACATATAAAAAATGCATTTGTGGAGTTCAAAGACTTTATTGAAAATGTATACATACACATAAGGACCTCCAAGACTTCCTGTGGGCTTTGTCACTGCCCAGCACAGGGAAGCACTTTCCAAGAGTGCACAAGTGCAACTTTGAGTTACACCTCTTCCGGACAATGATAGTTTGGCATTACTGTGAACATTAATAACGTACCCCCAAAGTTGTCTGTTAGTACAGGATGAACAAAAACCAATTCTGCTTGGTCGGCCATGCGTTCGGGTTTCTTTCAAACTTACAGACTGGACTTAAAGCAACCCAAAAACTGCCCAGTTTAAGGGAAGGTCACATGTGCAGCTTCAACACAACATCACAAACCCAGATGGCCGACGCGAAACAAAACATTACAGAGCTTTAGTTTGTCCTTGAGTGCATAAACAGGAAGGGTGCAGCAGTATTTAAATAATAGCAGAAAAAGACTAGTGTACTTAACAAGGTTTGGAAATTAAAACTGTGTAGATGACAAAGGAATATCAGATAGCAGTGATTGGAAAATCAGAGAGAAGGTATGACGACGCTCACCACACAAAATCGTCGACTGATGTCGACCGTTTGGGGATTACCACAATAAAGCCACAGACTTGATGACAGGCAAAGGGATTGTATTGGATTTCATTAATATGGCAGTGCTGGACAGAAACAATGACATGATTTATAAATAAAATGCCACCAACTGTCTCTTGAATAGATGCGACTACAAAGTATAAAGCAACAAAAGGTAAAGTATACCAATGACAGAAGCACCAACTTGAAGTGGTACTCAACAAGTTAGAGTTTGTTGTCGTAGCCTTTGAACCGATCTCTCCAAAAAGATATCCCCTTGCTGGTTTGAGTTGGACATACATTTAAGGCCAGATTCTTCTGATATTCCCTAGTCCCTTGCAGTATGTTGAAAGCTTAGGCTTCCAGTTCCAAGCCCAGACCCAGCTTGTGGCCTCCTGCGTTGATGTTCTTGCCATCGACCAGGCCAGACAGGGTGAGTTTCACACCTGCACAGGCGAGAGGAACCAACGTTAGCCATTACAGGTGCAAACACAAAACTGACTTTTCTAAAACATGGGTTGAGAAACAGTCTGAGAATGAGGCTTGAAAGAAGACCGCAGGCTGCTAAGTGTTGCTATAAATGAATGTATTCTGTGTCACTGAAAGTGCGTTTGCTCAAAAATGAAGTGCTGTGTGCAAGGACTCCAGTGTGGCCTTGTGGGTACTAAAAATAGAGGTGTTTATCTGTAGAACTTCATTGATAAAACACTCTGTAAACATCCCTCAGCTGTCCATGAACCTGCTGGAAACCACCTTACCTGGTCTGAGAGTCTGGGTGTACCCGACACCAACAAGGCTATTGTTGTTCACTTTAGCCTGCGGAGAAAAACAAACACAAAAGTCAGTTAGAGACAGTTTAATTGTCACATTTTCTTTTGCCTCATTTGCCCCGTTCTGAAAGCCTCTGCTGCTCTACTTACACTGACGGAGGCATCCTTGTCCAGCTGGTATTTGGCTGCAATACCGAAGCGTGTGCTGTTGCTGCCAGCGGTCCAGGCCAGGTTGACTGCCGTCTCCAGCTTGTCGCTCACCTTCTGGTAGATGGAGCCTCCGAACTCAGCACCATCATTGCTTCAAAGATCATAAGCACAACAGAGATCTCATGCTACTGCAAACACATCTGGAATTTCTGACAAAAGTAGTGTTGGAGCTCGTAGGGACTCAATCAACTTTCATTTTCTCGATGCCATATCATCTAGTTCACGATAACACCGGTATAATTTTTAATGTCATATGAAAAACTCAGCTTGTTGTCATATTGACTCTGCGGTGGTTCCAAAAAGAGGAGCAGCTTCAGTAGTGTGGAATAAACTGTGGCGTCCTGAATGTTTTATGAACAGCCTCAGACTTTTGACGAGTTACCGTGAGTTACCCTCCCTGGGGAGAAAACTCAGCAAAGCGTCTCTCTCTGTCCTGTGTCATCAAGTGATTAAACTTTGGGTAATGTAAACCTGCGTGATGCTCGCGGCTGGACAAAAAACTACATATATGTGAATGTGCAATAGTTGTGGTATCCTAACAGCCTGTCACAGGTTACAGCGTGATGATTAGAGGAGAAATGGCAGAGCATAAAGGTCCAGGTGGAAAAAAAAACAACTCAGTCATTAAGGATTTTGCTAAAACAGAAAGAAATCACCTGATGATTTATATATATGTAGATCCTAGGGTACATTTTTTGTATTTGGGAGCTGTTTAAATGTGTAATTTGTGGTAGATTTTATTTTGTTGAACTATTAATATTGTATACAGAATCTGAATCTCACTCTGAGTTAACCTAAACTAAAGAAATATGATCATTTTTGTTTAGTTTTTACTGAATATTTGAAGACAAGCTAAGGCTGACATGTAAAACCATATCACTTATTTTGTTGCAATTCTATTTTTCTTAAATTATACTTTTTATTTACCAATTTGTCATATCATCAAGAATATCGTTATCGCAAAAATACCCTGAAATATTGTGATATTCTTAAAGGGCCATATCGCACACCCCTAGTTAGTAGTGTGCCTTAATGACTCTGTAAAGGGAACGCCTCCAAATAAGAAATACTGCTTTCCCTGGAAATCAGCTTTTATTTTGGACTGACAAACACATTAACCAAGCAGACCTGAGAGAAAAGACAGCCTCTGTGGTGCTGTGCTGTGAATGGAACATTAAAAGAGAAACCTGTCATCCAGCAGTTTTTTTGTAGTTGTTTTTTGTATTGTGCTTCAGCGGCAGCAAAACCAACTGGGACTGATCAACAAGCTTTAGTGTGGGAAAAATGCCTCCATTGTTGGCATTTTGTGGCGTGAAACAGATGAGTTTTTCCACCCGAGCTGTAAATTGGCAGGGATACAAGATGACTGTACTGGATGAATTACACAACTCTCTGTAGCACAGCACATTTTACTGTTAGAGCTGCAGCTCTGGCTGAAAATGAACGGTAAACATCTTGTTGCCATTGTTAAATTAATGTGACCATGTTTCCATGCAGCTTAACTACACACATAATGAACAACAGACTCTTATTATTCACATTTTAGCCACTCAGAGTACACAATGGACTAAAAGTGTGCCTTTTCTCAGTTGTATCACTCTGCTGGTGTTTGGCACGAGTAAACAAACTTCATGTTGGACATGAAGAAGCTGCTCTGTTGCATTTTATTCCTCTATTCAGGTTGTTAAAGCTCTGCACTTTGCATGGTAATAAAAGAGCCCATAATTATACGGACACAATAGACACTAGACCAAATAAACTGACATCCTGTTACTGAGTACAACATGCTGACAGATGATAATAATCCAACCTTCATGTAAACGGTATTCTACTTACACGTTGGTGTGCAACTGGAAGTCTCCCGTCTTGTAGCCAATGGCAAAGTTGTTCTGGGTCATCTTGGATTTGGCAGTGTCAAAGCTCATCTGGTAACCGGCGAGCCACCCCTCGTAGCCGACGACAGCAGCTCCGTGGATGGTGGGGCCGGCGAAGTCAAAGTCGACATCGCAGCCCAGGTTGACGTACTCGCGCTTGTAGGCGGTCTTAACTTTGCCGCTCTTCTTGCTGTGGATGAGAAGCACGGTGACTCGGTGACAATTCCAACACGGTTTATTTCAACAGGACGGCTGCAGACAATATGGTCTGTCTGTTTTGCACAGCAGTCTCCAAACACAGCATGTAAACTACAGTACATTAAAACAAGCCAAGTACAGCTTACAACAGCACACGCGGGAATTTGAACTGTGGAACTGCACAAACTTCTGACATGCCAAAAACCACCAGTTCGCTCAAGAGCCAAGTTGGTAATTGTTCAGGCAAGTATTCAGGTCTTGTAAACAGTACACTGTCTGCCCAGCTTTCCAAACTTATTTTAAACCATCTCACGTTTTATAGGAAATGTTTGTCAAGGCTGATTTTTGATACTTCTTATGTCCTCTGTTTTGATGTGTTTATAGACATAACATACAATAAAGTTTATGTAAATGTTGCTTCGTTTTTAATATGGTTAAAAACTTATTTTTAAAAAAGCACATTAAAAATAGAAATAAACAAGTCTTGTGGCACCCTTGCCCTGTCCTCGAGGCACCCCAAGGTATTGCCAAACCTACTCTGGCAACCACTATCACAAATTTATGATCCCCCAGAGATAATTCTAACCGTATGCCCAGTGCCAGCTGTCGGCTCAAGTAGCAAACGGGATATGAAAAACTGAAAGAAATTACAAGCCATGTCAACCATTTCACCAGCTTTGAATTAGAGCACTTGAGTCACTGCTGACTCAAAAGTCCAGTTTGCCAGACACTGCCAAAGTGTGCTGGTGTTTACTTCCCATGACACTGTAGCCTTGGACATGCTGCCTCAATGTAGCTGAGTATCTTCACCCTCATCAACCTTCAATATGAAAGAGGACGCCCGTCCTCTGGGTGTGTGCCACACTCCTCATATGATTTACACCTCATAGAGAGTAAACACATCAGGAATCGCCAGAGCAGCTGGGCACACTAGTATAACTTGTTTTTTGTCGATTGTTTCAGAGGACAACAAACTGCGAAACATACTTGAATCACACAAATGGACAAAACCTGACAGCCAATCGCTGTAATGTGTTACTACAGACTTGTTCCATATTGGGACTGGGGTCACATGGCCGGCAACTACACTTGTCATAAGCATGTACGGCACAGATCAGGTTGCAAAAGTGACTCATGTAGGGAAGCAGCAGGCAGAGGAGACCGAGTCTGCTGAGTATGTTGACCAGTGATTTGAAGCAGAATTCACATGAAACTAGCTGTTGCTTAATTCATTAATTATTATATAACCGGTGTCTTACCCAGTGTTTGGTGAGAAGGTGGTGTCAAAGGTCAGCTTCAGTCCCTTGGCAATCTGTGACAAACAATAACGGAAACCATTTGACATTAAAGGAAATGAATGCCCCGTCATGCCCACTGGATCAGCGCTTACTTTAGACACCTGTTGCTGCGTAACAGGTGTAGAAAATGTTTGAATATTTCCCTCACCTGATCTTCAATAGTGATTTCTGTTCCCAAGGTGTTGTCGGTGTTCCACTTCTCAGTGAAGGTCAGGCCGTACTCTGCCCTCTTGTATTTAGTTTCCAGGCTGCCTGCAACTTTGCTGGTGTCGGTGTTCGAGGAACCAGCTGTTTTGAATTCCTGCAAGGGACAATTTTAGAGAAATGACAATTGTGACAAAGTTTAAAGGTGAGCTACAATGGATAACATAAATACAGAAAATCATTTAGGGCTCTCATCACATTGGAAAGTCAGTCACTCTTTGCCTCGACCGTTGCGATTTCTAGAAAAAAACCCTCATTAAATAAAAACAAATGCATGTAATCTGGAGAGCTGAAACAACTCTCAACTGACAGAATTAGCACTTTTATTGTTCAAGTCAGGTAATTTATCAAGCCACAAATCCAAACAGTCACAGGTTACAGCTTCTCAAATGAGAAATTTTGCACTTCTGTTTCACATCATTATCATTTGATAACATGAGGCTTTAGACTGCTGGTCAGTCTGACATGATTTAAAGCTCTCACTTTGGGCTCTGGGAAAAGCTGAAATGCCTTTTTAGGTACTTTTCACAGAAGAATTAACAAAGAACTAATGAATTACTTATTAATAAAAATAATATTACTTGAAGACCTTGTAATTTACACAGATGAGATATCGTTAAAGACAAGGAGTGGCACATTTGCTGTAGTTGGACTTTATTGTTCTGGGTGGTGGCTTGCTTCCTTTATGGCCGACAAAAATGAGGCTATGCATAAGTTAACAGCGGTTAATGCTTGTAACACTTCAAGACTTAAGTGACATTTTCCAAAACCTTGAAAGAAGGCCTCACATCCCACATTTACAGGGCAGAGGACAAATTACTCTCATTTCACTTGTTTACTTTGAGTGTGAGTGTTTTGGCCTGTCTGACTTGAAAACTTGGGCTCCATTGAAAAGGAAGATTGTCATTAATTAACTTTCATATTGTAAACTCTACATTATCCTATGCCATTTCATTACTTTAGTCACAGTTAAACAACAAAGAAATGACCTTACCACTCCACTGGCTGACTTTGTCTTGACATCGAGCTTCACCAAGCCAAATCCTGAAGAAAACAGTGTTCAAATGATTTCAAAGCTCCTTTACAATGTCAACTAGACTTTACAGTACATATGTTTAGACATCACAATACTTGGTCAAAGTGTGTGAAACCATACCATAGCCTTTGTTGAAGATGTCCTTGGCAGACTTGCCCAGGTCAGCGTAGCAGGGAGGCACAGCCATTGTATCTAAAGAACGAAGCAAAACACAATCTTCAAATTATTCTTTTGACCAAAAATAGATTCCCACGAGCTTAAATGTAATTATGCAGACTAAATAGTATAGTATACTGCTGAACTTCTCTGCCCCTACTCCACCTCCCGACCTCTTAGATCCTCCGAACATGTCTTAACTGTCCCACAATCGATGTAGGTGGGTAAGGGAGATCGTGCCTTTGCGGAAGCTGCTCCAAAGCTTTGGAATACCCTTCAACTCTCAATGAAATGCTCCCCCTCTATTGACACTTTTAAGGCAAATCTTAAAACATACATGTTTTCAATGGCCTTTGGTTGTTTGTAGTGGTTTAATATTTCATATTAAAACTGTTCTTACCAGTTTTACTCTGTTTCATATTTGTGTACATTTTATATTGCTATATATCTGTGTCACTCTTTTAATTTGTACAGCGCTGCGGTTGTTTTAAATGTGCTATATAAATTAACTTGATTTGAAATCAAATTCTCCAGAATTGCATGATCATCATTCCACTGTGCAACAAGGGGCGTTACACATGTGTAACACTGACTGAACAGCTGCACATTCAGGGTCCGTGTGTGAAACTGTTAGTAGTGAGTTATCACGTAAATGTCTAGGGGAAACAATTTTGGACTTAAGGGCAGGAACTGCTGTCTTATAAATGTACCACACACACCTTACATGTAAGTATAGTATTGTGAGGTTAGTATACAAATAGCGACTGCCACATTTGCGCACAAACAATATGAGCATGTTTTTTAAAGCTATGAATTTCTTACTCATTAGAGTTGTGTAAAATAATAGCACATCTTAAAGCACAAGTAGACAAGCTGGCTTCACTCGGATGTCAGTGCTACTCTATCTGTTCTTTCTGACAGACTTTGCATGTGTGTGCATTTAACCATTATCTCACAACTGTCCTGTCAGTGATCAGATGCATGGGTCCTCCTTGCTGCACAGACTGACGTGTATCTACTGCATACATGGATCAGCTCTTTCTCTACACCACACTGTCACACACTGATATGGGATGAGTTTCATGTTACCAAGCTGACTGTTAACGCTGTACACTTTCACATAGCTGGTTTCACTTTTATTCAACATGCCTGGCACAGTGACAACATTCCTGGGTTGCAGGTAGCCACAGCAATAACGTTACAAGTGTCTGACAGCCGACAGACAAGGTTACTGACTCAGAGAGGAGCCATTTTGCCGCACTGGTGTGCCTGGTTCAGGCCTGGCTCTTATTAAACTACTCCTTCACGTGAATTGGCAGGCACGGCTAGGCGTGGCACGGCACATGCCCGGGCCAATTATCGGGGATGGGTTAATTAACCAGTTCACTCGCGTTATCAGCAAGCTACCTCACTGCTGCCAACTAACTAGGCCGTAGGGACGCTAACAAATTGATTACTAGCGTTAAAGTAGAAAGCTGTGAATATTTTCTTAGAGTAGCTTTGCAGAACAGCAGCGGACTTCTCAGGAGTATGAGACGTGTGATACAAAGCCAAACTCCCCCGCTTTAACTTGACATGTGTCAGACGCAGCATGCCGAGTGCAGCTAGCTCAGCTAACTTTGCTAGCACGCAGAGTACCGGTGTGCGTAAAGCAAGCTTAAACACAACTTCTCCCTAGTTACGGAGCTGTTTAACAGTTTCTGACTCATTAAATGGCTGTCTTACCAGTAGAGGATGGGGCTAGCGGTAAACTAAAGTGACTTTCTTGGAGATGTTCCTCACACCGCACGGCCCGAGCAGGCGTCACCGGTAGAAGGGCGAGCTGAAGGAGACTGCACTGCAATGAGATCCAGAGCTATCACATCCCGGCTCAGGACCCCGGGCGGCCACGTATGTGCCTGAGTGAAAATAGCTCACCGTCAAAGCGTGCTAGTCGTCAGGATAATTTACCTTTTTATTATTGTGCGACAAGTATGCCTTATTTCTTCTTATTTACTCCTGGCTCTAGACGTAATCTAGATGTTGACTTTGGCAAATAAAGTTTCTAAAAAAAAAAAAAAAAAAAAAAAGATATGTCACCCTTGAGTAACACAGAAGTTAGTTGACAAGAACATCAACAACATCTGCAATTTAACTTTAGGCAAAGATATAAATGACCGGGACAAAAACGCTGTCCACGCTCCATAGCAGCAAAAGATCTACGAACCGGAACTAGGGATTCCCTACTTCCGGTCACAGTCGCCATTTTGTGAAATAGGCCTTTTGGCATCGAAGACAAGGATGTGGACTTTGTTCTTAATATTGTTTTATTACTGGGGAAGTTTTTCATTCAGAAATGGAGATACTTTAAGACTTGAAACTCTATAATAAGCTACTGAAACTTTTTTCATTAAAAGATATTTTAAAATTAATTTGAGATAGCCCTGTTTTTTCTTTTGTATTATTTATATAGATTTTTATTGTATTATTATTATCATCATTATTATTTTGTTCGATTTCCTTCATTTCACATGTTGTTTAATTTTTTTGGCGGCAGTAGCTCAGTCCATAGGGACTTGGCTTGGGAACCGGAGGGTCGCAGGTTCAAGTCCCCGACCGGACCAAAATATGGAGCGTGGACTGGTAGCTTGAGAGGTGTCAGTTCACCTCCTGGGCACTGCCGACGGTGCCCTTGAGCAAGGCACCTGAACCCCCAACTGCTCGGGGCGCCCGTCCATGGGCAGCCCCCTCACTCTGCCATCTCTCCATTTGATGCATGTAAAAGGCCCTGTTTGTGCATGTGTGTGTTTCAGGCCTGTTTGTATTTGTAAAAACAGAGTGAAAACTTGGAATTTCCCCTTGTGGGACTATTAAGGGTATATAAAGTAAAATAAAAATAAAATAAAAATTAAAACCTAAGACAGATGTTACCGGGCGGCACGGTGGTGTGGTGGTCGCCTCACAGCAAGAGGGTTCCTGGTTTGATCCCGGGTGCGGGAGCCCTTCTGTGCGGAGTTTGCATGTTCTCCCCGTGTCAGCGTGGGTTCTCTCTGGGTACTCCGGCTTCCTCCCACAGTCCAAAGACATGCAGGTTAATTGGTGACTCTAAATTGCCCGTAGGTGTGAATGTGAGTGTGAATGGTTGTCTGTCTCTATGTGTCAGCCCTGCAATAGTCTGGCGACCTGTCCAGGGTGTACCCTGCCTCTCGCCCAATGTCAGCTGGGATAGGCTCCAGCCCCCCCCCGTGACCCTCAAGAGGAGAAGCGGTTAGAAAATGGATGGATGGATGGACAGATGTTACCTAAGCTGTATGACTTGAAATTGTCCCTAATTTGTTTGCATTTGCAAAGCTCAATAAAGAATTATTGGGGGGAAAATTTTTTAGTGTGCACAACTGCAAGAAAGTATGGAAGCCAGTTTCTGCCACTATTACACCAAGAAGCCAAATAAATGGCTGTAGTGCTGTATGGAGCCACGTATTGTGCATTTATTTGTTTTGTGGGGCACTACGTAAATGCACAATACAGTGAGTGCATGGCCTATCATACCTAGCAGTAGATCTGTCTTGAAATAGCTTTAATGTGTTAGTCAACATTTTCTGAGCAGAAAAAACAACAACACATGAACCATCATGGAAGGACAAGCCCTGCACTGCATGTGCCACCGACAGATTGAAGAAGCGGCCAGCATCAAGAAATCCTACCAGGGGCTGCAAAAGGCTGGACTGAAAGACAGCACAGAAGCACTAATCAGGGCAGCACAAGAACAGGCACTTAGTACAAGATCGATAGAAGCAGGGGTCTACCACACCAGACAGGACCCCAGGTGCAGGCTGTGCAAAGGTGCCCCTGACACTTCACATAATAGCAGGGTGTAAGATGCAGGCAGGAGCAACATACACTGAGATGCCATAACCAAGTGGTCGAGACTGACTTCCATATCCAGACTGACAAACTGGTGATGGCTAACCAACCGGATATCGTTCTGATCGACAAACAACAGAGGAATGCAGTGGCGATAGATATAATGATCCTGAGCAACAGCAACATCAGGAAGAAGGAACATGAGAAGCTTGGAAAATACCAAGGGCTGATAGAGGAGCTAGAAATCATGTGGGGAGTAAAGGCAACAGTGATGCCAGTGGTAATCAGAGCACTCGGGGCTGACCTCATTTCAGACATCTAACCAAGATCCAATTTAAAAGGTCCACCAGACTTCAAACAAGGGAATGGGGAGTGCTAAAATGTTGACTCATTTCTGGGTTTTAGGACTCATTCCTGCACCACTACACCACCACTACAGTGGACCCAAAGTCTCAAAATACTGAAATGTGGCAGTAACTACCTGTACCAAAATTGTTGTGTTGTAAAAAGCGTGGTCCTTCTCTCACCAATCACAATGAAAATAAGGTTCTATCACCATCTTTCCCCCTCCCATAACAATGCACTGATGTCCATGATGCAAACTTGTCTTTATTCAGTTACAATTAACACCATTATGTATTCTCTTAATATGCAATATAAATGTTCAGTAACTTTAAAAGGAATTATGAGTATATACGTTAAAAAAAAAAGAGAGAGATAAAATACAATAGGCTACAGCATGGCTTTATAAACATTCTGAAAATAGAAATCAGGATCATAATATTGTGAATTTATGCCTAATACGTAGAGCAGTAAACCCAATACAAACGTACTGCAGATAAGCTTAAAGATATGCCCTTGTCAAACAAACAGGTCAGTGCCCCCTTGTAATGTTCTGCAGCTTGATACACATGCATGGCACAAAAAAAAAAAAACCCATGCTCCTGAGACATCTTTCATCAACCTGTTGGGAAACAAGACACAACTTAAATGAGAAAGGAAGAGTAAAGAAAAACAGATGCAAAAAAAATACTGAACTGCATTACGTGACAAGTGTCAGACCTGGTATCTTAATGTTTACCATTTGTTTGTGGCTTTAATGACGGAGCTTTATTCTTCCTCTTCACTCTCCACATGAGACCTCTGGGTAAAGAAAAAGAGACAGATATGACAGTTTCTGTTGCAAAATGAAGGTGACAAAGATGGAAAAAAAAGGTGTTTATGTGTTTTCGCATGCCTATCATGTATTAGCACAGTGGTACCCAACTGGTCCAGCCACGAGGTCCAGATTTCTCCTTAGTCATTAGCTGGAGGTCCACACTGTAATACATTCAGCATCATACTTGGGTTTGGCCGTGTCATTTAGCTAGTTTGCTGTCTCTGCCAAGTAGCTGTCAATTAGTCACTCACTCTACGGCAGGAAATGGTACTTTAAAATAAAAACCCTGTGCTGGAAATTCACTGTACTTGAAAATAAACTGTGTTTTTCATAAACTTGACAGCTTTGCAAGTCACTTGTGGTTAATTCAGAAGGAAGCCGCGAGCCACCAGTTAAGAAACAATGTATAACCACTTAAGATGCCTGTGTTGAAGTTGAAAAACAAATGTATTTACAGTCACACTGCAACATTTTAAATGAGGTTAAATTAGATCCACATCCACATGACTGTGTTTGGAACAAAGCATTATAGTTTGTGATCAAAGACATGCTTGGTTGAGCTCTAATTACTGTATCTGCTTAAAATAACAACAAAGGTACAGTACAGTACTGTAGTGACACAAATGAAAATGATTACATTCATTACTTTTATGGAGTCATGCAGTCATATTTTACCTCATATTTTACTGTTGCTGTGGCTGATGATTCTTCTTTGGTCTGCTCTAAAAGACAGACAGTAAAAACACTTTTTACTGACTTCTCCATGCTCAAACACAATAATACACAACGGTCCTCATTTCAAATTAAATATTTCAGAATAATCTGATTTTTTTAACACATATTGGTTTCATCAGTTCACCATACTTACTGTGTCTTTTGAACATAAACAAGATGAACGCGGTCACCATGACAACCAAGATCAACACGCTCAGACGGATACCGAAAATCTTCAAGTGATCAGGAGGACTGAAATTTGAAGCACACAATGCAAATTAATTAAAAAACAAACAAACAAACAAACAGGTCTCATTTAAACAGTCCTACATTATGGTCTAAAATCTATTCATCATCCTGGTCATACACTGCACTAGTTTGACTAAATCCTTCAATGAAGATGAGCAAACCCAGAGGGATCATGAAGGGCTTTAGGTCAACTGAAACACTGCAACATACATTTAAAGCACTCAAATAAAGAGACTTGTTGAAACAGTCCAACAGTGTACAGTAGCTGCATACAAATGCAAAGGCCTCTGACCTTTGGTTATGCTGAACTGTGGTAGGTGGTGTGTCTGCAAAAACAGCTGAAGTTCACAGGTTCAGGAGCGGGAGATAAGATGGTTAAACAGCAAATGATTTTACTTGACAAATATCGATAATTTACAATTGTATGTTTAGTATTTAAAATGACTTAGTACTTACTGGTGGTTGGTTGCTCTTCAACAGTTAGATGTACTGGCATCTGTAAGTCTCCTTTAACACACAAATACCAGCCGCTGCTCTCTGTGCTCACTCCACTCATAGTCACAGTGAGACCAATGGGGATCTTCCTAATGATGGTGACTCTTGTTCCGGAGAATGATACAGACGTCTCCGTCACACAGGAGCCGCCCAGCCTGCACCACTTGAAGTCTCCAGAGTTACGAGAATTACAACTGAGGGTTATATTATCTCCTTTAAATCCTGTAATCTCCTGTTGATCCACATAGAGACTGGGTGGACCTTAAAGGAAAAAAAATTCAATAAAAAACTGTGGGTAACCTGACAACAATCATTCTCCAAATTAAACAATGAAAACCTGCGTAAATTTTTCTTCAATCAATCAATCAATCAATCAATTTATATTCATAAAGCCCAGTATCACAAATCACAATTTGCCTCAGAGGGCTTTACAGCATACAACATCCCTCTGTCCTTAGGACCCTCACAGCGGATAAGGAAAAACTCCCCAAAAAACCCTTCCCACCTAAGTGTTAAAATGTCACAAAAAATCTGATATGTGCATTAAGAAGCTTTAAGGGCTCTTACCTCTGGTGACTGACAGCTGAAACTGCTTTGCAACATCAATATCCCAATCAATCTCCACAGCACACCAGTAATCAGTGTCCTTATTCGTCACATCTTTAATAGTCACAGTGAAGATTCTTTGGCTTTTGTCATCAGAGATTGAAAACTTTCCTGAATTTTGTTGGTTTGTTTTAACTGCACGAGAGCAGAAATTCCAATAAAATCCTTTACACAGATATTTCACATGGTTTATGTACTGTGAGTCATAGAGACATGGGATAGAGATTGAAGCTCCAGCCTTCACTGATACTTTACTGACTGTTGTTATACTGTTAATCCCTGCAACAAGAAAAAAAACACAGGATTTTGATGTTTATAAGCACTGTTAATAATCTTCCTTCAGAATGTGCCTATTGTAGGTGTTCATATTAGCTGCTGTTTTATTTATCAGGTCATTACAGTCTTCATATTTCAAATACAAACTGAGGGGTATTACAACTAATATTTAAAACCCCACATTTCTAGGGTGTAATAAGACCCTTATGACTGACCTGTTAGTCCAGTGAGGATGAGGAGAAAATGCAGATGAACAGACATGATGGTGTGTGAGCAGCAAAAGACAACGACAGACTGATTTCTTACTTCCTGATTTTACATACTGTTTTAGTGTACTCACCGTACTGTACGTGTCATTTAAGGCACTTAGATTGTGTAATACAAGTTAGGGTGTTAGTGACATCAGACTACTTCTTTTTTATGTGCCAAACATTGCTGCATTTTCCTTCCTCTTCAGTCTGATGAAGGTGCAAACCAAATGTGATTTTAAAAAGAAGACCATATACCATTTTATTAGACTAAACCAGATCAGATTGGATTACATCAATATGACCAGCTATGTTGAAATAAAACACAGTAGAAATAAACATTTTCATACAAATGCTTTCATTGTAAGGTGTACACATGATCAGAGGAATTACAATAGGAGTTTATTGTGTATATATCTATGCAACAGTGTACGTTCAGAATAACGGTTGCTGTAGACTTGGGGCCAAAGTCCAGTGCACACCACAGTTTAGAACAAAAAAGCAGTACTTCAAAAATATGGACCGGCCCACCACAGCAGGTTTTATTTACCAAAAATTACTCTGCACATTTACTCTGCAGCTATGCAGACGATGATGAAACAAGCAGAAAGTGTAAATTCTCAAAACGGAAAAAGAAGAACAACCAAAGAACAGATGACATCACACTGCAACACCATCATCTAATAAAAGAATGAGTCCAGATAAAACAGATAAGATGGGAGGTCGGGTTTTTGTTGTTGCTGAGCCAAGCTGCTTTAAGTTACATCCTCATCTTTTGCTTCAACCTGTTGTAGAACAGAAGAAAAGAAATGACAGTTAGGAACTGCATTACGTGACAAGTGTCAGACTTGGTTAGGGTGTCTTAATATTTACCATTTGTTTACGGCTTTAATGACACAACTTTATTCTTCCTCTTCACTCTCTGCATGAGGCCTCTGGGGACAGAAAAAGAGACAGATATGACAATTTCTGTTTTTGATTCATTTCAGTGTTTAATTACTAGTGAACTGCAAAATGAAGGTGAAAAAGTTGAAAAGGAAAGGTGTTGTGGCATGTCTATTATGTAGTCATTAACTGGAGGTCCACACTTTAACACATTCAGCGTCATATTTGGGTTTAGCCGTGTCATCAAGCTAGTTTGCTGTCTCTGCCAAGTAGCTGTCAATTAGTCACTCATTCGACAGCAGGAAATGGTACTTTAAAATAAAAACCCTGTGCTGGAAATTCACTGTACTTAAAAATAAACTGTTTTATAAACTCGACATGTTTGCAACCCAGCAGTTGAGAAACACTGTATTAGTAGATATTTTGGTTACCTCCCCTGATGTATTTCACATGTATGCAACGTTATCGCATGCTGCTTCCTCCTCAGCCTGTGTTGAAGTTGAAAAACAAATGTATTTACAGTCACACTGCAACATTTTAAATCAGGTTAAATTATATCCACATCCACATGACTGTGTTTGGAATAAAGCATTATAGTTTGTGATCAAAGACATGCTTGGTTGAGCTCTAATTACTGTATCTGCTTAAAATAACAACAAAGGTATAGTAACAGTATAGTACTGTTGGGATTCACGGGACCACAGATGATTTATTGTTTGTTAAAATCTAAACTGGACATGTGAAGGCTTTTCCTCCTGAGATGGAGGAACCTTATGTTCTTTGTTCTTCAGTTAAGACAGTTATCTGACACCTGCCTCAGCAGGATGCCCCCCTCATGCCTCTTTGAGAGACAAGTCTCAAAGACGTGATTGATCAGTACTTTTACAGTGTCATGTGACTCTGTGATGTCATCATCTTGGGCGGGCAAGCCACTCATACCTCTTTCCTTCTGGGCCCTGGACCAGCCCAGATGTGCTCTATGTCCCGAACCATCAAGAGGGGGGAACAACAGACTTTTGTTCATTTTCTCCTAAGACTCTCGTGCCCTCGCTCACAGCAGGAGCACCTAAAACTAACGTTGCAACTAACCTTCAGCAACAAGGAGAATCAAGCTGAGATAGCACTCCAATGTCTAACTCTGCAAGGACCCTGAGCGACCGGCTTCCTCAGATCTAGCACCTTTGGAACAAGGACACAACAAAGACTGCTTCTAGAGCCACAGCTCTTTCCAGCCTTCTTCGTTGGCTAACAAGAACAGCACGCCTTAAACCAACTCTTCCCTCAATCCATTCAGGATTTGGTAATGTAACAACTGGGCATAGCTTTATCAGAGCTGCACAGGCTAAGCAAGACTGTTTAACTTATTGTATGTGATTTAATGCTGTTTATTGAGTTATTGTTGTGATTATCTGCAATCAGGTTATTGATTAGTTGGTTTTACCAAAGCAAAGTCATGTTTAGTTTGCTAATGCTGTTCACAGACAACCATCTTGCATGTAACTAAACATTCTTCTGCACTAATCCAGACCCTTTGCAACACAAATCGCATTCACATAGACTCACTCACAAATAGGCTTTCAACAGAGCTACACCCAAACAGGCAGCTCAAAGTTCCGGCTTCTTTTCTTTTGTCTTTGTCCTGACCACACAGTCAGACAAACACCTCCCCCGATCTGAAGCCAGCTTTGATTCGGCCATCTTGTAGTTTTCTGTTGTCAGCCATTTTGTTTTGTAAGTCAAACGGCCCTTCGATTACAACACCCGCCTTTGTCTTTCTCTCTCTCTCTCACACACACACACACACACACACACACACACACACACACACACACACACACACACACAGACACACACCTACACATGTGTACACACACACACATGCTTGTACTTAGTTAGTTAGGATTTGTGTGTTTTGGTTTTGCTTTGCTCCACGAATAAATAGAATTTTGGAATCATACCTGCTGTCTGTTTCATGTTGTACAAGAGTGAATGAATAGTCAACCTCTGCTACGTCAAGAACTCTGAAATCCTTCAGGCTTTATTATTAATTTGGTTATGGTTATTAATTTAATTATTAATCAAAATCCCAAATTAATAGTTTAGTGAACTTTATGGCACTGATATCATTAACTGGCTATCATTTTTCCCTTAATTATTACTAATAATTATTAATTATTTCTGACAGCCAATTTGATTCTTAAGTTGGAGATCTGTTACAAGGTCACCCCCTGGATGAGGCCTATTAGTGTTGTTCCCAACATTTATAGTGCATCCGTGTGACACCAAGTATCATTTCCAATATTTACGGCGCCGCCACGTGAGACCTACTAGATGTTCAACAAGTAGTATCCCAGCTTTTTATAATACTATTTGTAGAACCCCTACATACTTGGCGTCCCTTGGTGAGACCTAGTATTATAAACCCCAACATTATTGTTGACCCCAATGTTTATGTTGCCCCTTGATGAGGCCTAAAATTGTAGATTCCCTACATTTATGGTGCCGCCATGTGAAGCCTATAAATGTGGATTCCCTACAGTACTGTAGTAACACAAATGAAAATGATTACATTCATTACTTTTATGGTGTCATGCAGTCATATTTTACCTCATATTTTACTGTTGCTGTGGCTGATGATTCTTCTTTGGTCTGCTCTAAAAGACAGACGGTAAAAACACTTTTTACTGACTTCTCCATGCTCAAACACAATAATGCACAACGGTCCTCATTTCAAATTAAATATTTCAGAATAATCTGATTTTTTTAACACATATTGGTTTCATCAGTTCACCATACTTACTGTGTCTTTTGAACATAAACAAGATGAACGAGGTCACCATGACAACCAAGATCAACACGCTCAGACGGATGATGAAGGGCTTTAGATCAACTGAAACACTGCAACATACATTTAAAGCACTCAAATAAAGAGACTTGTTGAAACAGTCCAACAGTGTACAGTAGCTGCATACAAATGCAAAGGCCTCTGACCTTTCGTTATGCTGAACTGTGGTAGGTGGTGCGTCTGCAAAAACAGGTGAAGTTCACAGGTTCAGGAGCGGGAGATAAGATGGTTAAACAGAAAATTATTTTACTTGACAAATAATTATAATTTACAATTGTATGTTTAGTATTTAAAATGACTTAGTACTCACTGGTGGTTGGTTGCTTATCAACAGTTAGATGTACTGGCATCTGTAAGTCTCCTTTAACACACAAATACCAGCCGCTGCTCTCTGTGCTCACTCCACTCATAGTCACAGTGAAAACATTGGGGACACTTGCATTGATGCTCACTGTTGTTCCATCTATTGATCCAGATGGACTTGTCACACAGGAGCCGCCCAGCCTGCACCACTTGAAGTCTCCAGAGTTACGAGCATTACAGCTGATGGTTATATTGTCTCCTTTAAATCCTCTAACTGTCTGATGAGCCACATAGAGACCGGGTGGACCTTAAAGGAAAACAAATAGCGTTCAGTAGAAAACTGCAGAAGCCTTTGATACATGCTGGTGATGTGTCATAGGTGTTATATACAGTAGTTACAACTGGTGGATAAATACTGTCCTCAATCTTTACATTTACTCTCATTACTTGTCAGTATCAAAATAGTTACAGCAAACAGTGGGACCCTTTTTTAGTGTTCACAAACAATTTGAAATGTGTGTTAAGATGCTTTGAGGGCTCTTACCTCCGGAGACTGTCAGCTGAAAATACTCTCTGACATCTGACCCTCCATCAATCTCCACAGCACACCAGTAATCAGTGTCCTTATCTGTCAGATCTTTAATAGTCACAGTGAAGATTCTTTGGCTTTTGTCATCAGAGATTGAAAACTTTCCTGAATTTTGTCGGTTTGTTTTAACTGCATGAGAGCAGGAGGTCCAAGTATATCCTTCACACAGATATTTCACATGGTTTATGTACTGTGAGTCATAGAGACATGGGATAGAGATTGAAGCTCCAGCCTTCACTGATACTTTACTGACTGTTGTTATACTGTTAATCCCTGCAACAAGAAAAAAAACACAGGATTTTGATGTTTATAAGCACTGTTAATAATCTTCCTTCAGAATGTGCCTATTGTAGGTGTTCATATTAGCTGCTGTTTTATTTATCAGGTCATTACAGTCTTCATATTTCAAATACAAACTGAGGGGTATTACAACTAATATTTAAACCCCCACATTTCTAGGTTGTAATAAGACCCTTATGACTGACCTGTTAGTCCAGTGAGGATGAGGAGAAAATGCAGATGAACAGGCATGATGGCGTGTGAACAGCGAAAGACAACGACAGACTGATTTTTTACTTCCTGATTTTACATGCTGTTTACGTGTACTCACCATACTGTACGTGTCATTTAAGGCACTTAGATTGTGTGATACAAGTTAGGGTGTTAGTGACATCAGACTACTTCTTTTTTATGTGCCAAACATTGCTGCATTTTACTTCCTCTTCAGTCTGATGAAGGTGCAAACCAAATGTGATTTTAAAAAGAAGACCATATACCATTTTATTAGACTAAACCAGATCAGATTGGATTACATCAATATGACCAGCTATGTTGAAATAAAACACAGTAGAAATGAACATTTTCATACAAATGCTTTCATTGTAAGGTGTACACATGATCAGAGGAATTACAATAGGAGTTTATTGTGTATATATCTATGCAACAGTGTACGTTCAGAATAACGTTTGCTGTAGACTTGGGGCCAAAGTCCAGTGCACACCACATTTTAGAACAAAAAGCAGTACATCAAAAATATGGACCGGCCCACCACAGCAGGTTTTATTTACCAAAAATTACTCTGCACATTTACTCTGCAGCTATGCAGACGATGATGAAACAAGCAGAAAGTGTAAATTCTCAAAACGGAAAAAGAAGAACAACCGAAGAACAGATGACATCACACTGCAACACCATCATCTAAAAAAAGAATCCAGATAAAACAGATAAGATGTGAGGTCGGGGTTTTGTTGTTGCTGAGCCAAGCTGCTTTAAGTTACATCCTCATCTTTTGCTTCAACCTGTCGCAGAACAGAAGAAAAGAAATGATAGTTAGGAGGAAAAATCACTGGCTACCATTGGTATCACTGACACTGCTCTTGATTCAATTATATCTTTCTGGCCACACTCACTTTGCTTAAATCAGAAATTTCAAATTAAACTCCAGTCCAGTCACTAGTGGTGTTCCTCAGGGCTTAGTCCTAGGTCCCCTTTTATTTATTATTTACCGTCTACCTCTTGGCCATATCTTCAGACCACCCAGTTCCTTTTCTGACTGCTTATTGGATACTAAATCTTGGCTCTCGTACAACTCCTCAAACTTAGCAGTTATGAAACTGAGGTTCTCCTTGCGGGTACTAAATCTACTTTGGCCACTGACAACTCCAAAGTCTGTCCCTCCCCTCAGATTAAGAGTGTGGGTGCCATCCTGGACAGCACATTGTCCTTTGAGGCCCACATCAATAATGTTACTCAGTCTTCATACTTTCATCTATGTAATATTAATCGTCTTGGCCTGCCGCTTTCACCTCACAGCACCACTATCCTCGTTCACTCTTTGGGTATATCTCGTATCGATTATTGCAATTCTGTCCTCTTTGGTCTTCCTCTAAAGTGTCTTTATGAACGCCAATTGGTCCAGAATTCAGCTGCCTGTGTCATTACTAGAACCCCCTCCATAGTTAATATCACTCCTATTCTCCAGCAGCTTCACTGGCTTGCTGTTAAATATCGCATCTATTTCAAGATTCTGCTTCTCACCTTAAAGGCTTCATAACCAAGCCCCTTGCTACCTGTCTGAACTCCTTCATATCTACACACCCTCCTCTTCTACTTTTAGATCCTTTAGATCACCATCTGCCCACTTGACTACCATGGCTTCTAGAGCCTTCAGCCGTTCCACCCCCGCCTCTCAAACTCTCTCCCCCATGACATTCATAATATTGACTACCTTCTTTTTTTTTAACACTGTACGTTACTTCCTCTTTGGCCTGTGTTCAAAGAGCAGAAGACAGAACATGAATAAGTATGAACCAATAACCATAACTGGTTTATTTATCAAACCCATGACTGTATTTGTGCTCAACTAAGTTTCCATCTGTTACACAAGAATGCTACTAATTATCAGGATGCATTATATATAATGAAGCAGCATATCTTACCGTGGCTGTGGCCTGATGATTCTGCTTTGGTCTGCTCTGAAAGTGAATGAAACCTCCTATCAGTGCTCAGTGACAATAATGAACAATAGTCTATATTATGGTAAAATTTGTATGAATAACAAACAGTATTGGCGTGAACTGGATTTATCGAAAAAACAGCGTAGACTTACTGTGTCTTTTGAGCATAAACAAGATGAACAAAGTCACCATTACAGCGAAGATCAACACACTCAGACGGATACTGTAAATCTTTAAGTGATCAGGAGGACTGTAATTTTAAGAACACAATGCAAATGAATGAAAAACAAAAACAAATCAAAACAGCCGTCTAATTTAAACAGTCCTACATGATAGTCTAAAACGGATTCATCATCCTGGTCATATACTGCACAACTAAATCCTTTCAGTCAATGCTTCTTCCAGTAGAGGGCATCGTCTAATAGTATCACTAAAAACACATGTAGATATTCCCATAAGGACTGTTTTCTGGGTCACAAAATAGCCACATGTCTTGACTGTAATGTTAATGCAAAGGTTCTGACCTTGGGTGTCCACTTTGAGCTGTGGGTGACAAAAAATAGCACCATGATAACCACTGTAATACGACAATTATTAATGCTAATATAACTTACATTAAGAGACTGTTGTACTTGATAAGAATTTTTAAATTAAAATTCAAATAGTACTTACTGGTGGTTGGTTGCTTATCAACAGTTAGATGCACTGGCATCTGTAAGTCTCCTTTAACACACAAATACCAGCCGCTGCTCTCTGTGCTCACTCCACTCATAGTCACAGTGAAAACATTGGGGACACTTGCATTGATGGTCACTGTTGTTCCATCTATTGATCCAGATGGACTTGTCACACAGGAGCCGCCCAGCCTGCACCACTTGAAGTCTCCAGAGTTACGACAATTACAACTGATGGTTATATTGTCTCCTTTAAATCCTGTAATCTCCTGTTGAGCTACATACAGACTGGGTGTACCTTAAAGAAGAAAAATTCAATAGAAAAGTGTGGGTAACCTGACAACAATCAGTCTCCAAATTAAACAGTGAAGACCTGCGTAGATTTTTCTTCCCACTTAAGTGTTAAAATGTCACAAAGAATCTGATATGTGCATTAAGACGCTTTAAGGGCTCTTACCTCTGGTGACTGACAGCTGAAAATACTGTCTGACATCAGGCTCCCCATCAATCTCCACAGCACACCAGTAATCAGTGTCCTTATTTGTCAGATCTTTAATAGTCACAGTGAAGATTCTTTGGCTTTTGTCATCAGAGATTGAAAACTTTCCTGATTTTTGTCGGTTTGTTTTAACTGCATAAGAGCAGGAGTTCCATTTAAATCCTTTACACAGATATTTCACATGGTTTATGTATCGTGAGTCATAGAGACATGGGATAGAGATTGAATCTCCAGCCTTCACTAACACTTTACTGACTGTTGTTATACTGTTAATCCCTGCAACAAGAAAAAACCACAGGATTTTGATGTTTATAAGCACTGTTAATAATCTTCCTTCAGAATGTGCCTATTGTAGGTGTTCATATTAGCTGCTGTTTTATTTATCAGGTCATTACAGTCTTCATATTTCAAATACAAACTGAGGGGTATTACAACTAATATTTAAACCCCCACATTTCTAGGTTGTAATAAGACCCTTATGACTGACCTGTTAGTCCAGTGAGGATGAGGAGAAAATGCAGATGAACAGGCATAATGGCGTGTGAACAGCAAAAGACAATGACAGACTGATTTCTTACTTCCTGATTTTACATACTGTTTTAGTGTACTCACCGTACTGTACGTGTCATTTAAGGCACTTAGATTGTGTAATACAAGTAAGTAATGCTTTCATTGTAAGGTGTACACATGATCAGAGGAATTACAATAGGAGTTTATTGTGTATATATCTATGCAACAGTGTACGTTCAGAATAACGTTTGCTGTAGACTTGGGGCAAAGTCCAGTGCACACCACATTTTAGAACAAAAGACCAGCACTTCAAGCATAAAAAGGGTTAATTAATAAAAACAGGGCATTAGAAACAGCTGCAATCTTTCTGCCCTTAATATTCAAATGTAATAAAGACAATCAGCCCAGCCATTAGAACGTACAGGCAGGGGGACAACATATCCAAAAGTGGGCCCCTCATTCACACCCAATGGAGAGGGATCCTTATACATTTTTGTATTTTGTATCTGCTGTTATGATCTTGTTTTCTTATTTTAAAAAGCAGAAATAGTCACATGTGTGTCCTGGGCTGACAAAATGCCCTCCAATGAATGATAAGAGAAAAGTAAAACATTGATTGAGGAAATTACTGCAAGGTATTAAATCATAAGATCAGATCAGAAGTGAACAATTGACTTCTTTTCATTTATTGATTCAATCTTGAGGCTACTTAAATCAAATATTGGTCAAATTGTGTGCAGAACTGAAATAGTGTAAAGAGAATATGGCTGTTAACTCTCAGTTTCTAATCAATTCATGTAATTTTAAGACTGTTGAGGAACCCCAGTTTGCAGAAATATTTAAATACGCCATTTAAAAAAAGGCAATATTTCTGTTTCCTTTGCCAAAACTTTGTGTAACTTTGGAGCATTATTTGGCCCCCTTTCGGACAAGATAGTGTAACATGGTTGGTACCAGTGGACTTTTTAGGTCCTTATCTTTAATATGATACCCATGTCATGACTGTAGTTTTACAACAGAGCCCACTACAGCATGTTTTATTGCTAAAAATTAGTCTGCACATTTATACATCAACGGCCCTTATGAGTCCTCTTCATCATGCACCTGACCCATGTCAGATGGATCGTACCATTTCACAATACCTGCTGGCAGGTGGGAGAAAAAGATGGCACGCTGAAATGTATTTCAATGATAAAAATACATTTATTTATCATGTAAATACATAAAACCTGTTCTGTCAGTGATATAAATCAGTAAGTAAACTGTTGTACTTGATCCAATTTAAGGGTCAACCATAGACCTTATCACAGGCCCTCCCTTGGCCTTGGCCTTGGACCCATCTGTACCCTTTGACCCCCCTTGGCAGTGGACCTGAAGATAACACAGCTTTAACAGCACCAACTTCCTCTCAATACCTCTATAATGTCAGTGCTGCTCAGAGGGTTGTCAGTGCTTTAAGATTTGACTGTATTATATTGATAGTAGGAAGAGAGTCATGATGCGTGTTTGTTTTGTTGACGTGTCACAAATCACAGTAAATCAAATATATGCTCACTTTATGTTTTTAAAGAGCAGTATGCCCAGAGCACTACGTCAATCATTATATATGACAGTTTGGATAACATCTATCGTTCTAATCATGCACACAGTATTTGTGATTATAACAGCATTTATAACATATTAGTTTTGAGTCTACCATCACAGTATGTCATCTCTGCACTATTAAAAGTTGTACATACATGTGTCCATACAGAACATTTGATAATCTGTGTTTCAGATGAGACACACATGTAAAGTTTACAAATTAAACTTGGATTGTTGTACCTTGCTGCTCCAGGCAGATGTCACTCTTAAACACATATTCAACACAAAACGAAGCAATGATCATTCCTATAGTCTTAATAAATGTGCAGATCATCTGTTGTGTATGTCATCATTTCTGTATCAAACTTATAAGAGGTGTTTCAGCCAGAAGAGTTGAATATACAAGAAGAGGGCGAGGGGATGATAACAACAGGAACTGACAGATCAGCTGTTGAATCGATTTGTGTGAGCATACAGTAGAATTTTAATTTCTTGTTTTATAATTTAACAGTAGCAGTCATTTTACATCAACACTTAACAAACAACATCAGTGTTCATGATACAAGTACAGACTGAAATAAAAACAACAGCAACAGACTTCAATAAAACATGTTTTTTTCTGTACAGAACTTTTTCATCATTATTTGTGTAAATTTTTTTGCAGTGATGCAGACAATGATGAGAAAAAGAGGAGGTGTAAATCCTCAACATGAAAAAACAAAAAGCTTACTGCATAACCAAAGAACAGACGACAACATAGTGCAACACAATCATCTAAAAAAAGAGTCCAGTGACAGACAGACAGATAAGATGTGGGGTAGAGCTAACATTTGGTAACATTTACAGGTTTTGTTGTTGCTGAGCCAAGCTGCTATATGTTACATCCTCATCTTTTGCTTCAACCTGTCGCAGAACAGAAGAAAAGAAATGACAGTTAGGAACTGCATTACGTGACAAGTGTCAGACTCGGTTTGGGTGTCTTAATATTTACCATTTGTTTGCAGCTTTAATGACACAACTTTATTCTTCCACTTCACTCTCTCCATGAGGCCTCTGGGGACAGAAAAAGAGACAGATATGACAGTTCCTGTTTTGATTCATTTCAGTGTTTAATTACTAGTGAACTGCAAAATGAAGGTGAAAAAGTTGAAAAGGAAAGGTGTTGTGGCATGTCTATTATGTAGTCATTAGCTGGAGGTCCACACTTTAACACATTCAGCATCATATTTGGGTTTAGCCATGTCATCAAGCTAGTTTGCTGTCTCTGCCAAGTAGCTGTCAATTAGTCACTCATTCGACAGCAGGAAATGGTACTTTAAAATAAAAACTCTGTGCTGGAAATTCACTGTACTTAAAAATAAACTGTTTTATAAACTTGACATGTTTGCAACCCAGCAGTTGAGAAACACTCATATTATGGTTACCTCACCTGACGTATTTCCCATGGACGCAACGTTAACGTATGTTGCTTCCTCCTCAGCCTGTGTTCAAGTTGAAAAACAAATGTATTTACAGTAACACTGCAACATTTTAAATGAGGTTAAATTAGATCCACATCCACATGACTGTGTTTGGAATAAAGCATTATACTTTGTGATCAAAGACATGCTTGGTTGAGCTCTAATTACTGTATGTGCTTAAAATAACAACAAAGGTACAGTACAGTACTGTAGTGACACAAATGAAAATGATTACATTCATTACTTTTATGGTGTCATGCAGTCATATTTTACCTCATATTTTACTGTTGCTGTGGCTGATGATTCTTCTTTGGTCTGCTCTAAAAGACAGACGGTAAAAACACTTTTTACTGACTTCTCCATGCTCAAACACAATAATGCACAACGGTCCTCATTTCAAATTAAATATTTCAGAATAATCTGATTTTTTTTAACACATATTGGTTTCATCAGTTCACCATACTTACTGTGTCTTTTGAACATAAACAAGATGAACGCGGTCACCATGACAACCAAGATCAACACGCTCAGACGGATACCGAAAATCTTCAAGTGATCAGGAGGACTGAAATTTGAAGCACACAATGCAAATTAATTAAAAAACAAACAAACAGGTCTCATTTAAACAGTCCTACATTATGGTCTAAAATCTATTCATCATCCTGGTCATACACTGCACTAGTTTGACTAAATCCTTCAATGAAGATGAGCAAACCCAGAGGGATGATGAAGGGCTTTAGGTCAACTGAAACACTGCAACATACATTTAAAGCACTCAAATAAAGAGACTTGTTGAAACAGTCCAACAGTGTACAGTAGCTGCATACAAATGCAAAGGCCTCTGACCTTTCATTACGCTGAACTGTGGTAGGTGGTGCGTCTGCAAAAACAGGTGAAGTTCACAGGTTCAGGAGCGGGAGATAAGATGGTTAAACAGCAAATGATTTTACTTGACAAATATCTATAATTAACAATTGTATGTTTAGTATTTAAAATGACTTAGTACTTACTTGTGTGTCCACTTTGAGCTGTGAGTGACAAAAAATAGCACCATGATAACCACTGTAATATGACAATTATTAATGCTAATATAACTTACATTTAGAGACTGTTGTACTTGATAAGTATTTTTAAATTAAAATTCATATAGTACTTACTGGTGGTTGGTTGCTCTTCAACAGTGGCTGTAACCCAAAACAAGACACTGATAAGTAGAGTAAAATGACAGTATCTATTTCTGATATCTCCTCTGTGTTGAATCAAATCAAATACCTGAACTTGAAAAATATACTTTTATAATTATAGTACTTACTGGTGGTTGGTTGCTCTTCAACAGTGGCTATAACCCAAAACAAGACACTGATAAGTAGAGTAAAATGACAGTATCTATTTCTGATATCTCCTCTGTGTTGAATCAAATCAAATACCTGAACTTGAAAAATATACTTTTATAATTATAGTACTTACTAGTATTAGGTTTCACAGTAACGGTTAAATGCACTGGCATCTGCAGGTCTCCTCTAATACACAAATACCAGCCGCTGCTCTTTGTCCTCACTCCACTCATAGCCACAGTGAGAACAGTGGGGAGCCTCCTGATGGTCATTGTTGTTCCATCTATTGATCCAGACGTTACACAGGCGCCACCCAGCTTACACCAGTTGATTTCTCCAGAGTTGGGATGGTGACAATTGATGGTTACATCATCTCCAATAAATCGTGTAATCTCCTGATGAGCCACATAGAGACCGGGTGGACCTTAAAGGAAAACAAATAGTGGTCGGTAGGAAATTGCAGAAGCCTTTGATACAAGCTGGTGATGTGTCATAGGTGTTATATACAGTAGTTACAACTGGTGGATAAATATTGTCCTCAATCTTTACATTTACTCTCATTACGTCTGAGTATCAAAATAGTTGCAGCAAATAATGAGACCCTTTTTCAGTGGTCACAAAGTATCTGATATGTGCATTAAGACGCTTTAAGGGCTCTTACCTCTGGTGACTGACAGCTGAAAATACTGACTGACATCTGACCCTCCATCAATCTCCACAGCACACCAGTAATGAGAGTCGTCAGTCGTCAGATCTTTAATAGTCACAGTGAAGATTCTTTGGCTTTTGTCATCGGAGATTGAAAACTTTGCTGAATTTGGTTGGTTTGTTTTAACTGCATGAGAGCAGGAGTTCCAACTAGATCCGTTACACAGATATTTCACATGGTTTATGTATCGTGAGTCATAGAGACATGGGATAGAGATTGAATCTCCAGCCTTCACTGACACTTTACTGACTGTTGTTATACTGTTAATCCCTGCAACAAGAAAAAAACACAGGATTTTGATGTTTTTAAGCACTGTTAATAATCTTCCTTCAGAATGTGCCTATTGTAGGTGTTCATATTAGCTGCTGTTTTATTTATCAGGTCATTACAGTCTTCATATTTCAAATACAAACTGAGGGGTATTACAACTAATATTTAAACCCCCACATTTCTAGGTTGTAATAAGACCCTTATGACTGACCTGTTAGTCCAGTGAGGATGAGGAGAAAATGCAGATGAACAGACATGATGGCGTGTGAGCAGCGAAAGACGACAGACTGATTTCTTATTTCCTGATGAGTGTACTCACCGTACGCGTTGGAGCGTTAGTGATATGGAGCTACCTCTTTTTGATGTGCCAAAAATTGCTACATTTTACTTCCTCTTTCGTCTGATCGAGCTGCAATCCAAATGTGATTTAAAAAAAAAAAAGACTATTCAAAATCAAAGCAAAATGAAGCAGTGATCATTCCTATAATCTGAATGAATGTGCAGATCATCTGTTGTGTTATTATTTATTGTGTATGTCATCATCTCTGTATCAAACCTATAAGAGTGTGGCAAACACACACTGTAAATAAAACATCAAAGAGAAGAGGGGAGTGGCGACAACAGGAAAAAACAGATCAGCTGTTGAATCGATTCGTGTGTGTATACAGTAGAATTTTATTTTCTTGTGTCATAATTTAACAGTAGCAGTCATTTTACATCAACACTTAACAAACAACATCAGTGTTCATGATACAAGTACAGACTGAAATAAAAACAACAAACTTCAATAAAACATGTTTTGGTTCTTCTTGCAGGTTCTGGAGCGTCTAAAGATGCTCTTAACCTCTACAAGTGGGTAGGATCATTTCTGTACACAACTTTTTCATCAATACTTTTGGACCGTCTTCAGCTGAAGAAGGACTGTAAGATGGATTTTATGATCATCGTAGTTTTAAGACACTTTTGGGAAACGAGGCCAAGCTCATTACTTGTGTAAAATACTTTGCAGCTATGCAGACGATGATGAGAAAAAGAGGAGGTGTAAATCCTCAACATGAGAAAAGAAGTTACTGCATAACCAAAGAACAGACGACAACATAGTGCAACACAATCATTTAAAAAAAGAGTCCAGTGACAGACAGACAGATAAGATGTGGGGTAGAGCTAAGATTTGGTAACATTTACAGGTTTTGTTGTTGCTGAGCCAAGCTGCTATATGTTACATCCTCATCTTTTGCTTCAACCTGTCGCAGAACAGAAGAAAAGAAATGACAGTTAGGTACTGCATTACGTGACAAGTGTCAGACTTGGTTTGGGTGTCTTAATATTTACCATTTGTTTACGGCTTTAATGACACAACTTTATTCTTCCACTTCACTCTCTGCATGAGGCCTCTGGGGACAGAAAAAGAGACAGATATGACAATTTCTGTTTTGATTCATTTCAGTGTTTAATTACCAGTGAACTGCAAAATGAAGGCGAAAAAGTTGAAAAGGAAAGGTGTTGTGGCATGTCTATTATGTAGTCATTAGCTGGAGGTCCACACTTTAACACATTCAGCATCATATTTGGGTTTAGCCGTGTCATCAAGGTAGTTTGCTGTCTCTGCCAAGTAGCTGTCAATTAGTCACTCATTCGACAGCAGGAAATGGTACTTTAAAATAAAAACTCTGTGCTGGAAATTCACTGTACTTCAAAATAAACTGATTTATAAACTTGACATGTTTGCAACCCAGCAGTTGAGAAACACTGTATTAGCTCATATTATGGTTACCTCGCCCAACGTATTTCCCATGGACGCAATGTTATCGCATGTTACTTCCTTCTCAGCCTGTGTTGAAGTTGAAAAACAAATGTATTTACAGTCACACTGCAACATTTTAAATGAGGTTAAATTAGATCCACATCCACATGACTGTGTTTGGAACAAAGCATTATAGTTTGTGATCAAAGACATGCTTGGTTGAGCTCTAATTACTGTATCTGCTTAAAATAACAACAAAGGTACAGTACAGTACTGTAGTGACACAAATGAAAATGATTACATTCATTACTTTTATGGTGTCATGCAGTCATATTTTACCTCATATTTTACTGTTGCTGTGGCTGATGATTCTTCTTTGGTCTGCTCTAAAAGACAGATGGTAAAAACACTTTTTACTGACTTCTCCATGCTCAAACACAATAATGCACAACGGTCCTCATTTCAAATTAAATATTTCAGAATAATCTGATTTTTTTAACACATATTGGTTTCATCAGTTCACCATACTTACTGTGTCTTTTGAACATAAACAAGATGAACGCGGTCACCATGACAACCAAGATCAACACGCTCAGACGGATACCGAAAATCTTCAAGTGATCAGGAGGACTGAAATTTGAAGCACACAATGCAAATGTACTGAAAAACAAACAAACAAGTCTTTTTTAAACAGTCCTACATTATAGTCTAAAATCTATTCATCATCCTGGTCATACACTGCACTAGTTTGACTAAATCCTTCAATGAAGATGAGCAAACCCAGAGGGATGATGAAGGGCTTTAGGTCAACTGAAACACTGCAACATACATTTAAAGCACTCAAATAAAGAGACTTGTTGAAACAGTCCAACAGTGTACAGTAGCTGCATACAAATGCAAAGGCCTCTGACCTTTCATTATGCTGAACTGTGGGAGGTGGTGTGTCTGCAAAAACAGGTGAAGTTCACAGGTTCAGGAGCGGGAGATAAGATGGTTAAACAGCAAATGATTTTACTTGACAAATATCTATAATTTGCAATTGTATGTTTAGTATTTAAAATGACTTAGTACTTACTGGTGGTTGGTTGCTTATCAACAGTTAGATGTACTGGCATCTGTAAGTCTCCTTTAACACACAAATACCAGCCGCTGCTCTCTGTGCTCACTCCACTCATAGTCACAGTGAAAACACTGGGGACACTTGCATTGATGCTCACTGTTGTTCCATCTATTGATCCAGATGGACTTGTCACACAGGAGCCGCCCAGCCTGCACCACTTGAAGTCTCCAGAGTTACGAGCATTACAGCTGATGGTTATATTGTCTCCTTTAAATCCTCTAACTATCTGATGAGCCACATAGAGACCGGGTGGACCTTAAAGGAAAACAAATAGTGTTCAGTAGAAAATTGCAGAAGCCTTTGATACATGCTGGTGATGTGTCATAGGTGTTATATACAGTAGTTACAACTGGTGGATAAATACTGTCCTCAATCTTTACATTTACTCTCATTACTTGTCAGTATCAAAATAGTTTAAGCAAATAATGAGACACTAATTTAGTTTTTACAGAGGATCTGAGATGTGCTTAAAGGCTTAAGGATTCTTACCTCTGGTGACTGACAGCTGAAAATACTGTCTGACATCAGGCTCCCCATCAATCTCCACAGCACACCAGTAATCAGTGTCCTTATTTGTCAGATCTTTAATAGTCACAGTGAAGATTCTTTGGCTTTTGTCATCAGAGATTGAAAACTTTCCTGAATTTTGTCCGTTTGTTTTAACTGCGTAAGAGCAGAAGTTCCAAGTATATCCTTCACACAGATATTTCACATGGTTTATGTATCGTGAGTCATAGAGACATGGGATAGAGATTGAAGCTCCAGCCTTCACTGACACTTTACTGACTGTTGTTAAACTGCGAACCCCTGCAACAAGAACAAATACAGCATTTTAATGGTTATATCCACTAACAATAACCTTCCTTCATATCACCTGCCTGCCTTGCTTACCAACAGTTAGATGTACTGGCATCTGTAAGTCTCCTTTAACACACAAATACCAGCCGCTGCTCTCTGTGCTCACTCCACTCATAGTCACAGTGAAAACATTGGGGACACTTGCATTGATGCTCACTGTTGTTCCATTTATTGATCCAGATGGACTCGTCACACAGGAGCCGCCCAGCCTGCACCACTTGAAGTCTCCAGAGTTACGAGAATTACAACTGATGGTTATATCGTCTCCTTTAAATCCATTTATGTTCTGTTGAGCTACATACAGACAGGGTGTACCTTAAAGGAAAACAAATTCAATAAAAAACTGTGGGTAACCTGACAACAATCATTCTCCAAATTAAATAATGAAATCCTGCTTATATTTTTTTTCCACTAAATTGTTAAAATGTCACAAAGAATTAATATGTGCATTAAGACGCTTTAAGGGCTCTTACCTCTGGTGACTGACAGCTGAAAATACTGTCTGACATCAGGCTCCCCATCAATCTCCACAGCACACCAGTAATCAGTGTCGTTGGCTGTCAGATCTTTAATAGTCACGGTGAAGATTCTTTGGCTTTTGTCATCAGAGATCGAAAACCTTCCTAATTTTTGTTGGTTTGTTTTAACTACATAAGAGCAGAAGTTCCAAGTAGATCCTTCACACAAATATTTCACATGGTTTATGTACTGTGAGTCATAGAGACATGGGATAGAGATTGAAGCTCCAGCCTTCACTGACACTTTACTGACTGTTGTTAAACTGTTAATCCCTGCAACAAGAATAAAAACACAGGATTTTGATGTTTATAAGCACTGTTAATAATCTTCCTTCAGAATGTGCCTATTGTAGGTGTTCATATTAGCTGCTGTTTTATTTATCAGGTCATTACAGTCTTCATATTTCAAATACAAACTGAGGGGTATTACAACTACTATTTAAACCCCCACATTTCTAGGTTGTAATAAGACCCTTATGACTGACCTGTTAGTCCAGTGAGGATGAGGAGAAAATGCAGATGAAAAGGCATGATGGCGTGTGAACAGCAAAAGACAACGACAGACTGATTTCTTATTTCCTGATTTTACATGCTATTTAAGCGTACTCACTGTATGTGTTGGAGTGTTAGTGATATGGAGCTACCTCTTTTTGAGCTGCCAAAAATTGCTACATTTTACTTCCTCTTTCATCTGATCGAGCTGCAATCCAAATGTTATTTAAAAAAAAAGACTATTCAAAATCAAAGCAAAATGAAGCAGTGATCATTCCTATAATCTGAATGAATGTGCAGATCATCTGTTGTGTTATTATTTATTGTGTATGTCATCATCTCTGTATCAAACCTATAAGAGTGTGGCAAACACACACTGTAAATAAAAATCAAAGAGAAGAGGGAAGTGGTGACAACAGAAACTGACAGATCAGCTGTTGAATCGATTTGTGTGTGTATAATTTAATTTAATTTTCTTGTGTCATAATTTAACAGTAGCAGTCATTTTACATCAACACTTAACAAACAACATCAGTGTTCATGATACAAGTACAGACTGAAATAAAAACAACAGCAACAAACTTCAATAAAACATGTTTTTTTTTCTGTACAGAACTTTTTCATCATTATTTGTGTAAATTTTTTTTACAGCTATGCAGACGATGATGAGAAAAAGAGGAGGTGTAAATCCTCAACGTGAGAAAAAAAGAAGTTACTGCACAACCAAAGAACAGACGACAACACAGTGCAACACAATCATCTAAAAAAAGAGTCCAGTGACAGACAGACAGATAAGATGTGGGGCTAGAGCTAACATTTGGTAACATTTACAGGTTTTGTTGTTGCTGAGCCAAGCTGCTATATGTTACATCCTCATCTTTTGCTTCAACCTGTCGCAGAACAGAAGAAAAGAAATGACAGTTAGGGAACTGCATTACGTGACAAGTGTCAGACTCGGTTTGGGTGTCTTAATAGTTACCATTTGTTTGCGGCTTTAATGACACAACTTTATTCTTCCACTTCACTCTCTGCATGAGGCCTCTGGGTAATGTTCATCATCTCAGTTAAGCGTGTTAACATAATGATATTTGCTAATCAGCACAAGACACACAGGGAGCTGAGGCTGATGGGAGTATCATTGGGTTTGCAGGTATTTGGTCATAAATAAGAAATGAAGAATCTGACCTGATGATGGTGCCAAATAAAAAGTTAAGGGATCACCACAGTTGTTGAAATTCATTCCATTAGACACTAGAGATGTCTGTACCAAATTTAATTATCAGTCACCCAATTCCTGCTGTGATATTTCAGGCTGTATCAAAGGGATGGACTTACTGACTGAGAAACAGACTGACATGACCATCCGTATAGCCGCAGTGCCAGTGTGACTAAGGAAAAAAATGTGTGAAAAAGCTTCACTGTGTATTGTTCATGAGAAATTCTTCAAATGTACCTTTTCTACAGTTTGTTGTCCAACAATAACCACAGAGCTGTACGTCACGTCCACATCACTCTTAGCATCCGAACTCTGGGTAAGAAAGAAGACACAGACAGGAAACACAGATCAGCGAAACACTTTTTTTTAATCTCTTTTTGCTTTATTCAATTACTCATGTGTATGATTATATAATTAATGCTATTTGAGTGTACTTATGTGTCTTGTCATGTTCTTGTGTTGTGTACTACAAGTTGTGGTTTGGGTGGGCTAGAGTTACCTCAACTGGAGTTTTTTTCTTGTGCTTAACATCACTGTATGTTACTTCCTCTTCTGCCTGATGAAAAGAAAACCAAATGTTATAAAAATAATAAGTTTACAGCACTATATTAAGCTACATCTGATTAGATTACAGCACCATGACCACACACATAAGCATAAACCATGTTGTATAAACACTTTCTTTTTCAGGCAAACGCACGACCAAAGGAATTACCATAAGAGTTTACTGAAAACACAGCTGCACTGACAATAAACCTTATTTCATACAGCAATAAAAAACAAACCAAAACAATATATGTCAGGGTCTGAGGTTGAGCCCCAATGATTTTCATACAGTCCCTTACCTGGGCTGGAGTTTTGCTCTTTATCTTAACAACACTGTACGTCACTTCGTCGTTGGCCTGTGTTCAAAGAGCAGAGGACAGAACATGAATAATTATGAACCAATAACCATAACTGATTTAATCATCAAACCTGTAGCTGTATTTGTGATCACAGATGTGCTCAATTAAGTTTCGGCTTTATTCTCCACCAAAAAACTACACAAGAATGCTATTAATCATCAGGATGCATTATATATAATGAAGCAGCATATCTTACCGTGGCTGTGGCCGATGATTCTGCTTTGGTCTGCTCTGAAAGTGAATGAAACCTCCTATCAGTGCTCAGTGACAATAATGAACAATAGTCTATATTATGGTAAAATGTGTATGAATAACAAAGAGTATTGGCGTAAATTGGATTTATCAAAAAACAGCGTAGACTTACTGTGTCTTTTGAGCATAAACAAGATGAACAAAGTCACCATTACAACAAAGATCAGCAAACCCAGAGGGATGATGAAGGGCTTCAGGTCAGCTGAAACACTGCAACATACATTTAAAGCACTCAAATAAAGAGACTTGTTGAAACAGTCCAACAGTGTACAGTAGCTGCATACAAATGCAAAGGCCTCTGACCTTTCGTTATGCTGAACTGTGGTAGGTGGTGCGTCTGCAAAAACAGGTGAAGTTCACAGGTTCAGGAGCGGGAGATAAGATGGTTAAACAGCAAATTATTTTACTTGACAAATATCTATAATTTACAATTGTATGTTTAGTATTTAAAAAGACTTAGTACTCACTGGTGGTTGGTTGCTCTTCAACAGTTAGATGTACTGGCATCTGTAAGTCTCCTTTAACACACAAATACCAGCCGCTGCTCTCTGTGCTCACTCCACTCATAGTCACAATGAGACCAATGGGGATCTTCCTAATGATGGTGACTCTTGTTCCGGAGAATGATACAGACGTCTCCGTCACGCAGGAGCCGCCCAGCCTGCACCACTTGGTTTCTCCAGAGTTATAGGAACAACTGATGATTATATTGTCTCCAATAAATCCTGTAATCTCCTGTTGATCCACATACAGACTGGGTGTACCTTAAAGGAAAACAAATTCAATAGAAAACTGTGGGTAACCTGACAACAATCACTCACCAGAACAAACAATAAAATCCTTCTTAGATTTTTTCCCCCCTAATTGTTAAAATGTCACAAAGAATCTGATATGTGCATTAAGATGCTTTAAGGGCTCTTACCTCTGGTGACTGACAGCTGAAAATACTGTCTGACATCAGGCTCCTCATCAATCTCCACAGCACACCAGTAATCAGTGTCCTTATTCGTCACATCTTTAATAGTCACAGTGAAGATTCTTTGGCTTTTGTCATCAGAGATTGAAAACTTTGCTGAATTTTCTTGGTTTGTTTTAACTGCATTAGAGCAGGGGGACAGATGAAGTCCTTCACACAGATATTTCACATGGTTTATGTATCGTGGGTCATAGAGACATGGGATAGAGATTGAAGCTCCAGCCTTCACTGACACTTTACTGACTGTTGTTATACTGTTAATCCCTGCAATAAGAACAAAAATACAGCATTTTAATGATTATATCCACTAACAATAACCTTCCTTCATATCATCTGCCTGTTGTTCATATTAGATGTTGTTTTCACATATAAGCAGTCCCTACAGGATCTCACAGCAAAAAAAACCCTTGAGTTTGCTGGCAAATTTTGTCAAAAATGGTGACAGAAATTGCAGCATTTTAATGTGATTTCTTTGCAGGAAATTTACTAATGACAAAAGTCAGTAGAAAAAATGTGATTTTTTTAAACTACTGCCTCCAAAAAATAAGTCATGTAATCAGTTGCTATAATAATCATAGAGAATATTACAAAAACAGCTGCAAATGTTTCAGTTCTCTTCTTTAGTTTTATTGAATTAGTTTCAAAACACAGACTCCAATAATGTTTTAAAAAAATCCTGAGTGAATATTGTAGCTCTCAAAGCAGACAATGTGACTGTAAAACAACATGTAAGCTACATCTTCTGTAAACATAACATCTCAATCAATTCAACACAGATTGTATGCATTTAAACAAAGGGACAATTCTTATGTCAATACAGAGTGTTTCTCCATACTGCAATGCCATTAGTGCGAAAAATTGCGGGACTTTAAGAAATACGCCAGCCACCGCAAACATTGCGGACATATGTTGAATTTGCGTCAATTATTGCGATCACAAGATTGAGATTTTCTGGAAGGACACTTTGAGGTCATTACTGTCTTCAAAGTCTATGAAATACTTAAGTGGAGGAAATTATTGTTAAAGTTACAGTTACAATTATCATCTTCTGATGTCATCATTAGAAACACACAATATGCACATAGTTAAAACTGATTCCTGTGACTGACAATTGTATGTTTAGTATTTAAAATGACTTAGTACTTACTGGTGGTTGGTTGCTCTTCAACAGTTAGATGTACTGGCATCTGTAAGTCTCCTTTAACACACAAATACCAGCCGCTGCTCTCTGTGCTCACTCCACTCATAGTCACAGTGAGAGCAATGGGGATCTTCCTAATGATGGTGACTCTTGTTCCGTAGAATGATACAGACGTCCCCGTCACACAGGAGCCGCCCAGCCTGCACCACTTGAAGTCTCCAGAGTTACGAGCATTACAGCTGATGGTTATATTGTCTCCAATAAATCCTGTAATCTCCTGTTGATCCACATAGAGACTGGGTGTACCTTAAAGGGAACCAATTCAATAGAAAAGTGTGGGTAACCTGACAACAATCAGTCTCCAATTAAACACTGAAATCCTTCTTAGATTTTTTTCCCCACTTAATTGTTAAAATATTACAAAGAATTAATATGTGCATTAAGAAGCTTTAAGGGCTCTTACCTCTGGTGACTGACAGCTGAAACCGCTCTTTGACATCTGACCCTCCATCAATCTCCACAGCACACCAGTAATAAGTGTCCTTATCTGTCAGATCTTTAATAGTCACAGTGAAGATTCTTTGGCTTTTGTCATCAGAGATTGAAAACTTTCCTGATTTTTGTCGGTTTGTTTTAACTGCATAAGAGCAGGACATCCAACTAGATCCTTCACACAGATATTTCACATGGTTTATGTACTGTGAGTCATAGAGACATGGGATAGAGATTGAAGCTCCAGCCTTCACTGACACTTTACTGACTGTTGTTATACTGTTAATCCCTGCAACAAGAAAAAACCACAGGATTTTGATGTTTATAAGCACTGTTAATAATCTTCCTTCAGAATGTGCCTATTGTAGGTGTTCATATTAGCTGCTGTTTTATTTATCAGGTCATTACAGTCTTCATATTTCAAATACAAACTGAGGGGTATTACAACTAATATTTAAACCCCCACATTTCTAGGTTGTAATAAGACCCTTATGACTGACCTGTTAGTCCAGTGAGGATGAGGAGAAAATGCAGATGAACAGGCATGATGGCGTGTGAGCAGCGAAAGACAACGACAGACTGATTTCTTATTTCCTGATGAGTGTACTCACCGTACGCGTTGGAGCGTTAGTGATATGGAGCTACCTCTTTTTGATGTGCCAAAAATTGCTACATTTTACTTCCTCTTTCGTCTGATCGAGCTGCAATCCAAATGTGATTTAAAAAAAAAAAAGACTATTCATATTCAAAGCAAAATGAAGCAGTGATCATTCCTATAATCTGAATGAATGTGCAGATCATCTGTTGTGTTATTATTTATTGTGTATGTCATCATCTCTGTATCAAACCTATAAGAGTGTGGCAAACACACACTGTAAATAAAACATCAAAGAGAAGAGGGGAGTGGCGACAACAGGAAAAAACAGATCAGCTGTTGAATCGATTCGTGTGTGTATACAGTAGAATTTTATTTTCTTGTGTCATAATTTAACAGTAGCAGTCATTTTACATCAACACTTAACAAACAACATCAGTGTTCATGATACAAGTACAGACTGAAATAAAAACAACAAACTTCAATAAAACATGTTTTGGTTCTTCTTGCAGGTTCTGGAGCGTCTAAAGATGCTCTTAACCTCTACAAGTGGGTAGGATCATTTCTGTACACAACTTTTTCATCAATACTTTTGGACCGTCTTCAGCTGAAGAAGGACTGTAAGATGGATTTTATGATCATTGTAGTTTTAAGATACTTTTGGGAAACGAGGCCAAGCTCATTACTTGTGTAAAATACTTTGCAGCTATGCAGACGATGATGAGAAAAAGAGGAGGTGTAAAACCTCAACGTGAGAAAAAAAGAAGTTACTGCACAACCAAAGAACAGACGACAACATAGTGCAACACAATCATCTAAAAAAAGAGTCCAGTGACAGACAGACAGATAAGATGTGGGGTAGAGCTAACATTTGGTAACATTTACAGGTTTTGTTGTTGCTGAGCCAAGCTGCTATATGTTACATCCTCATCTTTTGCTTCAACCTGTCGCAGAACAGAAGAAAAGAAATGACAGTTAGGAACTGCATTACGTGACAAGTGTCAGACTCGGTTTGGGTGTCTTAATGTTTACCATATGTTTGCGGCTTTAATGACACAACTTTATTCTTCCACTTCACTCTCTGCATGAGGCCTCTGGGTAATGTTCATCATCTCAGTTAAGCGTGTTAACATAATATTTGCTAATCAGCACAAGACACACAGGGAGCTGAGGCTGATGGGAGTATCATTGGGTTTGCAGGTATTTGGTCATAAATAAGAAATGAAGAATCTGACCTGATGATGGTGCCAAATAAAAAGTTAAGGGATCACCACAGTTGTTGAAATTCATTCCATTAGACACTAGAGATGTCTGTACCAAATTTAATTATCAGTCACCTAATTCCTGCTGTGATATTTCATGCTGTATCAAAGGGATGGACTTACTGACTGAGAAACAGACTGACATGACCATCCGTATAGCCGCAGTGCCAGTGTGACTAAGGAAAAAAATGTGTGAAAAAGCTTCACTGTGTATTGTTCATGAGAAATTCTTCAAATGTACCTTTTCTACAGTTTGTTGTCCAACAATAACCACAGAGCTGTACGTCACGTCCACATCACTCTTAGCATCCGAACTCTGGGTAAGAAAGAAGACACAGACAGGAAACACAGATCAGCAAAACAGTTTTTAATCTCTTTTTGCTTTATTCAATTACTCATGTGTATGATTATATAATTAATGCTAATTGAGTGTACTTATGTGTCTTGTCATGTTCTTGTGTTGTGTACTACAAGTTGTGGTTTGGGTGGGCTAGAGTTACCTCAACTGGAGTTTTTTTCTTGTGCTTAACATCACTGTATGTTACTTCCTCTTCTGCCTGATGAAAAGAAAACCAAATGTTATAAAAATAATAAGTTTACAGCACTATATTAAGCTACATCTGATTAGATTACAGCACCATGACCACACACATAAGCATAAACCATGTCGTATAAACACTTCCTTTTTCAGGCAAACGCATAATCAAAGGAATTACCATAAGAGTTTACTGAAAACACAGCTGCACTGACAATAAACCTTATTTCATTCAGCAATAAAAAACAAAACAAAGCAATATTTGTAAAGGTCTAAAGTTGAGCCCCAATGATTTTCATACAGTCCCTTACCTGGGCTGGAGTTTTGCTCTTTATCTTAACAACACTGTACGTCACTTCGTCGTTGGCCTGTGTTCAAAGGGCAGAGGACAGAACATGAATAATTATGAACCAATAACCATAACTGATTTAATCATCAAACCTGTAGCTGTATTTGTGATCACAGATGTGCTCAATGAAGTTTCTGCTTTATTCTCCAACAAACAAATACACAAGAATGCTATTAATTATCAGGATGCATCATATATAATGAAGCAGCATATCTTACTGTGGCTGTGGCCGATGATTCTGCTTTGGTCTGCTCTGAAAGTGAATGAAACCTCCTATCAGTGCTCAGTGACAATAATGAACAATAGTCTATATTATGGTAAAATGTGTATGAATAACAAACAGTATTGGCATAAATTGGATTTATCAAAAAACAGCGTAGACTTACTGTGTCTTTTGAGCATAAACAAGATGAACAAAGTCACCATTACAACAGAAGATCAGCAAACCCAGAGGGATGATGAAGGGCTTCAGGTCAGCTGAAACACTGCAACATACATTTAAAGCACTCAAATAAAGAGACTTGTTGAAACAGTCCAACAGTGTACAGTAGCTGCATACAAATGCAAAGGCCTCTGACCTTTCATTATGCTGAACTGTGGTAGGTGGTGTGTCTGCAAAAACAGGTGAAGTTCACAGGTTCAGGAGCGGGAGATAAGATGGTTAAACAGCAAATGATTTTACTTGACAAATATCTATAATTTGCAATTGTATGTTTAGTATTTAAAATGACTTAGTACTCACTGGTGGTTGGTTGCTTATCAACAGTTAGATGTACTGGCATCTGTAAGTCTCCTTTAACACACAAATACCAGCCGCTGCTCTCTGTGCTCACTCCACTCATAGTCACAGTGAAAACACTGGGGACACTTGCATTGATGCTCACTGTTGTTCCATCTATTGATCCAGATGGACTTGTCACACAGGAGCCGCCCAGCCTGCACCACTTGAAGTCTCCAGAGTTACGAGCATTACAGCTGATGGTTATATTGTCTCCTTTAAATCCTCTAACTGTCTGATGAGCCACATAGAGACTGGGTGTACCTTAAAGGAAAACAAATAGTGTTCAGTAGAAAACTGCAGAAGCCTTTGATACATGCTGGTGATGTGTCATAGGTGTTATATACAGTAGATACAACTGGTGGATAAATATTGTCCTCAATCTTTACATTTACTCTCATTAATTGTGAGTATCAAAATAGTGGCAGCAAACAGTGGGACCCTTTTTTAGTGTTCACAAACAATTTGAAATGTGTGTTAAGATGCTTTGAGGGCTCTTACCTCTGGTGACTGACAGCTGAAAATACTCTCTGACATCTGACCCTCCATCAATCTCCACAGCACACCAGTAATCAGTGTCCTTATTCGTCACATCTTTAATAGTCACAGTGAAGATTCTTTGGCTTTTGTCATCAGAGATTGAAAACTTTGCAGAATTTCGTCCGTTTGTTTTAACTGCATAAGAGCAGAAGTTCCAAGTATATCCTTTACACAAATATTTCACATGGTTTATGTATCGTGAGTCATAGAGACATGGGATAGAGATTGAAGCTCCAGCCTTCACTGACACTTTACTGACTGTTGTTATACTGTTAATCCCTGCAACAAGAACAAATGCAGCATTTTAATGGTTATATCCAAGTTATCTTCTTTCATATCACCTGCCTGTTGTTCATATTGAATGTTGTTTTTACATATAAGGTCACTACAGTCTTTAAAGTCTATGAAATACCAAACTGGAGGGTACTACTTGTCAAACTTACAGTTATAATTGTTATCATCTTCTCACATAATCATTAGAAGCATACAATATACACACTGTTATAAAATGATCCCTGTGACTGACCTGTTAATCCAGTAAGGAAGAGAAGAAAGTGGAGATGAACAGCCATGTCAGTGAGAGTCAAGACAAAGTAATATGAACCAGCGCACTGTAAGAATGATTGCCTACTTCCTAATTTTCCAAAATAAGCAAATGCAACAGTCAAAATGTGTGTTGCGCCACTGTAAGGAAGTTGCTCTACATTGGTTAGTTAGACGTACATAAATATCTACACAGCTAGAGTACACTATGGTTCAATGTAGAGTGGATGTTACGTCAGGTGAATACAAACATTTACAACAAAAAGATCAGTACTCAAGGTGTTTGGACTGAATTGTCTTCATTTATTTAACATTTTTTTGTTTTTTTAGTTTAACAGTAGCACAACAAATGGCAGTGAAGTGCCCTATCTGAATTTTTAAAAATCTGTTGACCAATGACAGGACGCTGTATGCCCATTGCTCCCAGTGAGTAACCTCAAAGTATTTTGAGGGGCAGAAAGCCTTTAAGAACAGACAAAGTCAAAATCTTTTCACAGTTCATGCATACATAAATATATATGACAGTCCTGCTTTGAATGTTTAAATAACCTTCCTGTCTGAGACGCCACACTCACTGGGACCCAATTTGTACTTAAAATATCTGTGTTTAGCATGTGGTTTCGCATAGCAGATGAAAGTGTGTGCACAGTGTGTAATTTCTAAAAAAGCCCCTGAGCAACCCCTAACTGAAAAACATGTGCTTGAGGAACCACAGACGAGACAGTGACGATACATACTAAGTTAGTTCATATATTAAACCTGGAACTAATATACATTAAAAGTTCAGGAGTATTTATGAATGTGAGCTTTACGGCTTATATATAATACAGTAAAACCAAGATACATATCATCAGTGGTACTGGTAATTTCGCTTTTAAATGTGCTGAGAACATGCAGGGAGGGGTTAAACAAAAAAGGTGCAACAGAATCAAATGAAAAAGGAGAAGGAAGACGTTACTGCACAACCAAATGACAACAGCAGATAACACCTTGCAACACCCTGGTCTGAACAAAAAAAAAAAAAAAAAAAAGTCCAGTAGTAGGGACATAAAAAGACAGACAGACATTTACACTTTGCGGTGGTGCTGAGCCAATGTGCTGTATGTGACATTGTTATCTCCTGCTTCAACCTGTTGGAGAACAGAGGCAAATATGATCATTTGTTTGTAATCTGACACAGAATTTAAAAAGGGGCTCAATTAGAAATCAATTATAATACTTACCCTTCTTACAGGTTTTTGCTTCTGGGTGACCACAGAACTGTACATGACGTTCACATCATTTTCAGCGTATGACCCCTGGGCAAGATAATAATCAGAGAATTAAACACTTCCAGTTTTTGATGAATTTGAAATAGGTTTATTGAGCTGCATTGGTGAAATGGGTTAAAAGAGCTCGATCTCTAAGGTGTCCTGTGTGTCCTGAGTCAACACTGGGGGGACCAAATCTGCCAGGGGCTCATTTCCTACTATTTATCATAAGCAGGTAAAGCTATACACAATACTATTAGCCACTACTGTCTACATAAATTACACATGCAGTGACACACACGATTAACACTTTGCTCAGACTTCTACCTGACAAATACACTGTGTGCATAATTAGAGGCAAGTGAGTATTTTGACCTTATCGTCATTTTCATGCATATTTTTCCACTCCAAGCTATACAAACTTGAATGCTAATTGGATGTTAGCATTATCAGGTGATGTGTATTTGTGTAATGAGGGAGGGCGTGGCCTAAAGTGAAAATGGGCCAAAAAAGAGATTTAACAGACTCTGAAATGTCGAAAATTGTAAAATTCCTTTCAGAGGGATGTAGCTACGCTATTGAGGCGTGATCACTGAACAATCAAATATTCTGTTGCAAATAGTCAACAGGGTTGCAAGAAACGTGTGGAGAACTGCTAAAGACTTGAGAAGATTTAAACGTGACGCTACTAGGAACCCATTAACCTCCAGTGTCGCCATATTCCAGAAATGCAACCTACCTGGAGTGTCCAGAAGTACAAGGTGTTCAGTGCTCAGAGACATGGCCCAGGTAAGGAAGGCTGAAACACAAACTCCACTGAACTAGACTCGTAAGTTGAAACGTCCAGACTGCGCCAAGAAATATCTGAAGACAGATTTTTCAAAGGTTTTGTGGATGGATGAAATGACATTGACTCTTGACGGAGCATATGGATGGGCCCGTGGCTGCATTACTAATGGGCAGAGTGCTCCACTTCGAGTCAGATGCCAGCAAGATGGAGGTGGGGCACTGGCATGGGCTGCTATTATTAAGGATGTTACGTGCCTGTGCGTTCTGTGCCGGCCCTTTGTTTTGTGGTTTTCCCTTTCTTTTTTCAGCGTGCACCTGATCCCAATCATTTCTCATCACGGAGGGTATAAAGGAATGAGGGAGGAGCAGTGGGCCACAAGGCTGTGACAGTGTTGTGCCACAAAGACGTGGGTAAATAATTGAGTTTTGGCTTAGTGTGGTGATTTTTGGTTGGCTGTGGTTACTTTTCTTTTGTAGGTTTTCCCCGCTACAGGAGATCCGGTTACCTTTTGGAGCTCGTTTTTTGTTGGTGGTCCTTTTTTCAGTTTTTTGTTGTAAATAAACTACCTTTAAATCGGCTATTGTTTTGCTTGCCTTTCTCTTTTTTTGAAAGTTCTCTATATTTCATTGCGTTACTCCCCCCGTCCCCTCGACATCTGGTGGGCACGTAACATGGATGAGCTAGTTGGACCTTTTCGGGTTGAAGATGGACCTAAAATCAACTCCCAAACCTACTGCCAGTTTTTAGAAGATACTTTCCTTAAGCAGTGGTACAGGTAAAAGTCTACATCATTCAAGACGGCCATGATTTTTATGCAGGACAATGCTCCATCACATGCGTGGCTAACCAGCAAAGGCCTTAAAGATGACATAATAATGACATGGCCCCCTTCCTCACCTGACCTAAACCCTATTGAGAACATGTGGACCCTTCTTAAATGTGAGATTTACATTTGTGAGTACATTGTACATTTGTTGAAATGTCAGAAGTGTAAATTTGAGTTGTTGATTTGTTACTCTAATAGACGAAAATAAACAAGTGCGATGGGAAACTTTTAGTTTTTCATTTAGTTGCATAATAATTCTGCACACTTGAGGTTTGAGGTTTATTAACATTTTGACTGAGATCACTTTATTTGTTCAAAAATAAAATCAATCCTCAGGAATACAACTTGCCTAATAATTGTGCACGCAGTGTATGTAATTACTGCCTTCGCTTGTATTGCTAAAGACAAATTGTGGTTGAAGTGTGTCAAGGTTACCTGGCCTAATGGTTTTCTCTTGAACCCAACATTACAGTATGCAACTTCCTCTGCAGCCTGTGATGAAAAACATACCAAATGTCATTCACAGAAAGACCGAGTTCATTTAAATTTCCACCTTAGTTACCATTTCATAAAAAATAATTTAAAATAAGTGGCTACTGTATTCTGATAAAAACCCACATAATATAACACATCAGGATGTATTTTATGTTACAGAAACATTAGAAATCCTTCTGCAATGGTACACTCCTGCAGCTTCTATTCTTTTGCAGAGGGACTGTATATTTACTGATTTTTTTTTTCATCAGATCTCTAGATATCGCTGCAGTATTGGGTTACCTGGCTTGAAGTTTTACTCTTGTGTTGCACAGTAGTATATGTTACTTCATCAGCCTGTGTTGAAAGAGCAAAGCAAACATCAGAGGACTTTTTAAAACCTTCCTTTAGACAGTTTATCAATTAGAGCACAACTACATTTAAAAAAGAAGAATTATGTACGTTAAAATAGTCAACATTTAGACAAGCCTTTGTTGACAGAGCAAACCAAATGTCAGATGACTGAAAATATAAAGCTGTTGAGGTGTTGACTTTTGCGTCATACAGTTTACATAATATCATATTATTACGAAACAGTCATCTTTAATCATTTTTATACCAATGAGTATCATTTTCAAGGCAAAAACAAAGCAGTTAAGATCAGAGCAATGACCATAACTGTAACAGTCACTAAACTAAGCATGCAAAGTTCACCACAATAACCATTGAACCACAGTCATTTATTGGCCAATTTTCAGCACTACTTCATTTATGCCATAATTAGATCAGTTATAACCCAGAAGAAATCTGCTGAAGATTTACTGAAATGCTCATTCTCGGTTTTGACTAAAACAAGACTAAAATGTCAAGTATTTTCTTTGATTAAAACCAGAACAAAAATAAGGATAAAGCTGACTAAATATAACTAAAACTCTCGAGGCCTTTGATCTTAGGACTTAAAAATAGCAGACATGAAAAGTTAAGGGGCCACAAAGGATAGTACAATTCATCCATAAATGCCGGTACATAATTTCACGCTCAATCTACCCAATAGTTGTTGATATAGTTCACACTGAACCAAAGATACGAAGCTCACGGTGGTACTACGGGAAAAGATAGCGGACTGCCAAAGGTCATTGGCATTGTCCTTGGAATCATGAAAGTCCCCACAATTCCATGACACTGAGTCTAGTACATGCTGACATATTTCACTTGATAAGTGAAAAGTTTGACTTCACTATAAGAAAAGTCATCATTCAATAGCTGTCAAAATATTTCACAAAAAACCAAAGGCATAATATCACGATCCCGGGTGCGGGAGCCGTTCTGTGTGGAGTCTGCATGTTCTCCCTGTGTCAGTGTGGGTTTTCTCCAGGTACTCCAGCTTCCTCCCACAGTCCAAAGACATGCAGGTTAATTGGTGACTCTAAATTCTCCGTAGGTGTGAATGTGAGAGTGAATGGTTGTCTGTCTCTACATGTCAGCCCTGCGATAGTCTGGCGACCTGTCCAGGGTGCACCCCGCCTCCCACCCAATGTCAGCTGGGATAGGCTCCAGCCCCCCCTCCCAGCGATTAGAAAATGGATGGATGGATAACTAAAGCACAAAGCCATGACAGCGCCTCTACCTCCATACTGAGACTTTGTAAAAAAAAACATACTGGAAAATTAATCCACATATCTTACCACTACTGTGGCTGATGATTCTGCTTGGGCCCGTTCTAAAAGTCAAACAAAACAATGAATCAAAGTGAATATATTTGGGAATTACAAACATTTAGCATAAATGGGTTTGATCAGATTTCTGACTTTGACTTACTGTGTCTTTTCAACAAAAACCAGATGAACAAGGCCACCATTACAATGACGATCAACAAACCCAGAGGGATGAGGAGGCTCTTCAGGTCAGCTGGAGCTCTGCAGCGTACATATTGAGCACGTTACATATCAGTTTGGTAACTAGCCTGTTCTTGTTTAGAGATATACTATGCAGGATTTTCTACAAACAATGCAAAGATTTATTCAGAAGTAAGCCCTCTAAATTATCACTTAGGACCCATTGGAGGTGTGTAGAAGTGTATTTTTCTGCCATATTTTCTTATTTACCTCTTATTTTCTAGGCTTGGGACGTTTATAGGTGTGAAACGACAAATGACTTTTACTGGCAAGCATATTTACAAACAGTGAGTGACGGTCCTACAGAGTATACCTTGAAGCAATGCTATAATACAGTGTAAGTCTAAATTAGGTAAGGTTCTCTAAAAAGTGCATGTGAAGACTGACCCGGTAGCTGATCCGTCTCCAGTAGCAGAAATGGGATCAGGAGTCGGTGACACAGTGGAGGAACTTTGTGATGTTGCAAGAGTGGCTATAACCCAAAACAAGACACTGATAAGTAGAGTAAAATGACAGTATCTATTTCTGATATCTCCTCTGTGCTGAATCAAATCAAATACCTGAACTTGAAAAACATACTTTTATAATAATAGTACTTACTAGTAGTAGGTTTCACAGTAACGGTTAAATGCACTGGCATCTGCAGGTCTCCTGTGATACACAAATACCAGCCGCTGCTCTCTGTCCTCAGTCCACTCATTGTCACAGTGAAACTATTATGGAGCTTCCTAATGATGGCCACTCTTGTTCCATCTATTGATCCAGACGTTACACAGGCGCCACCCAGCTTACACCAGTTGATTTCTCCAGAGTTGGGATGGTGACAATTGATGGTTATATCATCTCCAATAAATCCTGAAATCTCCTGTGGAGCTACATACAGACTGGGTGTATCTTAAAGGAAAACAAATTTAATAGAAAAGTGAGGGTAGACTGACAACAATCACTCGCCAGAACAAAAAATGAGACTCTGCTTTGGGGTTTTCCTTATAACTGTTAAAATGTTGCAAAGGATTTGAAATGTGCCTAAAGACCTACGGGTTGTTACCACTGGTGACTGACAGGAAATAATACTCTCTGACATCTCGCCCTTCACCCATACAGTATCTATACAGTAGTTACAACTGGTGGATAAATATTACTATTACCTTCAATCTTTACATTTATTCTCATTACTTGTGAGTATCAAAATAGTTGCAACAAACAGTTAGTCCCTTTTTTAGTGTTCACAAAGGATTTGAAATGTGTGTAAAGATGCTTTGAGGGCTCTTACCTCTGGTGACTGACAGCTGAAAATACTCTCTGACATCTGACCCTCCATTAATCTCCACAGCGCACCAGTAATCAGTGTCCTTATTCCTCACATCTTTAATAGTCACAGTGAAGATTCTTTGGCTTTTGTCATCAGAGATTGAAAACTTTGCTGAATTTCGTCCGTTCGTTTTAACTGCATAAGAGCAGAAGTTCCAAGTATATCCTTCACACAGATATTTCACATGGTTTATGTATCGTGAGTCATAGAGACATGGGATAGAGATTGAAGCTCCAGCCTTCACTGACACTTTACTGACTGTTGTTATACTGTTAATCCCTGCAACAAGAATAAAGACAATATTTTACTGCATATATCGCCAACAATAATCCTCTTAATCCTCTTCAAATAACTCATAATTTGAAGACAAACTGATGTATAACTCAACTAACTGACATTTCAGAATTGACATAACCAGCTAAAGCATAAGACTAAACATCTGTGCTCATAAAATGACACCGGTTACTGACCTGTGAGTCCGCAGAGGATAAGAAGAACTCTGAGATGAACAGCCATGTCTGTGAGTCAGCAGAGTAAGACAAAACGACACGGTCCGATGCACTGACAGACTAATTTTCTTTTTTCTTCCTGATATTACTAAACATGCAATTGCAACTGTTAAAATGCTTCTTCCTCTTCCTTTTAAGCAGTTACATTTATTTGGTGTGATGGCAAAGCACATAGTTATGCAGCTCCATTTTGCTTTGAGGATGTGAGTTCACAGAAAGTGCTTTACAGTAATGAAAAAAAAAAATCACAAGTAAAAACAAATATCAATAAAATCTTTTTGGTAAAAATAAAATTTACAGACACGTTTATTTTACATTTTCTATTGGCACAATAATAACGGCTAACACTTTGCTGTATGAATCAAATTTGTCACATTGTTTTCCAGAAGAAAATGAATCGTTTTAATTTCTTTCATACAACTGAGTCTCTTGTTTCTCAAAAAGCCCTGATTACAGAAAAAATAATCATATAAAGTACAAATGTAGAGGATGAAAATTAATAAAGGCTAGATGTCAACCTGGTGGCTGAAGAAGCTGCATCAAGAGGTAAACCATTTAACTCTACCATTTAGCCACTTTCTTAATTAGGTCAATTTTACTGGCCTCTGATCTGCTTTTGGTCTATATTCAAACTTCTGCTTTTACTCAGTGTGTCAAACCGACAGCGACAAACTCACCACATCACACCTTTAAAGTTTTAACACCACTGTGCTAGTCTTGCCCTCCTAAATTCTTGATTTTTTTAGCATGTGCATGTGAAAAATTCAACACTTTCATCTTATTTTTTCAACATTATTTGATAAACTGTATGCGTGTGGGTTTGCACAAAATAACGTCTATGACTAAAAGTCTCTAAATTGGACACGTCTCCAATACAGACTGCTGGGTTGACTGGTTCATCCAAAATGTTGTAACCAAGTGGCATCCCAAAGTGAGTGCCCAAACCTGCATTCTCTCTAACAGCCAGAAGGGGGTGACTCCAGTGGGTGCAAATGGAAGTCCGATTGTATAGGGCACACAAGGTCTATGAGAAGATGACCTTACTTCTCATTTCATTTATCACCTCAGGAAACATTTTCCTGATGAGTTTATGGTCTCAATTGCTAGTTGCAAGTCCTCTTCAATACAGCATGATGTTCATTTTGTAAATTATGATCCCATTTAGAGTAAAGTAGACAATAAAGCAGGGTATACTTTAAGGCGTGATAGAAAAGTTGCTATCATGGTGACCTTATGATGAGTAAAGAGGCATAGCAATGGGTGTCCTCCACAGCTCCACCCTTTCATCCAAATATGGCCAAAAATTGGCTCCAAAAAAACCTAGAATGCCAAAGTTGAGGCTTCAAAATCGCAGTCCACAAACCAATGGGTGACGTCACGGTGGCTACGTCCGCTTCTTTTCATACAGGCACTTGTAACATCTCACAAACTAAGCACACAACCGTTTGATTTCATCAGTGTTGCCATACTTGCAGGATTCATGTTCTCCATCTTTGCTGCTCTGCTGATAAGCACTTAATCTGTTTTAGACTGCACTGTGCTGTAGATCACACTTCCATCTGCTGGCTCAGCCTAGTAAAAGGGAACAAGCACAGAAAAGAGAATGCTGAATAATTACAGAGAAAAAATATGACCACAAAACTAATCCATTTGAGTTACTAAGAGGCAGCTGTCGTTGTGAAATGCCACGTACCATTTGTCGCATGCGATCCTTCAACACAATGTCACTGTACGTCACACTGTCCTCGTTCTGCTGAATGAGATTCACACTCAAAGTGATGCAATTTCAGGGGAAAGACAAATACAAATGTAGGCAAAAGTGTTGTCAGGCACTGTTGTCTTTTATGCTGTGTTAAACAAAATAAAATATTCTTGTCTGGTTTACCTTCTGCTGGGCTGCTGCATGTTGATTATGAACAATGGTAGCATACTGCACATCAGGATCACTCCCAGCATGTGAGTGCTGAGGGGTGAGTTTAAAAATGTGACATTAATCTCATTGTATGTTATGTTGGGTTACAATTATTTGCTCTCTCCTGTCTGACTGAAGGGTTTGGTTCTTTTGAATATTACTGGACAAGTCGCTTTGCATGTCAGAGGTTTGTCGTCATGGAGTGTATGTCAGCGTTATGTTTAACACCATTAACCCCTTCCAAATCCATCCTGTCAATGTTTACCCTACTTTACATAGTGTGTGACAGTGCTGGTTAAGGCAGCACAGAAGCTGAAGCAAACTTGCAAAAACCAATATGTTTCAGATGAAGGAAGGGTCATTTCATTTTATCAAAGCTTAAAATAACAAGACAATGTTTTCAAAATGTTCCATTTTGCTGTATTGTGCTGCAAATAGGCCACATATGTCATATCCATAGATCTATTTATTGTTGGTCTGTATAGGTTATTTCCTTTTTGTATTATCTACAGTGTATTACCATATACCATACTTTCATAGATCTAGTCATTCAGTAGCTCACACTCAGTGTAGTCTTATTTAAACTATTGTAAATCATACACTTCACTGGTCATGTTCCTTTAATGCTGTTCACTCAATGTGCTGGACACTCTGTTTAATGTTTTGTTTATAAAAGCAAAGAGGAAATATGCCAGTGAGGAAGATGATCATACACGTATTACTTTACAAATACAGGGAAACACGTTTCTTTATCTTACCGCAGTGACGTCAGACCTCTGAGGCTGGGTCTTATCTAAAGGAAATTAATTTCAAGATATTATAAAATAACAGATATTTCATTCCTGAATTTGTTTAAGCTGATTTTAAAGCAGACTTACCGCATCTTTTCATCATCTTCCAACCAAAAAAGGCAGCAAGAACAATCAACAGCAGTAAGATGAGGGTGGTGGTGAGAATTATCACCATAGAGGAACTAGAAGATGAATGCAGATCAGAGTTATAGTTAATCACAAATAAAGAGGTCATGTACAGTATGTTGTCTGAAACTGGCCTATGCATACATTCTTCCTCTAACATTCAATGCATTAAACTAAATTAAGTGCAACCACATTTCATCTATGATTAACATGGAGTTTGTCTAGAAGCAAATCAATGATAAAAAAAATAAAAACAAACATCCACGCTCAAATTTGCGATTTAGTGTTTCAAAGAGGTTGTACAGTTTACAGCATATCAGTTGTAGGAAGGGGGAAGGAGATGATATGCAGGAAAAAAGTTGGAAATCAGATCTGAACCCAGTTAAGCTGTTCAAAGTGAAATAAAGAAATACAGACCTCTTGTTCTCATCTTGCTGGCTCTGTCCAGCTGTCCCTTTTATGGTGGAGTTTGTGGGCTGAGCTGTATGTAGCTCTGCACTCGTAAGCAGGGAGGAATGCTGGGTAGTGGTTGTACGTGTCGTTACAATGTCTGAAATTAAAAAAATTTAATATTAATGTAAAACTACATTGAAGATAAAATATTTTTACACTGTATATTGTGGATTATTATATTGTAATCCTCTGATTTTAAGTTGTATGAATACATTCTCAACTGCAGGACTAGCAGACATTGTGTTAGGGATTGATTTGTGTTACGTTTGTTGTGTCCACTTATTATGAAAGGTCGCTAAGTTATGAAAATAGAAAAAGGTTAGTATCTCACTTGCTGTACTGGGGGTCGTTGTAGTTGTAGTTGTAGTGGTTGAGGTTAATGCATGAACAGTTATACGCACTGGCATCTGTAAGTCTCCTTTAACACACAAATACCAGCCGCTGCTCTCTGTCCTCAGTCCACTCATAGTCACAGTGGAGACATTGGGGACACTTGCATTGATGCTCACTGTTGTTCCATCTATTGATCCAGATGGACTTGTCACACAGGAGCCGCCCAGCCTGCACCATTTTTTGACTTTTGCACCTTCATAGCGACATCTGACAGTCACACTTCCTCCTTCATATGCTGTTATTTCTTGTTGGTCCACATATAGATTCGGAGTACCTTGACAAAAGCACAAAATAAAGCATAGTTGGATTTTATTATCTGAGACATGTGAGTGAAAAGATTTTTTCTTCCCAAAAAGTAGTTTACAGAAATAATTTCATGTGTGTTTAAAACATTTAATGGATTTTACCCGAGGTGAATGATATCTTCAAATGTTGTTTAATATCACGTATGATACCTTTTTTCTCCACAGCACACCAGTATTTAATGCTCTTATCTTCTAGATTTTTCATAGTCACAGTGAAGATACGTTGGTTTGGGTCATCAGAGATCAAATACTTTCCTGAATCATCTGGCTTGTTTGTTTTAACTGCATATGAGCAGAAGTCCCAATCCTCTCCTTTACACAAGTATTTCACATGGTTTTTGTAGCCCGGCTCATAGAGACATGGGATGGAGATGGAGCCTCCAGCCTGCACTGACACTTCACTCACTGTAATAATATTGCTGTGGATTCCTGGCAAAACAACAGCAGACACTTATTTTATAGGAGTACAATTAAAAGCATTGTGTGCATCATCATCAGTTACAGTTTACTCAGTGACATAGCTTCATTACACATCTGTTACAAGTTAGTATCATGACTTAGCTCAACAGTTTTTTAAATTAAAACTAAGTATAAATAATTAATATTAGAGGTTATTTGTCACTTAAAAGACTCAAACTGTGTTAGTCAACAACAATATATCAGTAAAAACAATGCACTTTTAATTATAAACCTGACTATCATTTATGCATAGTGTTCTTATAAAGGCTTAGCTGACCTACCCAGGAGTCCAGTGAGTATGAGGTGAAGCACATACAGAGAAGCCATGTCTGCATCAGTGCCCTGAGTAAATGAGCACTTTGAGTGCTATGATGGGTTATTATAACTCGGTTACTTCCTCATTTTAAACATTGCTCTTGTGGTTGTGCTGTAAATCTACTGGTCGTTGTTTATATGGCTTTAAAGCTATGTATCACTTGTTTTGCATTTACTTCCTTTAGAGTCAGGTGTGTACAGTGCATAAGCATTTATGTCTAACACTGTGCAATGTCCCTGAGCCTGCATCTAAATGAAAATAAAGTTGAAATTTCAAGTCTAATTTAAGACCTGCAAGTTGTTTGTAAGAAATTGGACAATATGTCCCTGCTTATAATTCCAGCATATAACCCCCCTCAGGAAAAATGCTCTTACCACAACAAACATGGCCTGAAGGTGCCTCTTATCAGCTGCTGGCTGAGACATTCAGCCATTAAACATCAGTGGGGACACAAACCAGTGTGCAAAACCAGAGTGAAAACTGGGGCTTTCTTCACCAGTCACTCACTGAGGTTCAAGGAAGAATATTTGTTGCCAAAAAAAATTACACCCCAGCCACCTCTGACCTCTGACAAGTAAGGAACAGTCCCTTAGCAGCTAAGGACCCCAGATACATGAAACATGTTGAAGAACCCTGACTTAGCCAATAAAATGCTAACTCTTAGCCTTAGAAAAGGCAGGTTACTACTGTGGGTGCTAAGCTAGTTAGCCAGACATGCTAACGTTTGCAGCTTACAAGTTAACTCACTACTATAGTTCCTAACTTGAGCTTCTTATTTTTGAAGGGCTAAAAAATAACTCAAACTCTCTATATACTGACTACTGCTTTGACTAGAGCCTCTGAACCTCACATTTTCTGCATGTTGACAAATTAAAACTTTGACAGCCCCGCACCTGTCAACTGTTGGCCATGATTGGACATTTCCTGTTTAAGGGAGGAGTTACTATATGCAAACAGTTTTTTTTTTTTGCTCACTTTCCTCTTTTTATGAAGTATGCCAAAGTTAGCAGATTATTTTACATTATGTATACATATATATACATTAATATATTATTTATACACACCCAGAAAGAGCAGTAGGTCGTGTACAGTTTCTAGTTACCGTTATGTCAACGGATGATGACATCACTGCCGCGTCGACTATTGATGACGTTTTTACATAACACCAGTTGACTGCGCGAAATGCAAAGCGACAAGAGAGGATTTCGGCGCCGGTTATGCTTCAGTTAACCAGTCAGAGCTGCGAATTAACAGCACCGCCAGCCTTTTGGTGTATATTTAATCCTCGCTGACCGTCTCTCGTCTTCGGTGATGGAGTACGGAAAGGAGAGAGTGGTAGCTTTAGTGGACATGGACTGCTTTTACGTCCAGGTGGAGCAGAGGCTCAACCCAGCTCTGAGGAACACTCCCTGTGTGGTGGCCCAGTACAAGACGTGGAAAGGAGGCAGGTGAGTTTCTGACACAGAGACGTTGTTTTTTATGATCAACGCAACTGAAACCGCCAGTCCCGCGGTTAGAAAGTGGTGCAGAAAGCTGCCTGTAGTTTCACTCAGTGTTGTTATCATGTTAGCTTGGTTTATTGTGCTTCATAGACAGCTGTGCAATAGAAGAAACGTAAACAAACCTCTTTTTCTCCTTAAACTCAGTTTGTTGAGGCTTTACTGTCACGATCACAGCTACTCCATATTGGCAAAGCACCCTGACTGCATTGAGAGGTAGTGGGAGCATCAGTCATGGAGCACAGATGAGACATTGCATGTAAAAGAGCTAATAAAATAACACTGAAATCAAGAGCTGCAGAGTGAGAGAGGCTAAATGACAGGGAAGACTCTCAGGAATGAAAAGACTTAAGCGTGAAAGTTTATTCTGAACATAGCAATGGCAGTCTGAACTCAGGGTACACGTACTGGCTTGATGAGGTTGCCATTATGTGATCAATATAAGGAACTGAAAGTGGATCATATCCCCTTTCTTGCTCTTTCTTAGGCTGTCGAATGACACCTGGTCGACTGACATCTGGTCGATGACTTTGACTTCCCTTCCCTGTCAGTGCTGTGATTGGACAGCTTGAGATTGCATTTGTTTTCAGTTGCAGGGACCATTTAAATTTCTGTCTCTGTGTTGGCAACTCATCCGCCTTCATCCCCCACAGATAACCCATCTTCAGCTTCCTATGAACATGAACTTCCTGTAAACATGTGGTTCTTAACTTAATATCATCCTCTGTTAGTATCATAGCTGTGAGCTACGAGGCCAGGGCCCATGGCGTCACCAGGAACATGTGGGTGGACGATGCAAAGAAACTGTGCCCAGGTCTCCAGGTGGCACGAGTGCGTGAGTCTCATGGGAAGGCAGACCTGACACAGTAAGTGCTGATGATGTACTGTTCACTGTGCCTGAGACTGTGCCATAAACCAATTCTTCTGTTCATAGCTTAAATAATAACTGTGCTATTTCAATACCTCCACTCCTGTGACCAGTTGTAAGTAGATAACCCACTCACCCCTGTGTAGTTACAGGGACGCAAGCGTGGAGGTGATTGAGGTCATGTCCCGCTTTGCTGTAATCGAGAGAGCCAGCATTGATGAGGCCTACATGGATCTGACTGCTGCGGTCCAGCAGCGACTGAAAAACATGACCGACAGTCAAATTGAGCCTCACCTGCTGAGGACGACCTACATCCAGGGGTACCCACAAAGTTCACCTGAAGAGGAAGAATCTGCTGAGAACGCTGCTTTGGATAAAGGTAGGCTACAACCAAACTTTACTAATGGATTATTCACTTCATTGTTTCAGCACAGGACACAGGAAACTGCTGTTGACACTTAACAAAATCCCCAAAACTCTGATAGAAAGTATCCGTCATAACAGCGTTGTGTTTGTCCCCAGAGGAGCAGAGGTCCAGAGGTCTCCAGCAGTGGCTGGCATCCTTACCTGTCCCTCTGTTAGGGGAACAGACCTCTGCTGAAGTGCAGCTAACTCTGGGGGCACTCATCGTCGAGGAAATGAGGGCAGCTGTGGAGAAACATACAGGTTTCCGCTGTTCGGCAGGGATATCGCACAACAAGGTAGGAAAATCTCTTGTTTTATTTCTTTAAATATAATGTTGCTGTGATACTTGAGAGCAGTAATTGTCATTGTCTCTTGTCCTTTCTTTCCAGGTACTGGCCAAACTGGCTTGTGGTCTGAACAAACCTAACCGACAAACTGTTCTGCCTTTGGACTCTGTGACAGAACTTTTCAACTCTCTTCCCATTGGCAAGATGTGAGTTCAAAGCACTGCTCTGCTATTAAGACTCTACTCCTCACAAATGACTCTTATCTTTAACACAGAAGTGTGAACACAAGACCTGACGAAAAATTCACTGCACTTTTGTATTGCAGCCGTAACCTGGGGGGTAAGCTGGGTGTCTCCATTACAGAAACTCTGGGAATAGAGAACATGGGGGATCTGACTCGCTTTTCTCAGGCTGAACTGGGACAGCACTTTGGAGAAAAGACAGGGTAAGACACATCACATGTTCCTTTAAAAGTTATAAGTGTCATAAGATGCTTGGCGGACAAAGGTCTTGCTTAGTCTTTGCAATTATTATGACACATACCATCATAATATTAAGTGGAACGGACATAATCATAACATGGCCTAAGTTCCTGATATATTTTTATTTATTTAACCTTTATTTAACCAGGAAGTCCCACTGAGATTGAAAATCTCTTTTACAAGAGACCTGGCCGAGGTAGCAGCCAATCAAAACACATTTAAAATGCAACAAATACAACATATAATACAAAAATCCACAATAAAACAACAACTATTAAAACATAGTGGCCTCTCAAGAAGAAACAAGCACATGTCTCTGTCACCACATTCTTTATGATGCCCTTAAATTCATCGATGGATATAAGTGTTTCAATTTTAGATCTCTTCGAAGATTGTTACATGTCCATGGTGCAGAGTAGGGGGGTGCAGTTTTCCCAGATCTGTTAAAACCTGGAGTACATTAATGACCTTATGAGCTTAGTTATTATTTTAACTTACTATTTCAGTTCACCTGTTGCATGAGTCCATGTGCTCATAAATCAAATGCCTCTGGGCAAAGATTTTCTTCTACAAAGACAAACCATAGACTGTGTAAAGCAGCAAGAAATGGCAATACTCAACTAAAGTACAAATACTTTTGAAGTAAGATTAGTAAAAGTGCTCTTAAAGTGCTGTGTTTGATAACACGCTCCAAAAATGAACTGAACTTTAATTCTCAGCATTTAATTTATACCCAATTACCAACCAGATTTACCATTGATCTCTCTACTTTGCAGCCAGTGGCTGTACGACTTGTGTCGGGGGATTGAGTTTGAAGCAGTGAAACCCAGGCAGCTACCTAAATCCATCGGCTGCAGTAAAAACTTCCCCGGGAAGACATCGCTGGCTACAAGAGAGCAGGTGCGGGCCATCTGCCTCTGTGTCCCCTGTGTTACAACAGGATATGACGAGTATTACTTAATCTGTCTCGTACTGGCTGGAAGTGATGAAACTTTGAGAGAATGTAGTAATCCAATGAGATGTGTAAGAAAGATGGCATTAAACATATTCTTGTAATATTGTTTACAATTATTTTTGTCATCACTTCCTGTTTGTTTTTGTCATTGTTTTCATGTTAATTATTAATACCCTCCGTGTAGGTACAGTATTGGCTTAATCAACTGGCCCTTGAGCTGGAGGAGAGGCTAACCAAGGACAGAGAAGTGGTGAGTTATGTGTGTGGTTGTGCAATTTATTTCTGTCCCTTATTACAGCAGCACTGTCTAATTCCTCCGCTGAGCTTCCTCTTGTTATAAACAGCACATATAACTGGGTTTCACATCAGTTACTGTCATTTCTCTCCATCTTACAGAATGGTCGTGTAGCTAAATTGTTGACGGTTGGTGTCCGTCAGCTGGGGGATAAGAGGCCGAGCAGCTTCTCTCGCTGTTGTGCCTTAGTGCGCTACGAAGCGACCAAACTGTCCAGCGACAGCTTTGCCATTATCAAGAGTCTCAACACGGCAGGAAACCACCAGGCAGCATGGTAATTAGAACATAATGCCACAGTGTGGAATATTTAAAGCCACTGGTCGAAGGAAGTCTGTGTGACTGATTATACTCCATCTTGCTTCACGTCCACAGGACTCCACCTCTCAGCATGCTACACCTCTCAGCGAGCAAATTCAGTGACGCTCCATCAGCAGGCGGCATCGCTGGCTTTCTTTCCAGCGATGTCACTTCAACTCAGAGTCCTTTCTCCAGCACTCAGCCCTCGACCCAGACACCCACTGAGCTGAAAAATGACTCTGCATGCAAACAGCCAGGCACCATCCAGTCGTTCTTTCAAAAGGCAGCTGGGAAACAAAGACAGAAGGTTACGAAAGATGTAGAAGAGGACGAGGGGGACGATACAGGATTGAAAGGGATTCTCCCAGCTTCCTCCTCTCACAAAACCTCAGCCAATGAAAGTCAGTTGGAGACCAATTGCCCTGTTTCTTCCTTCACACTTTTGTCTAAGTCTAAAAATGGTGCAGCCAGCCCCCAGTCTGGCATTTCCTCTTTCTTCCACAAGAAGAGTCTTGAAAGAAGCTCACAGGCCTCAGCAGCAAACAAGCCTCAAGCGGGACAGGAGCCTGGACCTGACAGTAAAGACGACTCAGAAGACACTGTTGCTGCTGTGTCAGGCCCACAGGCAACACATACCTCACCTCAGCAGTCACCATGTGAAGAGTCAAGGGATGAGCTGAACACAGATCCAGACGTGAATCACCATCCTTCCAGTGTGGCCAGTGAAGACCTGGTAAACTGCGAACGCTGTGGCCAGGAGGTGTCGGTTTGGGAAATGCCTGAACACAATGACTATCACTTTGCTTTGGACCTCCAGAATTCACTCTCTTCATCCACAGGTTCAGCACCCACCTCTTCTTCTACTGTTTCTTCTACCTCCAGCATCTCTCTGACTCCTCTCAGAGCCCAGTCTGCACGAGGCAAAACAAAAACCAGAGGCCAGTCAGGGCCGCAACCGAAAAGACATCGCTCCCAAGGTGGAAGTACATTCAATCTGGAGTCTTTTTTCAAGAAGAACTGAAGACGTTCATCGTTCCTTTTCTGTCAACGCTGCCCTGCTTCCAACCTGGACTCAAATGCTGCTGCTTTTCTGAAGATGTGCTATGGAGCTGCATTTTTAAACCAAATAAAATACAAATCTGACAAAGCATATACATATCACAGACGTGCAAAGAAAGTTCATGTATCTGCTCAAAGAATAGAAACCTATTTTTGTGTTTGAGTAATGATAAATGTTTTATGATAATTTATCATGTGTACAAATTACTTAAAATGCTTATTTATGTACTTTGTTCCCATATGGTTTTTATTATAAAATGACTTGCAATACTGTGAAGGAGTAATTTTGTAAATCAGAGTACATTAAAGACCCTTTTTAATATTTTGAGTATGTGATGTAGTATTCTGACGTGCCAGCAGATGCCACTAATCACTTGAATATAGAGCAGGATGACGTTTCCTTGTGAGCTCAAGACATACAGACAGTGTTTGTCCTCTGTGAGAGGAGAGTACATATTTGAAATGCTGATGAAATACACGGTTGCCAGTAGGATGAGAGCAATTGCACCACTATGAAGGGAACCCTGTTTTGTTTCCACTTTCCTACCATGGTGAACCTATTGTTCTGTGGTGCTGCAGCATTGAAAGACAGCTGAATGAGGACCTTATTCTTGCGTTAGCTTGCATCAGCTGTGGAGCAGATTAGGAGGAACAGAGCCAGGGAAATGAAATAACGACTCCTTTTATAAATCGATTTTGCGTAGTGAGTCATGACTTTGTGACATGTGAGCCAGCAGACAAAACACTGAGTGTATGATGACATGGTTGAAAACATTGGGTAATTGTGCGTTTTACTAAAAAAGACGGCAAAATGAAACACCTGCTAAGGAGACAATAAAACTTTTATTCGTGTACATCATGATACACAAATTGGATCTGTACATAAATATTGCATTTCACCCAAATAATCAAAATATTACGCTTTCAATTAAAGGGAAAAGGTCTTAAACGTGATCAGAAAAAAGTGAAGATGTGTTGGTGTCATTAAGAATATTGCGAAAACAGTGAAAAACATTATAGAAGAAATTGTCTGAAACTACTAGAAATCTATAAAATACTTCTCAGATGCATTAAAACAAACTTTAACACCTGATAACTCTTCATAAAGGCTATAAAATATTTTGGTTGAAATGCGATCTTAGTTTTCCTCTTTGAGTGCACACAATGTGTGCATAACAACGACGTGGGTGCAACAAAAAGGGCACACATCTCAGCTGTCCTCTCTATCGTTGATGTCAGCGGGACAACAAACCTATAAGTCACATCAACATGCTATAATAAGACATGATAAGGCCAACAGCGGCCTTGAACACAGACGAGCAACATTCATTTTCAAAGTCATCTTCTTAGTATGAAAAGCTGATTCAATGAGTAGCACCAACTTGATTTTCTTAGTTGTAAAACTTTGGGGTGTAATGGTGGGCTACTCAAACAGTAGTTCCATTAGGCACTGTGTTAAACCCCCTCAAAGTTAGTGACATCAGTAACTTAAGTGAAGAGACGACATCAAGTACCTCAAACACATTGCTTTAAAACAAAGCTGCATCAGTAGGCAGCTTCGAGAACTATATCATAGATACTCAAACATCTCTTTGGGAAAACACCTTTGTCTTTTTTCCCCTCGAACCTCCCCCCCGCCCCAAGTCAGCAACAGAAACCTCCACTGGAGTAGTTCTGTGAAAGTGGAATGCTGTCTAATATCTAAACTGACCTGAGTAACTAAAGCACTTGAAAGATAGGCAGCAAGATCATTATCGTCTCAGTGCGCTATCGTGAGGCATTATTTGTGAATAAAAAACAGAATTCTCACAGACATATGTGACATAACAAAACCACTTACAAGGTGATTGCCAACGTGAGCTTTCTTGGCAAACTGGGTCAAGTTCTATCTTTGCATACCTATGCTCTCCTTTACCTTCATAAAGTGCCGTTGTCAGCAATATTATAGCTTAAAGCAAGATGATTTAGCTTATATACAACTGACAAGTATCTCAGTCTTTTTACTGCTATCTCACATACCTCATTAGCTGTTACTGAAAAAGTGTATGATTTAAGGGTGTTCATATCCAGTGGTCAGTCAGTCAGGCACTATGCTGGTCACACAGGACAAGCTGCTGTGGGGTGCCGACAATGACACTGGTGATACACCTTCATGTCCAAGCATCTCATACTTAAAATATTTGTAAACGATTATCTGCTAAAGGTATATCAACACTGGCATTTAGGTTTCAGTGCAAGTGTGTGTGGGCCTCTGTTCTCAAAGTGTGTGTTAGGAGTGCATTTAGGTGTAAACTGTGTAAGCAGCACTTCAACGTTGCGAGCAATTTCCTTGACAGTATCACTTTGGTGGATGTTGCTAAGTGAGTGTGTTAAAGAGGTGGCTGAGGGCTTTCCTCTCATCAGTGCCGTGAAAAGCAACACTCTTTAAACCTCAAAACCAGAAAGCAGAATAAAATATCAGCAGGTATTTAAAAGGCTGAAGAGGAGGATGATGATGATGACAACAAGGCTTTGGAAAAGGGTGCTAAAACAACAAACTCCTGCGACAGGGATTTGCTGTGCAGGAAGCAGGGCAGAGCAGCCTTTGGAGAGAGCAGGAGGTTGTTTACAAAGCACCTTGCTTTTTGGGTGGGACGGTGTTTTCTGCTGTTTTTCTTCACAAGACTTTAGGCTTCATCATCCTCGCTTTGGGATGGCCGGTACTGGGCGATGGGCTGCAGCTTGGTGACGTGGCCGATACCTTTAGTCACGCCCTCTCTGAAGAGCACCTTAGCTCCCACCTTCAGGTATTCTGGGTGCTTGATGAACTTGAAGAGAACCACTGCTTTCTCCCCTGTCCTCAGCTCCTCCTGTGGCGTGGTGATGTATCAAAAGAACAGAAAAACAAAAGAAAGACAGTATTAAGAATAAACCAAATGTCTGACATAGTGTAACACATTGGGAGCCTATGTTTAAGAAGCAGAGGACAACTTCCAGGAGCAGCTGTAGCTCAGTGGATGGACTAACCTTGCCGTACACAGCTTCCACTGTAGCCGTCTGTCTTACATTGCCAATGTGCACAGTAACCTGGAAGCCCTTGTGGAAGGTCTTGGCATGGAAGAGCAGCACAATCTCAGCCTCAAACATCCAGCAGATGGTAGGATCCATCTCAGGACTCACCATCACCATGCCCTGTAAGTGGCAAACACATCGACATTGTTCACTCAGAGCTCAGAATTCAGTCTCTAACATGATAAAAAAAAAATCCATATAAGCGCGACCTGGTAACATTTAGCAAAATGTTATTTTACATGTGTTCTGATCGAATCAGTGTATCCAAATATTTTGGAAAGAGGTTCATTCTGTAATTCAGGAGGTTACGGGCAAACAGTTCTCATCGACTCCTTTGTTCCACTTGTTACACTGTATTTCAGACATTTTCTTTGATAAGGACGTCAAATTTCTGTTAACAATTCTTTTATACTTGACTAAAAAGCGCATCTCGCTGCGATGGTCTGCTCCACAGGTCCCCACAGTTGACATGTGGTTATCACAGATGTCAGCTGCGCTTCCTCTGGAGAAACTGACCTATGATCTCAATCATAAATTGGACAAATTCTGGCAACCAGAAACACTGACTTGCTTATCGAAGGAGGGCGGTAACCGATTGCTCCATCTGTTGATGTCTCTTTTTAAAAACTTATTATCTTATTCATTCTTAGTTGTAATATCCTGCAGCGTTTGTTCTTTTGGGGTGTTTTGAGTATGGATATTCTTTTCTATACTTTTCTGTCTCTATGTCTAGGTGTTGTTTATGTTGGTTGGCTGTTTGTTTGTATATTTATGTGCTTTATTTGAAAAATCTAATAAAATAAAAGAAAAAAATCTATATAAATCGATGATAAAACACCACATCAGACATTTATTTTCACGCAAATACAAAGAACACACACTCCCTCTAAATACTGAGACAGGCGAACAGTAGAGGGAGAAAGGAAGAGTTGGCAGCAACATCAAGTGTCTGACCTTGCGTAGTAATGAACGGTCGAAGTTGCCCAGAGCGAGTGTGGCAGCCTGGCCAGCCCTGAGCACCCTGCATGCCGAGCGGTTCCTTTGGATGCTCCCGATGGTCAACTTGTGGAACTGGCCCGAGTCCGTGGGCCCCACTACAAGGTGATCTCCTTCACGGCAAATACCACTGCACATTCAAAGGGAACGGAGGGTCAGAGAGAGCCTGTGCTAAATGCTGAATAGGTAGAGCATGAAAGATGCATTTTAACACACTGACCTGTAGAGAGTGCCTCCCACCACGGTCCCCACCTCTGGCACTGTGTAAATCTCATCCACCTGTAAAGATGCACACTCATGTCAGTCAACAATCATGTGTATGTATTTACACTGCATCTGAAAGAGTTTTATTGTAGCAGGTGATCACACTGGACAAACTTCATCTCAGACATACCTGAAACTCAGTTAGCTGTTGCATAAGCTCCTCCTGCTCCTTGCTGTTGCTTAGAGGAGGGATGATGTTGAAGAAGACCTTGAGCAAGTCTAGACTCTCTCCTGACACACTGGAGCAGGTGAAGATGGGTGTGATGCTGCCAGGGAGAGCACAAGCATGCAATCAGGACACACAGACGTCACCGCCTGGTCTCTACCTTATATAAGGGTTCTAAATTAAAGATTAAGCCTTTCATTTATATATTAAATTATGTATATGTATTTGGTTCATACTTGGGTGACTGGGCAAACTGCTGCGCTGCTGTGACGGCATCGTCTGTACTGCTAACAACCATGGGCACCTTGTTGCAGCCCGGCTGCTTTCAGGACACGCTCCAGCTGCCGCACGGTGCGCTCCACTGTGGCTCGCGTACAGAGGTCCACCTTACTGATGACGATGAAGATGGGCACCTTCAGGGCCATGGCAAGTCCAAGATGCTCCCGTGTTGTTCCAGCTGGAAAAGAAGGAAAAGCAGAAGTAGGGATTAAATTAGGTCTAGTCATTGAATCTCATTCAGGCGCACTTCGTTCTGCACCACTTCACATCGTCAAACATACCTTTACATGCAAGTGCACAAACACAAAGTTCATTTTCAGGTTTTGCGTTTCATTTTCTTATAAAGATAAATTTGCACTGAGTGAACAGGCAGGGCTGCTGTGTTCTTAGCAAACAACCCTTTGGACACATGCTGTAAGGAAATCCACATGCTTGATTCTTCTGACCTAAGATAAGACAGCTTATCTGCTGACACTTAATGTGAGTCTGAGGGTCAGGAGAGCATGTGTGCAGACTGATAACACCAGGTAGAATTTACCATGACGTATGATTGTTATGCCACATAGATAGGATATCAGTACAGGAATATTCAACCATATATGTATATGACGTAATTGCCTAGGCTGTGGCAGCAGTGTCCTGGAGGCATGTCTGGTGGGTCGTGTTCCTTTGTAAACAAAACGTTGTGAGAAGCAGCCATACAGGAATGTGGGCCTTTCCAGGTCTTCCCTGCTATTTAAAAAGCTTTTTCAGAACACCTAAGCTGAAGGAACAGAAAAACTATGCTGCTGTTTTAGTGTCATTCATGAAGCACCTTTCTGTTTTAATGTTTCACTAAGGGCGGTGCTCAGCTCCTCCTCACACACTGACCACAAACACCAGGGGAATGCTGGCTCAGTTGTAGCCTAGATTTTGCTCTGCTCTGCCTGTATTGCCTCCAACTTCAGTGATGGCTGGTTTGACCATGGAGGTGTGAGTGACGGCTATCTTGACCACAGTCTTTTATCAGTCAGCTAAGCTAGGTTAAATGCTGTCTTCCTGTGCTTCCCGTCTGGTGCTTCCTGTGCTCTGCATCGAGCCAGCTGTTATTTTCATCTCTGTGGTCAAACCAGCTGCTGCTAAAATTAGAGTGTGCCCGTATTTTGACCTGTAATTGCATTGAAACAGCCCAGGATTCACTGTGACTATATCCGCTTTTCAAAATATGGTGTTAACAGAGTTATAGACATTGAAATAAGATTTACTGGGTTAAATTCACAGGAAGTATAAAGCACATTACCCGGTCACTTATAAACAAGAAATCCCACTAAATAGTGAAGGAACTGACTTTGTTCTTTGATGCTGGGGAAAAAATCTGACAATGACGTTATTGTTGGACGCCACAGTCATGTGGAAGAGGCCCTCAGAGGGAACAAAGTTATCAAAAAACACAGAAATTTAACACTCAGAGCTAAATTTAGAGCAGAGCAGTGCTTCAGATGTGAAGCTCTTTATTTTAAAAAGGGTGGAATGTTTTTTTTGTAGCTTTATCAGAGCATTTTCTATGTGTGCTCAATCAAATTCAATGATATTCATTACATTTTGAATATTGTTGACGTTTATTCATCCACATCATGACTGAATGCTCCTTCTGATGACAAAATGTGCTTAAATCGTCAAAGACAGAATTCAGAAAAATTAGAATTTCAATAGAAAACAGATTTAATAGGGCCCTCGATTATGTATCGGTGCGGATATAAGTCTCAAAGTAGGTTAAGGGCACTGATCCGTAACGCACGTATACAGGTTGACAGTGACTTAAAATACCCCTACGCCCTCATCAGCTGAGCAGCAGGTTGTTTTGCTGCTTGTGTATTATTTTAAGAGCATCCGAGGTAAACGTGCATAGGAAAAATCAAAGTATCCTCATCCGTTATGGAGGTGCCAAGATATCTGGTAGAGAAGGTGATTACCCGCCCCCTGGCTTTTTGGCTTGTCACAGATACAACCTTAGACGAGCCCTATGCATTACCCAGATCCATTACCCTGTTTCATAATTAAAGCTGTGGCTCTAGGGTTGCAGACACTGTGTCCTCCTTCTGTCTGCTGCATAGCTAAGGTGGTCCTCATTCTTGACCCCATTTCCTCCAGCATGCCCAAGTTTAGAGCACACACCCACACAAACACAGCAACGCCCACAGGGTGTTATTTTACTACTGTATATAGGCGACGTCGCTTTTGTTTCTTTGTTTACCATTAAAAACAGAAAAATATGGGTACAAAAATTCACCATTTTGTTATTTAACTTTGTTGAGATTAAAACAAAGATCTCAAAGATAACTCGAACACCAGACTTGGGTCTAAGTCGCAGTCATGTTTACAACCTTTTGCAAAATCAGTGAAACCATATATACAAAATGACCTTACAATAACTTCAAAACTGCCTGCCATACATTAACAGCAGCTGAATATAGTTCACCTAATAACTCCAGCAGGCTGTGAGCTAAACTGCTAAGTAACAAGTGTTGTCTCCAAGGCTCAGGTTTCATCTCCACGTCTCCTTGCCAGTTGCAAAAAATGAAACACAATCTCAATAAACCTATGCTGTTCAAGGCTATTGCTTTTAGAAGCACAAAAATTCTTTACAGAAAGGCACAAGCATTAACGGTTTGTTCTTATTTGGTCCGTCAGAGCCCCTCCTCCTTCCACTTAAGAATTACCACAGACACAAATATATCAGGATGCCTAAGTAATCTTCAGAGCAGCAATTAGGTCACAGTCTCCCCTGGGGGTGTGTGTTCAAACTCCACTTCTGACAATTTTTTCCCCCAAATACTACTATTTACTATCACAGCCAGAAAAAGAAAACACACTAAAGAGTAAACATACAATATGTCTTTACGAGCAATGCAAAGAACTGCCGAGCCTGTCCCACCAGTTTCAGCTGCTCAGGTTTCAAAGTATGTCTCTCCCGGACATGGGTATCGTAAAAGCTTCCTGCACAGTCTCACTTGCTATTATCATGAAAGGTCTGGGTTGGTGAAGGCAAATGATGCGCTAATACAAAATCTATCAATAAAATAGGCTGTTCAAATGTAATGCCAAAGTGACGATAAAGACTCACTCAAAGTGGAGCCATGTGAAATTCATCCCCATTCATATTCTGAGGAACACAAGTGAATTATTTTGCAAAAAAGTGAGGAGTTTAAAGTTAAAAAATGTCAGCTTTATGCTCAGGAGCACAGAGGACTCTGTTATGAATAGATGGTATTTGAGATATTTGAGTAGTGGCAGGCAGGGTCGAGAAGGAGGGGTAAAGCGACAGTGGTAGGAATAGTAGTCTGTTACATAAGCTCAGATATCACATGTTTGCAAAGCCACAGCTGGCCAAGTCCACTAAAGGTGTACACAAACATAGGCTCGCTGTCAGACTGGCCTTGCAAGTATCTATTACAGGCCTGTGACCCTGTGACAGATCCCCTTTCAGCTTGTCTTATCTGAATAGTGAAGTGACTAGACGAAGTGCACACTGAGAGACACCAGGATGTTTTAACTGACGTTCAGTGATGCTCAAAACATCGTTAGACATTTTTAATTACTCAAGCAATACTCACCAATGCCGGTATTTGCGCTGACGACCAGCATAGCGAAATCCGGACAGTAGCTGGTGAGGCCAAAGATGGTGGTCTTCAGGTACTTGTGGTGACCCGCTAGATCGATGAATGTGATCATTTTAGACGCGCTCTCACAAATCTCCTCTGCTGTTCGAGACTCGCTGTAATTCACAACCTAGGAAAATAAGCAACCATATTATGAGTGCCATGATCTAAACTACCTACCAACATCTTTCTCAGTTATTTATTTGAAAGTGTAGATAACACTACTTGTAGATGCAGTAGTTTCACGAGTAATAAATACATCAAAACATTAATATTACATTGTATAAAACATTCATTCCTCTTTATATCACTATTACCAAAACCATATTGTCTTGTCTAAGCCACTTGAACATCTCGTTAAGGAAACGCTGTGAAAACCACAAGGTAATGTTGCCGCTGTTTATAACAAATGATGTAAGAGTGCTCATTATTTATTTTCTGTCGTTGGGATCTTTTCTCACCTCTCCTTTACTGTTGAAGCCAAGGATTTCGAAGCTTATGCTTGAGGTGCGTCCAGTCTGAATCTCATGTAGATGTCTGAAGAGGTTGAGCCTCGCCCTTCCCCGTCCATTGTCCAGCTCACCCTGTGTCAAAACACCCAACAGAGTGGACTTGCCAGAGTCCACATTACCCAGTACAGCTACTCGCAGGTCCAAGAACTGCGGGAAAAAACAGAAAGAATAAGCAGGGATTAAAAAAATGAACAGATCACCAACAAAATAGCAACTTGCTATTAGAAGGCCGACTAACCTGCTGGTCATCTGGCACCTTGCGAATGAGAACTTCAGCAATCATACGAGGCACATCAGAGTCATAGTCCACCTCTCTTTCTCTGAGAACAGCGATGTCGGCTCCAACTCTGTTAGAAAAAAGGAACACAGTCATATGCATGTTTTTATTTACTATTTATTTGGTTAGGGTTATAACTTGACGTCAAACTGTGTCAACACTAAATGTAGAATAAAAAGTGAATTTGATATCTTGACTTACTTCTCTGCTAGCCTATGCAGAGTCTTCAGTGACGTCCTCATATCATCCTCTGACAGTCCCACCAGCATGCCATTATCCTCGACACCTATTTGATAGACAGCTTCGCCTCGACCCTCCTGCAGTCGCCATTTCATTTGCGTTGCCAAGTGCTCAAAGCGGTACTGCGTGGGGTTCACCAGCTTCAGCTAGACAAGGGAAAGATTTGAAAATTAGTGCCGAACTTCAACCTTGATTGTTAAAAGTTAAAGGTGCAGTATGTAACTCTGGAGAAAGACAGTTGATTGTTGAGTCACGTTCCCAGGCTGACACTTCTTGTTGGTAGTTCAGTTAAACTACCAACCTAGTCATTAGTATTTGACAACCTGGGAACAAGACTCAACAACAAACTAATTTTCCCCAGAATTGCATACTGAACCTTTGAATGGGTCTTTTCAGTAGTTAAATAATAACTCAAATGACTAGCATTGCAATAGATTGTTTTAGGGCTGGCTCAGACGATCTGAAATAAAGTCATATTGATGTGGCAGGGCGGGCAGCTGTCCAGATACTAAAAATCCTCTTGCTAATCCACTGTGGTGTTGGTTTTCCATGTGGACCATGTGAGACAGCTCGTATATATTCTGTCACATTACCCATACATTGCTGACAGCTTATTACAATGATGACTGCCCTTAATCAATAACCTCCACTCTGAGCTGTTCATCGTTACAGTGTCCTATAAAACAACTACTTCACTCTTAAGGATAATATCGTCTGAACACAACATGACCCTTGCATGACACTTAACTGCTTACCTTGTACTCTATATTCCCCTCTTCGGCCTACGGGAGAAACAAAGACACACGGACAGAGACAGAACAGGAACAACAGCTGTCAGACTGTAGAGAAGTGAGACAACAGGCTATTGATTTGTTAAAAGACACAAAGAAAAGCAATCTGACTGACTGAATGAGCGGTCGGTGCACGACTGTGAATAGGTAGTCACTGAGAGCTATACACACTGACTAACTGCTTAGCAAGCCTTAACACACAGTTACTTAATATGTTATTAGACAAAGCAAGCGCATGTGTAAATATCAATATACATTTAAAGGGAAACTGGTCAGTGTTCTTATAAGTGGGACAAGCGTCTGGATGTATACTAGCATGTATGCAGACTGCAGGACAGTGGGGCTGGTTACATGCTGAGGATGAGCTGAAACAACAACTGAAGCCAGGGAATATGTTGGGACTTGCCCCATTATGAGTGTATGAGCACAGTGATGACAGGATACCTCTAATTTCTTTAAAATCAAGGATAAAATGCCTGCAAAACTTAAATCCACATTAAATCTAATACTGAACCTGAGCTGCTTTTATTTGGCTACAGGTCATCACAATTCTTTCTTTAATGCTTCTAAAACAATAATGGTCACTTCAAATGTTAAATGAGTTTAAAGATTAGGTAACTAACTTCATAAACAAATGATGACAGTAATGTTTCGCTACTGTGTAGTAACACAGTCCTTGGATGAGTCAGTGTCGGGTCATAACAGTAACATTAGCTAGCTGTAGGTCGACCGAGCACACACCCACCCCCCTTTAGATATTTACAAACACAGCTGTTCCTCTTGTGCTAGCTAAGCTAGCTAAAACTAGCCAACTTTGGCAGGTGGCGTTTAATTAAACCTACATTTGCATTACAAATGTGCCAAACAAATTGTAAATTGCTTATGTTAGCTGAAAGTATCTATCCCATTCATTTTCCTTGAGGTTACTGACTAGCTACGTGTCACTACCCGGCCGGCTGACAGACTTGTCAGTGTAAGATAGCTAACCTAAAGGACAGTGAACGCGCCGTTACTAGTGTTTACATATCACAATATGCACACAGACATCAATTAATTTCACACTATTATTAGCAGACTTTGTTATGGGTCGTAAATCACATTAGCTTGACTATGCTAGCGGCAGTTGTGCGCGTAATTTCAGCCTTACCTCTGGAGGTAGATACGGAGTGTTATTGCTCGGTTTGAAGTTGCGGGAGAATCGAGCCTTGGATTTCTTGTTGTTCTTGACACAAGCTTTTTTAGGGGCTACCCCATAGCCGTTTCCCGGCTTGACGTTGGACGCGACACCGTGAGATCCAGAGCCGTGTCCATTTCCTGAGGCAAATAACTCCGATACCCGCGCATCCATCAGCTACTTTGGGACCTAACTTGTTAGCTTACCACTACCTGGATAAAAAAGATGCTATGCTAATTAAACAAACCTCGACCCGGACATGCAGGTGGTTGTTTTAGAGTCGAATTAGCCGGCTGGTGGTAGCCAAAAGCCCCCCAAAATAAAAACAAAGCGCCGACCACCCCCCAACTCTTCAAACCGAACAATAACAGCCCCGTCCGAGACTGTCGTTTTGAGTTTACAGTGTGCTGACGTCAGAGACTGAAATGTCAAAGGGGCGCCCGATTTGTTTAACGAGGGAGCGCGAGTGGGCGGTTGTTTTTGTTTTCTGATTTGCACTGGATTGTATGAGGCTTAAACCCCGCCCGCCTAGCTAGCTAGGTTCTGACAGCGTATGCACACACAGAGGGACACAGTTTTGCAGAGCTTTGCATCAGACGTAAAAGGAAATAATTACACAGTTGTTTACAAAGACTTTAGAGCAGGGCACTTCCAAAACATGATGCCATAAGATCCAAGATTGTGTCATCGTATTACTTAATATTACATAATGTAAACTAGAGGCTTATTAAGCTGTGTATGCATATTCATTAAGAATAATAATAATAGGAGGAAGCATAACAATGATATTCACGCTAAAACGTGAAAAAGAAAACGACAAAATAATACAAAATCTGATTTAATCTCATAAGGTTTTTGTATTATTATTTTACCATCAAATGGCATGTTTTCAGTGTGATCAGTTTGATGTGGCTGAAGTTTTCTTTTTACTTTCAGTTCAGCATAAACAGAAATAGACAAGGCAAGGCAAGGCATTTTATTTGTGTAGCACATTTCACACACAAGGGCAATTCAAAGTGCTTTGCAAAGCAATAATATATAAAACATTATGAAGGATACAGAAAAGAGTAAAGACAATTGATTACTAAATGATTTAAAATTTCAGAAAAAAAGACAATGATTTAAAATTGAGTTTAAAAATAAGGTTGCAGTCATTACAGGGTGGAGTAGACCGTGTAAAAAAGGAATGTTGTTAGCTTTGACTTAAAACTGTTCAGAGTTATCTAACATCATCTGGGAGGTTATTCCAGGTTTGTGCTGCATGATAACACAATGTTCACCATGTTCTGTTCTGACTCTTGGGACGGTCACTAGGCCAACCCCAGATGTCCTCAAGTTAACATGTCACAAGCATGCCAGAGATATATGTGGGCGCTGAGCCACAGAGTGATTTATACACAAGCAGCAAGATTTTGAAATCAATTCTCTGAGTGACAGGTAACCAGTGTAAGGATTTTAAAACTGGAGTAATGGTCATACTTCCTAGTTTTTGTCAGGACCTTAGCAACAGCATTCTGAGCAAGCTAAAGTTGCTTAATAGCAATAGAATAAAATAGAATATAACAGAATATAATAGGCTGACGGCCGGCTCTTGAACATTGAGTTTAGTCTGGCTTATCTTCTTAACAATAACCATCTTATCTATCGTACAGCATTACAGTGGATTATCACCCTCATGTAATTGGTTTTGCCAGGCTGACATTTTTCACCTGGCAACAACCAAACAGAGACTCTTGAGTGGTTCACTTTCTTGGCCATGGGGAGGGGACAAGAGTGCCATCAGGTGTTTGGTTGACAATATGACTCCTCTCTTAGACCTCTGGCGCTCTTGAGAGGACAAAGAGGTTTGCAATGCAAAATCTAACTCAAAGGAAGTTAACTTTGACCAACAAATTCGTCGGTTAAAGTTTCTGACACCATTTGAAAGTGGGTCTGACTGCGTATCGCTACATTTCCTCATTGTGTTGACTATTATGTGTGGACCAAATGTTACTTAGACATGGTTTGTTTAGATTTGTTTAGCACATTTGTTTTGCAAACCAGTTGTCGCCAGCAAGCTTGCATTACATTACATTTGCTCCAACTGCTGCAACTACTTGTACATGTTATTTAGTGATGGTATCATATTGGCTTTTCAGGTTCAAGTAGTCTATTTCATATTATTGCATCATGTGTAAGGTGATTTTTTCAGCTCTTTAAGCCTAAATTAATTTATTTTTCTGACATTATTTTGACTTTTTTCCATGTTTTACCTCATCTCAGGCCTTTAGAATCACATTCAAGGATCATCAGAGCTAAATGTAGGTTAGACAAATAACTAAGTAATCCATGTCCAAACTCATTTTAGATTAGCTTAGATTAGATTTGACCTCTAGTTAACTGCTTATTGAGGACATTTTCATCTGTCTAAAACTACGATACTCACTCAAAAGACCTGCTGAAAGAACAACATGCTCTATTTAAACCCATGAACTTGCTTTCACGCAGATCTCAAGATAAACAGTTCACATGAACTGTGACTGCCTGTTTCTGCAAAGAGACTGAGATTTGAGAAAAGTCAGCCAACTCCCCTGTGGGAATACTTCCACAGTGTGGCATTTCTGCAACTCAACACTGATTGGTCAGTCGACCTCTGATGTAGGGGTTCAGCCCATTCAGTCCTGGCTGAGAAAACTGTTTTGGGATTTTTTACAGCCTTAAGTGCCTTTAAACGTCCACACTCACATCCGCAGGCGAACACACAACGCTGTCTTGGTTTCTGCTCTTCTTCGGTCAGCATGAGTTATCCACTGGTGATTCTGCTCTGTGTGGGACTTCTGCACCAGACTGCGGGGGTCACCCGGATGGATAAACTAGCAGACAACAAGATCTGTGGAGATGCAGAGTGCTCATGTAAGTCAGAGCATTAAGAAGAGAAAAACTGTGACGTAATAAAATGCATGTACTTAGATAGAAAAGATTGTTTTAATCTGCTCCCTTTCCTCTTTTGTTTTCTAACTAGATGTTCTGTCCATGGCCACAGCCTTGGATGACTTCATAGCTCCTGACTGCAGATTCATCAACATCAGGAAGGGTCAGATGGTCTACGTGTATTCTAAACTGGTGCCAGAGGAGGGCGCCGGAGTCTTCTGGTCTGGAAGTGTATGTAAATATCTTCTCTATGTTATTCATAATCAGTGCAGCTTACAGTTACAAATGCAAGGCAGGTCGTGCAGCAGCTGTCACAAACAAGTGAAAACTTTCTGGCCTTTCTGACAAGAGCAAAATGTCAAAAATAATTAATTTCATTCTAGCTGAAAAGAGCACACATTCAAATGTCTTTAAGTTTGTTGCGGAAGGTTAAATGTATAAAGCATATATAATGTGGTGCATATTAATTTGTCAGAGAGGCCGTGTTATTCTCACTGGCAGGTTTACAGTGAGCGGTATGTGAACCAGATGGGCATCATCGGATACTTCCCTGCAACTGTGGTGAAGGAGACACACAAGTTTACACAAGACACAGTTCAGATTCCCACAGCTGTGAGTATTTGTCTCTTTTATGGGACAATATCTGAGATGAATACTTTCATTTTCTGGTTGTCAACTTCTATCTCATGTTTTTTAAATTTCATTTTGCCTTTTTTGTCCCCAGGACATTGACTTCTACTGTGATTAAGACCTGAGAGACTGAAGCCCCTCCCTTCTCGAACCTTGCTTTCAGTGACTCTGCGGCTTTTATGAAGGAGTGCAGCCAATTCTTCTCTTGAGCCAGTGTGTCAGAACATGTCCCATCACATCCTGTGGTGTTGTCTCCAGCTGAAACAAAAACCTGGGCACTATCAGTCTGACACCTATCTGTCTTGCTTTGTCTTCACAGACTCACTTTGCTCAATAAACACGTTTTCATATCAATCTGAAATGCCTGTTATTTGAAAAGATTTGGTTTTCACAGAGCTACTTTGACTCTTCAGGAGAGGTAATTGCAATTTTATTGAGCATTTCTGCTGACACGTCTAGTAACTTACTTTGAATTGCTGTAGAGATGCTCTGCTGTTATTATCAAATTCAATTTGTAATGCCGATGTAGCCTTTTCATTGCAGTGTCAAGGTTTCTTGAGACAGTCATCAGAAAACTACCCACATTGCACGCAGTAAGTTATGATTCACTCCACAGCAGCAGGGAGAGAGGTCTGCTGCTTATCTGCTCTGTTTCAAAAGAAATGTAGTCTTTCAAAGAAATAATTGGACATATTTGCCCATGAAATGTATTAATTGTCTTCTATAACCAATTAGTCATGTTGGCTATTTTTAGTGAACACATTATCAGGTTCTTTTATGAAACTGTGTAGCTAATTAATGTGCCCCAATCCCCTTTCTTTCACACTCACCCAAAAGCAACTGGAGAAAATAATTGTATTGTGCAAACCATTCTGAGTCAACGCTGGTAAATCTAATGAGGAGCACAGGTGAAATACTGAGTTATGGTGATATATAGCAGCAGTGAGACCTGAGGATCTAAGACTGATGAATGATGATGAGGTAACTCAGTCAATCTAATGAGCACAGCAGCACTGATGAAACACTCAGAAATGAGACAACCGAGAGGCAAAGGACGTACTGTTATTCTTTTCGTGTGGGATGTTTATTTGGGTGGAAGGTTAAAAGTGATAAGGCTGGAAATGCTTTTCCTGGAAGTGGGGGCTGATTATTTATGTGTGAAGCAAAACAGTCCTGTTTTTAACTAAACACAGATAGTGAAGGGGCGAAAATGAACGAACAAAGCTTTTCGAATGATTCTTTTAAGTGTTCAGCATGTATCGGCTCAGTCTGTTGAACATCCAGGTTTAAATGAATCTGTAACATGTCATAGCGTAAGCCAGAAATGGCACTGAAGGAACAAATGAGGACTGACTAAATCAGACTTGAGTCAAGACCTCTATCAGCCAAGGCCTAGGGTGCATTCAGGTGCTCCTCTAATGGTTGGTTTTTCAACTTCTGTGTGCATGTGACCCTTAAGTTGTAAGGTAGAAACAACATGGACGCTACATTTTACTGCCCAGAGCATTTAAACATGTTGATAATGCAGAGCAAAGGAAAAAGATCAGGCTTCGCAGAGATGCAGCAAGCGAACGCGCCATCTGCGGCCATTTGCGACCAGCAAACTTCAATACAAGCTAATTGACTTTTGAAACAGGTGACCAACCTTACTTCTAAAACCAGTCACCTGCGATTTGACCTGCTGAGTTGCAAGTGACACCATCAGCCGGCTTGAGTCGAACTCAGACTGCCAGTTCACACCACTGCAACTTTTCTCTACAACGTTCTAAAACAGTTTCGTCTTGTCGCAAACCTTTGGTCTAAACTAGGCTTAAGAGCACATACTGTTGGTCAGAGTGGTGCTGAATTAGTTCATTAAAATAAATATTTTATCTTTATTAACATAAACCCATAGACAATAACTGGTGATGCGTTCAAGAGAAGTTTTTAGGGGTGGCCAGCATTAACTGTTGGACGTGCATGTACTATAAAACAGTGTTGAAAGGTTCGTCACATTTTCATATATCAACTCGAAGGAACCAATGCTGTGAAGACTTGGTCTGTCCATCACTAATCATAGACCATACCTTAAATGTGCGTCAAACTGAAATGACAGCAATCTATAAAATAAAAGGTGTATGTAGTGTTCATTGTTCTTCTTTCCTCTGGTTATGAGACTACAATCAATGAATTGGATTGATCTTATTACCAGAGAAATAGGGAGGTTTTAAACAGTAATAATACAGGATATTCAAAAGCATCATTACTGTACAAATACTGTCACACCCTACAGTTTGTTCTTTATGTCCGTCCTCATTGGCAGCTGTTCCTTGCTGATGCATCTTGTGTTTGACCACGTAGCAGTAATAATATTGCAAGGTTTTTTTGGACAGATGCACCTGCAATTTTGCTAAAAGCTCTGTTAGATGCCTCCTGTTGCTTTGAAATGTGTCAAAGTGCCTCACAGCAGACGTCCTTAAAGGCTAACAAAGGCTGCAAACTGCTATTTATTGTATTCTGACCTTATTTTTGCTTTAATTGTGATGAAGTTACGTCATGATTTTGATTTTCTGTTAAGTGTTACATTACATTAGTTACATTATTTTGTATGTACCATCCCTCTAAATCTTGTATGTCTGTCTCACACACACACACAGCTTCCAGGGAGCCGTCATGATTAAACATGGTCGGACATATTGTCACAGTTAAGACTCTTTCCAGAGGATGATCTGAATCTCTTTATGATTGGTTTTGAATAATCAGTATCTTTATGCGTCACAGCGCTCACCCAGATACAGTGGTGAATATAACATCACAATCAAATGTTCTCCTTTTACATCTGCGGATTATCAGAGCCAAAGATGTTTCATTTTGATAAAGGAAGACTCAGTAATTCGGTTGATATTCCTCAGAGCTGACAGTTAATTTCTCTGCCGTCTCGGGAAGTCTCTTACATGACTGCAGCACGCATTGATTTGTGGGGCCTGGACAAACAGGTCATTTTCATTAGTTTATTTCTGTCTCACCTGAGGCGTTCTCAGAGAGCCGGACTTACAAGTTTAGGAAATAGGGCTGTCACACATTACGATCAATCTCCTGTCTCCTTCTCGGCCCGGATCGATATAAACCTGTCTCAGTTGGGGACATCTACCACGCAATGTCACTCAGCAAAAACATACCTGGGGCATGTCTGAGGGGTCTGTTAGAGCAGGGACAATTTCACAAGAGGAGAGAAGACTGAAATATTCCCCGGAGCATTTCTGGAAGTAATTTCAGTTCGGAAAAATAGCATCTGTCTCAATATGTGGTGATATTGGAATGAAATTGGCGCCATTACACAGTACGTACTGAGGAACTGGATGCTGGATTCAATGGTTATTACCAACAATTGTCCCAAAGCTCAGCATCTTTTGCAGTTTGTGTGCATGTGTAGGCCTACGCATATCCTCAAAATACACAAATCACAGCAAGTTACTCCTGTCTACAGTCAATCCTCTGTCAGACGGCTGTAGTTTTAGAGTGTTACCATGGTGACAGGCAGGGATATCGTGACAGCAGAGATTGATATGTGTGCATGTTTGTGTGCATGTGTGTGTGTGTTTCCTGTGTGTGAGCTTAAAGGAGCAGCTGCCAAATGCAGGCCACAGTTTTTTTTTCTTTCTTTCTTCCCATCCGGTGTCACACCCACACCTCTACGCCCAGCAGCACAGCACCCTGTAAAGCTGAGAAATCAACAGCTTCAGGTCTGGTTAGCATCTGAGCATGACATTTTCGACTGGAGTCTTTTTTTGCACACCCCAAAAAGTCACGTCTGGTGTGTCTGTGTGATGCAAGGACCTGTGATACTGTGAAACAAAAACAGCTCCTAAACAGAGCAGTCAAATGACTTCCTGACTTTAACACTTGTGGATTGTTTTTCAGAGATAAAGTGATTTTAAAGGGAGAAGGAGAAAATACAAGCGACAAAAGATCATTTTAAATAACATTTGTGTGAGAGGAGTTCCAGGATACAGTGGCTGTTCTAGACTCTGGGGTGCCCCAGGCATAAAAGCCCATGCCCAAATGCCCCCAACCCCACCTAGTGTTGTTTTTTCTTGTCTTCTTGTTTAGTTTTATCTTTCATTTTAGAAAGGTATGTTCATGTCATAGTGCTGTTGATTATGCCTAACGTATGTATGTTACTAGCTGACTGTCCTAACTAATGGTAGCTAGAAGGAGCACCTGCTTTGGTTTTTTGGAGGGCAGCAGTGGTGGTGCACTGTATAGAGCCTTTATCAAAGGTTTAATAGGGTTAATAGTTGTTGTTGCATTTGGCAATATGAGAAGCTATCAGGGGCCCCTTTTCCAAAAATTTTTGGGGGCGTCAGACACTGATGCTAAGAGGCACCTTTTGTGGTGGTATGATATGCACCAGGTAGCAACTGTTTCTGACGCAGTGGAGAACAACCCAACTCGTCATATACCGCCGCCTTGTCAGTAGACCTCGGCATCAGACACAGACGCACAGAGACACCTTTTGAGGTAGTAAAATACATGCCGGATGGCAGCAGTTTGTGACACTGCCGGCAACAACCATAGTATAAAAAGCTGGAAAATCTGTATAGGGTGGGTGGGGAGGTGGATAGGTCAAACAAACTCTAGACTTTTACCCAGGAGGTTACGTTTGTTTCTCATGTGCAACAACAAGTGTGTGCTGGCATGTCTAGCATGCAGAACACTAGATGTGTGTCACATGATATGATGGCGAAAGTTCAATCAGGAAGACAAAACTTTTCATGCTCAGGCTGTAAGTTTCTCTCTTATTCACTCCTTGCACGTACGCTCACTCACTATCTCTACGTGTCATTGTCTGGGTAGGTCATGTGAGTCATCAGCTGATTTACAGTCAACTGATAGCACAGCGATACACCTTCTCTGCAAGCTTATCATCTTACTTCTCCTCATTTTAAATATGGTTCCTTCTCTGCCGTCATGCAAGCCCTCCACCTCCCCGTCACAACTAGTCTCTACGGATTCATCAGCCTCATACGCCTCAGCAGTCAGCAGCCTCAGAGTCAGCAACTCTGGACACTGGAGTCCACCACCAGTGTCTGGACTCCATGGGGGGATTTATCTTGCGACCGCTCAGATGTCCCTCGATCACAAAATAAAGACTTTTGTTCAGCCTTAATCAGCATAAATCATCTGTGAATGTGTACACTCATATATCATATTAAATATTTTCTTTACTTCATTCTTGTGTCTCCTGACTGAAATTACATTAGTAGCAACTGTTCTTATTTCATGCCAAACCATGATGTTTTTCCAAACCTAAGCATGGACTTTTGTTGCCGAAACCTGAGGAAATAAACCTAAAAATAAAGTGTTTACTTGCATTGTAAGTTTATTTTGAATAAGACCGCAGTATTGAGCAGAAACTGTGCATTTCCTGTGAAAACGGAAGTGTATTTTTTGAGAAGACACAATGCATGTAATGAGCGCAAATTGACACTGTTTCTGAACATCCACAGCTGACACAGGAGGGTACTTAGCACGTCATATTCTGACATGTAGGTCCTCTGACAAAGCAGCAGTATTTGACAAGTTGGGATGAGAAAGTGTTGGTGCGCCCCTGCCTGGATAAACAAAACATTCTGGGGCAGTGTACTGGAAGAATAACTGAGTCTTTTTCTCTCAGATTGAGCAGAATTGATGTGGGACTGGAGAAAAAAAAAAAAACAGATTGAGGTTAAAAGAACATTTGAAGCGCAAACATACTGGTCCCTGGACATGGGTTGGGTTTTTATAGAGCGACTCATTTTTTCCCCATGGCCAAACAACAAGGGGCTTTGTCCCCCCTGAGAGGAGGTTTTTATCAGGACAATGACAGACAGAAAACTTAATTTATGATCCTCTAGAGTGATGGAAGACCTTATGTCATGCATGACTAGAGGGAAAAGCATGCATGCATGTCTGTTGTGTGACTGACTTGATCAGTAGTGCCTCTGAGGTGTTTGAGTGATAGGGTTTGTCGGCACGGATTTTCTTCAAGGGTGTCAGAAAATGCCAGCTCACTGCTTGTTCGGACTAAATCAATCAATCAGTCAGCACAAATCAATCACAGCTAAAGCCTGAGGATCAGCAGCGGCCTTCTCACTTGATTAATACCCTTTACATTTGAGAATGTATTTGTCAGTCCAGTTTTGTGTCAAGACTGTGTGACCACCGACAGGCCTCGTCATGTGTATCGCTGAGGTGTTTCAAGGATAAAGCGATAACAGAAGTGTTTAATCAAGGAAGAAAGTGCAGCTTTGACAATATTCCTTTTTTTGTTTCAGTGTTTATCTATCCTGCTCTCTTGTTCTCCTTCTCTCTCTGTCTGTGTTATATCTCTGACGCATATAATTGCACAAGCTGGTGTAATTCCACCCATTTTCTCTGTCACACAACCACACAAAGAAACCATTGATTTCATTTCTTGTGTGTTCAACCCTCCAAACAACTCAGGACACTGTTGTATCTACTACTTCAGGGTTGCTGCTGTATTCTGGTGGAGGAAAGAAAAGAGTTTTTGAGAGGGCATTTAAACCTGTATTTTGGAATAAAATGAACAACGTACTCCTCCAATGAAGAGTGTTAACGTCTACTAAAAAGTGTGTATGTGTGTGTGGAATAGGACTGGTGTAATGTGGGAGAAGAAGAGGGAAAACTGAACCTTTTTTTTCCTCACTCTAAGTGAGCGAGGTATCAGTGATTTTCATGTTGTTCCATTTTTTCCGACGGTCGCCTACATTTTCATCACACCTGAATAAACCTCATTCTGCAAGACAACCCTCTCCTCACCTTCCCCATCCGAGGAAATCAACTTCCCTCCATTCTTTCCCCCTCTGTTTTGCCTGTCACCGTGGTTACCAGAAAGATTTAAGGAAAGGGTGTGTGTGTGTGTTTGTGTGTGACAATGGGTGTGGGTGTTTGGAAGCTCAGCAGTGTGTAAGAGAACCTTCAATCATGATCCAAGGGATGCTTTGTGTAACGCAGCTAACCATCTCTAATTGGCTAATAAAGGTCTTGTAGGTGAAAAGGTCATGAAGCTGAAAGAAAAATACAGGAAATGAATGATACCATGAGGAAATTAGGCACAGCCATTAGCCTGTAATTTTTTAACAAATGCAAATCAAGAGAGCTCATTCTGAAACTAGTTTGACGTATTGGTTACAGATATACAGGAGGATAAATACAAAATTAAAGGTCGAGGAAGTGGCTAGCACTAATAATAAAATCCTCTCTCGCTGGAAAGACCTCATCCAGTAATCTGTGGATTATCTCGTCAGGTTTATTTTATCACTCAGACTCCTTCAACTAATTTGGTTTTGGCAATGTGTTTGCATTAAAGAAACATTTCACTCACCACAACGTTGCTGCCAAATAGTATCTTTCAAAAAGTTGTGGTCATTATCAGCTCAGTATCGATCTTTTATTGCATACATTATTAATTTTTGCAAATATGCATTCAACGTTTGGTGCTAGAATTATAAAATCAATTGCTTTTCGGTCCACTAGATGGTGCTGATGTTTTTTTTCCTGGTGAGTCCAGTTGGTCTCAGTCAGCCGCGTTTAGCAGGAAGTTCATCAAAACAAAGATGGAGGCACCTGAGAAAGAAATCAGAAATATGCCATCGGTGTTTAACTCACTTGGATGTGACACATGTGATTTGCAAACAGTGTCATGTAAGAATAAAATATTCTGGGAACACTACGAACATGAGGTCTCACCTCACGTCACACCATTGAGAGATAGCGTTAGCCGCTGACAGCCAAGCTAACGCTAAACCCATCAACTAACAACGGATACACTTAGCTTGACAAAATACGCACAAAAATAACACAGTCCATCACCTATTTCATATGCAAAGATCTGCGTCCATGCAGTGTTGTTGAACACACAGGCTCTTGTTACACGCTAAAAACACATGAACCCAGGTATGGGACTCACACAGCCATACCCAAGCTCTACAGAGAAGTGAAGCATAAAGTTGAGGAACCTTTGAGTACAAGTAACACCTGGACTTCAAGGTCAGTGGAATTCATATGTGACTATAACAGCACATTATCTCACAGAAGACTGGCGACTGCTATCTCGCATTATCCAAACTAGAGCAGTACACGAAAGTCACACCGGAGCAAACATTGCAGGCTTCCCACAAAATATAGCACAAGAATGGCGGATTGTCATCGTATCAGACAATGCCTCTAACATGGGTGTTGCCATCCAGTTAGCAGGATATCTGAATGTGAGATGTTTCACTTACGCACTTAATCTGACTGCTGCAGAGGGTGTTAAGTCTGCTAACAGCTCAGTTTGTCAGGTGTATGCAGCATTTATGACATGTTTTATGATATTGTGGTTAATCTGACTGCTTTGCATCATATTTTGCTGCAATAAAAATGATTGACAAGTCAGACTGAAAATTATCTTACGAGGTAAAACTGAAGCTGGCATAGTTTTTCTTTGGGTAAATAATTAGCAGTTTGAAAAAAAGGCAATAAATCGCAATGTTTTGCAATATATTTTATCGCAATACTCGGCATATCGCGATAATATCGTATCGTGGATAATATCATATCGTGGGTCCTCTAGTGATTCCCACTATGAGGTGACAATGTGTCAGTGATGTGTTTATCACTGTTCTGTTGCCCTCAAGGGGCCAAAAAGCAGTTACCACCCATTTAAAGACTGTAAATCATACTTTAAATAATGCATTTTCTTTTTGCTCTGTGACACAGCAAGCTAGAAACAGTCCAATTTCAGAAAGCAAACATTTTATATTGCCCTATCTTTATCATTAAACCAATGAAAACAGAATGACAGGTGGTCCTGAAAACATGTCTGGCTCTCACAAAGCTTTGAAAAACTCACTTATGAACATATCCACTAACCTTGCTGAGCGAACTGAAAGCGATGAAGCCGTCAACAAAAGACATCCTTTATTCATTCCCTCAGTTGCATGATCGTGACTTGGAGGTCACAGATACCTCACAGTCTCGTCTATTCACGTCCTTGCAATATAAATAATGCATGTGTTTAGGTAAAACAGGGCCGGAGGTCTTGGAGAATATTGTCTGTTGTGCTTGACGCTTACATGTCATGACTACACGTCTACCGCCTCGCGAAGAAAAACACTTGAACTCTCAGAGGAGACATGCTTTTTAATGTGTTTGCATTTTATCAGCATGACACCAATAAATATTATCCACTGTGTCTTTTCTTTTTCTTTCAGTATATAAACACCAGAAAAGCTATTTAGCTTCTCTCAGCAGAGGCAGGATGCTTTAGTCGTCTCTCAATATGACAGATCGCTGTTAGGGCTGAATACTGAATGACTATTTTATTGTATGTAACCAAAAGCTGGGGTCCATTTTGTCCTGAAGAGTATCCCTGCGCCAGGCTGACAGATTATTGGGGAGAAGAGAAATGACCGGCTATCGTCACCTTTATAATAGCTTCTGGAGTCGTGGAAAGCTTGCATTAGAAATCTTCTATGTCCTGTCTTCAAATGTTTTTTTTTTTTTTTGCACAAGCCTCTGAGCTATAAATAGACTGAGTGTTTGTCATGACAACCAATTACCCATTACAAAAGCAGTGAGGCTAAGTAAGGCAATTAAGTGGTGAAATAAAATTCTGTGTTGCAGGATCTCTCAGTGTGTTTCCGCTCACATGTGTGGGTGAACACACAACAAAATGTTCCTGTGTGGAGTTCTGCACAGGAACATTTGCTGTGTTGTGCTTCACTTCTAATCTTTCCCGGTGTTTTAAAAGCGGACGTCATTATAATACTGTTCTGCACTATGTTTTTCATTTCAGAAGTAGCAGTCGTGCAGCAATGCTGTTAAATCAAGTAATAAGCATTATAATGTTGATTAAGCAATACTATTTTGCAGCGAATTGGCATTGTTATGCACAACAAGGGAGGAAAAATGACCTTAAATGGCTCATTACTTCTAGATAATGGTTGTTAACACACCATTGTAAGCGAATAACTCAAAATTCAATAAATATTTTTCAATGAATAGTGACTGAATAACAATAAACAGCATATTTGTTCTCCCAAACTCTGCCATAGTGACTTTTGATCACTAAATTATTATTTTTAGTAGTTTTATTTAAGCACAGCAGCTCTCATTTTGAATGTTGAATCTTGGTGTTTTGTGTCAGCCTGCTGCACAAGGGCTGCTGTTCGTCTATTAGACTTTGTCCTGTTTCTTTTAAGTTCCATATCTCAGTCTTGCAGCCACCTAAAGCTTGTTGCCAGAGAGTGACATGACTGACAGGAATAAAAAAAAAAAACGCTGCTGTAATAGAAGTTTAATTATGGAAAAAATGGTCATGTATTACTCCATTTGTTAAGTGTCAAATCATGGCAAACAGTGCGGTATAAAAAGAGCACATACACGCACACATTAGAGGTGTTACTGCATGTAGTTGGGGGGTTATCTGCGTCACCACGTGTACAGTACATGTCAGAATAAAACGACACCCTGCTTTGTACAAATCACCAGCCTCTGAGGTCTTACAGCGGGAATACTCAACTTGCTTTGCTAGGGGGGCACGTTTGCAAAATGACAGGAGACCAGGGGCCCGTTAATGAACAGATATTAATAATATTTATCTGTTTTCAACCTTTCAACATTTGCTGACCTTATTAATCTTTGTCAAGAGGCAAATCCAGACGCAGCCCCGCACAGGTCAGATGACATTTGGGGCCTAGCCTGGACTTCTGTTGGGGGGTAAAGGGAACTGTCGCTCCACTAAGTCCCGCCCCTGGACACAGAAGCCAAACAACGCCCATCTGCACACACTGTGATGCCACACAGCTGGTTCAATATCAGTGAAGTTTCCCTTTATATTCATTGTCTTCTGTGTTGATCAGCAGTGATGTGGTGGTTCACTTTTACACTGTGATCTGTAGCCTATAGTTGGGCTTTAGCTTCTAACTATCTTTGTCTTTTTAGCCTGTTGTTGCTGCTGAGTCAGTTTGACATCCTGGATATATCCTTCAAACACAGACTGTAGACCCCTCTGTCTGCTTCTCTCCGGAATCACTCTTTTATTTCTCCAAAAATATGATAATATTTCTTCAGGGAGTGCAGTTAGTTACAGTGTGGGCTCCATGCTTACTTCGACAGCTTGTCAGACCATCACAAAGGGGCGGGGCTTAGCAAAAACTTCCCTGGCACAAGCTCCATTTTGATACTTTTTTTATGTGCTCTGGCACCTTATTTATATTCAAAGTACAGATTTTTTTTTTTTGTGAATTACAAAACAGTCAGCAGGTCATTCAGCACACCACTGCGAGCCAGATTTTGCCCCTAGGCTGTAAGTTGAGTATCACTGCTTTAAAGGTAGACAGGCTGTCCTGGTATACATGCTGTTGCCTTCCAGAGCCTTTGTGCAGTTTATAGACGGAGCAGGTTTGTTAAGCCTAATGGTCCTTGTATTGATTGGCTGGGGTATCCTCGCAAATCGCAGGGGTAGAATGAACAATGAGTTTCTCATTGAGGATCTCTAAATGCATTTCAGCTTGTAGTTTTATTGACCCTCCTGGAGCGGCCAGCACGGGGTTTATTTACACACTTTGCTCCCAGGCTTTTTTAACAATGGCACAATGGATCTGTGAGGAAGATGTTGAAGGAAGTATTGCACGTCAACCACTGCACAGTTGACTGGTTATAATGAAGTGAACAGCTTTTAATCATATCTAAAATAAAGTGGCCATGGTTAGTAAAGTTGGGAAGTGAAAACAATGAAACTATATGCAAATGAATTACCTTGACGCGATTAAATAAATGAGGCTACACTGAATAAATGAATCAGCCCAGGACTGAACTGCTAATTAGCTGCGCTGACTTCACAGTCAGTGGGCAGAATGGCAGGCTTATCGTTCAGCTGCTGTCAGCTCTGTGCAGCTACTGAGCCGTAAGGAGACTGTGGCCATCTCTAATCCCGGGGTGGATCAAACGATGCAGGTTCTCACATCTGTGTTAAGAGTCTGATGAAAGGAGTCAAACTCCATGTTTCTGCGAGACTCGCTGCTGAAGATTAAGTGTGCACCGTTCACACACAAAGGACATAATCGGAGAGAGCCTTCTCATCTGAGCAGCATGGAAAAACACGCTCACCCACACGCACAATGCACACATACAATAGATTGTTTTTTTACAAGGCATTTCTCTGCACCGATAGTAACCTTTGTTCTCAGTAACTGATGCTTAAATGTCAAGTGGTTGTGTTAATGACTTTGTGTCTAGATTCCTGGAAATGTTTACCCCTTATTACCTCCGCCCAGTAGGTGATGTTTTCGCTTCTGGTTGTTCGTTTGTTAGCAGGATTAATGAAGTATTACTGGCATGATTTTCCTGAAACTTGGGGGAAGGGAGAAGCACAGGCCAAGGAAGATCCCAGCAGATTTTGGAGCAGATCTGACTCACAGGGCGGATACGCAAATTATTTTCCACCTTTGTTAACACTGCAAGATAGGGCGTTTGGCTTTAGCGGACATCTGTGCTCTCTGAGTGCACTTCTTGTCACCCTTTTATTCAGAAAATTCCCTCTTTCATTCATTACTTCTTGTCAGTTTGTGTTACCAAAGGATAATGTCAGAACCTTGAGCGTTGCTAAATTGCTAAACCGCATGATTCAACGCTAATTGTTTGTGGTATAGACATGTTTACCCTGTGCCCTGTGTGGCCTATGAAAAATATCCATTGTTTGCTTTCTTAATGGACTGTGCTCTTTTGCTGCTAGTATATAGGGCAGTACTGGAAAGAGGCTTGGAAACCTCTGAGATACCATTACCATTAGCCCTAATGTCCTTTTAAAATGGAAAGAGCATCAGAGCCCACACACAGAGACGGCTGTGCATGCTGCTGATGCTGTTTGCGTAATACAGCCTCATCGTCATCATATCCTTCCAAGGTCACTTGGCCTGTCCCCTTCCTGTAGTCACAGACACATTAGAAATTAGCCTCTTAGCAAAACAGGCACTTTTCTGAAGCTGATGAGCGGATGTCGAGCATTTTACCCTCCGTTCCCAGCGTTCCCAGTGTGTATTTAGCTATTTCTAGCTGTGCAGTCATGATAAAATATCTGAGGTTAATGTTTTGATTTTTCACAAATGTGCTTTGAGGATGCACACACACTCTCACACACACATTTTCTAATGACTCTAACCTAACAGAAACAAATGGAAATGATGACCTTTTTTGCTAATACTGTAATTTCCAGAGAGTCGGGGTTTTCTTTGCACATGTATGAGGACATGAAGCTCAACAGCGTTTGTGACAGTGACATTAGCTACTTGGTGATTTTTTCCCGTTGTACCTCAAAGGTCGCTTTGTCTCATCAGACCAAAAAGGCATGCGGTGTTAAACACTGCATCGTCAAACGTCACAGCCCGACTGAAGCTGATAATTGCTCAGACATCAGATTGGAGGTGGTTGACTTTGCTGAAGACTTAATGAGCGTATGAAAGGAAATGGGGAAGTTGGCAGTGCTGTGAATAGCTGAGGACTAAGTCCAGCTCAGGAGGCTTGATTAGAAAAATTAACTTTGAGGTAATGTCTTCTACAGTGTCCAATCAAAATCATCAGCGGCAAATGCGTTTGAGGTGTTTGATTCTGGCATGTTGGGGGGCACTCGGCATGATACACTAGTAATGGCAATTAAACCGCTGCAGTCATGACATCAACATCATTTCTGGATACACGCTGGGCATGAATGCGTGCCTCAGAGATGAGAATTGCTCACTCACAAACTTGCTGTAAACTCGAAAGCACCCGCTGATATCATTTAGCTGATTACTGTTGTGCTTTTGACAAATCATCCCATTATGTGACACAGAGCAGAATGGGCTCGGCTCAAAATACAAACCAAACAATGTTGTACTTAAAACTCAATGTCTACATTCAACTCAAGATCACATTTTCCAACAATCAAATCAGTTTGGTGCACTGCCGTGTTTCATTAAGAGAAAAGAGAGAAGCCAAAGGCCTTTAGAGAGCAGTTACTGTATAGTATAAGGAGACAGAGTAAGACATAATATGACAGGATCAGGCTCAGAACATGGGCAGATTATAAGACATTGGGCCCCTTAGCCCCACCACCTCTCCTCTTAGGAGCAAAATACACAGACTTTGAGGTAGTTTTAATCTCTTTTTTCATTTGTTTTGCATCTCTTTGTTGTCGGTACACATCTTTTTGTGCTTTTATGTCTCATTGTAGCCAATTTGTGTCTCTCTGAGGTACATTTTTGTCTTTTCTGATCATTCTGTGTCTCCTTGTAGTCATCTTGTATCTCTTTGTAGTTCCTTAGCATGTCTTTGTTGTCATTTGTGTATCTTTGTAGTTCCTTTGCATCTCTTTGAAGTCATGTTGTGTTTCTTCAAGGTATGTTTGTGTTTCTTTGTAGTTGTTTTGTGCCTCTTTGTAGATCCATTAAATCTCTTTGAAGTCATGTTGTGTCTCTTTGAGGTATACTTTTTGTCATTTTTTGTCTCTCTGCAGTTCCATTGCATTTTCTTGTGGTTGTTTTGTGTCTCTTTTAGTTCATTCTGTGTCTCCTTGTAGTCACCTTGTGTCTCTTTGTAGTTTATTTGCATCTCTCTGTAGGTGTCTTTGTATTTTTGAAGTCATTTCTTGTCTCTTGACGTATATTTGTGTCTTCTTTGGTCATTGTGAGTCTCTTTGTAGTTCCTTTGCATGTCTTTGTTGTCGTTTGTGTATCTTTGCAGTACCTTTGCATCTGTTTGTAGTCTTTTTCTTTTCATTTTGTGTCTTTTTGTAGTTCCTTTGCATTTCCTTGTGGCTATTTTGTGTCTCTTTGTAGTTCTATTGCATCTCTCTGTGGTAATTTTAAGGTATATTTGTGTCTTTTTGATCATTCTTTGTCTCCGTGTAGTCGTGTTGTGTCTCTTTGTAGTTCCTTTGGATCACCTTGTGGTTGTTCTGTTCCTTTTTCTTTCTAGTTCCACTGCATCTCTTTGAAGTATTTTGTGTCTCTTTGAGATATATTTTTGTCTTCTTTTCTGGTAATTTTCTGTCTCTTTACAGTTGCTTTGCATCTCCTTGTGGATATTTTGTGTCTCTTTGAGTTCATTTTGTGTCTCTTTGAGTTCATTTTGTGTCTCTTTGAGGTTGGTAAGTGCTTGTCTGACATTTGAAGGTGATCAGGGGCTCCTGACATTTTGGCCCCTGGGCCTGCATTCAGTAGGTCCGTTTAATTATCCATCCATGGGTTCAGATGTCCCAGTAAGTGTCACAGGTCCACCAACATTTTCTGAAGAGAGCTCAAACTATGTACGTCATTTGGACTTGAACTGGTGAAGTAAGTCTCAGACTGAATGCTTCTTTCACCCCCTCTCTCGACGAATGTGATTCATCTCTGACGTTAATTTGCATGTCCTTTTATTCCCTCCTAGGTGCTGCATTCATTAGGCAGCACAGAATACTCACCTCGAAATAAGTAATACACAGAGGGAAATAATTATTGTGATTATGCATAATCTTTGCCCGCACAGTTGTTTTTCTTTTCCAATTAAACAAAATTTATATTCGGAAAATGCTTTGAATAACAAGGCGGGTGGTGCCACTGCTCTCGCTGCACCTCCACTGCTGTTTGGCGAGGAAAGCTGTGTACGAACTGTGCTACAGGCTGCAATAGTGGATTGTTTTTCCACAGACCATTTATAATATGGGACATTTTTCCCCATACTGATGCTAAGCCTTGGCACAAACCCAGTGAGTTTACGTTCCATTTGTACAGGGATTTATAGAAGGAGCTCTGTCGAGAGAAGAAATGACTGTTTTTCTGGAAAGGGAAACAATTGGATAGTTTATCTCTCTGGTTGGTGAATAAAACATAATGTAGCTGCTGAAATAACATCATGATGAGTTGTATTTTTGTTCACTGCTTGTCAGAGTATACATTTTAATAATGTAGAAGGTTTGGATCAGCAGCAAGAGGGCACAAAACTTGACCTCTAATCCTATCACCCTGTACACCACAGGCTGCTGCGATGCACTATGACCTCACCATGCAGCTAAAGATATAGCTAATAAAGTAGGTTGTAGCTTAGAATACAGGAAATGGCAATATAGCATGATTAATATAGTAAATTATGCTAACTAATGTCATTAACATTGTTTATTGTCCCAGATTGATAATGAAACTTTGAAGCTGGTGTTGCTCCAATATCACTTCATGTTCTCTGCTGATGAAGAGGTGTATGATTAACACCAAAATCAGCTCCTGTACGGCTTCCCTGGCTGTCTGTGGTTGCCGTGGTCACAGGTGGCAGGTTAGGAGGTGGTGGCGGCACCCACTCTGTGTTCATGCTTTCCAGCCTTTTTCTTGTGTTTGATTGCCTGGTTTTTGACTCTGTGTGGATTTATGGACTTTGCTTTTTGTGTGATTCCCCTGAACAGATTCTTCTGCAATCGCTGGCTGCCTTCATGTGTATGACCCCTGACCTCCTAAGTAAGGATTAGGATTTGATAAACTGTTCTTTGTGTTTGAAGTTTTTCTCTGCTACTGAGTCCCAGTTTTGTACTAAATTGGTAAAGTTTTTATTTCTCTTCCTGCAGCTTTAATGTTTTAGTTTACTCCTTCCACTCTCACAGCGAGGCAGCTGTTTGCAGCAAAAAAATGTACCTGCACAGCATCAAACAGCAGCGGGGCAACATTAACAACTAGGTAGAGAACATTTAGGGAGCTATTGTGAAACTAGTGGAGCATTTAGCAACTTGAGAGCCAAATATTTCAATCAGGAGTTACTTGAGACCAAAACAGAGCTAAAAGAGAATGAACTGGACTTACAATAGACAGGCTGCTAAAGTTGCCTCATATCTGCTGGATCTGTGAATAGTAGGGCTGTACCGGATTCACCTGATGTAGAGTTTGAGAGTTTGAACTGGTTTCAGTGGGATGTTCAGGATGACAGTGATGTTCACGTAATATACTAAACAAGTTAGCCCTCCAAGGTAATGCATGCAAACTACACTAACAACAGGACAGAAACGTGCTGCAACATTTTTTCTGACACTAGATATCAAACACAAGACAGAGACTGTATCATATCAACGTTGCTGTGAGCTGTAAATTCACCACCTTTAAGCAGAGGGCAGAAGATAATGTTATCTGCAGCTGCCTCCATCTCAATCAGACTCACCCTGGGTCTGGGTCTGCAGCTGCCTGTACTGGAAAGCACAACCCGGTCTCACTCTGAAGTCGTCGAAATCTAGCGCTTGGAATGACTTGCAGCATCAGACACTGACGAAAAAGCCATCCTTTAACATCGGCATGAAAAGTGGCCGGCCACCTTGATAATTCAATGGCGGCGTCAGGGGGAAATGCGGTGGGACATAATTGAAAGTTAAGGTGACAAAGCCCAACTAGGCCAGGTGAGAGCAGTGGATAGGTCCGAGTGAGCAGCGTTCGCGTCCTGTAAGATTATAAAGCCAAACCCTGTATTTTTCCTAAACCTAACCACGTGTTTTTGTTGTTGAAGGCAAAAAAAGTCAATTCGCAGTGTTTTACCAACATAGTGCGTTCATTTCGAAAGAGAAGGAGTAGACGGTAAATTTCCTGTGAAAACGTAAGCGTATTTTGGAAGAAGGCAATGCATGTAAGAGGCAGAAGTTGACATGGTGTCCCAGAACATTAACAGCCAACGCACCCAGGGTACCTTTCACATTGAATCTGGACGTGGAAGGTTGGAACAAGAATGTATTGGAAAGCGAGGAGTCCTCTCTCTGGACTGACAGAAAAATGAATATAGTATGCTTGATTCTCAGTTGAATGGAGGGTCTCAAACTAACAATTCGAATCTTCTACATTCAGGGGACAGCTCTTGTAAATAGGCAACTGTTTACTAACAAATTCGCCATATCAACTTAAAGGGTCATAATGTGTCAGTGCTGTATTTACAGCTTGTTTCTGCTGCCCCCAAGTGGCAAAAAATGAACTGTTGCAGCTTTAAAATACGAGATATGGCAACATCTTAAGTTAATTGAATACATAGTTTGGATATTTTCAATGTGCCCAGCTGCTGCAGCGTTAAGTATGCCAGTGTTGGCTGAATCACAGATTACTTGTTTACAATAAATATATTTAGTCAGATTGGTAAAACCCAGTCATATTAAAATGTTAAGCTGCAGCTGCACATCCAGAATGAAAACTGCTCACTGTGACAATGAAGCCCACCTGTTTATGATTAGACAGCACGACAGAATCTCTGAAGTATTACGGTTCTTTAAGGTTTATATCATTCTCAAGGTTAGCTTAAGGCAAAGCAGAGGCACAGGCAGGAATATCAATAGTGTCTATATTACTTAGCACCCTGCAGAGAGAGAAATCAAAACATCACAGCAGTGTAGCACCGAACCTAACGTATGAAAGCTGTGGATTGTGGTAACCTGAATCACCTGTTTCCCACAGGACAGTGTTTCCCGTCCAGTCCTGCAGGTGGGATGTAAACAGCTCTTACAATTTTAGGAGATAGAGCAGAGAGGAAATGTTAAATGATGGACTGATTTGCAGACGGAGAGAGAGGGAGGCAGAAAAAGAGGGCAGAGTGACATAAGAGTTGGGGGGGGGGGGGGGGGGTGAGTAAGGAAGGAGGAGAGTGATGAGTTCAATTTAATCTTCCTCTGCGCCGAGTTGTGTGGTCCATGACAAATCGAGCCGGTGTTTCCACCTGAGTTGGCCTTGCTGTCTGCCACGCCTCACAGCACATCAGGCCCAACATAACCTCATGCTGTCCCTCTGCTCCCTGCTACCTGCCGCTCCAGCTGGCCTGATGGAAGTAATAGATCTGTACGACACAGTGTTAAAGCCCAATCTGCATGTAGAGGAGCTGCAATTAAATCCTGCTTCAACAATGAATTACTCCGGCAACTTCATGGAGAGACTTCAGTTTCAAGTTTTCTGAAACGTTATATTTAAATATGCAAAAGTGGCTTTATCTACTTATATATGAACTGATTTTGCATACATTTCCAGAACAGAAATCTGAACACTGGATAAAGCCAGGTTCAAAATTGTTGTTTAATTTTGTCGTGATATCTGTCAGGAATCAGTTCAGAAAGGGCCAAGATGCAGAGCAGCAGATGAAAGCAGATGAAAAACAACCAGAATGGGCAGGTAACAGAAAGTCCAAATGACAGAGGAACCAAAGCCAACCAGGATAATACAATGAACTCAGGTAAAAAATAGAGCACAAGACACCAGGCAGGAAGCAGAGCAGGGAACAACACCAAAAACACAAGACTGAGCACAGGAATGAATGCAAGAACAAAGGGAAACACACAGTTACATATACACAGAAAACTAATCACAACAATGACTCACAGCTGAGGTAGGAGGACACGGGCTAAAGAAGGGAAATGGGGATTGGCTGACAAAAAGGGTGTGGAGGGGAACACTAGGGTGGAGCTAACAAGACTAATTCAGAACAGGTGTGAGGGGAAGACTCTGGGAACAGGGAAGGACTAACGAGACAAGTGTGACAGAAAACAGGCGGGAAAACACACAAAGACAGGAAGTAAAACCAGACATGACACACGAGGAGAGAACCTACAAAATAAAACAGGAAACGAGGAGCACAAACAGAAAGCTCCAAAGTAAAGAACACAGGATAACAGAATATAAACAAAAACCCAGGATCATGACAATATTAGAGTCTAAGGTTTTTAGGAGAGAGGAGACATATTAGCATCCATTTTGTTTTTGAGAGCAGGTGCTTTATATATGAACTGAGTACAGATAGATATTTCCATAGCATGGATCCACACTTCCTGCCACTCCAGGTCATCAATAGTGATGACCAAATCCTTCCCAGGCTTGCTTAGTAGCTTGGGAAGGTAAAGATGAGCTGGAATTTAGGGCTCTATAGGATACACTAATACCTTGTCTAGATACCTGTACAGACAACACCCTCTCTACATGTGAAGGGGTACTATTGATTGTTAATGTGGTATCTTCAGTGATGAAATGTCTGATTTGTAAATATCTAAAAAGCTCACTCTTCAGTGAGCCGTATCGCTAATATCGCTAAGGATAATAAGATCTGGCTACTGAATGGCCCCTGGCTGTACCATGCTTTAACACTACAGGTGAATAAGGTAAGGTAAGGTATTTTTTTGTATTATAAGCTGTCTGAAATTGTATCTTTAACTATGCAATGAGCCAGTCCCCAGAGCCGATGCCTGCTCCTGTCTGCTGCCCGGCATGAAATGCACCTTGCCCTGATGCCAGTCCCTGCAGGTGGTGGGCTCACAGACCGGCGGTTCCATGTTATTAATTCAGGCTGAGCTCGACCGGGCCGCTTGGTCCAAGGCCTAGCCAAAACAGCTACTTGGCTTCGGATAAGCAGTTAAAAATGGATGGATGGATGGTTACGCAATGAGGCATGGTCTGATCATACATGCGCTTTTGCATACATTTTTAGAAGTGAAATCTGAATTTAAAATAAACACCAAAGTATAGGTTTTGGATGTTTTCTTTCCACTAGTCTGAAGGACGACATAATAGCCCAAAATCTAAAAATTGACCACTGCCTTTCAGAGTTTGGTATTGATTACATCCTGGTTTCCATGACTGAAGCGTTTGACTGAATCAAGGACCATTCAGCTGCCAGGTCTCATGTCTAGAAGACCACAGCTGAAGCCAAATTGAATGACTGAATGACAGCAGGGTAATGATATGTCATCACTTGTCACCCCGCTGCCATTATGACGACCAGTGAAGCCTGTGAGTTTTGATATCCGTCTACCTGTGAAGGCCGGCCTCTTATCTCACAGAACCAGAGGCAGGCAGTGGCTTCCTATGATACAGAGAGCAGAGCAGAGAGACACAGAGGAAGAGATAGGGCGAGAGAGCGAATGAAACCATTAGAAGTGCACCTCCCGGCACTATCCGCACTGCAATCAATGCGGATATAGTACCCACAATCCCCCACTCACTCGGAGACATCCCGTCCCACAACACCGACTGGCACTGACGGAGCAGTAGAGTATAGAGCTGCCTCTGAAATGACAGCTTAACTACAGGGAAGGATAAGAAAGGCCTTTTGCCTTTGTCTTTTTTATCTCTGCCTTTCTTTATGCGCTGCTCCTAATTTCTGTGACACTAATAGAGAGGGAAAGTGTAAAATGTTGGCTACATTTGGAGGTCTTTACTTGAGGATTTCTTGCTCAAATGCTCTCTCAGTGAATGTGCGCATTTTGAAGAGCATTGGTTAAATCAGCAAATAAACGAGAGCAGAGGACTGGGATCTCTCTTTGATCATCAACTATTCATAAACTCTGCATACAAAATGCATAAAAACAGCTTTTTTTTTGCAAAGCGTACTCGCTGTTTCTGGATGGATTTCATTTAGCACTGAAAACACAACAGCACAGAAGTGAAAGATCAATACTCTTGTCTTTGAGAGTGAGTGAACAATCCCAGTCTGGTTGAAAGCTTGGTGACAGAGGTTGCAGAGGCTTTGTCATGGTTTTGTGATCCTTGTGTTTTGGTGTGTGTGTGCATGCTTATCAGCCTGTATGATAAGCATGCACACACAGCTTGTAGCTGCCGATCTAATCTCTCCTGTTTTCACTGAAACTCGCAGCAGAAACACTGACAGGCAGTCTGCATCCACTCCAGCCTGGGGCGAGTATGAAAAATTAAAGATCCATGTTTTTCTGCTCCTCCTCCAACACTGCCGCAGTTACAACTCCCTGCATTTTAACAACTCCATTAACGCTATGTCATCTCTGCACGGCCTATAATATAGGGTTGCCTGATCATAAAGTATGAAACAACATTGTAAATATCTAATTTCCAAAAGTCTCCAGAGCTTTAAATAAACAATCAACTCACAACAGTAAGAGCAGCCATGTGAACATATTACTGCAATTATTACAGACTGTTCAGTTTCCAATGAAGTCTGCAAATTGCATAACAAAAGATTACAAAGAGTTCAATCTTTAATGGAAGTGTGCTGTAAAGCCTTTTTTCTAAGCATTGAAAAAAAGAGCCCTCAGCCATTAGAAAGATGAGGAGGACTGAGATATTGCCAACAAAAGTCTTTTCTGTGCTATGAGGGAAGAATTGGACAACTATCTTTGTGTATTTCATTCATGTGAGGAGAGAGTTTAAAGGGCACAGATGTTTGAAACCATTGTCTCAACTGCTATTGTGCTGTAATACTCCACATATTTACTATTTTAACTTCAAAACCCAAAGTCCACAATCTATTTAAAAAGGATTCACCCTCAAATATGACTGCAGACACTCACAATACTCATGATGCACTTGATCATTAAATAAAAGCATATAGATAACAGGACCGTCACGGTGAAGAGGGAGCTGAGCTGCAAGGCGAAGCTTTCGATATGCGGGTCCATCTCTGTCCCAACCCTCACCTATGGTCATGAGCTCTGGGTAGTGCCCAAAAGAATGAGATTGTGGACACAAGTGGCCGAAATGAGTTTCCTCCGTGGGGTGGCTGGGCTCAGCCTTAGAGATAGGGACCTTTGGAGGGAGCTCGGAGTAGAGCCGCTGCTCCTTCACGTGGAAAAGGGTCAGTTGAGGTGGTTCGGGCATCTGATCAGGATGCCTCCTGGGCGCCTTCTGTTAGAGGTGTTCCGGGCATGTAGGAGGCCCCGGGGCAGACCCAGAACATGCTGGAGGGATTACATATCTCGTCAGGCCTGGGAATGCCTTGGGGTCTCCCAGGAGGAGCTGGAAGGCGTTGCTAAGGAGAGGGACGTCTGAGGTGCTTTGCTTGGCCTGCTACCCCCACGACCCGGCCCTGGATAAGTGGATGAAAATGGATAGATGGATAGATGGATGGATGACAAGCTTCTGCTTCAGAAATGACTAAAACATCTTCAGAAATTATATTAATTCATTAGGTATTTCCCAGGATGCCCTCCACTTACATGAAATATCTAAAGAATCCTTTCTTTAGCCATCCTTTGCAGGCCACAAGAATAAGAGCTTCAGAAACAGCACATTAGTTGGACCTTGTGTCGAGAAATATTCAGTCAAACTGCTATTAGATAATGAACCTTCAACCCAAGCCAGTATTCATATCTTAATAATGAATGCAATGATTTTTTTTTTTTTAAAACCATTCATATTTGTCATCGTGTCCATTTCACTGAGTCTATGCACAGTAATGGCTGCGTCTGCCTCTTGTGCATTATGACAGAATATATTCAACCCTGGACTGTAATCGCAGTACACTTTGGGGCAGTGCAAGTACCCCTCGATATTTTGAAAGTATCAAATTGTCTGTCCCCAATAACATATTGATTCTGACAATTTTTTTGCTTTGATAATATGCATAAAATTTTACATTTATTTCCAGCACAAGAGAGAGAGTTGCCCATCCTGTTGAGACTGCAAAGCATAGGTTACGCAAGCTTCCTGTCTTCTAAACTCTCCATCTCGTCTTGCCAAGATAAAGTAAGTCATAAAAAAAATTCCATTGTCACTCTTGCAGAGTGCTGAAGATGGACCTTCTCTGGAGTAGGTCCAAACGCCCACCCTCAAGCAGGTAGAGGTGACGCCTCGCCAACTGCAGCCAACCCCAACTCCCTTTCTCCCCCCACAAAAAAGCGTGTGTGTCGAGACTCTCCTCACCTCTGTCTGCAGGAGACCAGAGAGAAAGGCGTTTTTAAAAGTCTCTGTGTGTTCAGCTCTCAGTACTTTAGTAGCTTCTAACTTTCTCTAAGTTTCTCTCCTGCGTCCTGTTTTTACTTCAGATATCTGCTTTATTTTACTGTTTCATGTTTGCTACCAGCCATGTTTGAAGTTGTGTGAAGTTGCTGCTTAAAAACTCAACATTTCCTTATTTTCTTTGTTTCACAATAAAAGTTTACACATAACAAAATAACAGGGAATGTTTATTGTGAAGAATCTACAGGAAATGAAATGTGTTTATCACTGAATTAGTGGAACTTTGTTAGCTGCTGCTCTTCGATAAAGACAAGTCTAATGATATGGCAGGGAGGAAAGTGAAAGCAGAAACAGCCACAGTGAGATGTTGATGAAGAGCTGCAGACAACAGGCTCTTACTGCACCTCTGCAAACAGCTCACTTCTAACAGGTAAACTTCTTTTACCTGCCCTGCTGTGGAAAAACACATGCAGCAAAAATAACAGGGGACTTTAGCTGTGGATCAGCCCGCTGCTTTTAACGTCATCACTCAAGACAAGCCATCACTAGTTTAAGACACACCTTCAAGAAGGTAGCTGTAATGGAAATGCAGATCCCTGCTGTGCTGGGCTGACGACCCAAACCAAACCAAACCAAACCAAACCAAACCAGCCCATGATTGTTGAAAAGGGGCAACAGTGTGTGCACCTCTCCTGTGTGTCCCTCAGTCATATACTGGCTCCTGAAAATGGCACTCAGTCATTGAAACTTTGAGAACGCCTGATCTAATGCTTGAAAATAGTCATTTTAGGTTTTTCCAAGACTGGACTTCTCCCAGATCCCTCTTTCGGATAGGTTAGCAGAAGCTGTATATGGCGTGATTACAGCCCTGATTAAACCACACTCAAGACCCCAAACTGACGTAATGACTTATTTTCTATAGCTGACCTCTTAAACCTTCATTTAATCACATCAAAAACCATATTTATATATAAAATGTGACAATAATGCAACATGTGTTCCTGAGCTGTTTAAAGGAGCTCACAGTGTCCTGGACCCCAAAGAGAGCATTGGGATTAACATGGATCCCTGCTTTGTCTTATAATCAGCATACTGTTGTCATTATAGAGCCAACCAATATAGTGAGAGTACTATAGTGAGTTAGTTCTTTAACAGACCATCTTTCCTTGTACATCAGGAACAACTTGCGCTGAGAAATACATTAATGTTATATCACCAGTTTGATTTTATCCTGCACAACTGAGTGACATGATTTCCAGCATGTCAAATTGAGTCTATTTCCTCCTGTAAAAATTATAGGCTAACCTGCACGAAGCAGAGGTGTCACAGTCTTTGAGTATTACTTCACACAGTGGGAGACGGAGCAGCTCTGAAGGCATACAAACGCCTACTCCTCTCACAACATAAATTGTTAGTGATTTGGCAGAAACCCCCCCACAGTAACTGGCCAGAAGCCGACGGTGCTGCAGCTTGTCTTTACAGGTTTTCCACACATATATAGTGACAGAGATACAGTACACGAGAATCAGCAGTCAAAACAGGAGTGCGGATCAGTCACGAGGGCCCAGCAGTAAAGAATGATGTACTATTGGAGAAGGGAAGGTTGCTGGCTTGCCCGAGCTAAATAAATAATCTCTGGGCTGCAGAATTGGAGGAGTGTGGGAGGAGGTCTGCAGGGAGCATGGAAACAGTGATTAGTAAAAGCGGATCCACTTATAGAAAATCCACCTTCATTATTTTTCCAGACTTCTGTGATAACTGATCCACGTGTTATTGTGCTCCCTTGTTACCACACCTTTCTAATAACATTATGTAATAGTGAACATTGCACGTGACAGCGCGCCATTATGCTGATGGATTAGCATCTTTTAAAGGGGTGCATAGTGGCTTAACACAGATGAATACTTTGAATACAAAACACGGCTCATAAAATATGCATATTTTATAAGGCTTTTCTTATTCTCTCCATGTACAGTTTCAGCTCACATTTCACTGAACAAGTGCAGAGTGTGAAAACTAATCATTTCCCATCACTGAATTCACAGTTTAGACTGGTTTTATGAAGCCGTCTCTTGAAAGTGATTCAATGCTAAATACTTGAAACATGAGGACTAGTGAGATGAGGAGGAGTGTTTTTTCTAAATCTTGTTTTAGCTCCATTTTATTAAGCTAGATACATAAAGCAGGTCAGTGGCAGATCTTGCTACAGGCAACACAGGCGCTCACCTAGAGTGTTGTTGTGTTGTAGGTCGTAGTAGCTGAGGTGTTTCAGACTGGAGGTTTGAGGACGTGTTGTTTGCAGTGGGAAGAGTTTTAGTCCAACTACATGCAGCAACAGTGTTCTTGTCTTCTTGGAATATTTAGCTGCTAAAGTCAGCATTTCCAACTAGCTTTCCACTCTGTGACGTGTCCTTGCAGTGCAACGACTACTAAAATGAGTCAGCTGATGTGACTGTTGTATCTCAAGTCAGTAGTGACATAATAACAAAAGTAACGCTGGTTTCGGAGTAACTGTAATATTATTATTGAAATTTGATTAGAAAATAGTTACACTACTTGTTACTGGAGAAAGTAATATTATTACTGTAACACATTACTGGTAACACTTTACTCAAAAAAGCAAAAATCTGGTCTGATCCAAAGAGAACACTTGGGAAAACGGCTAGAAAACAAACTCTAAACAACTGAAAATGAACTGCTAACAAACAAAGGGCAGCACAAGGACTAACTACACGAGGGAGGAGGGGTAATGAAGGACAGGTGAAACCAATCAGGGCAGGTAATCACACAGGGGCGGGAAGTTAAGTACCTGAAATGAGAGACAAGGGTGAGTATCAAAATAAAACAGGAAATACTGTAAAAAAAAAACCCCGAGAACAAGGAAAACATGACCTTAATGAGGAACTCGGGGGGGGACTTGCAGCGTCAAACACTCATGAACAAAGCCGTCCCTTCATGTCGGCATGATACATGGCAGGTCGCCGTTATAGTTTAATGGATGGCGTCTGGGGAAATGCGGTAGGGCAAGAACAAAAGTTAAGGTGACGAATGTCCAAGTGGGGCAGGCAGGACGGGTGGTGGATGGATCCAACAAGCACTGACTTTCACCTGTAGAGCGGTGTTCATGTCCCGTGAGATTATAAAGCCAAATCCTGTTTTTTCCCTAAACCTGACCACGTGTTTTTGTTGCCTAAACCCAACCATGTGTGTGAATAAAAAAAAACCATCAATGCATTTATTTTGAAAGACACTGATTGTAAACAGTAATTTCCTGTGAAAATGGAAGTGTATTTTGAAAGAAGACAATGCATGAAACAGGCAGAGCTTGACGCAGCATCCCAGAACATCAACACCCAAGGTACCTTGCACGTCACATGTGGACGTGAATAATCCATGACCAAACGTCGACATGTGACGAGGTCGAAGTGAGAATGTGTTGTTCACTCCGTCCTCATGCTCATGTGTAAAAACACAAGCAGAGCTCTGTTAATTGGAGAACCTGCTGACTCTTAAATAGGCCACTGAATAAAAGGGGCTCTGGGGGCATCTTTACTTGAGCCAGGGCAACGACCTGTCGCATTAAGTCACCAGTCAAGTCCCGGCTGAACCGAAAAGCCCTCCATTTCTCCAGCTGTGCAGCAGTAAGCGTACATGCCCCCTTTTTTGCTGAATCTTGTCTCTCGCTCTCCACTTTCTCACATGCACATCGCTGTTACATCACTCTGCACAAGCCCTGTAACCTGTTCATGTATCATATAGCAGCAGGGGAGCACGAGGGAAGCAGGGGGAGCTTTAATGAGCAGCCTTTGTAAGGGAAGGGCTCTTTCTAATAACCTGCTGTTCACATCCAAATGACCAATGACAGTGCAGTGTGACTCTTCTTACATTCCTCTACACACAGAGGGCCAGGCTGCTCATAATAAAAGTATACAATATGTCATTTTCTTTTGACTGCAGGCTGAATTGTATGTTGTGGAATTGTGCCTGTAATGATTTTATAACATGTCCAGGAGGTATTCTCTCTCAAAGGTCACCATGAGCTATATATGGCGCACTGGCTCCTGCTGGGACATTATGTGAAGCTGTTTCCAATGAAGCAGGCATCACAAACTAATCGATACAATTCCCATCAACTCTGAGGGCGATGGCAGGAATTCTCCAAGGTGCTGAAAAGTGTCCCCGAGCTCATCCGGGGGACGGAACAACGGGACACACCCGCTGGAGCCCATTGGTACGACGTCACGCGCAGAAACTACCCGAGCGAGTAAGGTAAATGAATTACAGATGAGAGGAGGAGGAGGAGGAGGAGGAGAGATAGAAAGCTGAGGATGCAGGTTTGGTCCACAACACACAACCTCGCCACTCGCACCACACAGCAGGAGCGGCTGCACCTCGGAGAAACACAACTTCCAGTGGTCTCATCAGCTGACGACGAGGAGATGCGTCCGCAAAAGCTTTGATTCGACTCCCCCTTTTTTTTTTTGCATCCTCCTCCTCCTCCTCCTCCTCATCCTCCTCTTCCTCCTCCTCCCATCTCTAGCGAGGAGCATCCCGCACACTGATTTCACTCGGGCAGGCAGACAGGCGGATTGACACAAGCCAGACACGATGCGTGGATATCCCCGACATGGGACAGCCGTGGGATTTATAGTGCTGCTGAACGCGCTGCTGCTCGCGACGCAGGCTGCAGAAGGAGTCTTAACGGACCATCTTTTGGTTCAGTTGCACGAGGACGCACAGGATGGGGCGCACCAACTTGCAACACAACATGGGTTCCAGAGTGCCCGAAAGGTAGGGATGCTCGGGTAGAGAGGGATGCTCGGGGAAAACTGTCACGCATTAGGGTTTTTTTTCCTCTTGAGAAAAAACTTTAATGAATTATTTATTATTGCAAATCAAAAAATAATCAGATTACCTGCTAAACCATAAACACATGAGGCAATGTAGTCCAGCATACTGTGGTTAGCAGCAAAAGCAGCCCAGTGGGGAACATACTGAGAGGTTTCCCGTGGTTTTATTTTGGTTTGACTTCATTGCACTTTTGCTTAATTTGATGACGTCATTGCTAGTCAAATGCAGGCCTTGGTGAGGAGGTTGCCCACTGGCCTGTGGCCCAGGGGACACAAAGCTACCAAGGCCTAATTCAGTTATGTTTCCAAGCACATTCAGCGCCCTGTAAACCAAAATATGTTTGGTTTGGTGAAAGATGTGTCTGACAACATGAAGTTGAGATGTAATCTGATTAAATTCCATTAATAAATGAGGACAATCTTGTTTATTTACACTGAATTACTTTGACTACCTGCTTTGTTAACATGAAATAATGCAACATTTACAAAACAAAAACAAACCTGTCTCCACACCTCACACACATGCAGGTATTCAGATGACATATCGTGACACACATGGCCTTCCCCTGCAGACATGACATTTCACTCACCTGTGTCTCATTAGATAGCTTGACAAATGCAGCGCGCATCACAACATGTCAAAAGACGCATAACAAGGCATTTATGGCAGACCAATCGAAATAATACCCTGACAGTGTGTGTGCCTTGTCACATGTCAAAATAAATGTGTGGGTGAAATTGGCCGGAGCCTTAGCCAGTGAAGCGTAGCGGTGAACAGAGGGGTGTCTGTGCTGCTCTGAATGAGGGATTTTCTTTCTTTCTTTTTTTACCTCCACAATAAAAAAACCTTGTTTCAGTCTGTAACTCATCACAATGTGATATCTGTGTGGTGGGTGTGCAGCATCACCAGTCCTGTTTGCTAGTTCCCTTTCCTTGTAGGCACTAGATCACCCCCCCCCACCCCATCTCCTGCCTCCCAGGTTATGTAATCTGCAGCTATATTTGTCTTAATGGGATATGCATCATTAAACAATGTCTGTGTCGTTGGAATTATCTTCTATTGTTGCTTAATTAACTAGACCGGGACACAAAACCGAGATACACATACAAATGTGAGCACAAAGAGAGATAAAAGACAGAGGAAGAGATCTGCCATCAGCAAACATTCACAAAACCTTAATTACTAAAAGAGCATCCAGTAGATGTGCAGTATTTGCTTTTTTGTTATTTGCATCACGGGCATGAGCTTTCTTCTATTCTTTGGGCAACAATGGGAGAATTAAAGAGCAGTGGAAGATAAGAATAATCCTCGTCCTTCCATGAGAATTTCATTTTCACATTAGATCTGACAGGCGCATCTGAAAGCGTTTATTTTGAGGATTGACCCGTACCCTGGCTGTTACTAAAGCATAAGGGGGTCTTTAATCTGTGCACAGCGCTGGAGGGAAAGCTCTGGATGATGCATCTCATTTCCCTGCCCTTGTGATTTATTATGGTTGATTCCAGCACTGTTCTCTAGTGCCTTAAAATAGACCCGAGGTGAAAGCCAGGGAATCAGCGCTCTTGTTCCCACCTGGAGGATGACCTGCTCTCCTTCACCTTCATTTATAATCTACTGTATGCATGTGCAGTTCTCACTTTCTGATTACTGCCTCTGTGTTTGTTCTCATCTCTGCATCTTTGTCCCTTTTTTTTTTTTTTTACCCAGCTTCCCTTTGGAGAGGGGCTCTTTCACTTCTATCCTCAGGACACTTCAAAGAGGCGGAGCAAACGCAGTGCCCGCAGCAGACAGCGGCTCCAAAAAGACCGCAGGGTAAGCAGACACACACGGAGATGCACACTGAGGAGAGCACACTGTGTGTTTACTGTACGCATGTGCCTAGAAGAGCACGGCTCCCCACTCACTTTGCATGACAATGGTTGTTTTGAGGCTAGTGTCCATGTGGAATACAACAGTGCAAAATCAGGGCTTTAGCAGCACAGTAAGAAAGCTGGATGCGCCTAGCTTGCAACAGCCCACATATTTATTATTACAGCCTCTGATAGGCATCAACAGAGAAGGTACAGAGCAAACAGGATATCAAAAGCCACCAGATGAAAACAGAAGTTGCTGTAATAAGAAGCCAACATCATGAGGACAGACATATAGCCAGGAAATTGAAATAAGAACATATTCTGAGGGCGATATAATTAAAATTCAAAAGCAGGGAGAGACTGTAATGAAGAAATCATCGATTTGTCACGCTGATATTGATGCACATTAATGAAATTCTGAGTACAGAGTGTGAACTGTGTGTTTTCAGTATTTTGAAAATGTTACGGTGTGCAGATGATGATGATGATGCTGGTCCCCAGTCAGTGTCTTATGACTCTAGCTCACATTATAGCTACTATCATGTTGAAGTCAAGTTTGGACTGGTGTTGCAAATTAGTGTTTCTCTACAAACATTAAACACACTACATCTGGCTCTTGTGCATAGGCCTAAATAAACAGTTCTTATGCTACTGTGATGTCCATATCAAATGAAATCAGCTGTAACATAACTATAACACTGACTGACGTCAGATGTCGTGCTAGTAGTTATACCAGGAAATCATTTTCCCTGTCCTCACAATGTTGATAAAAGGAATAAGGTTGTCAAAATTATCAATACTTTTTTGATACCATGTGTCTAAAACAATACGATCTTCATTAATTATACATTTGACAGTATCGAAATTACCAAAGCTTTTAAAAAAAATAAATAAAAATAGCAGGTTTACGATTAGATTTTCGACCCAGGGCTGCACAGATGAAACAGCAGGGAGGAAAATGAGCTGGACCTGTGGCTGTTAGGGCACCCCTCCAGCAACCAACCCACCACGTGACTGGAGGTGTGTATTCAGTAGGTTTTTCTGGAGGAGCACTGTGTGCAGGTTGTTAATAAAAAAAGAAGATATTATCCTGTTTTATGTGTTTATGAGCTTGTTTTCTTTTTGCTGTACTATTGGAAAATGTACTGTGTTTCGTTTTTTATACTAGTATTGTATGGAAGTTTAAAATTATGGTATTGTGACCGTGGATGAATTACTGAACGGGCCTACGGGGCCTGAAGTGTCAGGGGCCGTCTGGTCTTCACTTGCAAAATGTCAAAGGTCAAATGAACACGCACCGATCAGGAAGAGACTCGTGATGACCACAAAGAGACACAAAACCACAAAAAAAGACACAACATTACTTCAAAGAGACACAAAAGAACTACAAGGAGACACAAAATGACAAAAAAGACACAAAATTTCTTCAGAGAGACACAAAATGACCACAAAGAGATACAAAATGACAAAAAAACCCACAAAATTACTTCAAAGAGACACAACATAACTACATGGAGACACAAAATGACCACAAAGGGACGCAAAACCACCACAAAGTCTTCATCTTGCTCCCATGTAGGAGAGGTGATGAGGCATGTTTCATATCTGTGTCCTGGGGCTTAAAAGGCCTGTTTTCATCAACCAACTGCACAACTAAATTCAACAATTGGAACTTCACTCTGAAAACTGAAAAGCTCTAATTATAAATATAGTTCAGTGGATTTTAATGAGTTGTGGTTGTGTGGAGAACAAGGACAGAAGATTACAATTTGTCGCTATAGATAAATAGACACTTACGGTCTGTATAACTGAACTGTAGACATACTGTCGTAAGCTTCGAGATCCTCGCTGCTTTCTGACTGTATTTCTGTCTAGTCTCATGAAAACGAAGTGACTGTGTTTTCGCCATCAGGGCAACTCAAAACCCAGTGGAATGCCACTAATTCAATATCCAGCTCTAAATCACTTACTAAAATTCCCTCTTTATGGACGTGCCTTTTGGTGGTGGTTTTGGATTTTTTCTGAGAGTTGCTTTGAATGTGTGTCCTTGTTCACTTTGTGTTATATGATTTGTGTTTATATACCTTCCTGGGAAGTGTTTTGATAAGATACATGTAGACAGTAGGCCTACAGTAGGGAAAGCAATGGTACTGCATTTGCATTGGAAATGATAAAGTGTGGTAAAATTTATCAAAATGAGTGATATTCTAATGTGCTAATATGCTATTACAATATGAAATCAGATTTATATTTCAAGTCTAATGGCCTTTGAGTTATAGGATGTAATAATGTGTTTAATTTTGGATGTGGATCACAATTTTCCAGAGCTTGAGGAGGTGTCATAGGTATAGATTTCAGGGGGGACGCAGGGGATACGTCCCTTTAAATACCCCCCTCCCCAATAAAAACATAAAAGCAGCGGAAGACTCTTATTTTTACAAACTTTAAGACATTTCCACCATAAATTGGTGCAGAAAAAGATGCAGAAATATTCACCAGAATGCAGGAAATTGTGGGAAATACAGGAGGTATTTGGTGCACAAAATTTCTTGGGGGGAGGATCGAAGACTCTGAGTTTCATATGTGTGAACCCCAATGTTAAAATCAAACCTGCGTCTTTGTGAGGTGTTGTCTGCTAGTTGCTTTTTTCCTTTTGACATAAGGTCCAAAACCTAAAGATATTTAACTTACAGTAATAAGACAAGGGAAAGCAGCAGATTATCATTTAAAAGCAAATATTAGTCATTTTTGCTTGAAAAAATGACTTAAATTTATCATCAAAATACTGTAGTTATGGATAAATTTTATGTCAGTGGACTCATTGATACATTGACAAATAATTCCAGCTCTCCTTCATAATATAAAACCCAAAGATCTGCAGTCTTCCAAGCTCTTCTCCGTAAATAAAACAGTTTGGCTGCACGCTGAGCTCTGTGTGTTTAGCTCCGTCCACCGTCGGAGGCGGTGAAAGTGGAGGTCCTGCTGCACACAATCAACTAACCTCTCTAATTGCGGTTGTGAGAGGCGCTAATGAAAATAAATGCGAGCCACTCCACCGAGCTAATACAGCTAATGGAAGTGAGACAGCACGGACATGGGCAGGTCTACGTTCCAGATGCTGGGTTTTTAATCAGATGCTTGACATGCTCATATGCGACACTGCAGTTATTGATTTCTGTGCATCTCTGGGATGGATGAGGTCAGCTGGTCGGATTTAATGTTGCCTGTTTATCATTCTGAAGTGTCTTCCTCCCGCGTTGCGAGGCGGTACGGCGGACATATCTCAGTTCTACACCTGTTAAAAAGGCAGGTTGCTGCATCTGAAAAGTTATGCGTGCATATATGCAAAAACCCAAAAGGTTAAAAAGAGTGTGAACTTTTAAAGTCTATTAGTATTATTTTATTTAAAGAAGTCATTCAGCACTAACTTAATATACTTTAAACATGACTAATTGAGCAGCAGCGCCAATTGTAGTGTAGTGTGTGTTGGATGGATTTCCCAGTGTCCCAGGAGGCCTGTTCTTTGTTGGACTCTATTAGTGAAGCATGTTGACCCACTTCTGACTCACCCACTAGCTTTTCCTTGTATTCCTCTGCATCTTTCTTTACGGTGCCTCGTCCTCTCTTGTCTTTTACATCTCATGTCCCACATTGATTTCAGATGAGATGTGTATTCATCCACACACCCGTGCCTTCATCCTGCCCATCCATCCATCCATGCTTCCTTCCTCCCATATATTTGTTTTATTTTACACAAGACACATACATTAAAAATCCATTTAAGGCATACCAGGAAGTATGTTTGACATAAATAGAGGTGGAAAATAGAATAAATCTTTGTGAATGAGCAGCATCCCCTGACCCTGAAAGACACATGCCTGGGAAAGCCTGGAGGGAAATGAGGACGAGGAGAAAGGAGAGAGGCGGCATGGCTCTTTGATTTGAAGGGAACTGGAGCGTTGTGAGTTGCGAGCAGGCAGTGGGCAAAGGCGGAGAGTGATGGTGGTGCATGGGCACTGTTTGATGTTGTGAGTGGGCAGCATGACATGCTGTCTCAAGGGAAATACCAGCTCTTCTGCCAAGTGATGGAATAAATTGATGATGGATGGAGAGAAGGGAGGGGAAGGGGGGGTAATGTAGAAAGTGCTGGTAGTTTCCCTCTGAATGTGAATGCAATTATGTGGAGACTAATGTAACACAAATTCAAATAGAAAAAAAAAACTCAAAAATCCTCCAAGATAGGAGATAAATATGCAAATGTAGTGATTTCTTTTCTTTTCTTTTTTTTTTTTTACAACTGACTTGTCATTTAAAGGACTCGCTGTCGTGTTGATTTACAGTGTGTGTGCCTCCTGATTGCTTAGAGTATGCCATAAAAGAAAGATCTGGATGAATAGGCTTTGGCCGTTTTAAAAGGCCATCTTAAGTGCTGCTCTGCTCTCTTATCTGTGGTGGTAAACACACCGGACAATGCCTGTTTCTCTCAGTCACACTAGAGTGAATTTGCTAAGGGTAAGCACAAGAGGAACATTTAGCCACGGGGACCTGTTTTCAAAATGTGGCTTTGACAGTGTGGAACAGACATTTTGTTTTTTTCATTATTAGCATCACTTTTTAAGGTATGAAAGCAGAATTAAAAAGATAATTTTCAGTAAAATATTTAAGATATAGGTGCATTTGTGGTTTTTATGTAAAGAAAGTCCAGTCTTGTGCACATACACACATAAAGAGAAAGAAAATGGACCTGAACCATCAAATGAAATCACTGTCCTTGAGACCTTGGTGAAAAGCAGATTGCTGGTAACATATTTCAAACTGAGAGCCTCACTTCAGGCTTGGTTTAGGTATTGCTCTACTCTAATTGATTAAATGACTCGTGCTTCCTTTTCCTCACCTTAACCTCTTCAGATTTTCCAAATGTGCGAAGAAGCCTATCTGATGAAACCTCACAGGAAATGGGATTTCAAATTAGAACAGCTGGATAGATATGGCCTCCACTGATTGGCGTCATCCTCACACAACCCTGTCTCCTACAAAAATGTATATACAGCTAATTTGAAACAGCAAGTACGTTTTAAAGGAAATTACGTTTTCTATTAACATAATGAGAAAATGTAGCAAATAACCTCATCTGGTTGCAAAAATGTGCGTATTGATAACATATTTCAGTTGTTTTTGCCAAAAATAGGCAATGCTGCCATAAAGCATCCACCTGTAGTGCAGTGCAGCATTATTTTTTATTACCTTTTTTATTAACATTTAACCCAAATCACGATCACTTGACCAAAGTGCTTTAGTCTAGTCAACCTAACTCAAAAATGGGCCCAACAATATTATACTGGTTCATAGTTTTTCTTCTGTATGTATTTTCATATCTATAACGCCGTCATTTGTTGTAGGTTTTGGAGAGTGAAGTAAAGATAATATTTAATACAGAATATGAGTGTACAGATTAACAGATGATTTGTGCTGATTAAGATTTAACAGAAGTCTTTAGCACTTGGACACTGGAGATATTTTGTGATCGAGGGATATCTGAGCAGCAGCAGGATAAATCCCCCCATGGTGTCCAGACACTGGTGGTGGTGGTGGCTGCTGACTCTGAGGCTGATGGCTGATGAGGCGGATGAGGCTGATGAATCCGTAAAGACTAGGTATTGAAGGGGAGGTGGTGGGCATGCACGACGGCAGCAAGAAAGAACTATATTTAAAATGAGGAGCAGTAAGATGATAGGCTGACAGAGAAGGTGCGTCACTCGTTGATTGTGCATCAGCTGATGACTCAATTGACCTACAGAGACAATGACACCTAGAGATAGTGAGGGAGCAAAGGTGCAAGGAGTGAATGGCAGGGTGAGAAAGACGCTCACAGCCTGAGCATGAAAAGTATCGTCTTAATGACTGACCTTTTGCTAGAGCTTCATCTGTTAAGGTCGAAAACATTATTGGAAATCGGTGGTGATCGGGTTTTTTGGGTCCAGCCCATGGGCCCAGCTCAGAATTTTCACTGATTGGTACCACCAAAGATGGCATATTCTAGTTTAGTATTATGAAAAACTCTTTATCTACAGATGATATTTCAACAAAATTAGTCACAGATATCAACATTCAGTGGCACCAACAGTTAAACCAAAGAATGTAAAAGCCAAGGCATGTCTCAAGTTTGGTCTCATTTAAGGTCTCAGTCTGAGTGCTGATACGCACCATGGCTCTCATGGACAAACAAATCAGTGTGTGCAGAAAACTGAATGATAATATGCTTTATAACCTAGTTTTACAGACTTTTCTGGCTTTGTTTGGATCCAAAAAAAGGTCATTTTGGGGTAAGGGTACACCCTAATTGCCCATATGTATTCAGGACAAGTCATATCTGATGGTTAAATGTGAAAGAACATCCTAACAAACTAATGTTTAGGCATAAATTACATGAAAATATCATGTTCAGAAGCAGGGATATGCACTTCTTTGTGTGAGGCTGTGACATAATCGCCCCAGATTTCGTGCCCTGAATTACCTCAAGAGATCACAAAAAACCTTGAATGATTACTATTGCAATTTTCCCTTGGTCAAACCACAGATTGACAGGACTACTTTTGTTGTCTGAACCTAAGACAGCTCACCATCGCCCCCAGCCACGTCCTTCCGTAACCTACAGGACATGAATGTATTGTTTCGTTACCTGAGAGAAACGTTGTCCCCGAACATAATCCAGGCAGTGATTACGTTGTCACAACAACGCATCTAAGAAAGCAGTGTAGTAACATACAAATGTAATTTCTAGGAGACAGGGTTGCCTCACACCTACTAACAGAGATGAAGGCTGGGGAAATATTGGAGTGTGATGTTGGTTTGATTTCTAAACGTAGCAGAGATGGAAATACAACACATTGTCAAAGACACCCAATCATTTTGATGACAGCCGCCAGCTAATCAAGCACCTGAATTCCAAGACATTTATCCCCATCATTTATGTCCTCTGTCCTATGTTATCTTCTGCTGCTTGATAAATGGTATTGTGGCAGCTTTCAGTGAACATTTGTAGTCCAAAACGCAGCTGTTCAACCGCCTGTAAGTGTCTTTGATGATTCAAAGAAACACAAGCATATTTGTGAGTGTAATTGCCGTGGCTTTTTGTTGAAAATGTACTGAGAGGAAGGGGAAAAAAAAGAAACTCCATCTCTTGTGTGGCAGGTGAGTTTAGAAGCCTTGGCTCCAGCTGCAGCCGCTCTGATTAGGAGGAAAAGAATAGCCCTTTTGATTTACATGATGTTCTGCCTTCATGCTACAGCAGAGCACAGCTGGGTCTGCTGATTTCCTGCGCGCAGAGCAGCACACGCCTACATCTCACCCGTCATAAGAAATCCTATTTCTAGTTTGTGTTCCTGCACAGGCGATGCTGTGCACTTCGATCCCATTTTGCTCTTTGCATGACCCTTTTAGAAAAGGTTTCTTGAGATCATCTGATGCCTTTCAACTGACCCTGCCCTGGCATTTCTTTTGCTTTCAGGTGAAAAATGTCTTTGAGCAAGAGGGTTTTAGTCGTCAGAAGCGAGGCTACAGGAATATCAATGATATTGAAGTCAACATGAGTGACCCTCTATTCACCAAACAGTGGTATCTGGTGAGTAATCAGCCAAGCAGCTGTCTGCATGCCGCCTGACCTTCAGCACCAACCCGCATTCTTCCACCTTAATTACTCAGAGGCCAGGCATATTCCCCACTACTTTCTGAATCAACGTTGTTATTCATTCTTTAATTAGCCCTGCCAATACTGTCCATGCCATCTCATGCCGCCTAGTTCCCTCCCCTCTTGTTTACCCTTACCGTGACTTTTAAGCTTGGCGTCACTCATCTGGCGTGTCGTGTCGGTGACATTTACTTCTCCTTCTTCTCACCTTCACTCTTCCGCCCCCAAGCACTCCTTACATCTCCTCCCTTCCCACACACACACATCCTCCACGTTGACTAATTTTCTAATGGTGGCTCACCTGGGTGCCATGAGTCATGGATGTTCTCCATATTGTCTGAGTGATTAGATAAACACAGGCCAGGCAGACGGGACCCCTGGGCTGGATCTTAATGTGGCTGAAGCTTGGCAACTGGGCTACACGGGCAAAGGAGTTACCATCGCAATCATGGACGACGGTGGGTGTAAAGTGCTGCTGTGTCTTACCCTTGAGCGCTGTCTGAAAACACTCAATTATACCTGCATATATTCATCGTGCTGATTTAATTAATTACTTTGTTCACATCTGTTTAATTAACAACACAATGAGTGGTAACAAAAGGTTGCTTTCTAGAATATGTAGATAATTTGGCATGTAGAATATTTATTTTCTGTTTAAGCTGATTCACTGCATCAAATTCTGATGTAATATAAAACATAGGACCAAGTTTTCCAGATGCTACACTGTGCAATGAAAACCATATATCAACAAATGGCAAATCTTTTCAACATTGCAATTTTTAAGCTTAAGATGTAGTGGGTTTTTTGAACTCTGACAGAAGCATTTAAAGGTCTAGTGTGTAGGATTTAGGGGGATATCTTGGCAGAAATTACCTTAAAATAAGAATACACCTTAAAATAAGAATTGTGGTGTTTTTGTTACCTTAGAGTGAGCCGTTTATATACCATGTTTTTACAGCATCCCAGAATAGACAAACCAAATTCTGGATCTACATAGGGCCATTTGCGTTTACACACTGGCCACCGTAGTTAGCAGCCTGTCTGTGAGGAGCCAAACAGCATCGGAAAATCACAGATTTTAAACTTGAAACTGCTTTATTCAGTGTTTTCACTGGTTTAAATCATTGGGTTCATTTGTTTTGGAGAGGAAGAGACCTCTGTTGATAATTCGGCTCCTGGTTAAAACCTCCTGAACATCTGAATCTTAAGTTATCACAGAATAAAGCTGAGCACAGATTAGCAAGCAGGGCTAGCAGTCCATTTATGATGAGCTTAACAGCGTTGGAGAAATTTATCTAGTGTTTTTACACGTTTAATCACCAGAGGCCTGTACTACGAAGCCACTTCAACTTACCCAGGATATCTTTTCGTTGTCTGGTTTGACTAACCCTAAAATTGGCCGTCTGGATAACCAGTACTGCAAAGCTGGTTATCAACTAGTGCAGTCAACTCTGGGTTTTCCTATCAGGCCACGAGCGCATTCATATGAAAGAGGAATTACGGGCAACATCATCAGAACCATGAATGAAGTAGGCTACCTCACATGATATGAGATGAAACATTACTGATTACCTGCCACGACGAGACAGTAAAATGTCAAAGATACAGGATGTAAACGATACTCTGTAATCTTTTAACAAGACATGTAGAAACATTGAAAATGCTATCCAAAAATACATCGTCAGGTGTCACCAGGCTGTATGTGACATTAGTATTTTTTGCTTTTTAGTTGGATGATGACAAAACTACTCTGAATATGTCACATGAAACACTTTAACGTGACGCCAGACTGTTTCTGCTGCTAAAGTTAAGAGTGTCAAAGTAGCCTAGTTAATGACTGATGAGTCTATCTGACCCAATGTGGCATTTATACTAACAGGAGCTAATTAACAGTGTGTGGGATATTTTACCAATAAAACATTATCTTTCTTTCCTAGATCTCATCACGTAGGTGTCTCATGTTATTTTGAGCTGCAGTGATGGGATCAGAGTGTAAAACAACAACACTATCACTGGAGGCAAAAATAAACTTTGCATAAGTCAAAATCCTGCTAAAATAATGTGTTTAGTGTTGTAAATGATCTCTCTGTTTGTTAGAAGCTCAGTTTAAAACCAGTGGAAAAAGTGCCCTGAAACAATGAAATGATTCTACTGACCTATAACAATATACAGTACAGGCTCCTCTTTTTTACCTGAGACTCTGGACTTTTGTCGATGGATACTTTTAACTTTAGAAATCTGATTGGTCAGAGGTCGGGGTGTTGACAGGCTGTGATCTGATGTTCTGAACCTAACCTGCAGGTTAGCTGTTCAGTGTAAGTTACCACTGTGATTTATCCTGGTAGAGTCAACTCTGAAGTTACCTCGCTAACTTCGAATCCTGCTTCGTAGTACAGGCCTCTGGTTCATTTGCTTTGGAGAGGAGGAAACCTCTGATGATATTTGGCTCCTGGTAAAATCCTGAACACTAAAGGAATTCAACCAGGAGAAATTTCAGCTGGTTGCAATCTGCAGCCTTCACCACTAGATGCCACTAAATCCTCTGAAATCTTACACACTGCTCCCTCAAGTACCTCAATAGAGGCCAATATGTTTCAAAAATATTAAGTGAAGTCAAGCATTAGCATGTAGCTAATGCTACTGTTACGACCTCAAAAATGAAAATCACCAAATATGGAGTTAATAAAATGTTATGTCAGCTTTTACTCTGAAGAACTGGTGGTATTATATCACTGGTAAAATGTCTAGTTGCCACCAGATGTGATGCACTGTGTGAATTGTTACTACAAGGCCTTTGCCTACTTCCTGTCTTCTGTCTCCTGTCTTGAGGTCACGCTACCCTCTGTAAAGCACTCCCTCTCAAGCCTAATTACATCACTGATTAATGTCAAAATTACATTTCAGGCATCGACTATCTACATCCAGACCTGGCATCAAATTATGTGAGTACCTCAGTGTTATTGAATTTCATACTTTCCTTCATTTCTTTGAAGTGCTGTTAATAAGTGAAGCAGGGGTTCAGGTGCTGGATTTCATGGGCTGCAGTGTGGTGTGCCAGTGGCAGTGACAGGTGCTTTCCAAGTTGCCTTCATGGCTGCCGAGTCTCCTTGTATTCCTGGAGGACGCAGAGACAGGCAGACGGCCAGCCAAGCTGTTTAATGTTAATGCACACTGCACTGTGGCAGGCACAATGGCAGGCCGATCTGTCACAAGCAGAGATAATGCCAGGGTAGTTGGCGCTGCATAATGTGATGCTCTATCTCCAGAATACTGATAAAACCTTAAAGGACAAGAGGGATTGCTACATGGAACAAGGAAATGCAGAAGGCTTAGTTTGATTTGACTATGAAATTTGCAGTTTTGTCGGTGAGGCTGCATTTTGCCGTCGTCTTGAATCCAGGATGTTCGAATGCAAACCTCCCCGAGAAACTGGTGTTGTGAAAGAGTGAGTCATGGTGCTTCGTTGGCCTCAGAACACCCCCTTTTGACAGTTATGTTCACACTTTTTTTTTTAGCAAGAATCTTGCTGGAAACACCAGGAGTTTCTGTCCTCATCTCACCTATTTGTTAATATCATATTGAAAAGAGGTACTTAAGGTGACACCGTGCGGCACAGGGTGCTCTCTGTTTTGCTTTTTCGCCTCAGCTCGTCCACAACGAGCGATCCTTTCAAATGTGGCTTGCTTATTTTTATTTCGATGTGCATGTCTCTGTGCTCTCACCGCTATGTTTGCCTGCCTTCGCATGTTTCTTGCCTGTGAACAGACATGAGCCTTGGCCCAAAAATAACACTCAGCCTCAGCTGGGGTGATGCAGGAGCACGCTCTGCTGGATTGATGGATCATGCTGTGCATAGATCTATGGTGTGTTTGTGTGAGCGTATGAGGGAGAAACACTGTGTATGTGATACTGTTTTGTTACCGTCGTCATGGTGTTTCGCAGACCTACAAAGACCTCCTACCATCAGCTGGCTAAAAACATGGAAATAGAAGAAAATGTCTTTCAGTCGGATTTTCTGATTGATTGTGTGGTCGTGGATCTTTGTTTGTATATGCAAGGGCATCCTTGTTTTTAAGATTTCCCATTTGGTGTGATGATCATACTGTAACAGATATATTTTGATACGGTGAGTCAATTGCGTGCGTCCTGAGATAAGAAATTTCTAACTTGGTAGTTCAATTTCATGGCACATTTACCTGCATATGCCAATACTTATAGTGCTCTAAATGCTTTTTGCATAAATAAACACATCTATACAAGTGAGAACACAGCTGATATACGGTGTTGTTTATTTCCTGTCTTGATATCAGATAGCAGTTGTGGTGAAAATCACATAATGTGAATAAAAAAACGAGGGAAACTGGTTGGATTTCTTTACAATACAATTATTATGTTGAGTTTGATCTAATTCCTGCAACGGAGCTACGAGTGTACAGTTACTCTCTCTATCTCCGAGCTTGCCAACACTTGATCAATACTGGTATTGTGTTTGGCTACTACAGTGTTTGGAGGATTTCTAAGTAACAGCAGCATGTCTCATAAAGCACTGTGAGAAAAGATCGGAGGTGTGCCATTTACTTTAATTGATTTTGATTCTCTCCCGTGGAACATGTCGCTGCAAGTCTTAAAACACCTCGGGAAGTTACCATGACAACATTTTATGATGTCACATTGCCACAAAGTTGATCTTATATGTTGCTTTTGTTTGAATTTGTATGTGAGATGGAGTAACAGAGACAACAGGCGAGAGCATGTATGAAATTACATGATTTCATGAGATGTATCGTGCTGGGTGCTCATCAGTCGCTGTCACACAAACGGCTGATGATGATGATGTTCAATTTTTCAGGAGTAGATACATGGACAGTGTCCGTCTTCGCTATAAGCTTCGACCTTGTGAAAGGGTTTCATTCATCTTTGACTCCTAAGCGTCTTGCAAAGGACTTTCAGGCAAGGTCACATTATACAGCGGTCATGCATTCACTCTCCTAGATTGTAGATTAGGTTATCAGCACCAAATGGACTTCAGAAATCAGCCATGGTAACATGATAAATGGCCCTAAGAGAGAAACATGAGGGTGTTTTGTTTGTGTTTAGTCCCCTTCGTTATCATCATATAGTAATAAATCAGGAATAAAGCACATCCAAAACAACGTGAGACGCTCCACTCAGGATTTAAAATATTTGCTTTTTCGTAGTGAAAGAAATACTCGGATACTGCGTAAGAAAAAGTGCCACTGCAGCAGTACTCAGCTTCGAGTTAAAGCCCTATGAGTTAAAATTCATGATCAGCAAAATGTACTTATTCTGAAGATGGCTCCTGTGAATGATGTATTGTTATTTATGACATTTTAATACATTGAAGTGTAAGAGCTAGTTTTAAACACATTATATGCGGTAAGGCAGTTTATTCCAGTAGCTCCCAACCTTGGGATCTGATCTACAAATGGTCATAAGCTAAATATGGGAGATGTGAGTTAATTAATAGGGAAAAGTATGAGAAATGTAGAAAAAAAATAAAGTTCTGCTACATAAATTTATATTATTTATTAATTTCCTGTAACCTGCTTATCCTGTTGGGGGTCCCGGCAGGGGCTGGAGCCTATCCCAGCTGACACTGGGTGAGAGGCCGAGTACACCCTGGACAGGTCGCCAGACTATCACAGGGCTGACACATAGAGACAGACAACCATTCACACTCACATTCCAACACATTCTCACTCCAGCCTTGTCACATATCAACATTTGGTCATGGACCTCCATGTCCGATACGATGTGAAAGGTATCCTGGGTGCGTTGGTTGTTGACGTTCTGGGACGTTGTGTCAAGTTCACCTGTTACCCTACTCTGGACTTTCGCCGCCTTAACTTTCATTCTTGTCCCACCGTGTGTCCTCCTTACACCGCTGAGCCCCATTAAACTATAACGGCGACTGGCTGCATATCATGCCGATGTCAAAGGATGTTTTTTTCGTCAGTGTCTGACGCCGCAAGTCACTGCCCAAGTGACAGATTGCGACGACTTTGGAGTGAGACCGGGTTGCACATTGACACCTATTTAGAGGCACCAGTTAACCTCACCTGCATGTCTTTGGGCTGTGGGAGGAAGCCGGAGCACCTGGAGAAAACCCACACCGACACAAGGAGAACATGCAGGCTCTGCACAGAAGGGCCTCCCCACCCCAGGCTCTAACAAGGAACCTTCTTTCTGTAAGGCGACAATGCTTACCACCGTAAAATTGTATTAACTTTTATTTACTCTTTGCATTTTTTTGTGTAATACTTGATATATTTTCCTGTTCCCCTGTAGTTCGAGCAACAGCCCCAGAGCCAGCAAAACCCTGTCGGATGATGTAAATTATGTCATTTGGTGGAGTTTCGCCTGGGGGCGAGGAAGAATATCTAGCCCCTGGTTAGATGGAGGGAAGTTTACCACAGTTCATTTACACATACTACCCACACTGTTCTTACACAAAGCTGGTTAAAAATTGGGAAAGTATCACTTATCACTAAGCATAAGGAGTTATACTTAAGTTACTTTCTATTAATTCCATTCCAAAAACATTTATTTGACTTCATCTGAGGTCTAAAAAAACGAGCTATACTGGCCTCCTCTACAGCAGCTATGAGTCATTGCTCTCCTACCTTTCGCTCTGAGGACGGTGAACATACGAGGGTTGCTGGGGAAAAGTGACTGGGTACAATCCATTACTCTGACCCCGGTTACTCACAGGACACCAGAGGAAGAACACAGTCTGATTGATAGCAGACGATATGAGCTTGAGAAGCACAGCAAGTGATTCATGGACATGCCCCCTGTGTCATTTATTACTGGGACTCAGCACTTTTCACTCCATTTGATCATAAAAAAATAAAAAATACACTCGTGCTCCCGCTCCTGACGTGAGCACAAAACCTGTTTGGGAGCGACATGTTCCCTCTGTGAATACTGATAACATTTTCAAGCCAAATTTTACACTTTCTACTTTGCTGGTGTTGTGCCACCTGCCAACATTTTATTTCTTTTATTCTTTGACGTATCTAACATAGGAGAAAAAAGAGATAAGAAGTAAATAGAGAAACAGTAAAGACGGCATTTACCCTCCTATTTATCGTCACAGCTCCTTAAACAATCACAGAGGTATGAACCTTTCTCTACCGCCACTTCATCATCGCTACTTTCCTCTGTAGTCACCTGCTCCACATCGTGATAATTACAGTGTTTCTCCATTGGGTCAGTAAGCTTTTGCCGTTGTGCTTTTTCTTTGTCGCTGACTGAGTCATCTCGTCTAAATGTCAGCCAGCAGAGCTGTCGGGCCTGAGCATGGAAACAGCCCCCAAGATTGATCTGATGTGTTCAGTTCTACGGCTAAATGAGCACGTCTGTGGCTCCTCCATACTCATGACCACACGAAGCACCTGTTACTGGGTTACAGAGCAAAATAGATTCCACTCCAAGTGACATGAGTGATGGGTAAAGAAGAGATTACAGCAGATTGCAGTAGGCTGAATTAACGTTGGAAGTGTGTTACAGAAAGAGCAATGAGAGTGAGACTTTCCCGAGTGTGTCTGTTCAATCCTGAGCGCTCTGTGTGTGTGTGTTCTTCAGACATGGCTATCTGGTAATTATGTTGACTGCATTAATGTCTCTCTGGGAGATGTGTGTCTCCTGTAACTTGTTTCTCCTGCTTTTCCGCTGCAGTTCGTTCTGATCCTATTACTTTTGACCATGTGGAATTAAATGCTGGCAGTGATTCAGCCATTATTTTCTCAGCTTGAAATGCCCACTGTGACCACACATTATTCCGGTATCACTGCGGAGTGAAGATTTGTTTGATAGACTTGGGATGTCTTTTCTAAAACAGTTTTAACAAAACACTTAACATTGCAACCTCTGTTTAATACAGTTCTGTTGCAGTAAAGGAGCAGTTTGACATTTTGCAAAATATGCTTAATCACTTTCTAGCTCTGAGTTATAGGAGGAGATCGATACCACTCTCATGTCTGTGTGGTAATTGTGACGCTATTCAGTTAGCTTAGCTTAGCATAAAGACTGGAAATGGGGAAAAAGCTAGCCTGGCTGCAGAGGTCTGAACTCGAGTCACATGGCTTGGACAAATTTAATGACTTTAGATTGAAAAAGACTTGCTGTTATGACCTGTCTAGCTCCCTGAGTTTATTTATCATTTCTGTTTTCCCTCTTTTATTTTGGTAACCACTGTCTCATCTCATTTCCCACATACTGTCATGTATCCCTCTCTATGTGTTTCACCTGTGTCTTATTGTCTCCCTTGTCTTAGAGTATTTAAACCTCTCCTTTCTTGCCTGATCGTCTTTACCTTTGAATGACAGTTCCAGTGTTTTCCTAGTGTTTCCAGTGAGTGTGTGTTTGACCCTTTTTGCCTGTTGATTTGGAAACTTTTGCCTGAGAGACTGATCATCAGTGTACCGACCTGAGCCTGATCAAAGACCCTGAACTTTTATCCCAGCCTGTGAGTCTGCTTTGTGAGTCCCTCTCCAGTTTGCGCTCGACACCCGACTTGGACTTTGAAACAAAGGACTTATTACTTTTCTTGGACTTGACAATTTTGACTTGAAAATACCTGATACCTCTCTTTAAGGAGGACAGGTCTACTATCACAGGCAATGATCAGAATGCACAGCCACTTAAACTTTCCTTTTGCACACACAAAGATTTATTTTCAAACTGAAGAACACAAATGGGTAATGAATCAGAACTGCTACTGCCACCCCATGTGACGATGAAGAAAGGACAAATGAAATGGTGCTCAGGGTTTAAATAGGAGTGAACAGGTGAACTCAATCAGGTTAATGAGTGAACAAAGAATGACAGGAACCAATCAGTGCTAAAGAAAGGAGAGGAAAGGAAGTGAGGTTAAAAAAACTGAAGAAAAGAGGTGTCAGAGTAAAGAAAAAATAGAAATCCTCACTACACCTTCCCCACAAACAAGTTGGGAAGATAAAGTTACAGCCATTTTTCAAATATAAGATGGGTTACATCCAACAAGACAGGACAGAAACATACAGAATTCATTCTGTTGCAGTACTGGTTAATAGTGCTATATGCTGTGAAAGTGCAGTGTCAGCACTACTATTTTATGATTAATTTTAGTTGCACTTGTTCTAACAAATAGATTGAAATTTTAACATTCATGATTTGTTAATTTAAAATAATGTTATTCTGTTGTTAAAATGGCATTACTTTTGATGAAGAGCACATTATGAATTTTTGTAGGACTCAAAACCAGTTCCTATTCAAGTGTGCAGGGCTTTGAAGCCAATTTTGGTAGTGGCCAAACAGTGTAATTTCACTGTCACATAATGTCCCGTGGCCCCAAAAGACTTTTTTGCATAGACTTACATGGTGAAAGAGATGTCTGTAAAGCAGTGGATACAGTTTTTGAGCATCACAACCCAAGACAAATGACTAGTTTCACTATTCGATAGAAACATTTGGAAACATTTGGATTCAATTGTTTAATCCCCATTTAAGTTCGTGGAACGCTACACTGGAGGTGGACAGCTTGGCTGATGGAAGTCTCTGGTGTGCCTGTGCTAAAGGCCACACATTACGGAAGCAGTGCCGATGGTCCGGGTAATTTTATAGACAACAACTGAACTTCTTTTGCTTTGTGCACCACTGAGCATCTTTCATAGGAATGAACAGGGCTCTGCCTCCAGTGCTGTATCCAGTTCTCTTTATACATCCATACTCAAAACTCAAGTTTAGGACTTGGGATCTTGAGTGCAAAGACTCAAGACGTACTTTTGGCTTGCAGGACAATGCCTTTGTCCCACCTCTGCTGCCTACCTAGCAACACTTTTTACACTTTTGTTTTTTGTGCAGATTAAACAAGGATGATTTTGTTAGCTCTCACAGAGCCAGGCTAGCAGTTTCCCCCTGTTTCTTGTCTTTATGGTAAACTAAGCCAAGCTAAAAACAGGAGACGCGGCTGGCTGTAGCTTTATATTTACTGTGCAGAAATGTGAGTGGTATTGATCTTCCCATCTCACTCTTAGCAAGAAAGTAATGAAGCATATTTCCCAAAACTGTTCCCTTAAACTGTGCAGCTAGGTGTACCCATCAAACTATAGGTATCAGTATTTCTCACTGGGAAGCCATGTTTTGGAAAAATCCATCCAGATGACAGAGCAGGCAGTGATAAGGTCAGCACTTCCCCATGAAATGCTCCTCTCCTGCTTTCTCTCCTTTTGTTTTTCTGTCTCAATGTTGTTGTTTTTGTAAATGCATCCATTTGGTCCTTTCAGAATGCCGACGCCAGCTACGACTTCAGCAGCAATGACCCGTTCCCATTTCCACGCTACACAGACGACTGGTTCAACAGGTAAAGCTCACCCAGTCGACCCCTGTTTATAAATTCGCGTACTCTGTGTGTTTCTGTGTGCATATGAGTGTGTGATCCCCGGAGTCTGGCAGCTCTTCTCTTCGCATAGCTCCAATAAGACATAATGGTGCAGTATAAATAGAGCTGTTGGCCAACACAACACCACAGAAAACATAATGCCTATTTTTACGAGCTCACTTTGAGGAGATAAGGGAGATAACAGAGAACGAGCACAAGTCTAGTCTCCTCACAGGGTCGCAGTGTTCACAGTGGCGACCTTCTGTCTGATAAAGCCTTATCTGGCTCCCATCTCCCAATCACACCGGGTGATCCACTGCCACGGCAACACATGTCGAAGAGAGGAACAAAGAGGAATGTATTCTTCTCTGCCTCTCCTCGTGCCTCCATCTGCTCAGATGTATCAGTGTGTGTGCGTGTGTGTGTGGGAGTGAGAGGGGAGTATTTGGGTTTGCCAGTGTAGCAGTTGCTGACTGTCGGGCGCAACTCGCTGGCTAATCAGCTGGTTGTTATAAATAGCTGCCTGTCTGTAGCAAAGCATGCTGGGAGAGAGGGGTTGACTCTCTGCAGTGTCGCTGTGGGGAGCGGAGGGATGGAGAGATAGGCACACATCACATGGTGCACAGAAAACACTGATATGTGCAAACACATTCAGCCAGACTCAGATGAGTGATGGCTAAATGGAGGGATAAATCTTGGCGCTTCTACCTGAGCTTAATGTTCTTCAGGTCACAGAGTGTTTATGCTAATTTTAATTGATTTATGGCTGGGGAAAATGCTAAACCTCTTTCCTCATTCTAGTCTGGCACAAAGTCAACAAAGGCAGGAGTTGCATCTAATCTGGGAAATCTTATCTCGAACTTAACCCACAATATATCCTTTGTAAATTCATGTAAATTCATGCAAATCCTATTAAGTACATTCTCTGCTTTTTTTTCTGCCATCACCAGTCACGGCACACGATGTGCTGGAGAGGTGTCTGCGGCGGCCAATAACAACATCTGCGGCGTGGGAGTCGCCTACAACTCCAAGGTGGCAGGTGTGTGTCATATTCGAGGAGCAGTTTGGACAGCGAGAAGAATAACAATGAGCAGCAAATCACAGCAAATCACATTTCTGATAACGGTATAATGAAAGGATCAGAGGCAGGATGTATGCATCATGTATAAAATATAGGTTATTGTGGAGAGATGGTGCTGCATTGTTTGGCATTGAACCACGGGTTAAACAGCATTCCTTTACTCATACAATTACTGCCAATTACTGCAGAGGGCAGTTTGAGTTCACATAGCAACAGGACAACAGCATTAATCTGGGAAGCCCCATGTTTCTGTTTCATATAGATTTTCCTTGTGATTTGCTCTGGGAGTTACACAGGAGGAATACGAAGATGACTATTGACTGCTTGATTTGTGTGCTGCTATGACGCTAACATCACTTTCTTGCTATTGTCAGGGGTTTAGATGCTATATGTGTTGTATTGTGCTGTCTTAAAGATATAAAGCTAATATATATACAATATAGGTAAAGCAATAGTAGCCAGAATCTCTATCAGATTCATATGGAGATGCTGCTCTCTCAGGTATCAGGATGTTGGATCAGCCCTTCATGACTGACATCATCGAGGCATCATCCATCAGCCACATGCCCCAGGTTATCGACATCTACAGCGCCAGCTGGGGTCCAACTGATGACGGAAAGACGGTGGATGGACCCCGAGAGCTTACGCTGCAGGCTATGGCTGATGGCGTCAACAAGGTAAAGCCGTGTTAAACCCCCTGTGCACAGGGTTTTTATAATGATGTGCCAAAAACTAACTGGTGCAACTTGTAGTGATTTGTTCCACTTGTATCAAGTCACCCTCTACAAAGTCTGTTTAATTTGCTTCGGTAGATTCTTAGCCTTGTTTCTTCCTGTTCGTTTGACTGATGACTGATGTCGAAATCAAATTGCCCCGTGGGGACAGTGAAGCTCTGCTCTACTGTACACTATTAATACAAAGATGAAAAGGTCTGCACACTGAGGCTGCTCTGGGCTCTGTCAGCTCAGTCGCACGAGTAAAATGTTGGCATTGTACGTTCCTGTAAACCGAGGATATGTTACATTTGTGTGTGGAATACATGCGACATAGTTCTGATTACATTTATATGAGCTGAGTTACTTTTTGTGCATATGGTGAAGTGTACTTTACACTATGACCATTTTCCTTAAATTTGATTTTAATATATTGACTTGTATTGCCAGAGAAACGTACAGGCAATTATTAGACGACAGATTCCTTCATTTTGCAGCAGCATCACAACATCAACAGTTAGGTATAAAAAATATACAACAACAATATGTAACACGAAGCTCAAACCAAGCTGCTACAATCGTTTGCTCACTTCTAACTACTTTTGCTTGCTAACACACAATTGCTAGCATTGCAATTGAGAGCCAGAAATGTTTATCATACACTGACCTCTGGCCTGTGACACGTGCACCAATCATCAGCATCCAAATGTGTTTGCGTCATAGTGAGTGGACACAACCAAAAAAATGCATCTCAGGCACATTCATCAGTAAACAAAGAACCCAAAGACACCATCTGCTGCTTTTGTCACAATTTTATTTTCAAGATAGGATGATACATCTTTGAAAAACATGCACAATCACAGTGCGTACAGGATTACGGCTGCCAGGCGCCACTGCCTACCACTACACAGCCCTAGTGGATGATGTGACACCTTAGCAAGATGTCCAGCCTTTTTTGCTGTTCAGAACATGTCCAGACATGTTTGCAGCCTCCAAGCTGTGTATTTTATGGTACATCATGATCTTTCCCTCACCCTGACTAAGTGGTTTTGTGCCTAAACCTAACCACACATCAACCACAACATTAAATTCAAACATACAAACATAACATCACTGTTGATCTTACAAACAGCCAGTTTAGAGGCAAAGAATGTAATTGGGCAGTCAATCCATCTACTTTTAACTCCACAAGAATATTTTTCTGATTAATTAACCATTGCCCCCCAAAAAGTCAGAGTGGAGTTCGAGAGCTCCTGGAGCTGATTAGGCATTCTTGTCTTGCCCAGGGACACTTCAGCAAGGTGAAAACTCTCCAAGGCCTGCAGACGAGGGCTTAAACGCAGGCCCTCAGGTTGAAGGGCAGTCTTCTTTGACACACACAAAGGTGCCATGATAACAATGCCACTGCCAATTATTTGCTTGATTAATCATCATGCACTGCGTGCAGGCAGGTGTGGGTTGCTCTGAAATGACCCCATTTCAGGCAGGGTAGCTGAGTAGGAGCAAAGCTGACTGTCATCTCTGATCATGTAAACACAACTAATCAAACAGCCGCTCCGCGATCTGCCTCTTAGATTCTAATGATCACTTATATAAGCAGCTTCTGTGTAGGCTGAACATGATGTGCGCTGTACAGAAGAAAAAAGGAAACATTTAAAATTAAGAAGCACATTATGTTGAATTAACAACTGAGTCAGACAGAGTGGCTTCAAGTCTGCATCTTAAGCATAACTGCAAATTGCCGTCGATAATGGAAATAAATGACACGGAGTGCCGTGCAAAATTAAAGCACTTTGTTTGGATTGTGCAGGAGACAGAAGGCAGAAGGCCCGAAGCTCATAGGTGAGCTCAACGGTGCTCAAACCTGTCTTTGCAATTCAAATAGAGAGCGACATAAATAAGCGTCGTGAAGGGAAGAACATGCCACTCCTCCTCCACTTGATCTTTTGTTCCGTGGGGAAAACGGTCGGCCTTTTGTAGAGACAGGTGCAGCGTATGGTGAAGAGGATGCTCTCTGCGTGGAGCCACAGTCAGTTGTTTCATGTTTCAAGGCACTCTGTCAGCAACAAAGATGACATTTTACTGTGTGTTTAAATTTACAGAAGGCATTATGCTCCATTGCAAAAAGGGAAGGACATAAAATGCTTTCATATTTTCATGCCTTTATCACTACTGTAATGCCTTTTCACCTGCTGAGACTAAAAAAAATATAATAGCTCTGATATGCTCTGAATGCTGCAGCAAGCAAGGCTGTCACAGATAGGACCTTGTATGCTTATGTGTCTCTGTGTTGCCTGTTCATTTAAATACATTTCAACCATGAACGTTATGTTATCTTCCTCAATTCAGACATTTTCCGTGAGGCTGTGTCCCTGTATCCTGGTTAAAGATGAAAGACAGTCAGGTTTTTACCATCAGCTGTGGCATGATCTCAGAAACTCAAGCTTACACTGTAGCTTGTATCGTTATTTTGATGTTTTACTTCACTTCACGATTTGTGTAAATGCAGTCTGAATGTATTGTATGGAGCAGTTTGCCATTGTTCCTTTCCTGTCCATCACTTTTCCCCAGGTCTCCCTTTCTTCCATTAAGCCTCCAAAAGACAATAAACCCTACATCCACAAATAAAGCACCTTACCATCTTGATCTTAAGCTATGTACAATCACGGCCTGATGACCCAAGAGGTCTGAAGGGATTGTAATCAGTGAGCAGTGAACTGGGAAGCCCAGTTATTAAGGAGCTGTATGCGACATTCAGACAGCAGCAAACAACTATTTGCTAGTAATGGTGCCCTGAAGTCACGCTCCCTTTGTGTGTGTTGTAATCAGAGCTTCTCTGTTCTTTGTTGTGGTAGCTGGTGATTCATGTTAGTTCCTGTGAGTCCCTGTGTGTGGGTTAGTTAATTGTACTGCCCTGCCCAGTTTCCACCAAACACTTTCAGTATGGTACCTTTGGAACCAAAAGTGACCCTTTAGACATGGTACTTAGACCCTAACGTTTCCACCACAAACAGTGCTCCTTCAAGTGGGCGGGGTTGTTGTCACTCACTGCTCACTCCAGCACTCACTATATTTCCTCCTTTATCAGTCTGCACCTCGTTTATCGTCCACAGTACGAGGTTGCATGACAACATTTTCAGAACAAAATAAAACAGGCTGCAGTGAGAGTCTCTTCAGATGAGATATTTAAAAATTGCAGGTTTGTGCATTTAGTCCTTCTCAGGCAAGCTCAGGGGTTTAGTGTTGCCGGAGCCCACAGGAACAACGCTCTGTGATGCTTTTTTTTCTCTAGGTGAGGATTAAAATATATATTGCTTGCATAATCCAGTTGAAATTAATATATATTTTTAAACACTTGAAGATCCACTCATTACTAAAAGTGTATGTCATATAAAAACTAAAGTAATGGCCAAAGTTGTCACATTGAAATTTAAGGTGTGCGGATTCACATCTTCAACTCATACGCGAGTTAAGTTAATGTTTCTTAGACTACAGCTGCTGCGAGAGACAGCAAAAAATCCTTTCATTTTATAGTTACAGTCTACTAATAAAATTCACCATGGTATGAACAGTGTTTACATAAGCCACAACTCAGCCCTGAGCAGAGTGACCATCTGCTATTGACCAATCAACGAACTGCAGTGTTCACAGCTCCACCTTTTAGTACCAGATTTGTGTGCTAGGTACCCCAACAGAGGGGTGAATGAAAATGGGGACGGTACAGTACGGTTCCATTGGTACCATCCACAACTTTTCACAGTGGAAACGGAAGAAAGCCGTACCAAACTCAACTGTACAGTACCGTACTGCTAGGTGGAAATGGGGCCTTAGACGGTTACCGCTGATACCGCTGTGATGACTAACAGTAGTGGACCACCATCTTAATGGAAGTGTAACGCCCACCCTCTGGTCCCCTCCCCATGTTAACACTATTGGCTCCGTCAGCACTGTTACAGTTGCTAGCACTGTTCATAGTAGTCGCATTTCCATTACCCCTAGAAATGCGCAGAACCTAAATATTGCAATAAAAACTGGTAATGGAAACACCTATATTTCGAAAATCCTCCCAAATATCGCAAAAACATTGTTCTCATGAGGTGGTTTATCGCAGTGTATCGCAAAAGTGTAATGGAAACACTTTTTTCGCATTTACACATCACCGGGGTCAATGGACATGATGTAGGGGGTCACGCGACCAGTTCATTTCGAGGAAGATGGCGCGGTATGTGTGGACAGAGGAGGAGACAGAGTTATTATTAAGTTATTCGTGATAAAAATGTCACAGTTATCTTGGATAGCAAACAACAAAGAAATTTGAAATGATCAGTGTCCCAAGACGCATAACGCTTTCGGCCATCTTCCTCAAAGTGAAGTCTCGCGGGATGGACGAGAATTTACGAGAATTACGGCTAGTTATCGCTTTTAATTTGCGAACAACTGTAATGGAAACACAACTACTGTTAGCACCATTAGCTGCTAGCTGCCATTTCGACATGCTTTCAATTGCTTTGTCTGTCTTATTTTAATAATTCTGATTCGTTCTTTTATCATTTGGAGTGAGATTATGCGCATAATTAGTAGTCTACACTGGAACACACTAACACATATCGTTTAGTTACGTTCAGGTGAAATTCCCAAATTCCCAATTCTCATTTAACCCGCGTATGTTCCACTACTAAGCAGAACTGTGATACTGATGATGTTTTAGGGGCGTGGAGGAAAAGGCAGCATCTACGTGTGGGCATCAGGAGATGGCGGTAGCTACGACGACTGCAACTGCGACGGTTACGCCTCGAGCATGTGGACGATCTCCATCAACTCAGCCATCAATGACGGACGCACCGCCCTGTATGATGAGAGCTGCTCCTCCACCCTGGCATCCACGTTCAGCAATGGACGCAAGAGGAACCCAGAGGCTGGCGTTGTGAGTGTGTTTGTGTTAAGTACATGTGTCACCTGACTAAAAAAGAGATCATCTCAAATGTAAAGTTTATTGAATCTTTTCGACAGTCCCTTTACAGTAGGTACGTACACCTTCAGCAAAGACAGCTCAATACTTTTTCGTAATATCTTTCAAAGATATGTCCTCATTCATGGACTTAACTGTAAATAGCCTCTTTTCAGTTGGCCCAGCAGGAACTATATACAAGGCTTTTCAGGAGATTGGATGAGACCAGCCTGAGAAGCTGTTACGCTGTAATTGCTGGCTGGTTGTGAAAAATGGAGGTTCGGGTGGAGGAATAGCTCTTCTGTGATTACCTCCCTGGACTTCCAGATGCATCATTTTGCTGTAGATGCTCAGAGCACCCGCTATACTGTGTTGATCACGGCCTGAGGCATTGTGAATTGTTATGAAGGGAAATATGAAAACATTTTTATGGACTCCTCTGTTATTGGTTCTTATTGCTTTATTTTCACCATGACAAGGAAAACCATCAGCAGAGAGTTATAAGTTGAAACAACAATAACTGGCTGGCAGCTATCTGAACATTTACGTAGAGAATTGTGTCACCAGTGGGTGATCATAAAAAAGGAGTGGATGAGTCACTAGAATCAAAGAGAACATAACAAGCACGACAGGTAATACTTACCTCCTTTTATTGACAACAAATTCCTGACCTTGATGGTTAGTGTCAGGAGAAGGTATGCTCTTGTATCTTAACGTGCAGTGGTCGAGAATATAGAGCGGCATTCCATACCATGTGTGTGTGCGAGAAGAATTTCCCAGTGTACAAAGGCAGCGGTGTTTGTGTTTGTGATTATGCAAATCACCTTTGGCTGTTGACAGAGCCACGGATCTTCCCTAGGGGTTCCCCTCTAATTTCAGTCAATCTGTTATCATTTCTAATTAAGCGCCAAATTAAATAATTAAATGCTTATTCAGTAAATATAAACATAACTTGCCTGCTGATGTGTTTATATAACAGTTCAGCCAATGTACACTTTGCTCTGTAATTCATCCTCTACTATCTTTGTTCTAAAGGCTATATATAAAACAAAAGGGTTATATTGATTGCAGACATGTCCTTAAAGAATATTTCACACCCCAAATGACAACGTGTTTATCAATTACTCACCCAGTGTTATGCTGAATTTGTGAAGAAAATGTGTTTCTCGCCTTCACAATGAACAAAGAATCCAAAAACTGAGGAAATTCTTGATGAATTGAAGGCAGAGGCGACCACATTTAGCAACAGAAATACTATATCAAAGCATCTGTTTACAAACTCTCACGCAGTATAATCCAAGTCACATTTATCTAGACAAGCTGTTCTCACAAACTGTTTGTATGTTTTTTCAACAAAAAGTAATGCACCCAAAATCACACATATCCCACGTATTTTGAAAAGCTGTGATCACATGACCAATACGCTGATGGGAGGTTTCAAGGAAAAAGTCCTGCGCTGTCTTGTAAGGAAGTAGGTGGTGGAACACTCACAACAACCCGGACGCTCCTGTGGAGTCACGCGTTTGGAACTGCATGAACTTTGAGTGAACTTTAAGGCCATGTTTCTTTTCCGAAACCTAACCATGGCAACTTTACTTGCCCATACTTAACCTCTGTATCATTACCTTAATTACGTAGCTGTACATTAAGAATGTAACATCATTGGCAGGGTGCTAATTTGAAAGATATTGTGTTGTGCATGCATTTTTCGTAGGCTATCATATGAACAATTTTATGAGAATATGTCCGGACTCCATTGACAAAAACAGTAATTTTACCTCTGGATGTAACGTCATTCATGGGGCGTCAATATGTAGGATATTATGTTGTGTTTTCTTAGGTTATTGTGCAAACTATTCTTTGAGAATACTTTGATCTAGACAGGCTTTTAAGACGGGGAACTGAACTAGCAGACTTTTCTAATCTCTCTTCAAAGCCCGACTCCATTGACAAAAACAGTAATTTTACCTCACTGAACACAGGAGCTGTTGGTCTACCACTGCCTCTGTCCGTAGTTTGTTTGTGTTGTTGTGTGACTTTGGTGTCTTAAAGGCTCAGTTTGGATTCATCAAAGTCACACAACAACAAAGACAAACTGACGAGTAGCGGTAGACCAGTGGCTCCAGTGGGTGAGCGTGGCAAAGTTCCTGTTTTTGCCAGTGGAGTGTGGCATTGAAGAGAGCATAGATAAATTCTACTTTTAGTTCAGTTTCCTGTTGGAAAAGGCTGAAAAATACTAAACATACAGTCGGGTAAATAAGACCTTGACTATACTGCACAAGTTGTGCGAGAGTTTGTAAACAGATGTTTTGATGTAGTTCTGCCCTTGCTAATTGCGAACCCCTTTTTCTTTAATTCATCAAGAGTTTTCTTCATTTTTGGATTCTTCGTTCCCCACAGGCATGCGAGAAAAAGATTTCTTTACGAATTCAACGAAACAGGGGGTGAGAAAGTGATACAAATAGTCATTTTAGGGGTGAAGTATTCCTTTAAACTGAAAGTGCTTTACCTGAAAACTGTGTAGTAATGTCTGAGTTAGGAGCTTAGGGACTGTGCAAAATTAGGAGGGACAGGGGACACAGAAAAGGGGGACACTTATGTATTTGTTCTTTTTTTGTTGTTTGATGTTGTGGTGTCAGTTTTGTGGGCGAGAAGAGGAGGATGTTTAGTGACTGAACATCATGTGATTTTGCTATTTCAGGCCACCACAGACCTGTATGGAAACTGCACACTGCGTCACTCAGGAACATCAGCAGCAGCTCCAGAAGCAGCTGGTGTCTTTGCTCTGGCTCTCGAGGCTAAGTATGTCGTCACCTGCTCTTTCCACACACCTGCAATAATTGTGATTACTGATTTGGATCGACTGTATGTATTAAACATTATTACATTACTTCTAGATTTCTCTGTGTTGAAGAAAGTGCTGGTCGAAGGGTATCAGTCTTCAATAACGTGCTGTCAGCCATTAGATTTGGATAATCTTTGATCTGGGAAAAAACTGCTTTCATGTTAATCATTTATGAACATTTCTTTTCGAAGTACAACCTTGAGCTTTTGTATCACATTGGTGTCTCTGATTTCCTCCGTCAATCTTTATCCTCAGATCCCTTTATTGTTATATTCTGTGTGTGTTTCTGAACTCCTTAAAGGCACGAATCATCTCTCCACTTTTCACACAGTTGCTTATTTATCACAATGTTAAGCCGAATGAAAAGCAAAGCAGTGCTTATTCTGTCGCCCACAAAGTAGAGACTCCGTGTGCTTGTGCCAAGGACACAAATCACATTTGGATCAGTGTTCTTTATATCACAGCCCAGGACTGAAAAAATACAGTTTATACACAGTATGTATGTAGCAGAGAGGCTGGGATGATGAACACGCTGCAGCACTTGAAATTTGTGTGTAGGCTAATGGTGATAGAAAAGCTACTATTAATGATGTTTACAAGAAAGTGTTAATTGTGTCATATTAACACTGTGGTACAAGGTGGAGTTTATTTTGTAACCCTTGTGAATTCAGAGCAAATTGTTCCTTGTGGATCAGAAAAATAATTGAAAACATATGCCACTTAAGTAAACCCGCCCACACATAATTAAACCAATATGACAAATCTAAAACCTGGAGAATTACTGCTTCTCAAATCCCAGAGGGGAGCCGTTCCTTTCTCTCCGACGCTTCATTTCTCACATTAAAGGCTGACAAGATTCTGCTGCCATTAACTGACACCAGTTAGTGGAGTTGAGCAAAGAAACACTGTTTGCTCTGCACACACAATAATGATGTTGCTGTTGGGGGGAGCGGATGCTCACCCTGTCCGGCGGCAAATAACCCACGAGGCTGTTAGGACGACTGCACGGCCTTTTTACTGCCCAAACACACTTGAACCAACGGCAGGAGTCAGTGAGTCAGCCAGAACAAAGCTGTCACTGCACAGAGCCAAGATAATGGAGGGAGACACAGACAAAGGCAGCCATCTGCCTCACAGTACAGACACTATGATGTTTAGATAATTGAAAGTATGTCATTAAGGCAAAACCATGAAGCAGAAATGTTTTAATATTACTAAATGTTGTTTTCCTGCTCATTTACGATACTGACTCTCCTCCATCACTCTGTCCCTCCATTATCTGCCTCTGTCCTATACACGCTGTCCATCCCAGCCCTAACCTGACATGGAGAGACATGCAGCACCTGTCAGTCCTGACGTCCAAGAGGAACCAGCTCCATGACGAGGTCCACCAGTGGAGGAGGAATGGCGTTGGTCTCGAGTTCAACCACCTGTTTGGCTACGGCGTCCTGGACGCTGGGGGCATGGTGAAAATGGCCAAGGAATGGAAAACCGTGCCTGAGCGTTTCCACTGCGTAGCCGGATCCATTCAGGAGGCCCAGTGAGTCACATTTCCACTCATTTTTATTTTTTATTTCTGTTAAATACTTTACCGACTGCATATTACATGTGAACACTGAGGAAAACACTGCTGAGCACGAGAGACACACTCATCTAATTACTGAGTTATCCCAATAAGGCTTAATTCAATACAACATTTGCGATGGGAGTGTCCACTTCATAACCCAGTAATATTTAGATTAGCTGCTCAGTCTGTCTGATGGTCCTGCAGATTCATTATGACATAGACTGATGTCCTGACAGGCGCTGTTTGTTAATCAATGCATTACTCTTCTGAGATCTAAATTGGATTTCTGTATGAAAGATTGAATATCCCTCACAGACTCGTTGAAGAGATGCTCAGAAGACATCTAGTGGCATTCTGTTTGCAGGGTGATGTATGTGCAAAGGTTTTCTGTGTAACTTTTGAAAGAATAACTAACATTAAAAGTTCAATGCATACGCAATAAAACACACTTGGTCTGTAGGTTATGGTGGCTAATCTTAGCTAATGTCACCAAACTTTAGGTAACTGTTGCTGTTTGATTTACATTCCTGAGTCAGTTCACTGACTGTATAAAGCTTCAATACTGTCACAGCCCAGCTGGCACCGCACATCAATATGACATCAGAAAGATATTGCACTCTCACGTTGGACAGATGGTAAATTTTGGTTGTAATGAAAACCAAGTCGACAACATTTTAAATGTCTACCAATGTTAGAATTTCACAAAGCTCTGCAGAGGTTGGGTTTTGTTCTCCAAACACTATGTCAAAATGTCGTTGGCTGATGTTTGGATAAAGTTGGATATTGGTACTCACACAACTTTAAACCAACAAAATATCGATGTCATCTGTCACATTGGCATTAGATGTTGTCTTGACATTGAATTTTGGTCACCCAACATCACAACCTAAATTCAACCAAGTATCAATGTCTAATGACATTGGCGGCCAGCTGGAAGTCATTTAGCATTTAAGCTTCATCATGTAGTTGTCACTTGTAGCAACAGTTAAGTGACCTGGACCCGCTTTAAATCAAGGCGTGCACCTACAATAGTGATTTTGTGACATCACAAGTTTTGGACGATCCTTGTCTTACTTTTCTATCTACCTTTGCTCATTCTCACTTTTCTATCTATCCAACCCTTTGGCTCCCACTCAGACCCCCAGACGGCACTATTACTCCCACTCATAGTCTCAAGTATGTGCATCAGGGACTGTAACATCTAGTCCTAAACTGAACAGAATTTTTATCCTTTTTTATCGAATTGAACTGGGTGCTGCGTGCTTGTTCACCTTGCAGTGAAGTAGGAGATGTCTTGTGTCTGGTCGTAACACTTTTGAAACTGAAAATGTTGCATTCTCCGAGGAAGAAGGAGTAGATGTAATTTTAATTATGTCTAACTAGGCATGTAAAACATGTTTGAAGGGGGTTCTTTAACTATTTACTAAATCACATAGGAAACACAAGGTTATGTAAAATCTCTGCCACATGAGCTTTGACGAAAAGGTTATTATGAATATGTATAAACTAAATTTGAACTCCCCAAAAAATGCAAACTAAAGAAGGGTATTACGAAATGCCTTGTCAAGCTGATGGTACCTCAGTCATTTTTATGCCTCCCTGCTGGCGACAGCCATGACTGGATTTACGTTTTGGGGTTCTCTGTTCGTCCTGTTCTTGTGTACGCAGTATCTCAGGAACACCTTGAGGTAACTTCTCAAATTTGGCACAAACGTCCACTTGACGCAAGGATGAACTGATTACAATGTAGTGGTCCAAGGTCAGGGCCTCTGTGACCTCATAAAACACGATTAAACTCAAGAATTCAAACACTAATAATGACAACATTTTGCACAAATGTCTATTAGGGTAAAATGATGATGGCATTTTATATCCAAAATGTCAACGGTCAGCTTCACTGTGACACCGTAATGTTCTGCAAAAACACTTCTCCAGCTGTTACTCAACACCATAACTTAGGAGAGACATTTTGTCAGATTGAATTGGTGACCGTAATATTGAAACTGTGCTGACTGTATAGATCTTTGAATATGTGTATGAAGCAACATCCATATTTGAAGCGTTGTCTACTGTCACGGCTACATGTGAGTCTGGACGTACATGGATGTAAACTACAGCTTGACTGGTTGGTGGAGGCATACATCTGTGAGGCGGTAATTCTAGTTTGAAAAGGAACTACGTCCTGTATGCTGCGTATAAATTCCTTTAAACTGACTTGATTTTAAGCATGAGATATTTTCCACATGCTTTAATGTTAGCTCCCGCTGTCAGGCCTCTAGGAAGAGTGGTGTTTTGATAACAATCCATCTGGCCTCTGCTTTGGAGGAGATCCTCTAGAGCTCTGGCCCGCATCTCTCATTCTTGTCCTTCCTGTATCCACTCACATTAAGTAGTATCTCCCCTTGCATCACCCTATCTTCTTCCCCGCATCTCCTCCATCCACATCCTCGCCATCTCTTTCATCTCTGTGCTTCCAGCCTCCTTCCCTCTCATCCTTTCCTCTCCCACTCACCTCCTCTTCCTCTCTTTCCTCCGTCCCCCCTTGGCTGCCTCACGAGGGCTCCTCTATCCATCCATTCATCACATCCTGAGGCTTTGAGCTCCCGTGTGTGATGCCTGGTGGTTTCCTGTGGCTAGCCCTCTTATTCGCTCTAATTAGAGCGCCACAAATAGCCCAGCATGGTGTGCCCTGAAAACACTGTCAATTACACTGACTGACAGCCAGAAAGGGATTCCAGGTGGAGGTGTTCTTGTGTGTAGATGTGTGCGTGAACTAACGCTTTCACATGCATTGTGAAAGTGTCAATGTGTGGGTGAAGATAAAAAAAGCAGACTGAATGCGGTGCATCTGTGTATTTTTTGCAACCATCAACATCTCCAAGTCCTTATTTTAGTCTCTAATCAGCGCTCTGCAGACGATGCAGTCAACAACATGGTGTGAAAGTGGGCCTCTGTGTGTGTGTGTGTTCCTCCTTTGAGAACACTGCCAGATAAAACAGGAGCATCCCTTAAGAGTCATATGCTTTTATTGCGTCCCTGAGGACTTCACATGCAAATGGTGGAGAGGACTTGCCCTATTATGCAGAGTGGCTGTGCCTTTACACGTTCCATTGCGGAAAGTGGCATCAGCTCTTCAATCGGACATGGGCAAACCTTAAATATCCGAAAGAATAGCCGCTCGTAAAGGTGGTATTTATAGGAGAGAAATAACATCTCTCTTTCTCATCAGTTCACTGTTTCCACAGCAGGCACCACAGGGCTTCTGCTGCTTCTATTGTGGTACAGATATAATTACAACAAGCCCACCTCTGATGATAGTGTATCACCAGAGAAAAGCAATAAACACCTAGCATAGCCAAGCTCGCAAACACACTGCTCAGCATTGATCTGATAGCTGCTCTGGCTGGCTGTGGCTTACTTAGCTGGAGGAGAACTTCTCATTATCAGTGAAGCTGGCACACAGTGCCCCACTGTGCGTGTGGGGTTGTTTTTAATCTACGCCGGTCCTGCCCTTCAGAGGCATCTCTCTCCCTGCTCTATGACCGACTGATGTAATTACTCCGCACATTATCTGATAGGAACTGTGCACCTGCTGCGCACCAAATCGTTTTGGGGGTCAAAGTGAGATCTGAACCACGGACTGTATAAATCTGAACATATTCGCTCCCAGGTTTAGTTACGTACACACTCACACTAATAAGCTAATTACAGTAATTAAACATAAACAATACTGGCACTTTTAGTGATAATGAAAATGGAGAAAAAAATTAAGTGGCAGTAAATTGCAAATTTGCATAATAACGTTGAAGTTGTTTCTTTATATTTTCTTTTTATACATACAGCCTATATACCATCACCTGCCACTTTATTAGGTACTCCTTGCTAGTACAAGGTTGGACCCCTTTTGTATTCAGAACTGACTTAATTTTTGGAGGCATAGATTCAACGAGGTGCTGGAAACATTCCTCAGAGATTTTTGAATCTCCCTGTTCCACCACATCCCAAAGGTGCTCTACTGGACTGAGATCTGGTGACTGTGGAGGCCATTGGAGTACAGTGAACTTACTGTCATGTTTGAGATGATCTGAGCTTTGTGACATGGTGCGTTATCCTGCTGGAAGTAGCCATCAGAAGATGGGTACACTGTGGTCATAAAGGGATGGACACGGTCAGCAACAATACTCAGGTAGGCTGTGGTGTTTAAACCATGCTCAGTTGGTACTAAGAGGCCCAAAGAGTGCCAAGAAAATATCCCCCACACCATTACACCACCACCACCAGCCTGAACCGTTGATACAAGGCAGGATGGATCCATGCTTTCATGTTGTTTACACCAAATTCTGACCCTACCATCTGAATGTGGCAGCAGAAATCGAGACTCATCAGACCAGGCAACGTTTTTCCAATCTTCTATTGTCCAGTTTTGGTGAGCCCATGCAAATTGTGGCCTCAGTTTCCTGTTGTTAGCTGACAGGAGTGGCACCTGGTGTGGTCTTCTGCTGCTGTAGCCCATCTGCTTCAAGGTTGGACGTGTTGTTGGTTCAGAGATGGTCTTCTGCAGACCTTGGTTGTAACCAGTGGTTATTTGAGTTACTGTTGCCTTTCTATCATCTTGAACCAGTCTGGCCATTCTCCTCTGACCTCTGGCATCAACAACATTTTCACCCAGAGAACTGCTGCTCACTGGATATTTTCTCTTCTTCAGACCATCCTCTGTAAACCCTAGAGATGGCTGAGCGTGAAAATCCCAGTAGATCAGCAGTCATCTTGATCTTGCCTGAATCCATTGAGTTGCTGCCACATGATTGGCTGATTAGCTATTTGCATTAACGAGCAGTTAAGGTGTACCTAATAAAGTGGCCAGTGTATGTAGAGTCATTAGCAGAGTTGGTAGTAGAAAAAACAGTTTAATATTCGTCTATTTCAAATGTCTCAACGTGCATTGTGGGTGTAACTTAGTGTGAAACACCCCACTGTGAATTGTTCTGTTTTTCTGGGAATAGTAATTTGCTTCATCAGCCCTCAGCAGTTCACGGCTGCACTCACCTCTCTGTGCTCAGTGTAGTGCTCTATTAATCATTTTTCAAACTGAGTGCTGTTCCACACGTCTCTCTCGCTCACTTTCTGTGTCTTGTCCCCGTTGCCTTCTCTCCACCCCCCTCTCCCTGCTGCCTGCGGTGCAGCCTTGGCCTCTAATAATGTTATTAAGCCTCCTCATAGCCTTTGGCCACCACCCCTGCCCTGCTGTGTTCTCACTCTTTCTTTCCATCACCCAAAGAGAAGCAACAACAATACTAAGATTTGCCTGCTTTTACACTCCGCTCTGGACAAATCCATCGTGACAAAATGAAAAGAGGTCTCTTCATGCACTGAAAATGAGCTACAATTCAGAGGTGGTCAGGTGTATGACATGTTACATGTATAGGTTATTGACAAAATGCCTCAGATTTACAGTTGGTATATAAGAAACACTTTCCTACAGCACAGTTGTATGAATTGCTTTTGGTAAAATTGTTGTTTCTAATTGACAAAAAAGGGTCAAACGTTTGCTTTTTCCAACTACTCACATGTGAATATTTGCTGGTTTTTTCAGTTTTAATTTTGTTCTGGGCTGATATTTTATAATTGTATTGATTGTAGTATTGAAATAATTGATCCATTATTGGAAAAAATAACTGTCTGATGTTCAATAATAAAAATAATCTGATTTACTCATGATGCACAGAACCTAACGGGGACCTATTATGTATTCCTTGTTTCCTTTTTTCTATCATATGTATAAGATATTATGTTCACATATAAATGTGGCCGAAATTTTAAATAATGAGATGACAGATTCTTTATATGGTCATCTGCTTCAGGCACGCTACAGCAAGTGTTTGCATTACGTAGCCTACACTGCTACATGTGGCTACATGCTAACGTCAGGGAGAAATTGAATCTTGGTTGCTGATGTTGTCAATTATTCTGGTTTCTGATTGTGTTCCTGCTGGAACATGTCAGGTTGTGAAGATTTTGGTTTAGATGATTTATTGATGATTTTTCTTAAGTAGAAAGTGCCATCGCTGACCAGTCAGAGCAGAATGGGCTTTTTTGGGTGGGGGCTCAAAGAGACAGGTGCTAAACCAGAGTGTCTCAGAGAGCGAGTTAATACAGGTGTTACAGCACAAACAGTAAGAGGAAAATATCCATTGGTCAATCAATCATCATTTCTTTGTCACATGGAAATAATACATGGCACAACTACAGTGAAATAGGATCTCATCAGCTCCTTTAACTTGTGCACTATGACTTAGTCCTTGTTTGCCTATTCTCACATCGTTGGCTGATGCCTAATAATTGTCCACGACGCCAGATGGTTCAGGTAATCCATGGTTTATGGTTGTAAAATGATTTAACTGTCCACACACCCCGACGGAAATGAAGTGATTTTTGAACATTAAAGCATCTAAACATGTTCTAGTAATGAAACCATAGTCGAGTGTAAGACCTTTTTACAGCAAATTTTAAAAATCACATCAAACTAGTGGCAGCTAGAATATTATGTGACAAACGTGTGGCCCCTAATATAAACTGAGGCCATGCATTGTAGACCAAACAGTGTTTTATTGCCCCCACTTGAGATAAATTACATGGTCAAGTAAGCAGACATGACAGTAATCTCTGCGATGGGGGAGGAGGTTAAAATACAGGCTTCATTCTCGGTCAGGGAAGGATGGTTCTATAGAAACTAGGTCAAGTACTTTAATTTTCTTTCACCTGCTCTCTCTGTCATGGCCACAGGGATGCCTAAAGCCATCTTATTGCGGTGATAATGTGTCCATGTTCCGTCTTATTTCATTTTAATCTTCTTACTTGACTCATGTTTGACTTTTCTGTCTGTCTGCTCCACAAATTAACTTCCTCAACCTGTTTTTTTCTCTCCAGTAAAATCCAGTCTGGCAACAAACTGGTGCTGGCCATCACTACTGAGGCCTGTCAGGGGAAGGACAACTTTGTCCGCTACCTGGAGCACGTTCAGGCGGTGGTCACCGTCAACGCCAGCCGCCGCGGCGACCTCAACATCAACATGACCTCGCCCATGGGCACAAAGTCCATCCTGCTGAGCAGAAGGCCCCGTGACGACGACTCCAAGGTGGGTTTCGACAAGTGGCCCTTCATGACCACGCACACCTGGGGCGAGGACCCCCGCGGGACCTGGGTCCTGGAGGTGGGCTTTCAGGGCGAGGAACCACAGCGCGGAGTCCTGAAGGAGTGGACTCTCATGCTGCACGGAACACAAAGTGCCCCTTACATAGACCAGATAGTACGTGATTATCAGTCCAAACTTGCAATGTCCAAAAAGGAGGAGCTGGAGGAGGAGCTGGATGAGGCTGTAGAGAGAAGTCTGAAGAGCTTGCTGAGTAAAAACAACTAAATTCCCATCTGCATGTTGCCAACTCGTTCACTCTTATCTTTCTCCCACCCCGCAGTCTCGCTCTATCCTTCTCTAAATCGCCTCAGTTCTTCTCAGTCTCTCGTCATCCTCCCTTTTGTCTACCTCTCTTCACTTTGCTTTTTGTTATCAAGTGTTTCAATTAGCCCCCAACCTTCAATGAATGTTTCTTGTAATCCAGTCATGATAAAAGTGTAACCTTTAATAATCTGTTCTACATAGAGAAAGAAAACTCTATCACCTGGATTTTTACACTCAACAGAACTGTACATAAAGCAAATATAATCCACTCTCTCATGCTCTTGCTTTAACTGCCCTGCACCTCTCTTCTGCCAACTGTTGTACAGTTTGTGACTGTAAATGATTTTCTGTGTCATTCTACTTAAAGTTTAATATCTTGCAAACAGAGCAGTGATACTTCTTTCTGTTTATATTTTTATGTGACATGCACTGTTTATATATAAACAAGGAGAGGAATATGTGATTCATTTTGCAGCCTGTGGTCCTCAGTTCATATTTCATAATCTTTGACATATGCTATAATAAATCTATTCAGCTGTTTATTAAAGCACTTGAGTGATTTGCCACACACGACCAAGCATACTGAGTTAAAGTAGCCTGCCATTCTCTGTCACCTCAAGGGCCAAAACGTTGATACAGAAACACAGAAAATTATGACAGAAGACAGAGAATGTGGAGTCAGATTTTCTCCTGTCTGAAAAATGTAGTCTGAGAAGTGGAGCACAAGCAGCTGCTACCTAATCATAACACACCCAGTTTTAATCTTTCCCCATGTGTCTTTGATTCTGTACTGTGCTGTCCAATAAAGGGAAAACTCCCCCTAAAAAGTGGAGACTGAGCTACTTATGCTAAGGTACTCTTAGCGTTATAGATGGGTTTTTGTTAAAGGTGCTACATGTAGCATCAATAGACCCTTTTGGGGCCGATGTCACTGTGACGTCTGTGCTAGGACAGGATGCCCAGAATGCACTCTGCCACACCTGAGAGTGCAGTGCTCTGGATAACCCAACGGTACATTCTGGCAGTGTGACGAATTTACGAATGGTCCTGTTTGTGCCAGAGTGTGCTCCTGCTATCGGACTGAACATTTCTGAATGCACCACTTGTATCATCCTCCTCCATTGTCTAAAACAAGCCAAAAGAACTCACTAGCTAACGCTGGCTAATGTCTGTGGAGAACTGTTTTGCCTCCAGCTAAGCCCCGCCCACCAAAAAACATCCCACTGTTTACTAAGAGTTAAAGGTACTATAAATCACTGTCATTTTTTTAGTATTGTATTACCTAAAAATCTGTAACGCATGTAGAGAGGACTCAGTCTCACTATATTTAAACAATGTCTGCTGCCTCCTGACTGGATTTTACAGGTAACACATGGGATTTCTTAATAGAAAAAGTGAAGCTAACATCATGCTGTGTTAATTTTTTTTTGACGGAGGTGCCATCTTGTGAGAAACATGCTGTGTCTCCTGTGCCTGCTATAGTGGCACATACATAGGTCCACATGACTTGACCTAATTACAGCACTACTTTAACTCACATACCAGACCATTGTAAATGATCTTATTTTTGGACTGCATGCATACCCCTCACACTTCCATTCCTGAGAAGCTAATGAGCAGTTTTCCAGTAGCATGGTGCAACGTCTGCTAATTTACAAGCCTGGCAAACTGCACGATTACAGTCAGCCTCACAAAGGTAAGGAAGCACTCCTCATTTTAGCCCGAAAAGTCCAGTAAACCAAACGAAATACAAAAGGTAAGAAGGCAACTACTGTAGCAGGCACAGGTAACGGAATACAGACCTTTCAAGATGGCGCCCAGTGGGATAGGGGTGCTAGTATTTTATATACTTTTGTAGAACAACATCTCAGAGCCCTGATGTCCAAACCAACAATAAATTGCATTTCTATAACTGACTATCAGTTCTAAATATCTAGTCACCTTTGTCTGTATAGCTTTACTATAATAAACAACAAAGAGGTAAAACTTCTTACAGAATCAACAGCAGAATAAAACATCATTAAGGCAGACAACACAGAGATGTAGGCTGTAATAAATAAAGTTGAACTTCACAGCAACTGCAGCCACAAACACACGTATCAAAGCAAAGTAGAAACTGCACAGTAGACACACACTGATGCCCTCCTCTGTTTCCTGAGTTACATTAATGAGTGTGCTGTTTGTCTGGATGGCACTCAGTGAATCTCGTGCACCATGAAGTCCTCCGCAATCTGCTCTAGGTTCAACATCTCTGCTTGTTCATTCTCAAACATATTATAACCAGTCCACTCATCCTCTTTGTCCCAATAAAACCAGTCCCACTGCGCTCCTCAGAGTTTTTCAACAAGAGCTGAAAGAGGCTCTGCAGTCACTTCAGGGATAATTGTCACACAAAGCAGAAAAGAAGGAGCTGTTGGGAGAAATTTGTGTTCAGGGATTAGTGCCAGAAAACCCTTTCTTGGTGAGGTTTTGGTTAGGGTTAAAATAAAACGATTTCTGCCCTGAAGGCAAAACGTCTCCCATTGTACACTGGAGGATCCGCCATGAGCATTTAAGCACTTAACATGCAAGCCAGACCCAACATGCACCTGACGCAATATCATAAGTATGTTTGATTTGGGTCTCTTAGCTGCTCGCCAGGTGGTGCATTAAATCAGAGATTAAATATGCCTTTGATGGGCCTATGCTGAGATACAATAATGTTAACCATAACCTATGTATAATTACATCATCCTTAATTGTATTGCATTGTTGCACATTTTATACCGTTCACTAACTGCAGGCCTATTCCTGGGTAGCCAAGTATTTTTTCTATGATGACCCACCACACTCGAGTACTTGTTGCCTTCGTTTGTTGATTTGGTTTAGTCTTGAGGATTGAGATTGGTCAGGGCAGACTACAGCAGGTACCTCTCAACACCGCTAACACTCAGCCAGTGAATGAGCACTTTCAACTGCGCTTAGGTGACCAGAAGACTTTCGGCAGGGGAGGACTGGGAAATTTTGCCTTGGACTTTGAGGTGGCGAGGCCTTTTAATGTGAGTGGCACAAGCAGAAAAATTTAACACTAATACAGTTTTGGTGACAAAAGAGAATCTGATGATGGTGAGGACCTTAAAGACACACTTGCTGACACCCACCTGCCTCCTCGGGTTGTATAAGCACGTCAGCACTGCACTGAATCAAAACAAGACCAGGCCAGGTGAGCCTCGGTGAGTCACAGTATACTGCCAGCTACTGCTAACATCAGGACTTTGTAACAGTAAGGAGAGTAAGCTAACCACCTCTTGCTGTCTTCTTTTCACTCAGCATTTTATTCTCTTCGAACTTTCAAACATATTGTGTTTCAAGCTTAATCAGGTCAGACATTTCTTATTTGTATCACAGATCCTCTCTGACGCCTTTTGGTCATCCCATATTTCATATCTGACATTATCTTTGTGTTTTTCTTTGCCTCTCACTATCCTGTCTGTGGAGGTGGGTGTGGTTAGTAGTCAGCTGCAGGGGAGAGGTGTATGGGGATGGCTCATGAGAGTAGCACCAGGTGAGTTTATTGACACAGGTTGCAGTAGTGTGCTGCGGCCCAGAGCAAGGAGAAGGACACTGCCTGAGTTTCTGGTTTAAAACTGAATGGACTGGGAGACGTGCTGGAGGAGCCATGTTGAGAACTGATTTTGTTGTTGTGTGCTGGACACTAGTCAATAAAAAGTATTGCATATCGACGGAGTGCTGGGTGGCGACGGCTACACTGACCTCTCTACAGACAGATTGGGTCATACTAAATACAGGGGCCACTGTGAGCTACTTAAGGTCACATAAAAAATGAACGAGTTACCTGTGGATGCTGCGGACGTCTTAACTCTTAGTGAGGATGTGAAGGATACTGTGACCGCCAAACACCAAATCTACCTTTTTTTTTTAAAGCCTAGGAGTAATTATTAAAGTGTAACATAAAATGTCTGTGTCTATATGCCTGAGTGGTTTTATGACCTATCAAATATGTGTGTGTGGTGCTTGGTGTCTGCCTAGAAGGAGAACAAGGTTTCAATTGATGTTTGAATCTTTTTTATTATTCAATATATCAAAGCAAATTAATTCACAGCAAAATTGTGCTGAGGGCAGGCAGTGGCATCCAATTGAACAAATGAGCTCAAAGGGGAAAATTGGAGTTCTAAGACAGAGTTCAGAGGGGTGGCACAACTTCTTAGTTTTTTATTTCTTTTCTCATTCTTTTTTTTCTTGGTGGTGTGGAGCTTCGTTTTTCATTGTCCCAAGTTTTCAGACAGTAAAGGACTCATAGCATGAGCATGGTTGTTAAGTCGAACAACAACAGCAGTACTTATGGAACCAGCAAAACGTATTCTGGACGCAAGACCAGAGACTGCAAGCAAATGGAAGAGCAGTGAGTATCAGAGCAGGAATGTGTAGTTGGTCTTAAAGCATGGTTGGTTTTTCTCAGAGACAAAAATATTGGTCTTGTTACAGTAGTTTGAGGAACAGTGGCGTTGTCTTCTTGTCAGAGGACCTGAACCATGTAGGACCCAGGTGGAGTTGACTGACTCTTCATGTCAGGCGACGTGGTTTCAGTGTTTCTTCTTACTGGACTTCTCGATCATGGTCTCCACCACCATGGAAGTCTCCTCGTAACCTTTAACCTTGCGACCATTGGAGAACTTCTCCACAGACTCCACCACCTCCAACTTCTCGTAGCTCATGGCTTCTGGGGTGAAGCTGCTGGAGCTGGTGCTGGTGCTGGTGCTAGAACTGGAGCTGGAGCTGGTGCTGGCACCACGGGGCGCAGGCTTTGGGGTGGGCCCGCTCGGCCCGTTGTCATCCCGGCTTTTCTTGGGATGGGCTGGGGTGGGCTCTTTGGGGCCGGAGGGTGAAGGGGCTGGGCTCGGACCCGAATAAGGCTGAGGCTCTCCGTTCTTATGCTTACCTTTACCTCCATTGTCCTTACCTTTTCCACCCTTGTCATTGTCCTTGCCTCCTTCTCCATTAGAAGGTGGAGTGGGACTGACAGGCCTGGGATCTATTATGGGCTGAGGAGTTGGAGGTAGAGGAGAGGGTACGACGGGTGCATAAGGCTCGTAGGGTGGCATCATTCCGTCTCTGATAGTGACGAAAATGTGGCCGGCTGATGGTGTGGAGGTGCAGAAGCATGGATCAGGGTAGCTGCCGTCGCCGGTGACAAGAACATAACGACCCTTGGTGTAAAAGTCAGCGATAGGCTCAGGCTTCTTGTACTTCCTCATTCTGTCTCTGACGATGTTGCAAAGAGTGTCAAAAGCTTTGCTGATCTGAGCTCCGTCGGGGACGTCCTGTGGAGACACTCCAGTGAAAACAGGTCTCTGCTCTGTTCTCTTCCCCCTCTCCTCACCCACTTCCACAGATGGAGTCCTCTGTGTTTCTTCATCTGGAGCCTCTCCGGCAGCTCCCCCATTTTTCTCCTCCAGGCCACTGTCCATCACATCTTTCGGGGTCAGCTCTTTCTTCTTCAGGACCTTCTTGGCCATGATCTTCTGCCGGGGCTTGATGCTGGTGATGTCTTGGATAGCCTGGGTGATATCTGAACAATAAAAGGTCACACGTCAACAAGCTGGAACTGGTGAGCTAAGAAAAGACCAGAATTGGATATGCAACAACACACTTCAATGTTCTGGGTCGCTAAAGACAATAAAGACATTGCTTTGTCAGCTTTGTCTTCAACAATGGCAGCTGATTGTACGTGCATTAAAAGTGAGTCTCAATGTAAACCAGCTGTGATGTGCTCATGGTGCCCTTACCTCTCCCCCTGCTCGATGCAGTGGGTGTGTGAGTGTAGCGGTAATTAGTGGTGAACAGGGTAATGGGAGTGCCAATTATCGCTGAATTCAACCTGCAGGAAAGAGAGCAGTGAAATGTCAGCCATACAACCGAACATGCACTCAGCAGCTCTGCTATGCATGGAAATACGGTATGGTAATCAGTTACTCTTTTTTTTTTTTTTAAAGGAAACAACAGGTAACTTTAGATAACACAAATATAGCTGATGTGACATGAAAAAACCCACTCAGCTTCTTGCTGTTCTGGTGCAATAGAGGAAACATTTGTTGTCACCCAGTGCCACCTGCTGGCTGATTCTGCACCCTACATTAACCTAGTTGCAGCAGCACATGAAACAGCAGACCTTAATGTAAGGAGATCAAATTTACAGAAACTATAACTGAATTAAATGAATATGGACTCATGACCTGAGAATTTATAGTCCTGGCTATAGCTCTACATCCTGTTGAGAGAATTTTACAGGAAAGTAAATCTTTGAAGGTTCAGTGTGTAGGACTTTGGGGGTATATTGGCAGAAATGGAATATGATATAGGAGTATGTTTATAATCACCTGAAAATAAGAATAGTTGTGTTATCACTACCTAAGAACGAGCTGTTTACATCTACATATAGGATGCGGACCTCGTTCATGGAGTCCGCCATGTTTTACCAACATGTTTCTACAGTGGCCCAGAACAAACACAAACACTGGCTCTAGATAAGGCATTCAGATCTTCAAATTTTGGCGTCAACCACAGTAGTTAGCATCCCCTCCGCAATGAGGACTTTTTTTATTGCTTTATCCAGTGTTTTCACCAGTTTAAATCATCAGTTCCGTTTGTTTCGGAGAGGAGGAGACCTCTGCAGATGATTCGACCCACTAAAAACCTCCTGAAGATTTTGATCTCAAGTTAACAGAGAAAAAAGGTGAGCACACATTAGCAGGTGCGGGTCTAGTAGCTTGTCTGCAACAAGCTTACCAGCACCCAAGAAACACTGAAACTGCTTTACGTAGTGTTTCTACCAGTTTTAAACCCCTGTTCGCAAACATTTTGAGAATACTCTCAAAGAGCTCCTAACTTAACATCCGAGTCCTAGCTTAGGAGTGATTTAGGAAAGTTCTCAGAGCAACTCTGAGAGAGGAATGGACAGAAACTTTTATCCTAGTGAGGAGTTGTAGTTGACCCTGTTGCTAGATGTTATGCATCCTTTCAACAGATGTGATTGGGTGTCACAGACACACCCTTTGTGAACCTGCAAGGTGTGGACACCCAGTGGAAGTGAAATGAACTGCTGACTGTGAAAGTGTCATTGTTAGTGAGATCACTCTGCTGATGGAAGGCTGAGGCAGACCCAAATCATCACTGCTGCACTGCTGCATTTTTCCAGTTGTCAAAATATCTTAGTATTGTGATTTCTGGTGTTGTAGCATTAGGTAGAAAATGTGTGCATATCCCTAATGACATCAACCACACATTTTATCCCTGCATGATCTAATTTGTAGTATTTTATTTACTCAATGTCATCCAGCGTTTATCCAGCAAATATTTTTCCAATCTCTTTGTGTTTCTACCATTTTCTTCTCTGATAAAGACACTCTAAAGCCTCTTAAAAGTCTTCCTCCCTGCTCCGAATGCCGCTCCTTAAAAGGAGCTCTTTTAAGGTTTAAGATGCTCCTAAGAAAATCCTAAGAAAACGTCTAAGAATTTTCTTAAAATTTCGTCACTAGGAGCAACTCTTTGTACAGGGAAGCTTTGTGAATACAGCCCCTGGCCAGTTTGTTTAGAGAGGAAGAGACCACTGAAGGAATTCTAACCAGGAGCGGTTTCATCTGGTTGCAATCTGCAATCCTCACCACTAGGTGACACTAAATCCTACACACTGCTCATTTAAACAAATGTTTTACAGCTGTTGATCCAAATTCGGGTTAATTTCATGATTAAATCTATGTATCCTGGTCATAATTGGCCAAGCCGAAGCAATATCTATTGCTTAACATATATATTGGATTTACTGGGTGTCAAAATGTTTCTCAGCTATTACTTTAGCCTTCAGAGAAGAGCTCCATTCCTCTATGAGTCACTTGTGGCCATAGTTAAGCTGACTGAAGGGAACAGTTAACCTCTTCAGTCAAGCCTGGCATGTCTGTGTAAGTGTATCTCCTGTGTACCAGTTGGAGGCCGTTTACCTGTTATCCTCGTTCTCGATGATCCTCTTGTACCTCTCCAGCTCGTTCTCGAGGGACGTCTGGTACATGGCAAGGTGGCGACATTCACTGGTGAACTTCTCGAGTGACCTCTCAGCTTCCTCGATCTCCTTCCGCAGAGACTCGATTTTCTCGTTGTACATCTGGATCTCGTCGTCGTAACTCTCCTGTGTGCTTTTGATGGACTGCTCCAACATTGAGGTCTGAAAGAAGAGACGGAGGCAAAGATTGATTAAGATATTAGGATAACATAGAATAAGATTACAAAGCCCCCAAGGAGATGAAACAATGCAGTGCACATGTCATGTTGTATGTATTGCTGTCAAGAGAAATGATAAATAAAGCTAAAAATAAATGCAGAACTTAATTTGTGTTCAAGACAGGCATCTACGCATCAGTATTTCATTTAAAAATTGTGCAAATGAAAACAGCTTTTTCAGACAAAACAACAATTTATTGAAAACAATGTGATTAATAACTTAAAATAATTAAAGAGGGGTCCAAATAGTTAAGAGATACAAGATGCACAATATAAGCAGCATGAAGAGCATCATTTGTGCAGACTGCAGAATTATGTCTTTAGTCAAAACCTGTGGGAACAAAGGAGCCAAATGAGGAAACACTTTGGCATTTTACTCCACTGAACTAAAGTAGTCCTGTGTTCTCATTTCCTATGAGGAAACACTGCCTTTACTGAACCCGTTAACTACGCCTCTGTAACAAGGTGGTCATGGGTGACATCTAGTGGTGCTTCTGCAGCGTCAACATCATGGAGGCTGCAGGGTGAAGGCCTATTGACTGCTTCACTTAGTGTGTCATTATTATTCTTTAACTTTTAAAACAAAGTGAATTAAGAAAAGCAGAAAGCAAAATAAAAATGCCCCTTAAAAAATCATTTTAAAATTATATGAATATATACGATTATTGATTGGTGTGTTGTCTAAAAAATAAGTAAACTATTGTTCTTTTATTCGTGAGTGTATTTTTTTCCTTATAATTTTGTCTGTGTTTTATGTTTCTGTAATAACTAAAGTTTTATAACTGAGATTGGGAACAAAACCACGCCTCAATCTCATCCATTTACGCACTAAAAAGTATTAAGCACACTCTATCTGTTTCCCTCCCCTTTGACTTTGTTCTTGCAGTTGACACCAAACCGCCATCAGATTCCACCCTCCACCTGTCTGCGACCCTGATTTCTCCCATCATTCCTTCCACCTTCCTTCCTTCCTCCTTCCCTGTCACTACATCCCCTCACTCCTCCATCACCCCTGACCTTTGACCCCATCATCTATTATATATAATAAACTAATTGCAATCTACAACTCTATTGACGTGGTTTTTGTTAGTGAAATCTCTATTAGTTGTCTTCTGAACAGGTTTTTGGATAATAAGACACACTTTAGCCGATGAATTTTCCTCCAAATTTTAGTTGATTAAAATAGTAAAATAGTTGAAATAGTTTTAAAAAATGTCCATTTTAACAGTCAATAATTTATTGTTTAACTAATTTTTTAATTATTATTTTTTAAATTCAATTTAATTTATCTAATTTAATTTAATTTAATTTAATTTAATTTAATTTATTTTAATTTAGTTTTATTTTATTTTATTTTATTTTATTTATGTATTTATTAATTTATTTTTTCTGGTTAATTGTGATAATAATCTGCAAAATAATTAATAATGAAAATAAGTGTATGAGTGCAGTGAACAGGATCTTTACTGGTCTTACTGGTGCCTGTCTTTCATCTAATGGGAATATATTTGGTTCCTTTGAGGAATTCTCCTTACTGTGTCTCTCTGTAAATATTGGCTTAGTGTTAAAAAAAACTGCATGTAATTAACCAGAAACCTTCTGTTGTCATGGTGACCGTGTGACCCACCTCAGTCTGTAGGCGTTGTTTCTGGGCCTGCAGCTGGCAGAGGGCGCTCTTATATTCCTCCAGCTGACTCTGCAGCCCCGGCACTTTCCTCTGGGCCAGCAGCTTCTCCTGTTCCTTCACATGGTGAACACAGATCAATGAGAGCATGCGGACACATGCACAGTGTGCCTTTACAACATGAATGTCACACCACACACACAGACTCACACACAGCCAGTCTCTCGCTGAAGCCTCACTGTATTAAAAAGCTTTAACGATTGATTTTTTAATTTAAGGGCACTATAACAATTAGGTTCCTGACAGCAGTGATGTTTTCTGTTCATCTACTCTTTAAAATGAATCCAGTGAGTGTTTGGAGTGTCCACTCCTCAGAAACTGAATTAATAAGGATAAAAGTGACACAAGTGGCTGTTGTCGGAGCTTTACTCGTTCCACCTGGTAGATTTATGGTGAGTTGTCACGACTCTCAACATTTCCAATCATGTTAACTTACAGAGTTGATAACATTCAAACATTATTAGCAGCAGGGTGTTCTCTTATGGAGCCACATTATTAGGTTTTAGTCCAATTAAAAGTCATAATCCAATAATGACTTCCCATTCTCATTTCCATGTTTGAGATGCATCATTACTGCTAATTTAATTTTAAGTTGTTCTCTCCAAAGCTCAAAGTGCATAAGCCTGCTATATTGTAAGATAAATAATTAAACTTAATGGGAAATTTGTGAAATTGAATCTTAAATTTCGTGATTAGTTACACCTGTGCCAGATCCATCCTGAAGAGGTGAGGCATGACTGTGAGCTGAGTAGAGAGGAAGTAAAATTACGATGACATTTAGATTAATTACTTAAATTTAAAGCCAATAAACAAAGTAAGGGAAATTAAATTATGTCAGCTCTGGACTTCTGGACGCAAAGTTTCCTTAGTGGAGATTTATCTTCACTAATTGGCCGACTAGATTATTGCTGCATGCTAAAACAACCAACTTTATCCTACCTAACAAGTAAGATCACTTTGTGGAGCAGTTGTTATGGTTCAGTTTTCTTTCAAGTGAAGTTTTGCAGAACATTTGTACATATACTGAGAACAAGTGGCACTTCAAATGTGCACAGGTGGTGTTAAATCACAAGTCTTCACCCCACCTGCACCCTGACTAGACCACACCCCCCAAGATTATAAACTCCACCCTTCAGGCCTGGGACTCTCTTTTACCCTCCAAAAATGCCAGGTAGAACAAAGAGAGGACTGATGTGGGTGCATATGGACTTTTCAATTTTATGATGTTTTACTTTACAGATTGATTATTATTGATTAACATTATGCAGAGCAGTAACATTTTCTTTTAATATTCCTTGTTATAGAAAACATTGTCCAACAACCACCACAGAACTGTTAAACTACACTGTGTCTGCAATACAATGTTGAAATGGCTTCCTGGATCCTGTGTTTGAATGTGCACCCCATCATCAAATGTTCTGTGAGCAAGCTGCAGCATAACTATATCATTTTTTGTTGATTTTTTTTTTATTTCACTAACTATGAGACTTCCAAAGGTATCCAATAATCTTATATAGGGGCTCAACACTTTTCAGGTTTTTTCTTTTTTGTTTGTTATTTTTAGAATTTTTTAAAACATTTTTTTCCAATTCACTTAACCAGTTTTTATTATTTTGTGTAGGTCCATTACAAACAATTAAAATTAAAGTGAGCCACAAATAATAGTTACAGAAACTGGCAAAACTTACATAGAAAATATCTAAATTACATATTACGGGGCGGCAGTAGCTCTGTCTATAGGGACTTAGGTTGAGAACTGGAGGGTCACTAGCTCAAGTTGAAATCTGGACCAAATATGGAGTATTGGCTTGTAACTGGAGAGGTGCCAGTTCACCTACTGAGCACTGCCGATGTGCCCTTAAGCAAGGCACTGAACCCCCAACTGCGTGGGTCGCCTGTCCAAGGCAGCCCCCTCACTCTGACATCTCTAAATTTAATGCATGTACAGGTCCTGTTTGTGCATGTGTGTATTTTAGGTCTGTGTGTATATGACAATAGAGTAAAAAATGTAATTTCCCATTGAGAATTATTAAAGTATATATTAATATTAATAAATATTCTTACAAATATTCTTGTATTTTTGGGCACAAGTATGCCAAAATCCCGGATAAATTAAATTAAAGAAAAAGAAAGCACAACTTGGCTCATTAAAGTGTTGCTAGAAGTGTTTTAATGATGATATTGGAGAGCGCAGCCTAACTTCTCTATTCAAAATCTCCCCTAGCTGTTTAAATGTGTTGTTATCTGGTGATTTAAAAGGCCTTACTATAAGATTTATATGATTTCTATAGTCATTGTTGTGTGTCTCCACTCAGGCCACCCATTTGTTTAAACTCCCTGAGCAGCTGGACCAATAGCTCCATAAAACTATCTCCCTCCTTGTTTACCTTTTTCCTATTTTCATCGGATTTCAGCAGCCAAGAGCTGTGGCTCTTTTTTTTTTTCCGCCCACTGAGATTTAGCTCAACCAATTAAACAACCTCTGCATCCAGAGCAGCTCTGCCTCTGAGAAACATTTATAAGACTCCAACTGCCACTGACACCACTCGACAGTTCTCTTAGAAATTAGCATTCACAGCTGTTTTTTTTTTTTTTGGGCACGTGCTTCATTCTGTGTCCTGACACCCTCAAACTGCTGCCCTGTGCACGTGTCCCCTGGACTGTTCGAGTGTCCGTGCTCTTCACACATGCACACTCACACGTATACACAGTAAAACAGACAAATGCGGGCACAGGCAACCAATTGGACTGAGAAGCCGGTAACCTCATCAACCCCAGACACGTAGCCAGGGCTGACACACAGGCAAACACCATCTTCTCCCCCGCAGGGACTGCAGCGCACACACACACACACACACACACACACACAGTGACAACATTAATGACCTCACCTCGGAGATGCCCACTGACACATTGGGAACAAGGGGAAGTGTCTGGTTGATTTGCTGTAAAATGTTTACATAGGTCTGGATCTCTGCAAGGTTCTATAGAGGGAGATAATACAGACAGTAAGCATATATACGACTCAGCAAAAGGAAAAACATCCCTAAGGTTTCCATTTTGCAAACTTGAATCATTTTATCTGCTGTGCACACACACCTCCTGCTTATTTACTTTGCCGTTGTATAAAAGAACGACAGTATCCAATAAAAGGCCCTCATTTAGCTGACATATTTTTATAAATGATGCGAGCATTTCTTTACAGCAAAGGAAGTTTCCTTTAAAATCCATTTGCAAAAGCGTAATCTCAGACTCCCTAATAAAGAAGAGATATATTTCCTCTCTCCAGAGGGATACTTCAAAGCTCAGGACCACAAGCCCAATATTCATGTGAGACGACTCCCTATTCTTTCTCACATAATATAGCAACAGCAGTGCCCTTTGATATGCTATCTCAATATTGCAGAGTCACGGTTTAATTCATCATCAAAAGCAGTAATGGGTGCAAAGAAAAAAGGGAGAAATTGGTCAGGCAAGAGTCTACTGAAAGTACGCCTGATGCATTATGTAGCAGTGTTTTCTTTTGTCTCAGCATTTTTGCGGCCGCTGGGTTGCACCTTCAAGCCGCTTCAACTGCACAGAGAACTTTTTTTAATTTCCTTTGGGCTTTCCTGTCATTTGTCAGTACTAGTGAAGAGTGTTGTTACATTTTATCTGTAATCCTGTCCTCACTCACATCACAGAAGGTAAATTGTTGCTAAAGCCCGAGGTACATCATAACGCATCCTTTGGCACCCATGCGAGGTTTTTTGCCTTGTCGTTTGAGGAGCAATGGCCCGAGGTCAGGAGCGTTCAAAAGCAACAGAAAGAAAATCACACACTGTGGTCCGAACTACATTTTGATTTACAGCCACTCTTGGTGTGGATTAAGTTTATCGACTGACTTTGAGTTATCCGATAAATCCATACGACATATACCACTCTGACATCGAAGATACTGTCAAAAAAACCAATGTGGGCACAGTTTTAAAATGAAATACGTCAAAGATATAAACTGCTTTGAACAATGAAAGGGATTATTACAGCCATTTGTCAGTCAGTGGCTTTTGAGGGCTCAGTTTCTGAGAGCCATCGATAAGTACTACTTTAATGTGAGCGTCAACGCTATGGTTCACTGTCACTTCTCTACTGTACGCCTCTCCAAAATAAATTGACTTATATACACTGATAAAGCTTACAACACTTTCCCCTGGCAACTGACTGAACAGTTGAAAGATAATTTGCAATACTATCTCTCTGTGCAACTCTATCCCCCAGAAGTGTAATTTATACACTAATTATTTACAATTGAAAATATGTTTTGAGAGAACCGTAACATCACCTGAGTCGTCTTTCTTATCAACATAATGAGATGAATGTGTGGCGCAAGTTCAAAAACGTTCTAAATTAAAGAATCTGCAACCTATTTCCTTTGTTTTTTCCCCACAATATTCACTCTTGTAATACAATATCCTCTCATAACTACTTAAGCATTGTGTTTTTAGCTCCTAATGCAGTTTGATTAAGGTAAGGAAAACACTGTGGTCTTAATTTTCAAAAGTCAAAAGCAACTTGAAACACAAGACAGGATGTTTGTTTTTCTAAAATTTAAGCCAAACCTTAACTAAAGTGCTTTTTGGTTTGCCACTAAACATTTGGTGAAACTGGTGAAATAAAAACATAATTTCTAAGGCGCAGGTTTTCTCTGTGGGATTTTCTATCCAAAAACAAATATATTGTGTTGAAAAAGAAATACAAAGAGCTATGAAAAAACAGCACAAACACTGAACATTAGATCCTATTAAAAGTACTACACCTACTGGTAGGTTCAGGAGGCTGCTGTAGCTCCATTTAATGGCCATTATCAGTTTGTTAGGTTCTGCCTTAAATTTCATAGCAGCTTGAATCATGAGACAGGATGTTTGCTTTTCTAAAATTTGAGCCAAATCTTAACGAAAGTGCTTTTCCATTTGCCAATAAACAACCAAACATATTTCCCTTGGTGAAATTGGTGAAATAAAAACATAATTTCTAAGGCGCATGGTTTCTTTGTAGACTTTTATATCTAAAAACAAATATAATGTGAGATAGAAATGCATGAAGCTATGAAAAAACAACACAAACAATAAACAGAAAATCCAATAAAAGTGCCATAAAACTAGACAAAATACTGCAAAAAGGCACATGACAATCCATCACTTGTGTTTGATGACTTGAAATGATTTCTATTTGGATGGTGAAACACATCAGAATGTTATCAGCCCCTTTAATGTCCATTTTCTGTGGTTATAAGCCTCATAGATATGGGTCAGTACAGGCCCACTACACGCACTGGTAGGTTCAGAAGTCCATTTAATGGCCATTACCAGTTTGTCAGGTTCCACTTTGACTTTCAAAGCAACTTGAATCATGAGACAGGACATTTTTTCTTTTCTTAACTAAAGTGCTTTTAGGTTTGCCAGCAAACAAAAAAAAGAAACAATGCTTCCTTCAATATGCATTTGTGGGACAAATGGGTGAGATAAAACATAATTTCTGGCTGCTTGGGTTTCTCTGAGGGCTTTTATGTCTAAAAACAAATATACTATGCAATGAAAATATGAAAAAACAACACAAACAATAAACATAAAATTCAATAAAAGTGTCTAAAAAAAAAATAAATGAGATACTACAAAAAGGCACACGGCAATACATAACTATGTACCTGAAAGTAAGATGAAACAATCAGGATGTTATCAGCTCATTAAATGTCCATTTTCTGCAGGTTATAAGCCTTCTGAACCTACTGGTAGGTTCAGATGGCTGCTATAGGTCCATTCAATGGCCAGTTTGTCAGGTTCCACTTTCACTTTCACAAGTTTAGGTGTCAAAACAATGTGGTTAGGCTGGACATAAATTTCACATGGGACTCCAACCCCAGTTTCCTGAATGAAAGTACCGTTCACCACCCCTCCTGCCCATCCTAGATCAGACTTTCTTGCACATGGTAGAAAGCCCTTTCTGGCTTTTATTTTATGTCCTGATAATGGCCGTCTCTGCCTAATAGCAGGTGTGGCAGGCACCTACTGACCCATATCAGTGACACTTATCACCACTGGTAATGGCCATGAACTGGTCTGATAACAGCCAAATAAATTTAAAGGAGGTTTTATTGAAATACATAAAAAGGTAGAGGATTACAGGAGGTTATCCTGTCCAACATCTGTATTGTATTGAGGGAGGTGTTTGAAGCTTTAGAACTGCAAGCCATGTACTTTCCTTTGTACTTCAGTTCACTTTGATCCACTTCACCATTAGTGCCACTGACCTTTTTGTGTCTGTCTCTGGTGGAGCTGATGTCGTCCTGCAGGAACTGTGATTGGATCTGGTACTCCAGGTTTCTCAGCAGAGCACCGTCAGCCTCCTGCAGGAGTGGACAGGAGAACAAACAACAATAGGGAAAAACACTACTAAGTGAATTGAGCTCATCAAGAGCCGAAGGACACCAAAGTGACAGACTGCAGTCCTGCAATGATGTGGAAAAACTCTTGAGTGGCCAACTCAGTGTCACACTGGCCACCTAAAATCAGTTAAGCTCTCTGTTGTATGTTTGTGTGTACAGTACCTTGTTTAATTGCTCCAGTGTGCTCCGAAGCTGTTCTTGATAATCACATTCATTTCTATATCTGGAACATAAAACATCTCAATTATGTGTTAATATAAAGCAGGAAGAGGTACAACGTGACTTTATAATATGACGCTGCAGCCTTTCATGGTGCAGGAATACTTACCTTAAATAACCCTGTGTATTGTTTGACTATTATTGCATGTTTGTACTCGTGTGCTCACAGTGCGACAGGACCCATGAACAAAGTCATCACTCTCTCGAAGCACGACACCTCTGTGTCTGTAACGTGTCAGAGCTGCAAATCGAAACTACACATGGTGAAATCCAGCTCTCTTCACCTGCTGATTCAGCCAGAGTTGGTCAATATTCCAGTCGATAATGGAGTAAGACTTTGCTGCCTGCTGACAGCTGATTGCACCGTGTCTGTAGATAGCTGTTATTAAAGGTTGGATCATCTAAATGACCAACAACACTTTCTCTCTCCAGCTCTCTTGAATGGCATGTATCAGTGCAAATGCTATATCACTGCCCAGGTTTTGAGGAGTCGCCACATCAGTGCGACTGAAGTCAGCGGAATTTAATTTGAATTGCTTACAGCATTGAAAAACTGGTTACTGTGGATAATTCAGAGACCTCACTGTGAACAGTTTTCACTGGAGCTACTTTCTGCTGAACAAATAGTCTCTATTAAAGCTGTTGACAGTGTGGTATGTGGATTATCCAGAGGACCACTGAGAATCTTTCTGGAAAGTTATCCTGCTGTGGAATGTTTTAAATGTTTCCAAATGCTGCTTGAGGTTAATATGAAAATTACAAGTTACATTCCATTTAATAGCGATTATACTAAATATAGGCACAGATGTCACCAGTGGTGAGTGAGAAAATTTGCTTTTTTTCCAGTGATTCGGGTGAGCTGATTCTTTAATGTACCATTATTTTAGTTGGATGTTAATTCAGGGGCCTTGTTTTGTGATAACCAAACATGCTACAGTATTCAGAATAAACAGATTTATTTAAGCAATTTGTATGACAACCTGATTTTAAGACAGTAAACTGATCAATTTAACTTTGAAAATTGCATCTATTGTGACAGTGATTATTTATGATACGATACGATACGATACGATATGCATTATTGTCCCCGTAGGGAAATTTGTCTTGGATTCAAGAGCTGCACAAGTATTGCTGCCGTACAATAATAATCCAGAAGAAATTAAAATCATACACCATTTAAAAATGTTTCTTGTGAACCACCAGTCTTCACTTATTTAACATTATCACTTTTTCTAAATTCTGAAATTTACATACATTTCTAATCACTCTATCTCTAAAGTAGATAAGACCACCACTCTCTTACTTGCTGGTGAATTCATCCAGCATGCGGCAAGCATCTTTCAGCTCCCGCTCCAGCTTGGCGTGGTCAGAAGACAGCTCCCGGATTCGCTGCCTGTTGACTTCAATCTGCTCTGTGAAGGCCTCCTCTAGGCCGCTGGCTTCTTCCATCCGCTGCAGCGTCTCCAGCTGCTTGCGGAACACGGCGTTGCGTTGTTCCAGGACTCGTGCCCTGTTGATGTACCGGGCAAAGCGGCTGTTGAGCTCCTGAAGGCTCTCCCAGCCCTGGATGGCTGAGATGCCTGCAGAGCATTCAGAGTCCCCAGGTTCCTCATCAAAGACATCTGAGCGCTCATATTTTTCCTTGCGCACCTCGTGCAGGTAGCTGGTCTTGTACATGGTGGTACGCTTCCCTCCCGTGGGTTGGTGGTATCCCCGGAGTGCTTGGTCCCGTTCAGCACCTTTATTGTGTGAAAACTCGGGTGCTCACCCTTGGCTGTCTCATGCTAGACTAAACGCTGCACAGCACTGGCTGCTGGCGAAATAGCCCACAAAACCTCCCTCGAGCTGTGGCCACGCATGCTGCGAGCCTGGGGCCTTCCAGGGTTTATTGTGGCCTTTGTGGCAGAGATTAGAAAAGCCACGCTGTTGATGACAAAGCAGAACTACAAAAACAAACAATTGGCGTGCCCGCGAAAGCACTGGGTTGTCACACGCCATTATTTTGGTTCTTAGTCAGCTGCTTTCTAGATCCCTGTTTGATATGGCAGATTGGATGGTGGCCCACCACAGGACAGAGGGGAAATTTCGTGCAGTGCAATTTGTGTGGACTGTGGAGAACTATTCCTGCCAGAAGTGGCTAAGTGGTGACACACGGTGAAAGCTGAAAACAAAAAGTTGTTTTTTTGTTTACAAGAGGGTACTAATTGTGTTTGATTTCATGATCACAAAAGCATTACACCATAAATTAGAGAAATGTAGTCACTGTTTTGGTGGTAAACGAGCAGCTGGTCAATCAAACAATACAGTGAATGTTTAATAGTTGTTTTGTTGTTATATAAATTCTGTTGTGGCAAAATAAAATAAAAAAATAACATTAAAATGAGTAGCAAGCACCATCTAATTGAACTGTGCAACTTAGGATGCAGTTCTGGTCTATCACGTAGCTTCAATCTTTATTTCTATGCATTGTTTGCTTTAATAGAAGCAATCAAAGCCCACATTCAAATGCACCATACGTGGCAATGTTTGTGTTTTGCTGTGAAAATGGCTCAGAAGCTGAAATATATCAGCACTCTAAACACAATAACAAGAAAGCGAGCCTCTAATTGTTTTTCTCTCAAGGTGCTTTTAGCTGACGTCTCTACATTTCTTTATTTCCCCCTTTGTATTTCCATTCTTTCTCTTATACACAAACACATTTAGCGGAAATAAGAGAAAGAGAAAGTGATGGAAAAATGAGGAGGAGACAGAGGAGCTTCTGCTCTGGCTCGCTCTCTGCAGGCTGTGGTACAAGGTCAGTCTAAATGTCCCTCTAGACAGATCTAGCAAGCTGTCTGTAAAACGGCTGAATGAAACACATGTCAAATGGCTTTACATCAGCGTTTCAGCAGATTTCGGCCCCAGCACAGCCCGCGGCTCAAGAGCAGCAGTGATAGAAGCTGCAGTAGGAGCTACTGAACAAAAACTTTAATGGACATAGTGGAGTTAAAATAATGCTATATCGCTAATTTCCAAATTAAAACAACAGATGCATGCTTTTCTTTCACACTTGACTATTTAACCCTTTAACGCCCTGCTCAACTGTTTGGTAGAGCACATTTTAAATCACTATGTCAAAATGAGTTGCATTTAACCTGATTGAGCTATCTCTACCGCTCAATTTAGGCATGTTACGTTAAAAAAAATCCACCTGATGTCACTGTGTCTTTAAACAGTTTGCCTTTTCAGGACGTTAGTAACGAAAAGTCCCTTCAGACATGAAGCCTCTGTGTGGTGCAATTTTAAAAGGTAGGTATGTTTTTTTGACATGTTGTAATTTTAGTCTAATTGAACAGATTTACATAACTTCAGACACAAAATAGAAATCTAATAAGGGTCAAATCATTAAAAAAAAAAAGAACCTTTACTTTTATGGTAGTGAAGCTAAGCTAACGCCATTGTTTGCTAAGAAAAAACGTATCATTAATTGTTGTTAAACGATACATTTAATATTATCTAATATACATAGAATGAAATAATGTTTTCAATTCCACATATTTATTGTTATTCCAGAAAATATCTGATGCAAAAAAATATATATTGATGTGATTTTTTTTAACCTATTTTCAGATGTTTACGCAGAACTGTGATGGTAAATACCTAGAATAAATACATGGAAATAATACCAGCACTGCTATTATTTCTAATTCAATGGTCATAAACTAATATATGTTGGTATACTAACATATTTCCAGCATTATAACAGTACATGGTTCGTAATGTCGATCTTTTTCTTTCTGTTTATCCATCACCATGAGGGGCTATCTCAAGTGGTTAGTAGAGGCTGATATTTAAAAAATAAAATAAAAATAAAAAAACATTGATTTTTGTTATTATCTCCACAGTGAATAAAAAAAATGCAAAAATAAATAAGTAAAAAATTAATTGTTTTTTCTCAGTGGGGACATTAAAGGGTTGAATGTACCCAAGGACAGTGTGACGACCTCTTCCTACTTCCACATGCTTTTATCTACCTACTTACCTAGTATACAAAAAGTACCTTAATAAAGTAGCTAATGTAAAATTAAATCTGTTGTTGTGAATATCTCAGCACACTCATATGTGGTTCTTCACTCATTAACCACAGTATTTCATTGCTCAGTATTCAGCACGTACCTTTCCCCACAGTACCAAGACTGGGAATGTTCCCTCTAACTAACGAGCGATCTTGCTGAGGATGCCCAGCTTCATGCCTGTGTGAATCTCCAGGTGTATCAGTCACTGACATGCCAGGTGCATACTCGTCAATAATGAATCAATCTTTCCTCACGTCATGGAATCCCTCCTTAAGCCTTCAGACTGTCCATGTGACATTTTCATGACGTGCAGTGATTACAAACAAAGCACGCTGAGACATTGTTCATTTATAGAACAAAGAAAAGGTAACTTATTGGGTAGTGCATGACGTGCACTGTTGGAGGTATGGCACTGACATTTCAGTGTGAAATTGGTTTGAAATCCTTTTTCACATCCTGAGCTGTGGCAGGAGGAAACGTGCACTGACGGTTAAGGTCACCGCTAACCTGCAGCCAGTAGATGTGGAGGTAATTTACAGTAGTGTGTACTTTTTCTGTGGGTGGGATAATATGAGGGGCTCCCACAAGCTTGTTAATAGACTGCTGGCAAATCAACCCAGCCAGATATTCAGTAAAGCCCCATTTCCACCAAGCAGTACAGTACGGTTCAGTTTGGTACACATTTTTTCTGCTTCCACTGTGAAAAGTTGTGGATGGTGCCAACGGAGCTGTTCTGTACCGTCCCCAGTTTTGGTCCCCCCTCTGTTGGGGTACCTAGCACACAGATCTGGTACTAAAAGGTGGAGCTGTGAACACTGCAGTCTATTGATTGGTCAATAGCTGGACTGATCACTCTGCTCAGAGCTGAGTTGTGGCTGGTTTCGTTAACACTGTTTATATCGTGGCAAGTATACATTAGAAAACTGTAAATATAAAATAAAGGATGTGTTGCTGCCTCTCACAGCAGCTGTAGTCTGAGAAAAAAAACTCAATTCACTGGGCCGACTGCCGGCAACTTTTAAGGTGGAACGTCTACATGTAATGTTACTCAATGTATGAGTTGACCGACGTGAGTCCATTAGCACACCCTAAATTTAAACTTTAATCATTATTTTAGTTGTTTTTTGTCTCTCTTGGATGACACAGACTTTTAGTAATGAGTGGATCTTCAAATGTTTACATATATTAATTTCGACTGGATTATGTGATCTATGTATATTCTAATCCTCACTTGGAAGAAAAAAAAAAGCATCATAGAGCGTTGTTCCTGTGGGCTTAGGCCAGCTGTGCTTGCCTGAGAGGGACTAAATGCACAAACCCACTGGTTTTAAATATCCCATTGAGAAAGACTCTCACTGCAGCCTGTTTTATTTTTGTTCTAAAAAATGTAAAAAATCCTGTTTTGTGGACGATAAACAACGTGCAGACATTCCATCTCCAGTGAGAGCTGGACGGAAGCAGTGAGTGACAACAACCCCGCCCACATTTTATGGTACTGTTTGTGGTGGACACGCTCAAAGGACCTAGGGTCTAGGTACCATGCTTTCAGAGGTACCATACTGAAAGTGGTTAGAAATGGGGCTTAAATGGCTGCCACACAAATGTGTTCACAGATTAATACAAAATTACCAAGCGAATGATAAAGAAATGCAGGAGGACCAGTTAGAATGTTTAATAATGCCTGAGGGGTCGAATACTGGCAGACAGTTTGAACAAATTCTCAGTGTCCCAAGCAGAACCAACATTTTACCAAAGCAGACTGCGTCCATTCAGATTTAAACCCCATATATATAACTGTATCGATTCTCTCTCACTGCTGCTTATTCCCCCATAACAATGTCACCAATAAACTATGTTACTATCTGTCAGACCTCAAGCATAGTCTGTAGATTAAAGGTCTTGTGCATATTCTCCATGGCTGAGAAGAGAACGTCAGGATCATACTGCAGTGTTTTTGCCCATCTATATTCATTGGTTACGAGCAGCAGTAAATCCGAAGACCGGTTGAGATTAGAGAGCTGTCCAGAGTTGGAAATAGAAGCCTAGTGTTTATCCTGCTGGTCAGGCCTCCTGGGCTTCAGCGACAGACACTATCAAGGCTGAGCAAGAAGCCCCTGATATTTAAAGGGTAATAAAAACTAATAGGGACATGCAAAAGCAATTTTCTCATCTCTTATAAGCTGAAGGGTGGATATGTTCAAGTTCTAGAAAAGAAAACAAGTGTCTGCGTCCACTGGAGATGATAGAAGGAGTTGTCTGCCGTTTCACCCATGTCTCTTCTTATCTGTTATTATATCTAAACCGCACTGAGTCTATCTGCCAGCCTGCTGCACTCGATGTCAGAGGACACAAAAAGCCATCTCGTCGCTACTGACAGATGATTGTCAGAGGCGATACAAAACCCAGCAGCGCTAGCTTTCCATCACAATAAGGAATTGATTCTAAGAAGTCATCAGTGCTGCTGTCTGTGTCTGTTTATCTCCTGTTCAGGGTGGTTGACCACAGAGATATGGTGGTGACAGCCTCACAGCAATGTCCATACATCGACGCCCCCTATGGGAGGAAAAGAGACAAAGATCATACTGAATTCACAGTCTCGCTCATTAGTCTTATAGATCAAGGAACAGCCTTTTCAAGGAATGCTGCATTTTATAATCGACCCACTGAACCTGATGAAAGTTTGATTGTTTTTTCTTTATAATTGAAGGAATTTCTGAACAAAAGAATATTTTCGGTTTCTTGTTTATAATGAGCAAAGATACTCCATCACTCACATTGATTAGCCTTCCCTGAAACCACTTTGCAATCAGTGTCAGGAGCAGCCACCGGTGTGAATATCAAACATGTTTGGTTTTTCATCTGAGGCGGGCAGGGAGGAGAGCACTTGCGACCACATGATGCACTTAACACTTAAATGACAGCTGTATCTGCATCACATGAGAACTAAAGGCATTTGAATTGAAGGAAAACCCACCACCAGGGACTCTTACACTGTGTTACACAATCATTTCAGAAATTCAGGAACTTAAGGGAACAGTAAATGTACAAAGCTACAGTATTATTTTGTTAAAATTAAAATTAAATTAATAAAAAAAATTTAAATTTAATTAATAAATTACATTTTTTTCAGTCTGTTCAGATCAAGATTTCTGAAAAATGTTTATTATATAAGTATACGCACTATTCAAATGCTCAAAGGAACACATACTTTGCTCAAAAGGCATTGACTCCACGTTGACGAAAGCAACGTACAAGGGGTGTTCCAAATGCTGGCGGATGCTGATGACTCAAAAAACTGGCGAGGACAAGAGGAAAACCTACTCACAGCATTGTGATATTTTGCACTAGTTCGCTACTTGCCTCTACATTCTTATTTTCAATGAAAAATTAAGAGATAAAACAACAACTTACAAGATTTCTCAGAAACAGTCAGGTTCTGGATTGGCATTAACTCCATGTGTCCATGTGTCACTGCAGCCCGTGGAGCCCCACAGCACAGTGGAGCTCTCCATCCAGCCCTCTGCAGTGTCCTGCCCCTGCCATGCCCTCCACTTTAATACCACTGAATCAGCGTCTTAGGGGTCAGCACATCTAGGGTTTTAAATTGAAATTGGTTGAACTATGACCTTGATCAGCACAGTGTCGCCCATCAGGCTGCTGTTTTCAGGGAAAAATCTCTGATAAACCCTCTGTACACTACCTGCCCAGCTTGTAAAACAAATAGGTGGTGAGCATAGTGGAGCATTTAGATATTTCAGTCAGGAAATAAGGCCCACACATACTTACAGCAGTGAATGTCTACATTTACGTCACATGGACGAATGCAGAGCCTAGTGGACACGTAGATGCGGAAACTAAGAACTGACCTTTGACAGAGACCACAATCGGAGCAGCAAATTACAGCTTGTTTCTGCTGCCCCCCAGTGGTCAAAATAATTAGTTATTGTAGTTATTATTTAATAACTGTTTAAAACCAGTTTATTTCCAACTGGGTAAAGTGAAACCGTCCTTTGACTTGATATTATATTTAGACATGAGCAGAGTATGTATGATCTGTGATATGCAGTGCAATGTGATAAACAAGAGGCTAAACAAGGGTTATTTCGGGAATTTGAAGTGAGGTCATATAAGGTATTTGTACACTCACCAGCCACTTTATTAAGTACACCTTGCTTGTACTGGGTTGGACCCCTTTTACCATCAGAACTGCCTTAACTCTTTGTGTCATAGATTCAACAAGGTGCTGGAAACATTCCTCAGAGATTTTGGTCCATATTGACATGATAGCATCGCACAGTTGTCGGCTGCACATCCATGATGGGAAACCATAGCCCCTTTTACACTGCCAGATTTTCGGCAAATGTTGGGCCATTTTGTAGGGAAGCTGCGAGCGTTTAGACACACAGAGCCGGATTGGCCAGTTGATCCAAGATGCCGCGTAGGGGTAAACACATTGGCAGAACCTTTTTGGTTTAAAAAGAGCAATATGCTCTTTCGCCACGGGAGGGGCTGTTGATGATGCCGCACATACGACACACTGGCGGTGGACTTAAAAACAGGACACAGCTGATAGCAGGAATGAGCAGCTAGTAGCAAGAGGGAGATGCAAACAATGTTGACACTAACTTGAAAGAAACGGTAAAGATGAGCAGCTGGGGAGACGAGGAATTGCGCGCCCTCCTTGCCCTCGCAAACGAAGAGGCCATTAACCATCAAATGACGGGAACGGTGAAGGACTGGCCAACTGAGAGAATCGCTACACGTTTTGTTACTAGCTCACGCCCCCCATTGCCCCCAAAAAAGGCACATTCTGTATGAACAAAAGTAGGCAGGCGGCATTTCGCTGCACGCCCTGATTTTGTTTTTATACTGCCAATGCTGAACGAAGACTGATTGGGCGTCCTTTTCAAAGGCTCATGTCTACACGCCTTAATGCACTGAGTTGCTGATGACAGTTGTGATTGGCTGATTGGTTGAACAGGTGCATCTGTTCAACCTCAACTAACCCTGCAAGGCGAAAGAGAGGCATATCTACAACATGATCATGGAGAGACTGCATGTGAATGTCATGTTATTTTAAACCTCCACCTTCATCATCTCCTCACCTTCATCCTGCAGCCCTGTGAGAAATATTTAAGGTCTATGCATTCTCTAATGTACAGAACATCCTGTGTGCACTGTGTTTATGGACAACCATTAAGCTGTGAACTTTCTACCGCTCAGCCCTGGAACACTTATCCCCTGCACGCGCACACGCGCACCTGCCTCTCACCTCCTGAAAGACGTCAATGTGCTTTCTCCTCCTCTCCTCATCGTCGGATTCCTCACTTGAGGCAGAAGAGAAACGGACGCAACTTTTTTTTTTTTGCCATCACAGAGACGCGGAGCGGACTCAGACCTTTTGTCTCCTCTGTGCTGACTCTCCAACAACACAGCTCCTCGGCTCGGTTTCATTCTCTGCAGAGACAAATCGCGGGACCTTCTGCAGCGTTTACTGGTGAGTGTCTTTTCAGATTTCAATTCACCATGTTTTATCTGGAAACTCATCAGAGATTTATTATAATAAAGACAGAGAAAGCATCTCTCTTTCACCTCTAAGTCTACATCTGATTGTGTTTGTTTGTTTACTGTACTGATTTAAATGCACAGACTGTGATCCCCCTCCAGGATGTGATAATCTCTAACAGTTTAACACTCCAGCTGAGACCACCTGCAGCTTAATAGAGCCAAGTTTGCTTTTATAAACTACCCCAGAGCCCTAATTCAAAGCACATTTTCCTTCTACCTCTGCAGATATTATTATTAATTTATTTTTGCATGGCACTGAATTAAAAACAGCCCATTACTGATCACCTTAAGCAATAACTACTTTCATTTACTTTAATGAAGCACCACCTCTGTGGACATCCCATAAATTGTGATTGTAAAAGCAAGCTATTTGAGATCATTTCTTTGTCTCTCTTACATTATAATGTGCACTTAATTGCCTTGTGTTACCGCATCAACATAAACCTGGGAAAAATCTGGTTAAATGTATTTTTTCCTTTAATTGGTTTTATATTGTACTTTTGCTTTACCTCATGTTTTCAGGGGGGGGTTAAGTGACCACTTTTGCAGCAAATCAAACGCCCTGTCATCACGCTGAGCCCAGTCAGTGATGTTGGCTTGCTGTAAAGTGACAAGGTCTTAATAAATTACACAAAGGTCTTTGCTCAATGTAATGACCTCACCCACACACATTTTTCATCAGAAACTATCATAGAAATGTCGCAGATGCCAGCATGATTACGTCTGGAGCACTGAGCTCATGTAATTTGTTTTGATCATATGTTGTCGCCATGAATCCTGACCCTGCGTGAGTAATGCTGACATGGGAACTTTCTGTTCTAGGTGAAGATGTGCTGCTGTTTCCAAAGCCTCTTCAAACGGTCGTCTGCACACAAACAAGTTCGTAATTAAGCTCAAGGAATCATTAGCACCATGCAGCAAAAAGCATCCTCATTTTTCACCTAATTTGTTGGATCGATTTTTCGTAAACACAAGTAAATAAGAGTGAGAGCAAAGACATGGGGGACTCCAACATCAGCCACATGGTAGCAGCTTATACAGAGACACAGGAGAGCGTCCCAGCAGGCAAGCTGGATCACTACATGGACAGCTACGACATGGACTACGGCATCCCTCCTGATGAGATCCCAGACACGACGCAGGGCCAAGCCTTCTTTGTTGCCACCATTGTTATCGGCGTGGTGCTTGTCTGCATCATGCTCGTCTGTGGTTTTGGAAACTTCATATTCATTGCCATGCTGATACGCTACAAAAAGCTCCGCAACCTCACCAACCTGCTCATTGCAAACCTGGCCATCTCAGACTTCATCGTGGCAGTGGTGTGCTGTCCGTTCCTGGTGGACTACTACGTGGTGAAACAGCTTTCCTGGGATCATGGATTGGTGCTGTGTGCATCCGTCAACTATCTCCGGACAGTGTCACTCTACGTGTCCACGAACGCGTTGCTTGCCATTGCAATTGACAGGTGAGTGTGTTATTTTTTTGTCATGTGTTCAATTCAGCAAGAAACTTTCCAGTATTGTCTACAGAGATTTGAATCAATAAAGCTTTCATGTTTTTATCTGGCAATGTTTTCCCTCAAACAGCCTCACAGACAACATATTCATCAGGTCTTTGGTCATCTTTAGTGATTCATTCCACTCGTTCGTCAGCTTGCTGTATCCAAGAGATTTTGAGACATATGGAAACACTGATTTTTATCAGCAGATACAGTTAAGAGCTTTTCAGATTAGAGCAGGCAACAGATGTTACCAGTGTGTGAATAAAAATTGCTGCACTGTATCATTCAACATTACTGGTTTCAATCAAGCTACGATTAACCTTTAACCACATTAAATTTAGCCGCAAAACATACACCACTACAAGTGTAACTGCAGGTTTTACTCCCTGCTGGTTCATGCTCATTTCATATTCACACTGAAGCGGTTGTGTTTACTTTTATCAGTGATCATTGCTTCGCCTGGCATTATACCGCACTTGAGCTTTATCTTGATGTATAATTCATCAAAATAAAAGATTTGTGTTCATGCACGCTAACGCCAATGCTTCAAAGACGGCGTGAAAATGTGCTTTGATTCATTCTTGATAGGTAATTAGCCTGAAAACATTTCCCTCCGTAGGCTACTCTGTTCCATGTGTAACAGGTAGATGAATGTGTAAACCCTCGTCCATCTGTGCTGGCTATATTTAGTCCGCCTATGACATGCAGATTGGGGATAGGTTAACTGGTGACTCTAAATTGTCCGTAGGTGTGAATGTGAGTGTGAATGGTTGTCTGTCTCTATGTGTCAGCCCTGCGACAGTCTGGCGACCTGTCCAGGGTGTACCCCGCCTCTCGCCCAATGTCAGCTGGGATAGGCTCCAGCCCCCCCGCGACCCTCAAGAGGATAAGTGGTTAGAAAATGATGGATGTTTTTCTCTTGACTCTCTCTACAATCTTCTACAATCACAATTAATACAATACAATTCTATCTATATACTATAGATTGATACTGTTTATGCATCTCTCATGCTTCATGAATGGAAGAATCACCACACAGTTGGATACATAATCTGTGTGGATATTACATATTTTCCTCTTTTTATCCATGATAGATTGATGGATAGATGTATGTAGATATCTAGCGCTCCATCCACATCAGAGGAAGGATAGGTATCCATACAGGTATCTGTCCATCTGTAAGTCTATCGTCCATATTCAATGGTTGGACCCATAGATGTACACGAAATGGTTAACCTAGATCCACATGTCAAGTATTGACAACACTGTGGATTTGTCAGTATATCTCATGTAATGAAGGGCATTAGTTCAAATTGAACATAAGTTTTAAGTGAAAAAACAGAGAAAACACACTATATGTGTCTTATTTTTATTTTATTTTTTAACCTTCATTTAACCAGTCCCATTGAGATTTCTTTCACAACAGAGACCTGGCCAAGGTAGCAGCCAATCAAAGCACATTAAAAATACAACATATAATACAAAAATCCACAATAAAACAACTACTACTGAAACACAGTGGCCTCTCAAGAAAAACAAGCACATGCTCTGTCACCACATTCTGTATGATGCCCTTAAATTCATCAACGGATGTAAGTGTTTCTAATTTTACATCTTATTGAAGATTGTTTCATGTCCATGGAGCAGAGTAGGAGAATGCAGTTTTCCCAGTTAAAACCTGGGGTACAAGTTGTAGTAGTTGTGTAGCAGTTGTAACAGCACATTACAACTAACACCTGCTGTGTGGAAATTTTATCAAGCCAAGCTGACACTTACTGGGAATTGGTTACATAGTTCAAAACCTTGCTATGTTTTAGGCAAGAAGACAGTGATTAAGATGATATAAAGTTGGATTTGGTGACTTACATAAACAGCTCAGTGATCGAAAAACAAGTATGACAAAGAAATGTACTCATGTCGGCCAAAAACACTCTTTGTTACTGAACTCTGCTGAAACACGTCCAGTCTCTGTGGAATTCGTGGGTCACTGTTTGGCGGTATTGTGGTCAACTGTTTGGAAGCACGAAAGGATCAACCCTGTGTAACTATTTAAAAAGTCTGTGTTACAATTTACCCCATGTTAGGAGGTTCCCTGTGTACTGGACTCCAGAGGCAATTTCTCTAAGACTGCAAGGGAAGCTCAGCTTCCCCTAAAATGTCAAAAATTAAATGGTCAAATATGTACGGTTGTGTTAACATTTCATTGACTACAGATGCGTTAAAACACGTTCATCTCGAAGACGAGTTTGTTCAGAATCAGCTACTTATCGATGTTGTTAACTTCTCATACATTCCCGTAGCGCAGTTTTCTCATACGGTCTATGGTCAATGCATTTGCCTGTAGAAGCTGAGCGTCCATGCACTTCAATGGGGCTGCAGGGAGCAGTTTTTTTCATTGCCTCGAAACTCGACGGTCATTGGATAAATGCCACGATTTTGTCCCGCCCCCGGACGCTCAGCGTCTCTGGGGGTGAATGGAGCTGTGGGCGGGGCTCGGCCGGGCTGGACGCTGAGCTTCCGCATGGTGATTGGAGGATCAGTCGAAAGGCTGAATCCCGTTTTGATTGACAGCTATTTTGAGATATACACCATCACTTGACAGCTCAGCTCAGTCCCATCGCGGATTTTGAAAGTGGAGTCTTCTGACAGAGTCATAGCTGTCAAGTCTCCCGTTTTGGAAACTACCGTATTTCACCCCTCTTTCCCGCCGTCCTCCCGTATTAGTATTCTCCCGTAAATCTCTCTCTATTATAATAAAAAAACATTCCTCTGCCTCTCCAAACTGAACTCTGTCACTAGCCTCGCGAGAGCTGCCACCTGCAGTAGCCTGAGTGGCAGTTGTCGCGAGGTTAATGCCGACAACGGGAACACACCCGGAACAACAAAAGAGAGAGATGGATGGATGTGACGAAGGTGAAGGCATTCCTGCCAAAAAAACAAAGAAGTCCTGTAAATATCTCGAAAAATGGGACGAGCGAATTTACTTTCCTACAGAGGAGCAGGATGGGGCACATTATGAACTGAAAATATGTTTAAGCAATAAGCCCCGAGAAGCCGTGAGTTACAGTGATTTTACAACGGCTGAGGGGCGTTCAGGGCCCCTCCGCCGTTGTAAAATCACTGCATGGCTTCAAGGGACTTATAGCTTTTATAAAACGGTTACCCTACATATAGCCCATAAAATAAACACACACGAAAAAGAATCAACAATTTATTGGTAATAATGCAACAATAAAACTGAGAACTATTCATTCTTCCACCAAGCAAGATCGAGTGGACAGAATGGTTGCCAAGCAACACAGACGCTGCGGTCTACCAGTGGGTTACACTGAGTTTTACAACGGCCCTGAACGCGGCTCAGCCAATCACATTTAAGGATGGGAAGCACCCGTTTTATAAACCATAAATAAATGTGCTTCATATACCCTTTGTGTTTTCATTTAGGCTGTATTATAACGTAGGAATGTTCACAGCATTTCAATGTCAACAAAGGTTGGCCTATCAGATTCTGATCACCTAACTGTAGTTAGTAAGCAGCTGACAAGTTGTTTTTAGATATCTTGTACACCTGTCTTAAAATGTAAGGGATACTGGAGCTTGGTTGGGGTGGTGGGACGGCTCCCTTATTTCCCTTATTTTCAAATCCAAAACTTGACAGGTATGAGGTGAAGTCGAAAGACAAACTGAAACCCATTTGTTGGTATTTGCTTTGCGAAATTACTTGTTCATTTCTTACACTGTAAGTAAAACACACTCATAGTATTTCCTTGTTTCAGTTTAACATCATTTCAACATTTCCTTGTTGGAGTTTAATATCGTTTTGGAGGGCAGAATTTACATATAAATAAATTGACAAATTTTATGATGTAAGCCGACAATGAGCTTTCCCTCTCTGAAAGACCAGCAGCCGCCACTGCTGTACTCACATGATACTGTGTGTTCAGTGTGTAGATAGACAAGAAAACAAGGGGCAGCAACAAGTTTCAAACACACGTCATATAGCGGTGAAAAACATTGTTTATTTCTAAATCAATGAGCGTGCTCAGTTAATCAGAGGGTGGGAGTGACAGCACAGATACACACATGTTCAAACAGGCTCATATGTGACATGTTGACATGTGACAATAAGAAAGGCACAGGTGTGACTGATTAAATCAATTATGGCTGGGTTTCATTCAGCTGTTTCAGTTTCAGGCTCCTGGTGTTGTGGATGCTCACTGTCACACTGTCGTGGCTTACTGGGACACTTAACCCGAACAAAGCATGGTTATTAGTAACACCTGTGCTGACAAGCCAACACTGCTGTGAAAAAGGCCCATATTCCCATTTACTGAAAAAGCCCCTGAGTGTAACACAGTCATTTATACGATGCTAAAGAGCATGATTGCTTTGGGAGTGACACAGGTCATTAACACTGTCTTGCTGTATGTTATCCATACAGGACCACAGGCTGTAATGTCACTAACTGATTGAGCTTACTGGTTCATCGCCTGCACCTGTGCCTCAGATATTTAAAGGGCGTAAATCCATGCTCCTGTAAGCACTGATTAAATACGGAGTCTCTCAAATGGTTGCTATTGATTTTTGCCTTCCTTGTGACAAACTTGAGCACTTTTGCACCATGCGATAACGCTCCCCTCCGCTTTTGTGTCTCAAAAGTTCAGTTTTCTTGTAGTGAACCCAGGTCGCCAGAATGCAACCTCCACCTCCACCTCCACTACTTCCATTCCATTATTTTTTCATGCGCTACATGAATGTCAAGTTATTGCACTGCCTTGCTGTGCATGCATTAATGTAGGGAGACACCTACACATGAGCATGAGTGCACACAAAGTCCACTTGTTTAAAATTCAAGATGCCCTGTGAGGAGACGTAACGTAACATGAAGGCTGGGAAATGAGTGTTAAGTGTGCCGAAGTGATTATTCTGAAGTACTGTTCAGTCAATAATCCTCCTGCTTTTGTGTGAGCTGACTCGGGTTTACCACAAACAACAGCTGCCTGAGCGCAGCCTGTTATGAGGAGTCCACAGGGCTGCTGTCAAACTAATGGCCGATAATTTACTCCTTAGTGGGTGGTGCGCTGTATATGTAGGGCATATGTAAATCTTAACTGTATTCTAAGGTAGTGTAAATGGTAATGCTGCAGCAGAAAAATAAAATGAATAAGACAACAGCGTTGGAAAACTGAATATGAAATAACTTAAATATGTATATAGTAATACAATAATTTATTTTCAAGGGACACTTTTAAAGAGTGTTCATTGCTTTGTCAACAAATTAATCTCTCAACTTTGGACTAGTAGTTAACATTTAGGTCATCCATTATCAATCATCATTTTTGTTCATCATTTGTTTGTCACATGAAAATAATACATGGTATCACTACAGTGGGCTATGTATATCAACGGATGCTGTGTAATGATGTTGCTGCCTAACATTAGCACACAATTTTATACATATTTTTTTTTAAATTCCGCCTGATATATTAAAAGTTTTTTTTTTTTGTGAATTTAGGATATTAAATAGAATTTTTAAAGTAACTTATTTGACTGTGTAAATTGCATAAATTAAGTGTATCCATATGGAGTGCTGCATGGATAACATTTATTTACAGGCCAAGATGGAAATTAAAATTGCCTTGGTTCCCTCAACAAAAAGCCACAGGGATTTTTCCATTAGATTTTGGATTATTGCAGAAAATAAGCTCTGTGGGGAACAAACATTCATGATACTTACACGCTTTGTTCAAGATAATTTTACAAATGAATACTACTTTTAGGATTTTTGAAGAGTAAATTTAATCACCAGAAATACAAAGCTAAGCTTAGGCTATAAACGAACTACACCACAGTAGGGGTGGGGTAAAAATCAATACAGCATAGCATCATGATATTTTTGTGTAAAAATATTGTATCAAGTATTGTTTTTTAATTAGATAAATATGAATATTACAAGAACAAATGACATTTTTAGTGGCCTACTGGAATAATAAAATCAATTACTTTTGATATGAGACTTGAGATGGACAGACTGAAGACATTTTGTCTTATTAGATAAAACACATGTTGATAAAGTTTTTCTTTTGGGACACAATTTACAGCTGAAAAAGGGTAATAAATTTTAATATATCGCAGTATATTTTATCACAATAGTCAGCATATTGCAAAATTTATAATCCATATTTGTTGGCATTCGACCTTTCAAAAACATTTTCACACTGGCCAAAAACTACTTGCTTTTCAGCTTGCCGCACACAAAGGGAAGCACGTGGATGTGCTAATTACTGCACTTATTACTAAGATTTTTTTATTCTTTTAGGGTTATGATATCATAAAATATGATTACAGATACTTGAAGCTTCATTTGAAAACTTCAATCGCTTTGAATGTAAATAAAAAAATGCTAACTTATGTCTGAGCTTTCGGACTCATTTCCTCACCGCTCTATTGAAAACGTTGACCCATCAATTTAAAAATGTGATTGTTTTTTAGTTTCTCAACATGCTGTGATTGACAATCTGAGGCTATTTTTAAAAACTATATAGATGCTAACAAACCTAGCATAACATTTTTATGTTACTTTATGCATTTCCTGCTTGCTTTACAGGAAAATTGCACCTAAAGTAGCAAAAAGCCCCTATACTATATATGATTCCATAAAGGATTACCTTCTACCAGCATGAAAAATTCAGTTCCCTGAATAATGGAGCACTGTGTATTAGACTTAAATCTTCCATGAGTGACTGAAAGCCATTTGCCGAATCTGTTGTCATCACACAGAACTCAGAATACGAAACAGGGTGGTTTGATTGCATTGTGTTCTGTATTACGTATTCCCTGCCTCTTTAATGCATCATATGTCTGTGTGCTTCCAGGTACATGGCCATAGTCCATCCTCTGCAGCCTCGTATGAAGTATCAAACCGCCTACTGTCTGATAACAGGAGTCTGGATCGTCCCCATCCTGATATCAATTCCCTCTGCCTACTTTGCCTCGGAGACCATGTACCCTCATGGCGGCACCACCCCAACCACTCACAAAGTCTTCTGTGCCCAAATCTGGCCTGTGGACCAGCAGGCCTACTATCGGTCCTACTTTTTGTTTGTTTTTGCTGTGGAGTTTGTTGGGCCTGTGATCGCCATGGCAATGTGCTACGCCCGAATTTCCCGTGAGCTCTGGTTCAAGAATGTCCCAGGTTTCCAGACAGAGCAGATTAGGAAGAGGCTGCGTTGTCGCCGCAAGACAGTGATGGTCCTGATTGGGATTTTGACAGCGTATATCTTGTGCTGGGCGCCGTACTATGGCTTCACAATCCTGCGAGATTTCCACCCAACGCTCATCTCCCGCCAGAAGAACTCATTGGTGGCCTTCTACATCATCGAGTGCATTGCCATGAGCAACAGCATGATTAATACCTTCTGTTTTGTGACTGTCAAAAACAACACAGTTAAATATCTGAAGAAGATTGTACTGCTGCGCTGGAGGTCGACCTATACCCCCAGTAAAACTGTGGATGAGATGGACATTAGGACCTCCACCTTGCCTGTAACAGAGGAGATTGAATGCATTCACTTAAGATGAAGAGAAGAATATCTTTAATGTAACAGTCATTTAGATTTGGGTTGTTGATATACAGAAATTAAGTAGTTGAAAGACGATTTTGACATGGGACATTTCTGTGATGGTTAAATCACATTTCAGAAGGATATCAGGTATCATGAGGCACAAAGAAAGATCAAACTGGTAATGTAGTCTACATGATGGGCAAGTATACACATAAATCCTTTGAGAAAGCTCCAGGGTGTCACATACTCACTGAAAATGCGCAAGAATACGTAACAAGAAAGTTTTGTTTCCACAGAGTAGAAAAGTTGTGTTTTGTCTCTTAACTGCCTCTGCCCTGGAGGCGAAACCATGTCTACTTGTTGCCTAGCTACCTTATGAAGCACAGTACGTGCTGGATTCCCATGTGGGGATTTTAGTTTGACCGTGACCTGCCCTGACCTACCAATGAACAGCTTTCAGTTATTCATGCGTACCTTTTTATTTTGTTATTGTATTTTTATTTTAAGAGAAAAAATTTTATTGTAAGAATAATTAAATTTGTTTTTACATACCTTTATAATATTTGCTTTTCCCCAGCCCTGTTTTCACCAAACACTTAAGTTATAGTACCTTTGGAACCAAAAGTGACACTTCAGACATCGCAGACTTAGCAAACAGTACTCTTTCATGGACAGGACTCACTGCTCCGTTCAGCACTCACTGTATATCCTCCTTTATCAGTCCACACCTTGTTTATCGTCAACAAAACAGGGTTGCACACCAACATTTTCAGAGCAAAATAGAACAGGCTGCAGTGAGAGTCTCTCTCCATGGGATATTTAAAAATAGTGGATTTGTGCATTAAGTCCTTCTAAGGTAAGCTTGGGGGTTTATGTTGCCAGAGCCCACAGGAACAACGCTCCGCAATGCTTTTTTCTCTCCGAGTGAGGATTAGAATATATAATATTGACCAATCAACGGACTGCAGTGTTCACAGCTCCACCTTTTAGTACCAGATCTGTGTGCTAGGTACACTTACAGAGGGGTGACCAAAAATGGGAACGGTATGGAACGGTTCCATTGGTACCATCCACAGAAAAAAAGCATAGTGAACTGAACTGTACCATATCGTACTGCTTGCTGGAAACAGGGCTTCTGTGTCAAGACGCAGCTGACATGATTGTTAATACAAGAACTGTCTATCCCAGCACATAAAACATATGATCATATTGTTTCTTTATAGATGATATGAGCTAGATTTAAGACATGACTCAGTCAAAACTTGTTGCAATTTTAACTCATACTCCTATAGACATACAGTTCATAGTCCAAAGCGTCTAAATCTCCTCGGCTGTAAATGTCCTTGGCTGTTACAGTCTTGTGTTGGTTACAATAAATTGCTTCAGGAGTTTCATCCTGGTGACACACATTCAATCTCTTTGAATGGCTTCAATTACATGTAAATGCATTTACTGTATATGTTAGTCAGTGTTGTGGTTTATGGGGTGTTGCTCTAAGCCGGGTGTGTGTGAAGTTTAAACTAGACTGCACCATCGGGTCAAATCCTAAGGCCCTGATAAGAAAGAATGTGTTTTAGAAGCCTGGGTGGCTTTTTGAAATGGTTTTCAGAGAGATTAAGGCATTTTTACGCTGCTTTTGTGTTGCTGAGTGCCACGCGTTTTTGCACTCTACGTGCTTCATGTTTTTGCAGAAGCACCCTGAAAGCCTTGAGTAAAAAAAAAAAAAAAAAAAAAAAAGTCAACTCAGAGCAAATCAAGTGTCATTTTTCTTATTGTCCAATCAGACGTATTAAGAGGCGGCCTTCTGTGGTGGCTGTGACAAGTGGTGGGATACAACATTGGCCCTGATCACACAGGAAAGCATCTTGTAGGTTGCAAAACGCGAGGTGCACCATACTGCCTTTTAATTGCATGCCATTAGTTATAAATACTGCACCTTTTTAACGACCCCATCACCTCCTTACACTAACTTTCCCATGTAATCAGTGTTTTTCCGTTTTTGTTTTCTGTTGTTGTTAATACGTAGTTACTAAAGTGGACAGGCAGAGGGTACTTGTTCTAGCTCTGGTTGAGGGTGAGACGCTGTCAGGAAATAGTCTGTTGGGCACAGGGAAACTGGAGATCTGTGTGTGTACATGAGACCCTGAAAAAGAAGGGTGGATCACGGGGAGCACCACCAGTTGGTCCAGGAGCTTCGCCTTGATGATGGCCATCACCAGACATATTTTAAGATGACTCAGGGGCAGTTTGACAACCTGTTGTCTATTCTCGGGCTGCATAGCTCTGGGTATCCAGCAATCACGACTACCAGCTTCTCCTTTATTGTTTATCTAGTGTAAACTTGTTGTCGTGACCACCACAGAAGGCCCACCCCTTAAATCATCCCATTGGACAATGGGAAAAAAAGATGAAACAAAGAGATGTCGTTGAGCACTTTAATGCTCTGAGTTGAAGTTTTTTCATCTCAAGGAGTTTAGAGCACTCTGACAAAAACGCCAGGCGCCTAGCGTGCAGAAACGTGAGGCACGTCGTATTCTCATTAAAAACAATAACAAAAAGCTGCCTCCAGCTGCTAAAACACTTTCTGCCTGATTGGAGCCTCAGCTAATGTTTGCTAATTTTCATTGTCGCCCTTCTAGGCAACGCAGTAGCTGAACAATTTGTCGCCTCAACTACCTTCTTACCTGTGTTCAAAAGCTCTGTCTGATTAAGGCCAAACAGTAACATAGCTCAAACTTTGTTAATCAGCAGCAAATACCGAACAGAACTTCCATGAGAATGTATTTGTTGTGCACACTGTGACTTTACACTGTGTAATTGTGAAATGTTGTAGCATGTGTTTAAGATATATGACATGGAATACTTGTAAATAACAGCTGCCACTGTCCTTACTGATCCATGATGTCGACTACAGTACCTAATCTTTGTATTGCCTGCACAGTGTCTGTTTTTTAATTGATTGAAGGTCAAAGAACTCTCAGAAGTTCTTTCATTGACCATTGTATTTATGTTTTAAGTTTTGTGTTTTCTTTCTTTTTGAAAATATTCAGGAATTATATGTCACTCTGTGGAATGTACAGCATTGGGAAGGTTCATTTGAAGAAGCGGAAAACCAATGACGACATATTCCCACGTCTTTGAATGTCTTAAAAATGTCTTGATTAGGTGTTCTTTGAAAAGAGTCAATACATTGCATGTTGTCTTTGTAGATGGATGGATTGTATGTGTGTTTATTGTAATAAACAATGAGACACTGGAAGAAAAAGCTGCTTTTATTTATTCGGCTATACTGTATATGCTTTCTTCCTTTATGTAAGTTGCCTATAACATCCAAGGACTCTCCCATTATCAAATGCATAATACCTCACACAGCATACAGTACTGTGACCATAATTGTACATGCTGTCATCTACAGACACACACATAGAAATAATGAGGAGCTAAAGAAAAGCCTCTTGGCTTTTTTTAATCATCCCAGGTTTGATATAGATTTATTCATGACCTCTGTTTGTTCTTAATAATCGAGAATCAGGAGTGGTGGGATTTATCTGTAAGTCATGTTGGCAAACAAAGTGCGACAGTGGACCTTTTTCACAGCAGACATTTTGACATGTCATAGTAGGAAAAGCACAGGTGAAATTAGTAACATTAAAGATGGCTTAGTTCCATTAAGTGTCTCAGTAAACTGTTCCAGTGAGCCAGCATGGACAAGAACAAGGCTGCTTCTAACAGGAATGCAGCCATCATCAATGTTCTTGAACACACCTGCTTTCCCCACTATGACAAGTCAAAATGTCTGCTGTGAAAAAGGCCTATGAACACTTATCTAAAGCCCAAGTGCTTCTCTTGTTCTCGTGATGTAAATGGAATTTCTGGGTCCTTATAAATAATATATGAGATCCTATCTTATCTGTGGATAATGATGAGCATGAGCTTCGGGTTTTGGTGTCATGCTCTCAGAATCAACATGCAGGGGTTTCTTAATATATTTGCTCTTTGCACTGACGCTCTGCTATCTTTTTAATTTGAAATCTTGAAACCCGCTGTCGAACATGTGTTAACAACCTGGCCAGCTCATGAATTTTACATTTCAGTATGCCTCTGCCGCAGAATTAAAGTAGCAAATGCATGCCTGCTTCTTTTTCTTCTAAGACACTCTGAGAATATCTTATGAGTCTCTGCCAAAATACATTAACATCCCAAATAGTTTATGTTTTAAATATATTGAGGTAGCACAAGGTAGATCTTTCATAATTCAGTCATTGATTGTAGTTTTATTATTTAGAATAATTGTTGACATCAGAAAACCAAGGTTACGATACTGTAACCCTAGTTCTATTAGGCTAGGGGGGGCCCTTTAGGGGTACAGTAATACTCCTGTCCAATCAAAAGCATGCAGTCACCCATTGAAATTTACATAAGCATAGCCAGCCAATCAGGACCAAAATGCCTGCATCCCCCATAGTATATACAGCAGTACCACCACACTATCCGCCTACCTTCACTCTTCAGCAAGGTGGCGTAGGAGCGACAGGGCCCCTACATAGAGGTCTCCACCTGTGCTAACAGGACTAGGGTTACAATATTGTAGCCTTTGTTCTATCTCACACAGTCTCCACCCTCTACTGGACTCTCTGGGTACAGTGTGTGGAGCCCAGTGAATGAACACCCTGTCACAACATGAAATCGGCCCAGCAAAACTGATCCTGACCGACTACAGGTGTCACCTCAGTGGGCAAATCATTGCCACTGAAGAGAACAGGGTGGCAGACAGCTTCATGGTACTGCCATGGTATTTCATTTCTGCAAATTTCAGTTGGCAAATGCATGCTCATGATTGGAGTATTAATTTTCAGTCCAGTAGAGGCTAGACCCTTATGAGATTGAACATGACCATGTTTTAGAGAAATAAATTCTATGTAAAGATCCTGACTAATCTTATCGACTTCTCCTCATCAGTAGTATACTTGTATTTAAGGGGCAAGAGGCAGTTCTCTGAAGCCACAAAGCACACATGATGGATAGAGACCAAAGGTGGTTTGAAAGAGGAAAGATGATGGTTATCTGCACACTCTGTTATCCAGCTCAGGGTCATGCATGGCTGGAGGCTATCTCAGCAAACATTTGGTAAGAGAAATACACACTGAACAGGTTGCCAATCTATCAGTAAGTGAAGGGTCAAGCCAGAACAACCTGCCCTGAACAAAGGGGGATGTGGTGACACTATTTATCAGCAACTACCAATGCTATCCTGATGTCACCGTTCCATATATAACGTGACAGAGATGGTTCTCGCAGAAGGTCCTCTGACCGTAATGATTTTTGTGACTGTCATTTGTGAAATCAAGGTGTGGGTGACAGAGGTCACATCACTCAAGGAAAAATGTCTCGCATCATACACAAAATAAAAATTAAAATTAAAATTATACATACACTGAACAAAAATATAAATGCAACACTTTTGTTTTCACTCCCATTTTTCATGAGCTGAACTCAAAGATCTAAAACTTTTTTTTTATATACACAAAAGACCATTTCTCTCAAATATTGTTCACAAATCTGTCTAAATCTGTGTTAGTGAGCACTTCTCCTTTGCCGAGATAACTCATCCCACCTCACAGGTGTGGCATATCAAGATGCTGATTAGACAGCATGATTATTGCACAGGTGTGCCTTAGGCTGGCCACAATAACATTACACATAAAAAAGTAAAGAAAATCTGGTGTGTTTGATTGAGAGTCTGATCTTCTTTATGTAATCCATCCATCCATTTTCATGAGTTTATCAGGGCTGGGTCGGGGGGGCAGCAGACTGAGCAAGGTATTCCAGACATCCCTCTTCTCAGCAGTGCTTTCCAGTTTCTCCTGGGGGATCCTGGGGTGATCCCTGAACAGATCAGGTGTATAATCCCTCCAGCATGTTCTGGGTCTGCCCCGGGGCCTCCTGCTGCCTTGAACATTACTGTTGTTCCTGGCTTCATATGAGAAGAGGAAAAGTTCACTGGCTAAGCTAATATACACAATGTTACATGCCATAGGCTTGTGCTGACAACATTGTGACTATTGTAATGCCCTGCTCTCTGGTCTTCCCAAAAAGAGCATCTATAATCTTCAATTGTTACAGAACTCAGCCACATGAGTGCTGACGAGGGCCAGAGGGCGGGAGCACATCACACCAGTTTTAAAATCGCTGCATTGGCTCCCCGTCCGCTTAAGGATCGATTTTAAGGTTCTTTTATTAATTTTTAAATGTCTTAATGGTCTCAGGCCATCTTATTTATCTGACCTACTTTTATTATATCAACCCTCACGGACCCTGAGGTCCTCCGGCACTGGCCTTTTAACCATTCCACAAATTAGATCTAGAACACACAGAGAGGCGGCTTTTAGTTATTATGGTCCCCGACTGTGGAACAGCCTACCGCAGAACCTCAGGGCCGCAGAGACTGTTGATGTTTTTAAGAAAAGGCTCAAGACTCAACTTTTTAATCTGGCTTTTAACTGATATTCTGCTATTTTAGTTTATCTTACTTTATTTTACTTTAGCAAGCTTTTAATTAATCACTTTTATTCATTTATTTATTTTTTGATTATTCAAGTTTACCTTTGGAATGTCTTATTAATTTTACAGATTTTGTATACTTCTTACCTTATTTTACCATACTCTTGTTTTAATGTTTTTTCTTCAGTTTTAGCTCCAGTGTTTCCTCATGGGGGCCTACCACACCGGGAGCGATGTCTGGCCTACCGGTCGGGTGCTGCTCCGTGGAGGGCTCTGGCCTGGGCGGCTGGTGGGCTCCGCACCTTGGTGTGGGGCCTCCTGTCTGCCCGGGCCTGGAGTGGTCTCTGCGGCGGTGCTCCCAGTGGTCACGGGCCGTGGTCTCTCTAGGTGTGGATGGCCCCCACTTGTGGCTTTTTCCTCACCTTATGTCTCGGTGCCCAGCCATGTCTCTCTAGTGTTAGTCAGTGTCTGTAGGGATATGTGTGTGTGTCTGTGTGTGCTTGTGTGAGTGAGTGTGTATACATATATATGTGTGTGTTTTGTGTATTCATGTGAGGGGTGGGAGGGGTGGGTCTTTGGTCTTCGGGGTTTTCTTTGTTGTTTTTAGCCTCTGTGAGGTACTTTGTGTTACTGCCATGTATAAAAAGTGCCATATAAATAAAATTTGATTTGATTTGAAGCCTTCCAGGTGAGCAGACGTGCACTCTCTATTACCAAAGCCATGTCAGCCAGTTTGAACGAAACATTGAGAACAATACTTGATTAGTACCTTAACTGTGTGAAGCTTTTTCTGCTTTTCTTTGATTTGTGTCGTGAATTAAATATCACTTCATTTCAGACCAAAAGTATTCATCTACAGACATCACCTTGAGCTCTGGGAAACTGTGATGACATTTTTAATTATATCCTGACATTTTATAAACTTCAAGGGTACTCCAGGGAGTAAGTACAGCATTAGGTGACCAATATAAATCAGACTAAAAACAAAATATCCTGAGTTTTAGGCCTTAAACTACCAAAATGCTGCGTACTGCCTTTGCTGCTCTGGAATGCAACTCAATAGGATCTTTTTCATTAGACCCTGCCTGGTAAACATCCATATGTAAGACTCACACTCCTGGTTTGTAGTGCAGACTTTATGGTGAGTTGCATTATGGGAAATGTAGGATCCAGCATTTTTGTAGCTTAAGGTCTTAAAGTCAGGAAGCCTCCATTTTTTATCATTCCCCCTTGAGTTCCCTGAACAGAAATGTAACTACACGTCGCAGCGACGCAGACCTCCTGTTTATTTCTGTAAGCTGAAACCATTTCCCTCAGTGGAAACAAAGCTTTTATTTACATTAATTACACAGATAAGAAACAATAAATTGTGAAGACAATAAAGCCTCCACAGAAATAGCATTTGAAGTCTTGTGTGTTATGCTTTAGGGTCCCTAAGTGCTGTATTATAGAAGCAATTTAAAGTTAGAGCCCTCCTACAGGGGGTGTGGTGTGGTTTGGATAACCAAAACTACACACACAATAAACCCCTTTACCAACAGAAAAACAGACAAACTTAAGCCAGTGACACACCAAACCTTAAATTATATCACCACAACTCAACAGGTGAACTCCCACTGCACCTGCCGCTCCTGTGACCGGAGGTCCACACCAACTGCAGCACTAACAGATAAAACCATACATTAATAAGCTCCATTTACTCAAGTACAGATAAAACTATTTACAATGAATAGCATAAGATAGAATAAACACAACATATGTTAATCCGTGTCTAACCACGGGCAAACACTGTTTAATAACATTATTAGCAGACACTCACACCTTTCCTCTGCCCCCCAGTTCAGTGTTGAACACACTCACACAGCCATCGGGAGCAATTTGGGGTTCAGTATCTTGCTCAAGGACACTTGATGCAGACTGGAGGAGGTGGGGATCGAACCGCTGATCTTCATATTCATGTACGTCCCGCTCCGCCTCCTGAACCACAGCCTGGGTCCTAGTGTCCGCCTGCTGCACATGTTTTGATATTGTAATGAAAAACACAACAAGGAGACATTCACGAGGACAGCTACGTGTTCTCCTCCTGCTTGAAAACAGCTGCTGTCGCTACAACCACAGACACATTCGGCCGGAAGTCGCCATTTAACGGGTTCGCAGGTAAGCCGCCATTTTAAAGCCTCTCGCTTTCATTAGTCCTGAAAACTGTAGGAAAACCTCTCTGAGCGTCGAGGACGGTTTCCGTCTACGGCAGGAGGGCTAAAATACAGTGGCTCAAAGCAACGCGGCTCTGGAGTGCTTTGAGTTTCCGCTTCACTTCAGAGGGGTTCGCACATGCGCAAAACAAACTGCTGAGTCACCGCTCTGAGTCCACTGAGAGGGCTGAAAAGGACACTGTCACATAACAAAAGAGCTCAGTGCTGATTGGTTGTCGTGTGTGCTTTCTCAGTGCTGATTGGCTCACAGATAGAACCTGACGGAACAAGTGTAGAGTTGATTTCAGAGACAGAACCTTTTTGTTTTATAAATGAAAACTCCAAAAATACGTATAACTTAAAAAAAAAAAAAGAAAAAAGAAAAACACTAACACAGGTTTAATGAGTTGTCACAGAATAATAATGTATGGAAACTCAATTTTGATAAACATGTCACATGAACCTAATAATTCCAAAGTGATGTAATGACAATGTAGCCAAGAGGGGGCGGGGTTTCGTGATGTCACAAAGACTCTCTTTACAATGTACAGCCCACAATCCATCACTTTGATCTGTGATGTCACAAAGGCACAGCACATCAAAGCTGCAAAAATGTATAAGTATGACCCAGTCTGCACAATATTTTCTCATCTAGCCGCGTGTTAGTGCAAAGCCTCTTCTTCACATTAGAGTGAAATTTTGTTGCATCCGCTTCACTGATTCAAAGATCCAATCGAGCAATCAAAATGAATCAGGCAAAAAACGCAGATTCCCTCGCATTTGTGAATGCAGTACTGAGAGACAAACTTGATTCCGCCAAAAGAAATGAGCAACGGTTAAGGAAACAAATTAAAGAGCGTAAGAGAGAGAATGTGGCTCTCCTTACAGTGGAGAGTGATAATGCTGAGCTGAAAGATGTCATACAACAGCAAACCGCTGAACTGGAATCATTGAAGAAAGAGCTCCAGATATCCCAATCTGAATCGACACAGCGGGGTTTTGACAAGGAAAAACTGAAAAAACAAGTTGACAAGCTACAACTGAACTTGACTGCACGTGAGAAAACACTGTCGACTGAAAAGTTCCTCAGAGCACAGAGGGAGAAGGAGCTGAAGAAGCTTCATAAGACTGAGACAGACAGAGCGAAACTGATCCCAGATGTGCAGGCATTGCAGGGCCAGGTAGCAAGGCTGAGAGAGGTAAATGTGTCTGCCTCCAAAGGACTAGGAAAGCAGAAACAACTGCTAAAAAACAAGGATGCAGAACAGGAGAAGATGAAGGAGGAGTTGATAAAACTGCAACGACAGTTGGATGATTGTAAAAAACACGTAAAAGAACTGTCCGGGTATAAAAAGTCTGAGGTCAAGGCAAAACAACAGTTGGCAGAACTGACCAAGGAAATTGAAAACCAAAGAAACCAAGATGAGGTTCAGATGGAAATTATCAGTTGCCTGCAAAGGCAAGTAGAAAACCTAGAAAGCAAAAATACGGAGCTTAATTCGTTACAAACGAAAATGAGCGGCCAGATGGATCAGTTGCAAAAAAATGTAGTGGCGCAAAAAATACAAATTAAGTCACACAAAGAAGAAGCTATGAAACAGGCTAATTTAGTATCAAAGCTTCGTAGTGATGCGTTAAGCGATGATGAAGTCAAGCGAAAACTTGAAAAGAATGCTGAAGAAACAATGCAACGCATCAAAGACCAGGAGCAGAAAATAACTGATCTCGAAACTGAGATTGGAAATAAAAACAACCAGGAGACAGAGATGAAAACCCAGATGACTGCTCTCAAGAGTGAGAGAGACCTCACCCTTCAAAACCTGTCCAAGGCGCAGAGAGAAATTGGTCTGCTGAATACAACAGTTGAAAATCAGCAGCGGGAGATCCAAAGCCAGAGCACAGAGCTGGACCAGGTCAAGAAAGATTATGACTCTGTGAGCAATCAGCTGAGAGAGGCCCGTAGGAAACTAGGACGCGCAATGGTGTTGCAGGACAGATACCAAGATAATGTGCTGGAGGAGAAATACAGGGTGATCCTGACAGAGAAGGAGGAGTTAGAAAGAGAGCTGCAGCTCTGTCAACATCAGGCATCGCAGCAGAAACGTACCATTACTGTCCAGGAGGCTGCAAAAGACTCATTGGAGCAGACAGTAAAAACACTCAGGGAGGAAATCGAGTCCCTCAAGCTGCAGAACAAGGAGTTAAAGACTGAGCATAACAGACAGATAGAGGAATACAAGGAGGCTATTAGAAAACTTGAATCAGCTAATGACGACATTACGTTGCAGCTTGAGTGGCGTGAGCAGCGCCAAGTAGCACTCGTAGAGGAACAGCGCAAAGAGATCGAGGAACTAAAGGTGGTGTTGGCACTGCCTCCAAAGGGTGTAGCACGAAACCTGCTAAACTGTCAGCAGGAAAACAGAGACCTCAAGAAACGGCTCAAGGCATTCAAGGAGGAAAAAGAAATGTACGAGGCCAGTCATAAGCGTGTGAGGGAGGAACAGGAAAAGCTGACAGAAGCCCCCAGTAAAATGAAGGTGGGCAAAGCAGAGCACCGGGGTGAGCCTCCGCAAGCATGGAGGCACACTCGCTTCGCACTCTCTGCTGCCAGGACCCCGTCTCAGACTGAAGACAGGTCCAGTCGTGTCCCCGTCCTCCCCCCCATCACCAACAAGACCCAGCTTTCTGTGGGAAAATTAATGCCGCGCACACCTCCACCCTCACATCGTACACCTGCCTCGACCCCGTCTCAGACTGAAGACAGGTCCAGTCGCGTCCCCGTCCTCCCCCCCATCACCAACAAGAACCAGCTTTCTGTGGGAAAATTAATGCCGCGCACACCTCCACCCTCACAGCGTGCACTTGCCACGAGGTTGCTGGGTAAAAGAGTGCTCCCCCCTCTGGCAACACCTGTCCGTAAGTGAATGTTTCCTGCGTATGCAGAGACATCCACGACAACACCTACAGGACACATTTTACACCATGGATGGCTCCTACAATGGTCACTAATTGAGCCTTCGCTAAGTCCCGCCCCCTGACGCACATACACATGCTGCTTTTGCTTCTTAATGATGACAACAGTGACAAAAAGACCGACCCTGCTGTACAGGAACCCGTGACGGGAAGCAGGGAAACTTTGCTGATAATCAATCAGCTGTGTGTCATCGCAGTGTGCGCAGCTTGTCAGATCATCATGAAGGGGCGTGGCTTAGCGACAGGTCAATTCTCGACTTTTCCACTCAGGTTTTTCTCTGTGCATTTTCAATGTGTGCATAAAAAACCCTGAGTGCAAACGCACTTACAGAAAGAGTACTGGCCTCAAATCCATCTGGCCGTGGCCTTTCTGTGTGGAGTTTGCATGTTCTCCACTTGTTAGGTTGGGTTTTCTCCGGGATGCTCCGGTTCTCCCGATATTTACAGACATGCAGGTTAGGTAATGGAGCAGCTGGGCTCAGCAGGTTAAGCAGGGCATCTCCTGATCCCTGGCTTCTCCTGGCACTGAACCCCCAGCTGTTCCCAGCCATAACTTTATTAATAGTAAAAAAAAATTACAATTGGAATTACTGCTTTATGGTTGTATGTCTCCATGCACAGTTTACATCCATGTCTGTGCAAGTATCAGACTAAATGTCTCCCCCTCTGTTCCTCAGATGTGACATTGAATGATGGCCAGAAAAGTCTTTGATGCTGTGCATTATGATTATGTAGCGGTTCTTGTACTCCTCTTGCGCTGTGTATTTAATGACAAGGCAGACTTTTTCACCATTGGCACACTTGCCGTTTATTTCTCATCTGGATTGACCTGGCATGGAGATTTAACACACAGTCAGTCCAGTTCGCCCGTTCACACACACACATACACGGCTGCAAGAAGTAAGATGAAAAGAAAGTGCAAGTTAGCTAACATGGGTAACTTTAGCCATTTGTAAACAGAAATAAAAGAAAAACACCGTCAACTTTTTATTAAAAAAGGACAGGCTCAACCGTACGGGAGCTTTATGATTCAAAATACAACTTAAACCACTCCTTAGTATTAAAATGAAAGTAATTAATATAAAACAAAGATGGAGCCCATAGCTCATACACCTACCCCGGAGGCAGCGAGGTCCGACTGTTGCCACCCTCCAGGGTGCACGACCCTAAACCACAGGGGTGCTGCATTTAATTACAATAGGAAAACCCAGTTCCCGTGTTTTGTAGTGTGTTTTATAGACCCTTTCTGAGCCTACGTCACGATTAGGTCACGTGTTCAGCTGGAGGCAAAACAAACAGGCAGCTACTAACGTTGGTCGCTAGCTGGCGCCAGGACTTTGCCATCTCTGCTATCATGGTGTCATCTTGCTGTGCGGTCGGGTGCCAGAACCCAAAGAGTAATGGCTTAAATCTAAAATATTATCGGATACCACCTGCCAGTCAAAAAAAAAACGAAGACAACTATGGCTAAATGCGATCAGAAGAAAGGACTGGACGGAGGCAATCATCAAAAATGCTCGTGTTTGCAGCGCGCATTTCATATCAGAGGGGTGTACTACGAAGGAAGCTCAACACAGCCAGGCTTTGTGTTCATGTTCTGGCTTAACAAAACCTAAAGCCCCTAAACAGAGTTAAACGGTGTCACGAAGGTAGTTATCAACTTGGTTTGTCAAGTCCGGCTCTCAGCTTTGTGCTCGTTCACATAAAAAGCGATGTTTGGCGTCATATGATTCTACTTCCGCTCATGGTCGCTGATTTCAGCCAAGAGGAGCAGCTTGTTTTAATGGAGAGAGTATGAGCGATATAAAAAAGCCTGATCACAGCCAAAAGCAACACTGTTGCTGCAAATATGATAATTAATAATAAGTAAAGAGAGGAGGCTGATTTTTATTTCTGACAGCTGAACATTGCGGTACTTTGAAATACGAAGCTTTATCCATTGAAACAAAATAAACTAGAGCAACAACTGTCATTTTTAAACTGTGTTTTATATTGTTTTCATATGTTTTACTGATCAATTATAGAATGAGTGTGTTTTATTGAAAGTGAGGCTGGGTGTGTGTATGAATATACAGTGAACTTTTTAGGTGCTGTACAGTAAATCTCATAGCCTATTGTCTCTGTACAATGACAACAAAGACCTCTGTAACTGTGAAAATAGCATAGACCTATTCAAGATTTGTGTTTGGGCAACACTGCCATATAACAGGCGAAACACTGAAATTAATTTATTCATGGCCACATCAAAGTGAAATGATTAACTTCACTGATTAGCTATCTGATTATCTGTAATGCTTGTTTCAGTGTCCTCCTGACGCTCGGCTCAACAGTGAGTGACGTATTCCCTCAGCTGAACATCTGTAGGCGGAGACGCTCAGAGAGAAAGTAAACACCAGCGGATCAGTGCGATCTCTCCCTCCGTACAAATGCTCGGTTCTGATCCAGCTCCACTGGACTTTCAAAGTAAAGGTTACGCCAGCTCCAAACGCGCTAAACTGTGAAACAGCTGCGCTTTTACAGCTGATTTTAAGATTAAACTCTGAATATAACCTGGTCGGGACCAGGCTATGAGCTAAGCATCAGTTACCATGGTGATCTAGCCAGGTTAAAAGAGAGCCACCTTCGTGACACTGAAAACTCTGACTTTAGACTCAACATACCTCGCTAACCCGTTAATCTCGTAGTACACCCCTCAGGTAATTTCTACTAACGTTACTAGCTAGGTAGCTAGCTAAATAAATCATTTTCTGGTGTATCTTGCCGTGCCTAACATTACATTTTCAGAAATTAGTAATCAACTAACTTAGTAGCTAAAGTTAACCAGCCCAACCAACCAGTATATAACGTTAGCTTAGGCTGCCTGACACTGATAAAGCTTCATCTTATTTTGTAGGCGAGGCTTCTACAGATGAAAACGATTCATATGCCCTTAGTTTCTCTTTACTGTAGACGCTTGGTTTCTCTATTAAGTAACTGTAAATCTCCGGCCATTCAACAGAGGGTAAACCTGTCACGTCGTCCTTCCATTGAGTGAGCGCGTAGGGGTCTGTCAAGATGGTCCCATCTGATAACGTCAGTTTTTTTAAATAACACTCCCGATCCCGTATAGTGAGTGTCTGTACATACTTCGATAAATTAGCATCTTCTTTGGCCATGTTGTGCACGATAACGATCGCCAAAAAGGCCCAAAACAATATAAGCTAGCTAGCCGCGCTTGGACTCGCCACTGTGCTCATTCTACTTCTGCCTCCAGTGATCGCCCCGCCCACCCGGATGTTTACGTTCTGTGAAGGGGTCTATATGGCAAGTGGGATCACATTAACTCTCAACTCTGTTACATTAGCATTCAGCTAAAAGCAGTTCTGTGCCTCACAGAGCTTTAAAAAAGAATCTGAAAAGAAATACAAGATGCATGAACCTGTTCTCAGACAGAGACTGATGCCAGACGCCTCACACTGCCTTCACTCTTTGTTGTCTGGAAAGATTCAGTTTGTATTTGGCATCGCTTCAAATGAGCTTTACAGAAATGTCAAGCGCTTTTATTCACTCGGCTGTGGACACTTCCCACAATTTTGTTGGATGAGTAAACCTCTCACTTAGGTGTCACCTGTCTTTATTTCACATTTTTGAACATAAATGATCAACTAAAACTGGTTATTTTAATCAATTTGAGGGGAGAGAAGGCAAAGGGGTTTCCTTTTTAATCCAGCTAAGATAAAGGCGTATGCTCTGTCTACGGCAAGCCTGGAGGGCTAAAATTCAGTGGCACAAAGCAACGCGGCTCTGGAGTGCTTTGAGTTTTGAATGCGCAGGTGAAACGAGCCACACTCAGACCACCTCCGCTTCACTTCAGAGGGGTTCACACATGCGCAAAACAAACTGCTGAGTCACCGCTCTGAGTCCACTGAGAGGGCTGAAAAGGACACTGTCACATAACAAAAGAGCTCAGTGCTGATTGGTTGTCGTGTGTGCTTTCTCAGTGCTGATTGGCTCACAGATAGAACCTGACGGAACAAGTGTAGAGTTGATTTCAGAGACAGAACCTTTTTGTTTTATAAATGAAAACTCCAAAAATACGTATAACTTAAAAAAAAAAAAAGAAAAAAGAAAAACACTAACACAGGTTTAATGAGTTGTCACAGAATAATAATGTATGGAAACTCAATTTTGATAAACATGTCACATGAACCTAATAATTCCAAAGTGATGTAATGACAATGTAGCCAAGAGGGGGCGGGGTTTCGTGATGTCACAAAGACTCTCTTTACAATGTACAGCCCACAATCCATCACTTTGATCTGTGATGTCACGAAGGCACAGCACATCAAAGCTGCAAAAATGTATAAGTATGACCCAGTCTGCACAATATTTTCTCATCTAGCCGCGTGTTAGTGCAAAGCCTCTTCTTCACATTAGAGTGAAATTTTGTTGCATCCGCTTCACTGATTCAAAGATCCAATCGAGCAATCAAAATGAATCAGGCAAAAAACGCAGATTCCCTCGCATTTGTGAATGCAGTACTGAGAGACAAACTTGATTCCGCCAAAAGAAATGAGCAACGTTTAAGGAAACAAATTAAAGAGCGTAAGAGAGAGAATGTGGCTCTCCTTACAGTGGAGAGTGATAATGCTGAGCTGAAAGATGCCATACAACAGCAAACCGCTGAACTGGAATCATTGAAGAAAGAGCTCCAGATATTCCAATCTGAATCGACACAGCGGGGTTTTGACAAGGAAAAACTGAAAAAACAAGTTGACAAGCTACAACTGAACTTGACTGCACGTGAGAAAACACTGTCGACTGAAAAGTTCCTCAGAGCACAGAGGGAGAAGGAGCTGAAGAAGCTTCATAAGACTGAGACAGACAGAGCGAAACTGATCCCAGATGTGCAGGCATTGCAGGGCCAGGTAGCAAGGCTGAGAGAGGTAAATGTGTCTGCCTCCAAAGGACTAGGAAAGCAGAAACAACTGCTAAAAGACAAGGATGCAGAACAGGAGAAGATGAAGGAGGAGTTGATAAAACTGCAACGACAGTTGGATGATTGTAAAAAACACGTAAAAGAACTGTCCGGGTATAAAAAGTCTGAGGTCAAGGCAAAACAACAGTTGGCAGAACTGACCAAGGAAATTGAAAACCAAAGAAACCAAGATGAGGTTCAGATGGAAATTATCAGTTGCCTGCAAAGGCAAGTAGAAAACCTAGAAAGCAAAAATACGGAGCTTAATTCGTTACAAACGAAAATGAGCGGCCAGATGGATCAGTTGCAAAAAAATGTAGTGGCGCAAAAAATACAAATTGAGTCACACAAAAAAGAAGCTATGAAACAGGCTAATTTAGTATCGAAGCTTCGTAGTGATGCGTTAAGCGATGATGAAGTCAAGCGAAAACTTGAAAAGAATGCTGAAGAAACAATGCAACGCATCAAAGACCAGGAGCAGAAAATAACTGATCTCGAAACTGAGATTGGAAATAAAAACAACCAGGAGACAGAGATGAAAACCCAGATGACTGCTCTCAAGAGTGAGAGAGACCTCACCCTTCAAAACCTGTCCAAGGCGCAGAGAGAAATTGGTCTGCTGAATACAACAGTTGAAAATCAGCAGCAGGAGATCCAAAGCCAGAGCACAGAGCTGGACCAGGTCAAGAAAGATTATGACTCTGTGAGCAACCAGCTGAGAGAGGCCCGTAGGAAACTAGGACGCGCAATGGTGTTGCAGGACAGATACCAAGATAATGTGCTGGAGGAGAAATACAGGGTGATCCTGACAGAGAAGGAGGAGTTGGAAAGAGAGCTGCAGCTCTGTCAACATCAGGCATCGCAGCAGAAACGTACCATTACTGTCCAGGAGGCTGCAAAAGACTCATTGGAGCAGACAGTAAAAACACTCAGGGAGGAAATCGAGTCCCTCAAGCTGCAGAACAAGGAGTTAAAGACTGAGCATAACAGACAGATAGAGGAATACAAGGAGGCTGTTAGAAAACTTGAATCAGCTAATGACGACACTACGTTGCAGCTTGAGTGGCGTGAGCAGCGCCAAGTAGCACTCGTAGAGGAACAGCGCAAAGAGATCGAGGAACTAAAGGTGGTGTTGGCACTGCCTCCAAAGGGTGTAGCACGAAACCTGCTAAACTGCCAGCAGGAAAACAGAGACCTCAAGAAACAGCTCAAGGCATTCAAGGAGGAAAAAGAAATGTACGAGGCCAGTCATAAGCGTGTGAGGGAGGAACAGGAAAAGCTGACAGAAGCCCCCAGTAAAATGAAGGTGGGCAAAGCAGAGCACCGGGGTGAGCCTCCGCAAGCATGGAGGCACACTCGCTTCACACTCTCTGCTGCCAGGACCCCATCTCAGACTGAAGACGGGTCCAGTCGTGTCCCCGTCCTCCCCCCCATCACCAACAAGACCCAGCTTTCTGTGGGAAAATTAATGCCGCGCACACCTCCACCCTCACATCGTACACCTGCCTCGACCCCGTCTCAGACTGAAGACAGGTCCAGTCGTGTCCCCGTCCTCCCCCCCATCACCAACAAGACCCAGCTTTCTGTGGGAAAATTAATGCCGCGCACACCTCCACCCTCACAGCGTGCACTTGCCACGAGGTTGCTGGGTAAAAGAGTGCTCCCCCCTCTGGCAACACCTGTCCGTAAGTGAATGTTTCCTGCGTATGCAGAGACATCCACGACAACACCTACAGGACACATTTTACACCATGGATGGCTCCTACAGTGGTCACTAATTGAGCCTTCGCTAAGTCCCGCCCCCTGACGCACATACACATGCTGCTTTTGCTTCTTAATGATGACAACAGTGACAAAAAGACCGACCCTGCTGTACAGGAACCCGTGACGGGAAGCAGGGAAACTTTGCTGATAATCAATCAGCTGTGTGTCATCGCAGTGTACGCAGCTTGTCAGATCATCATGAAGGGGCGTGGCTTAGCGACAGGTCAATTCTCGACTTTTCCACTCAGGTTTTTCTCTGTACATTTTCAATGTGTGCATAAAAAACCCTGAGTGCAAACGCACTTACAGAAAGAGTCCTGGCCTCAAACCCATCTGGCCGTGGCCTTTCTGTGTGGAGTTTGCATGTTCTCCACTTGTTAGGTTGGGTTTTCTCCGGGATGCTCCGGTTCTCCCGATATTTACAGACATGCAGGTTAGGTAATGGAGCAGCTGGGCTCAGCAGGTTAAGCAGGGCATCTCCTGATCCCTGGCTTCTCCTGGCACTGAACCCCCAGCTGTTCCCAGCCATAACTTTATTAATAGTAAAAAAAAAATTACAATTGGAATTACTGCTTTATGGTTGTATGTCTCCATGCACAGTTTACATCCATGTCTGTGCAAGTATCAGACTAAATGTCTCCCCCTCTGTTCCTCAGATGTGACATTGAATGATGGCCAGAAAAGTCTTTGATGCTGTGCATTATGATTATGTAGCGGTTCTTGTACTCCTCTTGCGTTGTGTATTTAATGACAAGGCAGACTTTTTCACCATTGGCACACTCGCCGTTTATTTCTCATCTGGATTGACCTGGCATGGAGATTTAACACACAGTCAGTCCAGTTCGCCCGTTCACACACACACATACACGGCTGCAAGAAGTAAGATGAAAAGAAAGTGCAAGTTAGCTAACATGGGTAACTTTAGCCATTTGTTAACAGAAATAAAAGAAAAACACCGTCAACTTTTTATTAAAAAAGGACAGGCTCGACCGTACGGGAGCTTTATGATTCAAAATACAACTTAAACCACTCCTTAGTATTAAAATGAAAGTAATTAATATAAAACAAAGATGGAGCCCATAGCTCATACACCTACCCCGGAGGCAGCGAGGTCCGACTGCTGCGACCCTCCAGGGTGCACGACCCTAAACCACAGGGGTGCTGCATTTAATTACAATAGGAAAACCCAGTTCCCGTGTTTTGTAGTGTGTTTTATATGGCAAGTGGGATCACATTAACTCTTAACTCTGTTACATTAGCATTCAGCTAAAAGCAGTTCTGTGCCTCACAGAGCTTTAAAAAAGAATCTGAAAAGAAATACAAGATGCATGAACCTGTTCTCAGACAGAGACTGATGCCAGACGCCTCACACTGCCTTCACTCTTTGTTGTCTGGAAAGATTCAGTTTGTATTTGGCATCGCTTCAAATGAGCTTTACAGAAATGTCAAGCGCTTTTATTCACTCGGCTGTGGACACTTCCCACAATTTTGTTGGATGAGTAAACCTCTCACTTAGGTGTCACCTGTCTTTATTTCACATTTTTGAACATAAATGATCAACTAAAACTGGTTATTTTAATCAATTTGAGGGGAGAGAAGGCAAAGGGGTTTCCTTTTTAATCCAGCTAATAAAAAGGCGTATGCTCTATCTACGGCAAGCCTGGAGGGCTAAAATACAGTGGCACAAAGCAACGCGGCTCTGGAGTGCTTTGAGTTTACAATGCGCAGGTGAAACGAGCCACACTCAGACCACCTCCGCTTCACTTCAGAGCGGTTCACACATGCGCAAAACAAACTGCTGAGTCACCGCTCTGAGTCCACTGAGAGGGCTGAAAAGGACACTGTCACATAACAAAAGAGCTCAGTGCTGATTGGTTGTCGTGTGTGCTTTCTCAGTGCTGATTGGCTCACAGATAGAACCTGACGGAACAAGTGTAGAGTTGATTTCAGAGACAGAACCTTTTTGTTTTATAAATGAAAACTCCAAAAATACGTATAACTTAAAAAAAAAAAAAAAGAAAAACACTAACACAGGTTTAATGAGTTGTCACAGAATAATAATGTATGGAAACTCAATTTTGATAAACATGTCACATGAACCTAATAATTCCAAAGTGATGTAATGACAATGTAGCCAAGAGGGGGCGGGGTTTCGTGATGTCACAAAGACTCTCTTTACAATGTACAGCCCACAATCCATCACTTTGATCTGTGATGTCACGAAGGCACAGCACATCAAAGCTGCAAAAATGTATAAGTATGACCCAGTCTGCACAATATTTTCTCATCTAGCCGCGTGTTAGTGCAAAGCCTCTTCTTCACATTAGAGTGAAATTTTGTTGCATCCGCTTCACTGATTCAAAGATCCAATCGAGCAATCAAAATGAATCAGGCAAAAAACGCAGATTCCCTCGCATTTGTGAATGCAGTACTGAGAGACAAACTTGATTCCGCCAAAAGAAATGAGCAACGTTTAAGGAAACAAATTAAAGAGCGTAAGAGAGAGAATGTGGCTCTCCTTACAGTGGAGAGTGATAATGCTGAGCTGAAAGATGTCATACAACAGCAAACCGCTGAACTGGAATCATTGAAGAAAGAGCTCCAGATATTCCAATCTGAATCGACACAGCGGGGTTTTGACAAGGAAAAACTGAAAAAACAAGTTGACAAGCTACAACTGAACTTGACTGCACGTGAGAAAACACTGTCGACTGAAAAGTTCCTCAGAGCACAGAGGGAGAAGGAGCTGAAGAAGCTTCATAAGACTGAGACAGACAGAGCGAAACTGATCCCAGATGTGCAGGCATTGCAGGGCCAGGTAGCAAGGCTGAGAGAGGTAAATGTGTCTGCCTCCAAAGGACTAGGAAAGCAGAAACAACTGCTAAAAGACAAGGATGCAGAACAGGAGAAGATGAAGGAGGAGTTGATAAAACTGCAACGACAGTTGGATGATTGTAAAAAACACGTAAAAGAACTGTCCGGGTATAAAAAGTCTGAGGTCAAGGCAAAACAACAGTTGGCAGAACTGACCAAGGAAATTGAAAACCAAAGAAACCAAGATGAGGTTCAGATGGAAATTATCAGTTGCCTGCAAAGGCAAGTAGAAAACCTAGAAAGCAAAAATACGGAGCTTAATTCGTTACAAACGAAAATGAGCGGCCAGATGGATCAGTTGCAAAAAAATGTAGTGGCGCAAAAAATACAAATTAAGTCACACAAAGAAGAAGCTATGAAACAGGCTAATTTAGTATCGAAAGCTTCGTAGTGATGCGTTAAGCGATGATGAAGTCAAGCGAAAACTTGAAAAGAATGCTGAAGAAACAATGCAACGCATCAAAGACCAGGAGCAGAAAATAACTGATCTCGAAACTGAGATTGGAAATAAAAACAACCAGGAGACAGAGATGAAAACCCAGATGACTGCTCTCAAGAGTGAGAGAGACCTCACCCTTCAAAACCTGTCCAAGGCACAGAGAGAAATTGGTCTGCTGAATACAACAGTTGAAAATCAGCAGCGGGAGATCCAAAGCCAGAGCACAGAGCTGGACCAGGTCAAGAAAGATTATGACTCTGTGAGCAACCAGCTGAGAGAGGCCCGTAGGAAACTAGGACGCGCAATGGTGTTGCAGGACAGATACCAAGATAATGTGCTGGAGGAGAAATACAGGGTGATCCTGACAGAGAAGGAGGAGTTGGAAAGAGAGCTGCAGCTCTGTCAACATCAGGCATCGCAGCAGAAACGTACCATTACTGTCCAGGAGGCTGCAAAAGACTCATTGGAGCAGACAGTAAAAACACTCAGGGAGGAAATCGAGTCCCTCAAGCTGCAGAACAAGGAGTTAAAGACTGAACATAACAGACAGATAGAGGAATACAAGGAGGCTGTTAGAAAACTTGAATCAGCTAATGACGACACTACGTTGCAGCTTGAGTGGCGTGAGCAGCGCCAAGTAGCACTCGTAGAGGAACAGCGCAAAGAGATCGAGGAACTAAAGGTGGTGTTGGCACTGCCTCCAAAGGGTGTAGCACGAAACCTGCTAAACTGTCAGCAGGAAAACAGAGACCTCAAGAAACAGCTCAAGGCATTCAAGGAGGAAAAAGAAATGTACGAGGCCAGTCATAAGCGTGTGAGGGAGGAACAGGAAAAGCTGACAGAAGCCCCCAGTAAAATGAAGGTGGGCAAAGCAGAGCACCGGGGTGAGCCTCCGCAAGCATGGAGGCACACTCGCTTCGCACTCTCTGCTGCCAGGACCCCGTCTCAGACTGAAGACAGGTCCAGTCGTGTCCCCGTCCTCCCCCCCATCACCAACAAGACCCAGCTTTCTGTGGGAAAATTAATGCCGCGCACACCTCCACCCTCACATCGTACACCTGCCTCGACCCCGTCTCAGACTGAAGACAGGTCCAGTTGTATCCCCGTCCTCCCCCCCATCACCAACAAGACCCAGCTTTCTGTGGGAAAATTAATGCCGCGCACACCTCCACCCTCACAGCGTGCACTTGCCACGAGGTTGCTGGGTAAAAGAGTGCTCCCCCCTCTGGCAACACCTGTCCGTAAGTGAATGTTTCCTGCGTATGCAGAGACATCCACGACAACACCTACAGGACACATTTTACACCATGGATGGCTCCTACAGTGGTCACTAATTGAGCCTTCGCTAAGTCCCGCCCCCTGACGCACATACACATGCTGCTTTTGCTTCTTAATGATGACAACAGTGACAAAAAGACCGACCCTGCTGTACAGGAACCCGTGACGGGAAGCAGGGAAACTTTGCTGATAATCAATCAGCTGTGTGTCATTGCAGTGTACGCAGCTTGTCAGATCATCATGAAGGGGCGTGGCTTAGCGACAGGTCAATTCTCGACTTTTCCACTCAGGTTTTTCTCTGTGCATTTTCAATGTGTGCATAAAAAACCCAGAGTGCAAACGCACTTACAGAAAGAGTCCTGGCCTCAAACCCATCTGGCCGTGGCCTTTCTGTGTGGAGTTTGCATGTTCTCCACTTGTTAGGTTGGGTTTTCTCCGGGATGCTCCGGTTCTCCCGATATTTACAGACATGCAGGTTAGGTAATGGAGCAGCTGGGCTCAGCAGGTTAAGCAGGGCATCTCCTGATCCCTGGCTTCTCCTGGCACTGAACCCCCAGCTGTTCCCAGCCATAACTTTATTAATAGTAAAAAAAAATTACAATTGGAATTACTGCTTTATGGTTGTATGTCTCCATGCACAGTTTACATCCATGTCTGTGCAAGTATCAGACTAAATGTCTCCCCCTCTGTTCCTCAGATGTGACATTGAATGATGGCCAGAAAAGTCTTTGATGCTGTGCATTATGATGTCACAGTGAAGCTGACCTTTGACCTTTTGGATAGAAAATGCTATCACTTCATTATTTTATCCACCTAATTGTGTGTCAGCTCTATGCTGAGACTACGCACGTGGCCTACGCCAGTGTGAGCATTTATAGTTGTGCGGTGGTGTGTCTCTGTCACTCTGCAGTTACACCTCCAAAACACTGGTCGGCAGTGAGGTTTCTGTGAAGTGCTGTAAAGTTTAGTTGATTCAAAACACACATTAAACAAGTCTTACTAGCGACAATTTCAAACACAAGCACACAAGTCGGCTTCATTTTTAAGTTGCAGGATTCAGAAACAAGCACTTGTCTTTATCTGGAAACATTTTCCCCACAAATCCAACATGCTAACATTATTAGCACAAGCCTATGGCATTTTACATTGTATAGATTAGCCTAGCGACGAGCGGAGATTTCCTCTGTTCATATGAAGCCAGGATAAATCACACACAAGACTTCAAATGTTATTTCTGTGGAGGCTTTATTGTCTTTACAATTTATTGTTTCTTGTCTGTGAAATGAAAGTAAATTAAAGCTTTGTTTGGGAAATGGTTTCAGCTTACAGAAACAGACAGGAGGTCTGTGTCCCTGCAACGTTTAGTTAGGTTTCTGGAGGTGCACGCCAGACTGTAGCATAGATTCAATGTAGGAGTATAAATTCCCCTTGACCTGTGGATCAACAATCAGGCCTGCCTAAATGAAGTACTTTTGCTGGCTCTTTATAATTGTTTTTTATTAAAGTGTGGGCCCACAATATTGTATGTGTGATGTAAAATGACTGCATATTGTTGAGAAATGTGAGTTGGTGAAGCTTAAAGTGCCTTTAATGCACGTTTGCTATATTGAGTAACATAAGGTTAATTGGTGTTTTAAAAGGCTAATTTGCAGTAGCTTTACTGGTATTTCAGTGAAATTAATCAAAATCAGAATCAGAATCAGAAATACTTTATTGATCCCCAAGGGGATATTGTTGTCTTACAGGTGCTCCTTACAAGTGTAGAAAGAAGATATAGTGCAAAAAGACGTAAAAATATTAGAAAATATAAGAAGATAATTTACAAAATATATATGTAGTGACCTAACAACATAATATACAGGAACCTTAGATGCAGAGCGCAGAGTGTTTGGATGGCCGATACCGATTTCATTTTTTTTTTCCAAACCATTTTACAGCACATAAGATATTACAATATTTTCCTTCATTAGAACATTTTAACCAAGATACAACCAGCTTTTCAATGATCATCTCAAACAAACAAAAACAGTGACACAGGTCGCCTGTATGAAAGCCCTTAGCGCCGAGCATACGCCCTGCCAGTAAGCGCGCTGACATGCGCATCTTCCACACACGGACACGCGCCTCGTCACTTTGAAGCGGCACAGTGCAGCAGAGAGAGCTCTGCAGTTAAGTTTAACACAGACAGTTAACATCTTCCTCCTCCTCTCTTCTGACGTGTGTGTGTGTGTGTGTGTGTGTGTGTGTGTGTGTGTGTGAATGATTAAGGTGAGAAGCCGCCCATGTTTCACTTCCATATATTTATCACAGTATCATCCACTGTGCTCCTAAAAAAGCTATTTTTCTTTTTGTTTATTTCAGAACCCCACACACACACACACACACACACACACACACACACGTGTTGTGAACCTCCTGCACTGAAAATGAAAGTATCCTCTTGAACCTGATTATCTGGCCGGAATCATTGACTCCATAGTTGTCCTACCCAAAGGATCCTGAGGTCCCCTTCCTCACATCGCCCAAGGAGTGAGTTACACATATGCGTGTGTGTGCGCTGTGCGCGTTACACAATGTCATGCGGCGCGACAGGAATTTGACCGGTGTTTTAAATCGGCATATTTTAGACTGACCGGCCGGTCGCCGGTCATGGCCGATCACGTGAGAATCGGCCTGATTCCGAGCACTGCCGATTAATCGGCACAAGTCTAATTACTGAGGAATAAATATGTAATAATTTATTGGTGACAGTGGTGAAACAGTCCAAGGGCAACTCAGAGGGAGGAGTGGTGATCAGTGGTGCATTTTGGTGGTCTGAGTCTCCCACTGAAAGTACTCTTGTGCCCGACCAGCACATGGTGGAGTGGGTGTGAGACATTGTCCAAGATAGTTTGCAGCTTAGACAGCATCCTCCTCTCTGACACCACCATCAGAGAGTCACACTCCATTCCCACAATGCCACTGGCCTTGTGGATCAGTTTGTTGAGTCTGCTGGTGTCCGCCACCCTCAGCCTGCTGCCCCAGCACACAACAGCATAGAGGATAGCACTGGCCACCGCAGACTCTTAAAAAATCTTGAGCATAGTCCGGCAGATGTTGAAGGACCTCAGTCGCCTCAGAAAATAGAGACGGCTCTGGCCCTTCCTGTAGAGAGCGTCAGTGTTCTTAGACCAGTCCAGTTTATTGTCAATGTGGACCCCCAGGTACTTATAGTCCTCCACAATGTCCACACTGACCCCATGGATGGAAATCGGGGTCACCGGTGTCTTGGTTCTCTTCAAATCCACCACCAGTTCCTTTGTCTTTGCCACATTGAGCTGCAGATGGTTCTGCTCACACCATGTGACAAAGTTATCCACAGCAGCCCTGTACTCATCCTCATCACCCTTGCTGATACATCCAACTATGGCAGAGTCATCAGAAAACTTCTGAAGATGGCAGGTCTCAGTGCAATAGCTGAAGTCCGTGGTGTAGAGGGTGAAGAGGAAGGGAGAGAGGACAGTCCCCTGCGGGGCCCCGGTATTGCTGACCATTCTGTCTGACACACAGTGTTGCAAGCGCACGTACTGTGGTCCGCCAGTCAAGTAGTCCACAATCCAGGACACCAGAGGGGCATCCACCTGCATAGCTGTCAGCTTGTCACCCAGTAGAGCTGGACGGATGGTGCTGAACGCACTGGAGAAGTCAAAAAACATGACTCTCACAGTGCTCGCTGGCTTGTCCAGTTGGGTGTAGACACGGTTGAGCAGGTAGATGATGGCGTCCTCCACTCCAAGTCGGGGCTGGTAGGCGAACTGGAGGGGGTCCAAGAGTGGCTGGACCATGGGCCGCTCCAGGACAAGTTTCTCCAGGGTCTTCATGATGTGGGAGGTCAATGCCACGGGTCTGTAGTCCTTGGAGCCACTGGGACGCGGCGTCTTTGGCACAGGAACGAGACAGGATGTCTTCCACAGCATGGGGACCCTCTGGAGACTCAGGGCCTGTCCACACAAAGCCGTCTCAGGGTGAATACGCCAAAGTTTTTATGTGGTTCAGCCTGTCGTCCACACGAAGCCGGCGTTTTAGTGGGGTGAAACCACATCTTTTTGAAACCGGGTTCCAGAGTGGATAAATCTGAAGATGCCGCCTCAGCGTCTCCGTGTGTACGGCCAATACGCAACTTTTGGCCGGCGATGGTGTCATAGCCCCACCTCTCTAACCTCTGGCTTTACCCCGGCAGGAAGCCGTCCCATCACAACAACAACAGTGGCGGATTACAGACAGCAATAAACAACTATTTACGTTACAGTTTGTTTACAGTACTCTACTGTTCAGCTGGGAAATAAAAGGTGGAACACACCACCTGTTATAGCTCAAACAGGATCATGTGATCATACCTCTGCCATCTCTGACAGCCGTCTCAAAGCAACCCAGCACACTAGCAATTAGCTCGCCTTGCTCCGTTAAAACATAGTTAACGTTAACATGTCCCGAGCTAGCTTAAGGTAAACATCTGCTCCTTCTAAAGATGATTTATGATCTCTGATGACTTATTAAGAGATACTAACACATCATTCAGTATTAACTGTAGCTCCATGTGAAGTGAATAAATGGGATGTTTCCCAGCTAATCCTCTGCTCGTCTGCATTAACCACACAGTTTACACGTTTTTATAACTTGCTCGTTTTTATAACGAGCCCATTATATCGGCCTACTTTGACTGACACGACTCCCACTCAACGTGTTGTTGAGGTTTACTGGCTCTATAATCCAGCGACTCGAAACAGCAGCTCGACTTCATCATCAGTCCAAACCAAAGTCTCCGTTTTCCCTCGTGTGTTGGAATTTGTTTTGGCCATCTTCATGTTGTCCTTGTGGTGGTTCTTGTTCTTCTGTTTGTATACACCGTGCAGGCTTTTTTTTGCCTGCTCCGCGTCTTCTTCTCTGGTTCAGAGCTGTACGCTTCGGTTTTTAATGGCGCGCCATCTCCTGGATGGCATACGTACTGCAGCCTTTTTATGCGGTTTCAGTGGCTTGAAACGGCTTCATCTTTACGCCTGAACACTATTGTAATCCGATCATTTTCTTTGGCGGTTTCAAAAAGATGCGTTTTCATGTGGACATGGCCTCAGGCTCATGTTGAAGACATGCTGAAGTACTCCACATAGCTGGGGGGCACAGGCTTTGAACACAATTCACGGGCAACAGCTCTGGTAGACATTCCTGCAGTCAGCATGCCAATTGCACGCTCCCTTAAAACTTGTGACATCTGTGGCATTGTGCTGTGTGATAAAACTGAACATTTCAGAGTGGCCTTTTATTGTGGCCAGCCTAAGGCACACCTGTGCAATAATCATGCTGTCTAATCAGCATCTTGATATGCCACACCTGTGAGGTGGGATGGATTATCACACTTACCTGAGTGACAATTTTAAAAAGTAAATGGTTTTATCACTATGTGTATTTTGATGCAAATCCAGACAAAGATGCAAACATTTACTTCTGCCAATTTTTAGTACCTTGGCAGATATACATATTCTGTCTTTTTCTAACATTGTGTTGAGTTAAACCAGGAAAAAAACCCCCGGATGATAAGGATCTGGGGAGGGGCTATGTGGCAGGGAGTTGTGGGTGGGTGTTGTAGAAATCTGAGAGGTTGTTGGAAGGATGTGGAGGCAGACACAGAGAAACATGCAGGAGACTCAGATGGCTTATGTTGTAGTAAAGTTTACTGAGCTCAGGAGAAGTGACACCAACAGTGCAGCAGTTCATGCAGGCAGTGCCAGCATCAATTCTGTGGATTCTCTCTTAACATTGGGTATATATTGTCTTTGGGTGAGGAGCCAGATTTAGATAATGGACTAGTATGGAGACAACTGTCTGCCCAGTCAGGTCAGGATAGATATCTAACCTTGGCTAGAACAGAGAGTTCCACCATATCTGTCTCCCACTACCGTAGCACTGGGAATTTTTCCTTCACAGTGGAAGACAGTGTCAACTAGAAGTATTAATTTTGTCGAATGTGTTCTTTTACACTAAAAGGAATGGACACTGGACAGACATTTTTCCTTTGTATTTGTAATTGTTAGTTTTTTAGTCGTATTTTCATACTTGTAAAGTCATGTCTGATTTAATTATGCAGGTTTAGAAGAAACCTGCGCTGGATGTTGATGTTGCCCTCTAGATGTTGTGTGAACATAATAGGCCAACATAGTAAAATTACAGTATTGACACTCAGTGTGACCAAATTATATATTATATGTATATAATGACATGAAGGATGGATCCAGGAAAACACTGAGCAACTTGAGGTCTCATCAAACAGATAGGACCTGAGTCACATCACATCCTCTTCATGATGAACACCTGGGAAAAAAGGACAGATTACATTTACAATGGGGCATTTACACAAGTAGGAGAAAGAAACAAATACAAGGGAGAAGTGGAGAGGCTTCTGGAATAAAGGACCAACATCCCAGAGGGGAGAGAAGGGTATCAGAGAGGCTGATGGTCAAGCACAAAGAACCCTGAGTGAAAAGCAAGAGAGATTGAGGGAAGGAGAGAGAAAATGACAGGCATCCAGCTTTGCGTGTGGGACACAAATGAATTGAGGATTAGAAAGAAACAGTTGGCATGTACTCTATGTAATCCATGTGTTCTCAAGTATTGATTTGTGTTTTTTTTCTGGTACTCCACCATGCAAGCAAATGTGAACAACATTGGAAGTATATAGTGGGTATGTCGTGTAGTATGGAGTGGGGAAGATGGGTGATGAGTGCATTGTAGTGGGCCAAGAGGAGATATGTCATTAACCCAGTTTTATTATCAGCTGTGACAATGATGTGATAGCCGGTACTGTTTTTTAGCCTCTGAGTGTCTGTGTGTATGATCATGACAAAATGTGGTCCTTTAAAGGAGAAGGTCCAGTATTTTGCACTTTGAGCCCAATTCCTTGTTGTTTATTATGAAATAGAGTGGTTAAGACCAAAATCTTGACGATTGCTCCTCCTCTGAGAATTTGAGAGAATTTGGCTTTCCCCTGCCTGGCTTAACAATGCTGTCTATGGCCATGTGTAAATCTGTCCTAAAACCACCTTAAACGTTCGTTTTCAAAGCCATGAAACTCACCGAGTGGTCAGTGGTGTTCGTTGATGTTCCCATATAAAAATCGTAGCAAACTGTGGTTTCCATCCGTGTTTTCACTATTCATCTGGATTGTGGAACTATTTTTTCAGCTGCCTCACACCCGTGTGTAAACTTCCGCTTGATCGTTCGTTTGACCCTGAAGCGTTATACACTCCAGCCCACTTGATGGCGATAATGCTTCTTTACGTGGGTGTCGCCAACCCGCAGGAAACCATTGCAATGCAATGGGACACAGTAGAAAGAAGAAGAAGTAGAAGAAGAGGGTCCTTGGTATAGTCCGGTTCAAATCTTTCACCACGGCTGTCAAAATCAATTTCGAATGCGTCATCATCCAGAATCTACCTTCAAAATTCATTGTGCAGTTGTTTAAAGTTATTACAAAACGTTTTCGCTTGTTCTTGTTCTTCCTCTAGGAGCACACACAGCACTGTCGAGCCAGCACTTTTGCTGAGCTAAAAGACTACAATCACTACAACCTTGTTGTAAACAACCCCCTCTCTGTTTCCAGTGGCGGATTACTACCAACAGACAATGAGGCTTCCTATAGGAAATCAATGGATTGGACAAAATGTCAAATAAATCATCACAGAAACCACAGTTTGCTACGATTTTTATGTGGGAACATCAGCGAACACCACTGACCACTCTGTGAGTTTCATGGCTTTGAAAACAAACGTTTAGGGTTGTTTTTACTTAAAATTACAGTTCCCTCTGTAAAGCACTCGAGTGAAAATAACAAAATTACTCTAAGCAGCACATTAATGCTGAAGGTAGAAAATTTACTTTAGTTACTTCCTGCCTCGTGCTTATGTGGTTGCAAAATCAGAGTGCATCATTAGATTACCATTATTTGAAGCATGGTGACCTGCTGACTGCTGACAGCTTTATGTAAACTCACAGCAGGGAGTTAAAAAGGAATTACACATTCTGATTCACGTAATTGATTTACAAGCTCCTAACCATTTACCCTCCATAAAGTAAGAGCAGTAGTGATAAGATATTATCTCTGGAACACATTTGCTTTAAAATGCATACACTGACCTTTTTTTCTTATCAACCTAATTCCACGCTGTGCGTCATTCTTATTGTTCTACTACGAGCTTCGCCATGCCTCTCCTGATTTGGCCATTAAGTCCTTGTTTAGAATGTCAGCAGCTTGCAAAGATTGCCGCCTCTTATGCTAATTTTCGTACAGGCTTGTTGTTTGAAGCAGGGAAATGTTTATTTTGCCATTATCAGGGTCCATGCTTATTGGCCACATTAGTCTCTGTGCTCTGGCCCCTGTGGGTGAAGTGTCAGTTAATGCAGGTGTGTTTTTTTCTCTTCGCGTATCTTACTTTCCTGGAGAACCTACTATTAGGTTTCACAAATAAACAACATTTCAAACACATATATTTTGCTGCCAACAGGCTGCTCAGCTCCAATGGGTTATTTCTCAGCGAGTGTTTACACATCCCCATTATTCCTCGAGATTGCATTTCTCAGAAGCCACATATTTTCCTGCTCTTCACAGGCATTTGCAATAACATCGCACAATTTCACATTATTTTTTGTGGTCTTGAAGTGTAAAGAATTGTAATTATTACAATCTTATGATATTTTTCTCCTACCCAAAAAAGGGAAATTACACAAGAGGCTGTAGTAGCAAGTTATACTGACATAAAACTAATACAGTTACGTCACAGCCCAGTGCAACGATATGATGGTGGTTTCTGTGAAGTGTTGAGGTTTGACCGTGATTCTTTTAAGACCAGTAATGATTCAGATTTTTCAGACACCATGCAAAAACAAAGTGTACAAGTGAGATTATTTATTTACTGGTTAATCATCATAATAAAACTCAGCAAGATCCTAAGTTGAGACTGTCTCATTAAAAAGATGTTTATTGATTTAGGTTGTTTTGACGGTCCAATCCTGAATGAAGAGTCAAAAACGAATACTTAATATTGTAGGAAAAATACTGAAATACTTTACCATGTTTTTCGTAGCCAAACCTGGAATTAATGTCAGACATTTTTCCCCCCTGGAGCACCAGGGATTATGCTGCTAGAAAAACTCATTTTGCATATGGATGCACTCCTGCCATGAAGGAATACACCTGACTGGCAATGATGTCAGAGTAGACTTTTTATTCACAGCATGGTGTATACATAAACTCACAAGGTTTCTCCATTTTAAAGCAGGGGGCTGAATTCCATTGAGCACAAAATGGTTTCCTCGTCTGACTGTGTCCATACTGCATTGTATGTATAGCATATTTCACACATAGTTCCTAATAAATTACTGGGATAACCTTTCAAACATTTTTGTTATTCACACATGCACTACATTCCGTTTCGCACCTTTTCATAAATGCCATGGCAATGCCAAAATACATGGGGCGAGGGACAGTCCAGCAGATAATGGCAATGCAACATTTATGGATGCCAACCACCATAAAATTCAACAGAAGAAGAAGATGAGGCAAGTCCGGATGTATGAGTATGCAGCGGAAGATGTCTCTTCTCAGGCAGACAGCTGCACACTAGGGGAGTTTGGTTCTGTTTCAGGTTTCTGCATGTTAAAAGAAAGTTTTTCCTCACTGCTGATACCAAGAGCTTGCTCATGGAGTCTAGATTTGCTCTGTACGAACAGTATCATAAGATACGTTTTGTCGGATTTGGTGCTATGTAAATAAAATTACCTTGAGTTATTATTTTCAGAGACAGTTCCAGTTTCTAACCAAACAAGTAGTAGATTCAAATACATCATCATTGGTTTGCTCGCTACACAGGAGAGTATCTTCTGTCAGACGGATGTGATCCTTTACATACTTCTTTCTGCAGTGTTACAGCTCTAATTCCTAGAAATGTTACTAGGTCTTGAGGGAGGAAATTAGCAGTACAGATTTCCCTGAATATCGATCCCTGCTGTCAAACATCACAGCATACAGGAAATGTTACTCGACATTTCACAGAAAGGCTCATGTTTACTCACAACCTTTCAGAATAAATTAGTCACATATGAGTCACATCTTTCAGTCAGTTACTCATTTTCTATTGGCCAGACACTGGAATAAATTAAAGTCATTCATTCATTTTCCGTAACCATTTATCCTGGTACAGGGTCACGGTGGGGGGGTGGAGCCTATCCCAGCTGACATTGGGTGAGAGACGGGGGACACCCTGGACAAGCTGCCAGACTATCACAGCGCTGACGCATAGAGACAGACAACCATTCACACTCACATTCACACCTATGGGCAATTTAGTCACCAACTGACCTTTCGCTAAGCATGGAGCCCACACTGTAACTAACTGCACTCCCTGAAGAAATATTATCATATTTTTGGAAAAATGAAACAGTGATTCTAGAGAGAAGCAGACAGAGGGGTCTACAGTCTGTGTTTGAAGGATATATCCAGGATGTCAAACTGACTCAGCAGCAACAACAGGTTAAAAAGACAAAGATAGTCAGAAGCTAAAGCCCAACTATAGGCTACAGATCACAGTGTAAAAGTGAACCACCACATCACTGCTGATCGCCACAGAACACAATGAATATAAAGGGAAACTTTGCTGATACTGAACCAGCTGTGTGGCATCACAGTGTGTGCAGATCAACAGAGTTTGGCTTCGCCCTGTGCTGCTGCCAGCACCTGGACACCTGCCGCCGGAAGGGCAGGGATCTCAGGGGGAAGTCAAACAATGTTCATCTGCACACACTGCGATGACACACAGCTGGTTGAATATTAGCAAAGTTTCCCTGCTTCCCTTCACTGATTCCTGTACAGCAATTCTTTCCTTCATTAAAAATCAAAAGCAGCATGTGCATACATTCAGTAGGCTATAGCTTCAGTAGCTAGCTAGCTAACCCTACACTTTTCAGGGTTTGATTTTGGTTTTGGAACAGGGAAGAAACGTATATCTTTTTCCAACCTCTCCAGGTAATGAGTATCATTAATACACGACGTGCCCCAGGCACAACATTTAGCTCCAAATCCACAAAACCAGCCTGAAAATGAAGGAAATCTGGAACGATTGCATTAGAGTCAATGGAGCACAGCTGTGTTGTTGTCGTACTCTGCTCTGAGCTGGCCTGATGCTACATTATAATTGGCCAGTCTGTGTCCAAGGGCAGGACTTAGAAAAGGGTCTATTAACCTGACTTGCTTTCCTTTAAATTGTGGTAGAAGCCAGACAACCCAGAGGAGACCTACACTGACACGTGGAGAACATGCACACTCCACACAGAAGGGAGCCAGCCATCCAGTGGATTCGGACCCAGAATCCTCTTGCTGTGAGGTGTCAGTGTTCACCACCATGCCCCCTAAAGTAATTCCTTACAGACTCAAACTATTGTCTCACCACATATCAAGTGTAGTTTTTATTATTGTTGGCATGTTATGGAGAGCTTTATGTATTTGAAAATGTCTAGATTGTAGACATTAGGTAAATTAATGAATCATATGATAACTCACTCAATGCAAAGGAGCAGTAATACTTTCTTCCCACTATTTCAAACAGAACCCAGAAGGTCCTTTCTTGGTGTTGTTAACGAAAAGGATTATGGTTTGAGTTAGAATGAAAAGATTACTGTCAGGAGGGGCTTTCCAGCAGAAAGCCCTGAAGGCCATCCTCTCTCATGTGAGTGTCCTCCCACCAGGCTGTATTTAGTCTGACCTTTGTGTGCGTGATGTTCATCTGTGGGAGCAGTGATGTGTCAGCCCCCTGACCTGCCCACCTGACTCTCAGTTTGACCTGCAATGAGGAGCAGATGACTCTATCCAGGGGACTAAATCTGACAGCAATGAAAGTTTTTGCTAACGTCCCCCCGCCTCCTTCCCAAGTGTCATAGGCTTAAACTTTATTAGACTTCATGTTAACCAGTATTGTACGTAGAGATCGGGCTGTTTGGTTAAGAAAAAGCTTCCCATCAGATGCAGATCCGAGATGACACTGTCCAGGAAGTCACATTTAACACTAATAAGAAGTTGCTTCTTTATTTGTTATCCTCTTCATGAATGTGCTTGCCTCGTACTGCATAGGACTCCACGTAGATCCATTCCTTGTTACACAGAGAACCTTCTTGTCCTTAAATGGGAATTAAATTTCACTTTTCATCTAAATTGCAAAATTTACCTTTCAGATTTTTGCGTTTTTTGTTATCTAAAGTGCTATATCCAAGTGGAGGAAAGCTCAGCTGTCAGTGTGTTTCAACTAAGACAGATGCCCGATGATACCAGGTACTGCTATGTCCTCCTGAGACCCTGCGTCCTCACATGAAGACATCTTATTTTGGGTTTGCCGCACCTTATCCTCCATTCTGCTTAATTTTGACCTGTTGTCCTCGTTCATGGACACTTTGGGGCCATCTAGTGGTAGCAAAAGCACAGTGCGCTAACATCCGTAAAAACAAGATGGCAGCCATCTCTGCCAAGTCAGTCTGCAGCCGATCCTGACACAGAAGTGGACAAGGGACAAAACCTGATCACACTTTATGGTTGAAATTAGTTTAGTCATGCTTAATTAAGTTTGTAGTTTGATATGGTATAAAAATTAGACTAATTTCAGCAATAGTAACAAGCTAAGATGCTGTTAATTAGGAAATACTACTTGAGGACATTTGAACTTTATTATCGTCTCGTTTGAGGACATTGGGATTTTATTATTGGATTACTGCAGCCTTTGACACAGGCCAATTAGATGTGACAGACTGTTCCTACAGACAAAAAGGACGTTCCTCGCTTGGAGTATGAAGCAAGGACAATTCATGCAGCATAACAAAATGAACAAATCTTAGTTTAGTTTTTGCAGTCATGTTCAGGCATTAAAACAAACACTTATGAACAGTCTCAGATTTGAACTGTGACCTCTTTTCTGTTTGAGTTCCTTGTTCCATGTTGTTTATTTGTTAGTCATGTTTCATATGCTTCCTGTTCTATTGTATAGATTCTCTCCTCATGAGTCATGTCAGGTTTTACTTCCTGTCTTTGTGTGTTTTCTCGCCTGTTTTCTGTCACACCTGTCTCATTAGTCCTTCCCTGTTCCAAGAGTCTTCCCTCCACACCTGTTCTGTGTTAGTCTTGTTTGCTTCACCCTCCTGTTCCCATCCACACCCTTGTTGTTAGCCAATCTCCATTTCTCTCCTTTTGCCCGTGTCCTTCTACTCCAGCTGTATCTTATTCTTGTGATCAGTTTTCTGTGTAGATATACCTGTGTGTTTGCCTTTGTTCCTGGTGAGTTCGTCCTGCATTCATTCCTGTGTTGATTCCTGTGCTCAACCCCCTGTTCTTGGTGTCATTCCCTGCTCCTTTCTGTTTTGATTTTGGATTTGAGTTCATTGTATTATCCTGGATAGCTTTCAGTTCAGTTTTGGTTCTGCTTTTATTTGGACCTTTGGCTACCTGCCTGTATTGGATGTTGTTGTTTTTTTATTAGCTGCATTAAAGCTCCCTTTGTGTTAAAACTTCAGCCTTGCCTGTTACTCTGCATTTGGGTCCTTCCTGAACTGATTCATGACAATTACACACTTGTGGCTATTAAAAATAAACCCAATGTCACCATATGAGAACATCATTTAGTTTAAAAACGACATCCTGTTCAAAGACAATGCTTACTTTTTTTAATACTTATTAGATCCCACTGATCCCAGATAGCTCAGAGAAATTAAGAAAGCATACTTAACAAAATAAAGCTCAGGTCTCAGGAGCATGTGACATTCCTCAAATCCATTGAAATGCTATGTTTGGGGCATCAAAGTGGCTCTAAAAGCTTGCAGCTTGCTCATTTGTGGATGACAACAGCTGTAGTCAGCTTAGATTTGCACCAATGGTGACCCAGACTTATGGCAAAAAACCCTGTCAAAATGTGTATTAAAATATCCATACAGACCTCTCAAACCACCTGCAGCACAATCCACTTCTCTGTCCTTGATGTGGGTTCAGTGTGTTGAAAAACACCCAGTTTCTGCACAGCATTATTTAAATATAGTACTTCAGAGTTGTGCCATCACCTTCTAATAGTTCTCAACAATGTTTAGTGATTGAAGGAGAAAATAAAGATTGTTTCAGGGTATGTGACTCATTAAACCATCACATATACATCCATATTTTTGCACCATTCCCGCCCCATAGCCTTAAAAACCATGTAGGAAGATTTTGCTCAACTCACTAAACTCCTCCATTTTGTGAAGACACAGAGGCAAGGATCTCCTCTTTAGATCAACAGGTCTCGCCAGAAGCTAGCATGTTCAGCGGACTAATGAATTTTGGATGTCCTTCCAGGGCTGTTAAGAAGCCGCCTCTCTAGCAGTTTAATGCGATGTTTGTGCACTTCCCTACCCTTACATGGCCCACAGCTTTGGAGGCAAGAGACACCTTGTGACAGCAAATCGTTGGCTGGTCATGAATAATGATTCTGGCTCAGGTTGTGCTCACTAGAGGACAATTTGATCAATACTGTTCTTTTAACGGCTTAAATGAAGAACTGCCCATTTGTCCACTGTCTTTTGTTATACAGTGTTAAAGGCGACTCTGAACTGCAGTGTGTGAACTCAGACAGTGTTGTGTGTTTGCATTTTAAAGAACAGTCCTCAATACATTGTTCATTAAATTAATGGACTCTCTGACCCTGTTGGCAGAAAAAATGTTGGCATGTATGTTTCTGCAAATCCTGGCTATGTAACATGTGTATGTTATTATGTAAGGACTTACTGAAATTTTAAGTTTCTTTACATTTAAACCACACTGTGGTTAACCTGTGGTTATGTTTAGACACAAGAACCACTTGATTACAGTTTCGAAAACATCATGTTTGGACTTAAAATTATCAGTTTTGGTAGCACAATCACAGCTGGAATATACAGCCAATGTCTCACTAAAAAACATTTGCTTTTAATGGCACAACTATGGCTGGAATGTTGCAGATGTCTCGCTTAATACAAGCTAGTTTTATTGCTTGTTGGTCTCCAACAGTGGCCTGCAGTGATTTGCTGCTTGGCAGCTGTCTTGCCTAATGCAGGATTTATACTTCTGTCGTCGACGTAGAGCCTACGCTGTACCCTACCCTAAGCTGAAACCATTTCCATCAGTGGAAATGAAGCTTCTATTTATTTTAATTTCACAGGTAAGAAACAATAAATTGTGAAGACAATAAAGCCTCCACAAAAATAGCATTTTAAGTCTTGTGTGTGATTTATCCTGGCTTCATACGAGCAGAGGGAATCTCAACTTGTCATTAGGCTAATTTATACAATGTGAAATGCCATAGGCTTGTGCTAATAATGTTAGCATGTTATATTTGTTTTGAAAATGTGTTTAGTATAAGACAGTTGTTTTGTCGGTGAACCTTGTGAGTTGTAATGGATGAATGTTTTAATACGTTACCTTTGTTAAATGTTGCTGTTGTCCCTGGCTTCATATGAGTAAAGGAAAAGTCTGCTAGCCACTAGGCTAATTTATCCAATGTAAAATGTCATAGGCTTGTGCTAAAAACATTAGCATGTTGTATTTGTGGGGGAAATGTGTCCAGATAAAGACAAGTGTTTGTCTGTGAATGATGCGAGTTATGGTGAAGCTAATTTGTGTACTTGTGTCTCAAATTGTTATCATTAAGCCATGTTTTGGGTGTGTTTTGACTCAGCTAAACTTTACAGCACATGACAGAAACCCTGCTGCTGACTGGTGTTTTGGAGGTGTGACTGCAGAATGACACAGACACACCACCACACAAGTATAAATGCTCACAACGGTGTAGGCCACATGTGTAGGCTATGGCGTAGACTCTTCATAGAGCCGACGCATAAGTATAACTCTAGTTTGCAGAAACATGTAATGCTAGTATTTTCTTATGGCAACTGGGCTGTGCTGTAGCTGCAATTAACCTCACAGCTTCAATACATTCTTATTTTTTTACTTGTACACACAGAAACTCTTATCTTATAAAATATAACACGCACATGCTTGAAAACCAAACAAATTAAGCTTTGGATGTTTTCCAACTGGCTCCGTATTCACATGCTTACAAAGCCAAGCTGTTAGTGTACAGCAGCATAAGACCTGCTGGTTGTGGATACCTTAAAGTTAATAACCATGTGCCGTCTTGCCTTTGCCACAACTGGTGTAAGGCAATTGCAATTTAAAACATGTTCATGCAGTAATGAACCACAGGGTGCCTAATGACATGGTTCTACTTAACAAGCAGTATGCAAGCTAAATTGCTATAAATGCCTCAGTAATGTGGTTCAAAACATGAGCATTGTAATGTCACAAGGCGTAATGAAGTATGATGCATGTGTGTCACTCTAATCTGTAAGGCAGCATCACATCCCACAGAGTAATACATCCTTTTTTGACTTCCTCCCCACCAGGCATGAAATCAAACAGGAAACCATCCATATAACTGTGTCATTAGTTGTCACTGTGGCTTAAGTCTGTCCTTGTGGAGCCGGCGTAACGATGACAGGCTGTCAAGGTCCAGAGTTTACCCACTCAGGAACATCAGAGAGTCAGAGGAGGACAAGTAAACAAAGATGGCCATGTTTACTAGCTCTCATCACCTATCAACTCCCTGCCAAGACCTTCCATCAATAACAAACCCAGCAGCTCAAGTACCAGCGGGCTTCAGACCTGTGTCAATCACATCTTTCAGTTACTGTCCACATGGGTCAGAAGGCTTAGAGTCAAACATGAAGGCGCTGTGACAATACAGGAGATGGATCACTCTGTGCAGGGAGACAGTTATACAAGACCAAACAACCGACCACATTTACAGCATTCATTAAAAATGAACCCTCAGTACTTTGGCTTTATCCTGACACCATTTTACTTTAATGTTAATATCTGACAATGACACTCTCCAATGTGGATTCATTTAGCCCGCTATATTTAATACTTAAATAAAACAGGTTAAAAAAAACAAAACAGTCGCTTTGTTATAGATATAAGATATATTGAATACTAAATAATAATAAATAGTGGTACTACTGTTAAATATGTAATTATTTAACTGTTGTGTTTCTCTCTTGTGTCTCCACAAACCTTGTCTCTTTAAGCTGCACTGCACTGGTTATTTATTGTGACCTGGACAGTACAAATCCAATGAGCCTCCAATGAACCAATGTCATGGAGGGCAGAGTAAAAGAAAATTAAGTGTTCTCATGTGCTGGCTTTGGGAAATAGCTTCTCCTTTACCCAAGGGACAGAACGAAATAAGGAGAAAGGTCCTTACCTGTCCTTTGGTGTTACAGTCTTGTTGGTGCTTTGGAAAGCTACACAACACTGGAGAGCTGCCAGGAGAGGTTTAAATATCTGTACAACTTAAATGAATACTACTATAAGGCATAAACATAAGCACATGTTTGTGTTACATGTTAGTACTGTGGGTTATTAATCTGACTTTGAATCTAGAGGTTGGTACAGAAGCCATATAACACAAGCATGGCAGTTCAAGGCAGGAATATCACGCTGTTACTCCGCCTCGCTGTTCCTTATAAAAGTTACAGAATAGAGGGACAGAGTTGTGCTGCCTTAAAGCTAAAGCAACTTCTGTGTGAAAGAGACAGCCAGCAGGACGGGACCATTGGCAGCTTAATGAAGGGACTTCAGCAGCCCTATTGTGTGATCTCTGTGTAAAAAAGGCTTCTGTTATTAAATTTGCACTTCTTGTCAAAGGGTTCAGTCATTCATGTCGAAGCAGAGCCCCAAAAGTCCTACTTTGAAAATGTCACTGAAAGAAAACATCATGATACATTTTAAGAAAGTGCTAATTCCTACAGTTTATCTACAGGACTTCCACTCTGTGAGGAGAAACAATAGTACATTGTACTGTAGACTGTACAAGCCATCCTTTCACACACACACACACAGCCAGTCGTTCCCAGGGGAAAAGCGACAAGACAAAAACAAAAGTTACAATGGCTGAAGTCCACGTCCACCAACCATTCACGTGGGAGGCTGGTGTTCGCTTCCCATAAGATTGTAAAGCCAAACCCTGTTCATTTTTCGTAAACCCAACCATGTTCTTTATTGCCTGAACCAGCCACATGTAACTGTAAATTTCTTGTGAGAACGGAAGCATAATTTGAAAACGGACAATGCATGTTAAAGGAAGAACTTGACATGGCGTCCAAGAACGTCAACAACCTACGCCCCCAGGGTACCTTGCATGTCATATGTCCTTATAGAAAGTCCATGACCTAACACTGATACGTGACGAGGTCAAAGTGGCCTGGGGGCCTCTTGTGTTGTCTTAATCAATCTATTGTTAGGGTTTCAGCTTTGCCTCTCCCTTGTGTTTCCAGATTCCCCTTTCTAGTGTCTCATGTTTGTTTCCATTCTGTCTCTGTGTGTTTACTGGGCATGGCCTTCTGGTTCCCTCCTCCTGCCAATCCTCCTGAGTGCCAGCAGCTGCTGAACCTGCACACCTGAACCACATCTACATTCACTGCAATATAAAACCCCGGCACAGACCTCCAGACTGCCAGATCAATCTGTCTCTGTGGTACAGATGTCAAGGCCAACTTCTATTTTTTTGACGCTTTTTCTTTTTGTACTTTTGGACACGCCACATCCAGCGTCGTTCTCGTGTTCTGCCTTCAGCTAATCTGCCTGCTCTGCTTCGCCATTCCCTGCCCACCTCAGCCATCATTTCATTCAAGCCTTCAGCTCCACTTCTTCAAACTACAATAAGCTGCCTTTAACCATTCCCTGGTTGTGTTTGCATTTGGATCCTCTGTTGAACTGCCACAACACCTCTGACAACAGCTCATGTAAATTTTCTCGCTTTAAAGAGCATAAAAAGGTTTACAGACATGTTACATAAAATTTATACAGAGACACTTTGCTTTTTTTGTTATTAGAATTTAATATATAAACTCTAACTAACACCTCATTGTCACTACTGTGTGAATCATAAATTTAGTCAATACTATGACACTGCTTTAAGGTGGAGCTCTTATATTCAGAATGAAAGATCTGTGAGAGACACAAGCATTTCCACTACACACTGTTGTTTCACATTTTGCTGAATAAAACTCGGCACAGACTGAGGTGACATGGGGTGATTTCATCCTGTGCAGAAAGTTAATACTCCAGACTGAAATACCTCCCAGCGTGACCTTCGAAATGACAAATTGTGTGAATTATTTCAAACATCTTCTGACCTTTCGCCCGCCTCCTTGTTTGTTGTACAATGAAACATGACAGCTCAAAGTGGATTACTGCAGAGGGAGACTGCACTGCTCAGAAAAATGGTCATGACAAGCAACCTCCTCTGATAATGACTATCCTCGCTCCGCTGTGAAAGGTGAAAGGAGTGTAACCGTAAAGCTGATCTTTCTCTAACCTTAACCAAGTAGATTTAGTTACTTAAACTTAACAACAGGGCTGACAGATCACTCATGAGTCATTGTCCTTCATGTAGGAGATGAAAAATAAGCCATTTTGTATTTTAGAGTTTGGTCTTGCAAAATGGTGAATATGGGGTTGAAATTTGCAAGGATGGAAAAAGGCTTTTCAACCACTAGTTGTTTCATGAATTTGTAATACAGGTGCACCTTGTTCCAGAAAGGCTGTTACTTCCACAGCGCTGTCAGAGAGATCTGAGGGAAGACTCCTGATGTATTTGAGAATGAATCAATTTTGCTGCCGCTAGACACGGATTGATGTTACCATATAAAAATGTTTACAGGAAAGATTCATTCTCGGGAAAATAAATGCACATAAAGAGTACAGGCTTCAGAAAATCCATTTTCAGTCTTTATCTCTTTTGACTGTTCTCTAGGCTTTCATGTCAGGAAATTTCAGCAAAAGCCTGAAGTTGTTGATGCAACTAAAATATACTAATAGACAGTATTTATGATAGATTGACTGAAATGCCTTTGATTTTTTGACACTGTAGTGAAAACAGTTTCCAGTGCGGCTGGTGCTGACATATCCTCACACAATGTTCACATGATATTTCACGAAAATGCAAGGTGAATTGCGGGCAGAGTATCATACTCAGCGTCAGGCACACAGGAAGCTTTGATGAAGCCGTCATGTTCCTAATGTTACCAGCTAATGTACCCAGCCTTTAGGGAAATCAGTCTTCCATGTTATGTGTAGGTGGGGGTCATTGAAATCATCCATTATTATCTGAGCAATTTTTCTGTTAACCCTGTTACAGGCAGCCATTGCTACATAAAAATAGGTTATAAGTTTAGAAAATTGCTGCTCCAATCTGATGCCTAATACCTGAAACAGTCTCAGAGTAATGATTAGGATGGAGGGCATGAATGGGTGTGTATATGTGGATAACAAAACACAAAATTACAGTACCAGATGCTGTCTTTGTGCCCAGAGACAGACTGCAAAATGAGGGAGGAATTTGTAAAGTAGCTCATGCACCAAATGATCCTCCTCTGTCAATCACCATGGACTGTATAAAATGATGGACGTAGCTACTATGATGTTACCCGCTGGTGTGTGGACTGTTTTGAAGCCTTGACTTTAACATTTCAGCTGTCGCCATCTTGGCTTTTTGGAGCCAGAAGTGACCATAATTGGACAAGAGGTTGGAGCTGTTGAGGAGTGAGATGTGGATCTGACTAAAGCCTGGGATACACTGTGCGATTCTGGGCTGTCCCAGACCAGTGGTGACCAATGTGAAAGAAACATGGCGATGTCTTTGGTCGTGGCTCTGAAATGGTGGTCCTATGTCGCACAGTGAGAGAGCTTAAGGATGGTCATTGTCACAGTCTTGCGATCAAAGACAGTTTGGGATAAAATTCTGACAGTGTTAAAAATTTGGCATGACCATCTCACTGTGTGACTGCTGTTACGACCTATGTCTCCTAACCAACCAATAGAAATACAGCGTGAAATGACGCACAGGCACTAAACCCGTGCGTCATTTCACGCTACATTTCTATTGGTTGTGTGGGATTCCAGCAAAAGCATGTTGAGTTGTGGCAGCAGAAGCCTTGCCTGTATGATGCGTCCTCCAGCTCTCACCATGATCGTGTAAAGAAGGACGAAGCATGGAAGGAAATTGTGGTGGAGTTGCAACTTAGCAGCTAGCAAACACACACACAGACACACAGCAGTATATAGTGCCCTTAAAACTTTAGGTTATTTAATATGTGACCCTCTATGTTGTGCTTCACAGTTGGAGAAGTAATAACCAGTGAAGCATCCTTGTACACTCGGTATGGGAAGCTATTGCATTATATGTAGTAGCGTGCGATTCAGTAGGAGCGGTCATCTTAAAGTCTACATACATTAGATTTGATGTCGTACCCAGGTTTATTAGATCCATGCTGCACAGTGTAGCTTCAGTCTATAATCTACCAGTCTGCAGGAGGCTTAGGACACACACCCTTAATGCTGCAAAACTTTAAGCCCCATAAAATGTAAACAGGGTTATGTAAAAGGTTATAGTTATATAAACATAGAAAAAAATGAAATGAAATGACATTCTTTCTTTAACCTTAACCAAGTACTTTTGTTGCCTAATCAGACAGGAGTCTGGACACAAACCTGGGACTCTGGTGTCACCTCCTGCACTTTGTACGTCTACGTCCCCATCTACTCTGACCATCTCCGTGCGAATCCAAGGTTGTACATAGATACAGTGTTTCATGAACTCAAAGAAAGGTTGTCTCTAAACACAATTCAGGGAGCAAATATATTGTCACCGCAACATAATTCTAAATATTTAAAATGAGATTTCTATGAGACAGGGTTGCAAAAGGACAAGCAAATAATCCGCAAATCAGTCCCAACTACAACTGCCCTTTTTTTGTTGTATTGAGTTTGTAATATTGACCAAGCCTGCGTCACACTCCAACCTTTAGAGCAACAAAGTGGACTGTCATTTAACCATACTTGCACCGGAGGGAGCCTCCTTCTCTTTTTCCATTCACTGCCCTCTGATTTTGCAACTGCCCTGCTTTGTCTCTCCCTGTTTGCATCTAAATTGAAAAAGGTACATCACAATGCCACAGCATGAACAGCTTCTCTGCTGCTCCACGTGGATGTAATCCACTTTTAGCTGACACAAAGACAATAAAGCCTGCATATACTATAACCATCTTCAATCTTTTGAATTTGAAGTTGACAGCACATTGTTGACATCCTGTTCCAGTGTCATACACATATTATGTCATACACTCTTCACAGAGCATATCATAATGTGGTAGGAAGCCTCTATTGTGTGGATCTGGGAGAAAAAACATGATTATTTATTATTTATAATAGATTTCTTTTGGTATGTATATGGCCGTTTTTGTCGTTCCCTGAATACATCTCTCCAGGAAGATGTCATCCTCACTACGTATTGTGTTCAATGTAGCCTCAAACAATGGCCCAATGAGTCCTATTGGTAAGATTAAGGTTACTTTGATTGGGTTTAGGGATAGAAACATGGTTAGGCGTTTATGTAGGTTTGGTTAAAGAAAAAAAAACACAGTGACAAAGTACCTTCAAATAACTCAGAGTTTACTGGGTTCTAAACGCTGGTCTCCTGGAACAAAGTCCTTTGTTTTATGAACCATCCATCAACCCAAACTGCTACCTCATGTGAACTACTTACTTGTTAAATCCTCTCAGCACATTGGTCAAGTGATCAGCCTTCCCAAATACACGAGTTATACACAAACACTGGGTCATGATTATGCAGGATATTGGTCCTGGTCCCTATTTAACACCCAGTCTCTTTTACTAGCCCAGTGTAGATACACATTTTGACAAATAAAGGCCTGTCTCAATTAGACACCAAGCAGCTAGCTAATGTTGAGCTAATGTTAGTTAGCTGCTTAGATCGTCAAGTGACCCCAAGTCATTCAGACTTACCAGCATGATGAAAAAAAAAGGTTGAAGTTTTATGGTGTATTAGTGTTGGTGCATATTTTTTGGAGGGATACGTTTGAACAGTGCACGAGAAAAGCCCTCTGTGTTGGCTTGGGACTCAGACATCACAACCTTTGAAGTTACAACATACGTTAGTACACTTGAATTGTTTTTAGGTGCCATGTCCAATCTTGCAAACATAGTCTGTGGCTGTTGAATAGTTGATGGAAGATGTGACTTTTAGTCCGAGGAGGCTTTGAAGCACTCCACCCGAGCAGAAGCTGAACTACAATTTAGCAGCAGGGCACAGATCCAATCTAAAAACCCATGTCATCCGAGAGTGGGCTCGTATAAAAGACTCCTCTTGGGGAGTTGCCAGTGGAAGGTGAGGAAAACTTTGTTTCACGCTGGTCAAAAAAGGGCTCCTTAAATAACAATTTGGCCAAACTCAGGTGTGAGTCAGAAGGTGCTCGATGCTACTGACGCCATCTCCATGTGAATGCAGATACACTGGAAAGTGCTATTCACTTGCCAAACAGGGGCTCCATCCACATGAGACTTCTCAGAGTATTTTCTATTTCCACTGAACAATAGAAAAGTGGTCTGCTTTCTCCAATTTAGTTTAATGGCAGTTGGAAAACGTCAAAACTGTGCAACTCCACTTTCTGTAGAATTTGTGGCTTAATGGACAGACTGGGCGGAAAAATATGACTTGTGCATTATGTCAGCAGGGTGAAACTCCATTCTGCCAGCTTCAACTGTGCGATCATTTATTTGATGTTTCCATAGAAGTGCAGCCTTTGACATGTTTCTCTGCCTCTGTTGTCAAACAGTTGCATGAATATGAAACAGTGACATTACTGACAGTTAAACAGTAAGTGCTACCTGACTGTTTAGCAAAGCTCAGAATAAGTCAATGCTGCATCAAGACAAATTGCCATTTTAGACACGTGCAGTTGACTGACAGCAGAAACTGATTTTGGTAAACATTTTTAAAAGATTACTTTCACAGATTGCAGCCTTACATTTCAAATTTGTTCCCCTCTGATTTTAAGAAGTAAAAATTTTGGCGTAATGTTTAGAGTGCCACAAGAGAGAAAAAGAAGCATTCTCAAATGTATCCACATAAATGTGGACATGATTCAAGAAAACACTGTTTTCCTGTTTCTGTTTGTTGATTTATTTCTTCAGTTTTTATAAATTCTGATCATTTTCCCTGTCTCCTTACACACATTGTAGAAACAGGAGCTTTTGATAAATCTTTACTTCACTATTAGCCCAACGAACATTTGTCTGTTGAAAAGACATTGTCATAGGCGTAGTTTGAACCCCATAGCAAAAACACTGATATGTAATGTTTACATGCTTTTTAAAATGGAGATTCTGCTGCTGTCCTCTCTGAGACAGGCACACACGCACACGTCCGTGGGTTTGTGCGTCATTGGTCGTTGCTATGTGTAATTCCTTTGTCGCATTTCCATGACCAGCACAAATTTTCCTACGTTTTGATGTATAACTTATGTTTGTAGAGTAAAAACTGTGGCAGTGAGAGCAAAGTTTTTAGGAAGATCTTCCAGCTCCTCCACACTCTGGCAATGATGTCACACACTCTAGCTCTGTCCCGTAGAATCCCACTGTAAAATTTTTACATAGGAATTTCATTAAAAACGCTCAGCAAATGTCTGAGAAAACTCATAATACACCATTCTACATAATTCTGCACATTTTGATGTATTTTTTTGCGAACGTGTTGGCAACACTTGCTGAAAAATTAGGCGGAAGATTAAGAATAAGAAGAATCTTACCTATAGCCCTGTGTCATCCCTACCTTAACTTTCTAAAATACTTAAACTATTCATAAACAGACTTGAAAATTTTGAGTGAACATCATGGGTTTAGGAGCAATCGATCAACATCTTTAGCAGTGATATAATCTGTAGAAAATAGGCTAATACTTGTTGACCTTTGATGTTAGCAGCTCCCTGTTTCCTTCATCTGTGCTCACAAGATGTTGGTCGTACAGTGTGGGATATGTGGGATGCTTTTTTTTCCTTCAGTGGGATCAGTGTTTTACACAAGAGTTGAAAGAGCTTCTTTGTCTTGAAGCTCTGCTTTGATCTGCTACCACCAGTGCTGGTGACCAGTCTCTGATGACTTCTCTGTTGAATTATTTGTTATCCTCCCAGTTTGGTTGGACCCTCATTCATATTCCCATCCCACATGGTTTGAACAGAGGTTATGCTATATAACAGTTTCATTGTTTGTGTTCACAGCTCCTCGCTGGATCTAAATCATCAGACTGCTGTAAAAGCGCTGCAACAAGCTACAAGTTAATTACATGTGCACAGCGCCTTAATTGCAACAATGCAGCTTTCACTAAGCCACATATACATCAATTAGGACTAATAACTATTTCATTACCTCTTACCTCACCAGCTGTGAAGTCTCAGATTGATTGTGTTAGTTAGAAGACCCTATGTAATATAGAGTATAATAGAGTGTATACTGAGTGGTGTTAAAATGTTTTGCCTTCTTTGTTCTTCTTTCATTGAGGTTAACATACACACCAAGCTCTAGGGCTATAAGTGGGTGGTTGACCACAGTGTGTACTTTTCACTTTGTTTTTAAAGAATAGAAAATTGACCTGTAACCACTGAAAGAAGACTTTGCAATGACTCACAGGAAGGTTAGGTTGATATATAGTGCCCTCCTGTGTTAAAAAGGTAAAACACACACACATGCAGACAGCAGCATTGATGTATGATTTCTAAAAATAATGATAATCATAATAAAAAAGATCACACTGATCAACTGCTTCATAATATGCTTATTTTACTTACTGTTAACAGTACAAAATGTTTAAATGTATGAAGAATCAACACAGACCAGACACGTTGGTTAGTTATGCTTATACACTCTCACAGATATCAACTTAAATGCAGTCATTCTAGTTTTATCAATCAACAATTATGCTTCAATCAACCAGTCATTATAGTTCACATCAGTCAAACAGAAGTAGTCCTTTTATCACTAAGCAAGATTTACTTTTCTTTGAATTAAGGATTACCTGCTCCCGCCCTCGGGCTGTGCTGGAGAGTGGGCAGAGAGGAAATAAAACTGCTGTCTGAGCAAGCGAGTGGGTGATTTCACCACAGAAAAAGGACAATATGCCGAAGTGATTCATTACGCCTTGTCAGAGGGCAACAGCTTGATACGAAAAGGCAACAGAATGGCCCTAAACAAGATGATAGCCCACTTATAAGGGGTTTATCCTCATCCTTTATTTGATTAATTCCACAGGAAAACTGTGCAAAACTACGGCAAGTACACCAGGTCACAACTGTGATAATTTAGGAAATAAATGTAGCACTTGGCATTGTTTTCTCTTACTGTATGTTTGGAGGTTTGTTTAAAATGTGCATGATTGTCTATGCACATGTTCTTTTGGCCCTGACTGACTTATTTTTGACATTCTCAGATCTCAGAAAATCTTTTGGTAAGTATGATATTATTACTGCTGATAGAGTTGATGGCCAGATACTATGAAAATACGCCCTAAATGGAAACAAAACGGACGTCATCCTTCAATTATATTTGCTCTAGTTCTCATCAGTTTAAATAGCGACTTAACAAAAGGTTTTTTTCTTTTTCCATGAAGTCATACTGCAGTTGAAGCCAGTCATTTTTGCCACTGATAAATTCTCTCACAGATGCAGGGTAGGCCTGTAAGCCACAAAGTGACAGTGAAGTGTGAAGGCGGCGTATGATTCAGACCAAGTTCACACCCAGGAACTCAGTGTGCTCGTATGATAACTCAAACTATCTCAAACTTTTGAAAGACAAGTGAAGGAGGAGGAAATCAGAAAAACCACATCGGGCAGAATAGTGAGCCTCGAACCAAACACACGGAGCACTTTTTTCCGCGCTTTTTTCCTTTGAACTACACTTAGCTGTCAAACGGCCTTTTATATTCAGAGTGCTGAAGTGTCTGACTCTCTGAAGTTAAAAGATGCAACAGCTGCATAACACAACTTTACAGTAATCATCTCTATATTTGAAGATGATCACACATCAGCCCTCTTGTTAAACAGCTGCAACAATGTCAGTATCTTACTTGGCGGGTTAGTTTCAGCATGCAGATACCAGAATGAGTTATCTCAGGATACAACAGTAGCACTCACAAGCTAAGGGGTGTTAGCTTAAATACTTAAAGAGGGCAGCATTGGGATAACACCATGGCGATTAAACAGGTAATAGCATTTGGCAATAAAAAAGGGAGGGGTTAATTTCTGTAATAGGGGAATACTGTGTAAAAATATTTCAAGGTAATAACGAGGCAAAACATCATTACACCATTATTACTATTAACAATTTGGTGTTATTATTACTACTAGTAGTAGTAGTTGTAGTAGTAGCAGTAATAGTAGTAGTAGCAGCAGCAGTCTTAGTCGTAGCAGTAGAACTTAAATTTTTATTGGCCACTACCCTCATCTCTCTCAAGTGATAATACTCTGTTAGCCTGAGTTAACCAGATAATTGTGAGCAGATTAAACTATCGTTATTACCATGTTATTACTGATATCTGTATTTCCAGTTTTACACTCATGCTATTGCCTTATTCTTGAAAATAAACCCCAACACTACCAAAGCACTCTCATTATAATTATCACTAACATATCACATGGTTATAAACTGTTTAAATACCATAGTATTACCTCAATATTGCCTGTAGTACTCAGGATATTACTGCTTATTATTTCTTAAATTACCCTTATTAAGCCTGCGAGGGAAACTTCCAGGTTTTCACTCTGTTTTACATACACACACACACAGGCCTGGAAATACCCACACACATGCACAAACAGGGCCTGTACATGCATCAAATGGAGAGACGTCAGAGTGAGTTATCTTGTTATTACTAAGCTGGGATGTAAACTATACTGTCACACATCCAAATACTGTGACACCATTTGCACAAAAAATGTGATTAGTACTGCTGAATGTAGATATCATGACGTTTATTTCTCATTAATTAGTTACAGCACATACTGCATTAGTTTGATAGTGTAGCCCAGTCACCAGAGGAAAATGTTGGCGTTGTACATTTCTGCAAACCACAAATTAGTTAGTTAAGTGACATTTGCATGCGTCATATGTACCATATTTTTAAAGTGACATAATACATAAGCTCTGTCATCAGGAGGTGAAGGAGTCAGTGGATGGCGTGTCACTGAGGTGAGATGCCTGCCAAGGTACAGACTGCTGTTTGTGATGACCACTCACAGCATCTCCCAGCAGAGTCTGTGGCACTGAACCTTGGTGTTTTTCACCAAACCTGGGTGTTTTTAGGAGCAACTTTTTTTTCCAGTGGCTTCTGTGCCACCACACATGGGTGTTTTAATCCAAAGCATGATTTTTACTAACTACAACCAAACCTCACCCTCTATATAAAGTATCAGTGTATCCACCACAAAATAATGCACATATTTAATGTATTTGTATTTGCAGAAATGTAAGTGTAATACAAGCGTTTTCTTTCTGGTGAGTGGGTTGAAATCTGCTCTAGAATGACACAGCACTGCAGTTTGATCACTCAATTATACTTCACTGATACACTGTTAAATGTAATGAAACGTGGGTTTTTACAATCAATAGGTTTAACCGCAGCTGCCCCGCCGCTGCTGTTATTTTCCACTTTTTGACACTGCCTGTATCGCTTTGATCCACTCCTTTCTTTCTTCGGCTGTAGCAGCTTGGAGGAAGTAGTGAATCTCATCTGAGGTGATGATCTCAAAGAGGTTGCCGTCAATGTCGTATTTTTTGGCTGAAACGCAGAAAAAAGGGATGAGTTAATAAGAAACAACTGGCAGTAAACACCAATTATATTTCCTGGTCGCAGTGGGGGAGGAACAGGGCAGGTTTATCCTGTGACTGTGGTCCCACTCACCGTCAGGCACATACTCCACGGCTGTAACCACAGACCCACGGAGGTGGATCGAGCCCAGGGGGTCGTCACCCTGACACAAAGAGAATACACAAAAGAAGGCAGAAAGTAGAGGCATGAAAGATTAAGTAAATAAAAGAAACTCTTATTCTTGATTCTCTGTTACTTCAGCGTCTAAGGGTCAGTATATTTACCTTTGTAGGATCATAATAATGCATATAAGCAGGGTCGTCTCTCAGAATGAACTTTCGCACCTTCCAGTTTTTTCTCTTATGTCCCTGTGATAAAATAACACAACATGCTTTATTTGATTTGCTGGACATTACCAAACAGCAAACGCTGCTATGTATATGTGAAAGAAAACTTCCTCTTTCAGTGTATGTGAAAAGCCACAGGGTATTTTTTATCTATTTTTGTGCAAATGTGAAATCAAAAGTAAAATGTGTGATGTTTCGGAGCTGAACAACATCAATCTTTACCTCTCATCAAGTTATTCTTCCTATTATAACACGGTGACACTTTTGCTTCTGCGTTCTCATTCACCTGTTTCAGCAAACAGCCCTGTTTCACAATGTTTCCTCTGAATTCTTCCTTCAGAAGCACGTCTTCATCACTGGAGTAGCCTTCACAGAAGAACCCGCTGTCTGCCTGCCATAAAGCACAGTCATGTACATGCACATCATGTTTCATCATCCCCAACATACTTAATTAAATATAGTTCATGTCCAATTGTGACTTTTTGAACTTACAAAGTAATAAAGAGCAAGTGTCTGATCTAAGAAGGCTGATTGCTCTCCGCTCTCTGCTCCGTCTTTTGACAGGTCACCTGCAGGCTGGAGGAAACCCTCATTCAGGAGCCCCGTTGCTAACATGACGGCCTCAGGCCTGTTTCTCGCTTTCTCCTTTGAAATCAGCCACTCGATTACTGTCGCACCTGTACAGAAATGAGGAGGGAGCGAGAAATGGCGACACCATTAGAGAGCAAAACAACAACATCTTCCACACTGGTAACATAAATAAAACCAAGCCAACAGTACCAGTGAAGCAGTGATTGAAGACACGATTCTCCTGCTCCAGCTTTAATTCTTTTACTCCGTCATCTTGGTCCTTCATCAGTGCGTACAGTTCACTATAAAAACACAAAGCGTCAACATGTCTTGTCATGCTATCATTATAAATAAGCACAACCAGCGGTCTGTTCAATAAACCTTGCAGCTTAGCAGTCACGTATAAGCACAACAGGCCTGCAGGCTTCACAACAGTTAGGTTTCTATCCAATTGTAGAGCAAATTTCAAACTAGTTTTCAGAAAATCTGCAAAAGAAAATGCAAATGTATGTGCCTTTTCATCCAACACTATGCAAATATTGGGAGTTGATTCATCAAGATAAGCAGTAGGTGGTGCTAATTCTCTCCTCAGGCGGCGTTATATCACCATTTATTTGCTGAATATACCTCCACTGCACGTTGTCACATTTACCTTTTACCGATTACACCCGTTTTGCCACCTCCCACCAGCATAAAAATTCTTTTTTTGTCAATATTTAAACATTTTTTTGAATCTTTGCCATTGCCACTCTTTTTTTTCACGATTGAAAATGCACATAAAAACAGTTAAATGGAAATTCTCCTTATTTCTTCACATGTAGAAGTGGTGTGCATCTGATGAGCAAAGGCTCTGGAAGTTTGTTTATTTTTTATTTTTTATTATTTAGTCCTTATCTTTAAGGACCTTTGCTCCAGCAACTTTAAAAGTGAAACAAACCATTTGCAACACCAGCAAAAGTAATGCATAAATGTAACCTCTGTGTTTCCTGTCCATGTATGATTTTCTAAAATAAACTAATCGAAACCACGTCATGCTAGAATGAAACAGTCTGATCTCATAATGGTGATGATGCCAACTATTTGTCTGGGACATGATTTAATGTCTCAGTCTCTTATCATACGTGTAGTCATCAAGTGCACATTGAAAACCCCTTTCAGTTTCTCATCAGCCATAGAGAGTTTTCAGCTGATTCAGAGTTAACGTCAGCTAAATCAGCTCCCTCTCTACAGCTGGAAAAACCTGCCAGCATCAGTTGTAATTCCAGCCAGCAAAGTCAATAGCTGACGCCACCATTGATACTGTGAACTACGTATGTGCAGTGCGAGAACAGAAAGCTTGACAGCTCGACTGGTGTAACAACAATAACTAAGAGATGACTTAGCAAAGGTTCACTTCTTAGAATACATTCAACTACTCTATTGGTATTTCCAAACGATTGTCTTCACCACTAAAAAGATATTATAGAACATACGCCAGGTTGACTGTCTCAGGCAGGCGAATGGAGCGTCTTGTGGACTTCCTGGCAAACTTCCTTCCCCCCTCCAGGCAGGTGATGGCTCTCTTGATGTCCTTGACCCATAGCTCTCTCTCCTCCACATGTGAGGCTTGGAAGAAGTGATCCTGCTTCTTCTCTGTGGTGATCTTGAAAACCAGCTGAATGGAGCATTATTAGTCAGTCACGCTGTTACAGCTGTTCTCTCTTGAGATTGTCCTTTAGATATGAGGATAATCGACAACAAATGCAGCTGCTAATTAGCTGTTAGCTCAATTAGCTGTCTCAGATCAATCAGATACTCAAATTTAGTATCTTAAATCAGTATAATCTTAAATCGTGTTACAAATCCTAATCCCTCACTGCTAGCTCAGATTTTTCAACAGCCATTCTTGACATATTCTTACCGTCCTCTTGTTAAAATCCTGGCAAGGACTGATGAGCGTGGCTCCCTTCAGTGGGATCATTCCTTTCGGAGAACTGTCTGTTTTCTTTTTATAGAATTCCACCCCATCTTCTGACAGCACGACCCACACAGCCTTCCAGGAGTTTAGCAGTGTACCCTGAGGATCAATAAGACAGTTGACAACAGGCAGCCTAGAGCAAAAGTGTGACGTCGTTGTTACAGAAAACATGCTGTACATTAACTAAATATTTTTTACATTTCATTGTGATCTCTGTCTATGTCTGTTGGTTTGATACCCTCAGCAGAGTTAACTTTTTGCCCAGATAATGCTTAGTTTGACAGGAATTTCCCTCTGTGAATGTTCATTTCGTTTCACACTCTGAGCTTTATAACATGAAGTGAAAGGTTAACTTACAGGCCTACAGGCAGCAGATGGGCTTTATTCGATCAAGCCCACATTAAAATGCAGAAATGAATCTATGGTTAGGACTTCTGGTAATGGGTACAGAGAAAAGGAATTACTTTCTTTGGCAACCCCTCTCTTGAACACTTTAGGTTTGTGTTTATATATGTTCCGTTTCACAAACTCTCATGCCCTGTTGAGCTTGCATTATCCTCTGCTCCCTTCGCTCCCTCAGGGGAACAGAAGCAAGCTGTTTAACCAGTGTGACTTTTTTTCAGCGGGGCATGCTTTTGAGAAATTATTACATTTAAAGTTACGTAACGTTATGTTAGAACCAAAGTCTTCCCGGAATATATCTGCTGTGAAACACATGCCTTCAAGCATCAGAAGAAAGCTGTGGGTGTGCTCCTCAGATTCAGCCATGCAGGGGAGAAATAAAACAACAGAAACATGTAAAACATAGTGCTGGAATATCAGCCTTTCCTTCTGAACAGCTGCAGTCCTCAGTCGTGTCATTCATGTCCTGCACTGTGTGTAGCAGGATACAGTACTGGACTATTTGTGCTGTGCTTTCTGTCATAGATCGCTCTGTGTATGGTTTTAATACCAGCATGCTGCTTATGCAAAAACAGATTTATATGTGTATGTCATTAAATGGAGCATTCATGCATAAACCAAATCCCACTCTCAGGGGTATCAACACTAACCAGGACTTTTCTCATTGTTAACTAATCCGAATTATGTCTCTCAGAACTCTCTGACCTCCCTGCCCTGTCTGTGGCTTACAGCCCCAAGCTGATTGGTTTTCTTGGAAAAAGTGCAACTCCAAAAACTGGTCACAAGTACATGGTTCGATTTTGAGAAAAGAGAAGTGATTTCGTAAATCAGATGGGCACTTCAGTTTTTAGCGAAAAGTCCTTAAGAAGCACTTTTGCGAGTGCACATGTTGGGAACTATTTTCAGTCCTGGATTAATGCACATTTGGTTGCACCAACCTGGTCTCACTCCCAACTCTTCAGATACTGATACACTTTGGTGGCATTATTTGACACCCCAAGCAACTGCCATAGTATATGGAGCAAGAAAGTCTGCAAAGGATGGGTAGGAGGAGAGGTGAATGGATCAAACAAACTCCGAACTTTTAGCTAGGAGATGGCTGTATGTGTCCTGTGTGGAATCGAAACTCAATCAAGTCATCTTTAAAAAAATGCAGCATGCTAGCACATGTAGTACATGAGACACCTACAAATGTATGGTCACAACTATAAAGTTGTTTTATGTATTAATTTGAAGAGAGAGAGAGAGAACGGCCTGCTGAACCAACACAACTAACGTGTCCTGTCTCTGCTTTTCCTGTGTAAAACAGGTTAGTCATGTGTGTTTTATCATCACAACAGAACTCCTAAATCCTTGCTGGTTTCGTTTTGATGAAGTTTGATGTGGAAAATAGTAGTAGTAGTAGTTTTGGTTGAGTTAAAAACTTCCAGCCCATTGCAACGGAGGGTTTCACTAGTTCCCCTGTAAACAATGTAACAACATGGCTGTCATTCATGTCATGTTAAAGATCAGTGTTGGATGCTCGTGTCAATAAAAACAACTTTCATAACTTGGAACTTAGTTTATTGACAACGACATTAAGGAAGCAATATTAACAACACTCCGCTTGACAGACGTACATAAAAACAGTGTCCATGCACATGACTACTTTCTGCAACTACGGTGTCTGCAGTGGCTCAACATAGATTGGTGAGAACAGTGTGACTGATCTATGATCAGCATCAAAGCTGCACTTATGTTGTAATGATGTGTTGGTATATTGAGAACAAGGAAATGTGTTATGTAATTGCTGTATGGTCGTTCATGTTTTCTAATGTGTTTAATGAAGCAGTACAATAATGAAGCAGGTTCAAACACAGTGATAAGGCCACTCATGAGATACAGTTTGAAGCTGGTAAGAAGCGGTAACTGAGCGTGAGTCATAGCGCACATTGAACCTTTACAGCTGTATTTAGTAATGTAGGTATTTCTGTGAAAAGGCAGATTTGTACACTCATAAACAGGCATGTTAGCTCAGTGGTTTACTTTATGGACCTATAAGTGTTAATGTAAATGCTTAACCTGAAGTTGGGAATATGAAGGATTATCGGCGAACTGAAAAACAAAGTTTATGGAACAGTTTATAGAAACAAAGAGAGAAAGAGATACATGTTGTAAATAAAGGCAGAGAACGACCTGCTGAGTGACACAACTAACGTCTCCTATCTGTGCTTGTCCCGTGTTAAAAAGGACATGACACCATTTGTGGGCAGCACAAGGCGTGAAGCCTGTAACACACACTATACTAGTGACATATGTCACATGACGTTACATTATATTAGTTATAAACAAACTTATTTTGAGGTAAACCATGACTATTTTTTTAACCACATACTTTTGTAGCCTAATCCTAAGGAAGTCAAGCTAAAAGCAATTTTTGTACCTAGCAAGCGTAAATTGACATGCTGACCCCGAGTGAAATGGACACAGGTACGTACGAGTATCATTGTTTGACGTGTACCACTAACCAAGGGAGTGAGAATGTGTTGGCAGGAGGGTGTATGTCGGAGTCACTGGAAATACCGTCCCTTGACAATACATGTTTTTCATCTACAGACATGAAATAAACAACTGAAGAGTTATTTCATGCTTGTCCATCCTTTATTGTGCAAATGTCTGTACTGCTGGACATTGATACATGTTTTTTTTTTTTGTATTTGACCCACTTTTTGCCTTGACAGCAGCATTTGATTACATTTTTATTGACCCTCCCACAGTACGCCACAAATGGACACAGACACACCATTAATCAACTGTTTGCATACGTCTGTTCCTTCCCCTCTGTCCATGAAGAAGAAAGGTTCCCTGACAGCGCCTTAGCCATTTAAGGCATGACCATTATGCACCACTGTGGCTATTTATAGCACCCATAGTGTCATCACATCACTCATATGATGAAACACGTCAGTCTTGATATGTCAATCATCATCAGCCAAGAGAAAGATAATCAATAATGATTCTGTTACTGTCATGCACGTCCAACCAGAGTTCATAAAATGCTTCACATGTATAGGACAAAATGAAAATAGCACACAGGATGATTAATTTATGTCAGATTGATAAAATGCTGTTCATAAATGTTGTTTTCATTGGTGTGTGTGGTGTGTAGAAAACAAAAGTCACACTTGGCTCAATGTAGAAGAGTGTGAAAGCGTGGGTTTAAGTACTGAATGTGTGAAACTCTCGCCACACTTTTTTTTGTTGTTGAACAAATTCCGGTTTTCATGTGGGAAATGGCTTATGTATTAACTTTGTGCGCACACGTTGTTTATGTGCCTGACCACTGCTGTTAATCAGAGCAGCTGTAATTAGTTTTATTGTGTGTTTGGGGATGTTCGCTACATCTTACAGCAACTCAGTGTTTCATTCAGGTCATGGCAGTCTTATGTTTTCTTTCCACGTGTCATTTCTTTTAACGTAAATGGTGATGAATGGTGAAACACAGCTGACAAAACACAGCGCACGTTTTACTGCGACTTCTAGACAGAAGCAGGAACTTGTTTGTTGCAACTGTAGAACAGACGTGTGTAGTTGTGTATTATGCAGCAACCTTTCAGTGACGATTATTAAGTATTTGTCTTTACCAGCGCTGTTTGTGTCGTCCAGACCTTTTTTAAGATGTCAATTTATTTATTTCTGTCACAGTTTGGGTGATTGATGCATCTGGAGTCACCTTAAACGTGCACTAAATGTGTCGGTGTTCTTCGCCACTGCAGTTATCATCTGGTCTCAAAAGTACTCTTATAAATCTTGTATTCTCTGATTCTTTATGGTTTGACACACACTTGTATTGCAGTTTCAGTACTTTGAAGTTCGCCTTTTTAAGGTAGATGCCAATTTGCACACTTGTTATACCGTATTTTAAGTGTGTTGCTACAAAGTGAAAGCTCTGGGTACACAGAGCTGATCATCATGTTGCCAGTTTTTACTTCTGTTATTTTATGTCAGTGTTAGACTTGTGAAAAAAAAAAAAAAAAGCACATCTCAGAACTATAAGTGCAATAAGAGGAAGTCAAAAGTGTTCTCATGTAGTTATTCCTACCTTTTTCACCAAGTATCCCTCTCTGATCTGCTGTGGCTCCATGACCCTGCTCTCTGCGCCGTCAGCTGCACCTTTGGTCACTTTGTTAAAGACTGTTAAAATGTTTCCCACTCAATCCACCTACTGCATACTCTCTCTCTCTCTCTCTCTCTCTCTTTGCGTCTCTGTCAAAACCACAAACACACACACACACACATACACACAGACAGAAACACACACAAGCAGGAAGTTGTGCTGTTGGGTGTGTGACAACGATGCCTGGTCAACCAGCTTCCTCCTCTGTGTGGTATTATTAGTTACAGTTACTGCTCGGCTGATGTCTCTAAACTTTATGCTGTAATATAGAAAGAAGTGGCTTGACAGTTTGGATAAAAATACTCCTTGGATGTGTCACTGCAGTAAAATAATCACTTTGAATTTAAACAGAGGAGGCTGGAGAAGAAACGCAGTGACGCACAGAGAGAACTGACTGGCAGTCTGACATACTGTAAATGAATAATTTTCTTTACCAGACTTTCCTTGATCAAACTGGGCCTTTTTCTGGTTATGTAATGTATTGCTCCATCTGTCTCCTCATTGTCTTACGCTGTTACGTTAAAACATTGCACAAACTCTCATATGATCTCTGTGTGTGTATTTTTTCTGCTTCCTGTGGGTTTCTTTCATATGTTTGCACCTTAGTATTTACATTTTCTCTCATGGTTTTGAACTTTTTTTAATGTTTCTGTAAGATGCCTAACCCTGAGAATTTCTAAACAGCACCAGAAAAAAACTACTTCTGTCATCATCACTAGCATTTGCACTTTTGCATTCGCAAAAACCTGTTGACCCCTTGTATGAATACTAACTCTATATTTAGCCAGTGTATGAATAACTATGCGTGCATGATTTAGCTATCATGCGTACATCACAACAGCTGACCTGAGTCAGACGACAGGCTTCCTCTTTTTCTAATTGCTCAATGTGGCTAAAGTCTGTTGCACTTGTAGTGAAGAGGACACGCTGAATATGAGCAGAGGGGAAACAGCTTTAAAAAGTAGTGGTATGTGTGTTAAAAGCTGCACCACAGAGCAGCAGTTAGTAGAGCAAAGGAACCGTAAGACTTAAAGGAGTACTTCACCCTCAAAATTATCTTTTGTATATCACTTTCTCGCCCCATGTTACCTTGAATTTGTAAAGAAAACTTTGTTTCTCTTGCATGCCTCCACAGTGAAGGAAGAATCCAAAAATGGAGAAAACAAAATGGGGGCCATGTTAAAAAAAAAACATCAGTAAAACTATATCAAAACTATCACACAACTCGTGCAGCATAATCCAAGTTTCATGTATCATGGTGTACCTTCCAAACACATACGTTTTTGCTGAAAAGACTGCATTCAGCAACAGCAGTGTGCACAGATGAGTAGCACGCCTGGGCAAGCATATTTGTTTGAACTCTGCTCAGTGAAATGCAGAAGAGTTCAAACTCACACGCTTACCTGTGTGCACTACTCTAATGCATAAGTGTGTTAAATAGTAAGACAAAAATGCATGTGTTTGGAAAGTACTGAGCATACAACTGGATAAATGAGGCTTAGATCACACTGCAAAAGCTGTGTGAGAATTTGTAAACGGATGTTTTGATACAGCATGGTGGAGCAGTGGTTAGCATTGTGGCTTCACAAAGGTTCCTGGTTCAAAACCCAAGGTTGCGGGTGCAGAGCTTGCATGCTCTCCCCGTGTCAGCGTGGGTTTTCTCCAGCTACTCCTGCTTCCTCCCACAGTCTAAAGGCATGCATGTTAACTGGTGACTTTAAATTGACTGTGAGTGTGATTGGTTGTCTGTCTCTATGTGTCAGCCCTGTGATGGTCTGGTGTCCCCGGCCTCTTGCCCAGTGTCAGCTGGGATAGGCTCCAGCCCGCGACCCCCAACAGGATAAGCGGTTACAGAAACAGATAGATAGTTTTGCTGTTGTTTATTCCCCTTTTTACTCCATTTCATCAAGAATTCTCTTAGCTTTTAGATTCTTTACTTACTGTAGAGGAGTGCGAGAAAACCAAAGTTTTCCTCACAGATTCCAGGTCACACAGGCTGAGTAACAGATATACAAATAATCATTTTGTGGTAAAAGTCCTAACTCTTAAAAAAACATGAATCTAATGGTCCTTAAGAGTTAGGACTACAACTGCACAGTTCAAGTCTAAATCAGACGTGCTGGACTGTCACTTAACTTCAGTTGCAACAGGACTCCTTCACACCTTATCAGAGCGTGTTACAGCATGTTGTTTCACAAACTGCAGTTATTTCACGATACAGAAGGAAGTCTTTATATCTTAGGTGTCAACGCTTACGAACACAGTGACCCAGCCGTTTGTGTCAGTGGAAAAAACCCAAGATCCAACACACTGGGAGATTAAAACTGAATAAATATATATAGTACATTTTTTTCCTCATACTGTAAATTGTTTAATACAACAAGCTCCACAATATGACACAACATTTTTTATACTGTAGATGAAGCAACGTACAGGTGGTGGACACAATGACATGAACATCTGTTTACTATAATGCTCTTTGATACAATATCTGAACAGCAAAATCTGTTCCAGTTTTGAAGATAATTGCTCTCTGTGAGGCCTTGACTCAGCCCAGTGGTGCCTCTGAAAGATATAGTTTGTGGTATTGCAATTAACAGGGGTGGAACGCACTAATAATTTCAGTAGGAGCTTATCCTTGTGATGCTGTTAATGTTCCTCTAGAGGGTGTCATCAACACATTAGAAGCAGAATCAGCAGAATGAAATCAGGCAGGCATGCTGAACTGCACTGAGAGGTTAGATGAGCACTAAAAGAATGTAATAATAATAATAATGATAATAATAATAATTAGAAGAAGAAGAAGAAGAAGAAGAGTCTCCAATGTGCTTAGGGAGTGAGTTCCAGAGAATGGGAGCAGCAGTGGAGAAAGCCCTGTCACCCCAGGGACGATGGTTAGTCCTGGTGGAAGGGGGAGCCAGGTTGCGGAGGGCTTTATACAGTTGGTGATGACGAGGAGTTTGAAGTGGATGCACTGGGGGACAGTGAGCTAGTGGAGGTGATGAAGGGCAGAGGTGATGTGGTCACAGATGCAAGAGTGTGTGAGAAGATGAGCAGCTGGATTCTGAACATATTGTAGTTTCTTGAGAGTTTTGGATGATGAACCATAGAGAAGACTACTGCAGAGTCTGGAAGTGATAAATGCTTGAATGTGAGTCTCTGCAGCTAAGAAGGAGAGGGATGGATGGAGGCAGGTGATGTTTTTGGAGCTGGAAGATGGCTGTTTTGGAGATGTGTTTGATGTGTTGGTCAAAGGAGAGGGTTTGATCAAAGGTGACACTAAGGTTACGGACATGCGGGGAGGTGAGCACAGTGGAGCCGTCGATAGTGATGGATTTGAGAAGAGATTCAGGGCCGATGATAATGACTTCTGATTTGTCACAGTTGGGTTTGAGGAGGCGGCTGGTGAGGGGACAGTGAGTTGCCTCAAAAATGAGTTACACTAAAAGCAAAATCAGCTGAATGACATCAGGGGGGCAAAACAAAAGGACAGAGGGTCAGAAACACAGATGAGATTATAGAAATAAGGGAGTTAAAATATAAACAGACATATACATCATAGGCAAGTGGAGCTCAAAACAAGCTGATATAATTATTTATGAGCCATTTTATGCGTTCATTCATCCTCTTAATGGGAAGAGGGTCTAAACTAGCTGCCTCGTCTTAATCAACCAGTTACTTTATGATAAGACCATACGGCGCAAAGCCTCCCTCTGATGATGATCTCATTACTCTACACACTGATCAGAGGGACGCTGTATCTATTTATCAAAAGGGACACTGACCATACTGTTTGTTTGCGTTCCTCTTTCCCCTGCTCTAAATAAACATCAAGGGAGGCTGGTGTTTATGAGTTTATTAATGAAGCTTGGGGCTGTGAGTTTCATTAACTGTCAACATAGGAGTCATATGTCTGCGGCGGCGAATGAAAAAGGGGCTCAAGGTATGGAATTTTAATTTCACTGGGAGAACAGAGATGGGAGCAAAGAGGACACATCTCTCGTTCAGATCAAGGGCAGCCATCAAGGACGTCTCCAGAAAAAACAAATGAAAACAAAAACAAAAAAGCACCTCATCCTGAGACCTGTACTACTACCACTACTACTGTTAGCGAGGTAACTTCAGGGTTAACTCTTGGTTTTCAGTCCTACCAAGCTGGTTCTCTTTTTACTGAAATAAATTACCATGGCAACTAATGCTGAACAGCTATTAACAGTATAGGATGACAACCTGTCAACACTCAGACATCTGACTTATCAGATCACTTAAAGGGGAACTATTATGCTTTTCCTCTTTTCTGACCTATAAATGTTGTTACAATGTGAGATACTCGTGTTAAACGATGCCAAAGTGTCAAATAATGAGGTTTATGCATTTGGACGCGAGCCCTGCAAACTGTGTTTTACTGTCTTTTTTAACAGAGCAGTTCCATTGACGTCAATGCGTGCCGGACTTACTTATAAGGGCATGCCCAGGAATACACCGCAGAGGTAAGCACGTAATGACAACAACAAGCTACGGCTAACGGCTAACGTTCCTTACCATTCAGAGACGTCTTGAAGTAACCTCTGTACTTGAGAAACTTCAGGCTGTCCAGTCTCTACCTCCGGATCGGATTCAGGATCCAACACATGCGGCTGTATTTCAAAAGTTGACATTTTCAAAAGTGAAATTCTCACAACTTCCGCACTGGCAAAATAAGGAGGTGGGGCTCGGCAGCGCTCGACAGCCCTTCGGAAGTCCTCGGGAGTGTGACCAATCACAGCGGAATGGGCTCGGGGCCGGGGGGGTGGAGTAAATAACACAGACCGTTTTCGTGGGATGCAGGAAATACAAGGAAGTGATGCAATGAGAGACACAGCGTCCCAAAGATCTACAAAGCTTTCTGTGCGGGTAATCGTGTGTAGCTGCTTTATAGGAGTCCAACAATCAAATACAAGGGCCCGAAAATGAGTTTAATAGGTCCTCTTTAAGTAAAACGACAAAGGTCTGGAGTCTCAGGTAAAAAAAAAAAAAAAAGCCTATATGTTGTTGTTTTTTTTTTTTTTGCAATCAAGTTTTTTTTTATATTTTGTTCCAGGAATAGCAAAAGACAACACCACAAGTACGTACAAGGATAAAGTTAAAGTGATGTTGGTGATGTGGGCTTTTTGAGGCAATGACAATTGCAGACCATGTCCTCTCCTAGTCAAGTAAGCCTATGTGTTGTTATAGCTCAGTAGAATCAATACTTGTTTCAGGGCTCTATTTTAATTGGTTTTAAAACAGCTTCTAACAAACAGAGAGTTCCTATACAGCACTAACACATAATTTTAGCTGTATTTAGCTCATGTAAAGTTTATTTTAGTGTTGCTATTTTACACTCTGATTCCATCACTGCAGCTCAAAATAACATGAGACACCTATGTGGTGAGAGCTGGGTTAAAACAGGTAATATTTTATATGTACTTAAGTAGCAGAAACAGTCTGACATTACTTTAAAGTTTTATGTGACATATTCATCATCATCCAACTAAACAGCAAAAGTACTCTATACTGATGTCACTTATAGCCTGGTGATACCTACATGTAATTAAAGACTTAGCCGACAGTGAATCTTGGATAGTATTTTCAATGTTCAACATTTTCCGTTATAAGATTCAGTGTTATGTTTACATCCCACGCCACTGACATTTTACTGCTTCGCAATTTCATGTCGTGTGATACAAAGCAGCCTACTTCATTCATGGCTCTGATGATGCCACCTGTAATTAACACCCCCACTTATTTCACATGAACGTGGCTGCATAGGAAAATCCAGAATTAACTGAAGTAGTTGATAACCAGCTTCCAGATGGACAATGTTAGGTTTAGTCAAACCAGATGACAAAAAGATATCCTGGTTAAGTTGAACTGGCTTCATAGCACAGACCTCAGAGACATATAAAGGTGCAATAACAAAAGCTGAAAGAAAGAGATTCACAATCAAAACTTCCTTTAGGTTTATTTTACTGAAATAATATCTCTGTGTCTCTCCTCTTCATCCCCGTGCTGCCTTTTCATCTGCACATAGAGCAGTGTTATGATGATGTACTGTACATCCTGGGAATAGAGAGAAGACACAGATCTGTTAGCACTGAGCTTGTAGAGGAGACAAGTAAGGCACTGTAAGCATGATGAAACTGTAGAAACAGGACATCTTAACACACACACACACACACACACACACACACACACACACACACACACACACAGAAAAAAAAACACCCACTGTTTTCCAATCTCACAAACCCTTTTCACAATTGAATTGACCTATGAGCAGCCATTGTTAAACACCTCGTGGGAGTATGTACCAGGACCATTATTGTAATGAACTGTATGTTTCTATATAAGATATAGAAATAGAAAATGTTCTTTCCAGCTTTGTGGTGAGTCAGTATAGACTTTGTACACAGGTGAATATCCTGTGTTGAGGAACATTTGTTGCGTGTCACCTTCACATTTCTTCCTCTTTTATTCTGTAAAACTGAAACACTTTGAAGTAAAAGGTGAAACCTCTCTTCAGATCCTGACTGAAAACTACAAAGTCAGAATTATTTTTCCTTTTTGAAGAGCTAGTCACGCTTTCCTTTGAGCAAATGTTTTGCAAACTGTTCCAAATCTTGTGTTTATCATTAAAATATCCCTTGTGACTGATTTCTTAATTCTTAAATGTGGCAATTACTAAAACACAGGGTTTGATGGTGAGGGCATTAAATCAAGTACTGTACATAAAAATGCTGTCGTTAGTGTTTCAGTATTTACAATGAGCCATACGATTACTTGCATGTTAAACAGGGTTTCTGATAAGGCTCAGACACACCAAACTGACATTAAAGAAATAGTGGCGATGAAGGCTGAATGTTGTGTCGCATCACATCGCCTGTGTCTTGGCCAAAAAGTTGCACTTAAATATACCATTAAGATGACAGACAATGTCCAACTAGCACATAGCTCTGTGCCTGCTTTAGAGGAAATAACTCTCCATACCAGCAGGTGGTGATAGTCTGTATTCGTCATTCAAAAATGGAAACTGGAAAATCAACAGGATGGATTCAAGACACTAGTTAGCCTATTAGCACATGAACAACACAAGATGTTGAAAAAACAGATGATATGAACTGTGGACTGACAAATAATAAGAGAGTTACAAACTGTTTCTGTTAAAGAGCTCAATGGCAGTTTTGTTCCACTCTCACACCCTTTTGACTTTAGCCATTGTTTACGTTCCTCACTTTGCTTACATCTCTCACTTTGTTTACACTTCCACTTCCTCACTTCCATTTCTCTTCTTGTGCATGGAGCTAAACTGCCAGTCAGAGTGATTTCATTCACCAACAGGTTCCACCAGCTCTGTACCAGATTCAACATGCTAAATTGGCTGAGAGAAAAAAAAGCCGATAAGCCCTGCTCGTGACAATGGTGTGGGACACGCCGCAATAGGGCAACAGACGAGGGGTTTAAATACAGACAGATCAGGCAGTGTGGTTGCATTGAGGCCTGTGAGGTGTGGGGCCCAGAGAAGGAGTGGACCCTCCAACAATGCATTGGGTGGAGAATGGGCTCTTGAAAATATGCCTGTGTTCAAAGAAAAACTCTCATTAAATTAAAAACAGTGTGATTTGCTGTATATGCCCTTGAAAAAGGCAAACCCATCTCCGTCATGTTTATTTTGTCTTTATTTGTAACACAGTCAATATCATCTATAACAAAATTTTATGCTTAATCTATCAACTTTTCTATAGATCAGGTATTCTGTAACTATAAATTAACTATTAAATTTGTTAAATTAATATGTTTTTAAATTTTCTTTGGTATATTTTGTTATGTACAGATATGTAATTTTGACAACTGGGTAATATGTATGTGTATGTTATCCAATTTCCAGTCTCTGATCATGCAACAAGATTATATGCACATGATAGCGTGCACTATGACCCGTCATAAATGCGTGTGTGACGCACACAAAGTGTATGGTTACATTTTCTGTAATTTTGTTTATATTTTAATAGTGTACACAAAATAGGTTTAATTATATTTTTAATTTGAAGATATTGTTTCTGTGAGAAAAACACTTGTATGTGAGCTGTAAGGGTTGATTATGGGCTCTTGGCGAGCCTTCTCTACAATGCAGTTGCACATCAGTGTCACCAGCAGGAGGCAGTGTGGCGCGGTGTTTCCCCCGCTGACTCTCTTCTTCAGCGGTCTCTCTCACTTCCTATGTGAAGCTGCATTGACCGGAAGCACCTGTCACCTGTCTTTGTCTCCTGTTTTCTACAGGTTTGTGAAGTTTTTAACCCTTCATGACTACATACACATGTTGTCAAACATCTAAAATGAGTGTTACATCCATTCTGTGAGGGTAATTAGTGCATTTATACAGGTTTTCTGACCAGTAGAGGAGATATTGTTTTTTTATGTGACCTAAGATGGCGCCGTCCATTAACTTTTAATTGAAATGAACATAAGATGTAAGTGTGGTCTTGTTTTTGGTTCCAGCACATTTTATTTTGGGTCAAATAATATTTTGTTGGTGTAACAGCTGGTTTTAAAGTATTATATTGTTGGTGTTACACTTTTGATGTACTGAATATGTTTAGCACCTTGAAACGTTACTTTGCAAGACTTCAGCTGTAATTGTAAATGTAATTGTCATTACAAGCAACAATTTAGTCATTTATGGGGTTTTTTTTACACTAGATGAGAGTTTAAATTAGGGAACATGTAGGGACCTACAAATTCTAGATTGCTTTATATTGTTTTCGTCTAGTATTGTGAACTAAATGTAAACACAGCTCAGTTTATAGACTGAATGAGTGCATTGGTTTGACTACATTATTTGTATTGCAAAGGGAGAATGTGTGTTTTATTTGAAAGTTAAGGAAAAAGAACTGTAACCAGTCGAGGTATTTTGATTTATTTCTGATGTTGTGAATTTTATAAGAACTATAGTTTGTATGCTGGCAAATAAATTCTTCGGAGCAAAAAGCTGCATTGAACTCGCCTGTCTTGTTCCTTTCTCCTGTTTTCTACAGAAACCTTATCAGTATATGGGTTCTGAGTCCGACACCTGTAACACCTACACTGGGGCCCATCGTAACTACCCTACGCTACCACAACAAACGCTCACCAACAGCCCGTTATTGACCGCCAGTTTGGTATGTCAGCGCCCTTAGTCACAAATCTGATCTGACACTTAGTTACCCAAATCTCTACTGAGTTTTTTTTAATATGTTAAAGTGCATTTTTAAACTTTTGGTTGACTCTTGTCAGTGTTTTATTATTTTCAGCTACAGCAGGCAGCTGTTTACAATGACAAAACCTTTGATAAACCTGCTGTATGCAACCAGACAATGTTACTTAAGAGCCAAATATTTCCCTCCAGAGATGGTGGAGACCAAAACAGAGCTAAAATACGACTGAATATTGTGTATCTTCTGAATGTGTTTACCATTAAAGGGTGAGTGTTTGTTTACTGCTTGTTTCTGCTGCCTTCAAGTGCCCAAATGCATCAATTAGTGCAGCTTTACTGATGTTCTTGTCCTTTTCATGGCTATTTGTGGTTTATACCTCTAGTGCACTACATCTCAAAGGCAAAGTTTGTACTTTTGACTCCACTGCATTTATGTGATAGATGTAGCTACTAAACAGATTAAGATATTACTCATTGTACATACAATAGATAATTAGATAACAAATATAGATCAGTAGGTAGAAATATATCAACCTTGACAAGCTAAATTAAAATGCTGCTTACAGTGTTAGTAATAATCCAATTATCTAAAAGAAGCCTCTGTATAATTAGTATTTTAAGTTTTGCCATGGACATTGCTGCTGATAATGCTTGTCCACTTTTACACAAAGTCTAGTGCAGTGTTAATTCCGTTGACAAAAACCTTTTTCAACCTTTTTTCATGACAAAAAAGAGATGATGAGCTAAAAATAGATTTTGAAATTAAAACTAAGACAAAATCTAGTTGTTTGTTGACGAGACAAGAAGTGACCAAATGTTCGTGGTGGACTATCCAGAAAATAGTCTGCACCAGGATGTTTCGGTAGCCAGCAAAAACACTCACCAGAGCAGCTGTTGTTGTGAGGTGTGAGCTGTAATTCAGCAGTAAATAATTAGCCGTGTGTGTCTGACTGTGGATGGTGGAAGTGTTGAATGGATTTGTCGACTCTGTTAGTTATAGTGGTGGCTGTTAGCAGTTAGCGCCGCTTGTTAGCCACTGAATGGCAGCGAAGCAAGCAGCCGGACTTCACATCTGTTGATGCACTGTTAGTTAAAAGTATAAACTCACCAGAGTTTTCTCTGACAGAGATGAAAGTCGAGTTTTAAATACCAGCTTCGTAAGACATGAGTTCAAACCTCCAGACTGTCATGTTGCTGATTGAGAAAGAATTAAGGCTTTAATTAAATTTTCCCACTTCTGCATCTGCTTTCTGTTTACAGTGAACCTGGATACAAATCCTAGTTGTCTCAGATTAGTTATTTGTGGTGTCAAACTTTTTGAGAGCATAAACAGAGAGGTGTTGAGCTTTTCAAATAATGGCCAGTACGTGTTTACTCACATAAAAACACATAGAAAACATATTGGCTAAAAGTTGACTTAAATGTCACGAATTTTCGTCGACTAAAACATTTTCAATTTTCGTCGACTACTGTTAAACAACATGGTGACCTGCTCTGTATGAAATTATAAACAGTTCATATTAAGGTTATATATCACAATGATTCAGGTGATTATAAACTAATGGAAACATAGTTAGGAATATTATATTCCATTTCCTGCCATTATATCCATCTAAATCCTACATACTGGAATGCAGGACTGCTACTTTTATCTTTACAGTAACAACAGAACAGGGTGAGTTTGAAGTTGCTCCACTTTTGAGATCACTTCCATTTTTCTTCCTCCCTTTTCTCATATCGAACACAGCAATAAATACTGCAATACTGCTGTTCCTCCTGCTGTCCCAACCTTTGCCATAGCTCTTGTTTTGCAGCCCAGGGATTTAGACATCTTCATCCCAGTCCTCTGTACCTCACAAGCACCATCAATAATTCTGCTAAAGAGTGCACTGAGCTGAAAATGGGAGGGGAGGCTGGAGAGAAAGGGGGGGCAGTTGATGGCTTTTCCATGGCACACTCAATCTCTCTACCTCCTTCCATTCCCATTGTGCTCCCACACTTCCTAACATGACCTTCCTCAATGTTGTTTATCATTTTGTGCTGTATGGACAACAGGCACACACAGCAGGCACATAGCCTTTATGGCCCCAACATAAAACAGGCACTCTTCAGCTGCTGAAGCGGGTTCTCAAGAGGGCTTTTATTAGTGTGTTTTAAATTGTGAAGAGTCCTGAGCAGCGGCCATTATATATCAGTGAAAAGGCTGCAAAGTTGCTGTTAGCAAAAGACATATTAGAAAAATGCAGGACGGAATTGAATCAGTGAGCATGTATATTGAAAAGATGTCAGCCTTTTACAGGAACATAGATTAAATTCACAGCACTTCATGTCTTAATAACGGGTATTAAAAAAACCTATTCTCCAAATAATACGGTATCATCACAAGATGCTGAAAATGAGTGTCCAGCTGCACAAGGCAATTTCTGATTATTTATTTTGTCAGGTAATATAGATATAAAAAACATTATTACATTGAAAGAGCAGCTAACACACCTTACTGTATGTGTGCTCACACACAGTGCTGGAAGGTTCAGCACTGTGTTGATAAGATGCAATCTGACAACGTTTCATGAATCACATAGAAATGTAAATCAACTTTTTATGCTGGAGACCGGTGCAAATAGATGACACTGGCCTTCCCTCAGGGCACTACAACACTTGTTTCCTCACATCCCACTGAGCCAATCCCTCCTCTGAAACCCAGATTTCATGATAACAGATGAATCAGACACATTTTTCTGTAAAATGAAAGATAAATATTACTCTCCCGCCGGGAAATGTAATAAGACCTCTCTAACTGGTCTTTGATAAATATATTTTTCATCCCGCCAAATGATCATGATATTTCTTTTTCATAAAAATGATTATTTGCATATTTGAAGGCAGTTATTTTGACACATGGTGATTTTATGTGTGATAACATAGCACACATTTTATGAGCTGTCTGCAGGCATCTAATGCAATTCAGTCACTTGGAATGTTTGGAGAAAACAAGTAAACAGTTTTATAATGAAAAGTCAATTCAGAATAATTGACAGGGATAAAAAAGAAATGTCTGTCAGTCGATCTACCTTTTTGGCTCACACTGAAATATCTATTATTGTATGAATTGACATGCAATTTGGTATCTGTTATATTCAAGTTTCCAGGATATTTCCAATCTTTTGTGATGCCTTGACTTTTTTCCTAACGCCACATGAAGGCTGACATTTGTGGCTTTCAGTGAAACGTCTCAACAACTATTAGAAGAACTGCAGCGGTAGATTGGGTTGTCCACCAATCAGAAGATCAGGGGTTCGATCCCCGGCTCCTCCAGTCCGCATGTCGAAGTATCCTTGATCAAGATACTGAACCCCAAGTTGCTCCCGATGATGCTTCCATCGGTGTGTGAGTGTGTTAAAAACTGAGTAGCAGGTGGCACCTTGTATGGTAGCCTCGGCCACTAGTGTATGAATGTGTGTGTGAATGGGTGAATGTGACTTGTAGTGTAAAAAGCGCTTTGAGTGGTCAGATGACTAGAAAGGTGTAGGTCCATTTACCAATGCCTTAACTTTGCCATTATGAGTTCAATACAAAAATGCCATATACAGTATATGGCAAATGTGGTGAATGTGCCAAGAGGTTATCTCCACAACCCAGTCTCACTCTAATGTCGTCAAAAACCAGTGCATGGTCGGTGACTTCTGGCATCAGACACCAAAGAAAAAAGCTGTCCTTTCATGTTGGCATGATACACGGTCAGTCACCGTTATTGTTTAACAGTGCTTGGTGGCGTCAGGAAGAAACATGGGCAACATGGAAGGAAAGTCAAGGGGACGGAAGTCAGAGTAGAGTGGGTGGGAGGGGTGGAAGATGGGTCCAACAACCACCGACTTCCACCTGGGAGGCCAGTGTTCGCTTCCTGTAAGATTCTTAAGCCAAACCCTGTTCATTTTTTCTAAAGCCAACCTTGTGCATTTGTTGTTGAAGGAAAAAAATGCCAAGTCAGGGTGTTGTACCAAGATAGTGCGCTTATTTTGAAAGAAACTGTATACAGACTGTATATTTCCTGTGAAATCAGACAATGCATGTATAGGCCGAAGTTGACACGGGGTCCCAGAATGTCAGCCAACACACCCAGAGTATCTTCAATGTCATATGTGGACGTGGAAAGTCCATGACCAAACAATAACATATGATGAGATCGGAGTGAGAATGTGTTGATCTCCGAATCTGAAAAAAACTCAATGCAGAAGTACCCTCAACCTGCATGCTTTAAATTAGCCAGCAGGGGGCGACTCCACTGGTTGCAAAATGAAGTCTAATTTTATAGAAGTCTATGTGAAAATGACCCTGCCTCTGACTTGATTTATTACCTCAGCAAACATTTTCCTGATGAGTTCATGGTCATTTTGTTAAATATTGTCTCATTTCGAATAAAACAAACAATAAACCAAGGTATGCTTTAGGACATGGCTATGTGACTGAAAAGTTTTTATCACAGTGGTGTTCTCAGATTGACAGTAAGATCCACCACTTGCTTCTCCACAGCACCGCCCTCTCATCCAAATATGGTCACTTCTGGATCCAAAAATACCAAGATGGTGATGATGGGGGGTCCAAACCTCAGAGTGGGGGAGCCCTTCTGTGTGGAGTTTCAGCGTGGATTTTCTCCAGGTACTCCGGCTTCCTCCCACAGTCCAAAGACATGTAAGTTAATCGGTGACTCTAAATTGTCCGTAGGTGTGAGTGTGAGTGTGAATGGTTGTCTGTCTCCATGTGTCAGCCCTGTGATAGTCCCTAACCTGTCCAGGGTGTACCCCGCCTCTCGCCCAATGTCAGCTGGGATAGGCTCCAGCCCCCTCGCGACCCCTAGCAGGATAAGGGATAACAGAAACTGAATAATTTATGTTACAGTGCCTACATCTACTTCTTATTATTGTTCCTTGCTGAAGTGGACATGTGTTCAAACATCAAGTCCATGTTTCTCTGATCTATACCATTATATCAGTTCTTTCCTAGTGGGAATGTTTCTCTAATAACATCTTGATTCAATCGTCTGTCAGGGTGTAAAATAAAAAGGGAGATAAAGGGCAAAGACATCAAGTTCACAGCCTGAATTGACAACAAAGTGAAATGAATGAGATGCTGGAGATGATGGCCCACTGTGGTGGGAATAATAAACCTGCAGGCTAGTTCAGAAGGAGAAGGAGGCTCCTCCATCTGCCAATTAAATGAAGAGGAAATTAATGGATAAACAGTTTCATTGGGGATCAGAAAAGAGGGATGGTGCTGCGAGCCCTGCAGGGGACTACGCCGCATCTCCACCGCCACCCTTGTGTTGTTAACAGCCTCGAGGAACAAGCGCACTTATTTATTCTCGTAATTTTTTTCTAATCTCTCCGTGCCGAGCAACTCCCTTCAAGAGTTTAGTTGTAGGGCAAAACTATGCTAATGTGATCTTTTTTAGTATATTTGCTCTTATGCAGATAAGTCTTCTTATCCCCTGCCTCACACCTGCTTAGCTGCTGGCTATTTCTGCCCATTATTTTTGGATTGGACGGCTGAGTGCACACACCAGGTTGTGGCTTCAGAAAACTTTATACGGCTTTTCATACGATCGCATGGTACCTTTAACTGGTGAGACAGCCACGTGGTAGCAGCAACACCAAACGCTGAAAGATTTCAAGTGCCCTCATGAGCTTTGTCTAAACCTTTTAAAAGGTATTGATTTGAGTAACAGCCCAGAGACACTGAGGTGATTTCTTCCCATCATCCTTCCAAAGCACTGATGAGGTCTATCCATATGTCTGTCTGTTCACTGCCCTGAAGATTGCTTTTATTTCTGCGACTTTTACATAAATTCTATTTGATCTGGAGCACTTTGGCAACACCTGTAGATGATGTTGCAGTGTTATGCCCCTTTAGCTCCATAAAATTGATGCTGACATTCATTCTTGTGGCTCCAGGCTGGGCCACTGTTCCCACATCATTATAGTACAAATGTCAAATTGTCTATTTCTTTCCTTCTTAAGGGATGGATGATTGTTCCAACTGTGCATTTATTTGCCTCAGGCCTTGATCTCACTTTGTTTGAGACATAAAAACAGATCACAGCCAGCCTCTGCACCCAGTGAGATATAACTTTGACAACATACTAGGATTTTTTTTCCCTTTACACATTCTATAATAAAAATCCCACCCAAAAATAGATTGTGGTGACCATTTATGTGTTCTGTTTGGATGAAAACTACTCTGGCATATTGTATATAACAGAAAAATGGAAGCTGTATCAAAAGGCTTGATAACATTGCTGTTGTTGATGATCTAGTTTTCATTAAAAGTGGGTATATGTGTGGCTGTGTGAGAGTGATGGCATGGAAATAATGCGTTTTGATGGCAAGGCCTGGCTTGCTCCTGCTCTAGGGGACAGAGGGTAGCAGGGAGTGAGAAGATGCCAAACAACAGACTGAGGCAGGATATAAATCAAATCTCTCTGGAGACAATAAGGCTCACGGCACTCACACACTCACACACAGTGATTTCTGGGGTCTGCCGGTGCTTCAGTACCTCAGCCACCAGGTTAATGACTTCAAAACTCGTTGGGAACAGAGGCATGCAAAAGTGATTGCAACAGTAGAATAGTAATTGGGAGGGAAAGCATTGGAGATTTGATCTGAAAGACATTTGCAGGAATAGTGAGGTATTGTCAGTCAGGTTTGCCCCAGTTTGGGGGGAGGTAAATGACAGTGTGTATTATATTTTCTCTTTCCCGAAAAACAAAATCAAACAAAAGGCAGCGGTTAAAAATTGTAATCATGTATGAAGGCAATGTCTCAACAGATTAAAGCCTCGTCCAAATTTGGGGATTGGATGCTGTGACATCTCTGCCTCTGTGCCTGCTGTGGTTGTGTGGGTGATTTGGTTCAGGAGCCAAGAAGCAGAATAGGGAAGGACATTAGGAGATAGTCTACACCTGAGTGGCTTGGACCTCTGTCTATTTAAGTGGCATAATTTTCTAATCGCAATCCTCCACCAGCTAGTTAGGGAAAAGGTTTTGTCTCTTTTTATTTTTTTAAATCTCTTATGTGTGTCTTGTCTTTTTGTCTCGTGCTCTGGGCATGTTTGTGACAAATTGGGGGCTTGTCCAGGATTGATACAGCCACAAAACAACCTGAACCTGCTCCCCCCTTTCCCCAAACGAGAGTCTAGCTTCACAGAGACAAAATTCAATGGTGCATTCGGGTGTCCCTCAACAACTTGTAAATCAAACATTTCAAGTTTATCACCAGGAAGCTGCCTTCAAATGGCAGACAAAGTGTAAATACCACTGGGACAAAATCACATGACATTCACCTTTATTGTCGGAGTCTTGGCATTTCACAAGACGACTGGCAAACAGTGTACTGGATTAATGTTTAATATATTCATACAGTTGGGGATATTTACAACTTCCATTCATCCATTTTCATCCGCTTATCCGGGGCTGGGTCACAGGGCAGCAGGCCTAACAAAGCAACCTGGACGTCCTTCTCCCCAGCAACGCTTTCTAGCTCCTCCTGGGGGACCTCAAGGTGTTCCCAGGACAGATGAGAAATGTAATCCCTCCAGTGTGTTCTGGGTCTGCCCCGGGGCCTCCTCCCAGTGGGATGAGCCTGGAACATCTCTTACAAGAGGCACCCAGGAGGCATCCTGATCAGATGCCCGAACCACCTCAACTGACACCTTTCGACGCAAAGGAACAGCGGTTCTACTCCGAGCTCCCTCCAGATGTCCGAGCTCCTTACCCTGTCTCTAAGGCTGAGCCCAGCCACCCCACGAAGGAAACTCAAATCGGCCGCTTGTATCCGTGATCTCATTCTTTCGGTCACTATCCAGAGCTCATGACCATAGGTGAGGGTTGGGGTATAGATTGACCAGTACATGGAAAGCTTCGCCTTCTGGCTCAGCTCTCTTTTCACTTGTTTACAACTTGTGGCTTTTTCGCTAAATTCACATCATATCTACCTTTGATTATTTACCAACTGAATGCTAATTTGATAAGGTTACAGTTAGGTTACCTGACTGCCATCAGACAGTTGCACAGAGTATTGTTGGATACTGACGGCTGCTGTGTTATGTTCTATCTATAAATGCAAACTTAAAAGAGGCCCTTGAATTGAGACAGAGCATAAATGTTGTGATATCCATGCAGCTGTCCGTTTTCCAGCGATTATCGAGGTCTGCCTCTCTCCCCAGCCTTCTCCTCCATCTTATCCTTGGCGATCCCTAGAGATACCCAGGCCAGATGGGATATGTAATCCCTCCAGTGTGCTCTGGGTCTGCCTCAGGGTTTCCTACCGGTTAAACGTGCCCAGAAAACCTCCCATAAAAAACACTGTATTGGCTGTCATTCAGTTCTGAAACACTGTCTGGTCCGATGGTTGAAGAAAAGCAAAAGCTATGAATCTCCTTCAGTCTGTCTTAGAAAAAAAAATAGGAAACTGGTCCATTAATTTGCACTTCTTGGATGGTTACTGCAGCAGCATGTGAGAGGTGGCATCCAAAATCCTTATGGGAGCCCACTCTCAGAGATCTAGCCTCCGGCAGCGATTCCAATGGTGCATATTGTGGCTCTATATAAAACAAGTATTGATTGGATCAGACTTCCTCCACCCGAAGTTATAAAGACGGCTCTATTCACCCAGGCCTATAGCAGCTTTTTCTTTCTTTCAAAGTGTTTTTTAAACTAAGTCAGTGTAAGCTGGACAAATTGATGCGGTCATCCACCTGCACTGAGCCTTGTATTAAAAAATAAAAACTTTGAGAAACTCATGGACTGCTGTCTACCCACTATCAATGAACTGTTTATGGAGGTCGACGGAAAGACACATTTTTTTAGTTGCTATAAGATGTGACAGCTTATCTAACAGTAAAAGTTAAAGGGAGAGTCAAATTACTTTGTGGAATAAGCTAATTCACTCCAGGAAGTGACTGCACCTGAATTCAAGTGTTGTTATTATTTGATCCCTGTGCTTTGAGTCAATTATTAAATAGTATAATGACACTGTAAGTCATTGTAGTGTATCCCAGCCCATGCACATGGCCTTCGTCAGTGCCAGAGCTTTGGCACAGCACACAGAGTCAGTGTCCTCCGAGGTTTTAATGTGCCACAATATTAGGAATCTAAATCCCCTGTCTCCTCCAGCAGCTCCAAAGCCTGGATGGTCAATCACAGGCCTTTGTTTTTTTCGGCCCCACAGACATTTCTCAGGCGGTCAAATAAACCCAAACAAATAGAAAGAAACCAGACTTTATAAATTAGACTGTTCCTTGGAAAACTCCTGAGTTCACATAATATAATGTTGCATTCACAGTCTCTGCTTCGGTTGCAGAATAATCAGAATGTTGTGCAATGTAGTTTTGTACCATGTCATAATGTGAGAAGTTGTAACTTTCAAATTATAATTATAATTACTACCTACAAAGCAAATGGCACCTATAACCTAACATGTATCGGCTTCACACATGCTTTCCAACAATCACACATTTCTTGGATGGTAGTCCCATTTGCATTTCATTCATTATGAATAACTTTTTTAAATTATGGATTACATGTGTTTGACACATCATGTGTCATGCACTGCATAATTTATAATTGTTACAAGATGAATAACGTGAGCACTGGGATTCAAGACGAGCTCATTTCTCTTTACGAGACTTTGCACTGAGTCTTCTCGGAATGAGCTCTTCACCTTGGGGACTTTTACTTCTATTACTGTATGGTGGGTACTCCAGTTCATCCAGTATGAAGGATTATTACTCTTGTGTATCACCCGAAACCAAAACATATAATTTCAAAGCCTTCAGTGTCAATTTACAAACAATACTATAAACTGATACTGCATCTCCTCACACTCTGGTGAGGTCACACAATGAATTAATGATCGAAAGATCTCCTCCCTTTTTTATGCAATCACAGTGTGCTCATTGCGCAGAGTGAAGAGATGCAGCAAGCTAGCAGTTGTTTCCATGGCCCCCTGCCGACAACGCCAAAATATGTTGCAGCAAGACTCACAGTAAGAGAGGCTCAGATATGGAGTTGACATTTGAGGGTTAACTCGCGAGAAAGCCAAAGAATTAGTACATCATGACAATTTATAGTGTAGTGACAAACAAGCAGTATCAGTTGATACACCTACAGATTTCCAGTACACATTAAGAGGTGTTTCCTGTCACTTAAGCAACTGTTTTTCTGTTGATTAGACAACCAGCTCCAAGAGCAAGTGTTTCTTCTCACATAACCAAATTTGATATGCAAAAATATTCAAACACAGTTTTAGAAAAGGCAAAATGAACACATTGATACTGAATGCAAAAAACATGGGATTAGCAGAAAGTTGGCTACCGATGGAGCCCAAACTTTAGCCTAACTCTGGAGCATGATTTAGCACCCAAACCTGACCTAGCATGCTATGGTTGGAACCATTTAATGTCTGCTTTCACACCTGCCCTGTTTGGTTCAGCTCAACCAAACTCAAGCTCATTTGTCCACTTAGTGCAATTCAGTACACATTAAAAGGTGTTTCCTGTCACTTAAGCAACTGTTTCCCTGTTATTTATACAACCAACTCCATGAACGATTGCTTCTTCTCACATAACCAAATTTGGACTGGGGCTTTTAACTACCTTATACCACTGGTCTTGAACATGGGTCATGAGTTATGCCATCCACCATCTCCTCCTCCTCCTGATACACATGACATCAACAAATGTAACATATCCATGGCTTTCAGAAATGTACAGTGCTAATATTGTATTCTGGCGACTCAGTTGATTATAAATGCTTTATTTAATATTTAATTGCTGAGTGGTTTTAGCAAATAAACAAACAAACTGCAGCTTCATGCGATGAAATGATACTGTAAATCTTAATCAGCTGCTAATTAGGTATGTTCTCCACTGTATAGTCTGCTACCAGAACACTGGAGTCTCTTATTAACAGGATAAGAAGTGGTACAGGCAGCTCGCCCCTCAAGTGGATGAAACACGCCGCTCTCCCGACACAAATGTTGTTGCATTGTTGGAAAAGGAACCTTTTGATGTTATGCCTGGGTTAGAGCTGATTTGGATGAAACCTCCATCACAGCATTTAAACATATAGTTACAAAGCCCTTGTTCTTACATAGTATCTGAACGTGCTGCCAAATATTCTCATTCATCTGGAGCCGTTGTACCATCTGGGGAAAATGTAATTTCTACTCTAACTATTGCTTCAGAGAGATTACACTTTCCAAGTGAAAAAAAAGTTCATATTTTTAATTCACTTCTTATTGGCTGTTTCTGGGATAGGCAGGGGATTTTGAGAATGCCTCATTATATGAGAAGTGTAAGAGAGTTCATAAACCCAAGTGTCTCTCCTAGGCTGGCTGTCATTTGCTCTTTAATTAAGAGGGCATTTCTTCCCTCCGGTGTCAGTAAAGAGATCAATTCTGTTTTGTTGTTTCCCTCTGATTCACTGACTATTACATCCATATTGCTTCTATCACATCTATTTTCATTTGCTCCTGATTAACTCATTTGTTTTGCCGTGATGTAGTTTGTGCCGGTTGTGGGACTTAAATAACGACAATGACAGATGAAAATAATGGCTGTCTACATGACTCCTTCCATGCTCTCACTGTCACCTCTCGCTCTCTGCTCCTGAGTGTCGCCTTGTAAACAATGTGCGACGGGGAGCCAAATCAGTTGGCACATTCATGACTGACTACCACCTGCCATTGACACACAGTGATTGGCAACCACCTGTCATTGGCCTGGCTCTTGTTTGATTTAATCCTCATTCCAAAATCCATCCCAACGTGTGCGCCGCCTCATGCATACCAAGCAGAGGGGCTGCCTGGGAGGTTAAATTGTTCATTATCTGATTATAGCAGACAAATTGTGAAACCACCAGCAATAATGATGTAAGACAGTTAAGGAAAGCATAAGATTTTTAGTGGCAGAGAATCGCATTTGGCAAAGCGCGCTGAATATTTTTAGCACAGGCGTAACACAGCGAGCGCTCACTTTGGGCATATTAACTAAAATGTGTCACATTTTGTTCTGTGCTGCAATATCTGTGTCATGTTCTCAGTGTCCAAGATGTTAATTAATTATGAAAAATGACAAGCAGTCCGTGACAACTTGCCCCTGAATATTTTTGAAAAACAAACAGAGTGATTCCTAAACTGAAACACTGAGCAAAAACGTCCTTGTTTGTGTTAAATAAATGCAGCAACAGGTCAAAGCATGGAAATATTTAATTACATTTGAATAAAAAGCAATTTTTAAAAATGATTCAGTCTCTGGCATCAACACATAGATGACTACACATGTGAAAATGATGAGCTGTCATGATTAATGAACTACTTAATTATGGTGGGATTAATTTTTAAGCTCCAGTAAAACCAGGAGCAAATAATTTTTGACTTCAGGTAACCGGATATCAAAGCTGCTTAAAAACAAAAATGAAACAGCGGAGGTTTACACTACTTTAACAAGGACAGAACCAGCAGGGAGCATGTTACGAAAGATGAGGTGTGACTGTGAAAACAGTTTCAAATTGCTATAAAAATGAGAGAAAAGTAATATCTTTCATGTAAATCAGAGCAGCTCTGAAAGTCAGATGGATGTACAGCTTTGGTGGAGTGTTATGAATCATTCATGTCAAGAATTGCTACCGCACAGTAAAGCAGACCCCAGATCTGACATCTTTATCTGCATAACAAGGAGGGACAGTGACTTCTTACAGACAAAAACCTCCACGTTTCTTTGATATAATCCACATCTTTTATTCATCAGGAGCTTACTGGGAGATTTGTGGTTTGGCCAAGTGCTGCGTGTTGAGCCATTTAGCACTAATTCCCCCTGAAATATCTGTTATTGTTTGTGCTTTAACAACAATACTATATCCTTTAAATCTGTTGGCTAATGGATCTGTCAGACAACCACAAATGGATTTTAATTAGATTAAACATCTCTCCACAGTCGCTGGCCCAACTCCTGATTGGACCGAACGGATTGAGTTATTATGATTAAGCTCAGTGTTTATGGACGAATGATTCCAGCCTACCTGAAAATCGATAAAGGACACCTCAAGGGCCATTTTCATGAGAAGTAGCCTGCGTTGCATAATAAGGTTTCTCCAGCTTCTACCCGGTGATTAATTACATTCAATACTGGTGTTGAGCTTAGTCATTTAGTTTGTGTAGAGAAGCATAAGCTGCTTTAATGCCCCTCTCAGATTCAAATATGGCTTTTAATCCGTAAACACTTCCCTACCTGAAACTCAGAAATCTTTTACACATTTAGTGTAACATCAAGCACGTCTTTGTTTGGGACATACAGTCACACGGTGTCCGTCGCTAAAGGGTTCCCTCTGGTGCTACATTGACTGAGAATCTCTCTCACAGATGGGGAAACATCTCACACAGCACATTTGTTCAGACAGAAGTTAATCATTCACCAATTCTTAAGACAGTGCTGCTTCTTCTTCTTTTTCTTCTTCATTATAATAATGTGGTTTATTAAAACCAAGTGTCATGTTTCTTGGCAGCGTACATGTGTTTTCTTGCATTTGCATTTGACCTCACGACTCATGTTTGCTTTTATGTACTCGTGGGAAAGAAGAGTAATTTGACGTATGATCTTTATGCTGACAGTACGGCATTGTTTAAACATTTTCATATCCTGCCACTCCGTCAGACAGACAATCCAACTCATGCCCCACACTTCTGGTGTCTTTATCCCTCTGAGACCTGGAGGGCTTGGGGGTGTGTGCAGGGAAATAGCAGTGTCTTGCTTAGGCACCTATTCAAACTTTAAGATTGTATAGGGGCTTAGGGGTTAATGATGGGAGCGTATTATGGCCGTTCTGCGACATTCTGGATTTTGTTATGATATTTCCTGTTTTATTTTGAAGTACTAACCTCTTGTGTCATTACAGTTTCCTGTGTTTTCCACACCTGCTGCCAATTACTCACCTGCCTGGATATTTTTTTAACTAGCTTGTTTTGGATTTAAAGATTTTTTTCCCCTACTCTCTGTTTTGTTTATGTTTTTGGACACCTTGTTTTTGTATTTCCTTTTTGGACTGAAGACTGTGCTTTTTTTTTTTTTTTTAACCCTACTCTACCTCCTGTGTGTTCTCTGTGTTTGAGTCATCACAAATTCCCTCGATCAACTATGTCTCATCCATTGTTGCAGCAATTTTAGGGTTGATAGCATTTCTTCCACAAAGTTGATTTTTTTTTTTTATTTCTGACAACTTGAGAATTGATTTTTTTTTAAAATGGTAAAAAAACAAACAAAAAAAAACACTGACACATCAAGAACTTGAGAAAAATCATAGAAAAATCCATGCTGTGATTTGGTATCACAGCATCGTGGCTACCCTTGGAGCACATTTTTGTTTGGATATCTTTTGGTGAGAGGTTTAAGGACCCCTTTGAAAAATGGCCATGCCAGTTTCTCCCTTACCAAAATGTAGCCTAACTTTGGAGCATATTTAGCACCCCAACCTGATCTAGAATGCCAAGTGCAGTTCATCTGGGCAGGTGTGAACACAGCAATCGCACTCGGGTGCGCACCAAAACAACCGGACTGAGACCTCCTTAAGAGGTGGTCTCGATCCGGGTACAAACAAACTCTGGTGCAGTTCGTTTGTGGTGAGAGCATTGTTTGGGTTAAACATGAGCATGTTACAGTCCTGGAGGATTATTAATGTGCGCCTCCTCCTGTACTGCCTTAATATGCACATTCAGCACATCCAATGCATCAAAACGTTGTTTTCTAGTTGGAGCCGCGCCTCGTTTTCAAACTGTATGCTTTGACTCAAATGAACAATGACAGCAATATAGTCCACGATGAGCAGCGCTAAAATCAACCTGCGTAGTTGTCCCTCCATTGTGACATTAGAAAGTGTCACATTTATCTTGCAAGTGTACTCTTCTTCAACGTTTTGTTTACTTCCTGGATTTTTCCAGCATGGAAATTCTGACCAATCAACAGCAGCTTTCTCGGACAAGGCCTTTGATCTGGTCCGCTTGTAAATGCTGCAGTGAGAACACGAACAAACTCTAGGCAATTATGCAACTTTGTGACAAAATTAGTCCCTGATTCGGACCAAAGCAAGCAAACTCTAGGTTTGAAAGCACCATAGCGCCATAGCACAGAAGACAGCTCAGCTCAGATCGCCAGGTATAAGAGGAATGCGCCTTCATGAAATGTTTGATATTGTTTAATGACTGAAGTGTCAGTGATATATATACTGTAAGTTTTAGATGTTGAGTGTGTTGTGTTCTTTGACTGCCTGCATCTGTGGTTGGCATTTGAGTAAAATAAAGTGTTGAAGTTCTAATCAATGATTATTTACAAGAGTTATTAGCGAGTCTTACATGATTAAAATTTGGCATGCAGGATACCGTGCAGAAAATTAATTGCTTTGTTTGTATTTTGTAGTTAATTTTATCTTGAATTAGGATTTATAATATAGCATTTACAAATTAAGAGACATTTTTTCAACTAATTTAACAGTTGATTTACTTATCGAACTTGTGAAATTGCTTTTCGTTTACCATCGTTTTTTTTTAATTAATAATAAAAAATTACTGAGCGCCCTGGTCTGTGAAATGGCCCACAATACATGAAAGGAATTGAGCCGTGATAAGAAGCAAATGGATGCCAGCTCTTCAAGTGGTTTGGTAAAGAATCTATGAATTCATCCTCTTGACAGCAATGCTCATAAATGTCCCTGATATACAGGGGAAAATAACACTACGGAATAAAAAGGTAGTTTATATGTGCACAGCAACCATGGTAACCAACCAGGTAAAATAGTAACCTGTCATCTTTCATTCTGTAGTGCAATCAGACAGATTAAATGGCAACATCTACAGTAGGCTGTTTATTACGCTGTAGAAGGAGCTGGAGGACCACAGCAGCGGCAGCGTTATTCCAGGAAGCAGCTCTCTGAACTTTTACAAGCACATTACATAAAACAGGTATTTTACACCAGTTTTTAAGAAAGGTTATATAACATTCTTTTTTAAAGGGGAATAGAAATCAAGTTTGTGCCTACAGGCTACAAATAACAAGGATAAAATTATTCTCCAACATGCAGCACATTGACAAGAAGTGTTCTTGTTACTGGAAGGCACAAACTGACTGCATAAGCCTCCTCGTATAATGTCAAGCTTCTAATAGTATTCATTACAAGCATATGTAAAACAGCACAGGTTGAACTGCTCTGCCAAATGTGGAGAGGCCAACCGACCGTTGCCTTGTCAACACTTGTGATGTTATTGGTGTAAATGGCACAATATCAAGCACAAAATCAGAATAGCATGAATCAAAAGTTGTGAACGGGGACACTATGGCCTTAAATTTGTACTGTTAAACAAATGATTTGCTTTTATTTTGAAATTACCAGTGTTTTCCATCTCTCAGGCACTAACCCTTGTGGAGGCAGTTTCTACTAGACAGAGCACATTGAGTCAGAAACTTTTCTTTCTTTAAGTTTAATTCAGCATCTGCAGATGGACTCACAACAAACAGTCAAGAATGAGTGCAAAGAGTGAGCCCTGACACGAGAGATGTCAGATCCTTATACTCACTGACAACAGCTGAAGTCAGGGATCTTTTACTGGCACCATCAGAGGGGTGACAAAGCAGTTCAGGCCATCTTATTTAGTCAAGTAAAGCACTCAGCTTGTTACACACTGACAAAGAGTAAACGTCATGTAAGGCACATCCTGACAAGACATGCCATCCTGCTTTGTGTCACTACAGAGGTCTAAAAGTGTCCATTACGTAAGGGTTAAATGTTGCATAGATTTTACATAATTACATAATTTCTATTATATTGTTGAGTAGGCTTTGGTCATATTAATAGTTTCCATTACAGCCTGCACTCATGTGGTGTCGGATTAATCGGAAAAAGGAGTTCAAGACTGGGAAATTTGTGTAAACGAAGCCTCAAGTCGGACAACTCAGAAGGCCTGCGAAAATTTCGGTACACAAGATACTGAATTGCGGATGAAAGTAAATGTTTGTTTGATGGTAATAAACTTCATTTATGTCAAATTTTTTGTTCACATGTGATTTGTGATATGGTATTATGTGGCTGTCCATGTAGAGTCACCGAGATCAGTGGTTGCCAACAGGTCCAGCCACGGGGTCCAGATTTCTCCTTGGTCATTAGTTCAAGGTCCACACAGCTTAATTTATTCAGCCTCATACTTCAGCTAGTTTGTTGTCTCTGTTAAGTAGCTGTCCATTAAGAACTCACTCTACAACAGGAAACAGTACTTCAAAATAAAAGCTCTGTACTGGATAATCACTGTGCTCAAAATAAAGTGTGTTTTTTTTACAAACTTGACACATTTGTGAGTCACTTGTGGTCCATTCAACCCACTTTTAGACCGTGACCCATTAGTCAGGTGAAGCAATATTTCAGTATTTTTAGGGGATGCACCGGTGCACCAAAACGTCTGGGACAAAACCACATTGTAAGACAAAGTTTCAAACTGTTGTCAACGTGTTGTTTGAATGCTCTAAGCAATAAAATACATCTGATTTGTAGTGTCCATGCTGTTTTCACATTGCGACCACAAGCTCATGAACACACCAAAGTTGGAGAAACGACTTCTCAGCTTGAGAAATGAGAGCATGTCAGTGCAGCATGGAGCCTTTTTCATGCCTCTGTGCCTCCATGTCTCCACACTGGCAACAACTGTAGCTGGAGGAATTATGTATTCAGGTTGTCCATCCATCCCATTCTTGTGGACGTGATATCTCAAGAACACCTTGAGGGAATTATTTCAAATTTGGCACAAACGTCCACTTGGACTCAGTGATCAACTGACTATATTTTGATGGTTGTCAAGTCAAAGGTCACATTTGGCACAAATATCCACTTGGACTCAACTGATTAGAATTTTGTGGTTAAAAGTCAGGGCGCGTTCACACTGACGCTATTTGGTTCACTTTAAATGGACCCTGGTCCACTTCCACGGACAGTTCGGTTCATTTGGAGTGGTGTGAACGCTCATTCGAACTCAGATGCGGACCAAACAAGTGAACCATGGTCTGCTTGAAAACCGGGGGTCTCGGTTCACTTGCAAGTGAACCCTGGTGCGGTTCGCTTACAGTAGGAAATGCAACTGGACTATCCAGCGAACCAAAGAGAATAAGTGACGTAGAGTGCAGAGTGATTTAAGGACATATATGTGATCTGAAAATTTTTAAAGCCTTGCAATACCTCGATCAGCGTCTGTTTAACCACAGTTGCACGTCGTAGTCTCTCGTTCTCCGCCGTCTTTTTCGGTACTCCTGCAATCATCTTATGCACAGAGCAACATGCTGGATAGGGGATGGATTTCTGTTTTCGGTCCTGGCCAATCGATGAGCCAGGTTTTCTTCTTCCTCATGCTTTTTTCCTTCCTGGTCAGCAGTCGTTTCCGACAATACCGCCCCCAAACGAGCAGCTGTTTTAACTGTGTGACGTCCAGGCGGTTTGGTCCGCTTTAAAAAGTGCAGTGTGAAAGTGAACCGAACCAAATGAAGGTGTGAAATTTTTCGGCATTCCCCACCCAATCGAACCGAGTCCCTTGGACTATCCTGGTGTGAATGCGCCCTCAAAGGTCAAGGTCACTGTGACGTCACAAAACATGTCTAACACACAAATGTCTAACAGGATAAAATGATGAAGTTTTGACATTTTATATCCAAAAGGTTAAAGGTCAACTTCACTGTGACATCATAATATTCTGCAAAAAAAAATAAAAAAAAATTCTGGCCATTACTCAGCGTCATATCTCAGGAACAGAAGGGGAGACATTTGCTCAGACCTGGTGACACCTTAAAACTGTGCTGATTGTGTAGATCTTCTGTACTGCTGGGTTGAAGATGTGTGTGAAGCCTTCATGTTTTCACAGTGAGAGAAACTCAACTGGATCACAGAGGCATACATACACAGAGTAATTCTAGTTTTCCTTTGTAGGTGAGTTTTGACTCCAGTCTTATTTCAAACTGGATTTAAATTTAGATTTAGGTCTAATCTTCTCTGTCTTAATAAAAGTGAGTTGAGAAAATAAATTATTAAAGATGCTGATGTATTTGCATGCACCGGGTTGAACCTTGAAATTTGCAGATCAGAGCTTACATGGGATCAGCGTGGGATGAGATCAGGTAAGACCTTACATGTAGGCACTTTATACTATACAATCTCATGTGCAGATTCAGCACTTACACATAATGCTCTCGACACTGAGGGTGTTTTCACTGCGCTTAGTGAGATTTAAAGTAATGACAGAAACAAATAGACAAATCACAACTGATCTTTCCAATCCTGCCTGATGGATAGATATTATGCAGATTGTCTGCACTTGCCAACACAGCACAGTAAAGTTCCTCACACTCCCTTCTTACTCAGACATGAACTCAGCTGTAATGCTGTCATGTTCCCAGGCAGCTATAAATGACTATTCTATAGGAGTGTTTAGGGTCCGATTTAACCTCTCTATTCCTCATTCGACACAGCCTGTCATTAAGAAGCAACAGCAGGCAGATACATGCTCACATGTGAAACCAACCAACAGACTGATTGGAGGTGTCCAGCTTGCTTCATCAAATTAAGAACTACATTGTAAAGGCTCAGTGTTGCAGGCATTATATTTCAGACTTTATGTTCTAATGTGTTAAGAGTCCTACAGACATCACTATGGTACATGGAAAAATAATAATTGCAAGGTTTTCCTATTTCTTCTGACCTCATTTAAACACAACATGCGGAAATGTATTAAAGTGGTAACCACTGCCTTTTAAGCAAACTGGGCTTGCACATTTAATGGTGACAAAATACAGAAATGACCATGAAAACATTTATTACAATAAATGAATAAGTATTATATGTTATATATAGGCAATTATATATCCCTTTTTGCCAAAGAGACCTTGACAAACAAAGACACATTGAATATGTTATCCCATGGAGTGACATTACTTATTGTATGTTTGTGGTCAATTAGACCTGAGAGGTGTCTAACTCCCTGTCAGACCGTGGAAGGATTACTGAGGAGGCTTATCAAGCACAAGTGCAGGGGCCCACAATGTAAGGAGGGGACCCTTAGCTCACACCTGCAAAATGTCACACAAATTAACACACACTGACCAGGGAGTGATTCTAAGTGACAAAAAAGAGACGCAAAGTAAGTACAAACGTGGCAAAACAACCACATAGAGACACAGAATACCTAAAAAGACACTAAATTACCTCTTAAAGACAAAAAACAATGAGACTAAACAGCTATAAAGTGTGTCTGTATTGCTCTTATGTGGGTGCAACACATTCTGACTCCGACCTCGTCACTTATCAACATTTGGTCACAGACCTTTCACGTGCAGATATGACATGAGAGGTACCCTGGGTGTGTTGGTTGTTGACGTCCTGGGACGCTGTGTCAAGTTCTGCCTGTTACATACATTGTCTTCTTTCAAAATACACTTCGTTTTCACAGGAAGTTTATAGTTTACATACAGTCTTTTTCAAAATAAAAGCACAACGACGGTACAACAACACAAATTGACTTTTTTTCCTCTAAGAACTAACACGTGTGGTTGGGTTTAGGAAAAAAGAACAAAGTTTGGCTTTATAATCTTAAAAGATGTGAACACAGCTCTCCTGGGTGAAGGTTGGTGTTTCTTCGACGCATCCACCACCACTCCCGCTCTACTCAGACTTTCGCTGCCTTGACTTTTGTTCTTGTCCCGCCGAGTTTCCCCCTGGCGCCACCAAGTGCCATTAAACTGTAACGACGACCTGCCGCGCATTGTGCAGTTGTTAAAGGACAGCTTTCTTCTTCAGTTTCTGATGCTGCAAGTCACTACCCAAGCGCCAGATTTCTACAACTTCGGGGTGAGACCATGCTCGTGGGTGAGGTGGGGGTGCCTTTTGCATACCTGTGCCCAGGGCCCTATTACTTGATAATCCGCCCCTGTGTCAGACTCTTTATGAACAATCAAAACAAAAATAACAAATAACAGAAATCAAAAAAGACTAATTTGGGATTTTGGGGACACACTGCTGCATATAAAGCAGTCAAATCAAATCCCAGGTTTAGAGAATAATGAAAATATATTGTATTTAATCGGGTTGTACAGCTGGGATGTCTGGGACCCCAAACAGAAGTAATGCATCATTTTTTGTAACTGAAACACGTTGTAAGTTCAAAATCAGGTTTATTAACATTTTTCATAAAATAAGGAAAAGTCCCAAAGGTGATAAAACAGAGTTGAGTGTGTTTAAGTTGTTTTAATTGGGCCTGGAGGTCTCCAGGGGCCCGGAAACTGAAGACTGGGGTTGAACGCAGGACTTGGAGGCAGGCAGATTAAGTTTAAACAAAGTTTATTGAGTTGGTTATTCAAAACAAGCTCAAGAAATGAAGGGAAAGTGTGTAGCCTAAATGCTCATGAGCTGATTAGGGAATTGGTAACAGGTGAGCGTGAGTGTCACGTGACGGCCAAAGGACAGGCATACTGAGGACTGCGGTGCTTGGAGGGAGAGCAGGCTCTGAAATGACAGTAAGAATTCGTTACTTGGCAAACCGACAACAGGAAAAGCAATATTAAGAACCGGTTGTTGCCACAACACACACTCCGAGGTGTTTTATTATTTGGCCCGTGCGTTCACAACATCATCCAGCTGTATATTGAGGGCATTCAGTGAGGCCCCAGAGAGATTTGGATTAGTTCCATCTCACTGATGTTTAATTCATTTGATGCTCCGAGTAGAATAACAATATGAAAACAAAATCAAATTCCTGCACCAAATTATATAACCCAACAAAAGTAATCTCAGAAGGTGTGTCTCAAATCAAAATCGCATCAACTGGCCTAAATCTGGTTACAAGGGGCTGGACATGAAGACATCTGGGAATCCCTGCGTGTGGATAAAACTCTCCAGGACAACTTTGGGTGGCGCCAGAGCGCAAGAAAAGGAGGAAGCGAGGTGAAAAAACCATCAACACAACTCATGGGTTAATCTGCCCGGAGGATGGCTTTATGGCTTCGGCCGTCTCCACATCCCGCTAGATGATGTGTGAATCTTTTCAGCGGGTGGTTGGACTTGCCACCTGTCAGGGATGGTAGACGGGCTTCATCGCTGAACACCGAGCCGACCTCTCCCACTTTTTCATTTGGAAAAAGGTGGACATTTTTAGTGCAGGGCCGCCTGCATTAGTGAAATAAACGCGGACAACTTTGTCTGACCGGCTGCGCAGGAGAAAGTGAGCCACACGCATGAACTGACAGTGGTGAGATTATAAACGGAGTCTCTGAGCGCCCGAGAGGCTCCGACCCATCTCGCTTTGAAGATTAGAGGTTTGACGACGTCTGAAGGACACTAAGAACTGGATTAGGTATTGTGCAGTCTAACCTACTTCTCATCACTCCTACATCTTGTCCTCTGAATATTTGCGCAATGACCTCTGGTGCACTTGGAATACAGCGGGTGCGTCCGTAAGGTAAGGATTCTTTTTATTATTACTGAGGTTTTTTCAGCTGTTGAGATTAATTACATTGTGTGAAGTTGAGTCAGACATCTAAATCTACTCTGAACACACAGCAGTTGGTATTTGGAAAATGACATCCGTTAACAGAGCCTGTTACGCGCAGGTGCCAACGCAATCCTCTTGAATAATAATCGAAATCTACATATATATGACAGGTGTAGTGTTAGCAGAGGGTTATCCCTCACGTTGAGCGTTGCACAGCTTTATCCAGGGACCATGCACGGTGTTTCACACGCTTAACACGTCAGCCGACTCAGGCGCTCTGAACGCTCCATACGCATGAAGACTAATGCAGTTTGCAGAATATGCGCCAATTCAGAGACGATCAATACTTCAGGGAATCGTGTTTTGCTGTGCCTCACTGCATGTTTGGTAACAGGGTCAAAGCTGCTAAAATATGCCTCGACCTACTCTGATCGGGTTATCTGTAATGATTTCAGTGTGGGCTTGCTTCCCTCGGAGTGCCACTATTTAAGGAACACATGTGATTTGGATCGTCTAGGACAGTGCCATCATTTTTAGCTCTCCCCACGCCAGAAGCCAAGGGAGACATATTTCTTGTCATAAGATGTGTAACATGGAGTTGCTTCAGATTCACACTCTTACTTTTGGGTTCTACATAGATTAATGAAACACTGAAGAGCATGAGATTTATTCTGTAAAAAAACAGCTGTTACAATGCTCAGTTATAAATGACACTGTCCTGTAAAGAAAATGAGCATCTCATAATGCTCAATAAGAGAGCACACTGTCTCTAGATCAATTAAAACTGCAATAAATCCTTAGAAAATACCTGAAAATAGACTTGTGATGGACTGAGGTGCATGTGACTCTGACCAAGCTGAGGGCACTGTAAGCTCATTTTATTGCACAGCATTATAATGCATTGTCTCATGCCTTGAACTTCAGTCTATCGATCTGTACGGTACAATAGCAAGCGACCGAGGGCCCAATGTATAAGCACAAAAGCAACTGTGATTTGTTTAGTGTAGTATAGAGTGCTATGAAGAAAGAAAGTCCCTGTGCAACATTCAGTTCAGTGCAGTTTGACTTGGACCACGACCACATTTAGTTGAGTTCAAGTTTTTAGCCCTCCTTGAGGACTATAGCGCACACTTACTGCCCGTACCTGACACACATTTTAATTTGACTCTATTTCTGTGATTGTAGGTTGCTACAGACTGTTGGGAATTCACCTAGCACGATTCAATCAGTGAGATGAAATGCATTGATATTGTAGTATGTGCATAGAGCTGCTTAGAGTGAGCATTACGAAAAACCACGTGTGTCTGAAATACTCCCCTCGCTCTCGTCCTCTGTGATGTTATTTTAGTCTATATATGCTACAGTTGCAACAACAACAGCTATAGGTTTGGGGTAGTGCCCTAGAAGTGTGCAGGGAATACTTAAAAAGCATTGCTACAGGATGTCTTCATCAGTCTAGGTTTGGGCCAGTTTTTTTTTTTCCTAGTGGCTCACATTTGGGAAATGAGAGATGAAGAGTAGCGTGGCTCAGGCCAGCCAGACTCCATTGATATTCTGCCTGTGTCCTGCTCCATAGGCAGCCCATTGTCATGGCCTGCTCAGTGGGATAGCATCTGATGATTGAGGGGTATGGACGAGGGTTGAAAGCCTGCTCAGAAAGAAACTATAGGTTCATTTATTGAAGGTTATTGATATGTCCTCAGAGTAAAGGCTGATAGCGTGTATGTGTGTGTTGCATGAAGATGAAGTAGATCCAAACAATGCAAAAATATATTATCAATTTTTTTTTTAATAATAGTTTAGTTTGTATTCCATGACATGCACCTTTGCACAAGCCCAAACTAATTTGCTCAGTTTGTTTTTGTTTACTTTTAACAAGAGTAGCATGGCAATTAAACGCATATCTAACGAAATCACACCTGACTTGTTCAAAACCCCCTATGGCCCTTTTTAATTTTCTCTAATTGTGCCCCAAATGGCATAAAAATAAAAAAAAGGATATCCAAGCAATGCAGGTGCATCCTAAGTTTCAAAGGGTGCAGCTTCTTTAGCGTCAGGTGCAACAGTGCCACTCTGTGTGGCCACTCAGCCCTAGAAGATTCATGGCCAGCCAAGCAGAAAGATTTATCTGTCGTGAGTGCGTGAAATTGCAATGCTCTGCAGTATTCTGTCCAGGGCCGGTGAGAGAGACAGATCCTCCATTGCTTTGGGAAATAAAGAAGTAACAGAGAGGAGTCACGCACCAAAAAAGCAGCGAGCACTAATGGCTGCCTGCGCTCTGTGTCAGGTAGAAGTGATCAAGGCCATAGTCTTTTTCTTTTTTTGCAGAGGAAAGAGAGAAAGGAAATGAGCAGAAAAGAGCAAGTGCGAGGGAGTAACAAAGAAATTCATCTGAGCAGTCGAACAAATAAGAGTACGTTTTTAAGAGTGCCATGGAAGTTTGACACACTGAAGTGCAAAAGTTTACAAGTGGCTGCAGTGCAGTTAGATTGCACTCCCAGCTCAGCACTGATTATTGTTATTCTCTTTTTAGGTATTATACGTTCATCATTTGCTGCCACTTCCTTTGAAACTCACTGTTAATTTACAACTTAAAAGGCTTGGAGAGGAAATAAGTTTGTGCTTAGACGTATGAGTTGATTGAATTCTACTTTTATTTCAAAGATAAGTCAAGTCTACTGTAACCTTTTCCAACCCTGGTTGGAAAAGGTTTTATGGTAATGTGGCGTATTGACATACCGTAAAACCTAATTTAAAAGCCGAGCTCCAGTCTAATGCAGAGTCTATTACTTGCAAGATGTGGTTGCACATTTTGACAAATAAACACAGTCTCAAATAAATGCTAGGTATGGTTGCCATTGACACTGTGACTCAGCTCATTTTTATAGAAGTTCTTAAGAAATATGAAACCTTTTCAAGTCCAGTCGGTAAAATCAGCGGCTCCCTTGAGCTGAGTGGGTGCTAAGTGGCTTCGCCTCGCAAATACAAACATAACTGTTCAAACTTTTTTCAGATGCTACACATCATAAGCTTGGTTAGATTCTCCACAATCTGGTTCTTTAGTTCATTTTATGGAAACCATAAGTGACGAAGTATATTTCATTCAGGGTTACTGGCATGGTACACAAGTGAGACAGAAGAAAAGTGCAGACTCCTTGAATCTGAAGTGGTCATAACGTCTGAATATGTGTCCAGCTTATGATAATTTATATTCCTTAAAGCCCAGTTCAGACTGAAGATTCGGGACGAGATGCATCTATCTGCAACCTGCAGGTTCACACCAATGCAACTAGATGAGATGGTGTATCATCTCTATGCAACAACTCTCTGTACTTCCATTCTAATTTCCAGCTTTTCAGGTTTATTTTGTGGCTGATTATATTCTGCAGCTTTTTAAAATGTGAATGAGGATAGTGACGGCGAGATACTGGCTATGGTTGCATTTGTAGTCGTGATGAAATGGCGAAAAACAAACAAAACAAGCATCAGATGGGATGTATTCATGATAAATATGCAACAATAATATAAGAAAGCAACGCCAATTAGTTAGTCAATGAGAATGTGTCTGTGATGGGGCATAAGCACATTCAGTGAGCGGCAGCAGCTACCCACTGTCCGACACCGGCACACGTAAGGACAGAAACAGAGGGCTCAGCAGGGACGGACCACCTGCAACAGCAGATGAACACGCCGTTTGCGGCCATTTTGACTTGACCAGCAGACTTTACTACAAACCAATTGGCTGTAGAAAAAGGTGATGTGCCATACGTTCTAAAACCAGCCACCGGCGATTTGACCAGTGGACTTGCAAGTGACACCGTCAGCCGGCTTGAGTGGAGCTCAGACGCACGCTGCAACTTTTCTGTGCAATGTTCTAAAATGGTTTGACTCGTCCCAAGTCATTGGTCTGAACTGGGTTTTAGTCTGTAAGGGTCCACCAATCAAAAGAATCAAAACCTTTCTACATTAAAATGAATCCAAGATTTGAATATTGTCATGTAAAGTCCATTGCTTATGGTCCAATGAAGTGAAGACCACACTTTAACTGTCATAAACAATATTTTTGCTGCTTTCTGCACCATGTTGTTGGGTGTACTTGTTTTTGTTACCTTGCTGGCTTCAAGATAAAATTCCTCCCACCTTTCTCTGTTTAGTTTTAACCCCTTTTTTAGGCTTTTTAAAATCTTTGCAGAGATAGACTATTGGTGTTTTGATACTTGTCTCTTACTTTCTTTTTCTTTCTTTCTGTGCATGAGGTTGGCCTTGATGAGCTGTCCTTTCGAGCTACATCAAATGAATAATCCGTAATTGATAGGCTAATTTTTATACAAGTAATATTCATACTGGTTTAAATTAAAATGTTGATACTATTTCCCATCTTTGCTAAGCAAGAGTTTTGTGCAAAATGAATTCAAGGCTTGTCAAATGTTGGTATAAAAAGTTAAAGCCTGGGCTGCTGATTTAGCTTTTATGGTATTTATATACGTGTTTTGCTCATGTTTTGAGAGTCAGTGGCCATTAATTTTAGAGTATTTTATGTACAATTTTAATAGTGTAGACTAGTTAATGGATTAGTCATTACATTATCTAATTAGGTAATGTAATGGTCTAATTAACATGTATGTTAAATTGACAGTAAATCTGTCAGAACATTCAGTAAAGATTCAGATTCAGAGGACATTTTCAGATTCAGAGGACATTTCTTTTTTTTATTTTGGAAATACCCATGGGCTGCTACGACCTCCTGATGGAGGAGGCAACATTTCATCAGCGTGGTCTTGAGGTGTTGTAAATTTATAGCCAAAAGCTTGTAGCTGCATTAGCTCTTGGTACGGCTTGACTAACCGTCGTGGCTGGCAGCTGTAGCAGAAATCTGTGTTCAAGTCCCCACTGAGGCATGAAGGGAAAAGATGATTTCATATAAGTTATCTCAGTGTAGCAACACCAATAGTCCCAAAACTAATGGAAAAGGAACTTGATTTGAATATGAAAAAACATGCATATGGACACATTGCAGATCTGTTCTGTGCCTTCCTTCTTCTGTTCCTCGTTCTTCTTTATCTCTGTCTTCTTGTCACTCTCAAACACACTGACTACTTCTGTCCACGCTGTTCCTTTTGTCTCAGATAAAACTGTTTTGTTCTTCTTAAGGTCTATGAAGTAGTCTTATTGCAAATATGTTGGATCCTGTTCTTCTTCGAACAGACAGACCTTTATTGTAGAAGGGAACACAGTCAGATAATCTACAGTAGAAGAAGTAGAATCCTGAAGGGCAATTTGTTCCTCCTGTGCTTTCACCCTCTTGTTAAGCTTCTGAATGTGGACTGCAGTAACTACTGCTGACTGGGCAGCAGTGTCTTGCAGAGAGAAGAAAGATCCAAGTGTTAGACAAGTGTGTTTGGGGATGCTGGGCTTGTAATTGAAGGTACTGGGCTTTCTACGAAAATAGGAGTCTTTAAATTAGTGTGTTTGAGAATGGCAGTGGTCAACATTGTGCTGGTTAGCTCCCAGATGTGCTCGTATGCAAGCTCTCAGCAGATGTGTATGTGAGTTTAAGGAGCTGCGTAGCAGTGTTTGCTCTTTATTGAATTGCCCGTGTTTAAAAGAGTGTTAAAGTACAGTACTAACTTGCCAAATACACCAGCTGCAAAAGCTAAAATTGAGCAGTTACCACACTGTTGATATTTGGGCCTTTTGCCCTTTAAGTCAATAATTAGATGGAGGCTGAAAGCTGTTTGTTGTTTACTCGCCCTGCAGTTAAAGTCCATCTAATGAGCGGGATCAAACCAGTGCACCAGTAAGTTCACATTAAGCGTCTTCTCCTTTTAGCAGCTGCCCTTGGAAGGAATTTATCATTTTTCATTTTTGCTCAAGGAACCACTGACAGCTCGAGTTTTGAAGGGGGGAACTGTTTGAGAGAAGCAGATATGCAGATTACTTTCATCTATAATTTGTGAGGAAGTTTGCAAGTGTCCATATGTTTGCCGATTGAAATTCTATTAGCATGAATTAATATTTGCCCCGGCTTCAAATAAATACTGCTGTACAGAGAGCAAATAGAGAGGAAGGATGTGAATTATCATACGATGATAATAGCTTGACTCACCATAGGCTGCACCATTTGTAGGTGTGGAAAGATAACATTGTGGCCATGTTTTAATTTCACACTTCAGCAAGAGTATTTATCCGTGGCCTGTGTGGCAGGATATGGTGCATGTTCTCTATCTTTACCATGCAGGATGATTGCATGGACTCTTTGTGACCTTGCTTCTATATGCACTCCATGGTTGTTGGATTATTAGAACATGAAAAAACAAACAATTAAACATACTTAAAACAACAATGATCTGTGTGAAAAGTTTGAGTTTGGAGGTCAGGTTTAGTGCTGCACCAAAATCAGTGAGTCTTTCTTCAGTATCTCTGAGCACTGTTTGTTAAAGAAAGGTTGTAAAGTTTAGATATTAAGAAATTTAAGGGCCTTTTCATCCGTTCATCCTCCTGAAAATCACATTGCAATTACGCAAGTGCACTAAACTTTAAATGACATAACTGTGTACGGTACTCATCCCATACATGAGCTGCATCTGACTATACTTGACAATGACTGGTTTGTAGACGGGCTGCTCCGAGCACAGTCACCGTCACTCTTGCCTGCCAAAATTTTATTGAGCATAGCGTTAGTTCAGGCAGGACAGGATGTCAAGCTCAGCTCACATTCCAGCTACATCAGCTGATCTCAAACAGCCCAGTGAACTGATGGAGCAGCCGATTGATGGAAGGGAGTCGGCTGAAAGATCACATGATTCCTTTCTATGCAACCAATTGGCAAATCTCATTCAGGGCGCCCTATTTAAACTGCTCTGGCCTGCCTACTGTTGCTGCTTCCTCTGCAAGCCGCTTTGCAACCCGCCTCCACCCCAGCTCCTCCTTTTCATGCTGTGTCTGACTGATCAATGTTGATGCTTGCTTTGTGCTGATCCCAGGGGGTCTTTGCTGCTGCTCCCCCTGCCATGGGCTTTCCATGTAGGCACATGGAAGGGCAGGCAGGTTTGACCTTTCTGCTTCAGGCTTTCTTTGTATGCACATGGAAGGGCAGAGAGGTGTGCTCTCTCCACCTTAAGGCCTTCCACAGAGGTACATGGAAGGGTGGAGGGGTCTCCTCGCCTTAGGCTGTCCTGGTATGCATGTGGAAGGGCAGAGAAATGTGCTCTCTCCACCTTAGGCTTTCCACAAAGGCCCGAGAAAGGGCAGAGAGGTCCCAGATCAGAGCCATACTGCCAAATATAACACTGTTAATGGAAATAAGGTTTGGCTTGACAAAAGTGGTCCTGACTGAACTATAACTAGTCTGAAAGTCCAAACCACCATGGTCCAGTTTAATTTGCATCGAGATCACCTCTTTATGTCTAACCAAGGTTCCACTGTTTGATCCAGACCATGGTCAGGGAGGTTTTACAGCTGCAATTTTGGTTTGGATCAAACTGAAAAGTGCAAAAGTCTGGACCAATCAAGGATGTGACAGGGCCCTCAGTGTTGCTGGGATTGTTCAAAACTACAGTAAAACATATTTTCTTATCTTTGAGATGCCACAGTAAAAGGCTCATAGCAATCTGAATAGCTTTTGGCCACTTGGGGGCAGTGCAATGAGCTGCAAATATGAATTAAATTACTGAGGTGGGTATGGCAATTGTGTGATTTTACGCTCCTCTTTACTCTGTCGTAGTCTCCATCAACTGAGGAAAATATTTGGCTCTTTAGCTGCTAAATGATTTACTGGCTAGTTGCTAGCTGTTTTTGTGCCATTTGGTGCCAGGCAGGTAGTTCAAGGTGAATTTTGGAGCTTTTTTGCTAAAAGCAATGGTGATGACAGCAATGAAAGTGAATCAAAACATCTTGCAGGCTGTAAAACCAAAACAAATAGCTCAAAAATACTATAAACCTGACAGGAAGTGCAGAATTGGGTAATAATTCTCTGAGGGCTTGTCACTAAGAGCAACACCTTTCACATCACACACAGTCATTTGATCTATTGTTAATATAAAACACTGAGCAGCTTTAGATTAAAGCCATCATGTGAAGTCACCCGTTAAGTGGCAATAAGACACTGTGGCAGACAACACTGCACACTGCTACATCTGGTTCTCTTAGTTTGGACAGGTCATTCATATTGCAACTTTGGATGCTTGTAAACCCAAGGATACACTCAATGAATGCTCCAGCTGACAAGCCCAGCGCTGATGCTGGAGCTGTGCACTCAGACGGCCTCGCCAGGAGAAGCACCATCAGTGTAATGGTGCTGCGGCTGAAATCTATCAGGTTTTACATTCAGATTCTCCAACAATCCCAAACATCTAGGTTACACTGTTGGCAATATCACACACATTAAAAAACATCAAGACCCAAGGCAACCTGCTATAAGGCCTGTGAAGGATTTTAGTCTCAGAGGAATGAATCCTGAAGCACATAAGATCCACCCCCCCACCTCACCAATAAAACATCTCCAAATTCTTCTGCTCTCTCTCACTCTCTCTCTTGAACGCACACTCAAACACACAGACGCACACATACACAGCTCTCCTTGAATATCTGTTTCAAGCCTAAAAATAGTAAGATGCACACAATGCCACGGAGCTGTGAGGCAATCACAGGTTGTGGAAGCACGGTATTTGATTCCAGGGTGACATTTCACTGATTAGGCTTTAAGTCAATGATAACCTAAAGCTGCTGCATATTTTTGTTTCCTCACCACATGATGTGTACAGTTTGCTGAAAATAATCACACTCGTGTAGCCTTTAGGGTACTCTTTTTTTTTTTTTGCCTTTTGGTGGCTTATGCAACCTCTCCACGCAGACTCAGCTGCTTAATTTCAATTAGCAGGTTAGACAGTGAGACAAATGTGCACAAACACATGAAAAAAAGAAGGACTGTTAGCCAACCACATTAATTCATGTGCCAACATCAAAGTTTAGATCATCTTGGCCAAAACTCTGTCCATTGTGTGATGTTTTCCAATTAATTGCTAAACTTCTTCAAAGAATCTTAAAAAATACAGCACACTTTTTTCAAGATGTTTAACATTTTAAAGGTGCAGTGTGTAGGATTTAGGGGGATATGGTGGCAAAAATGGAATGTTATGTATGTGTCTAAGTATAGCCCAGTTTCCACCGAGCAGTACAGTTCAGTTCAGTACGTATGTTTTCTGTTTCCAAAAGCTGTGGATGGTACTAATTGAACCATTTCATAACATTCCCATTTTTGGTCCCCCCTCTGTTGGGGTACCTAGCACACAGATCTGGTGCTAAAAGGTGGAGCTGTGAACACTGCAGTCTGTTGATTGGTCAATAGCGAATGGTCACTGGGCGAATGGGCTGAGTTGTTGCTGGTTTTGAGGCTCATGTAACCACGGTTCATACTGTGGAGGGTTTTATTAGTCAACTGTAACTATAAAATGAAAGGATGTTTTGCTGCCTCTCACAGCAGCTGGAGTCTGAGGAAAAAAATAACTTTCACTGGGCCGACTGCTGGCGACTTTTAAGGTGCAACGTTAACTTGTAATGTTACTCAATGCATAAGTTGACAATGTGAGTCCAGTGGTACACCTTAAATTTCACTGTGACAACTTTGATCATTACTTAAGTTTTAGTAGACATACACTTTTGGTAATGAGCTGATCTTCAAGCGTTTATATATATTAATTTCAACTGGGATGACATATATCCTAATCCTCAACTGGAAAAAAAGAAGCGCCGTGGAGCATTGTTCCTGTGGCTACGGCAACACTAAACCACCGAGCTTGCCTGAGAAGGACTAAATGCACAAACCTGCTATTTTTAAATATCCCATGGAGAGAGACTCTCACTGCAGCCTGTTTTATTTTGTTCTGAAAATGTCTGCATGTAATCTCGCTCTGTGGACGATAAATGAGGTGCAGATTTCCATCTGTGTCACAGGTTAAGAGTCAGGAAATACAGTGGGTGCTGGACGGAGCAGTGAGTGACAACAACCCCGCCCACATTTGAGAATACTGTTTGCGGTGGGAACGCTAGGGTCTAGGTACCATGTCTGAAGGGTTATTTTTGGTTCCAAAGGTACCATACCGAAAGTGTTTGGTGGAAATGGGCTTAAAACCACCTGAAAATAAGATTTTTTTTTTTAACCTTAGAATGAGTCGTTTATAGCTACTCATGTTTACACATAGTTGTTTCTGCAGTACCCAGCATGCACACCAAACACTGGCTCTAGATAGGGCCATTCACATTTTCACATTGGCCACTAGAGTTCACCTACACACCGGGCACACAGGAGAAGTTTAAGTCTTGCAACCTCACTGCAAGATGCCACTAAATTCGACACACTGGGCCTTCAATCAAAGCCACCATTCACAACATTTGATCTCAAATCATGTTGAAACGCAAAAAATGTGCAACTTACTCTTAGTAAAATTAAAAACAAACGTAGCTCTGTAATTAAAGAGTTAAATAAAGCTGGGGAATTATTTGCATCCAGCAGCATCTTGCATGATAAATAAGTAGTTTCAATCATGCTGCCTTTTAACAACTACAACTGTTTAGCCTGGGAGTAAATCCTTTTTCAAACCTCTATTTGTATTTGTTACTGAGATATAAACCGCAATCATATCTGATCATCATGCTGTCTTTTAATTTGACTGTTGAGAACTTTGCCCCAGACAGTACGGCTTAGAAAAGACCTGATGTGCATACAGAATATTCATTTAAGGTCAGAGCAGTGCATCACGAAGATGTATTCTGATGATGTTCTTGAATCGCATTAAACAGCACATACAGTACATACAGACTCTTTAGCAGGCAGCACTTCATGTTCTCACAAGTTTTAATTCAGATGTAAACATTTGATGGGATATAAATTGTGGATGTGTAACAACATTGCAAAGAGGGTCATTAGATTGCTTTCAAGTAAACATGTTGGTGCCAGTCGACTGTGCGCTGAGTACAGGACATGCTGTTCCATTCTTTAGTGGTATAAAGACTAAATGCAATCTCAGTGGACTTTGTGACCTGAGAGATCTGAGAGCATGGCTGATGTACATATACTGTGAAGTCTTTCAGAGCTTTTTTCATACCAACATGAGGAGGATTAAATTGTATTCTGAAAGCAGTGGGGAGCCAATGGACATTTCTTTCATGGTGGTTAAACATGAGCAGCAGCTCTCTGAATAAGATGAAGGTCCCTGCCTGCCTCATGACAAAGACTCCACATTCACCTTTAAGAAGTTTAAACCAAAGAGTTCATAAGGGAGTTTAAGGTGTTCAGGGGGCAGCGAAATCAGCATAGCTATGGTAAATAATGGCACCACCAAGGGTTACGCTTGTAAAGGTCAAGAGGGAGGCATCCAAGGATGGATCGCAAAGAGACTGTGTGACAGTGAAATACATGTAAGTAAATGTCAGAAAGACCCATTCATTATATCCACTGGGATCTCATGTGGTGTGAATCCTGCGCGGTCACTGGCACCTGTGCTGCATACTGAAATTGATGTGCATACGTGGGTTATGTGTAGAAGTGTCTGTGCTGGATTTTGCTCCAGTCATACCGAAATCAAAACATTTTGATGTTTTGGGTTTAAAGTAGGGCTGTCATGGTGAGGGAATGTTCCCTGCTGTGATGAAAGGTGGCTCAACAGCCCATTATATAGCAATACAACTATTTATATTGTCTTTGTAAATGACTTATTTCTTCTGATTTTAGTCCTTTATTAATAAACTTTATTGTCAGGATATTATAAGGTATATTCTTGCTTTTTAAACGACAAAGAATGCAGAATGTTCATAAATGCAGAACACAGAGGGGCAACAAGGTGTAGTAAGGGGCCCAGTGTTTTTTTTTTTTTTCAGCTGAGATGCTTTGGGTGTGTCTGGTTGCTATGATACAGAATATCCACATAAGTAAAAATGTCGTCATTATGTTGAGTACTTGCTCTGGATTACAGGAAGGCTGAAGCATGTCGGGAAAGAGGACAGACCTACCATTCTTTGTGGGTTCATATTCCTTTCCCCTCCATTGCTGTTATTCGGCAATGTGATGGTAATCTCCTCCACTGTGATTGGACAGCTGGGTAAAATGTGACCACGACTGCAGCATTTTATCCAACAGTGGTGACCAGGAAAAAACAGCAGTAGATGCAGAGTAGATGCTCATAGCCTTGTCATGCTGCTAGCATTTGTAGCACAGTGTAAATATGCAGTGCTCCCATAAAAACAATAAAAATAAACATAGCATAGGTCATGGCAGTTGCATGCTATCCCCTGCAGTTGGCTTGTCATTTGCGCGATGCTGAAGTTTTGTGGTTATCGCAGCAGCCCTAGAAGCTGCTCACGTGATCAGTACACATGAATAGAGACAAGGAAACCAGTCACACCTCGATCCTGGCTAGGACTGGTTAATCCATTAAACTGAAATACATTTGAAATGTAAAGCTGACGTAAGAGCCTCCTTCCGTACACTCATTTATATAAGAATTTCCCATTAGTTTTTTTTCTTATGTAACACAGCCATGTCTGCCTCTGTATTGTTCAGCAGTTTAAACATCTTTGTCACTATCTATTGTGCTCTAAAAATAGTGTGTTCATAGAGAATCCAGGCTGACGTGTTCAGACTCTGTTGAGACTTGTCTCCAAATGTCTCTCATGCCAAAAACCAAGCAAGTCAATTATATTATTAATATTGCTAATTAGTGTCCACATGAGCAGAGCTCATAAAACATAGAAGACAGTTGACTTTTGGGAAATATAATCATGCAATGAGAAATAGGTTTATCTTGGTAGCATATTCTTGGCAACATATATTCCTTTTAGATTATATAACAAAACAAAACAACATCAAATAATGTCAACATTTTTATGCATTTATTTAGTATCACACTGTCATAATCACAAGTCTTATCTCCTTCAGGACTGTCCTCCTGAGCTGTAGATCTGGATCAGAATGATCCATGACCTGTCAGTACCAGATCTGTGTGCTAGGTACCCCAACAGAGGGGTGACCAAAATGGGGATGGTAGGGAACGGTTTCATTGGTACCATCCACAACTTTTCACAGTGGAAATGGAAAAAATGCTCACTGAAATAAACTGCTTGGTGGAAATGGGGCTATAGGTGCAGCCAAAGAGAACGGATCAGATTTTTTTTTAAAACAAAGGTATCCCAATCCTACCAAAAAGTTTTGAACATCACATACTGAAGGTTTGATCCAGATCAAAACCAAGACTAGATTATGTGATCTAACCCAATATCAGAATCCTTTTTCTTTTAAACAACCCATTTTCAGGATTCGATCCAATCTGAAATCCAAGCCAAAAATCTGATCATGTTACCTCTGAACAACTGGGCCCTGGTTGTATTTTAGACAGAGAATAATGAGGATCCAAAGACTCAAACATGGGAGCTGGGATGCAGAGACCAAAAAGAAATAATACACCAAAATTAGCAATTGTAGGCCGGGTAAGTTCTGGCTGTGTTAATAAATATTTTAGTAAAGACGTGGGCGCTGTTATTAACATGTTCTTTTTGTAAATGATACAATATTTAGCTTTGGGCACACCCCCACACTCTTACAATACTTACTCTTTCATCAGTGTAAAATAACACAAAGGGTCTCTGACTTTATTTGACCTACATTAAAATGAATTAGTGCACTCATTACAATATTGAATGTTTTTTAAAGAGGAAACAATAATATGAAAAACACATCATTCATAGTATTTTCTGAGTTAAATTTGTGGCAGTTTCAGCAGGTCATAATTAGCTTAACAGCCAACAAACAGCTGGATATAATATCTTTTTAGTAACTTCCTCAGTTTGTTGTAGTGTTTACATTCCCACGCTAAACACAAAATCAATCACAATGTCTCATGAATTTGTGTTACAGTATGTTATAGATGGTGAAGTACCTACAAACACTTAATGTCATGCCCAATTTTTCATTTATAATATCTTCAAAACCTAACATTTGATGTTTTATCGTCATAAGCTGTTGTAATGTTGGTGTGATGACTTCAGTTGGTACAAGTGCTGCATGTGAAACCTCAAAAACACAAACTCACACAAAGAAAACAGAAGCTGACTTTCATCACTTGAAGGTGGTGCAAGTACCAACGTCAGGTTCACACTGGACGTGGAAGCACCCCGATTTGTTAATTGTCACACAGCCGCCCGTCTGCAGTCGCCTGGCCTTTCACACTAGAAGCGTATTTCTCTGAGCTGGTCAGCAAGCGGTTCTGTTCTCTGCTCTGTTTAAATCACATGTAGAGCTCTGTCTCTGTCTGCTTGGGTCTGTGTCTCTCCGTGTGATTCATGTGTGTGAGTGTCTGTGTGCCTGTGTGTGAGTGCATGGCTCCGCTCGTCTCTTTCTGTCTCTGTGTTTAGACACAAGTGACAAATATGTGAACGCATGCGATGCATGTTCTGTCATTTATCATAATGAGATCATTTATATCACATTTAATATTTACTTTATACAGTTACAATATATTTTCAGTGTGTTTTCTTGTCAGAGATGTTGCAGAACAAAAGACCAGACGCTGAAACTATTGCTGCAGATTGTGAGCTAGCCTGAGCACTCAGCGCCATGCTGCGTCTGTTAACATGGGCACCAAAATTAAGGGAGCAGTGCTCCACGGAAAATCTGCATGCTTTGAGGCGCTTCCCAATCCAGTGTGAACTCAACATAAAACTTAAATAGTTATCATTTTCTTTGCCTGTAGGAGGCAACATTGGCATGTCTACATCAGGCCTACAGGAAGTGCACTGGGATTTGAAGGCAATTTTGTCAGCGACAGAGTGGTATCATTGCATCGTCATGTGATGCCCTGCAGCCTAAAAGAGTTTTTCCTTTTGGCCTATATTGCGAAAGAGGTGTCAAATCAGTGGCAATTTTTTTTTGAGTGTCACAATCCCTGCGAAGTGACTTGTTTCTCTATTGGAATTTAATCTAAATTTGGTCAGACAACACTGATTCATTTTATCCCTTTTCTAGTCCACAGAACGTTGACTGCATCACACGACGTTACAGATGGTGAAATACCGAAAAAACCCTGCAAAAGTCCCTAGTGTACCTGCTCTTTGGGCCGCACATTGTGGGCACAGTGCCGATCATCTTAGTAATTTTATAGGTGACAGTTAAGTCTTTGAAAATCCTGCACACTGCTCTTGCTAAGCTTCACATTTGTTAGTAACACTAACATTTCGGTCCACCTGGACCTTCGTGAAGAGTGTTCAACACCATTATTACCAACATTGAGCTTGAATAGAAGCTGCTCCACCCATTTCACAGGTGTGCACAGGTGTGGGGGAATTCATCAGCTGTGTTTGTGTTTCTCAATAACTGACAACAGCCTGTGCACCATATGTCACATACCACACAAATGAAAGAACAAGGGAACCAGAAAAACACTAGACAAACCTAGAAAACTCAAGCTCCTTACACTATAAAGGCTATTTACAATATAATTTACGAAAAAATGTTGATCCTGTGAATGAACACATCGACCTTGCAGCTTATATAAATCATTCAAAATGTTCAACATTGCACAGTCTTATGCTGTGTATCATAAATTGCTCTTTGCGATCCACAAATCCATTACAGCATGACATACCATGGCATCTCATCATTTATTCCTTTGGGAGACAGAGTCAGGTGGCAGTTGGACCATTTTTGTTTCATAGGAATGAACGAGGCCTCGTCACCAAAGCTGTATCCAGTTCTCTTTATACATCCATGGTCTACATCTATAGGTCTGAACATTCTCTAATATCCCTGTACTGAAGGTGCTGCAGTTTTGCAGGTGTAGAAATGCTCTGACTAGAAATGCATTTCATCATGTTTAATTTGTGCCTAAAAAAAGCTGATATATTGGGGAAAAAAACACTTTTGCTGAGGCAGAAAAGTTAGTGTATCAATAAAAGATATATGACAAGGTGGAAAGGAAACAGACGACACAAATTAATCATGATGTTCATGAAGCATGTGACTTAAACACCCGCTGAAGCTCCTCTGAAGAGACTAAAGATAGCAGCAGACGAAGACGTCAGATCTGTGTGGAGGGATGAGGAGACTGTTGTAACCCTCCTCACATTAATACATGAAACATGCATAAATGCCATATTAACATCTTCTTTTTCATTGTTGCACCCTCGTCTTCTGCAGAGGTGTAATGGCACCTGTCTGGGGAATTAGCGCCTCCAACTGTTGATCACTATGAACTGATTATATTCACATAACAGAGGGGGAGGGAGATGCGCATTAGTTTGCATTTTTCTTTGTTGATTTAGCAAAACTTGGCTATAAAAGTCCATTTTCAGGATGTTAGTGTGTTTGAGTGATAGTGGCATTTAACTAAAAACAGAATGAATATTCATACAGTAGCTGAAGTACATGTACTTGGCCAAAGCTCATTAGCTGTAAGTAATGGCTGTTGGACCTTTCTTGGCAAAAAGAAAGTTTACTCTTTAGTGCCTTGGCACCGAATGTAAATATTGTTTTAAGCTGTTTGAAGAAACGACCAGTGCTGCCTTTTTTTTTTTTTTTTTTTTTGGCGCGATAGAGAAAGTCCTAAAAGATCATCTAGCTGGAGGGGCTCCGTCTCTTTCTCTGCATGAAAACAATATCCAACTGTTGGCTGCATGCAGAGAAGGACTCCTTAGCATGTTCCCTTTTTTAAGTCTCATCTTCATTAAGCATCTGAAGCTAAACATCACACAGTTTTTATCACTTTCATCATAGGTACACAAAAATAACTACTCCTTGTAGATTATATTTTGAGGACTGTCTGGAACCTCTTTAACCACATGAGTTATACCTCGACTTCCAAGACGCCGAGCATCACACCTTCTGTCTACCTGAGTATTTCCTGGCAGTTGAGCTGCAGGTGCAGAGGTGAGGCGGGTAGAAGAAACAGATTTATCACAGCAGTCAGTGTCTGTTGTGTTCTGCCCTCTAAAAATAGCAAAAGAATTCTAAATGTACAAGATGGAGATTTAATGCATAAAATGAATGAAGCATGAGCCTGAAGTCTGTTGTTGCTGTCAGCTGCGAGCGACTTAAATTCACTTCCAGGTGAGAATAAATAGAGCCTCCTAATTTCAGGTCGCAGAGTCCATTTGGAAGTCTATTCGCTGTAGGGTCCCGGGGATATGGACTATTGATTTGAGAGCAATCTCGCTTTTGTGAGGTTTATTTTGGCTCTCGCATGATTTTCCTGTCACGTTGTGAATGTGTGGAATGCCATAACTTTCAAAAATGTCCTTTTTTTCTGTATCATTTCTTCAACAAGGCCTTTTTCACACTTCTATAGCAACGCCTTGGATTGAATATTAATCAAAGCACACTTGTGACTGATGTGGCCTATAAAAAATCAACCCATTTATCACGAGAAGGGGACATCATTGTTTTGACGTCTGCAGATAATCAGGTCAGATGAAGTAGAGCTTGACGTGATCAAAACCAATGTAGGGCCTCATCTGTAACACACATACTCCATTAATCGCTCAACAATAAGCAGCTGTCATCTTAGGAAGCGGTCCGGTCTCGTAAATGCATGTTAGATGCCGTATATATTTCCACTCCAGGAAACCTGTCAGGTTAAAAACTGTCAGGTTTCAAGCCAGTTGCGTTGAATAAACCTTCATCTATTTAATTCATCCATTCTGAAAAAAGGGTGTGCATTTAGCAGCGTGCATGTGTCGGTGTGAGCGTGTCACACTACACGGGTGACGTTCTTACATTAGTAATGGCTGTTAAGAAAGAGATAGAAGGCGAGGATCCAATTATATTTTGTTAAGTGAAGCAAGGCTGGTACGTCACCTTACTCTTTACTTGCCATTCAGTGACTTAAACCACACAACTCTGCTGTTTTGTTCAGCTTTTGCTTATAAATGATATGAAAAACAGAGTATTTTTTAAGTAGTGTTTGAAATTCTGGACCCAAGATTGTAGATTGTGTTTGGGAAACTGTATATTTAAATACCTGAAGTGAAGGAATTCCATGTAGATTTTTTATTGCTTCACAAAATTCCTGTCGCCACGTCCGTCGACCTGCTTGCGGAGCATTAATTGGTGAAGTGAGAGAGTCACGAGTGGTCCAGTCAGTCAATTAGGGGCACCTTCACCTAATTAACCCCTCTCTCTTTGACTGTAGACACTTGCTGAAGAACCTGCAGACTGGAATACTATAGCACATGTCTTGGCGCTGAATAATGAGAGTCCACTACAGGCCTTTCAGCTTCAATAGGCTATTATACATACGGGTAGCTGCTGAAAGGATAACATATAATTAGATACTTATTTCCAGGAGAGAAAGGCTGAAATAATACAGAAAGGGGAAAAAATGCTGCTGTGTGACTGTTACACTGCAGTGATGTGAGAAACTTGGTCAGTGGGTTGCAGTTTGTTGACAGGCGGTGGTTAAGTGTAGTTTTTCTGTAGCCACAAAGATTTTCTGAGCTGGATCAGATCTATGGTAACAACATGAACCGCCACTAGATATGTCCCAATCAAATTTTTTTTTACCCCCACTCCTGATCTGTATCAGTTAATATTGAGTATCTGCCGATACCGAGTCCTGGTCCGAGCTGCACAGTCCAGTGCTTTAAAGTTATAAAAATCAATGCAGTGTATGTGTTTGATGATTGAATAGTTCTGCAATGCATTAACTTAAAAAAATCCCCTGTATCCAAGCTGTTACTGTATGTTAGGACTGGTGTGCTTTTGTATAGTACGTTTTCCCTAATATGCTTAGTTTGATGGTTATGTCACTGTCTTGCTAATTGAGTCTGTGTGCTGTTGACCTTCCTTTATGTGCTTTGCTTTGTGCTTTTTTGTGTTTGTTTGTGGCTGTGTGCTTTGGTCTATATTGTGTTTTATCTTGTACTTTTGCACATTATATTCTTAATGTATTTGGATATATGGTTATGTCATTGTTTTATTAATAGTGCTTGTTTTTGCTTATGTGCCTCGCTATGTGCTTTTGTCTGTGGTTATGTGCTTGCTCTGTGCTTATGTGCTCTTCTGTGGACATGCCATCAATCTGCTTTTATCTGTGCTTATGTGCTTCTGTGCTATTGTAGGTTATTTTTAATGTCTTTTTCTTATATACACATATACCATCAACCTGCCAGGGACTGCAGATGAAAATTAGCCTGTATGGCTAAATCTGGCACGTTTACGTGACTTAAGTGATCATGTTCATTAATGTGCACTGACCCTTTCTAAATAAGACTAACATAAACGTAATCTTTTTGGCCCTGTTGTCTCGAGGGGATTCCTCTGTCCCTTTAAGAGAGTTGTCCAGTGTTTGTTGCTTTGGTGAGTTAGCCTATACCTGAATGAGCTGTTGCCCATTAAGTGTTTTTGTTGTCTGTTCATATTTTGTGCTGATTACATTAACAGATCACTGTCGTTGCCTTTTGCCCACTGAGCTTCTGTTGCGCTTGCAGTGGCGTAGTGAGTGTGGTTGTCGTCGGCTTTCTGGCCAGCCTTGGTGGTGAACAAAAATGAACAGTCTTATACTGCATTTAGCTGTTGTTTATGGCGTGTGGTGTTTTACAGCAGGTGAGTCTCAGCCTCTCAGAGTGGGAGAGAGACAGAGTGTAAAACACCTGTGTGACAGCAGGCGTGAAACAAAGGATTGGATTGGGCTCAATATAGTTACGTCTATCTGATCCCGATCAGCTAAATACCTTGATTGGCCCCCAGTACGGATCTTAGAGATCGGATCGAGGTTCCACTGATTTATTTTAGATTGTACTGCAATGTAGCAGTGTCACTGCATGTGCAGTGGCCCTTTATGATTCTGCATCTGGGAGTTTTTTGCCAGTAAGTTACTTTTAATCTTGTAATTTTTAAAATCAAAGTAACTCCAACATTTTTTTTCCTCCATCTTTAATAGTAGTGAATGATGCAGAGTTAATATCAGTTTAGCTGTTAGTGCTAGCTTTATTTTAGCAATCCAGTCAGTTTAGAGCATGTCAGTGTTACTGCTTTGAGCACTGGCCAAATTGGTATGGAGCCTTTACAATTTCAAATAGTGTCTTATCCAACAATTATATTGAACGCAGGTGTGTTCACAACTATTTTTGTTAATGAACTAGACTGAATATGTATTATCGATATTTTACCATGATACATGTGTTGTAAGGAAGGTCAAAGTGTTTGAACTAGGTCTATTGCAGTACGCTGGCACCTTCAGTTGTGCCTTCACCTTTGCTAGTCACTTTTTGTGACCAAAGCTACAGTAAATAAAGGAACAACAAGAAATGGATGACAATTTACTGCTCAAGGTAACACTTCAGATTGACGTCTGCAGCCACTGAGGCATTTTTTGGAATCCATTTGGTATCTTTTAAACACAATAAAAAAATGATGAAGCAAGCAAACATCTAAGGACATCGGGGCATTTCAAGGCCAGCTGCAAGCGTTCGTCTTGGTAAAGTCTATATTTCAACTTTTAAGAAGCAGCACTGTATAGCGCAGGCTGTAGTCAAGGAAAGGGAAGAAACATTTTATTATTTTTTTTACCTCATTATATTTTTCTCTCTCCTAGCGATAATCACCGTGGTCCCGAGTCCACGCTGCTTTCCCCTTATTTTGACGTTTTATATCAAATATTTCATTAATCCAGCCTAGCAAGGAGCTGAGAACACTGTTTGAACATGACAGGCTCAAGGGGATGAGGAGGGATGGGCTTTTAATGAAGAGGACAAGGTTTTAGCTTGGGAAAATGAACACCAGCAAAGAGTGGGAATTACTTGTCTGTCGCTTTGAAGTTAATGTGAGAGCCTCAATTAAATTGAAAAAAAAAAAAAAAAGTTCTATTTTTACTGCACTTTGCTCTGCTTAGCAGAAATCCTTAACCTTTTGCAGAAAGAGCCTTCCCATGTGCCCTGGATGTCAGTGCCTCTGCATCTTGTTTCTCACCCCGCAAGATGAGGAATTTGGTGTTTTGTTGCTGCATGTGGGATATGACACTCGTGGCTGACAGCAGCGTGTACAGTAAATGCACACGGTCACGGCCCATTACCTAACCAGTGAGTGGTAGTATATTCAATAGAGAAAATGACTTTTTGGTTCAGTGAAATAAGTGCTTTTTTCTCCCTACGTGAGGATAAACACTTTTCCTGCTACATGGATTGGAAATGCAACTTGCCATAACAGTCACAAAAGTAAAAAAAGAAAAATCAAATTTTCACTGTTGTTTAATGAAAATTTGCAGCACGAGATCCGCACACTTTGTCAGGGGAGCACATTATTCGCAGAGACCTGACATTGAAGTCATTGTCATTTAAATCACTGTCAGTGATTCAGCAGATTCCTCAGAATAACTGGGCAGATTTGCAGATATCGCTCGAGCCCTGGCACAAAATTAAATGCACATTACAATAAAAATGGATTTAGTTAAACATCAGCTCCCTTTCCATTAGAATAACCCCAAAACTGCATCTTGTGTATTTCAGATGTGATCCTACCTCAGGCAGTGGACCGAGAGCTCATGCTGAGTATGAAACAGACTCACTCTGAATTACTAGTGTAACATTTTGTAAGTCAGCGCAGACTCAAGGCCACACTCTGCTCTGAAAAATGAAAATATGGGATGACTGGAGACAAAAAAAGCAAAAAAGACATGCAGGCTCATATTCGAAATAGTGTTGATGTATTTTACCTAGGGCTGTCAAGCGATTAAAAAAATAAAATGAATAATTACATATTCTGTGATTCATTAATCTAAATTAATCGCATACATCCATTTTTGCTGCGAAAGTATTTAAAAATTTCATTTCAAATGAATTTTGGCAGCTGTGTCGAAGTAAAGCTGCTGGATTTTGGACACAATTGTCCTCAATTGTCCCCTTGTCCTCTACCAACGAAAATAGCCTCTGTCCATTGCAATCCATGTAAGGGAGTTAGTTAGTCTGTCACAGGTAGACTTACACAGTTTGTGTCTAAACACCTGGTCGAGTGTGCTGTTAGCGCTAGCATCAGAGGCTGTGCTAGCTCGGATCTTTGGGTTCGCTGCTTAATGCTTAGTGTTAAGGTGACATTCAGGCTTTAAGTACTCTGATGGTACGAAAATTCCTTCCTGCAGAAATTGCAGAGAATGATGCTCCTATCAACAGTTCCATCTGGGCGTCTTTTTAAATATAAATGTTCCATTCACATGGCCAAGCAGTGTCGTCTCGTCTGCCTCCATCATGTGACAAAGCAACTGTGGCCTTCAATGACACACTGGGTCAAAGGGCACCACGGAACATGATTAATCAACAAACTTTTTTTACGTGTTACTTTTACCGTGGTTAATTAAGACTTTCCCCGCCAGAGTATTATTTTTTTTTAAGTTGCCAGCCACCACCAGCATGTTTGATCATATTTACTAATCTTTAAAGACCCACAGAATCATTTGTTTTATGAATTTGTAAACAGTACATACATGAAACTAAAGAAGGGACCGTCTGTTTTTAAACACAAAAAAATTCTATTTTCTATTCTATTTTTATTCTATATGTGTTTTCACACTTTAACACTTAAATTTGTGCATTTTCAAAAAAAAAAATCCTAACATTTTGGACAAAAAGCAAAAAGCTCATTTCCTTACATCAGTTTGAATTGTAATAATAATAATAATGATAAACAAATTTTAAAAAAGAATTAAAATAATATTCTCTTTGAGGTACAGCGGAACACGATGCCTTGTTCAGTGATTATCAGTGTTCTGTTGTCTCCCTCTCCTCTGTGGTCGTCTTGTCCGTAGGTCGATATCACCATCATGGAGATCCTGTTTCGTCCCACCAAACTCGTCCAAATTGGATTCAGAATCTTGATCAAAACAGGAAGTGTCAGAGTCTAAGTCCATCAACATCTCCACGACTTGCGCAACCGTAAACTTTTCCGTCAGCACCATCATTTTCATGCAGTTTACAAGCTCCAACATTTCTGTCAACAACATCTTCTTCCAGTTTCCAGCAGGTCTTCTTCTTCATTTGTTTTTGGACACAGCAGTGCTATTTTATTTTGCAAGATTTGTAACATCTTATAACAGTGAAAACATGGATTGCCGGGATATCATGTCAGTCAGGGAAGCGTTGTGTCATAAACGATGGAAAATCTCATCTGTGGCAGGGATAGTGTTAATTGAAATTAACGCATTAACAGCTCTAATTTTAGCAACTGGAATTAAATGGAATTTGAGACAAATCGTGCAGTAAACACACTGCAAACTGAACACTGAGGTGTTTTTACAATTATTTTTCAGAGGTATTCGTGGCTAAATGCAGCCACACAATGTTCCACTGTGTAAAATGTATGATTCTGTGGTCAGCGTCTTTCATTAATATCACCAACAGTAACACAAAGAACAAAATGTTCATCATATAAGAAGGCAGGAGGACATCCGTCTCGTTTTGTTATGACTTTAAATGGTTTTGTTTCTTGCAGTTATGCATCAGTGAATGAGTCATTTTGAACATTAATAACCTCCTGGCAGCGGACGACAATGAAGAGAAAAATGTCCTTTATTAAAGAAGTGTATTGATGCTTTATTAATGGAGTTCAAGTGCAAACTTCTAAAGTCACTTTTCCACTTTCCGTCAGCCACCTTCTCGTCCCCGTCTTTTCCTTCTTTTCTGCTCTGAGGAGGAAATCCATTAGAGAGGACACCAAATCAAACCTGTTGCCAGAATGTGCTCTGCTCGTGTCTAATCCTTCCCCCCGTGCACCTCCCTTATGAATTCTCCTGACAACTCCGATAACACCAGACGCCGGAGGGCTATTTATACACCAAAACTGCCATTTGCATCCCAAAGCCAGTTGGCAAGCACAATCACCATTCTCATAACACCCGCAACAGGGGCCTCTTACAAATATTTCCTCAAGTTTGACAGTGCAGTTATTCAGCGGGCAGGCCGAGGGAGCAAATGGCTGAGTAACCTTGCATCCCATCGTGAAGGTTATCACTTTCCGGAGCAGAGTTGGAATGTCTAGCAGGTGTGATGACAATTTCACGACCAATTACGCTCTCCCTCACTCATCACTGCTTGACAATGTCGCCCCAGATGAAGTTGAGGATTTTTACTTGTATTGGAGCTGAACTCTGTCACCCTCATCCTTCTTAGTTTTTTATCCGATAGAGCTACTGTTTAAAAAACTCTTTAAACACGTTTATCACTGAATGCTTCTGTAACAAATGGTTAGAAAAAAGGCCTCTTGTTGGTGCTGATGGCTGGTGCTGTACTATATATTCAGAGTGCAGCTGCTGGACAGGACTCATGCTGATGGATGAGCAACTCGAGGTGAAAAAAGGGATTCTGGAGCCGGTGCAGTCCTCGTGCTCACAGGCTGTCAACCTGCCAGCACTCAGCCGAAACCTCCAGTGATTGCATACAGACTTCAGCACAGTCACACAAGGGCCACACAGGCCTCATGATAGTGTGTGTACACTGTACTGCAAATAGAATCAATAATAATTGAATGCTGGAAGGAACTGCACAGACTGCAGAGCCTTGTCTGCCGTTTGAAGCCTGTCTGATTTATACATGTATATTAGCTTAAAGTCTTCATTAATTAATATGTTGAACCTCCTGCGACCCTGCGTCCTCATATGAAGACACAACATTTCTCTTCGCTCTGCTCTATGTAGACCTCTTGTCTTTATTTGTGGACACTTTTTGTGCCAAATGTTGGTAGTAAAAACACAATACACTCATACATGTGAAAACAAGATGGCGACTGTCTCTGCCAAGTCATTCTACAGCTAATTCTGAACAGTATTGGGCTTGTTATTCACGTAATTAATTACTCATTAGTCATTTCAAAAGTAATAATATTATTACTCATTGCCAACAGTAATTTGTTACACTACTCGTTATATTACTTTTCCATTACACCCCATAAAATTGGTAATGGCGTATCTCCCCAAAATTCGGATGTGTGCCTCTGTGTGAATGTCAGGGTAATCACCGTTAAGCGTAGCTAAGGCTAGATAGCTTCTTTTCACCTGGGGGTTTTCTGTTGCTTGTAACTGGTATTTTCCTAAGGCTCTGCCTGAAAGACAGAGAGTCACTCATGGAGCAAGATTTTATCCACTACATATCCAGCCGCAAGCTTCATCACTTCTTTATAGCTGCAGCTGTCCACGAGTAAAATCCAGTTTTGGTTGTTTAGCCAGTGTAGGGAGGGCTCTCCTTTGGTGGGGTGTATTTCCTGGAGCTTCACGTTGTTGTGTTGGCTGTCGTAGTAGGAGGTTTGAAGACGTGTTTTTTTGCAGTGGAAAGAGTTTTAGTCCGACTACTTGCGGCAATACTATTCTTGTAGTCTTTTCTTCCAACAAAATCAAAGTGATGGGAATATTTCCAACTGCTGAGGTAACTAGCTTCCAAACCAGCTTGCTGCTTTGTGCCGTGCCTGCACAGCCCGATGATTACTAAAATAAGTCAGCTGATGTGATTGTTGTATTTCAAGTCAGTGGTGATGTGATAACAAAAGTAATGTCGTAACGAGTTGTTTGGTTTTGGAGTAACTGTAATATTATTACTGACATTTATTAGTAATGAGTTGCACTACTTGTCTCTAATAACGCGTTACTGCCCAACACTGACCCCGAAACAGAGATGGACAAGATACAAAACCTGATAAAATCTCAAACTTGAATCTTGTCTGCTTGTGCTAAATAATGTTCGTAGCTTGATATGGCTTTCATCTGACCAATCTTAGCAACAGTAACAAGCTACAATGCTGTTGATTAGGAAGTACTCATTTGAGGACTTTGGGACTTTATTATTGTATTATCACAGCATTTCACACAGGCCATTTAGCTGTGAAAGAATTTTCGTACAGATAGAAAAGACATTCCTAGCTTGGAAGGAGGAGCGAGGAAAATATGCACAGAGTTACAAAATTAGCAAGTCAAAAGGCTTTTCCTGTTAGAGATGTTTTAGGCACGTCCCTCTGGTGGGAGGCCCCGGAGCAGACCCAGAACATGCTGGAGGGATTACATGTCTCATCATATCTCATGTACATATATATATATCTCATCTGGCATGGAAACGCCTTGGGGTCCCCCAGGGGAAGCTGGAAAGCATTATTAGGGAGGGGGACGTCTTGCTTTGCCTGCTGGCCCCGCTACCTGGCCCCAGATACACACTTAGGATTATAAAAAATAGACCCTTTGTCCCCATATGAAGACGTCATTTATTTTTTTGAAAAACTACTTAGTGCTCACAGACAATGCTTCATTTTTTTAATACTTATCAGGCCCCACTAATCCCAAATAGCTAGGAGAAATTAAAAATGCATAGCAAACCAAAGCCCCGGTCTCTGGAGGTTAAGCAGGAAAACTCACAAACATTTACTACAGTAAGCTTTGAAAAGATATTTTTCTTTGACAACTGAAGCAATCAACTTGCCTCTATGTCTTCAAACAGTTTTGCCAGATCAAGGGGTCTCAGGGGAGATACAACACTGTTATGTTTCCACTCCCCTGAGGGATGACATTTACCCCCCCTAAAGTGCATATAGTGAGCGTAGCCTTTATCAAAGCAACATATGACAGTGACATTTAAGAAAGTGCCACGTTGCACTTGTTTGCACTTGTAAGGCTGACAATAAAGAGGCTGCCTTCCAGCTAGGGGCTTCATTAATGGTTTTCTGAATGTGAAAAAAGGGGCCAGAGTTTTTATTGGCACTCAGCAGGATGGTGCAGTAGCCACACACACCTTGTGATCTAAGTAAATTAGCTGTGAAATGTGGAGTAGTGCTGATGTCAGGTTTTAATTGAAGCCCTCTCTTCCTCACTTTCAAGGTGGGCTACATCAATGTTTTCTTTTTTTTTTACATAACCAAATAGAGCATGACCGACCCCTGGAATTAAAAAGCAAATTATACATCACTCTAGTCATTTTTTTAGTGAAAATGACAACACATTCATTCACTTTGTGTCTCCGTGTCAGCCTTTTTCAGGGTTGCTGTAGACTGGAGTCCTTCTAAGAATATATTGCCAGTCCACTCCATTGCAAATGTACAACATAAATTATTAGTATCCGACACGTGGTCCATTCTCTGTGCTCCCGTGCCCCGAAATGTGTTCTCATTTAGCAGCTTTTGTTTCTTACCTTATTGTGCAGTATGATAGGTTATCCAGCAAAATTGAACATGTCACCCGAGCTTATAGATGTTTTGCTTTGTGACCTTAAGTTCATACGGTAGAGCTCAGTCCAGTGCGAGAGAAATCACCGCGGTCTATTTATGTTTATAGTTTCCTGTAATCGATTTTCATTTGCAGAACCCAAGGAAAAATCTAGGCCACCTTTGGAAAGGCCACCAATGCCTCAACGAGCAATCAATGGTCAGCATTCTTTATTTTTTTTTACTGGAAGCATTTAAGTGGAAACAGCTCTAACCCCAGACATTTTTATCATGAAACTCTTGTATTTCAAATGTTACACAATGCAATGCTCAAACACATCAAGCACAGGGTTTTATTCTGGTGTTTACCAGAGCAGGGCACAGCACCACATGAACACCTAACGGCTGTGTCTGTTTTATTTAGTAGCAGGTCAGACTGAGGTCTTGTTTTGGCATGAACCTACAGGGTGTAGTCAGAAAATGGGGACACCAGCATAGCGACTTTTTGCAGTGCTGTTGGCTTTGTAATGGCATATTAAGCTTTCGCAGCTCTGTTTTGCTCTTTCATTTCCTGCAAAGTAAGGTCAACGATAATTACTACTAACATAATCACTGTCCAGTGAGTGATAATCCTGGTTCGTCTGGTTATTGAAAATTCCTTATTATGCAATTCAAATGACCATTCATCTGTTCATGAAAGGGACATTCAGTGCACTCCAATAATTAAATTATACCCACATAAGGCATTGCTTATACTGATTATGGCAGCTGTCATGTTAATATCTTCACTTGGTGATCTTGTGTTCTTATTTAAATTGAGGACATGATGTGAGTAAGCATAACCTTATTAATACACGTATTTTGTTTTGTTTTTTTACAACTTCAGAAGGGTTCATTTTAATTTCAATGCAGTGGTATTAAAGATAGTAAAGAGTCTACAGCCATGCTAGCAGTTCTAGCATCCAGAGGTTTAGTAGGTGTGATGTTAGGGATTCCTTAAAAACTTGGTCTTCTAAGCAGATGGGTAAGGTTTTGCAGGACGCAGCAGTGTACGCTTTGGCGAGCTCTGACCGTCTCAGCATGTTCTTACTTTATATGATAACCTGCATTCTATAACTTGGTTGCTTGCTTGGTCTCACACCTATGTATATGAAAATCTGCCTTGAAACCCTGGTTGGACATAACTTAGTCCATCTAAATGTCAAAATATACTAGCACTATTTAATTGTACCTATTTTTCAGTATAACATTATGATGGCAATTTTGAGAATTCGTCATGTAAAAGTCATTTGAAAATTTGTAAGTTTAGCCATGGCTGCAGCTAAGGCTGCCCCCGACTAAGAATTTTCCTAGTTGACCAATAGTTGTCATTTAGGGCCATTAGTCGACTAGTCGCCCACATGTTTATGATATTAATTTAATTATTAAATTATATATTTTGGCCGGGGCAACACAATGGTTTGAGTTCAAGGTCTGAGAAAGAATTGTATCAGTAACATTGTTAACACTGTGCTACCGCTTGTCGCTAGGCTAATTTATACTATGTAAAATGCCATAGGCTTGTGCTAATAACGTTAGCATGTTGTATTTGTTTGGAAAACATGTTTCGTGAAAGACACTTGTTCCGTCAGTGAACCTTGTGTGTTGTAATGGAGCCAAATTTTGTTACCTGTTGTTACCTTTTGTTACCCTCTTAAATGTTGCTGTTGTTCCTGGCTTCATATGAGTAGAGGAAAAGTGTGCTAGCCGCTAGGCTAGTTTATACAATGTAAAATGCTGCAGGCTTGTGCTAATAATGTTAACATGCTGTATTTGTGGGGGAAATGTGTCCAGTAAAAGACAAGTGCTTTGTCTGTGAATGTTGTGAGTTTTAGTGATGTAAATTTGTGTACTTCTGTTTGAAATTGTCGCTATTAAGTCATGTTTGATGTGTGTTTTGAATCAACTAAACTTTACAGCACTTCACAGAATCCCCACCGCTGACTCGTGTTCTGGAGGTGTAACTGCACTGCACAAGTATAAATGCTCACGACTGCGTAGGCCACATGTGTAGGCCATGGCTTACGCCGGGTGTCCACTAGATCCGTCACGCACATGGTCCGGCCGTGGCACGGATTCGCTCCGTCCTGTGCCGGGCGTCAATGTCCACTGGAAGCGTATCAATAGCGGCGCGCACGCGAGTGGCTGGAATTGACGGATCGCGAGATCGTGATGTCACGCGATAATTTGCGGAAACACTGGAGGTATAAAGACTTCAACAAACAAAGAAAAGATTTCTCTACCTGCCACAAACTTTGACGTCATGTTGTTGTAGCGATGTGAAATACGCTCCAGAGTTTTCATGGGTGTTTTTATTTTGAAAATTGACCGGATACGCTCGTCTTTTCTGCGCCTGACTTCCTGTTTGACTCATTTGGTCTGTGGAAATTGAAGCGTTGTCACGTGGCGTCCGTCAAAAAATAGACCTGGCGCGTATTTTTAGCGGAGCAGAGCGCCGAGCCGCTTCTGGAACACGGCTAGGACGTGCCGCGCCACTTCTGGTGGAGAAGCTTACATTGACTTTAATGGCTGTGATTAGCTCCGGCGATGGATTCAGTGGACATCCGGGGTTAGGGTCTGCATAGAGCTGACACATAGAGCCATGGGGCTACTGTGGCTTAAAAGAAGAGGAGGTCCCAGCCCTGGCTAATCATTTATTGGGTTTGGAGTACTTAAGGATAAGGGAAACTGAACACAACAGAAGCAAAGCCACAAAAAAAGAAGACTACCTGTACCATCCTCCCAAAACAAATTATCAGAGTAAACAAGGGGTGTTGTTGGGGCAGAGGGGGAGACAGCACAGAGCCTTAAGTGTTTCAGAACAGACAAGGCACACCTGAGGATAAAGGATACAACAGTTAAAATAAACACCACAAAGGACCAACAAAGCGACCACGTAGCGCTCATTAATCTTTTAAATCACTTTTGGTTTACAACTTAGCCCCATTTCTCCGTGTTTTGTTTCTGCACACGTGCTACAAAGGTCATCTGTGTTCTGGATGCAGGAAAGCGAAAGAGCAAGAGTTCAAGTAAAAGAGCCAAGCTTCCTCGTGAAAAACAATGAATACCAATGAAGTCCCTCTGCCCACTCCTTTACCTTGGAGGCTTCAGCCAACCACACACCCCTCCAGACTTACAGTATGTGAATTATCAAGCAACCCATGTCAACTTTGTAGTTTGAAGGCAATTCAGCGTGGTTGCAGGTTCAGAGATAGAGAGCTCAGAAGATAAGATAAATCTCGACAAACTGTATTAGTCTTTTTACTCTGACTATGGGTTTAATGGCATCTGCTGTAATTTCCTGGACTAAATGGAAAGATCTCCGTCACTTTATATCTCTCCGTCTTGCTGTCTCTCATTTATTGAGTCTGTCCACACTTCTGTTCCAAAGTGGCAGTTTGAATGTAGCTGTTTTCTCACTAGAGAGTGTCTCAATGGCTTTTACTGTCCATTAAAGCACATCAGCAGAGACACGTGTTAATAATAAGGAATATCTCAGCTTAATGGCTACCACCACAGGTCCAAGGCTGTCAGACTGTGAGTGTCATATGCTGAGTGAATACATAAAGAGGAGCTGCTTTTAGCACCCTGTGCTGGCAGTGCTAATGAATGATCCCATTAAGTCAGGTGTCACACTACATGCAGGGTGACTGCATTTGTGTATAGGTGTTTGGAGGATTATTTCTGGAAAATGATTCATTTTGATAACTGTTTGTCGTACAGTAAGCAACCAGTCATTGACTGATTGAATTTAACATTTGGCAGACACATGATTCTTCATTAGTTTCTGTCCTAACCTGACTCGTGAAGTTATGCATTCCTGGACCTGAGGGGACCAAACCTGCCAAGTGTCGTTTCCTATTATACTATCTATCATAAACAAGTGCAGCTGTACAGTATACTTCACAAATATGCAATAAAGCAAAGCTGCTACTCTCTACATAGATTACACTTCTATGCTTATGTTTATTTTAATTAAAAAGGGACATGCACATTATGATCACTTAAGTCACGTAAATGTGCCAGATTTAGCCATACAGGCTAATTCTCATCTGCATTCCCAGGTTGATGGTGTACATATGAGAAAAATAGACATAAAAAATAACATACAACAGCACATAAGCACAGATAAAAGCGGATGGAGGGCATGTCCATGAATGAGCACATAAGCACAGAGCAAGCATATAACCACAGACAAAAGCATAGAGCGAGGCACATACGCAAAAACAAGACATAAGCACTATTAATAAAAGAATGACATAACTATATAATCAAAACATTATGAATGTGCTATACAAAAGTACGACATGTAAGACAATAAAGCACACAGCCACAAACAAACACACAAAAGCACAAAGTGAAGCCCATAAAGCAAGGACAACAGCACACAGGCACAATAAGCAAGACAGTGACATAACCTGTAAACCAAAGCATATTAGGGAAAACATACTATACAAACATACTACACATAAGCCCTAACGTACAGTAAGAAAACAAGGACATAAGCACTAATTCAGATCATGACAACATGTTTGATTGTCCAGTAACCACCGTTTTATTGATTTGGAGAATGACTTAAGAGATGTGATGTTCCCCGAGTTCTGTGGGTACAGTGTCCCAGGTGTGTGCTGCTCGATGGAAAAGGCTGACTCTCCAAGGCTGCTCTTTCAGTGTGGTATTTTACAATCCCCCCTGGAGATAGATCTGGTAGATGAGTTCTGATTTTGTTTAATGAATTCATCGAGTGGAGGTGGTGCCAGGCCATGAAGAATTTTATAAACAAGTCAAAAAATCGGTAAATTTGATCGTATTTTCCCAATTTTAAAAAATCATATTTGAATTTGAGTTTTTATCCAATGTTTTTAACGCCTGTTTGCACTGTCTGTCTACTGGTTTTACCTGTCTGAGTCCAGATGGTCAGACAGTTCATGTACATGCATTGTGGCCTCTGTTGTTAAGTTCCCCTGATGTGTCTATAATTTGCCAAATTGAATTTGAGTCTGTTCACAACCTTTTTGACTGTGTTTTGAATGTGAGCTGTGAATCTATTACTATGCCAAGATATTTAAACTCATGTACTACCGATAATCTCCCTACTACTGTAACGTCTGGATCTCTATTGACAGACTTTGAGAAAAACATACATGCAGTAATGCAATGCAACGTAAATGAGTGACACTTAAACATTTATATTACACTGGTTTTTCACTTTTTTAAAACGTTTAAAAGTAAAATAGAGACAGCACAGCACAGTGTTTGACATTGATTGTAGCCACCCACAGCAGCCGAGCAACAACTTCCGCATGGGTACACCAACACCACTTGGACAAACCACAGGGAGAAATGCAGTACACCGTAATGTTAGAATCAGTAGTAATAGTAATGGCATGATGATTATGATTACTTTTGCTAATGATTATTTCAGACAGTGGTACATGGTTGCCTTTGGTAGCATAGCATTTTTTTTCTTTTAATTAGGCTTGTATTTTTTATCAGTAACATTTGGTGGCTGGGGCTGACATTGGTAACACAACCCAAGAGTAGCATCCGGTGCCCGACCTCGCATTTTCCAGGCGGTTAAAGACATGGCATGTGTACGACTACTGGTCGACTACCAAAATTCATAGTCAGGGAAAGTCCTAAATGGGAGTTTCAGGCTATACAAGCAGTTTCTTGCTACACGCCATTGAGCTCACTCACCTCTGCGAAAGTGCCCCAACAAACCAGTAGGAGTTGCTAGGGTAGTGCTAAGGACTGTACTCCCTCACTGGTTTCCCACTCTGGAACACTGACAGTAACATTTGTTGAAGAATAATTGCAAAGAATTTCCTTTTTTTTCACAGGCCTTGCTTTGGGTGTGTGTAGCATTGAGTTAATATAGGTGAACAAGCACGTACACCGTCCAGATGTTGCTCAGTCCCAGTGCCTAGCTAGATGTGCAGCATCAGCTGGTTTTGTAATTGAAGATGCTATAGTCATATGGAAGTTCAGTCAGTGTATTGTCAAGAAGAATAGATGCACCCTACTGCTATGCACAGCTAGCATGGCTGTCTATTATGTTTAATTAGCAACACCCAGACTCAATTGTCATGCAAAGCATTGTACACTACTTGCACAGTCTTTCCCAGCAAGGACAAAAATGCTTTAAAGCTTAGGAAGGGTAGGGTAACCCCAACAATATCCACAAACCTAATGGTTTAGTTTGGGTTACAGATTCTTGATGCTTAGGCTTTCAGTTTCTCTGTGTTCCAATCCCAGCCTTAGAGCCTGAAACCAGAGACTGCTTGCAAGATTCATCTCATGAAAACAAAGCCCCCATGTTTCTGCCAAAGTCATCAAGACAAGTTTTAATCTCTGTTGGTACTGAGCTATGCATGGTTGGATTGAGGGAATTGTTGACATTAGAAACCTTGTCTTACACCAGACGGCTGGTAGTGCAGTGTTTTTTTAACATGCAAAACAATGACTGAACAAATATTTAATTCATGCGTTGACTTAACCCCTACATTTAGAAAATCCCTAACCTATTTCTTGGTACGTGGAAATGCAGCACACCGGCTCCCAGCTGGTCGATGCTTGCGATTTACGCTTGTGACTTTGAATGTATTTTTTATTCTGTTTACGTTACGCAGGACTCTCAAGAGCCAGATACTGTAATTACAGTGTTGACAGGGACAGTTGAGGCTAGTGTTGTCCCTGAAGACATAATGAGAAATTCACAGCCTGACCTGTAGAGATGCTCCTCCTGATCAACAACAAACACACCTTATTCCTGCAGCAGATTCTTTGTTCTTCCTTCTATAGACATCGTTGTGTAGTTGTTACGTGCTGCATCTTTATCTTTCCTACTTTTGTCTGCAGACGTACACGCTGTGTAACTGAGGACAGATGTGAAAAGAGCAATGCAATAATTAATATGCATACTTAATAAGCTGTCTTGTATTAGGATTTACATTTCCTCTTCATCTGCTTCTGTGTAAACTTGGCCAAAGCTGCAAGGCACACACAAGGAGGCTCAGCAGAGATGAGTCACATAATCATTCCTCACATTTCCTTTTTATGAATATTACTTTTAAGTCAATAGCTCCTGCTGTGTTGCTGAACTATCTATATCTTGTACACAAGACTTTTTAGAGGACCTTTGTTGTTAGTTTTTGAAAATAATTCAACAATTCATTGATTAGCTTGTAAAAAATCTCCTAAACACAACATGAACATCGGTCATTTTAAATATCTGCAGAGATTAAATGAACGGCAGTAAGTGGTTGCCTTACTATAAAAAAAAAAAAGCAATGCATTTTCCTCCAAAGTAGAGTTCCTGAAATGCATCATTGAAATGACACAGTATTCACTAAAAAGCCAACAATGTCAGGTTGGATTCTGAATGTTAGAGTCCTTGGAGCCAGCGAATTGTGATTATATGCAGATGCACCATTCTTTGTTAATGCTACATGGATTAACTAATGCCCTATTATTGTCACAACAGCCAGGCTCTGCGACAGGTAATTAAGAGTGTGGTGGAGCGGTGGGGGGGTGAAGTTCATGGGCCTCATAATTCTTCATTATATCCGCAAAGCAGATATTTTCCCTTAAGTAATGTCCTGTATGTACTCAAGTGTTGTTACGTATCATGAAAACTGAAGTTCAATTAATACACAAACACATCTGTTTTGTATTTCACTCATTCTTTAGAACTGGGACAAAACCTTATTTTGGGTTTTTTTTTTAATTAATTGGGAAATATATTTTAAAACAACAAAGTCTGAGCTATAAAACTTTGCAATGGGCCAGCCTGCCACTGGTTTAAGTTTTTCTTAAATACCATAGTTGACAAAAAGTTCAGTTTCACCAAAGTCATATTAAGCAGCCATTTTATTCTTTAAAGTCGCTAATAGTTCTCTTACTGCTAATCAAACTATTTTTAAACCATAATTCTTATTCTGTTTTGATTTAGAGAGGCTATGGAGTTGACCTGCTATGGTCGAGACACACCCTATAGCAGTATTATTTAATTAATTTATAAAAATGTAGAAAGCTTACCAGTACTCAAGCAGCATTCCCGTCTTTTTTGAAACCAGTAAGTGAGACAGGAGTCCTTAGGAGGTAGCTAACCCCTTTCATGCCCGACTAGATTATGTTTTTGTAGAAATCTGACAGAGTTGGCAAAGATCACGGACACATCTTTAAAGGGTTTTCACAAGAAAACAATCAAAACAAAGATGATTATAACAGTATATTTTTACACCAGTGTTTTCAGCATGTACTGTTAGTTTTAGATTTTGATGGCTCTTGAACACATATTTCAATTAAAGCTGTGAATTCTTGTCTTAGACAAGGGTGTGCTTTGGCACAGGTTTTTTTTTAATTTTATTTCATTTTCTAAATCTGTTTAAAAAATGTTTCACCCCAGAAACAGGTCTTTCTTTTTGGTTTTGTTTTGTTTTGCGTGTTTGTTCCTTTCTCACAGGACAGTGATCTATCCATAACTGTAGTCGTGGTTACCTGATGTTATCCATAACCCTAACCATACAGTATCATTTAGCAATAGGGTGACCGGATGTCTTGTTTGTGCGGGACAGTCCCGCGTTTCCATTGCTTTTCACATGTCCCGCAAATTGAGATGGTGTCCTGCATTGTTGTTGACAGTCAGGCTTCAGTTTTGAAATGCGTGTTTTGTAATCTGACAAATGGCTGTGTGGAAAAAGCAGTGAGTGCTGTCATGAGGGGGCGGGGCGAGCTGTGTGATCATGTCAATCAAACTGGGACGTGGAACACCTCAGTTTAAGGGCGCATCCACCAACAACAAACGAATGCAAAACAGCGAAACTTGGAGGAGAGGGAGGAAACAACGACCGATGACAAGTTATTTTAGACTATCTCGATGCATTGGTATCCCGTAAGCCTGACTCAGTGTTGTTAGATTTCTCCATATAAAAAATGACAGTGTGAAAAAAGTTATGGATTCACAGGAAGTTATCTTCTGTACTCTTGTCGATATTGTTAGATTTCCCCCTGCTTTCAGACTTAATGCTAAGCTGTCTCTTGGCTACAGTTTCATATTGAATGGATAGATAAGAGAGTGGTATCAATCCTCTCATCTAATTCTCTGCAAGACAGCCAATTAGTGGTTTCCCCAAAAAGTCAAACAGTTTGCCATACTTAGTGTTTCATTAACATTACCCAAGTAATTTTTAGTGGCCTAAAACCAATAATATCTTGGTCATATCTTGGTTTTGTGTGATTTTTGGAAAGCACTGAAACCACTAATTTTATCATTTAGGGAGACCCCAGGACCAGATAGTTAAAAGTCTAGGGGCGGTTGGTGGTAGATATACTACTGCCACAGGGAGAAGCCATTTTGGAGGAAGAGAAAAGCACCATATGGCCTCAACAGAGATACCATGCACTTTATGTATTGACAGTTTAAACACCAAATGGGATATCTACACTTGGCAAAATGTTACAGGACTTAAGGAACCTAAGCAGTTGTTTTAATTTGACACTTGGGCTGCACTGTCTGAAATAAATCATAGCTGCAGTATAACCCAAAAAACGTGCTCTGTGTCCTGCTTGAACCTTTTCTTTTTGGACAGGCATACTGGATGTAGCACTTGGCAGAGCTGCTGCTGTGAAAGCAGCTACTTGCATTCAAACTCTGTCCATCTCTTTGCTTCTTATTTCTCTCATATTTTCACTCCCACTCTCCTATTCTGTTCCTTTGCTGCTTCCCCTCTGCCTTTTCCTTTTTCATGTTCCCATTCTCACCCTGTGTCTATCATTTCCTTTTCTCTCCCACTCCCCCTCTCTCTTGCTCCCCTCTCTTTTCTCTTGTTTCCTTTGAAGTGCTAAACAATGAGAGGGCTACACTCCCTGTTAAGCTCGTAGGGAAATCCAGGCTGAAACTGCATGGCACAGTGCAGCGAAGCAGAATCTTGTCCTCGGGACCACAGGGGGATGGGAGGGGTGGAGGCAGCATCAGAAGTATAGTCAGCATGCGGTGACAGTGACAATGGCTGCACAGAGCCTTGATCCTCCAAGCCGTCAGCAGACTACACCAGCACAGCATGGCTGATGAACGCTATGACTCATTTCCAGAGAACATGCCTATCTGTGCCTGCCGCTCTGATTGTTGAACCTTGACAACTGTCCGTTTCTTGACAGGACATGTACGAGACTATCAGGGTGTAATTACGGAGACCAGAAGATTTGCATGTCAGGGCCCTATTGACTATAATTATTGAGTTTCATTAGTGCAGCATGTCAGCATAGAGGAGAAAGACAATCAGTCGTCCTTCCATTGTCTTTGTCCTCCCCCTCCTGTCTTTTTTCCCCATGTATGCAGCCACAGACACATCCATGCAGTGATGAATGCTATTCATTACTAAAGGATGGAACGGGAAATGAAGCAAAATGAGTGCTTTGGGAAGCAATCCGTGACTGGGGCATATACTATCGTCTGCCGAAGCATCTGAGACATGTGTTTATCCACTCCCACATGTTTCCTTGAAGCTATATCTCACAGTTGCTCGCGTTTTTGCTGTGTGCACCTCCCTTTGAAATCTGATACGGCCTCTCTCCTCTCCAATTTCCTCTTTTCTATCTGTGTCTTTCTCTCATATTCATACACACTAATGCCAGCGCTGCATGATGTTCTTTTATGTGGCCCTTGATGAATTTCTTGAGTCAATCTGCCTCATAGAGCAAGCGCTATAATTCACCCTCCATCAACCACCCTTAATGCAAGCAAATGCCTTCCTCCTCTTCATAATGACATGACTGATTCCACATAGGGATTTGTGATGACAACTTGACATTTCACATTTATTTTCATGAATCAAGAATTTTATTGAGTTCATATCTGTGTGGAAAAAGCATATGTGCCTTTTTCTTTGCCTATAAATACCTGCAGCGGTGTTTGTGAAGCATGTGGGTAGAAGATTGCTTCATCCTCAGTGGGGCTCTGCAGTTTCACCTAATGGCTGTTTAATTTGTTTGATTGCTTTGATGAGGTGAACAAGTCTTAAGGTCTCTCCATGCTGATAGAATTGCCTGAATTCTTAAGTTCTCTGCAGGTCATTTCACTCCATTAGAAACGCAATTTGGTAATTGCTGAGCCTATACTGGAAATTATCTGTCGAGGGTTTGAAAGACTGGAGTCACAGTGCAGGTCATTGATAATTTTATGCATGCATTAATTTGAGAATTGATTAGTTAATAAGATAATGTTCTTATGTCAACACAATTGTCCTGACATTACACGAGTAATGTTAATGAGAACCTTGTAAGGTAGCCTATGAGGGACGGATGCTATATTAGTCCCACATGACGTTTCATGCACGGTGGTGCAGTGGTTGGCATTGTCGCCTCACAGCAAGCGGATTCCTGGTTCAAACAAGGGTAGCGGGTGGGTTTTCTCCGGGCGGGTTTTCCCCAGGTGCTCCAGCTTCCTCCCACAGTCCAAAAACATGCAGATTAGGTTAATTGGTGACTCTAAATTGTACGTAGGTGTGAATGTGAGCATGAATGGTTGTCCGTCTCTATGTGTCAGCCCTGTGATAGTCTGGTGACCTGTCCAGGGTGTACCCTGCCTCTCGCCCAATGCCAGCTGGGATAGGCCCCCAACAGGATAAACGTTTCAGAAAATGAATGAATGCCGTTTCATACTCACACACTCTATTACTTGTAAACTTTGTTTTGGGAAAGGCAGGTTTACTCTTGCCAATATTCAATGATGTCTGTGTCACGCAAATTGCATACGTTTGCATTACTAAAGAGGAGTTTCTCTTCCTTTAGCTGATTTTGGCTAGTGGACAGGTGCTGAGCTCTGGGAGCTGGTGACATGGGGGGCGCCTTAGCACCATTCAATTGCACACACTACCCACACTGCATTGACACAGAGCTGGTTGAAAGTTGGCAAAGTATCTTTTTAAGATGGAAGACGATCATCTTGGCAATTTAATGCAGGAAAACCAACTTCAGGCAGGTGTGACTGTAATAATAATGATATTAATAATGCATTGAATTCAAAGGTACCTTTCAGAGCACTCAAGGACACCTTAAAAGACACAGTTAAAAAACAAGCAGCAGTGTATCCATTGATCATAAAATCAAACTATTCTGTAGTATACAATAAAAGTGAATAAAATGACCAGACAAAATTAGGTATAAAATAATCATCACAAAGTCATCATCAGTGCAGGTCACCATAAGTGTGTCTCCACTGAATCAGACTGAATATGCCAGCTTGAAAAGGTGTGTTATCAGACGGGATTTGAAGATGGAAAGGGAGTCAATATTGCAAATGTTGTAGGGGAGAGAGTTCCTGAGGCGAGGGGCAGAGCGGCTGAAGGCTCTAGAACCCATGGTAGTCAAGCAGGCAGATAGTGATGTGAGTTGGATGGCAGAGAAGGATCCAAGAGTACAGGAGGGTGTGTAGATATGAAGGAGTTCTGTAGCTGGCAGCCACTCAGGGCTCATTTATATTCTCTTTACATATAAAAATAGAAACATCTGTTTCAAATGTTATAAATGTCACTGCCCTCATACTTCCTTGCGTCGTTTATGTAGGCATAGATACAGCCAATAGATGGCACTAGGGGGCACAGTCAAAAGTTTCAGAAACAACAAACAAGGCGATGGTGTAGGAGGTTGTGTAATGCACCTTTTAATGGAGGTAGCATTGAAGACAGGGTTGGTTTGTGAGGCCATGTGGGTGGAGAATTCTTCTCCCTATATTACCCATTTGTCATTTGTTCTGTTCTGCCACTTTTTAAACGTCTTCTTCGTGTCCTATGGTTGTATCTCGCTTGAACTATGCTACACTGCCCCCAGAGACTCCGGTGGTATTGCACTGTTACGTCCGTATGTGTAAGCTTTTAGAAAACCTGCACTAATACAGGCAAAATGACAACAGACAGAAGGCTCCGTCTTTGTATACGTCTCTAACGTTGAGCATAAATGAACCTTAAGAGGACGGTACTTCTGAGATGCTGCATGTCATCACCATATGTGTTGATAAGGAAGTTATGGAGTTGTTGAATATTATTGTACTGTTGATGGAGCTAAGCTAACTGGCTCCAGATTATGTGCAAAGCAAGGCTAAATAGCAGCACGTTGGACTGCCATAGAAAAAAAAAATTGTGCTGTTTCCCAAAGATCATTGCAAACATCAAGGTTGAGTCTATTGTACCCAAAGACAAAACATTCCTGCAGGCAGTTATTTAAAGCTCCAATGTAAATGGCATAAACAATAGAGAAAACAGAAAGACAGCTCTCTTTGTGCCTGATCATAAAAGGTGAAGACAGACAGATTAGACCTTTACGTGCAACTCGGATGTTTACTAGTGTGTTGCAACAGTTATGACTGTATATGGCTCAGTTTACTTTTACACAACTCCGTGACATTTCTCTTAGAGTCTCCAGTGTACTGTGTCTAAAAGGGTTCAGCTGTGGTCCAGAAAATCAGATTTGAATCGGATAAAAGACAAATCAACCAGACTGATAATGCCAATTTTCTGGCCAAGCTGATAATCATCATAAACGTATCAGGGAAATATCAGCCAGGATCCACCACATTACAGTTTATAACCTCGCACACCAAAAGGCTGCACTCCATCTTTGTTCAAGACAAACTCTGCTGTTTGTCGGGCAGCTACTGTATGCATGACTGCACAGTGTAATGGAGACTGACAGGAAACGTGGGAGACTGAAGGGATATTATCTGAGAATGAGATTACGAATTACACTCATATTCACGAATAATTGAGGAGATGATTGCGCTACAGTTCACTGAGACATGGTATGCCTCTGCATTTGTTTTCATGTAGATGTTATGGATTGTCTTACATAATGTGCACTATGGCTCTAACACTTTCCTTCTTCTTGCCTTACAGGTGTGTATGTGAATTTGACTAAAGGGCGGGATGTGGTGTGATCACGGGAACTCATATCAGGTATTTCTTTCTCTGATTTTAAAAGTTTTGGTGGTTTGTGTAACCTGTGAAAGATTCAGTCAGTGTGTTTCTGTTGCATGCATGTATGTGTGCATTAGTGGTTTCAGAGTGGGACATCCCAGAGACATACTAAATCGGACAGGATGGACCGTAGAGGTTTTTAAAGCCTTGCTTTTCTATGTTTTATTGATGTCCCTAAGATGATTCACCCTGACATTTGCTGATGCTCTCTGTCTCAAGCAAATCTCTTGCCATCATAAAACAGCTTGTCCTGGGTCCAGTTGGTAAATATTTAGGGGGTCCCCCCATTACTGTTGACCAGTGTCCAAGGCCCCAGGTTCTGTTGTCTTTAGAGTAAGAATTTTACTGTTATTAGAGACTACCAAGGTCTACCCTTACCTTTAAAGGTATACACAGCACGATTACACTCTCACCAGCAAAAGTGAAAGTAAAAGCCAGCCCCAGATTCACTTTTGTGTTTTGTTTTGCTTCATTATATTTGCAATTTTTTTTTTGGGTGTCGTGTCTTTGCTGCTTACAGTCTGGCACCTGGTCTTAGGGTCCTCCCCCAGGAGATTCTGAGTGTCACACACGTCATTCTGGCTATTTTCATGCACCAATTCTTGTTTTGATATATCAAGTTCAAAGTCCTGTGCTACTGTCAACATGCATGTTAAGAGAAAAAAGTAATTGAAGTTATACATTATAGTTAAAAGGTGCATCAGTTCAGTCAGGAACACAAAAAAATATTTTTATTGCAGTATTATATTTGGCAGTAAATATGTTCTGGGGCCTCTATGCCTTTCCTTGGGCCTACGCAGAAAGCATCTTCCTTGTGCCTATGTGGAAAGACTAAAGCGGAGAGAGCACACCCTCCTCTTCTACATACAAACGAGGAAAGCCTGAGGCAGAGAGCAAACCTCCCTGCCCTTCCATGCGCCTCAGACACATCATGACAAGGAGGAGCTGCAGGTGGAGGCGGGTTGGGTTGCAAAGCGGCTTGCAGAGGAAGCAGCAACAGTAGATGCCCTAGCACAGGGGTGACCAAAAATGAGGACAGTACAGAACGGTTCCATCCACAACTTTTCACAATGTAAATGAAAAAACAAGCCTACTGAACTGAACTGAACTGTACCGTACTGTACTGCTTGGGGGCTTTACTTGTCAAATACGAGACAATTACGTATTTTAAGTAATGGGTGGCAACCCTAGTCAGTGATGATTGAGAGGAATTACGAATGTATGAGTGAGGAGAAACCTGCATAGTATATCTTTAAAGCTATGACAGGAAGTAGACTCCAAAACAAAAACCAAATATTTGAGCTGCTGTGACTCAACCACACAGCCTGGCACCAAAAAATGCTGAAAATGGCTAAGATCTGCATAAAGCTGCAGTCTGTGGATTAAATTTCCAGTGGGGTTCACAGTTCAAGCAACTCGTTACCATTGCAGGGAATGGTTTTAATTCAATGTCATGAATACGTAAAAGCGGAGATGCACCGATGTGTTTGGCCTCGACATTGAGGCCCCTTAGGTTTTGCTGTTCAGGGCTTTCTATGACGCTGCTCAACAGGTCAAGACTCGACACTCCACACATTCATTATTATCTCAACATAAACTCATTTCACCATGATGAATTTGCTTTCAGTTTGCTTATTCTGTTGCACAATGGGGAGAAACCAGCAGCACATCTTGATAGTCAATATCTGTATCTTGATTGGGCGAGGGCGGAATTCAGAAGACAAAGCAGTTGATTGAGCAGGAACTGCTGCCCGAGCAGAACTCACGAGGAAACATTGTCTCTTGCTAATAAGATTAATTAAACTGTGATAAACATTTGCATTCTTTATAAACCAGACTGATGCGACTGACAGACAAGTCAGTGTTACCCAGGCAAGATGGAATCACTAGTGACAGGGAATCGGGAATCAACTGATTTGGAGGTCTTCTGCTTAGTAACAGCAGCTCAGCAAAGCACGCATGCTTCATACAGTATGTCAGTGCTGGAGGGTGCCACACTCAAACTGACATTGATGTAATTATTGATAGAATTATTTTAAAACTGGCTTTTCACACCAGGTTATTAAGGGTTTTAGCTGATATCTGTGTCGTGTAAAATCTTTGTGCGACTGTTAATTAATGCAGGTTTTCTAATTTTCTCCCGGGAAAAAAAAAACCTTTTCATAGCTGCCAGATGCAAGTACTCATAGTTTTTTTGCAAATGTAAATTAGGACTCATATGTTGATAATTAGAATTTCTCTCTCTCTGTGGGTCTCTGCCTTTAACTGTCTCATTCACTCTCGCTCAGTTTCTTCCATTTCTTTGTTGTGTAAATAGGAAAAGTCTGGGGTTGACTTCAGCTTTGGGTCCACCACTTCTGAAGTTAACGGGCCCACTAACTTACACACACACACACGCAAGCACACAAACAGAAAGACTATTTGCAATCCACATGCTGAGTGACAGGTTCAGAGTTTGTGTGTGAAGTGAAAAACAAGGCGGACAGAGAAGAGAGATGGGATAAATAAAGAGGCAGTGGTGCAGGAAGTGGAGTGTGTACCACAGCGTAGGGGATATACACTGAGCAAGTGGTTGGGGTTTAAGGGGAGCTGATGGGGTTCACATGGTTATACTCACAGATAGCATGTTCGCTCAAGCACAGGCACAGATATCAGGCTTACATGGTGCTATAAGATGGGGATCAGGATCAGAGATTGGACATACAAGAAGTCAGCCTTATATGTGTGAGCTGTGGTAGCATCCATGGCTTCAGCTCAGTGCTCTGAATGGAAGGATTTTTTATTCTTTCGCTGCTTTATAGCGGAGTCAGTGAAGGTGCGATTTGTTTCAGGATCATAGCCGAACCAGAGAATCATCTCATTAATCACATTTGTCGTTGTTGTCTTTCAAAACAGTCCCTGCCTCTTCATGGGATTTCTATCAGTATAGAGGAGGGAGAGAAAAGCGTGCCTTTGAGGCAATCCAATTCAGCTCTCTTCTACAGCTTTACTGTAACACTAATATAATCTCCCTCCTCACTGAAGCCCCGAATGCATCTCCCTGACAAAACAGTAATCAGTGCACAGTTTCCTCTGCCTCGCATCCCTTAATGGGATGTTAAAAACTGCGGCATGTTTATGACTGTTGTTTCACTCATCTCCAATTTCATTTGGATGTTTCCAGTAGGCAGAACACAAACTGCAATTGAAGGAGGCTGTGCTGTGTGACAACTTGGCCCTTTTCTTTGTGTGTTTGTGTGTGCGTGTCTTGGCATCCCTGTAAGCTGTGTTATACTGACCTGCCGTGCACCTGGAAGTGGGTTTTTAAAGGGTTCAGGAAACATACAATATAAGTGGTGAGTGGGTGCAGAGCACACAGCGGGATGAAATTGCTGGAATAATGTCTTTGTGTTTGCTGTTTTGTAGTGAAGATCACCTAGACGTTCTTTTGTATTCAGAAAATGTCTATGGTTAGGGCATTTGAATTCAATTTTATTCTGTATTTCTTGTACGTGTCACTGTGAAGCAGCGCTGTATTTCAGGTTTAAAATGTTGTGAAGCCACAGTGACATGTGAAAGGCAGTGAGAATCTATGGATGTTGGTAGTGGCCTTGACTTTGTAGTGTGCATAGAAAAAAAAGACATTGTCTGTTGTCACGTGTTGATCTTTCCTTTGAATGTACTTTGAGTTTTAAAACTGAAATCCATAGTTTTTCTTTATCAACAAATCCTTTTGTCCATCTGTGCGTCAGAGTGTGGTAAAGCAGGTGTATTTACCGAGCTCCATACTCTGCTGTTAGGATATGTTTGTCAGGTGATACATTTCCAGTTGGGATTCCTGACTGAAGGTATTTCACGCCAAGAGAGTTTTGCATGAAACCTAGCATCCTTGTGTTTCCAATGACACTGCTCGCAAAATAAAAGCTGTCATTCTGTGTGATTAAAAACATTAAGACTTGTGTCATTGTGAAATCCATGTCAGTTCAATGGTGTTACAAGATCAAGGGCAAGGAAATTAGTCATCGTTTGTCACCCTACCAAGTCCACATCTTATACTGTGAATTATAATTATCATCATGACAGACTGAGGTCACCCACAACAACAAAAGCTGTCAGATATTGTCGAGGTGAATGACAGGAGAGAGATTTAATGTCTCTGTAAACTCATGAAAACATGATGATCCTACCTCAACCACACTGCCATTTGGTAACACTCACCATTTTCTCGTTTCCTTGCCATTAAAGATAAAGACAGTATTTTATTTTGTTTTTGCAAAATAGCACAACAAGTGCATAATCAGTACAGCCAGAGCTCGAACCATTGCTGATAAATCGAGCAGCAAGAGGGTTCCTGGTTCGAACCCAGGGTGAGGCCCTTATGTGCAGAGTTTGCATGTTCCCCCCGTGTCAGTGTGGGTTTTTCGTGGGTACTCCAGCTTCCTCCCACAGTCCAAAGACATGCCAGTTTATTGGTGACTCTAATTGCCCATAGGTGTGAATGTGAGTGTGAATGGTTTTCTGTCTCTATGTGTCAGCCCTGTGATAGTCTGGTGATCTGTCCAGAGTGTACTCCGCCTCTCGCCCAGTGTCAGCTGGGATAGGCTCCAGCCCCCCGTGACCCCCAACAGGATAAGCAGTTATGCAAGATGAATGAATTAATGAACACAAAGAAGAGTACAGTTTGTTGGGCTTTGGTGTCCATTGTTCATGTGCAAAATTAAAGCACACAAAATTTTGTTTTTTTGAATATATATAGATATAATATGGAGTATTACTAATGCATTTGCAGGTTGATTTGATTACCATTATCACAAATATATCAGTGTCTGCATGTATGTTTTCAGATATACAAAAACAAATAGCAAAACAGCAAACTGTGAATTTCATTCTTTTAACCGACAGCATTTTTATTTGTTTTATTTTTTCTCAGTTCAAGTTTATTTGTTTTGTTGGATGTGATTGTAGTAATAGTTATAGTTTTAAAAAAATATGTTTTTACCGCTCAAAATGTACAGTTATATTTCACTGCCATAGCCATCAAATGACAATGATACAGTAATACAGATTTTTGCTCAGTTGTTTGTCATCTTTACTCAGACAAATCTTCATCACAAAATGTTTATCAATCAATCAATCAAACTTTATTTACATAGCACTTTTCATACAAACAGAATGCAACACAAAGTGCTTCACACAATAAAAACAATAAACAGCACTCGTTAAAAAAGGAAATGAGGAAAGTCATAAAGTCATATCATAAGTGGGGAAACACCAGAGGCAGGATAATAACTCAAAGTAGAAAACAATTTTAAATCAGTCGATAAATAAGTAAATATGTTAAAATAAATAAATAAATGAGTAACAAAATAAATATATAAATAGATACATTTATGTTGCGTAATCTTTTTTTTTTTTTTTTTTTTAGATTATTTTTGGGGCTCTGTGCCTTTAATGACAGGACGGTTTGAAGTGTGAAAGGGGGAGAGAGAGGATGACATGATGATGCGGCAAGGACAGCGGCACCCCAGGTCATCTTTTTTAAATATATTTTTTGGCATCGATACTTTAACTGGCCTAAGAGTCTAGTACAGGTTGAGCTCTGAAATAATATATTCACGTTATCTGGTTAGTCAGTGATATTTTACTGCATGCCAGCAAAGAAAAGGTAAAATAACCCTGCAAAAGTAACAATGGATGTTTTGTTTCTTTGTTACAGTAGTCAGCTATCATTCCCACTCATAAAAGAATTCAACTTAGTTGCATTCACAGCTGGTTTGAATAGAAGGAAAATATATTTTCAAGTCATGCTGAAAAGAAAAAAAAAAAAATCCAGCCCGCTACTCGTCAATAAGCCGGTGTGTCTGTGGTGAAAGGGCATATTCAGAAGACACCGTATCTGACAAGTAATAAAATGGAGTCCCTGCTGCTAAGCCCAAAGCTATGATTAGGGCCAGATTCTAATTCACTTCATTTGCTGTTCGTCTGACAGCTGTCTGTCTTCGCTCCCTCGTCTGCCTCCAGTGTATTCTAGATGCAGCCGCTGTGGAGTTCTTGAAAATCAGCCACTGCACCACCTTCAAATCCAATCTCTGTCACGTCACCTTTGTCTGATCAACTGTGTCAAAGGCATTTATAAATGTCTGAAATTACATATTATTCATCACACACATGCATGTGCACACACACACACACACACACACACACACACACTCGAGAAACAGAAAGAAGTCAGCGCGGAAATGAAGTTGCAGCTGCCACTCGGGGTGTTTGCAGGTGGAAATGACAGACTGACTTTATAGATGAGGTGTGCGCCTCTGAGAGGCACAGCTATTATTCTGGTGGAAATAAAATGGCCCGAATGAAGTCTAGATGGAGAACAATGTAAACTAAGCACATTTGGCTGAATCAATTCATCTGGAGTTTTCCTCTGATTTGTCAGGGCCCGTTGGACAAGACAGTCTTTTCATATGAACACTGACTGTGAGGAAGATCTAGCTGTCTGCTTACTGGGCACACAGGTCAAGGGCATTTTACAGCGAAGGGGAGTTTAACAGCTTTTGTTCTCGCTCCCCTCCTCCCTGTATCTGCTGTGACTTCTTTATCTTAGCCCCATCTCGTTCTTATCACCCGATAGCATCTACGTCCTTTATCTCCTGCATCTTATCTGTAGTGCCAGACACAAGGAAACGCAGTGCAAAAGAGAAAGAGATAAAGGGAGAACAGGACTCACAGAATTAGGGAGACGGGCAGAGATGGAGAATGTGTGTAAGAGAGTGAGAAAAAGAAAGTTTTCTGTCAGAGCCGTTAAGCTCCGTACTCACACAAAGTAAAGAAAGAAGGTTAGTTTTTCAATCACCCTTTCCACTGCAGAACAGCGTGACACTGATTTGTAAAATTTTAATTTTGATATATAAATATATATATATATTTCTTTTTAATTTCAACATGAAAAAAAAGAAAATGTAATTTACAATCATGAATTAATGTTCTTTTTTCATAGACAGCTAATAAAAAGACGCTGGTCAGGCCTTCATCTCCGTCATACCTTTCAATAAAATGCCGCGTGTCTTCACAGTCTTGTTCTGGGTATGTATTGATTTGCACTTCATGATAAAAGATGCAATCCCCTGCACAAACAAACTGACAGCGATCAGTGTCCTCACAAAGCCCTCACTTTGGCATACAATTGATCCTAGTTTGCACAAGCTGTCAAGTTTTGATGGATAATAAGCACTCTATTCGATTCTGTCCACTTCTAAAGTTGAAAGTCTCTGCTAACCAGTTCTACTGTAGAAGTCAACCGCTCTTCTACTTGCTAATGGACTCTCTAGAGGTCTGCTTGCCCCTGGTCAGAAAAGTAATAACCTGTGGTAGCTGTCAAAAGAGCTCTCTCCCCAAGGTTGCCAAGGTGCACTCTGAAGAGGAGAAGAAAAGGCAGGAAGGGGGTAAAAAAAACAGTGAGAGGGAACATTTTCATTACAGCCCTCTGTGTTGGTTTCTATAGCCGCTGGGACTCCTGGTAACAGCTCTGGTGCTCGTACTCTGGTCCCCATGTGTTCCAATTATCAAAGCCCTTTAGCTTCTATGCTCATGTGAGCAGCCTAAAGAAATCATGTCTCATGAGTATCTGATGTCACACAGCTGTAGGGCAACTGGTAGAAAGAATTATAAAGACTATTATAGAAATATCCATGCAGTTATTTTCATTACAGTTGCAAATGATTAATGGCTAATTACATGTAGACATTATTCCATTAACTAATGGATCACGTGGTTATTGTACTCGTGTGACAAAGTCACAGATAATTATCCCCTCTGAAGTTCTAATAAGCTCTTGGGAGCATTTCAGCACCCTGCAGCTCATCACTTCCTGCTCTCGTAACATCGCTTTTTTGCAAAAAGCTGAGACAAACCCACTACACAGTACGCTAACTTTAAAGTTTGTGACAAGCTGGTGAACATAGCGGAGCATTTAGCAGCTTAAGTCCCAGATATTTCCTCAGAAGCTGTAGGGAAAACCAAAACAGAGCTAAAGGGAAAATGAGTATTGAACTTATATTTACCATGAGGACTGTTCTTTGTTGCAATGGCCCAAAATTCTAAAACCACATTGGTCCAAAATTTGTCCCAATGGTACAAAAGCCCATCTCCGACAGCGTGTTATCCCAAAAAACAGATGCTCGTAAGATACAAATACACACTCAGTTAGAAAACACAACTGCAAGAAAAAATGTTCTCATTGTTTGTTTCTGAAAACCACGGATATTTTACATTTGTACATTATTTTGCGGATAACTTGAAACTTTGTGCCTGAACAACACTGTTGCGAACGTGTAGTTAGGTCTCGGCACTAAGACTCAGCCAACATTTGTATGTGGGGCCCATGTGGGTAGTAAAGTGGCTGAAAGTGGGCTCTATATTGGATTGTCCACAGGTTCCATGTTGGCCCCATACCAATTGTCCACAAGTGGGTTTGCCCAGGTGAGCCCCACATGGGTCACACTGGGGTTACAATGAACGTGGGTCCTAAATGGGCATCTTATCTGGGCCCACTTGGGTAAACCCAGCAATGTGGGCAAATGTCATGGGGCCAATATGGAACCCATAGACAGTCTCATATAGGAAACATTTTCAGCCCATGTACTACCCACAAGGGCAAATGCTGGCTGGGGACCACTTGGTTATGGTGAGGAAAAGATCATGTTTTGGTGTCTCGAACGTCGCTTGGAAATGCAGTAAAGGGTTGGTAAAACACTCAGGATCAGTGGGTCAAATGCTGCTGAGAAACTGAAACTAACTGCAGGGAGTGTGTACTTTCGGAGAAGTGTGACTTCAGAGTACTGGCATTTGTTTTTGGGATAAGGGGCTGTCAGGGAGATGGGCTTTTGGTTCAGTGGGACATTTTTCAGACTAACAGGGCTTTGGAGTTTTGGGCAATTGGTACAATGACATGGCACCTTTTGTGGCCAGAGATCTTCAGCTGCTGGTTGTGGAAATGTCTGCTAAGAATGTGGCCACATTAATTTAAAGGGTGACAATATGTCAGGTCTGCTGCCCCCAAGTGGCCAAAAAAATCACAAGTTTTTCTAGGTTTAAAATCTCAAGACATTTGCATGAGTAACAGGTTAGTACTCTTGCGTTGCGTAGTTAAAATGATGACCCACTCTCAGTCACTTTTCGGCTTGGACCCACATTTATTTCGGCACTGGTGAATATAAAACAAGAAAATCAGCCTCCACAGCCAGCTCCCATTAACAGTGCAGCTCAGCAGGCACTGAACCAAAACACGTGAGGCTAGAAGTTACCTACACAGCTGCTTGCTCAATATACATCTCCACACTTTTAACCATAAAAAGTAAAGTATTTTTGGCGGAGCTTAGCTGAAGACAATCTACTACTAGTCCAGAGACAGTAGACTGCAACAGAGCACAGAAGGCGCCTCCGTGAAGTCTGCATAGGCTGGACAGTGTGGCGTCCAAGTACAAGTGGTAACAAATGCATCACAACAAACAACAAAATCGTTTGTAAGAATAAGTTAAAGTCAGTGCTCCTTTCATAAGGACAGACAGACAGCTTGTAATGATAAGTAGGATCACCAACTTACTTACTCCGTTACACATGCAAGGCTACGCAAACTGCTGGAGTAGCTTTGATCGTGCTGTGTTTGTTTGAATGCGGTGATTGACCTGATGTACCTTTTGAATCACTATCCATACCGTACAGTTGCACCACTCAAGGATTCACCACACTAAAAGCCTTTTCACACCAGGGATGATTTCTCATGCAGAAAACTCAGACAGCAATAAAATATAGATTGACTCCAGGTCTGAACTATAAATACTCGCACAGTGGCTCAAATCTGGGAGCAGTTAAATATTTTGCATAATTATGCGCTTTCAACTCGATTGAATGGGACATTGTCAGATTAGCTCCTGGATTCAAATTCGCATTCTCACATATTTCCCACCTCAATAAGGAACAGGGGAACACCACAACACGGCGTTTTGAACAAACTAGTCACAGCTATTTTTAAATCCGCCCCCTGTGCAGACTTAAGCCCATGGATATTCTATGCTAAACTGGTGAGTCAGCTGTGTGTCTCTGGCCTAAACCCTCCTCTCTTTTATTTTCCTTAGAATAACAGTTGAATAACTTAATTCTAGACTCGAATCTGTTCGCCGTCACCTCTTAACTGTGTAAAAATTTCAGATTGACACCCGTGTCTTCAGCATTACCTTCCTCCTTGGCTCACCCTCACACACTTGAGTGTTTATCTGAATTGGCAGGTTACAATAGGACCGAATTGTCTGTATTGATGTTTCTGTGCTCCTATTATCTCTGGGAATGATGGGTATATTTCTGTGGCTCACCTGCTCTCCATGTGTCTTTATTTCTTACTCTATCTCTTGTTCACTTGTTTTGCTTTGACCTCTCTTTCTCTGACACACACACACATATCCACACACACTCTGTCTTGTTGGCTTTCTCTGACCTCCCTCCCTTCCTCCCTCCCTCTCGCTCTCTCCCTCTGCCCGCTGTCTCAGTTGCTCTGACCTCTCAATATCACACAAGCTGTCAGTGCCAAACTATGAATGTCCCTTGACACTTATTCGACTCAGACTCCCTTCGGCATTTCCATTTGCACAGAGCCAATTTCAATTTTTCTGGTGGGTCGGGTGGGGGCCAGTGTAAAGCCTGCAGTCAGAATAAGGGAAAGTTGAACACACAGAAACAAGCACCCTGAGCTGAACTAAGTGTGTGCTTGTGTGTGTGTATTTGTTTCCTTAAAAGGAGGCCTCACTCAACCGTGGAGGCTATTTGAACCCACCTTTTGGCTATTCTGCCTTGTGAACTAACTGCTCGCCATCCTTTAATAGCTTGACAAGGACAAATATTGACTTTTCGAGTGCGTTCCACGGACATTTTTCATGCTTCTTCTGCGATAAGTCAGCCAAATTCATAACACTAATCTGTTAGAGAGATAATGGGCATGCTAATGAACACTAACGGCAGAAAGCTTACCATTGGGAGCCCATGGTGCTTTTGTGCTACTGAGCAGGCTCTCTTTCAGCACCGTGGACAGCATCAAATACTTCACTCTGTGTGGGAGGCTGCCTTCTGCCCACACCAGTGTAACCATGGATAGCTAATGACATCACACACACAAACTCACCATTCAAGTGTGCAGAAGTGTTTAATTTTTTTGCGGAAATGAAGGTTCAAGCTCTAAAGTTTCTTTGGTATCAGTTGCGGGGCTTGTGCAAAGCAAAGTTCTAAAGTTTTATATGTAAAATTGTAGAAAACGCGAGGCGGTATTTTCTGTCTATAAAGTCATGTGTATGCCATCTAAGTAAAGTCAAGGGTGGGGCTCTTTTGGGGAGCGCATTAAGAAGTCCAGTTCACATGCCTCCAGAAAATGTACTGGGAGAGGAAGAGAGAGAATGTGTCCTTGCACCATGCTGCGCTCAAAAAGCAAGGCATCCCTATCATACCCCAGATTTTCCTCACACATGGTGTCACGCTTCAGCACGTCTGGAAGCCGCCCTCTCATCTTTCAACCTGTGGTACTCGGTGCAGCACAGAGGGCACAAAAAGAGGGAAGTCCTTTTTTTCACCTTAATATATTACTAAAATAAACCTCTAAAATAACAGAATACTTGAGACACGGCTTGTTTGAAATTGCTGTTCAATTCCAGGGCTAAGATTTGAGCCTCTTAGCTGTTTTGCAGCTTTTAGATCTACGTGCGTCTGTGCATGAAGGTGCACATGCACTTTAATGCGCGTGTACACACTCCCCTGGGATTGCCGACAGGGAGCTCACAGGCAGAGGATTTCGGGACTGAACAGCTGAGTGCATAGACACAGTCCAGGGAGATGACGCCTCAGCAAGAAGAATTGTTCAATTTGTCCCGAGTGAAAAACCATATTCAGGATGAAGAATGCCTTTTTGTAGTGCCGGTATCCTCTTGCTCTTGATTCCTCTCTTTGCGCAGCTTGTATCATCACCGCCGCTGCTTTGATGAGTTTGTTGACAATGTGCTTTAAGAGCTCACCTTAAAGAGGCCGAGCAATATAAAAAATGATTTTCGAAAAGAAAGCATCCAAGGAATTGTGTTCATTTTCTGCTCATCCGAGTATGACCGCGCTCCCCTAGAAGCGAACCTCTGAATGATTTATGGCGCCATCGATTCGAAGAGCTCGCACCACCAGTTGACTCATTCTCAAATAAGAAGAAAGCATCAGTTCACTTGCATTTCCTATCCAAAACCATGTTGACTGGATGCTTGTTTGGATCTCACATTTGGCAGAAAGTGCTAAATAATGCCGCAGATGGTGTGCAACCAATTACCCAAACAGCCTGTCTGAAAACATCCAGTCGCTCTTTGAAAACGAGTCATATTTAAACATTTTAATGACCCCGAAACCGATTTAATGGGTCGGCAAAATTCAATCGGTAAACAATGCACCTTCCACCCAAAAAGAAAGAATGAATGAACACTCTCTACAGCCGCTAAATGTGAGACAAGAAGGCGTTCATTCAGAATAATTAAACCGTTGCTGTCTGTCACTGCAGGGAGTTTACATCTGCGAGGCAAAATCAGTTTCTTGAGCTTTAAAGAAGTGACTGAAGGTGCTGTATTAATGCATCAACACTAATAGGAATTATTTTCCCTGAGGAAGACTTGCCTGCTTAGCGATTGAACCCTCAACTGAATACAAATAAGCAGTGTGCATCATTCATAAAGGGACCCTCAGGCTTCCCTGGTTGTACAGGAATAAGGCGCAAACATTGATACAACTTTGAGCGTTCTCAGAAGGATACATGGTACCTCAAAGTCAACTTAACCGCTGCTGGTTAAAAGAATTTTGTGTCTGCATAATTAGTTTTAAAGAGAGGAAGCTCGGACATTTTAGTTGAATTATGTATCACTCGTCCGCCACTGAAACGGATCCTTTCTAATATAAAAAGACTGTTTCCATACTTCTTTTTATATAAACATTATTAGGATGGGCAAGCACACTGCGGATATTTGAGGAATGATATTATGAATAATAGAATAATGAAGAGTGGAAGGCCTGTTAATTTCTAGAAATGAGACTTTAATAGACAAGTGCCTGCAGTTATTGTTCCCCGTTTTTCTCCATTATTCCTCTCTCATTTTAACTGACATGCCAGCACAGACACTTCCATTCCCACATTGAGCTCCAACACACAGACGCACAAACCAGAGTGTGTATGATGTCTGTTTGGTGATTTCTCACCGAGAAGACTTCATTGGGACGCCGAGACGAGACATGTTCCCAAGAGCAGCATATCCCTTAATCACCCTCCTCTGTAGAGTGTCTTCACTCCTGCCTGAACCCTGGCCCCTCGTTTTCTCTGCAGCGACAGAGACGAGATGAGAGGGAGAATTAGCACTGTGGCAGGGCCTGATTATTAGAGAGCTTCTGCTCAAAGCCTTCCTCATACCAAAAACAAGCAAGGCCAAGTGGAGGTAGTGATGACTTAACCCGGATTAGCTCTTCATGCTCATCCAGGGTCTATACATCCAAGCTGCTGTTCTATTTTTATACAAATGTTAGCTATTAATTTTTACCCTGAGTGATAGATGGACTAAATATGAAATGATCTCATCTTGTCTTGCATCCTAACAATGTTTCTTGTGCATTATTTATAAAAGTGTGCATGTGTTTGACTTCACAAATCATCCAACATGAATGAACATTTAAAGAAATAACTATGTTCCATTAAAAAAGACAGTCAGTCCCTCTCTCTGTCTGAAACACAAACTCCCTTGATGCGCTCTTGAATGATCACGTGGTCCTGAATTATACATAGTGAAGTGAATCCAAGCCAAACTATTCTATAAATACTTTAAGGTGCAGGTTGAAACACCAAACACTAGGAAGTGGACTTTGTGTTTAGATTTGTACCGTTCATAAAAGTCAAGAATGAACAACCATTTCATGACTGAATTATGCATGTCAGTAGTAATATTTAGAGCAGGGGTTCCCAACCTTTTTTTTTGTCCAAGCTATATTTGTATTTCTTACTAACAAGAACAAGAGCTAACAAAAAATTAACAAAAATAAACAACTTAGCTGTGAGAGAATATGGTATGTCCAAATTTCATCTTATTTATTTCTATTTAATTTTCCTCTTTATTTTTCATCTTCTGTATTTTATTTAATTTATTTCTATTTTTTTATTTTATTTTTATTTTTTTTTTTTGTGTGTGTTTTCTAGTCTGCTGTATTTGTTTTGTTTTTGCTATATTGTTTACATGTTACCTGAATATAAAATTAAAAATTTGAAAATAAAACATATATACATATATGTAAAAAAAAAAAAAACAGCCAGGCTATAACTGTGGTAAAGTTTAAAGTGTAAAAAAAAACTAAAAAAAAAACATGCCATGATGGCTTTTGCCTTTATTTTCTCTTACTCCAATGCTCACTATGTACACTTCAACAATTCTTTTATGTTCCATTCTTTTGAATGTCAATTTTGGCACCCCCCTCTAGGTGGCACCCCATATGGAAGATCCACCACTGCTTGTCATGTTTTAAAATTGATCATTTAACACAATTCATTGAATTGATATTGTCAGAATATTGTCAAGGTTTAGGTTTGGTCTCTTCTTTTTTTAACCACACTCTATAGAGATGATAATGTCGACTGGTTGGTATGCTACTTTGTTCTAGACTGAAATATCTCAACAAATATAACATATATTGCTGTGAAATTTTGCACAAACATTCATTGTTCCCAGAAGATGAATCCTGTCAACTTTGGTGACCTTAAGACCTGCTAAAGGTCAGTGTTTTGCCTTCTTGTGTCCCTCATGTTTCCATATTAACCTGAACTCTAAGGGTGCTTTCAGACCTAGAGTTGTCTCCTTTGGTCTGAATCAGGGACTCATTTTGTTACAAAGCTGTATAATTGCCTAGAGTTGGTTCGTGTTCTCACGGCAGCATTTACAAGCGGACCAGATAAAATGCCTTGTGCGAAGAAGCTGCTCTTGATTGGTCAGAATTTTAATGTGGGAAAAATCCAGGAAGTAAACAAAACGTTGAAGAAGAGTACACTTGCAAGATAAATGTGACACTTTCTAATGTCACAATGGAGGGACAACTACGTAGGTTGATTTCAGCGCTGCTCATCGTGGACTATATTGCTGTCATTGTTCATTTGAGTCAAAGCATACAGTTTGAAAACGAGGCGCGGCTCCAACTAGAAAACAATGTTTTGATGCATTGGATGTGCTGAATGTGCATATTAAGGCAGTACAGGAGGAGGCGCACATTAATAATCCTCCAGGACTGTAACATGCTCATGTTTAACCCAAACTATGTGTAATGCAACACATTCTCGCCACAAACGAACCACACCAGAGTTTGGTTGTAACTGGACCGAGACCTTGGTCCGGTTATTTTAGTGCACATCTGAGTGTGCTCACACTTGCGTTTTGAACCGTACCTAGGGGGCAGATGAACTTGAGTTTGATTGAACCGAACCAAACAGGGCAGGTGTGAAAGCACCCTAAAGTACACGCCACAACATGATCCCTTTGCAACAGCAGAAGTACTCACACACTGTACGACCACTCCTGGTTAGGAATCTCTGATTTATGGGATCACAGTGATGTACGGTCACATTTAAACTGTCAGTCTGTTCAGCTGTTTCCATAACATCTATGCTGACTTTGATGACGTCTGGGTTCAAGGGCATCAGTTTAATTTCCATTGGTTTTGATGATTTCGATCTCCCCTTTTTTGCACCTAATTTGAGTTCATAATGACTCCATCTGTGGGTGTATGCTTTTGTTAAAAGTCTTAATAGATCCTGGCAAGTTGCTCATATCTCACCAAATTACATCTGCCGTTTGAGAAAGGTAATTTCATATCGTCAGGAAAATTATCTGAAATTGTACAGCTGTTGACATGCCTTTTGTGAAAAAAAAGACCCCACGCTGTGTCTCTGGTGCAGAAGTTGTTATTGAATATTCCCCGCAACCTTTAGTTGGGACTTATTCAGCACGACATCTAATTAGAGAATATTGATGGGAGGCTTTTTGTTGTTGGTTAAGCTGGAGGGAAGAAAAGGCCAGTGATTGTTGCAAAGTGACAGGTGAATCATAGCTAGCTGCCTCCAGTGGTTTTATTTCTCAGCTCCACTCCAATCGGTGCAGACAGACCAGACTAATGGATTTAGCTCTGAACTAATTGACAAGTGACAGTAAATAGCTTTTTGTTGACCTTCAGTCACAAACCGCAGGTCCGCTCCGGCGAGAGAGCAGCACTGCAGTCCACCTACTGTAATAAGTTATGGATTAGTTTGACCTTCATGAGTGGGTTTGGTGACTTTTCTTTCCCCTCTTGTTTATCACACAGTGAAGACATCCTGTTAAGCGTGTATCAGTGTCAGAGGGGTGGTGGTGTAAACCTGGGCTGGTCAGGTGCATATCTTGCAGATATGGGGTGGGGGGAAGGGTAACACAGCTTTAGCAGGGATCACCTTTACTGACCGGTGTAATAAGATTACCTGCTTCACACGTCATGATGAGCGAGAGGGAGAGGGTGTGTGTGTGTGTGTGTGAGACTTGGGCTGCTCCATGCAGTGTGCTCGCATTAAACTAGACCCAGGATACATCCCACCGGTGAAGTATTAGTCTGTTGCCGCTCGGGCTGAAGACACAGGGGCAGCAGAGCGCTGATGTGCCGGTGTGAGGAGGCTGTAGCTGCCCTGCCAGCCGGTATTTGTGGCTCCTTTTCCCATCCGAAAGGGATTTCTGTTGCACACTCCCGGAGCCAGAACATGGTAAGACCTTTTCTGCTGCCTTGTACGCGTCTATCGGTATGTTCCGTGCGCATTCATCACCACATGGGCGTCACAATACGCACACTGATCTCACTGCGTAATTGTCTCTCCGACCGCGGAATAGGAGCTGGTTCGGGACGCGTGCATTGCCAATATTTCCACCGTATCATGTCGATTCCCCGCCGTGAAATGAGTAATCCGTTGGCAAGACGCAGCCGTTCAACACAACTGCGCGCTGATCTGCGCCGCTAATCTCTGGAGGGTGAAGTTTTCAAACATTCACTGAGCGCATCAGCGTTCACTTTGGATCATCCGAGGGTCATATCCCATCAGTGTCAGCGGCTGACAGGAAAATGCAGTTATTGCTTTGACACACTGTGAAGAGCCAGACTACGGCTGGTTCTTATAAAAACATATTCCAATGAGCTGCTCCTTTATATGAGAGTGATTACCCACATTTTCAGTGAGGGAACCTCGATGAGTGTGTCACTTCGACAGCTGCATTTCTGATTAGCTGACTTTTGTATCTGGCCTCATATGCATATCAATAAGAGCACATTACCGACAACACGACTGGCATGCAATAACTTCCCCCTGCGAGGAGGCGGCGCGTGGCCCCTTCTAAACTTCATTCACTCAAGCGGTCTGTGCGCCGCGGCAGCCTACATTAAAGGAAGTGTAACAAGGATGATTTGGTCCTTAAGTATACTCCTTTTAGACACCAGAGACCGATTAGAAGTCTAAATGACTGCAGAAAATAGGCCCATTCACTGGATTGACAAAAGTAAAAGCCCATGTCTGCTGGTGGAGGTGCACCACCAGTCCTGTAAGTAGTTCTGGTGGTGTTAAGGGCCCCATGTGTCTGAGATAAGTTAGAGATAGCATGTTGATAATATAGTCAGTCAAATGTTTCTTTTTGCTTAAATTCAATGTAGAAACCACACATAAAATAAAACAACACCGAGCAACAGTTGCTTGAATTAGTAGGTTTTTAGACAACTAAAAATCAGCGAAAGTACATGCTATATTTAGAGGATTTTCACCACTTTACTTCGCTGTCAGACAGTCCTTTCCCTGTCATTTTACCTTGCTAAACATGGAAGTTGCTGGTCTACCGCTGCCTTGATCAGTTAGTGTGTAAGGTAAATGGGTGGAATTAGAAATTAGTAGTTCTAGTGGTGTTTGGGACCCCACGTGTCTGAGATAAGTTGGAGACAGCAACAATAATATAGTCAGTCACCTACAGCCTTCTATTTTATGTTTCTTGTTGCCTAATTAGGGTATCTCTTGGTGAATAGCAGAGGTGTGGACTTGCACCCTCACTTGGATTTTAAACGACAGAAGTAAAAGCCCATGTCTGCTGGTGGAGGTGCACCACAAACTAACCTGAACAGAATTAAGTCCTCATAATAGTTCTGGTGGTGTTTGGGACCTCATGTGTTTGAGATAACTCGGAAATATCAGTGATGATAATATAGTCAGTCACCTACAGACTTCAATTTAGTGTTTCTCGTGGTGTAATTGGGGTATTTCTTAGTGAATAGCAGAGGTGTGGACTCCAGTCATGTGACTCGGACTCCTCAGACTGGAGTCACAAATTTAATGACTTTTGATTTGACTTGACAAAATGAAAAAAGACTTGCAAGTGGACTTGGATTTTAAATGACTGCAGAATGTAGGCACAGTCACTGTAGTCACAAAAGTAAAAGCCCATGTCTGCTGGTGGAGGTGCACTATCAACTAACCTTAACATAATTAAGTCTTCTTAATAGTTCTGGTGGCGTTTGGGACCTCATGTCTGAGATAACTCGGAAATAGCAATGATGATAATATAGTCAGTCACCTACAGCCTTCAATTTAGTGTTTCTTTTTGCCTAACTAGGGTATTTCTTAGCGAATAGCAGAGGTGTAGACTCAAGACGTGACCTGGACTCATCAGACTTGAGTCACAAATTTGATTTGATTTATTAATTTCATATAGAATAGAATATACTGTAGATAAAAACCCTACAAAACAGAGACAAAGAATAAATCATGGACAGACTTACAATGAGAATCATTAACTAACATTTCATGTCCGAAAAGGAGTAGGAAGAGTCAGCATGCTTGTGTAGCCCTACCTCCAATCCCAAACTATACTAATCCATCACTAATCAAACTGTTACATAAATTCACTCTCCTCACCATCGATCAACCACACATTCACACCACTTCTTGATACCTGATAACCAATATTACCCTGTGTATACAACAAATCTGAAAATATGAATTGAGAATACCGACAACAGTATCACTCTGAGTGTGCTTTACATTCCCTTTAACCATTTCTGTACCCTGTAAAAATACTGTCTTTGTACCTCCTTTTAAACTCTCTGATATCTTTACTTAGTTTGATTTCTTCACCCAGGCCTATTCAATGTATTCCCAATAGTAAAAGCCCATGTCTGCTGGTGGAGGTTCACCACCACCTAACCTGAACAGGATTAGAGTCCTCTAAGTAGTTCTGGTGGTGTTAAGACCCCTTGTGTCTGAGATAAGTTGGAGATAGCCACAGTGATAATATAGTCACCTACAGACTTCAGTTTTATTCTTCTTTTTGTCTAAGTTGGGTATTTCTTGGCGAGCAGCAGAGGTGTGGACTCGAGACATGTGACCTAAACTTTTCATTGACTTTAGACTCAACTTGACAAAATGAAAAATAGACTTGCAACTTGACTTGGACTTTCATGCCAATGACTCATGACCTCACATGGATTAGGTGTCCCATGACTCAGTTTATTTCCTGTCATTTCCTGAACCCTATTCATTCCCAGTAAGCTGACACTTAAAGGGTTGGCTGTGGCTCAGAGGTAGAGCGGGTCATCCACCAGTTGGAAGATCAGTGGTTCGATCCCAGGCTCTTCCACCCCACATGTCGAAGCATCCTTGGGCAAGACACTGAACCCCAAATGGCTGCTCTATCGGTGTGTGAGTGTGAGTGAATGTTAACTGAGTAGCAGGTGGCACCATGTATGGTAGCCTCGGCCATCAGTATGTCAGTGTGTGCGTACGAGGGTGAATGTGACATGTAGTGTAAAAGGGTGTTTGAGTAGACGGAAGACTAAAAAAGCATGCATTCCATTGACCATGTATATACCATTAATTATCAAGACCCACTTTGTTTGAACCAATCTGACAGCGTCCAATCAAGTGGCATGAGAGGAACAGACAAATAAATACAAATTTTAAAAAGTACTCATTGATTTTTGATACTCATCATGCCACAAACAGCAATGTAGCTCAGCGGATTACTCTTGTACAAAGCAATCTAACTCTACATGACTGTAAGTGACTGTAGCAGCCCAGTTTCTCAAGAAATCTCATGTTCCCATTGACAACACATTCATGTTAACTATCAGCCCAAAGGCTATTAAAACTGTTGCGGTTCAGCCAAGCTGAACAGCCTTAAATGATTAATTATGGCCTATTGTTCATCAAGGTTGTCATTATTTTACAGACATGGGCTTTTAAAGACAGGTGCTACAGCTACATTTATGTTCAGAGTCAGCGTTTTTCTCTGCAGGCGTGTTGTAACAGCAAAAGCACAGGTGTTTTAATTAATGACATTAATGACGGCTGCACTACATGTAGGTGTGCCATGAAGTGTTATCCTACTGTGACACTGAAATGGAATGTACCTCATTGAAATTGTTGTTATACCTGTGCTGTTCTTGCTATGACATTTGTGATGTCAAAATGTATGTTGCTCTAAGGAGTCATTACATTTTTTATTTATTTATTTTTCTGTCAGACTACATAAATATTACCCCTGAGAAATGCTTTCCAAGTGACCGTTTTAGTTACAAATAACGCACAAAGAAATCAAAAGGACTCGTGTACCTATGAGCTTTTATATTTACAGTGTAATCTACACATTTAGATGAGGTAGTTTAGATGCTTTGAAGGTTTCCTAATTAACAGGAAATGGTATGCCGGTAGTGCGTGATTAAACATCTGCCCTCACATGTTGGACAATCAACATCAAAAGGCCTCTGTACCGTATGTTCACCCACTTTGTGTTTGAGTGCATGCATGCTGTTGTTTTCTGTACACCTTGGCTTTTAGCACATAACTGTCAAAAGTTTTCTTGTAGTTCTTAAATATGGCGGGATGAGTTCTGAGGCACATCTGTGGAGGCAGCTGAGGGTCACAAAGAAAGGATGATTGTTGGGTGTCTGAGAGGAGCGTGCACATAATGTCCTGCAGGGTTTTTTTTTTAAATGTAAAAGCACTTGATGTTACTCTCAGTGGGCCGTGCCTATAGGGAATCACATTATGCACTGTAGGTAGCTAAGGGCCCTGCCTGAGAGGAGAGTGGTGTCCACTTGTATGCTAGATAGAAAGATCCAGAGCAATGAACACTTTTTATTTTTTTTATTGAATTTCCAGAAAATGCACAATGTCAGGACATATATTTTCAGCATGGTGTAAAAAGACATGTAGTAAACTATGTTGGACTGCAACTATTGTCTATTTTATTATAAAGTCATTTACCTTTTTTAGTGAAAAATTCATATCACATGGTCCTAAAGCCCAAGGCAATATCTCTAAATTGGTTGCTGTTAAACTCACAGATATTCTTGCAAAAGATGAAGGAAAACCAGTGGAGGGGGAAAAGTCAATACAGCATAGTATCGCAGTATTTTTGTGTGGCAATATCATATCGTCACACAGTGCCAAGTATCGATTTTTCTATTATATAAATTCTGAATATGACAAATACACATTAAGCTTTAGGTAGCCTACTACAGTAGTGTAATAACTTGTTTTTTCAGTCCACTAGATACATTTTGCTGCTGCATAAAAGTGAGATGAACAGTTCGCAACATATTTGGAATCGCAATAATGTTGTATCGTGACTTAAGTATCGTGATAATATTGTATCGAAGATCCTCCAGTGGGTCCCACCCATAGGAGAAAACGCAAATGCTCACAGTTCAGAAGATGGAACATAGAGATTTGGGGCATTTTTGCTTGAAAATGCCTTTTTTTTGTGACTTATTATCAATATTATCAATATATATCGATTATCAGAATAGTTGGTTATAATTTTTATAATTTATGGGCTAAGTGTTTCAGTTTTAAACGCATGATAGAAAACTTAATACCTGGTGACTAAAGTAAATTAAGCTATAGACTGAATTACAATGTTTGTTTACAATAACTTCTGAATAGTAAACCTCCATGCCACATACGTAAAATAGCCCTAGCAAAAGCTGCCTCAATTGGTAAGTTTTTAGACACCTAAAAATAAATATCAGCCCAAGTACATGCTGTATTTAGAGGATTTTCATGGCTTTACATTGCTGTCAGACAGCCCTTTCCAATTGGGAACTTAGGCTGTTATCTCAAAGCCAACAGACTCCATTGACAAAAAAAAGTCATTTTACTTTACAAAACATGGGAGTTGCTGGTCTACTGCTGCCTCGATCAGTTAGTGTGTAAGGTAAAGGGGTGGAATAAGTCGAAACATAGCGCACACTTAACTAACAGTGTTTTCCCCAGGTGGGTCTTTTTAAATGGCCAAAGTATGTTTTGCTGTGGCCTCCATCCACGCCAGTGCATTGCTTAGCTTTCATGCCCGTAAATTTGGTTTATTAAAGACGCTAGCAAAGCAACACAGTACATAAATAATCACAACAGAAATATCCAATAGTTTGTACTGCAGTGTTTAACTACATCCTCCAGTTTTGGCTCAAAAATGACAACAGAAAACACAAGTCTGCTGATTTCACATGGCTCTGCAATTGAAATCAAATGCCAGATGTCTGCCAGGACTGTTGTTGTTGTTGTTGTTGTTGTTGTTGTTGGTGTGACGTCATGGTGATTGGGTCTATGATACAATAGACAATATCTGTTAGGTTTGTTAGTGAAGATTTTAAGACTCAGAAGTGGGTTTATATTATAGTCAGATGTGCAAATGATGGCATGAAATTAGCATTAAGACCCTGAGTTTTCTTTGGGGTTTTCTTGGAGGCAGCGTTTAGTGGCCATCAGATGAATTGTATATTAAGGTGCTGCTGCACTTCAGTTTTGGTGGTTACTGCTTGATTGATATGAGGTTTTTACCCCTGCTATGAGCTTCAGGTCTGGCAAAAGGTTTATACCATTTTTATTGTCATGATGGAAGACAGGAAGCTCAAGGCGATCTTCTCTTTAAGTATTAATAGGGTGAGCTAAATTGTTTTAAAATACTAGTGGTAACTGAAGTGAACCAGGGGGATAAATGAGGCAGTGGTGAATTACCCTTAGAACTAATGGAGTGTCTTGTTCTTACCAAAGGATGGAGAGGAAAGCCTTCGGGGTGTGGCTCAAACAGGTGGAAGTCAAAATGAGACTAATCATTCCACCGGGTGGTCGGCCTCCACTAGATGAAGCGGGTTATTTCAGATGGAGCAGCTTGCTGGAGAACTAGATGACTTTTTTATGTTATTCCTTCTCGGCATTATCTTTCAATATTGAAATACAATGTTCAGCAGTCCACGGTTACACAGCTCAAGGCACCTCATGCTCATATCGCTTTGGGTGAGCAGTTTGCATTCATTCATTCTTCACCTCTCTATTACACGCTCACACCAGGCAGATGCGTATGTATGTGTGATAAAACGGTAATTAACAAGGGCTGCAACACTCCCATGGCTGACTAATGATCTAATCTTGTCTGTTGCATCAGCGCTTCACACAAAATGCATTCTGGTGCTGAACAAATAAGACTGCACTAATTTTGTAGCCCTTAAGCACTGATGGTAGAAAACAATCTTGGGAGTTAAAAAATGGTCTAAATTTGGGCTTTTTAGTATTGTAATGTAAGTCACTGCTAGGTAAAGATTGAGGTTGGCAATATTCTTTGGTCATTAAATCCTATTAAATACACTAAGCCCATCTAAAAATGTAAATCTTTAAAAACAAATGTGTACATTTTTTAATGGGTCATATAACTCATTTTTAAGGAGTAAATGGCACCCTTGTTGGGGACTATGTCCAGCCCCAGATTTGGTGCACAAGTATTTACAGCAGCTGGACCACACACGTGGGATAAACAGTGCCTGTGTTGATCATAATGAAGGACAATGTCACCCAGTGGAATGGTGTGCCACATTAATGAGTTTTAAATATTTTTTTTTAAACAGTGGAAGTGTGTGGAACAAAGGGATGAGCTACAGTATGCCAGGCTGTGGCTAAACAGGCAATATTTATAAGTAGAATTAGGTCATTGTTGGTTTTGGTCTTTTCAGGGCAATAATTGGTGATAAGAAAAACAGAATTCTGCCCACCCTATTCTTTAAATGGTTAAGTTCAAACAGCATGACTCAATCATGTTGTTTTAGTAGGTGACTGCTATTACTACTACTACTAATAATAATAATGCACTTAATTTATAGAGCGCTTTCATAAAAGGGATGCAGCTCAAAGTGCTTCACAATAGAAATGCAAAAGGAAAACAAGATTAGACAATCAAATCAATGATAAACAAAATATAAAAGTGAAGGTAAAAGGAAAGTTCAGAGACCAGTAAGAACTGTAAAAATGCAAGAACTTATATGAAGTAATAATTAAAAGACTGACATTAATTAAAAGCCAGACTAAATAAATAGGTTTTCAGTTGTTTCTTAACAATTGTCACGGATTCCGCACCTCTTATATCTTTTGGAAGGGTATTCTATAATTTTGAAGTCGGGATGCGCAATAATATCGGCATTATATTTCATGTCTCCATCTGCTAGTTGGCAGTTAGGATAACAGTATGCATGCAAAATATGATGACTACAGAGGAGACTTGGTGATCACTAAAATAAGGGAGGGAAAAAAGTGGATATATCAATAACAGTATTGGTTATCAGCCAAATGAGTTGTTATGTATTGGCATATCGGATATTGTTAAAAAATTCCAATATCAAGCACCCCTATTTTGGAGCATAGTTAAAAGCTGCTCTGCCGTTTTTCTTGTGCATATAAATGTTTGTATTCTAAAACCCAGCAACAGAAGATCTGAGAGTTCATGAAGGATTTTAGAATAACAGGGTCTGCAATGCAGGCCAGTCCCAAACTATTAGGAGCTTTAAATACAAGTAAATAAACCTTAAGATTTGTTTTAAAAGATACTGAGAGCCAGTGGAGTGTAGCTAAAACTGGAGTAATATGCTCTCTCTCTTGTTTAGGTAAAAGTGTAGCTGCACAATTTTGGATAAGTTGAAGTTTTTCAATTGACTTTTTCGGAAGGCCACTAAAAAGAGCATTGCAGTCATCTAATCTGGTTGAAATCAATCATTATAGGATAGGAATCTGAATCTTGAATAATGAATAATGCCCTTGTATGTCTTGGATGATTAAATGAGAAAGGTTTATCTAGGGAAAACCCTGTATTACTAATTTATTGCGCAACAATCTGCAACCACAGCATTGACATATTATCACTTAGTTTCTATAGTAGGCCTGTCGTAATTTGTTGGACGATGTATTGTCCCAGAAAAAAAAACTGTGATAAATGATATTATTGTCATTTTGAGCCAATTTTATTGCATAACGATGCAAGTACAGCCTTTTAAAAGGCAAGGAACCTTTAATTCTTAAGAATATTCAGACATTGAAATTGAATTTTGAAAGAAAATATTGAACATTTTTTAAATTGTGAGTAACATCCTTCAATATGTACAATAAAGTTTATATAAAATTAAAGTCTCTTTATAGGAGAAGCCTAAAATTACTCACTTTAAGTCTTAATATAAAATTTGGCCAACAAAAATGAAACCAATTGATGTCTCTTGTGACTGATAGACAATCTTAGCAAAGCTCCAGAAACATCAGTTACCTCCATAATCTGGCCAGTGCGTTGCAGTAAGCTCCCAGGCTGTTTTAGGGCAGTTTGCTGATGGACTTACAGAGTGGAGGATGAAGTTGATGGAGGGTAAAACTACAAACGACACACTTCTTGGCTTATTGCCAGGGGTTGGCCAGCTAACGACTATCAGGACTGTGCCTTCTCCACTGCAAAAGTGCAGCAGCAGGCTACTGGTGAACTACACTGTGTCACCTTTAAAGTGCTGCTTTATTTACTCTGGACTTTTGCAAGTAGGCGAGGGTAGAGAAAAAAACAGGGAGAATCAATGCACCCAAGTTTTACAATGGTTGGGAAAATCCAGCTGTTTATTCTGGCATCATGTTGGCTTAAATGTTGGGGACATTGGGGCAGTACTGATGTCAGCAAAATGATGAAAGTCATGTCTACATATTATACCATAAGTCAATAAGGGTGAAGGTGTTTGAAGACACTGGTGAGAGCAGTCGAAGTAAACCAAAACCTTAAAGTTGCTGCCAAAAGGACCAAAACAATGAGCTGAACCACCATAAAGCTCTGTGGGACTGTAGGTTCATCAGCATGTGCGATCCCTTCCACATCCACCCTGTTTATTTCATCCATTGCTGATATAAATTTTTCTTAGAGCTGCTTTATATTTGGCTAGATATTGTTTGGCAAGACCTTGGAGTCTTGCCTTTTTTTGTGGGTGGAAAGAAGTTATTAGCTGGATACACATTAGCATTGTAGAGCAGGCTTGAATTTGGTATTTCGAAACAAAATAAGTGCTTCTCACTTCAGAATATCTCTCTCTCTCAGATTTTACGGAGTGAAGAAACAGAATGAGTTATGAAAATGGGATTTCATCATAGGATAAAGAATATTTTCCCTACAGTGCATTACTATCATAACTTACTTATCATTCAGCAAATATGACTTTATTCATATGCACAATGGACACCTCGGGGTAACCATTTCAATATTATTTGATAAGAGACTCGTGGGTAGTGATGCCTGAAATGATTTGGGCCCAAGTGTATTGTGAGAGGAAGAGGAAACAGGAGCAGTTGTGAGATGCGTTTTCTTCCTCTTCACCTTCCTCGTGGTGTTTCCATTTCCAATGATGTTCTTTCACAGATTCAGAAGAGATGCTGTGGGTTGCAAACCTGTGTAATGATTTACCACCTTCTCCCTCCCTGTTTCCGTGTGGGGAAGGGCACGTACTGCACAGCAAGAACACCATTATCAGATCAGCAGCTCAGTGTCAGATATCAGAGGTAGTAAACTCCACCACCTGTTGTGGAATGAAATGGGAACCATTAGTACCAAACCAGTATAACAGGCTGCAGTTAGCATGGAAATGAGTCAAAGACACAAGGGTGGTACAGGGCAGGAGATTGACAGATGATCAGATTTTGATGGCTCTGCAATGGCGTATGTTGTTTGAATGGGTCTATTTTAATATAATAACACAGTTGTTGAGTGGTGGATCTTTTCATTCTCCGCTATCAGTCTCACATTGTCTGCATCTATGCCCTCTTGTCACTCTTTTTTCATGTTTAATCCTGCTACAGCTGTCTTTATTACTGTCCATTGTGGAGTTTTCACAAGTTTAGCATGTCAGCCTGCTTATTATCTGTGAGAAAACGAATTAAATATTAAAATGAATCATGCAATATGATCGTTCTACATTTAGTCCACCGGTGCCAGTGTCATTATACTGTCAGGTCTTTGTTTAGGCCCCCATCTCACCTTTGTAGTTCCAGAGTGAGACATTAAACTGAGGTAATATCTCAGGCTACAGTACAAATGCAGTATGGAGTCTCTTGAAAATTCTGCATAAGGTGTGTCGTGAAAATAAGTCACCCTTAATAAGCTTAAAGGAGATAGAGGTATTGTACAGAAGCCAAACAGTAAAGTCAGTGAAGCGTGAGATTTCATGCTCTTCTTTAATTAAGTGTACATCACATATCATATATTGTAACTAGCTGGTCGTCCTGTCAATCTGTTTACAATTTTTTCCTCCCTTGAAAGGCATTTAGTGGAAATGCCAATGAGATGCTCTGAACTTTTAGCAGAATCTGGCCTGAAGAATAAATAAATGTGCTCTGGCCTTTGACCAATTATTAGTTTACTTTGTGATGAGAAGTTTATTGAAAAAAGAAAGTTTGCATTTCACTCCATGCTGAAGCAATGAAAACCATGTTTGAAAGTTGAATATAGGGCATTTGCATTATTTATTTGTTTATTGTGACTTTAGTCAGACTGGGTACGTTCCAGCTGTGAGCTGTTGACTAGAGGGTGGCTGGCATTACATCTGTGGTGCCTGTCACCACTGCAGAAATTCCCTTGAGCCATGCATTAAACCCTGTGGCGCTCTGTGGTGGAGACAACAGTGTATGCCCAACTCTCTGAAAGTTATATTCAGCCATGTTTCTCACAGTGGTGGTCTAGTACATGACTCATGTAATTACCACCAGAACACAGACTGTGTTAGTCCACCTCTGTTTTGCTTACATTCTATTTTACTGCATCATTATTCAGTTGTCAATTTATTATAAGGGCAAAATCATGCTTTTTTAACCATAATTTTACCCTGCTTTGGTAAATGTATAAAATAAGTATGTATATTATAAGAAGTTAAAGATACACACACACACACATTCTTGTACTTCTATCTTTGTGAGGACCCTCATTGCATTCCCTAGCCTTAACAATCACAACTAAATGCCTAACCCTTACCCTAACCCTGACCTAAACCTAATTCCAACCTGAACCCTAAAACCAAGTCTTAACCCTCAAACAAGCCTTTGAAAAAGTGAGGACCGACCACAATGTCCTCACTTTGCAAAAATGTCCTCACTCTGTTGCTATAAAATGTTTTTGGTCCTCACTGTGTAGCATGTACAAGTAAACACACACATGCACACAGTCCATATGTCAACATTTTATCAGTAGTTTTGTTGTATAACTTACAGATAGTGAGTGGTTTTACAGAGAAGTATCTGGAGCATCTTCAGACTTTCTCTGTTGCGGAGGGCAAGGACAACTTGTTCACATGCGACGCGGTGCATGAGAGAAAAAAAGCGATTGAGCCAAGGCCTTGTTGAATTTACAACTTAGCTTCAAGCAAAACTACGCTGCCTGGTTCAAGAGCAGATATTAGTTATTAACCACCCGCACAGATTCATACTCTGACCTCAACCACACTAAACCTCAGCTAAAATGTAAATATCTCTGATGTAAATGTGTCCATCCCTTACCTAACACCTAACACCATACCCTTCTGTCTAAACCTTATACACCGATCAGCCACAACATTAAAACCTGACAGGCGAAGTTCTATTGATCATGGTCTTTTTGAAAACATTAGGTCCTGGCATTTATGTGAATGCCACTTGACACGTGCCACCCACTCAAACACTGTCGCAGACCAAGTACACCCCCTCAAGGCAAAGGCACTCTCAGATGGCAGTGGCCCTTCCAGCAGGGCAAAACACCATGCCACACTGCAAAAACTGCTTCCCTGAGGAATGTGACAAAGAGCTCAAGGTGTTGACCTGGCCTCTAAATTCCCCAGATCCCAATCTGATCTATCATCAGAAGGACGTGCTGATGCCCCACCTCACAACCAATGGGACTTAAAGCATCCGCCACGAATGCCCTGGAGCCGACAGCACAGAAAACCCCCAGAGTCCGATTCACGATCAGGTCTCTGACCTGTCGAGGCTTGGACACAGAACCTCCGGGGTACTGCCACGTCCCACGGATGCTTAATCGGATTGGGATCTGGGGAATTTTGAAGCCAGGTTGACACCTTGGGCTCTTTGTCACATTCCTCAAGCCATAGAAGTTTTTATGGTGCGGTATATGGCATTGTCCTGCTTTCCATGAGGGGATGGACTTGATCTGTAACAGTGTTTTGGTGGGCAATGTGTGTCAAGTGGCATCCACATGAATGCTAGGACTCAAGGTTTCCCAGTACAATATTGCATTTTAATGACACGATCAATGTTATCCACTTCAAATGTCAGTTGTTTTAATGCTCTGACTGATGAGTATGGTTGGTGTCCAGCACCAATGATACAAACAAAGATATTTCTTTGTAACCATTTAATCACTTGCTTCAGACATTTTAGCGGTTTGGCTGTCTTATTCTAATCACCAGCTCTCTGACGTAGCCTATTCTACCTGGATGTCTCAGTGTGTCTTAAGGACATGTTACTGAGGTACTCTTTTGTATTTAAAGTTTCAATGTAGTGCCTTACTGTGCTTTTACAGCATTTTTGAAGGACCACCGTGACATATATTCACCTGAATGTTACTCACAGGGCTTTGTTGGCACATAAAAGACCCATTTCAATACAAATGAGTGCACTCTGTCTTTGATACCGACCATTACAGAATCCTTTGAAACATTTGAAGTAGTCAGAGGAAGTTAGAGAGGTGAGTGGATTGCATTGTGTCTGGGCTCTCATTCCACTTAAGCAGACTCTTAAAAGGGGAAATGGAAGTTTTATTTTTGCATATCTTGGTTGAGCCCATACCATATCTGAGACTTCCTTACAAAAGTGAGCAATAACAGTAGGAATTTAGATGTCTAATGTCAGAGGCTATTTTGCAAATCCATACAGCATAATGCAGCTGCCAGATATGGATTTTTGAAATGGATTGAGTGATTGTCCCGACCTTGGGCGACAAGATAGAACAGTACGAAATATTCATCAGTTTATCAAAGGTCTGCATTGCAGGCAAGTGGCAGATGGAAATTTTTAGTATAGTAAATGACTCACTAGTTAGTCCTCTGAACTCTTCCCATGGCATACTGTATTATGCATTTTTGAAGTTTTTGAAACATAAACCCAATGAATTTACTGACACATTCATTAGCAGAGAATTATGACACCGCTGCTTAAAATAATCCCGTAATGTTTGTTTTGTTGTTTGGTTTTGTGTTGTCACTGAGCCCCTTTTCTACTGCACAAAAACCCGCTAACACCCTGCTAACATCTGGCTTTTTAATGTAATGGGAAATGTTACAACTGGCAGTCACGCCTGGGTCAAATGCCTCTCCGGTAGTCACAGGTATTTATCGACTCTGACTCTAATCTGCATTGATGAAATCACAACACCTTGGGGAACGCACTAATTTCAGCTCCTTTACGAGCGAGATGCAGTGACGCTACCACAAGCAGCGGTCAAACATCGATTCAGATTACTCTGTGCCATGATTGAAGGAGAGACTGAATAAGTAAGAGATATATATATAAAAAGAAGTGACCACTGTAAAGTTTGTAAAGGCTGTATGTTCCTTTCTACTGTTTACTAACCTGTTTTCTGTCCTGTCCGTGACTTTGACCATGATACACCAAAAAACCCCACACAGACAGGCATTGTCATCTGCTGCAGAGCCGTGTACACAGCTCTGGTCTACTGGCAATGGGAAAGGAGTCTATAGCCTATTTTTAGAGGGTTTGCCCATGTTAAAAAAAAAAAAATGCATACGTGAGCTAATTTTGGTGGAAAAGGGGTACAAGATTTATACTGAGCAGGACATTTTACAGTTGTTAGTGCCCTCTGATAGACAAACTGTAATTTTGTCACTTTTTCTAAATTACCTCAAACCTAGTTTGGCATTTGTGTACTGCAGTTACTCATTTTTTGATCCCCATTCACAGAGATACCAGAATATCTGCAACATTGGCCGCCTGGCTGATTTATCGGTCTAGCTCTACATGGAACAACATGACACTGTTATTGCTTTTTATCTTTTCTCAACAACATTGTTCATCCAGATAAATACACCAAAAATGACCACATGCTTCCTAATTCGGAACATTCCCTTTTGGATTTTATTTTTCTGAGGAAGGATTAGTTTATCCATTATGTGTTAAGGCTTGGAGAAAAACCCTTTGACAATCTCAGTCGGGCTGCGGTTAGCTGCGGGTTAAAAGTCACCCACCGAGGTGAAAGATTTACAAAAAGTCAAAAAGCGCTCTTTTGTCTGGCATCAGCTGCATGTGTTTAAGACCTTGCGGCTAAGTGGTTCCTATTGTGCGGAGCAGTGTGCCTTGTGACATGGATAGGGCATTGTTGATGCTAAGCAGACAGCGCAGAGTGGTGGTGGCACCCACATGGACTCAGCTCAGCGAGGGTTTAGAGATTTAAAATGTGGTCATGAGATGACTAAGGCAGGGGGATTAGACCCTCTGAGATCTGTGCCACACTCGCTCTGAATTAGAGAAAATGAGAGGTTTAGTGGACGACCGGGCTGTGTTGACATTAGTGCAGTTGAATACATTATCTACTCCCCGCACTGCATGTAGGTTTACTTTTCAGCTTCCTATTACGGGTTATTCAAAAGTAAATGAGAGTGAAAATCGCAGAGAGATTATGGTGTGCAATTATAGTCTTTTTGAACATTGTAATGATGTATGTACTAGAGCTGATTTGTGCTTTTTGTGTTTGGTCCAACTTTGCTTCAGGTTTTAATTAGTTTGTTTCATGCAGTGCCCTTAAATTTATTCAGCAAAACAAAAATAAAAATATATTCTTGACTTCAACAGAAGATGGTAGTGCACCCCACTGGTTTTTATCCGTATCATCCTGACTTGCTCCGCTGAGACCAGATAACACAGCTCAGTCATGATCACAGTGCACAAGTACAAGTACCCCTCAGTATTCAGAAAATATCAAACTGTTTCTCCAATAATGTTGACTATTTTTATGCTCATAAATTTGGTAACAATTTACATGTATTTCCTGCAACAGTGAACCTAGAGCGCATTTAACGAGAACATACTGATGTTCCAAATCAGGAGAGATAATCGCCTCTTGTTTAGGTCAAGGCTTCTTCTATATTATGCACAGAATAACTTTGGAGTCAATTTCTGTCTGTGGCAGTGTGGGTTTAAAGTGTGCATTAGATGTCTTATATGAGCAAAATTTCATTCATTACTGTGTGAAAGAGATTGTACTGCTGAGGCTGACACAGGTCACCATGGTGACGCATCTCCAACTGGCAAGGAGGCTCTTGGGAAGAGACGTGGTTATTACAGCTCACTGTGTCTGAAAAGAGACATACTAGTGTTTAGTCACACAAAAATAAAAACAATAGTAAACACATTGGGTATGTAGTGTAAAGTTAGTATGTTTGTTATATTTAAAAGCTGAACAGCGTAGTCATGCGGGGGTGAGCGCTCCATTGAAATGAACAGCTGACAGTAGCCTCCAGCTGCCCCTCAAACTCTCGAGAAATCTGTATTCCTGTGACCCAAGTTATGCTCTTTGTATCTCTTGTATTTGAGTCACAGTAACCATGAGAAGGTACAGTGACATCAGGCTTTTCTTTGGAAAAGAACAAAAGAGGGTGAGCTGAAAAAGTGAAAATTAGTAGCTGGTTCCATAGCTGTGTTTCTGTGGCATGTTCACTTTGTTGTACTCAGGCAATAGAAAAAGAAAAAAAGGAGATGAGATCGATGGCAGCGGAGGTGGCATGGAGGAAAAAAGAAAAGAACGGATCAACGTGAACAGCATCCAGTAGTTAAAGAATTATCTCATGTTGACTTTTGTGGACAGAGAGGGCAACAGAGGGAGAGAAGGAAGCTGGAGAAAGGGCAGGCACAGGTGACAGTGAGAATAGTGTGGTTTTTTGGAACTATGATAGAATACAATGGAGTAAAAGTCCATCATTATCCTTTCAGCCATCATGTCAATGGACACAGATAGTCACTGACAGTCTTGTATTGGCTCCAGATGATTCAGAGAAAGACGGAAGGTGAAGACAGGGCATGGACAGGTGACTTGAAAGTGGGAGAGTGAGAATAAACACTGTCCTGGAATCCATGACAGAATGAAATAAAGTATTTAACTTAGGTTCCTTGGAAATATATTGTCTACTTCTACATTTAAAAGGGGTTTGTTCAGTTCTCAATGTCAGTGGTGACAACCTGAAGAGGTACATTAAACATTTATCATTTGAAGTGTGTGATCATAACAGCTTAACCTTTCCCGTAACAGTGCTCAAATCAGCTAGAACTTTTGCTTGAAAATGCTTTAAATTGGTTTGTTTAGCTTTCAGCTGTCTAAGAATTTCTCCTGGGGTGAATCCCCGCCAACACCCCCGTGAAGGCTGGGCTCACAGGACAGCAGAAAATAGTCCTCCCAAATGTTAAAGAGATGACTATGGCTTCATAATACATGACAGCCAGTCACCCAATGCTTTTGAAATGTGCAATAATTAGCGGTGCACTGATTTTAAATTCTGGGCCGATACTGATACCCGTGATTATAATGACAATTTGGCCAGTAGCCAATACAGATGTTGTTTTTGTTGTCATTCATCCCCCTTTTTGTGCCAGGAAAACAAAGACATCTACACTATAAAAAATAACTAAACTGTTTTAAAGTAATATAGCCCTTAATTACACTACTTTAAAATGAGCACGTATTCAATCATAATGTTTTATGAAACCACCTTTAATATAACCTTTCACATGAAAAATGCCTTTTTAATTAAAAAAACTGCTTCAAAAGTCTTTTTACTGTATATCGTAATTCCCTCTCTAATATCTGTTTTATACTTTTGGGAAAACATTAACAGATTTCTCCTTCAAACAGCTGTATTTATACAGGTTTCTCGCCAAAAACTACATTTTACATGATTACACTGAACACATTATGGTAATGTCAGACTTTACCTTTGCCTTATACTCAGTTTCACTAAATAGAGCTTGAAGGCATCATTATGTGACTCAGTACAGCCACAGTGAGCTAGTAGTTGTTGCTATTAGTTAACTAGCTCTTCTCCTGCTGATTTTAAAATGGATTTTTTGTTCATAATGAAACATTATCAGGAAAACAATCAGGTGCGTTCTCTGACGTGACGTCAGAAGAGACTCTTTCTGAGAGGAAATAATATTTATTTACATGTGCACATAAGTATAAGAAATGTGAGATGGCTTTGGCGATTAGACCCCATGGTGACATAATCTATTCCTGGAGGGTGGTAAAGACGTGGTAGATTAGGGAACCGCCCCCCCTATGGAGTGAAGACGCTGGTGGTGGTGATGAGATGAAGAGGGAGTTGAGGATCTGGATGTGAAGAGGAGTGGGCTTTTGATGAGCTTGTCCTGGGCTCTGGATAAGGCGACTGGAGGTGAATGGGGTGCAGGAGGGCGCGAGGATTCAGCCTAAAATGACAGCTGACAGGAGCTGAGATTGATCGGTTTGATTGGGAGAGGGATAGAGAGAGAATTGTGAATGGATATAGCATAAAGAAAGTCTTCCTGATTGAACTTATGCTGAGCTTCATTGAGTTTGCTGCATCCTTCCATCCTGAAGTGGAAGGTCTATTCATCACAAACACATTTTCTACTGTCCTCATGACGACTTGTAGCTGGTGTTGTATCTACTGGCCATCTCGTCATACAACAGTGAGATCACAGAGTCCATTTGCCAAACAGTGATTTTATTCTTCTTGTACCTGCTCATTAGTTTAGGTTTGTGGCCATAGGTCTTGAGCCCTGCTTTTTATCCTGCGCAGAATCGATGTGGCACAACAGAAAAACATCGGCCACTGCCTTTGGGTAATGCCAAGTTATGTCTTCGATAGGCCGATACCAAGTTTAGCCAATAAATCTTTGCATCCATATCAATAACGTATGATTATAGCCACTGTCTGATTGTAGCTTTAACTTAACCCTTTAGCTATAATACCTATTGTTGAGACAGCTGGCCTGATCTTTACCAAGGGATACCTGCTTTCGGTACCCGTGTGAGGCAACGGACAATATTTTGCAAGATTCGGTGTAGCAAGCAGGTACCTTCAGATACCAAAATCTTGTCGCATTGCCTCCAGATTCTGCATGCATATGCATATACCTGTTTATAGAGATTACTTTGGCTGTATTCCCACAGAGCCGGTATAGTCATGCTGTGCTGTGCCAAGCAGTGAATACATGCAGCCACACAACAACAGATAAGTGGTCCTTTCTATTGTGGTCCTGTTTGGCAACATGGGACATTTTCCTCCTTCTAACCAAAGCTTTGTCATGTACTATACTGGTTCAACACATGTGTATCTGTGCTGGTGACCAGAGAGCAAGTGCTGCCTTTTTAAAGTCTCCCTTTTGTAGCTTCCCACTGAATCTCATTGGTTTGGAGGTTATTTTCAGTCCAGCGTTGTGACTTATGTGCTACTTCACATTAAAAGCTTTCCACCAGGAAACCAGCGGGAGGCTGTCATTGTGCAGCTTTAGGAAGTGCAATGTATTTGTCACAGAGTTTGCAAAGCTGTGTTAGCAGTGTTGTTCAATAAAAACAGTATGTGGAAATATGTGGCCAGTCAGTTTTAAATATTGCAGGGAGGAAAAGTACAAGATGAAACAGCCAGAGCGTGATGATGGTCGGATAATTTGTCTGTAAAAACAGTTATACACAACCTTCTGGTATATTTTTGGATACTGTTCATTAAAGTCACAGCTTTAATTATTTATTAATTAAGTCACCATTGCCATTAATCTCACATACCTACTTATCATCCCTGCAGACATGCAACGAACATAACAAACACTGGAGCACTCATTTCCTCTTAGGTCTCCTACTTAGAACAAGCATATTTTCGCCTGTAAAAGTACATTGCATAAACAGGTGCACAGGGTTTATCATGTTCAAACCATCCCAGCCCATCACAATAATCATGAGAGCACTTGAGGCCCACATTAAATCTTTCATTTGCTGCTGGCAGCACTGCGAAAGCACATAATGGTGTTTATACATTTTCCCATTAGGGTCAGTGTTTCCAGCCGAAATACCCAGGCTAAACACCCCAACCTTTTTATGTCTGCGCTTTGAATCAGCACCCGCCAGCTCAGCACGCTCCCCCCATGGGGAATAAGATAAAAATGCACTTTGTAACAGAGGTGGGGGAAAAAAAAGAAGTTATATAATTAGGGAAACCGAATGAACATCAACTCCATAATAGCTTTTCATTTCTGTGTCAAGTGCACATTGAGAATACTGTTCGCACTGATGGCTACTCTCTCCCACAGCCACATGCATACGATGAGCACTCAGTTAGAAATCACTCGTCATAATAGCAGTTACATCATCATTCAGAGGGAAGAATCTGCAGTGTTAGTGATTGAAGGCAAACAAGAACATTCAATTTAAGGGCGATGCAGTGGGGGTCTACAGCCCAATACCAAAATCCCAGGTAGAAATACTATCAATATTGATCATGTGAATACAATGAAATACAGCCTTTGAGACCAGAATGAAACAACAGTTGTGCAGTTGTATCAGGATAAGGTTAAAGTTGTGGCTTACGCAGTTAATTAAGCTTGATTGGCTGTGATATTTACACTTACGTACATTTATAGCTCTGCTTTGGTGTATCGAATCAAGTGCTCCGGATGCATAGGTCAACTGTCTTTCCAATCACAAGTGTTTGTTTTGATCACACTGTAATTATTCGGTCTTTACTTTCTAAACAGGCTGCGGCTGCATATTAACATCTCTTTGATTCGGCTGCATGTTTCTGTGGCTGTATTATTTTGAGCTGGTTTCATGTAAAGAAAAAAATATTTTGACATTTTACATTTTTAGTACAATTTGACATTTGATTAAACAATGTTTTTTTTTCCCCAAAGATGGATGAATAATTCAGGTAATGACAGCAATAATTTGGAAGCCCTACATAATATGTTATGTTGATATATTGCCCAGCGCTAATTAAGTTTCTGATTGTGTTCCTTCCTGCCCTCATGAAGTAATAACTTAAAATTCAAATTGGCAATAATCATCTTCTTTTTAAAATGTCTTCCCTAATTTGTCACACTCTAATGAAAGATGCGGTGGCCGAGACGTTTTAAACAAACTGCAAATCAAGGGGTGAGGACCAGAGGGGCGATAGTGACAACATTACAGGGTAGCCAAAACAAAAATAATTGTGCTTTGTCCTGACTTTTTTAATTGATTGAAATCTTTCATTTTAACCCATTTAATCCCCAAATTTTTCCCCAGACATAAACTATCCAAATCATCTGTCACAGATAACCCTTTGAAATAATCTATCATTATTTTTTCAAATTATTATGGAAAAGTAGCTGAAAAAGTGTTTTATGGTTGTGGGATAATGTGTTGTATCAACCATTTATTGACCAAAGTAACATAATCTCCTATGCAAAATTCTTAAATATCCAAGATCAGATATTAAAACATTTAAGACTCTGTCACTGGCAGTCCCCAGCATTGCCAGCAGAACGCTCCATCACATTCTGAGGGTACTACATTACATATGAAAAACCCTTACATACACATGTATCACCATTTTGTCAGTGACCTTTTACATTCAGATATGATGTGCTAGTAATCCTTCTGCATCTGCTGTTGACATTCCAGGACATGCTACCAATACTAGGACGTCAACAAAAGCACATGACTGGGTTTAGGCAACAAAGGCATGTGGTTGGGTTTAGAGAAAAACATCTTGGTTTGGCACCCAGGAAGCAAACACTAGGCTCGTGGGTGAAAGTCCAGAGTTTGTTGAACACATCCACCAAACCTCCCACCCACCCTATACCGACTTTCCTGCTCCTTATATTACGTCTTTATCAGCAGGGTTTCAACCTGTCTAGCAGCATATCATATCGCCCTGATAGGTGCCGTCTCACCGACCAGCGGCATTTCTTAACAACTCCAAAGGTTCCGTCCGGCTGCATTACATACTGCTGCGAAAGGTGGTTTTTGGCGTCAGATGTCTGATGCTGAAATCATTGACAAAGCGGCGGTATTTGATGGCTTTGGAATGAGAAGGTCATAGGTTGTAATCACTGATAAAGTTGTTCCTGTCATGACCCATTTCAGCATATGAATTCAATAGCCTGGCTGGCAATTGGCCTGTCTCCCCCTTATAGTCTTTTTTTTTTATTTTGAGGGACAACTGAATGGTTGTATACCTTGTCTGGGCCGTCACCTCGCCCCCACATATCCGAAACTTTTTCAGTGAACCTGAAAAAAGAAGAGGCGGGGATTAGGTAGAAAAAGAACTATGTATGTGTACATGTACATTTAGATGCACTGTGTTGTCCCACCGGTCGACATGTTCACTAGTTGAATGATGTGTACCAAAACTTTCTGTCCGAACATGTATGTGTGTTAACAGACTTTACTAACCTTTTGCTTGGGAGCTTTGATGCAGCCATCCTCGTCTCATGGTGCAACCAGGAAGTAAACAGCTCTGGTCATGTGACAGTTCACACTAAACATGTGACACTGCACATATTTCATTGAGACCCCTTGTTATTTTAGTATTTCCTGAAAATGCATTGATACAAGATGCAGTTACATTTTTAGAGCCTTATAACAGACAACCTTTTTGCAGTCACTATTGTGACAGTGGGATTTAACAGGTAAAAACTTCATAAACGTGTGGATGACAATAAACTTAATGAGCAATATTTTGACATTTATTTAAAAATATATATACTTTTAAGTGAGCCAAGTGGACTTGCACCCTTTTTGGCCCCTAAATAGTTCAGTCTTCAGTGTTAAGTCTTGGGTCTTTTAGATTTATAACTGAATTGTTTTAGAATTCACAAGTACCCTTTTGGCAATAAAAAGAGCTCATCAAGGGCTTTTAATTTGATATATATGACTCTTTTCAGCCAAATTGTCTCTTACGCCTCTCTGGTTCTCACCACTCTGTATCCAAAATGCTTTGCAAATTCAAAAAACAAAAGCTTATTAATGGAAAAACACAAACGCAAAAGCCTTCTCACGTTCAAAAGCCACAACATAAGATATTTACAATACACACCGACTCTGACATATATATCTGGTATATGTGTAGTTTAAACAGCTTGACTAATCTGCACAGACAGCTGTTTACATCACATATATATCCCACTGTGTGTTTAAAGTTATTAACCGTATCTACATTGATTGATCAGGTCCCAGTCTGTCTGTGAAGGGCAGATTCCCCTCACTGGTTACAGTGTGCTGAGAGATAAAATCAATGAATCAGTAAATACAAACACTGTTGATTTCTTCTCAAAGAGCTGACATGAAAAATATTTTGGTCCAGTTAATGTCTGCTGTTAGTCAGCCTGGTGAAGGCAGCTTGGCCACTGTCCTCTCAGTTCCCCAGGAGCTGCAGCTGACAGAAGGCTGTTCCTGTGGACACAGACGCTGAGTGTAGGTCAGGGCCGGTGTGGATTGAAACTACTATCTCCGTTTCATTGTCAGCATCTGTTGATGCTCGCTTTTGTTATGGCTTTTGCATTGTGTTTCCATGAATGCACTTGTGTTTTCCGAAGTTGCAAAGCATTTTGAATGCAGGTTATTTGAAATGTCTCAGCCACTGCTGAATGATCAGGGCAGGTCGTAATAATCCAGGGAGCGATAACTCAAACTTGAGGCAGTCTGATATCTGTTAGGAAGAGATTCGAAAGTTGATTTAGCCAAAATACATTATTGATTAAAGTTATTGGGCCTACTATGGTGCCATAACATAGACCATTAAAGATGCACCATTTTGTAGGAAGTAAAACTGAGATTTGGATGGGAAAATGTCTAAAAATGCTAATTTGGGTTTATTTTACTTTCAAATATGTGTGTATCATGACATGGGAAATGGAAAAACTAATGAGGTGGAAAAGCCATTTTCCATTTCACTTTGACTTTAAGAGCAAATTAAAAAGGTGTTTCCTAAAAGGCAAAATGTGAGTGCTCCATTCAGAGGCCACGGATCATTTATGTCTGTCATCCCTTAAGTTTCCTTCTGTTCAAACATCACTGACCAGCGGGATTAGTAAACATCCGTATGATGTGTGCAGTCTACTGACAGTCAAGTCCAGTTTAAAGATTTAGTCCTCATAGTAAACTCAAGGTTGCCTGATGCAGCTGAAATTGTTAGGGAGTGTGAAAGGAGTGTCTGGCCCAGCGGTGCAGAGCATGAGTTACAGTGTCCTCTCAAAAGTCTCCTTGTCTCAGTGATCAAATACCTTACGGCAATCAGTTAATGAATTGTCTTGGTATATGTGAACTGGAGAGAGATAAGGCTGTAGCTCCAGCTGCATGCCTGGATGTTTAGCCTGCTTTCTGTTTGGTATTTGAATGCTATCTGGAGCTGGGTGTGAGCCATGCGCAGGCCAGACTGTTAGCCAGGGCTAATCACTCCCGTCATTAGAGCACTGGGGCTCCCTTGCTACCGCTGATTACATCTCACAGTCGGTAATGAATAGCTCTGCACTGGTCTAGCACACCAAACCAAACTGACTTCACATTTGCTCTGTTTATTTATCAGTCAATTTTCTTTTTATGGAGCACATGCATGCACGTGTGTGTCTGTGTGTGAGACATCAAGCTCATTTACATCCCCTGGTTTTGAGTTACACACTGGAGGTGAGCAGCTGGTGTTGCGTTACTGTGACAGGTATCTTACATGCTCGATTTTGCTTACTGTTGCCAAGTTAAGATCAGCTTACAGGCTGAGGTCAGACATTACACACCTGTGACGTCAGCCATTGAGACTTTTTGGTCATTAACTGTAATATCTGACGCACTGTGTAGCTCTCTTTTATTACACCATAACTCCTCTACTCTGATTTAGTGGAGTGCCGCTCTGTTTCGATGCTCTGAATTAGGGGCGGCTGTGGCTGCCTTGGGCAAGACACTGAACCCCAAATTGCTCCCAATGGTCAGGCTAACTTGGTAGCTCACTGCCGTTGGTGTGTGCGCGTGAATGGATCAATGGGAGACAAATTGCACAGCGCTATACAAATGCAGCCATTTACCATTTAAGTATTTAGCTGGGTTAAAGCTGGACTATGCAATTCTGTGTGTTTGTGCCTTTATGAAATTTAATATTCTGTAGAGCTGAAGCCATTTGTCAGGTAGTAGTTTGACAGAAATATAATCACACGTGCATGTAAAAATGCCAAATATTATCTGATTCCAGCTTCTGTGTGTGAGGATTTGCTACTTTTTTTGTGGTTTATATTACGGTTAACTAAATAATTTAAGTTTTTGGATGTTAGTCGGACCAAAACAAGACTTTTAAAGGAGTCACATTGAACTCTGGGAAACTCAGATGCATGCACCACAATTTCAGGCATTTTAAAGTCGTTACAGATGTCTCCAGTGTTTCCCAACTGGTGGGTCACGGTTCAAAAGTGGGCCTCAGGTCCATTCTGACTGCAGGTGACCCGCAAACATGTCAAGTTTCTAAAAACCATGCTTTATTTTAAAGTATAGTGAATTTCTGGCGCAAAGCTTTTGCTGGTTCTTAGACTAAGTGACTATAGGACAGCTACTTCACAGAGACAGCAACCTAGCTTGACAGCATGGCCAAATACAAGTATGATGCTGAATATATTAAACTGTGTGGACCTTGAACTACTGACTGAGGAGAAGTCTGGACCCCGTGGCTGGACCAGTTGGGAACCACTGGGCTAAATAACAGGAACACCTCTGTGTGTTAGGCAGTACATTTCAACAGCATCACAAACCGCAACCTCAAAAATATAATGAAGATAAATCAGCACCTCTCTGAAACACTTTGAGGGTTTATAGCAGGACTGTTGTATTGGGCTGCAAGAGTTTTAGCTAGGTGCACAAAATGTACTGAATGTATCTTCTCAACATATTCTCATCGAACGATTTGTATGTTATCCTACGAAAAATGCATCCACAACAGCTGTATGATATCCTACAAATTTGTGCCTCACGAATGATGTTGCGTCCTTAACTTACAGTTACTTAATTAACATAAAGTTACAGGGGTTAGGTGTAGGATATATAAATTACAGTGGTTAGGTCCGGGCAAAGAAAAGTCTGGTTTTTGTGACCCATCCACCACCCCAACCTGCCCCTTTACAGGCGCTCAGGACTGCTTCCTTGTTTTCTGCCATGCAATGCTTTTTGTAGGAGAATATATGAACAATTGTGAGAACAGCCTGATGATCTGCACATTTACAGAGGGTATATGCACTGTTGAAGACATTTCAGAGCTGATTATTTAATAGCTGAAGAAGACCTCAGGGGATTTCGATGGATCACACACAGTATTTATTATGAAGACTCGAGCTAGGAGAAGCACAGCTCAACATACAGAGTGTAACACTGTGTATGCCGTCTAGAGATTCTGAGGGTGTCCTTGCCCAGTTTTTGCATTTAACCCAAACACTACTCCCTTGCGAGTCACCCCACACTCCCAAATAAGGTTATTCTGTCTCAATCAATGACTTAAAACTTTAAACAACAAACACGCTCACCTAGCTCGCTCTAAATCACCTCGACTGTTTCTTACAAAATGCACATATATAAAAAGAGGCTCTCGTCTGTTGAGCCTGGAGCACAAGGGCAATCTCCCATCCCCTTAACCTTGGGAGCTATGGCAACGGAGCCAACTAGGCACCCTTATCTGGGCAGCTGTACTCCCTCCGCCACAACTGGGAGACAACAGATGAAGTGGGTTCATAACAAAGGTCAAGTAGCCTGGCCTTGAGGCCCTTTTTTAGGCCTGCTGCTGACCCGCGTGTTACCTTAAGCATAACTATCGTCCATTTCCTTTACTGACCAAGGCTAAAGGCTGTAACATGACAAAATTCCTTCACACACACCTGTCCTGATAGACGAAGAACAAAAACAAGGCAGAGGCAACACACTGGCATGATTTACAATGGGCTGTATTTTTCTAGGGCTGCAATTGACAGTTCATTGTTGATCAATATGTCCAATATTTGTCTATAAAATGTCAGCAATTGGTGACAAATGCTCATTACAGTTGTCCAAAGATTCACAGAAATTAGATGTCTTGTTTAGTCCAACCACCAGTCCAAAACCAGTTTTGGAATTCTCACATTGGAAAAGCTGGAATTAGATTGAACAATTTTACATTTTTTCACCTTTTGACATCTGACTGTTTGAAAGATCAAACAATTAATTGATGAAATTTTGAAAAGATGGTTGTAATGTTTTAATATGTGATAGAATATTTGGAATATTTACTGATAGTGATATGCAATTAACATGACAAATTGATGTGGAAACAAACTCGGATATCACCCTCATAAAGACAAGATTGCCACATATTTTTGGGAATATAGTATGATATATTGGAGAATAGTTCAACATATTTAATTGTATCAGGACTTTGTGACTAAATGACAGAGTGGTGACAACTTCAGTGGCCAAAAACTTATATAATGCTGCATTAGTAAACTGCACAACAACACTTAGGGTTAAAAACTTGTGATTTGTTATGATGTAGCTTCTTTTTTCTGTATTCTCATTATGATAATTGCATCCATGACTACACAGTAACAGTATGAAACTGCAGTCGTATCATTAAGTTAATTCTAGGAGGTAATTTGTTGTGGAAACTGAAGGAGACAGTTACAGTGTGCCGTCTGCTGCATCAGTCCTGCTTTATAAGGTGATGAAATGAGTGGCATCTATGTGTTATACAGTCACATTCTGCCTTACGAAAACACAACATTTAATATAAGCATATTTAACGGAAAGTACAACATCTGTTGGAGGATACTTCTCTCAAGGGTGTCTGGAGTTGTGCATAACATCTCTTCTGTGGCACTCTGCCAACTCAGTCGGTCTGGACAGGTGAGAGTCTGAACACGTGCAGCTGTGGACTCATGAAATGTGGTTTTATTTTCTTCTGAGCTGTATGTACTTTTGTTTTGTTTGCAAATGCATTTGCTAATGGGAGGAATGTGTGAGAAGTGTGACATTGGTGGACACTTAGTGAAGGTAGAGGAAACTGAGAGTCTCCTGGGAGTGTTTGGAGGGTTGACAAACGTGTTGATGAGACATTTTTACATAAACTGTTTCTCAGCAAGCTGACATTAATCGTCAATTTTCCGTGTTAGCAGTGCTGAGCCGGAGCCAGCGTGCACTCTGCAAAAGTCAGAACCATTACAGACACATACAGCGGGACGTTTAGTTTCGTCTTCACCAGAGCTGCGGCGCTCGGCCAAAAGCAGAACATGTAAACTACACAGAGAAAGGATAAGTCTCCACGCTGTGTGGGAGAGGGGTGAGCCACAGTGCCAGCCTTTTTCTGTCGTTCATTTTATATTATTTTGTTTTTACAATCCATCATTCTTTTGTCTGCTTGTTTAGTATGAGTCTATAAAAGCATTTTTAAATTGATGATATTGGTTATTGTTCTCCATGTTCCTGCAAAAGGGCAGCGAGTGTTGTAGCTGTGGGTGTTTTAAATATGAATATGACAGGACAGTCTGCTGCTATTATGATGCTAATGGGGATGTAATAAGGTTGTAAACATGGTGATTAAACAAATACTCCTTGTGTTGCAGTTAGTTTGAGCACTCTGGCATTATGGGTAAAATAGCCTCCACTGATAACTAATTTATGAACCCATGTGCTCCTGGCATCTCCCAGGTTTTATGACTTAGATCTCGGCATAATTTATAGCGCTTTGTTTTTCATTTGGTAACTTGATCAATCGCATGACATGGCTCGGCACTGTAAATGGGGATGGGGAGGAGCCACTTAAGATGCAATCTGGCGCTTTTGTTACACTGATGAGTCCGCAATTTTCATTACCTGCACTGAGGGGAGGAGGCAGATCTGAGATTGATGAGGACGTCAAATCTCTTGAGAAATGACTGTTCTCTCTAGTTAGTTAGCATACGAGGCACTTTGTCGCTGAATGTTCAGCTCAGTTGGGGATTCTGAGAAATTCAGTGTCTCCAGCTGCTTTCCACAACCTGGGTAAACTCAGTGCACAATAACCGTGAAGCTTAATTGAATACATCTTTAGAAGAACACTGTGAGACTTCCTGTTTCAGAGTATAGAATTATTCATTTGGCTGCAGCAACAATTGCATTAAAGCCTGTGTCTGTAGTGTTTTTAATCAAAAGATTTCTATAACTATCTATTGGGAAAATGGATGACAGGTGTCTCTGTTATTTTGTCCACCCTATTTATGATAATAATAATAATAATCTTTATTAACAAAACACTTTTCAAAACAGATATACCAAGTGCTTTACGTGTCAATAATTTAAACAGACAAGACATGAAAACAGCAACTTTTAAAAGAACTGATAAAAAGACTTTAGTGTATAAAACTGAGGAAATAGAGGACACTAAAAATGAACTTAAAACTCAAGTCGAATCAGGAAAGGCTCTCCAGATAAAAGTATGTTTTAAGAAGGGACTCAGCCGACCTGATTTCCTCAGGGAGACTGTTCCAGAGCTTTGGGGCCCTGACAGCAAACACTCCCCTATAGTCTTCAGCTGGACCTCTGGAACAGACAAAAGACCTCTGCCCGAGGACCTCATAGCACATCCTGGCGAGTGGTACAAGAAGGTAGGAGACCATGAAGAGCCTTAAAAATAATCAGTAAAATCTTAAAATCTATTCTAAAACATACTTAGAGTCAGTGTAAAGAGGCTAAAACTGGAAAAAGGCTGCTGCAGTAATCCAGGCATGAAGAGAAGGCATGTAAAACTATCCTAGTGTCTTTAAAGTTAAAATGGATTGGATTTTTAAAATAGTTTTAAGATGATGAAGCTTTGTGACATGCTTCTCAAATCATAGATTACTGTCAAACCAGACAGGTTTGATAATATCCAATAGGGGAGCAGCCAAAGGCGGAACGTGTTGAGTAACGTGCTGGGGCCCGATGACAGTAATCTCTGTTTTGTCTGAGTTATGCAAAAGGAAATTTTTTGACATCTAGCTTTTAACATCAGTCATTAAGTGAACATTTATAGTTATAACAATGAGGCTAAATAACAGAAACACCCTCTCTGTATAATGCAAAACCCCTCAACAACATTACAAACTACAGCCTTCAAAATGGTGAGGGTTGGATTTATTACACTGTTGTATTAGACTGTATTCGTTTTAGCTAGGTGCACCTAATAAACCTACTGTATGGTCGGCACCTTTACAGTGGTTTTATGAACCTGTCCTGGCGGACGAAGGACAACCTGAAAGCACAGCTCAAAGTTTAAAGCGGAGGCAAGACTCTGGCACGTTATTGGCACAGTATGCTTTCATTTTCTAGGGCTCCAACTGACAGTTATTTTCATTATCAAATAAAATGTCCATTATTTGCCTATAAAATTTCAGAAAATAGTGACAAGCGCTCATAACAGTTTCACAGAGTTTTACAGAGTCCACTGTGATGTCTTTAATGTCTTGTTTTGTCCACCCAAATATGTTCAGTGTACAAATTCTCACACTGGAAAAGCTTCTGTGGACGGCAGTATTGAGACAGACAGAAAACGGGGAGATAGACAGGTGTATGACTAGCAGCATGGACTGTTGCAGGACTTGCATGTGCATTAACCATTAGATTGAGAATATTTATTTTGCAGGGCTTCCCTCACATTCATTTATTTGCGGCGGCCCACCATGATTAAAACATCTGCTGCCACGTTTTGGAGCTGGATCGTTCATTAGGAGTGCTGGTGGAATATAGATACCATTCAGTTATTCGTTGCTCCACATTCTCGTAGCGTAGGCCACACTCTGGGCACAGATGGAGCAGCAGAATGGCGCATGCAGTTAAAGTGAAACTTAACCTTTCATTTGGTTGCATCTAAAAGTTTGCTTTCACTTACAAACAGCTGATTCTCTAATCCGATGGTCTGTGATTGGATCAACTGATCCATCCTGCGACTCAAAATTTCACAAACTGCTGCTGAGAAAAAAAGAGTCCACCTGTGCTGCATTCATGAACTGGAGAAAAAACTCAAGGATGGAAAGGCAAGGAACAACAATGGAAAGTCAGCGAGCAAAATACAGAAGAGTGCTCATGAACCAGAGAAAACCTCTGGTGTCACTTGCTTGAAAAACTGTTCGCCCTGCCTCTATGTTTGCAAAGCTTCACACACCTTCAACCTGTTTCAGAGCCGTTCCATAAGGCTCAATCACGGCTCAATGGGCTCCCTGAATGTCCTCGTCACTCATATAATATCTAATTTTTCACGCTCCATCTGCCAGAGTTTTCTCACTCGCTGTTACTTAGAAAGAGGTGTAACTCAGTTTTATCTTCTATTGACTTTTAGCAGAATCATATTGTGTTGAACGGATCTTATCGTGATGTTACTCTACAAAATCCTGAAGTCTAAAGCAATTATTTTGAGCAAACTATGATTACAAAGTTTCTGTTTTACACACATAAAGACTTTGTTCTCATGTAACACATAACAATGGAACACAGTTCTTTGTTTCAGGCATTAGTTTGGTCGCCTAATGTAATTGTTAAACATTTGCCGCATCACGACGTATGTCTACGGGTAAATATCCACGTGAATACAGCGATCATGATTCAACCATTTCGCCCAGCACTCATATTTAGACTGTAGTGAAATCTGTACCAGTCAAGATGAGAGATTTTTGGATAGACACATCAGTCAGATTATGTCGGTGAAATGTGGCTTTCCTGCCTCTGGTCCATTTTGTTCTGCTACAGTGGTTGACTGCGCTGTTACATATTTAAGAGACAATGGTGTGACCCACTCAAAAACCCTCCACTGTCAGTTATCAAAGAGGAGCAGCCTCCACACCTCCACTTAACAGCTGGAAAACAGCAGTGAGGTGTCATTACTTCGCTGCTCGAGTGGCCAACCGTCTCCGTTCCTCATTCTGTAGAAGTGAATGGACTTTATTTTGACATAATACAGACAAAACAATTCAGGGACAAAGCGGCGCTACCAGGTTTCATAGAGTCTACACATGAAAGGAACATTGTGCTGCTTATTATGTAGAGGTCCAGGCTGTGCAGACTTTTTAGCCCTTTAGTATTTATCTTAGAAAATGTCTCTATGCTGCCTGTGGGTGCTTGTTATATTTTTCAGCGTTTAACTTAATTATTTTGTCAATATGGATTCAAAAGACCCAACAGATCCGTAAATTGAAAAATAACTTTAAATTAACTTTTTAAAATTACACACTAGCAAAAAGAAAATTAAAAGTTTAAAAGTCATACATGTAATTATCTCTCACTTACTTCAATCAGTGTGGTGAGTCAAAGCCAGTCTATTCACCTCAGAGACTATAATAGCTCTGTGTCGGCAGGGAAATGGGCGTGTGGACAGAGCCCAGCTCGTCACAGCGCTCTGCTGTCAGAGACATCCTCAGGTGTGATGACACATGTGGTGGAGCACCTCAGTAGCACCTGAGATAACAACTCTTCCTTTTATTAGTGGACTGACTCACAGTTTAATGAATTGAGAGACCAGAGTTTCCACTTTTGAGAACTTTTCACACCTTTTTCCAAACCGCTCCAAACACTCAATTAAAACAAAAAGCAGCAATGACAGAGGCTCTGTTATATTTTTGTCAACTTTTAATATAACTGCGTAGAAAACAAGCTCATTTCTGGCTGCTATATTGATGCGATTTTGAAATGAAAATGTCCTCAGCAGTTTTTTTTTAGTCTAATCTGAGAACCTGCCAAATCAGCGAGCTTATGTTGTATTTGCTCCGGCAGATGCATCTGGTGCCGCTACTGTTCATGTAACAGGGTCGTTTACACAGCAGTAACATGTGTAACAAAGTCAAATGCTTAGGCCTCCATAGTCAATATGTGGAACGTTTGATACTAGTTTCTGCACCCGTATTTTCAGCTTTGGGGGTACCCCACCTAAAGTGTTGTCTCCCACCTTGCCTCTCCCCTTTTGCTGTTGAACTCCATGGGAGAGGTAAGTGACATTGCTCTTGTAGTAATTTCCGTGTTTTAGCTCTGTTAAGCTACATTTACAAGTTCATTTTTCAGCCTTAACTTATTGTATAATATCCTAACATATTCCTGTGTCCCTTAATTTGTGTAGGGGCTTGAGTTATTTGGTCTTAACTGATGGAGGAGTTTGTTTTTACGTCTTGCTGTCAGGTATGTTTTCTGTGTTTTATTGTACTGAATTGAATGTGACATGGCCGCCCCTTTTGCTGTTGCACTCCATTGGAGAGGGGCTCGAGTTAATATGGTTGTAATTGACAAAGGATTTTGTCAGGATTTTTGAGTTGTCAGCAATAAATGGAGATTGCCTCCATAGATATGATATCAACACAACGCACACAACACTAGAGTCCACTGGTCACATTCATACAGATGTCCAGCCGACCTGCTCCTGACTGGACCGACGACAGTGCTTTATCTAATATGGGGTGTGTTTCAGATGTTTACTGACAACTGAGTGTCGTGCTTGATGTCATTTTTGGCTCGTGCCCCCTCGTGCCAGGGACACTATGGCGAGCATAACCCTAACTGAGTTAAGAGAAGCACCGCTGAGGCATTTTCAAAAACAACCAAGATGGCTGCATCTAGGGCTGCCCCCAACTAAGAATTTTCCTAGTCCACCAATAGTCGTCATTTAGGGCCATTATTCGACTAGTCGCCTGCATGTTTACAATATTAAGTTGATTATTAAATGATATATTTTGGGCGGGGCAACACAATGGTTTGAGTTGAAGGTGTGAGAAAGAATAGTATCGGTAACATTGTTAACACTGTGCAACATTAGAAATACAAAACCGTACCAATGAGCCTTCATTAATATAGGCCTATATTTTATCTACAAGTGCACGTCACACACTGAGCGAGCCGCCTGTTAATGACGCTGTCAGCAAAGCAGTAATGATTGTGCTAAGTGGCTAATGGGCATGTAGCTACTTCCATGTTTCAGATGATGCGTCATGTTTGTAGACGACCAATGAAGATGAGTTTACATATCACCTTGGGTTGGTCCTTCACCTTCTCAAAATGATCCCACACTTTGGATTTCCTGCCCGACATGTTATTAACTAGCCTGTGTAATAACTACAGGTACCAGCCCTGGAAATTAACATTTACATTTATCAGTTACATCATGTTTTATTGCTCTGATTGGTTGTTGGTCTATCTGACTGCATCCAGAGGCATTTTGTTCTGCAGCCGTTGGCATCCTTTGGAAACCGAAAATGAACTGAGAGCTTCTAGATTACCTCACATTTGCGGCTTTGTCTGGCGATGTCAGGCTATGTTTAATCTTCTGCAAGGAGTAAATGACAAGAACAGATTAGCAATTGATTTATACATTCACCTTCAGTGATGTTCCAGTGTGTCTGATTGGTGTTAATTGTGACTGCGCCATCAATTAAAATACCTTTGCTCATTTTCACTATCTTAGGAGCAGCATAGTGTTAATAACACTGTGTTTCCAGGGGTTGGTAACATGTTTGGCCTTTAAGTGTTAACACAAAGTTGTGATTTCTGTTATCGAGACATCTCTGACAGTCTGTCAACACCAAAGCACCTGAACAGGAAGAGGTGGAAAAAGAACTCGATGCCGGATGAGAGGCGATCGAAGGAACACAGACAGAGGAAGAAAGAGAGAGACAAGCTGTTTTTTTTTTCTTCCAGCGAGCGCAAAACCCCTGCACTTAGGGGATAAAGAACTGCATCTTGACTCTCGGTGTAATCCATAACTGTGATTGCTTCATTCACCTCTCCCCACCCTACCTTAAACACTGTCTGCTCTGTCTTGTCCGCCCCCTGCATCATAAGTTTAATCACTTTCCCCCCTTCAACAAAGAGATATGATGGCAGAGATACTGTATAAACATATAGGCAAGCATTTTTTTTTCTCCCACAGAACCACTTAACTTGGAGGGAGGATTGTAGTACCATGATATGCATTAAGATAGAGCATAATGGGATTGAACTGTCGCACTTAGAGCTTCATGAAAGCACCGTATTGCTGCTGAAAATATGGATATCTCTTTATGATGTGACTCATGGGCCGCTATGAGAGAACTGCGTTGGACACCGAGTACTGGAGCCATTTTTCTTTCAGCACTCGGTCAGCTATCTCCCCAGTTTCCCTGTTCATTAAGTTTGAAGGAACATCGTTGTTAGCCTATGTAAATGAGACACAGCGTTCCCATGTCAACCAAGAGGAGATTTAGAGGAAGCTGTGGAAAGAAATGACTTCCCTCTTCAGGGTGGCGGGCTGTGCAGGTCTGAGTTTTCTCATGTGAAAGGGATCAAAGCGATCTTACTCAGCCCTCTTAAGAAAGATAGATGTACGAATGTGGGAAATCAAATCTGCTTCAAAAGGGAACACCACTGGGAACCGGAGAGATGAGAAGGCAGTGAGAGAATAGGAAACCAGTGTGAAATCGCTCTTGTTGCACTGTAAGAGAAGAGAACACAGCTGTCTCCTGCTGTCCACAGACTGTTCATGCAAGATGTCTGCTGTTTGGGTGCGCTGGGTTCAGTGGCGTAGAATTTGTTTTGGTGTTTACGTCTGCACAGATTTGTAAGAAAGCATACATTGTAGCTACTGTACAATGTGTGTGAAAAAGAGAAGAGGATTCTCTCAGACAATTGAAGAAATGCTGATAGTATGAGTCAGAGATTTTTGATTTTGTCCAACACGCTTTGATATGATAGTGTTGATGCTTGTGAGTCCTCTCCCGTCCCTTTAGCATATGCTATGAAAGCTGATTTCACAGCTTATCGCCTGCTCTGAGAATAAGCCTTGTGAGGAAGGTGTGACATCAAATAGCTCAGACAGACAGAAGCGAAGAAACCCCTCTATTCCTCCTCCTGACACCTTGCTTTCCTCCAGCTCAGAGAGGAGGCTGTGTGCTATGGATTTGTGTGTGCAATGCACGAAAGAGCTCAACATACAATCTGCACCCACCTGCTTTGCTAGTGATTTCCACTAGTGCCTGAATAGCAGTATTTACTGTAAATCCTGTCTGTCAGGCACCTTCATAATGTATGGAGCAGATACAGTACAATGTCTGTGCTGCAGTTTGCTCTGGCTGATTCTTTTGTGCCGATGGCTTGTGCATTTGTTGATACAAGGTAATAACTTCTGACGAGGATGTTTTCTTTGTGCGGTGTTTAAACTCCACCTGAGATCTACTTCATCTTGCATGTTTAAAATGTTCGCACCCTGTGGACAGGCGCTTTAAGAAGCTTGTAGTGCTGTAGTTTGAAAATGGAGGCTGAGGTCACTTTGAATTGATTGGGGTTGAAATGGATTAAGGCTGTGAAAAAGTATCAGAACTTTTGTTTAAGCTTCTCAAACATTACCTCCAGCATAATCCATCATTCTGCGTATGTTAATCCATGTTTGTATTTACTCATATTCCACCAAAATTAAGCACACTGCTGTCATTCCAGCTCTCATGCACTCACGACTCAGTCAGGTTTTCCAGCAGATGATTTATTAGTTAGCAGATTCATTTGTTAGCTGCAGATCTGGAATCGCAACACTAATCTTGTCGTGTGGGTGCGCGTCTGTAGTGGGTATTGACACAGATTGATTGAGAGAAGGGGTGCTCAGTATTCACCTGAGCGCACCACCCAAGAGCGATTATGCTGTCATTGGTGAAACATCAAACACTCATACATTGTCTGTTAAGGCCAAGACACACCAAATCAACATCTAAGAACTAGTGATGATGAACGCCGACTGTTAAGTCGCCCCATGTTGGCTGTGTCTTGGCCAAAGAGTTGCACTTGAACACACCGCAAAGACATTAAGTGGCTAAATAGCACGTATGTTCTGAGCCTGTGATAGAGGAAATAACTCTCCATGCTAGCAGGCTGAGGTAGTGTAGTCTGAAACTTGAGGAAAGATGTGGAACACTAGTCAGCCAGTTAGCACATTAAGGACACAACCCCATGTTGAAAGAACTAATGATATCGTGCACTAGTGAACAACAGCACAAACAGTCACAAATCCTTATTTTATTTTAACGATTTGTCATTTTTTTCCCAGAACAAGTAATTTCGCGTCTGTTTCGTCTGTTGCCAAAACTATGAATTTATTATCTTATAAAGAATAGCTACAGTGTGGAACCTTACGTGAAGTATAATCTAAACAAAAGCCAAAGATCCCTGTGTGCACAGTTGCGCTCGGGAGCGTTACCATTAGCCTTAGAGACCGGGAGGGTTAGGGTTAGAGTTAGGGTTACGCCACCCTAGAGGAGGACAGAATTCGTTTGTTGTGTAATTTAGGTGAAGTTGAGAATGAGGTACATTTCTTTTTTTACTGTCCTGTATATGAAGACATAAGGAATGTACTTTTCTGTAAAATGACCTCTATCTATGTTGATTTCCTTTGGTAAGCTGGTGAAAAATTTGAGTTTGGTTTCAGAAAGGGAACCTTTTTTGTGGCTGAATTTTTTTTTGCCAGGTCTGGGATAGAAGGCAGGGTAATCTGTTTCTGGACTGAGTAGTTAAATAACATGTACTTTGGATTGTAACTGCAACGCCATTGTGATGGTGTCTTGTAAACCCATGAGGGTTGGGCACATGTAAGTGTGCACGACACAAATAAAAAAAATCAATACATTTTCAATGGCTAAAAAAAAAAAAAAAATTACCAAATATAACATCCTCCTGACTTTTGTCATTTGTTTGCTTTCCTCACTTCCATGCACTGAGCTAAAACGTGACCAGTTCATTCTGTGATGGGCATCACCAACTTTGACGTCAATTCAACATGCTGAATCGGCCGAAAAACATCCAGCAAGGGCCGACTATTGCCAAAAAAAACTTAAGTGACAGACGCTCAGCAACAGTCTGACATTGATCAACGGCCAACTGTCGGCTTGGTGTGTCAGGGCCCTTAGGGTAAGGGGAGGTAAAAGTTAATGCAACTTGCTGTGAATCCTCCAAGAAAAAGTCAGGAATGGTTTCACCTAAAATCAATTCTGAAGAGAATAAAACACATTAACAGTGATTTTAGATATACTGCCCAGCCTCTGAGAAGATACAAATTAAATACTGTTTGTAATTCCATTCAAGTCTGCATGTATGATAAATCAAAGCATTGCTGCATTTTAGAAAATCCAGTCAATTTTTGAGAGCAGTCCAGAAACGACCGCATACATTCAGATTGATTCAGATAATCCAGTGGATTATGTTATTTACTTTAAACAAAATTGGATTGCGAGATTAATGTGCTCTTGGAAAATATTAACCTAATGATAAAGCTGTAGGTAGATGTGCATGTGTGTGTGTTGGTCACAGCTGTGCGTGCACGAGCGCTGGAAGGCTTGCTGAGACATGAATGAAAAATCCTCTCTCCTGTTTTTTTTTTTTTGTCCAGGTGGGCAGGCAATAAGGCTTGACAGAAGATGCGACGGGGGTGGTGGCTCGTCAGATGGCTGGGGACAGGAATGGCAATCCTCTCTTTGCTAACCCACAGCTGGGGCCAGGACACAGAAGGTATGAGCAGCCAGCGCTGTGGCCAACACCCTCAGGCCTCCCCTTTTTCAGTTAACTGTAGCTGCACTGCCAAGAGGAGAGTCGTAATGTGGAAAAGGCAATGTTTCTTTTTACTGTCAGAGGACCAGTATGGTGGAAAAGCCTTTGTACAACAGAATAACACTGTTGTTACTGATAAAGTATGTGCCAAACTGAGGTGTGCAGCACTTGAAGAATTTCACAAACTCCTGCTAAATAGACTGGATGTAAAACTCGTTTTAACATATTTAGAAATGATTTTCTAGCTTGAAGGTCTTCACTTGTTAAGTGTGATTTTACATTCTATTACGCATTGTATATCATAGGTCTATAAACTCTTTCCATCTGTGCGAGTTTTTAGGTGTGAATGCTGCCTGAAAAGTCATTCATAGTATGAATATGTGCTGCCAGCCACTTACCTGTAGCTATCTGTTACTGCAAATGATCGTGGATGGATTGTTATACGGGGCCTTCTGGGCACAGGCGCAGGGGGCCCCCCTGGCCTTCACTTGCAAAATGTCACTCAAATTAACATGTACTAACCAGGAGACTCAAATGCCCCATTTCTACCAAGCCGTCCTGTACAGTACAGTCTCCGTTTCCTCTGTGAAAAGTTGTGGATGGTACCAATGGAACCGTTCCGTAACGTCCCCATTTTTGGTCCCCCCCCTCTGTTGGGGTACCTAGCACACAGATCTGGTACTAAAAGGTGGAGCTGTGAACACTGTAGTCCGTTGACTGGTCGATCACAAGTTGGCCGGAACGAAAAAAGCCTCCTGGACAGTTTTGAGGGACGGACTCATAACAGACTGTTAGCCAACACGGCGGCAGCTAACTCGCTGGCTACTGTCACTGAGCGTGACGTTCACTCTTCAGGGTTGAAATCCAGCGTGTGGAGGCATTTCGGTTTTTATGAACATGAAGACAGAAAGAGCACTGACAAAAGCTACTCCGTGTGTAAGCTGAGGATTTTAGTTAAAATAAGTTATTTGTAAAGGATTTTGTTTGCAAGTCTTTATTTATTATTCTGAATAAGCAGAATAAGCTATTTGTTTTGTATTAAACTTGCTAGTACCGAAATCTGTGAAAACAGCAGAGAATTTTGGTTAAAGAAGTCTTATTTCTAAAGGCACTTTATGTATTACACTTTATGTAATAAGAGCAGCTTTTTGTTGTGGGAAATGTGTTGGATCGTTTGGTCTGATATAAATAAAAGATAATGGAGGTAAATTTGTTTTTACTTTATTTAATGGATGCTGACAAATATACCTTGTTTAAAAGAAATTCTGTATGGGGAAAAAGATGCATCGATAATGGTGATAATCTTAATAATCGTTATAATCATAATAATCGTTATAATCATAATAATCGTTATAATTGTTTAATAATCAAATTGTAGCACCCTGAATCGTAATCGAATCGTGAGGTGCCTAAGATGGCACACCCCAAATAAGTACCATGTCTGAAGGGTTACTTTTGGTTCCAAAGGTACCGTACTGAAAGTGTTTGGTGGAAACGGGGCTTAAATGACCACAAAGAGATGCAAAGAAACTGTAAAGAGACAAAAACCACCTATAAAAGTCGGCAAAACAGCCACAAAGGGACACAAAATGACCCAAAGCGATCAAAACAGAACCAAATGACCTTAAAGAGACCTAAAACGACCACAAGGAGACATAAAATGACCACAAAGAGACACAAAACCACAAAATGATGCCTAATGACTAATACCAGACACACAGCCACCACAAAGTCTGTGTTGGCTGGTGGTGACAGGGGTGGGGCCCTTTGCATATCTGTGCCCAGGGGCCCATTGTCTCGTAATCCGGCAGTGCAAATAATGCATGCTGTGCTGATGGGTATTGAGGATTATTGTTGTTTATCACAGTCCAAATATGTGATCTTGTTTAAAGGTCTAGTGTGTAGGATTTAGTGGCATTCAGGGGTAAGGTTGCAGAACTGAAACTTCTATGGTGACCTACGTGAAAACGTGAATAACCCTATCTAGAGCCAGTGTTTGATTTGTCCATTATTGGCTACTGTAGAGCAACATGGCTGAAGGGGACCCGCTCCCTATATCAGCAGCTCATAAGGTAACCACAAACACAGCTATTCTTATTTTCAGGTGATCATACACTCATTCAAACATAGTTATGGATACTGTGTTCTATTTCTGCAACTGGATGCCCCTAAATCCTACACACTTGACCTTTCAGTCAGCACATAGTTGTAGAACTTTAAGAAGAGTTGGAGAAAAGTTTTATTGTATTAAAGTGGGGGAGGACTGTAGAGATGTTGCTCTCAGGTGAGCTCTAAATTTTGTGCAATATGTTTTAGTGCAAATACGTTTGCTTTCACAATATCCTTCCCATCCTCCCTTTCAAATTTACATAATGTTTTTTTTTTTTTTTTTTCAAAAGACATTAGTTAAAGAGAGGGCGTAAATCCAGCTTTCTTCCTGCACAGTTCGCTGATCGTGCTAAGAGGATTCTCCTTGTACTTTCATGTTTAAGTTCCCACATTACTGAGGGAGTCTTCGCATTTATAGTCTCAACTCGCTGACTTTGTAGCAGATGCCAGTTAAAAGTGAATTTCAGCTGTATAAGATTGGCAGGTCTTTAAAGATAGCGCTTAGGGGAGGCTGCACATGCACAGAGACATGCTTCACTTCCCCCCCTGTGTGGCAATATTACACATAATTCAGGTCAATTTTAAGATCCCAACCCCATTTCCGTCGTTCTTTTCATCCCTTTCCTGCTTCCCAGCCTTCCTTGACAAGCTCACTAATGTTAAAAGCATTTCTCGATAAGAGCATAATCTCTGCTTACTGTCATTTGAATTAAGATTTTATTTGGAGAGGTTTGCTTCATGGGTTTGTATGATATCATTTGACTTGCTTTCTGACTGACTGATCCTCTGAAGGTGAACGAGTGCCTTGTGGTTTCCTTTTTGGATGAAGTGTCCCTCTCAGGCTCTGACCGCATTAATAGATAAGTGTTGTTGTGTGGAGGGAGGAAGCCATTGACCCAAAACATAACAGCTGTGAAACTCAAGAGCAGCCCTATGGAATATGAGTTTGTGGGTAATTTCTTTTACAGCTTGCGAGGGCGCTGGTATACAAAGGTGTTATTCACTTATTTATCAGAGCTTTATACTGTGTTGTGTGCGTATAGGACATATTATAAAACTTGTTTAGTAAGTTTTTAATGTCGTCAGTTCAATGAAAACACATTGTTTCTTTTTTGTTTGTTTGTTCTTACATGTTCTGTTATGCAGGAAAAAGAACACGTTTCCTCCTACTTTTTCCTCAGTTTTTAATTCCAACCCTGTCTCCTAGAAATGGTATCGATAGACCTTTTTTTTTTTTTTTTTTTTTTTTTTTAAGCAGTGATGCCATATTTTGTGGGCGGAGCCAAGCTGGTGTCAGAAAGAGACAGTAGTGGTGTTGGTGTGAGTGCCAAATGGAAAAAGCACTATAACGTTAATATTTCTCAACTGATTAAAATTACTTGTTTTCATATCCATGGGTTTATGATCTACGTGTAGTGGGAAAAAGAAGTTTTGTCTCCAGTTAATTAGAATCTCAATATTTAGGCTATAATCACTGCTGCTCAGTGCTCAGTAGAGGAGTGTGTGTTCAACTTATTTGAATTACTTAATTCTTTACGTGGTGAAAGATAAGTCATAATTCACTTTTGTCAAGCATGTATTTGGCATATTGTCCTTGATTAATAGTTTTGGAGATGTCCCCATGTAATATAATGTGATGTGGAAGTACTACTTATCAACGTGCTAGCGTGCTAGCTGGCTAACACTGTCTGCTTATTAACACCTTGATCATAACAAAGCATATTAGTCGTTCACCTCTGCTCACATTAATAAGGCCAACGCAAGAAAACACGTTCTTTGTTTGTGTTAACTTTTTAGGCAGGAAAAATTAAAGGCTCGCCAACATTTTCGATGTAGCTAACATAGCTAGCGTGCTACCTATGGCTGATCGCTGACAGCTAGAAACAAACCTCTCTGATCCACTGACTGTTTAGTAATCGAATCAAAGAACATGTTTTCTTGTGGTGTCCTTTCTAAAATGAGCAGTGGTGATGATCAAGGAGTTAATAAGCAGACAAGTGTTAAGTGTTAGTTAGCTAATTAAAAAGTTGTCTGTTAATTCTACAATAAATTATATTAAATGGGGACGTCTCCACAAGTTTTACCAAGGACAATGAGCCAAATCCATGTTTAACAAATGTGAGTTTTTACAGTTCCTTATGATGATGAGCTATCTTTCACCACCTCAGTAATTCTGTTCATGGAAGCCAAACACACACTCCTCTACGCAGTATCCAGCAGCCATTACAGCTTGAATATTGAGATTATAATTAACTTGAGACAAAACTTTATCCTCTACTACAGCGTCCACTGTGACAGTTTTCTATAAGAATGAAGGTTGTCTTATTCTTTATTCCTGATCTGACATCCAACAGCACAAGAGGACATTTTTATTCCGGGTATGTCAACTGTTTCTCTCCGATGTCACTGTTTTTCCGCTGTGACATGCACTTAAAATTGGTCTATATACGACTAGTTTTCTTTGCCAATTATGTTTTAAGGGCAAATATCAGTCAGCGATATGAGGGAGGTCAAGGGGGGAGTGAATTTTCATTTCCTAGGATAGCAAAGGCGTGACACACCCTGCTCGCTCTCTAATTGGCTGGTGCTTGATGCATTCGTTGATTGGATTGCTTTGGTTTAGGCAAGAGGAATAAGATTGGTTAGGGTTAGGCTAAGAATGTCAGGGTAAGCCAATCAGAGAGGCAGACTAAAGCAGAATAGAGTGGGTCATGCCTGTAGACTGTAAATGCTATGGACATATGACATAGACTTATGCCTTATGCCTCATGCTATTTTAGGAGATGCAAATTCACGAGCGGGGAAGCCATCCACCTTGTTAGCAAAATAACCAGCATGCATCCCCCTTGTTAATCTGCCATCCCTCTCTATAATCCGGGTCCAGACTCAGAAATATAACCAATAGAATTTTAAGACTTATTAAATTTTGACAGAGCATTTCTTGGACTGGTTTAGTAGACCAGAAAACTCACATACCAATTGCACGTGTTAAATCATCTCATGTAATGCCACTCAGCCAATCAAATCTGTGCATCCTGATAAGCTTTGTGACTCAATGATTGAAATATACACACAGAGAAGAATTGAGACGAGACGAGATAACAGCAGTGTGAAGCGCCACTACGAGACAAAGCACAGAGCATGTTTTGAGCAAACACACCCACTCAACTCTGCACTGAGGGCACAGAAAATAAAATATTTTATATGGCACTGAATCACTGAATCAGAACGCAAGTTTGACATTAGATTAAATTAACTAACCGCCTACTGGAAAAATATAATTGTTCCCTGGTAATGTTTTTCTGTAGTAACTACATTTATGTACCACACACTAGGTCAGTCAGAGGAGGTCAGTGTGGTTCAGAGCGCAAGGTTGTGACACCAGAGGCCAGGGATTTCCATCTTGAGTCAGTGTTTCCCATTGAATTAGACTGGAGGGGGAGTTCTGATGCAATACAAAGGCTTTATTTGATCAGGAAGCCCAACACTACTTTAGAATTCTCTGGTGTATAAGTGAACAAAGTTTCTCCTCACAATGACAGAGTTACAGCTGACACATATAAACAGGTCCAGCGTGGGTTGAATGCACATCGGCAGGTCCACATCATATTAGGGCTGCCCCTGACTAAGAATTTCCAAGTCGAGCAATAGTCATCATCTAGGGCCATTAGTTGACTAGTCGCCGGCATGTTTATGGCAGTTATTTAATTATTATATTCTATATTTTTAGCGACACACACAACACAATGGTTTGAGTTCAAGTAACATTGTTGACACTGTGCTACATTACAGAGAAATACAAACCGTACTAATGAACCTTCATTAATATAGGCCTATATTTTATCTACAAGTGCACGTCACACACTGAGCGAGCCGCCTGTTAATGACGCTGTGGGCTAATGGGCATGTAGCTACTTCCATGTTTTCACATGATACGTCATGTTTGTAGTCGACCAATGAAGATGAGTTTACATATCACCTTGGGTTGGTCCTTCACCTTCTCAAAATGATCCCACACTTTGGATTTCCTGCCCGACATGTTATTAACTAGCCTGTGGAATAACTGCAGGTACCAGCCCTGGAAATAAGGGGCCGTACACATGTCGCGTCTTTAACCACTTGGAAAACAAGAGGATCGGGTGCTGGGTGCTGATCTTGTGCCGTATTTGTGCCAGCTTTCAAGAGCACAGTGGCAGGTTGCGTCTGAGGTTGTTAAGCATCCTTAACAAGCAGCTTATCATAGGCTATATCATAGTGAATTAACGTGACTCCTGTCTGACCTGCTGAGCGTGGCCTCTTCCTGTGCCTGTCCTTTCAGATTAAATTCCCACATAGGTCCACTCTTATAGGCCTTGCTTTAATTTGCCAAGGCGCAGCTTTTTTTCCACTTTTTTTTTTTTTTTTTTGGCGTTTAAACGACCAATGAAATCTTGCCGACTAATGACATTTGTGGTCTGACTATGAGGGGGCAGCCCTACATTATATACATCTGAGATATGAAATGTCTGTTTCCTCAATTTTAGAAACTGCAATAATGTGAATAATCAGGTCACATCACTCACTGCATCCATTTCACTCCCTCTTCCTCTTCTTCCATTTTTCATACTAATACAACTGAAGTTACATCCAGCAACTAATATTATTAAGAACAGACAACACCATCAGAAACACTGGGTTGCGATGTTTGTACAACTTCAGTAATGACCAACACCACTAAACCAACACCACAATCTTTTCTAACCTCGACCAAATACTGTGGGTAAATATAACCATAAAAATGATCCGACTGGATTATTTTCTATGATCAGACGTTATAGGAAGACAGTGAAAGTTACACTGCATTCAGTATCAACATTGTCACACTTGGTATATAGGTTAACATTTCCTCATTGTGTTTTCATGTCTTTGTGTTGTTGAAAATGTAATCAGGGCGGCATTACATTTCTTATAAAATGTAGTTATCAGCAGTGTAATTGTAAACTCTAAGAAACAGGATTGTTAAATCAGTTTGGCTTTTTAACTTTGGGCTGTCATCCAAAATGGAGGAAACAATAAACTCATTCTCATTCATGCTACAACTGCTGTTCACAGCTAACAGCTTTCTTTTTTTCCTTTTAGCTAAATGTCCATGTCTAAATGATGCAAATGCTGGAAGGATAAGGCTTTAAAAGCAACTCTGTTACTTGAGACGGCACAGTGCTTTTCAAATTACGCCCCATTTACAATCTGCCCCATTGATCTATACCATCAAATGCTGTCTGTGCTGATACGATCAAAAACTGTCCTGATATTGTCTTGTGAGCGCTTCATAAAGGATGGGTTTCATCCTGCTGATTGTAGTTGTGACTGCAGCCTGTAATTTGACTGGTTGCAGACAGAAATAATTACGAAGGGGGGCAGCTAGGAATTAGTGATCGTTACCTTGCATGCAGATGAGCTCTGATTGGATCAGAGTCTGCCAGCGAATGACCCACAGTGTCATAGTTGTAATGAGGGAGCAGAGGGTGAGACCAAGTATATCAGAGTGAAAGGTGAGGGGGAATGTAGAGGACGCTGTCTCCCTTCGCAGCTCGGTGTCACCCAGGCATGAACTTGGTTTTGAGGAGGGATTTTCACCTCCCTCAACGCCACATCGCTCATCTTCTCACTCATAAATCTCCCTGCTCTGCCCACCTCAAGGCGCCCTTGGCTTTTGGATCTGTCAACTTGTTTGTTGTCTGTCTATCAAATAAAAATAGCAGCCAGAAAAATTTTTTGATGGCATTGAGCTGCGAGGTGATATATACAGCAATTTCCAGAGCACGTTACAGTGTCTCTCAAGTCCTTATTTAATTAGCAGGGAGACATTATGAAGCTCAGACTTCTAATTAATGTGAAAGTGGACACAATGTGAGAGAAAAGGGCTGACCTTGACGAACATTAGGGTTTCTCTAACTAATCAATTAGTAGGTTTAATTGAAAAAGCGTATTATTATCCCTCCTCAGATGAATGTACTCATGCAGGGATCTCTTGAAAAATGGTCTTCATTAAATACAAAAACATATTTATGAAAACTGTTTCAGTCTCCAGGAATGACTGATAGCTCATTGAACATGTAAAACGAACACAATAAAAACAGTAATTGAGCTAAAAATCTCCGTCGTTCAAGGCAGTAATGACCCATTCGTCTGAACTATAGGGGGCGGCCATTAGGAAAATTCAAGGACTGTCGTCTTTCTATTTGTCTGTTTCCCTCCTACATTTCTCCTCCCACGTTCCCTCAGTATTATGTCTCTTAATTTCTTTTTTTAACACCTTTACTGCGACCATTTTTCTTTAATAATCCTCCCTACCATGTGCCATGCTTTTATGTCCTCCTCCTTACCTCGCATCATCTGACTGCAACTCCACTTTACTGTCATCTCTCTCAACAGATTAATTTTTGACAGGACTGTACATGTGCATGTAAACCCTGCAGTGTACCTCATGTGTCCTGTGATCCTTGCATGAGCGAAGACTAGCACTTCTTGTGTTCAACAAATAGTAATAAAAGGGACAAACTTCAGTCCAGAGCAGAGCGGACAGATGCACATTATCCATACCTCTAAATCCCTCCATCGCTAAATCCAGATGTAGGACAAATATATGTACGTACACCCACACGCAAACATGCTCGCTTGTATTCGTGTGTGTGTGGTGAGGTGAGGATTAGTTAATATGCCTGTGGACGCTTCTGCCATCATCCCACCTTCCTCTCTCACACTATTTTCGTCCCTCTGCCTGTCTCCCTCTCTTCCCCTCTCTTCCCATCTGCACATCCATTCTGACCCACAATTGTTTGTCTATTTTTGGGATTGTCTGATTAGGGGCCAGATGTGCAGACTGTGTCTGGCTGTAGCAGAAGCCTGTGGAGTGGGGGAGCAGCGGAGTGACAGGGGGAAGGGGTTTTAATCTGTCCGCCAGTAGGCTGTAATCAGGCTCTGGGCAGCACAAGAAAAGAGAGGGGGGGAAGTGCACTCTTGGTAAGACTGGGGCTCATGCTGCCTGGGGTCTGTACCAACAGGCCAAGCCTGGGGCTCAGTACCTGAGCATGTGTGTGCTGAACTGTTCACCGGGAGTGTGATTGCAACCTTTGCCCTCCCGCCTGTGTGGTTAACCTCACAGAGGCACTGAAAGAAAGCAATGAGTCTGAAGAGAGTAGGAGGGGGGGAGCTTCTGCAGAGGGATTACACATCAGGAAAGTAATCCCCTTCTATCTTCCATTATCAGGCACTAATGATTTACATGATGCTGCAGGAATTCATTTCCACCTCCATCTCTCATTTTCTTCAACACAGTTACAGTGATGTTACACACACACTTCTCCTCTCTTGCCTGCCTGTCTCCCATTTTTCTTTCCATTTCGTAGCAACATATTTTACCCCACTTGTGACCCTTAAAAATAAGCACATACAATTACAGCCCCACAGAGAGACCCGCACTTCTCATGATTTGTTAGGAGAGAGGGAGAGATTTGGAGAGAAGAGATGAATTGAGACAGAGGCAGTGATTGCATTTCTTGTGCCAAACGTAGACAGGCTGCAAGAAGAAGCACGCAGCATCGATTCAGCTGTTCTTTTCTCTAAAGTAAGGCAGTGGTGAATGGCTGAATGCCTACATGTAAGTAAGTTGCGCCGTAAGAGTTGTGGTTGTTCACAAAAGAGAACTGACTTACAGATCCGTAGATATTGTCTTGAGTTTGGTTTGAATTCTTGGATTGTTAGCTGCTGTGGTCCTTTTTGGTTTGCGTCAGATGTGTCGTCCTGGGGAAGTGTAGAGGCGCGACATCAAAGCTGCAACAAGTCCCTCACCATAAAGAAAAAATACATTATTCTTAGACTCAGATATTGGCTTCCTTTGCTTAGCATCTGTACAAACGATGTTGCTGTTCAACTCTGTAAGTAGAAAGGTTCTTTCCAACACATTCTCAATTTCAACTTGTCAAATACTGACACTTGGTCAGAGGCCCATCACATCAAAATATGACACTCTCAGTAACCCTTCTGCGTCAGTTTTGGACACTCAGGGACGACTTGCTAATTAACACTTGTTACATGTGTCATCTCTTTTTAAAATAAACTTCTATTTGACAGGAGATGTACAGTTTCTGCTTTTAAATTACATACAGTCTTTTTTTTCTATATAAACTCAGAGCATAGGCTAAAAAACAACATTCATTTTCAGGTTTAGGCAACCAAAGAATGTCATGTGGTATAGAAAAAAAAAAAAACTGCCTAAAATGAGTCTGTTGTTACTAACTTTACAAAGCGCAACATAATACATCATTAGTATAGTATGCTACACAACCTAGCACACTATGTTGTTATTAGAATAACTCCACTGACTTTTGGTTTTCACATGGGACACAAACCACAGGCTCCTGGTTGACCCATCTGCCCTAAGCACACTGTCTGAGAGCATCAAAACATGCAGCTGCCTGGGGCGTCCCATACCGCTGCTAAAGGTTACCTCGGTGCATTGGTATCTGGCACCAACAGGTCACTGTCCAAGCATCAATATTTGATGAGTTCAAAGAGAATCATGGTTGTTTACCATAAAGATTTCACAATACAAATCAGAGGGGCACTCGGAGGGCGCAGACCTCCACCAAGGCCAAATGTGCCATCTTGCAATGGCAACAAAAGTGACAAATAATTTGTGTATCCTCCTTTTGATTCAGATCCACCCCAAATTGTAAAGAGTCCTTCCTTGACCCATGCTACACCCTTCCACCAAGTTTCATGAAAATTGGGCCAGTAGGTTTTTTCAGTGATCCTGCCGACAAACAAAACAAACCGAAAACTTTACCCCCTTGGCAGAGGTAGTAACCTGGGTATTCAGCCAGTCAGCATTCACAGTCATAATCTATTTAGGTCTACCATGTAATTCACTAATACTACAATAAACACAATGATATAAGCTACATATCAGGGAAAAACACTTGAGATTTACATTTCAAAACATGCTTTGATGTTCATTATATTGAATTAAATCTGTAATTTTGTTTGTTTGTTTTCTGAATGGTGACCTATGGGAGAGTGCAAAAAAACATCCATATCTCAAGTACTTTATATGCTGAACAAGTGAAACCTGGTACACGAGTGCCCCGTGGTGCATGTTATTCTCTCTTGCAGAAATTATGTTTGTAATCAAATTACCAATAACAACTGTAATTGCAGCATTTACCTTTAGCAGTTCTCTATTTTATGAACTGTAAAAGCCATGCCTGTCATGACGTATTACGTACATGCAAGGGAAAAATAAAAGTAGTTGAAACAACAAAAGAAGCTCCTCGACATTATGATGCAATCCAATACAATAACTTTTTGAGGCTTTTAATGTTTGTTTTTGTTGAGAGTTTCTTGGAACGTATTTTTGGAGTTTCTAAGAGCGTTTTAATAGTGTATTCGAGAAACATTATGTTTTAAGCCAAACTGATCTACAGTATAAACTGTACAAACATCACACATATAAACATTTAAAGACTTTACCATGTGACAAAGACACGACTAGCAGAGCATACTCAGAACAAGAAGGATCCTTTACTGTATGATGTGGACTGTAATGCACATCTCTGACAGCTAACCCCTGCAGACAACTGGCCTGACCCCCCCCCCTTATTATAACACAGACTGCTCATCTGTTTTGACCTGCTGTCTGCCCATGAGCAGCCATTACCTGGCAATGTGTGTCACTGGACAGCTGCCCTTTGTCTGTCTCAGAGTCCATTGCCAGATTGCCAGGCCACACTGGACCTGTCCCAGAATGCCCCTCTGCCCCACTGGACATGGATCCATGCAAAATAAACTATCAATCCAACTGGGAAATTAAAACAGTGTCCCTGTTTGCTCTGTCTCCACTCATCCCTGTCCTGGGCTGCCTGCCACCGCAGGGATTAGTGATAACTCTAACCTCCAACCTTGAAGTTTTTTAAGTAGATGCTTGTCAAACCAGAGGTCAGCGGACATTTCTCCCTCCGGTGGACCACTGGTGCTGTGGCTAAAAGAAGAAAAATGATCTCATCCAGATTCCCCTGTCCTTGCTGGAGGAGCCTTCCATTTCCTTATCATCACATATGGTCTGATATTTTATGAAAGGGCAGAAGCGTTTATGGTTGCATATGGACATACAGTATGAGACGTTTTATGATGAGAGGAACCTCGTGTTGAGTTGGCAGTTTGCCATCCATCTAAAGGATGAGAAATTAGCTTCTACTTTCCTCTTCGTTGCTTCTGCCCTTTCTTAAGAATCTCTCTCTGCTTCTTTCTTTTTTCACTCTGACAATTTCAAAGAGTGGCTGCCCACGTGTTTCACTGCAGTTTGTAAATGTGAAATGATTTGTACTTCTTAGTTATCCAAATAGGATGCCTCTGATCCTTTTGTAGGTTTGTTGTAAAGGTGTGCCAGATTGATTGAGACAGAGCAGTCTCCAGAACCATGGTGCTTGTTAGGTTAGTTGTCCTTTAAAGCCTGGTTTTTCTTTTCTGTCTTTTTTTTTTTTTTAAGATCTCCACTTCCAGGGAGCAGCAGTTTGATTTATTGGTTGCTAAAAAGGTGCTTTTGCAGATGAAGCCACAGGAAAGCGCAGGCTATTGAATCGAGTGTAAAAACGCCTTTTGAAACTAAATGTCAGTGAGCAGAATTCATCTCACCACTGCCTTGTTGCTTCAGTAATATTGCGGTCGATGAGCTGCCTTGTAAAGACTTGAATTTTTTTTTTGGAGGTTGTCTGCATCTCAGATCATCTCATATGAAAAGTGGATCAAGGACCAAGGATAGAATAAGATAACATGCATTGGTGGTGCATATGAGTACTTTCTCCAGGCTTTTTCTCCAATATAAAAATGAATAGACACCATTTGCTGGTGTTGTAGCGCTTGAGACTTGTCATGGTCTCAAGACCACCTTTTGCAGGTCCTGCTCTCGTCGTGGACTTATGGCATTTTTACACATTCTTGTCTCAGTCTCATTAAAAGAGAATTTTAGTTCAGACCAGCAAACAGACCACAGTTGTAGGAATTAAGCTAAGGTGGTATCTGTTTTTTTTTCCATATTCATACTTGTACCTGTAATGGACTTTTTGCTAAGCCCCGCCCCTTTGTGATGGTCCGACAAGCTGTCAGAGTAAGCATGGAGCCCACACTGTGACTAACTGCACTCCCTGAAGAAATATTATCATATTTTTGGAGGCACAACATTTAGCTCCAAATCCACAAAACCAGCCTGAAAATGAAGGAAATCTGGAACAGTTGCATTAGAGTCAATGGAGCACAGCTGTGTTGTTGTCGGACCCTGGTCTGAGCCGGCCCGATGCTACACTATGAATGGCCTGTCTGCATCTGGGGGCGGGGCTTAGCAAATTGGCTCAGGTGGTATCTTTTTTTTTTTTTTTTTTTTTTTTCCCATATTCATACCACCCTGGAATTTCACTGGGTTAAACAATATATGATAGTATGGGTGTGTGGTGCTTCTTAGTGAACTTGATATCAGCTCCCTAATGTTTGTATTTGTTTGCCAGAGACCAAAGGAAAATTCCTATACATAAAATTCACCTCTGCAGTGAACTTAAACAGGCACATATATACAGTATAGCAAGAAATGTGATGAAAGAAGAGAAATCTTCATTTGTTTGCAGTGGGTGTGTTTGCTGGAATGTGGATCTTTCAGACCAGTTCAAGGAGTTCCTATGGTATGCAAGTTCCACGGTATCATAACTGTGTCATGCTGTGTGGAGCTCTGTGCTGGTCTGGTCTCTTCCTTTCTTGGTCTCAGCCACTCAGTCTTTGTCCTGTCTCAGTCTCGATACACTGTGGTCTTGGTCATGACTTGGTCTTGGTTTAATTGGTTTTCATTACAGCACTTCAAGTTGACTGTTAAAGGGTTCTCAGTACTGCATATGCCCTAAAATGAATCTCAGTAGTGTTTAACAGTTTGAGTCATTGACTCATATCTCTGTTTTGTTGAAATATTGTATATTAGGAGTTCATCTAAGGCTGAGTATGTATAAAAGTCCCCAAATGTCAAAGAGTTGGTGGCTGTTAAATGGGAAAATTAAACTTAACAAGCATTTCATTGTTTTATTTGCATTGTCTCATGAATTCTACTCAGCTCTTCATCCTTTTTTACATCTCATGGTTTTGCAAGGAAGAATCACAAACACAATTCTACAAATTGATTGAAGCTTACTTGCGCTTGTTTTTTTTCTTCCCCTGATTCCTCTTTGAGACAAACAGCGATCACTCTGTAATTGAAGTTTTATTGCCTCAAGTCAACATTGTTAGGTTGATTAGTGAGAAGATCTCCTTAGGTGAGAGCAAATCACCCAAAGGCCAAAATTAGAAGATTTTGATTGTCTTTAGAACTCTGAAGTGTACAGTGCCCTGATTACCTATTAGAGTTTGAATGCAGCTTGTTGCATTTGTTATAAATGTTCTCTTTTTAAATCCCTGGCTCCGCCCTACCCCTATCCAATACTCGTTTCAATTGGAATAGAGAGATCAGGTCGTTAAAAGAAATGCTTCCTGAGATTTATTGAACATAGCCTGTTGAGCATCAGCTGAGGACTGAGAGAGAGTCACTCCAGCCATAAAGCTAGAGAAATATACAGAAGTACACATTTTTATAATGAGGCTGCTTGCTTTGTTGAGGATAAGCACAGAACCTCAGCTCTTAGTTGTTCAATTTGAAGCCAACTTGGTGCAGCATGCCAACAATACAAAGTAAGTCTGCAATGCTCCTGCTGTGTGAGATAAAAACATGTGGAATCAATTTATTGACTTTGAAGTTATGTTCTCTTGGTAATACAAAAATATATAGTGTGAACATCAAACAGTGTGCAATCTACTTATCTATCTGGACGTAATTATTTCGGCTTTACTTTTGTCTCCTGGACTATTTGGCTTGTAAGTGTGCCGAACACCTGATGCAATCTTACAGGTGATGAAGTATTCCAAATGCAAACGTTGCAGAGATATAGCCAATATTGGCCAAGAGTGAGACAATGTTTTTTTTATCATAGCTGAGGATAGTCTCCTGTGGCAGCAAGCTAAAGCTGGCTCAGTCTGCTCCTAGGTCAGTACTTCCTCTCCAGTCAGTGGTACATTTTCTGCTTGTCTTACAAATGTGCATACTTTTATGTGTGGGCCTGTATTTAATGCCACACAGCAGCATGGCCCTGTTCAGAAGGGTCAATCCAAACAATTTACACCCCCATATTAACTCTGTCAGCCACTGATGGTAACTATACCATCGGTGCAAACTGCCTATTATGACACTGCTGACATAGAAAATGCACAGTGGTGAATGGTAAATGGACTGCACTTGTATAGGGCCTTTCTAGTCTTCTGACCATTCACACACACATTCACAAACTGGTGGCTGAGGCTACCATACAAGGTGCCACCTGCTGCTCAGTTTAAACAATCACACACCAATGGAGGAGCCATCGGGAGCAATTTGGGGCTCAGTATCTTGCCCACATGTGGACTAAAAGAGCCATGGATCGAACCACTAATCTTCCGATTAGTGGACAACCAGCTCAACCTCTGAGCCTCAGCTGCCTAATACAAGGTTTCAGTGTGTACAATCATAAGTTTCAGAAATGTACAATAGTGAATCTCTTAAGCACCAATGAGGGGGAATATGGCAGCTGGAATTCCATATGCATCTCTTCGTTTTCATCTTTGGTTGCAAATTCAGAATGTTTCTGTGACCCATAGGCAATCTTCATGGACTTTAGCGTAGCGTATTGCTTCCCTCTGCGCCTCCTTGAACCTCTCTCAATTCAATTCAATTGAACTGAACTGCACTGAATTGAATTCAGTTAAATTCAAATAGCTTTATTGACATGAATAAACAAACAAAAATAAAACAAAAACAAAATGCATAAATAAGTGAAATAAAAAATAAGTCTCTCTCTCTGTATATTACTGCTGCAGGAGTGTGAGTTCTGCACCAGTGAGGCGGAGTGCACACACACACACACAGAGCTGACTGTTAGCATCACACAGCTAACTTTACCTAACAAATTTAATGACAGAGTCGAGCCATTTCGGTTGGTTGGACCGTTCAGCAGGTCACTGTCAGATGTTAACTGCTGCATCTATGTTAGCTGGTGCTAACTGGAGAGAGGTTGACTGTTCTGTGTAATGGCAGCAACAGAAAGTTTGCTGATCCTTCCCACCAGTGAAGGGGGTATATATATATAGTATCCAATGAAAGGGGGGACTCTCTCTCATAGAGGCGTCCACCTCTGCCTCTGGGTCAATCGTTTGTTGAGCGGTGCTGTAGTCGCCTCCCTTGAGCAACATCATGACATTGTCCTGGTGGCGGTGTTCCACTCCAGTCTGGGCAGCGGGAAACTCCTCTCCCTAATCATTTTACCCCTTTAGCACCAGTATTGTACTTTAATATATATTTTAAACTGTTTAACATAGCATTCATCAGTCAGAACTCTTATAATGGGTTTATGGTTTAACCGTAAACATTAACGTCCCTAGTTCAATCTAATATTGCCTCCCAGTCTTTGCCATCTCAAACTAGACATGTTTGTGTCCCTGATCAGGTTAATTAGTACCCATTCAGTGGCTGTTTGTATGATCTAGTCACCACAATACTTATTTACTGACCTCAAACTCACACATTCAAGACACATTTCTTATGTCCACTGGCACATGATGTTCCACCACTACCTTCCTCTTTTCTAATGCTATTGATTTTTATCAAGACCAAGGTCTACGACTCTTTCCAATAAAAAATACCTACACAGTAGAATCCCCCAGCCCTTTTGCAATAACAACATTTTACCCAAGAAATGAAGCACATACATTTTATTCTTAAATCTGTTGAAAAACACACACAACCCTGAGACCTGATGAACAGATTTGTTGAAAATCTACAGACCTCAGTAACTGTGAGCTCCCCACGCTGCTGCATACTCCCTCTCCCTGAGCTGTGTGATCAACTGTGTCTTTCATCTAGCTCCCATCCTTCTGCTCTGTATCGCTTTTGACTGTTTACCTTTTTAAACAACTGCATCACATTTGATCATGAGATAGACACAACATCCCTCTATGCAGATTGAAAAGGGCACAAGTGCTTTAGTGTTAGCAATTTGTTCTTTAACCCCTTCTTTTCCAGATTACTGCATCCCATGTGTACATAAACTTTATATTTAAGTACTACTGTATGAAATGCTTGGCTCTCCTCTGCAGTTTGACCCCTCTGCTGCCCTTCTACATCAAGGATGTAGCTCTTGCAGGATTGGTCATGGTCCTCTATATAAGTAGATTAAGCTATAAGTAGTTTTCCAATCATGTATGTTTACTGTATGTATGTTAGACTACAGGTTTCATCCTACATTATTATCTTGAGTGCTGCAGGAGGCGGTGTACAGGAGATTTGGTAGAACAATTTGGCACACTCTTGTATACCCTTGTGTACCCAGAGAGCCAGGGGGGAGTGAATTATTATTCTTGGAGGCTTCTTAATGGGAGGAAAGCTTGATGTAGAATGTCAATAGAAAATATCACCCGCTGTTAAAAGGTGTAAATTTGGCATGAGGCTGGGATCATTTCAATTTCGTAGTGAGTATGACAGGAAATGAACAGACTTTGTCGCTTCAAGTTTGTGTTTGTATTCACATGCATGTGTATGTGTGTGCCTCATTGCTGAGTGCAACATATGTTTGTGCTCTGATCGCAATATAGGCCCGTTAGCACTGCAAATGGAGGCACTATTCTTTTTCTCTGCTCGGTTCTGCCTTTTGTCTTCAAAGCAGACTCTTCACATCTCCTTCCTACTGCCACAACTACCACTTAAAGCTACACACACACAAACACGCACGCACGTGTGCGCCCGCACAAACACACACACATTCGTGACTGAACACACATATGCAAAACTAACAAGGCAGACTGTCTGTGATCCCCTAAAAAGCTTCTCAAAATGAGTGCAAGTAACTTTTATACCACACACTCACACGCGCACACATGTGCACGCTCTTTCTACTTCACACAGGCGTATATTCTCTCCGAGTGGATTTGCATACTTATTTTGATGTTGCTTGTTGTTTATGTCTCCGATTGCGAGGTGTGACCCACTTGCTCTGTTCATTTTGTCGCTATTAAAGGAATCCCTCATCCTTCTATTTCTTCAGCAGATAGGCACAGGTTTTCTAATTGCTACAGAATCACAGAACTCTTAAAACGAACAGTGAGTACACCTTAGGAATTAGCAGTGCGGGCTGAGTATGTGTTGATAATTATTCCCCAAGGATTTTAGATTAGAAAAGGTTCGGTACGCTTCCTGACATATTTTCTTGTACCGAGACAGGATTTTCACACAGCCAGTCACATATGGAGCAAGGTGAGATGCGCTGCCTGCATGTATGTTAATCTCTGCTCTACATAAACTCTTTATTAAAAAAAAAAATGTCCAGCTCGTGACACTTACTTAAATTAGAAACAAGAAGATGAAAATGGAATTAACGATTTGCATGGAATGCTCCCATGTTGTAGCCTCAGGTTTTCATTGCCATTTAATTGCTAATTATTGTGTGTATCTGCACTTTGGAAACAGCCATGATTAAAAATGCAGCAACATCACATCCTAAGGTTTTTATCTCTGATTAAAATGCACTTTTAAACCACCACATTAGTGAAGGCTCAGGGGCATGCATATTTAACAAGAAAACTATCCACTGTTATGCACCTGGCAACAGGTGCATAGTTGCACAAGTAAAGTCAAGCAACAGAAGGCGGGTGTGAAACCAGAGAACGCTGACTGTTGGTGTGGTGTCATCGACCATGTGTCTCTTTTTTTCTGTCCATCTCTGATTACATGTGATGTAAGTAGACACCACCCGACAGCAGGCTGCTTGAGATTCAATATATGTCAAGATGGAGGCAGAGCGATTTAAGAAAGAGAGATATAAGGGGTTTCAGTGCTGTCTCTAAAAAAGAATCCACTGCTTCAACTTAAAACGACACGGGAGTTGTTAGATATGAAGTTTGTATGTGTTGTATTGTTCATTAATGCCATCCATGTCCTGCTGTGCTGAAATTTGGGGAAATGCATACAAAACAAATGTAGGTCTTATAATTAAACTTCAGAGGAGACCCCTCAGAATAATGCATGAAGCAGGTTATCGTGAATCTACCAATCAATTGTTTGTGGTATCTGACACCTTAAAATTTCCAGACATTGGAAATACTTTTCCGAGTCAACAAAGCCTTCCTGTCTGTATTAAAAAAAAAAATCTATTGAAGAGACAGAAATTATAATTAAAGAGGGTTGTTTATTTGTGAAACATGTGAAGTGATAACCAATGTAAAATGCAGATGTTTCTGTTTTGGAAGCTTTAAAATGCAAAATGATCGTGGATTATACTGTAAAATGATCAAAATGTCATGGGGATTATAATTTAGAATATAATGTATTTAATTATTAATTTATTCATTTCCTTTCTTTGGTATAGTTAATATTCTGGGTTATTCTTTGGTTAATGAAGGATAGGCAAAAATGAGCCTGGGGCGTCAGCCTTTTCCTTTTTCAGTTAGTGACTGTGAGAAAATTTGTATGAAATAATCTTTGTTATTCCAGATGTATCAAGCCAAATAAAAAATATTCATTCATTTGTTTTAAAAAAAGGCAACAATTTATGTGTATCTATTTAAGTAGTTTCAACAGAGTAAATCCTGTGAGTCTTTTACAATCTGACAACTCAATTAGTTTAGTCCAGGGGTTGACAGCCTTTACTATCAGGAAAGCCATTTTTGACCAAAATAAAAATTCGTCTGGAGCCACAAAACAGATTTGAACCTTATAACGAAGGCAATGCAGCCTATTAAGTGTAAATTAGCCAATCAGCATCACCCAGTGATGGCAGTGTTGGCAGCCAGAATCAGGCCAGCTGCTTTGGCCCAATTCTGGGGCATCATTCATATCAAGTCTCAGCTGAGTCAGGCACCTGGATGTGGCCTGGCTAATTTTGTTTGGCATGCTGAGTTTGGGCCAGCGCTAGGCCAGGTCAATTGATGCTGGGCCAGGTCATTTCTGATAACCGCCCAGTGATGGCAGGGTCGACAGCCAGAATCGGGACAGCTGCTTTGGCCCGACTCTGAGGCGTCATTCATGCTGAGTCGAGCAACTGGACCTGGCCCTGCTAATTTCATCTGGCATGCCAAGCTTGGGCCAGCTCTGGACCAGGTCATTTTGGCTACCTGGGTACTAATAGGTCTAAATGAGCATTCATTAATATGTTTTGCCATGTGGTGGCTACCCTGCAGTGGGCTATTTATGATTAATTGGAAGTTTAAGTTTGCAGATTTAGAGGTGAAAGCAAATAAAACTGTCCACACATGATTAAATTCTCTCGTCTCCAACGAGACTTTTACTTTTTTAGATTTGGAGTTTTAGCTAGCCTAGCTAGGAGATTTAGGATTAGCCACCGCTCTTAAGGTTTGGCAAAAATAGGAGGAAAAGGAGCCAGGCTGTAGACGTTCAAAGCACATTTTAGTTGATGAAATAACCTTAACCTTTTATTTTTTTTTAAATGTCGTGCATAGGTGCATAGTCTGTGTAGGCCTGCAACAGTGATAAATGAACATTCAGAATAAGCCCCAGGGAGAGTCACAGGTTACCTACCCCTGGTTTAGTACAACCAACATGATTTGACCTTGATTAAAGTAATTAAGTTGAATTAACTTAATATTTATTCAAAAGTTGTGCTAATTTAGCGGTCAAACTATTTTATTTAAGATATTCTAACTTATTTATCTGTATTCCATCCCAGACAAAAATGTTTTTGACTTTTACCAGCTTCTTAAAATAAGTTGTCAACTGACTAAAACATGTTAATAAAACAAAGGTTTACTGTTGTTAATGCTGAAAAACAGTGAGTGCAGCTGAGTGTTTATTTCCCCTTTCCAGAGTGCATGGTTAATATACCGAGAGACGCTGTTTTAGTTTTTGAATTGATTCATATTTGTAATGCACCCCACTGCCTCCCCTGTGGAACAATGTCAGCCGGCAGCGACTGGCAGCGAGAGGAGATCAGCTGGCCATATTAGTAAAAACTGTGTGTGGTTCACTAACATACACCATTTGTGGAGCGGAGGCTTCTACAGAATATCTGTGCTGAAACTGCCTGTCCTTTCCTCTGTTTTCTAATATCTGTTCTTTTTATATAATGATCTTTTTTCTCCTTTCCTAACACTAGAGCTGTTCCTCAACCAACTGTTTCATACTTTTCTTTTCTTCCATGCTTCTGCTCTGCTTCCCTCTGGCTCCACTAACCCCTGACCCCTTCAGACTGGCAGTACGAGGGTAAGAGGGCAACCATCCGTTGTCTGTTTTCTTTTTGTTTCATTAAATTCCTGTATTCTCTTTTACCGTTTCCCTCTACCGCTGTCTCTCCCCTCCTCTCTTCCTTGTTGAAAGACATTTAATCCTGAACTTTCTTCACATCAGCTGCAGAGCGCGTCGCCTCGCAGCGCCTGCTCCTCTACACTAGACACCTTCCTCCTGTCTCCTCTTCTCCACCTCTCCTGCTGCCCCATCTGGTGCTGTCTGTCAAGCTGCCATTACCTGTGTCCCATGTGCTCGTACCATCTAGCTGCTGTGACCTCCATCTGTGAAGCCACTCTCGTCAGTGCTCTGCTTATGATGTTGCCACATGCTTTGACCACCCTGTTTGTCTGGTGTCAGTATCATACAGTCCATTCCTGTTGATGTTTGTGCGCTAGCAGTCATAGATGCCACCTGCTATAAAAAGATGTGTCAACTTGACAGCTTATGGCATGACAGAGAGGCAGTGAAACAACATTTTGAGGCTTATTTCCTCAGACCAATGAAATATTTACAGTGTCAGTGATTGTACAGTATGTCAGGGTTTTTTGTTTTTTTTGCAGTGCTGATGTAGCATTGCTGTGGGCTGTATTCAGACAACACTGACATCAGTCCTTCATTCAAAATTCTATTTAAGTTAAAGTACAAAAGTATTTACAGCAAAATAAATTTAACGAATCAAATCCTGAAAAACAGCCCGTGTGACTGATACATTATTATATATTTCAATATTAGGATTTTAATACTGACGCATCATTGCAGCATGAGTTGCATTTACTGCTGACACGTGTCGAGGGGAAGCTAGTTTTAATTATTTTAAAAAGAAAATTAGTCACTTTGATCCAGTGATTCCCAACCTACAGTCAGGCTTTGGCCACAGTGGGTCATGAGGTAAAGCTATGGCTGGGAGTGGATTAATGGGATTTGGATTCATTTTTTGAACCTTTCTTTTTACAGGGGTGCAAACATCTCAGCTTTTGGCAAATTGCCATTTTACCATTCTAAAATAGGTCATTTGTGAGCTTCCTGTAGATCCGATGAGTTTTTGAAATGGGGTGAGGGGTCTGGGTCTGTGAGGACAGTCACGGGGAGTTAATTGAGGTCAGTTTTTCATTACCAGCACGCCTTAAGGGTAAAAATCTCTTACAGTAGCGTTAAAATAGCCTTACTTGCTGTTTAAAGCTTTGGACTGTGAATTAGCCTGATCACATTGTTTTGAATCAGCAAACACAAGCCAGTGTTTCTTAATCTTGTGATAAAAGCACCAAATATTGGCACATATATAGCTTAATATATGTAGAAGACATCTGGATATCGACGCATCACAGATTGGCATTCTGACTATGGCGGCAAAATCCAACATGGCTGCCACCCGAAAACTGTTTTGGCTCTACCTTTTGAATCAGATGAGCTACAAATGCAAGCTTGGTGTCCATTTTATGGTTTTTGACTGTAAGACACACTTTGCGATGCTTATTTTTATGACTGGATTCATCAGGAGCTTTAACTCCGCCAGGGTATTTTTTTGAGTTGGCAGCCACCGCGAGCATTTTTAATCATTTTAATTTTTCAAGACCCACAGAATAATTTGTTCTATGAATATGTTAACAGTGTATACATGAAACTAAAGAAGAGACCTTCTGTTTTTCAACACAAAAAAAACATTTTATTTTTTCTTATTCCATTCCTTTTTCATTAACACTTGAATTTGTGCATTTTTATTAAAAAAACACAACAACATTTTGGACAAAAAGCTGAGCAAAATGAATTTTCACGTATAAACTCAATTAAAATTATACATGTTTTTGTTTTCTTCTTATTTTCTTACATCAGTTTGAGTTGAATAATGGAAACAGCAGCATCGGGCAGCATCAGGCAATAATCCACATCTTGACGGCTTGCGCAACCATTAACTTTTCCGCCGGCGCCGGCATTTTTGTGCAGTTTACAAGCCGCAACATCTGCTTCCAGTTTCTAGAGGATCTTCTTTGTTTTTTGGTAAAGCAGGGCAAAAAAATAAAAAATAAATAAGCATTCCAATGTGTTTCTCATAATCAGAAACCATAAAATAGACACCAAGCTTGTATTTGTGGCTCATCTGGTTCAAAAGTTATAGCAGAGACAGTTTTCAGGTGGCAGCCATATTGGATTTTGCCACCATGGTCATCAGAATGTCCAATATCCAGATGTCTTCTTCATATATTAAGCTACATATGTACCAAATTTGGTGCTTTTTTCGCAAACTGAATGATTGTCTTGATTTTGTGAGCTATGCCGCCCCACTACTATACTCCTACTACTGCTATATTCATTTAGCAGTGCAGCTGCTGTAAGGATCTCCCCATATGCAATTAACTTGTTTTCCTTTCTATAAGCAGCCAGAGTCGGGAACGAGTGAGGATTATAAATAGAAGGGTGCTCCCATTGATCAGCCAACGATCATCAACAAATATTTGTTCTCAATAGTTCAAAAGCCAATCAGATGACACCAAACAGCTTTCTGAGGGCAGACACACAGTCTCTGTCTTCGCTTGCCACACACACACTCACACACACACACACACACACACACACACACACACACACACACACACACACACACACACCACTGAACGCGTCTGTCGAGGCTGTGATACACTGCTGTTTTCTGACAGTGTTTACAAGCTGCACTTCACGTCAGTGTTACGATGAAGCATTACTGACATTTCTGTTATTTATTTTTGTTATAAATTGATGATATGCCAGTATTTGAGTGCCTCAACTCTTACAGTATTAAGACGAACGGCCAATGAGCAACCCTTAAATCCTTAATGACGAGTTTTGACGCCCCTGGCATATCCATAAAGACGACATTTGACGCCCGTTTGAACAGGTCCTGGGTTTGGCTTTGTAACAGATACTCTGATTGATAGACAGGAAACCCAGTAATACTAGAGTGATTAATAGGATTAAGGGATACATGTTCGCGGGGTTTCCTGAAGTTTGTGGAACTCGCAGCCTCTGAGGGGGGAAAAACAGACGAGCAATTTAAATAACCCGGCGAATGTTGACATGGCAGCGCGTGTGTTTCGGAGCAAAGAAGATGAGGACTAGTGTTCTACGTCAAACCTGGTGATATGTTACTTATCTCAATAATTTGGCAAATATATTTGGATATTTGTCGTGTATATAAAGTTCATAACATGTATATATTTGATGCAAAGTATAAGTTATATTTAAAAATGAAAAGCCACTTTAAAGAAATTTAAGTTTTCAAATGGTGACGACTTACTGGTAAATGCCTGAAAACACATTGAAATCCTCATAGATAGATAGTTTAGAGCCTCAGACATGTCATATATCTTTAGAAATCTGTCTTTCATGTAGGTAACATTCATTTATAATCACCTGGCGAGATTTAATTTTTTTATTCAAATAATTCCCTGTGTAGCCTCAGAATGTTCTATACGGGCAGTTCTATTAGGCGTTCTATGGGGAACCATCCATCCATTTTCTAACCACTTATCCTCTTTAGGGTCGCAGGGGTGCTGGAGCCTATCCCAGTTGACACTGGGCGAGAGGCAGGGTGCACCCTGGACAGGTCGCCAGACTATCACAGGGCTGACATGTAGAGACAGACAACCATTCACACTCACATTCACACCTACGGACAGAGTCACCTATCCCCAATCTGCATGTCTTTGGACTGTGGGAGGAAGCTGGAGTACCCGGAGGGAACCCACGCTGACACGGGGAGAACATGCAAACTCCACACAATCTCTATGGGGAACCTTTTCTTTAAAATAAATGGAAAAATGTAAACAATTAGCTAAAACGGACCGACATTACTTATGATGCAGTGAAACACAAGGCTTGCCACAGTAGTCTAATTATGTCGCCTGAAAGGAAGCAAATGCCAAGCTCACAGAAATCAACAGAAGCTGAATTGAACTGACCTTGTGACAGTATTTCCTTTAGTTGTAGTGCTTGTGAAATCAATTTATCATCCCATCAAAGCCCTGTCTTTTAATTGACAAAACAGCAGTTACAAAAGCAGTAAAGAGAAAAAAAAAAACACTTGAATTTTTACATGCTAAATCCTAGTACAATGTACTTTAATACAATTTTGGACCCGGCTTTGCACTCTTGACTGAACTGATGTACTCCATACGTTACTTTTGTAGCAGTAAGGTTATATTCTCATGCTGATATTGATTAGAAATCGACATTTTAAAGCTATTTAAAAAAAAATGAACCTTCTGGGGGGAATGCCTCCGTCTGGACCCCCTTAGAAGGTTTGCGTCTTTGTCACTGTTTGCACCCCTGCTAGTTTAAATATTGCTTTTTTTGGTAAAATATTCCATATTTCACATATTTGGGCCTCAAACTGTCATATAAATGAAATACATGAGAAGTCTGAAGGGCAAATGTCTCTTTGATGGAACTTCTAAAACCTCATAGACATCTGAAACGTGACAATGGGCCTGAAGTTGACACCTTTTTAAAGCCAGAAAGGTTGGGGATCACTGATTTATTCTTTAACAATGCGTTGTATTTTAAAGTTTATGATATATGTTATTTAAAATGTGAAATCTGGAAAAAGATAAAGCTGTCAAATAAACGTAGTGTATCAGTGAATTGAATATCTCCCTCTGCAATGCATTTTACTCTACATGATAAGCAGTCATTTTCATAAGCTGCCATGACGCACAACACACTGTTGGGATTGCAAAGTAAATATGTAAATATTGCAGAGAGGGATTGTTTTTCCTGATTGCTCATTTGCTTTTTCTTTCTGCAGAGTGTAAGCTGTCCCGGCCAGGCCCCCCTGCAACCATCGTGACCATTGATGAGGAGAGCCCCAACGGTATGTACCTGCAGTTTGCTCCTCGCTGCGTTTCATTCTGTATTCTGTATGGTAAATGCTTCCGCACTCAAGTGGCGTGGATTACACTGTTGGCATTGTTTCTCTCTGTTGCTTTGGTAATGCAATACATATTAATACTACTTTTTTCTACTGGGACTGCTCCGGTGTTGTAGTGTAATAGAGTACAGTCGCTCAGCTGATGATCTCCTGGGTGCAGGTTGGCTGTTGGAGATGTTTTGTCAGACATATTGGATTGTCATTTTGATTGTATTTTAAATTAAAGATAAATAAATTCTAGTTGTTCTTGGTGTGTGTATTTGTTCTGCTCTCCCTTGGTAAAGCAGAGGTGTGCGTGTGTGCGTGTGTGTATGTGTCTGAGTGAGTGAATACAGATGGTGTTTGTCATACAGATGTGACAGGGGGCTCCATTAATGAGTTGTGTGCTCCCCACGCAGGTTGTCTTTACTGTGGTGTACCGGTGCTACAGCAGCACAGGAATCGCTGATGCATAGAGCAGACACGCAGCACTTGAGTGGGTCAGGTGCAACTATTCTGCTGCGCTTTTTCTCTTCTTTCCCCATCTTCCTCTGGCCTCTCCATCACCTGCACCCACTTCTCCGCTCTCTCTCGTTTCCTTCTCTTTTCCTCGCTCACCTTCATAGCTCCTTGCTATGAGTTTTGAGCATTTGCCATCTGCATTTTGTTGATGAGTGTGTGTGCGAATACATAGTGTGTATGTGAAGGGGAGTGCTGACTGCTGCTCTGGGAGGAGCTATATGTTCATTGAGGGAATGAGAAATGCATTCTCCTTAAATGGAGCAGGTGTGTGTTTGTCTCAGCTCTCCCTGCAGATATTAGTACGGGAGGTTAATAGAGTTTAATGAGCAGCTCTGACTGAAGATAGAATCCAGAGCTTGTTTATACAATCAGAATAGTATTCCACAGATGCTCCACTCCCCTGCAATATGTGCTCTGGGCATTGCTTCGTGGGTGGTTGAGAAGAAGAGGAATTGTGTGCGCGCACATATGTATGCACCTTATGTGCATATTTGTATCCCAAGAGTATGATTGGGTGGCTCTGTGTCAGATGAGGCTGCCATTCGTCAGCGCAATAGCCTCCAATTCAGGCTGTCATACTGTCTCACCTACTCCTTCCTCTCTGTGTGTGCAGCTGTGATTTGGGGCTTTGATCGATTGCCGGGGGAATGTGTGAGATGGAGGTAGCCAAGCCTGCATCCGAAAGCCTCCCTCAGCCCACATGCGCCGATGCTCTGTGTGTGGGGGATTTGCGCTAATCTTCCTCATAAAGCACTCATTTACCTGGGATACGGGTCTCTTCTGGCTCCACCGTCCTTTTATTTATCTCTCTGTGATGAAACGGCCCACAGCCCGTCCTCCCCATAATGGAATGTAAAACAGGCAACCAGCCGTTATTGACCAAAGCAATTATCCTTCTAAATGTGTTTCATCTCTTCTCTTCTGACACACAGAAACCATACAAATGGCACGTAATAAGATTCCATCTTTTCCGAGCATTCGCCTTTATATTCATTCATGTCAGTGAATGGGAAAAGCAAACAACATAATCACCCGTCTGTCTGGCTTTGTTTGGCCGAGGTCAAAAAAGATAGACAAACAAATACATTTAAAATCCTTGGCTCCTCCGAAGAGCAAATTTACCATCAGTCAGAGGAGCCAAGAAAGTATAGGATTCCATGTGGAGGACGGGTGCTGCTCAGACGCATGATAGCATTTGCAAGGGGCTATATTTTATCAACAGTTGTTTGTTCATTGATTGCCGGGGTGGAATTATACTTGACTGAGTTAAGACAAAAGACCTTGGCTTAGGCATTGTGAAATAAGCCCATTTTCTGGGCTCTGGCTTTGTTTTCATTTCAGCCTACTATGTTGTATTCTTGGAGGTTTTCACTTAAGAGAAGCAGATAGTCACGAGGGGATAGGAGCCCAGTTGCTCAAATGAAGCGTAACATGTTTAATTTATCCAAGCTGCTGCTTCTGCAGACCCACTGACAGGTGCCAGACACAACCCATAAAGTGTAACTCACTTGCAGAGTAGATCTCTATTGGGAAGACAAGGCTTGTTTTCTATAGGCTCCTTTGTTTATTCAGCCTATGAGCTAAATCCAAAAGCAGTTAATCAGATTGAAGAGATTTCTATCTCATAGGATAGGGGCAGCTGGATATGTGGAGAGAGAGGGGGAAGCGTGAGGGGTGTGTGTGTGTATTTTCTCAATGACGGAAAGCTTCCGACAACAGCAGTGGGAAATCAGTGTGTCCATAAATGAGCGTGCCGTCTCCAAGCTTTTATCTTGTCTCTGCAAATTCATGATTTGTATCAGCTGTTGCCTGAAGCGTGTGGGTCCTCTCAGCCCCTGTATACTGAGCAACAGCTTATAGGAAATCAGAAAGCAGTGTTGGCTGAGGGGCTTTATTAAAAAGGAGTCAATTTAGCATTCTTTTATGTGGTGTGTCTGCCAAGGTGGATTCACTCTAAACGCTGATGAATCATTGCATCTTGAGGACGGCTGACAGCCACTTGAATGAGGCAATCAGAGTAAAAATCCTCCACAGGCTGATGATGCAAGTAATCGTATCAGTCACTGAAATGCATGCTTGACCTTAAACATTATGCCCCCAGATACACTGAATGTCCACAACAAGTGGTTTAATCGAACCTATTCAACCAGTAGTAGAGAAATCCCCTCGGTTATTGCCCCTTTGCTTTGGAGTTTGGTGTATTTTCTTCTCAGATGAACCTCAATATGGAATATATATGAATATATTTGGGCATTAAATTGATTTATATTGAATGTTTGACTTTTTCTCACCAGTGAAGTCCAGTGCAAGCGCTGGCCTGGGCAGCGGTCCAGCTTCAACCGATAGCCGCTGCGATATCCCTTCAGTAGACTCGCAGTAATTGTTGTGACAAGCTCTTTGAGTAATTCATCATAAGCTTCCCATTAAAGCCACAGTCATCACCAGTCTTATAGCTGTGCAAAAGTAAGACAATAAAAACTTCATGTTAGCACCGCAAGCTGTTAATATTATGACATATTGAGTAGCTAGGCATAAAATGAGGCACGGTATCAGCTCGCGTTCCTCTCTGCATTGTAAAAGTGTGGAGATTATTTGATGGTAATTTAAGGCCAGTTTCCGTTTGCATGGGCGTCATGTTTTATAGTCTTTATATGTTCAGAGAATCCCTAAAACAAAGAAGAAATAATGCTTGTTATTTGAATTATATAGTGATGGAAAGTGAGAGCAGCACTCCAACACAAAGCTCTCCTCACCTTTCCATCACTTCCTACCCTTTTGTTGTTACACGCACTCAGACCAATCATTCATGTGATGGAAAATACCCTCTTTTTGGAAGGAAACAATATCTTTGTCTCGTCTCTGCCTCGTCACGCTCATCTCTGAACTTGCACCAAAGACAACCACACAAAGCTTGTCTGATAGAAAGTGAAGTGACAACTGCGCCAGTCTGTGTGAAGACGAAACAAAGGGAGCAACTTAAAACTTCTGCACTGTTTGAGCTGTTTTCTCTGTTTTTTTGTCAACTCCTCGCTTTCATCGCCTCATTCGTATGTTGTGCTCAGCCTCTGCGCTTCTGTTTTTAGACCCAAGACAACTGGCCACAGAGAAGCCTTGACACGGCATTAAAAGATTTGAGGGAGCTGAAATGATGGCAAACAGAGAAAATGTGGAGTGCAGATGCAAACTACCGTGCAGTCTCTCCTTTGTAGCTCTCACAGAGCAGTGCAGGCTTTCCTCCTGAACAAAACACCACACCATGTGTCTGCTGGTTTGCCACCAGGATTGAAGGGCTCGGAGGCAGCTGTAGAAAGTGTTAAATGTGTTAGCAGGTTTAAACAATTAATGAGATGAGCCAGCCTACGTGAGTGTTTTTCTCAGCCACCCTGGACTCATTAGCTTCTCTCCTTAAAGTTAATTCAATCCCTCACACTCTTTCTCTCCACCGAGCTTGTGATTAGTTGGACCATACTCTGTTGCTTCATATCATGTTGTGTAGTCAGTCTGTTTGAAGCCTTACCCCCTTTTTTAAGTCTATTTCTTTCTTTTTTATCTATATTTTCCAGACACAACATCTAGCCTGTTACAGGAGCTTGATGCTGTGTGTTCATGCACATTTCCTGATGCACCTGTAGAGACCCTCAACCCTTAAACCATGGGAAGTGATTAATACGCTGAGAAATTATCTTTGAATTTGTGATGCTTCCTCTGGAAAGTAGATATTAGTTCAGAATTTTAAACTGAAGTTGTTAGGCACATTTAAGAACCAACACACTGGCTGGAAATTAAATGTGTAGTTCAAATTAAGGGTCAATTTCTCCTAATTAAAAGTGAACTTCCTCAGACCTACATGAGACGGCTGTAATTTTTATTCCATTAGTTGCACCTGGAAGGCAGTAACACGTCCTCTGAGGTTAGCACAACAGCGGGCTAACACTCCAGTTAGACACCCCCAAGCATGTAGCACCATGCCTTACTGTGATGAATCTTCAAACACCCATAGTCCTGAATTCCCCTGGTTTCAAACAATGGTGGTTGTCAACAGGGGAACAAATTGATGTATGGGGCTTTCGGTGCAGCGCTGTACAAATAGCAAGGGCATAATTTGTAACCCTTTTGCCAAGTGGGGTAGAAAAGTCTTGATCCCTGCACAAGGCATATTGCTCTGTTGTTTGCTACAAGTGAACACAGTTGACTAACTGTTGGCCACCTAGCTGCCTTTGAGTTGCTGCACAGGAAATACATTCAGCAGGTGTGAGGATTTGTGTCTCAGACAAGAACCTGAATTGGAAAAAAATCTGTTATATTTATTATCTAAATGTGAAAATTACAAATCAAATGTCTGCTGTTCAAATACAGTCTGTCATCTGTGCCACTTTTCTTTTTACATACTGCACTATAAAATCATGAATACACAAACACAAACAAATATTAATATCTTTGTTTTTTGTAGCCAGTGTTGAGCTCATTATTCTAAAAATGTATTATATTACTCATTACTCTTTCGTCATTTTAAAAGTAATAACATTATTTTCCTTGTGACTCCCTGCCAACAGTAATTCGTTACACTACTCATTATATTACTTTCCATTATACCCCATAAAATTGGTAATTGCATATCTCCCCAAAATCCAGATGTGTGCCTCTGTGTGGATGCTATGGTAATCACCTTTACGTGTAGCTAAGGCTAGATAGCTTCTTTTTTTACCTGGGGGTTTTCAGTTGCCTGTGACCGGTATTTTCCCAAAGCTCTGCCCGAAAGATGGAAAGTTACTCACGGAGCAATATTTCATCCACCACATATCCACCCACAACCTTCATTAATTCTTTGTAGCTGCAGCTGTCCACTATTAAAATCCAGTTTTGGTTGTTTAGCCAGTGCAGGGCATCAGCAGACCGCCACGGCCGCAGAGGGCTCACCTTTGGTGAGGTGTATTTCCTGGAGCTTCACGTTGTTGTGTTGTTGGTCATAGTAGCCGAGGTGATTCAGACCGGAGGTTTGAGGACGTGTTTTTTTGCAGTGAAAAGAGTTTTAGTCTGACTACCTGCTGCAATAGTGTTCTTGTCTTCTTTCCTTCCGACAAAATCAAAGTGATGGGAATATTTCCAGCTGCTAATGTAAGTGCGTCCAACTTGCTGGCTGCTTTGTGACGTTTCTGTGCAGCACAACAGTTACTAAAATGAGTCAGCTGATGTGACTGTTGTATTTCAAGTCAGTAGTGATGTGATAACAAAATGCGATGCGATATGATACGATGTGATACGATGCAATGCGATACGATACGATACAATACGATACGATGTGATACGATTCGATACGATACGATACGATATACTTTATTGTCCCCATAGGGAAATTTGTCTTCTACTTAAGTGCTGTGCGCATCGCCTGCTTCCACAAAAAAAATCAACAAACAACAAAAACACATAACACATAAATACACAACAATACATCATACAGCATTCCCTTAAGAGGGCACCATGGCACTGTTGCTCTACCCTAACAGGTTATCTAATATTTAGGATATTAATTGAGATAGGCACAAAGGAGTTTAAAAAAAAAAAAAAAAAAGTACCATTGTAACGAGGTGTTGCTTGTTACTGGTGAAAGTAATATTATTACTGTAAGGTGTTCCTGCCCAGCACTGCTCGCAGCAGCATACAGTAAGAACATTCATAATTGTTTTCATAACAGTACCTCTTATTGAGTCAATTTTCTGCATATGTATCTATGTGTAGTACACTGTCACTGTTTACTACATACACATTTAATTAGGTGGAAAGCACAAGGAGACTCATTTTATATGGTGAAGTGCCTGTCATTACTCCTGCCTCTTCATTGTAAATGGAGCTATGCAGTTAACTGTTCTGCTGCTATACACTGTATTGAATACTTATGAAACACAGGGACAAAGCAGTGATAAATTATGATCAAATTTTGCATGATCCCAACCCGTAAATCTAAGTACAGTCAGTGCAGCATGCCCAGCAACATCCAGGTAAATATAACTTTCGACGTAGACAAGGTAGAAACTGAAAGTCTGCTCACTAACCTGCTCCTTCATTTTTGTTCATATAAGCCGCACAGCCTGATAACTGCAGACAGGTGAGCTAGCGTTAGCTTTGCAGCTACCTGTCAGGAACAGACGGAACAAATCTGCAACAGGGCTGAGCAATATATCAATGTTACATTGATATATGAGACTGGATACATTTTGGATATCCTAATATCCAAAGTGCTTTCTTTCCCTGGTTTGAAGTCAGCAGTACAGTAAAGTGATGTGATTTTCTGAACTTACCAGACTGTTCTAGCTGTTCTATTATTTGCCTTTACTCGCTTAGTCATCATATCCACCTCACTGATTATTATTGATGAAAAATCTCATTGTGTAAATACATTGAGGAAGCACAAATAATCAATTCTACACTGTTTACAGTATTGATATGGAGTTATTTGGTCAAAAATAGTCAGATCTGATATTCCCTGTATCGCCAAGCCCTAACCTCCAAACTGTTGCGTAGACTTCCATGGCCTCGTCTGTAACCAGAGATTAAAAATGCAGTGAGTCTTCATATAATGTAACTTTATATCAGCGTCATTGTTGCTAATGTAGGGAATTATAATAAATGTAAACCATGGTACATGTTGTAATCACTAGCTTTTTATGATGCTGACATTTTCCACATCATGCAAAAGCTAAAACAATATTAAGTCAAATTTATTCTGTATTTTCTCCAGCTGTTGCTCAGTGCCAACATTCATTGTCAGTGTGCAGGCAGTAGTGTACAAACCCTTAACTCCCTTACCATTAACTTTGCCCTAACCCTTGACATCCCGAGTCTGGGGTTTGCACTGTGTCTAAGATCTTAATGGTCTTTCCTTAACCTCAAAATAGTCGGTATTGAACATTAAAAAATTTCATAATTTACGTCTGATATCTGATTTAGTGCATTTGGTCGATTCTAAACAGCTCCAGCTAAAAAAAGCCGTATTGAAAATATGTTTGATATTCTCACAAGGTTGGCTTTAATTTTGCTGATCAGGACTTTGGACTTCCCAGCTCTGCTTAATAATTGCAACTTAGCAGGAGAGGAAACATCTGGGCAAATCTGGCTGCAGCTACCCAAGTGGCCAATTTGATTTTGTGGAGCTGTGAATCTGTGTTACTCAAACAAAACGAGCACTGCTGCTCTGTATGCGCACGCAGCCGAGCATTTGCAGCAGTTGTGTTTGTGCTTGTTGATGTGCAGTCACTATGTGTGAGTGTGTGAGTGAGGACATGCTGCACTTTTTCTTTTTTTTTATAATTCTACACACACGTCTGATAAGGGTCGATCACGTTCTCTCTGTCCCCTAATCTGTCTCTTTCTCTCTCTCTCTTACACACACACAAACACACTGGTCTTAATTCTATGATCACATCCAGTTGTGATGATTGCTAGGTCATCAATATATAATTAGAGCATAGCTGAAAGGCGGGATTAGTGCACAGAGCACCTGCTCCTTGTGGATTAGAGAGCAAACGGGAGGGCTGGACACACAGTGAGGCTCAATTATACACTTACATACAGTGCACTGTGACTACCTCAGTACACCATTTATATTTTGTATGGTTTATGCATATGACAAGCCATTATTTTTTTTAATAATGCAGTATATGATAAACTCTCCAGATGCTGAAGGTCTTTGTTAATCAGATTGAAAGTGGCCAGTAACAGCCTCCACTTTCCCGTCTACTTGCCCCCTAATTAGACCACTAGTCTTGTTAATGCTATTGTTTCTCTTTAGTAGTGGAGAACATATGTTAATGTTTGATGTGCAAATAAAGCCAGCAATTATAGAATATTGTGGAGATAAACGGTCAGCATAATTACTTCTGTTCCTGTTGTAAATCACTTTGTGCTTATCCTGATTACGCCATAAAACGGGGCTTTCATGTGTTACGCTGCGCTGCAACATTATTTGCATGAGCGTACTCGGATGCACTGGTTTAAATATCAATGTCTTCGTCTCTGAGATGCAAATAATCTCTGTTTGCTCCACGCGTGATCGGAGAAAATCGCATTTTAAGTAAACGGCCAATAAATTCAACCAAACTATTTTGTTTTCCATCACCGGATTTATTTTAAAAGCTGATGGAAATAAATGCCTTTTTTATGAGTGCTGGCCCTCACTGCATTATTCAGCCAGTTTCCCCCAGAATATGGTGGGATTGTCAACTTAGATTAATAGTGTCATCATAGAATATGTGTTTTTTTTATTCCCATCTCTCCAAGGGAATCCCTGTGTTCTTTCACTGCAGCATCTCCCCCCTATGTACGTGAAGAGACTATAGAGCAGAATGATAGTTGCTAGTTTTCCACACTGTACTGTGGCACAGACGAGTAGAGAGATCACTGCAGTACGTAAAAAGTAATGTGTTGGCCTCAGCATGAGCAGCATCAAACTAAAATCTGCTCCACACAGACACAAAACAGAGAGAACTGTTTACAGATCATGTCATATGTGTGGTTCTTTCACTAGAAAATCAACCTTTTTGTTTTGTAACTCACTTGACATTCAAAGACTTTTTCTCCCCTAAAGCTGCAGAGCCAACACTGTATTGATGGCGTCGTGAGTAGAGAGATCCCGGAGCTGCTTCACTGAAACAATGATGCCAAGTTTGTGGGCACCATAACGATGCTTGGGGCGATTTTAATGATGCTGGCATTTTCTGGCTCATAACTGTTAACACTGCAATGAAATTAAGGTTAATCAAAACCTCCTTGAGTCTTTGGAGTCGCACACAGCTCGTTGTCAACAGAATGGCGCACGGTTTTTGCTCTGTGATGGTCCCTCGTTAGGAAATATTGATTGTATGTTCTGCTTTATGTCATAACTTGTAGGAATTATTGGTGGATTTTTGCTGCTCCAGTTTATTGGAGGAAGGTAATCACTGATTTTGCCATTGTAGGGAAACGCATATACTGAACATATGTTTGTGTGCTTGCAAACATTTTCTATTTTCGACCTTTGTGAAACATGTTCTTAAGGTGTATTTCTTTAAAAGAATTGGGAAACATTTGCACCACTTTTATGAGAGAAACATCAGAAAGCTGTCTGTATTATTGGATGTATTTGTGTGCGTCAGCTGGTAAATTGAATCTCTCTGTTAATAAGATATGGGGCATTCACCAATTAATTTCCAGCATATTGTAGTGAGATGGTGGATTAGTTTAATCCTCACATTAGGCTGAACAGACATTAAAATGATTGGTCATTCATATTTTATGTTTGGATCTCATTTTCGAGCAGTACAAATATGCAGGCAGAGTATAGTGTGAGCTGTTCAACAATGTTTCTGTGGAGACTGAACCATGCATCTCTTTCAGTCGTCGTGGTTGTACAATGGTGACAGTAAATGGACTGCACTTTCTTCAGCTTTTCAACCTTGGTAGGACAAAGCGCTTCACAGTTGGCGACTTATTCACCCATTCACACACTGAGAACAATTTGAGGTTTGCTGAGTTATTTGACGGGTCGACCCACTAACCCTGTGTTTACCCAACAAACCCAACTACCTCCTGACCTACAGCTGCCTCCGCCTGTCAGTTGTTGCTCTGCAACAATGCAACATCAAAATCTCCCGTGCCTACTTGACCTTTAAAGTAAATGTGGAATGGCTGTAGGAGTGTGGTGACTGCTGTTGGCATTGCAGCTCTAGGGATGACAAAGTTGATGGGCTGTGCAGTCACTTTATAAACAGAAATATCTCAACGACCATTGGATGGATTGTCTTGACATGTTGTACAGGCATTTGCAGTGCCAAGAGGATGAAGCCTAATAAAGAGCCCTTGATTTTTATACCTCTGTGCTGGTGATAGCTGTGGCTAGACTCATTATGTTTTCAGGACTATGTACGTACAATGGCCCCAGTCTTCTGAATGCTATAGAATGCCTCAAGGAAGTTTCTTCACTTTTAGCAGAAACGTCCAGGTAGACTCAAAGATGAACAGAAGTACATTTTGTTGGTCAAAGGTCACTGTGACCTGGCGCCTGTCCCATTCTCTTGAATGTTGTGTCTTTAGAACACCTTGAGGGAATTTCATCAAATTTGGCACAAACATCCAGTTGGACTCAAGATGAACTGATTTTAGTGGTTAAAGGTCACTGTAACCTCCAAAAATATGTTTTTGGCCAGAACACAATAATTCATGTGCCAAAGCTTCAGTGTGACATAATGCTCTGCAAAAACCCTTTTCTGGCCATTATTCAGCATCATAACTCAGGAACAGAAGGGGAGACATTTGGTCAGATACTGAATTGGTAACCTTGAAACTCTGCTAATTGTATAGATCTCTTTTACTGCCCCGTTGAAGATGTACATGAAGCATCCAGGTTTTAGAATTCGTAGCATCGTTGCAGCAACATCCATATTTGAAGCACTGTCAACTGTCATGGCTTTATATGAGTCTGAATGGACATGTTTGTCAATTGTAATTGAGCCTTCACCAAGTTCTGCCCCCGGACGCAGACTGGCCAATCATAACATAGCTTTGGGCCGGCTCAGACCAAGGTCTGACAACAACACCGCTGTGCTCCATTGACTCTAATGCAGTCGTTTCAGATTTCCTTCATTTTCAGGCTGGTTTTGTGGATTTGGAGCTAAATGTTGTGCCTGGGGCACGTCGTGTATTAATGATACTCGTTACCTGGAGAGGTTGGAAAAAGATATACGTTTCTTCCCTGTTCCAAAACCAAAATCAAACCCTGAAAAGTGTAGGGTTAGCTAGCTAGCTGCTGAAGATATAGCCTACTGAATGTATACACATGCTGCTTTTGCTTTGTAATGATTATAACAGTGAAACAAAGACCGACCCTGCTGTACAGGAACCTGTGAAGGGAAGCAGGGAAACTTTGCTGATATTCAGCCAGCTGTGTGTCATCACATTGTGCACAGATGAACGTTCTTTGACTTCCCCTGGGGATCCCTGCCCATCCAGCAGCGGAGGTCTGGGTGCTGACAGTGGCACAGTGGCGAAGCCAAACACCGTTCATCTGCACACACTGCGATGCCACACAGCTGGTTCAACATCAGCAAAGTCTCCCTTTATATTCATTGTCTTCTGCGGCGATCAGCAGTGATGTGGTGGTTCACTTTTACACTGTGATCTGTAGCCTATAGTTGGGCTTTAGCTTCTAACTATCTTCGTCTTTTTAACCTGTTGTTGCTGCTGAGTCAGTTTGACATCCTGGATATATCCTTCAAACACAGACTGTAGACCCCTCTGTCTGCTTCTCTCTGGAATCACTGTTTCATTGTTCCAAAAATATGGTAATATTTCTTCAGGGAGTACAGTTAGTTACAGTGTGGGCTCCATGCTTACTCTGACAGCTTGTGGGACCATCACAAAGGGGCGGGGCTTAGCAAAAGGTCATTTGCAATCTGATCTGCCACAATTCTCCTACAGACATTTATAAAGCCTACTGACTCTGATGATCAGCTGACTTTCTGTAGCCGTGCCATGAGGTTGACGTTTGCTGCTTTGAGTGTAAAGTCTCGACAACTCTGGGATGAATTGCCATGAAATGAAGCACATTCACATAAACACCTCAGGATGAATCTTTTCATGATAACTATAATTTTCCCGTAGCGCCATTATCAGGTCAGAAATTCACTTTATGCCATGCTTCAGTCCATGAACAATTATAGCAAAAATAATGAGATGCCTGACAGCCTCAGCTGTACTTTGTGTTTTAGCTAATTATGAAATGTCACCATGCTAACATGATAAATAATGGTGAAAACCTGCATATGGACCTCGTCATTATGAGAAAACTGCATGCTGATGTTTAGGTTAAAGCTCAAAGCACAGCGTGTGTGCGCTGCATGAGGATGGCCTTACACAGCTGTAGCCTCTTGCTTTTCTTATTTAACAGCACTATACGTGTAAATCAAGTTGGCAGACTTCTTTTTAAGATTTATGTTACAAAGATAAGAGAAATTACTTGGTTGCTTCCGAGGCATTAAGGTGCTTATTACTATCTGCACTACAGCTACATGCCAAGGCTGAGCCACTCCTGCACCAGCTTTCTTGATCTTTTAGCTGTTAGTTCAGTATAGACAGTAATCACAGTCCCCCTAGTTAGTTACAAATGAGGCGGGGTGGGATGAAATATGAGTCATAGACAGCACAGTGTTTGAGAGGTAGGCTGACGGATAAAATTCTGCCTTCTGTTTTCTTTGAAAATGCTGTGCAATGTTTGCATGCGCACAAGAAACCAGTCTGCTGGGAGAAATCAGGTTACGGCTGCAAACTGGAGTTTACATGCACTGCAGTAACCTGGTTAGTGTAAAACCCATCTTTAGTCAGTAATTAGATTTCTCCCCTGTGGTGCTTTGAAATATTTGTGAATGAAGGCTAGAATACTTAAGGAGTAACTAAACCCTAGAGTTTTGGCTGAAGTGCCTCTACCCTGGAAATTTAAAAAATGCCTCTAGAGGGGTGAAAAAGGTATCAACATGTGCAGGGCTGGGAGGGGAGCGCTGAGAGATCCCATTCACGTCTTTGTGCCGGAGGAGGGGGCTTAATGTTTCCGTTATACGCATCACTTGACACCAAATCAGCCAATAGGAAGATTGAATTGCAATAGCTGTGTTTCAACCAGTGGAGGGCAGATGCAATGCATATTTATAACACAGTATATGAAACTCAAATCCTTTGCACTAAGATGTTAGGATATGGAAATGAGTCCATCATCAGCAAAGCTAAGTAGTCATATAATGAATGAATATAATTTGTTTAATCCCCAATCTGACAAATTTAGGGGTGTGCCATATCATCTCATTCATAATAATACCAATGTGATATTTAATATTGTATGAAAAAGTCATATCGTGATAGTCACAGGATTTTGACTTGTTGACATATTGATGTCATACTGTTACCCCCGGCAACAACAAGCATGGCTAGAAGTGAAATTATAACCAACTCTGTGTTGGTTCCAAAAAGAGGAGCAGCTTCAGTAGTGTGGAATAAACTGTGGCGTCCTGAATGTTTTATGAACAGCCCCGGACTTCTCAGACTCTTTTAGTGACTTACCGCTCAGAGGGAACTCATTCAGCGGCTCCTCTGGCAGCAGCACAGCGTCTTTCCCTCTCCTCTCTCACTGTGCGCACACTGGAGTCATTGTCGGGACGTCTTTTTGTCATAAACCTTTGGCAATGTAAACCTATGTGATGCTCACATGACCAAAAACATATATGTGAATGTGTGATAGTTGTGGTATCATAACAGCCTGTCACAGGTTACAGCGTGATGATTAGAGGAGAAATGGCAGAGCATAAAGGTCCAGGTGGAAAAAAAACAACTTGATTTATATATATAGATCCCAGGGGACATTTGTTTTGTATTTGGGAGCTGTTTAAATGTGTAATCTGTGGTAGATTTTATTATGTTGAACTATTAATGTTGTACACAGAATCTGAATCTCACTCTGAGTTACTGTTGTTGTTCACAAACTAAACTTTTTACTAATTTTTCACATCATCAAGAATATCACTGTCACAAAAATATCCTGAAATATGGTGATGTTATTTTAGGGCCGTATCAATCACCCATACTTCCAAACAACAGATGATGAAGATGATGGATGATCAATTATCCTGTGCTAATTCATAGCCAGATTGCTGGTGTAAAAGGTTTCTCGTAATGCCTTATCCTAATTTAGGAAACCTTGTTTCGCAGTCACATCATGTGCATGAGCTTAATTTACTACCAATTGCTGACAATAAATGCATTACTTGTGTAACAGTAATGCAGGTTTACTGTTAATAGCATTGAGTTCATCTGACTAACAGAGGCTGTGATGGGACTTTAAGCTAATCAGAATATTTTCAGTCACTTCAGCACCAAGTGAAGTGGAAAAAAAAAGTAGTAAGTGACTGAAACATTTCAGTCATGCTGAGGAGCAAACCCCATTCTTAGTTTTAGATGTGGTTATTGCATACTACACTGGAGCTCTTGCAAATTGTGTCACACATAGTTATTTTTGTCCACAAGGGAGGACTCCATCTTTCAGTTAGTGTATTCCTGTCAGACGGTGTTATATATTTCAGAAAGAATGTGTGCATTTTTGGCTTATGAATGTTTAAATTGCAGATGGCAAATATGGATATACATCATTTAACATGATCATGAAACATAGCCGGGGTTAAATCTAGCTGTCAGGAAAATAAAATGTCATCTCTATGCCCTGTAACACTTTGGAGTGTATTGGTGAATATTCATCACTCGCTCTCAAAGCTAGAAATAAGAGAGATGAGTTTGCCCCATCTCTGGTGTCATCCCAATGTACAGTTGCATAGAGAACTGCTTAAAAATGATGGCAGTCATTGGATGGGAGTCAGTTCCAATACCCCGGACATCTTTCAAGCTAACGTTCTAGGAATGCACAAAGTCAGTCTCCCATTCATTATCAATGGAGCAGCTCCAGGCTGTAAATCAGAATGACATCACAGATGAAAAGCTTGGTTCTTGAAATCTGAGCTTCGGACAGACCACATTTATTTGAGATTCAGATACTAACTGAGGCCGTTACAGACACTTCAGCTTCATGCTGCGGTGCTTTATTCAATGCCCCAATTTTCAGATTTTCACACTGAGAGATGCGGCCTCCTACCTAGCTTTACTGGTGAGGAATATATGACTCAAGGCTTATCCAGGTTCACGTTAGAAATACCATGATGAATACTTGAAACTTAAATCAAATCCAAATTATAACATTACAGTGTCTCCTGCTGGCTGCTGGTCCTGATGTAACGTAGCACATCTGAATGGTTATAAACAGCCGTTTGAATCTGCTAATCAGGAACATCCAGATTGTTATTCAGAACAGTTAAGCACCCTCTTCAACTCGGCTATTAAAGACATGCCCTGCTTTTTATGTGTTTAAAATGTGTGTCTGTAATCATGGAGATTACCATAGCAGTGTCAACAGACAAAAGGCTATCTGGTATTCAAGCAGTGATAGGCATTCAGTCACAGCCGCCTATTCTCTTTTTCAAAGGAGCAAGTATAGGCTTCACATACCACTTCATCTTACTCAAGGTAATGAATGCTCTTTCTATCCAGGCAACAAGGATCCTGTTTAATGTTTCAACCTGTTTAAAGGGCGTTAAGGGTATAGATTATGATCTTGGATTGCCTGTAGTACTCATTCTAAGTAACCCTGGATAATACTATGTGTAAAACCTGTGATGTGTAATGTGACGTCAGGGATAAGATCAAGGACATATGCTAATGCATAACATCCTTTCCAAAAGTCATAAAATGTGACCGTCACGTGCTGGAGGTGCACTAACAGAGCTTTAGGGAGAAGTACAGGACAACATTCTGTAGAAAATATCAGATATGTAGAGGTAATTCCATACTGTAGTGTCACATGTTTGGCAGCAGAGGTTACTGTGTAGATTTTTCTACCAAATAATACTCCCAGTACTGATGGTACAATGCCTGATAACAATGTGTGCATGGATCACATACTCTGCTCCATACAAACGTTTGTTCAACCATTAATAATCCCTGTGTTTTCAGTCCTTCAAGGGTCATTCTGACTGATAATAATATAAATTCTGTAATGCCCTGATGCCGTGAAACCACGATATTTTTTCTGAGACAGTTATTATACCATGAAAATCTCATACTGTTGCAATCCAATTATGGTTATGTTCATGTATGTTGAAAATGTATCTGAAAATTAAACATAAAATCTATCCATCCATCCATTTTCTAACCGCTTATCCTCTTGAGGGTCGCGGGGGGGGCTGGAGCCTATCCCAGCTGACATTGGGCGAGAGGCAGGGTGGGAAGGAAGCCGGACTACCCAGAGAGAACCCACGCTGACACGGGGAGAACATGCAAACTCCGCACAGATGGGCTCCCGCTCCCGGGATCGAACCAGGAACCCTCTTGCTGTGAGGCGACAGTGCTAACCACCACACCACCATGCCGCCCAACATAAAATCCCAAATCTGAAAACTTTACAAAGATTTACAACACCACAGACTGCAAATATATATTGTCACATGTGGAGATGAGTACAGAGAGCACCAAAGTCATCTACACGCTACCAAGTAGGCCTGAATCAAATGTGATGTGAAATTCATAAAAACATTTAATGATCTAAATTTAATAAAGCCATAAATTGGATTATCAAAAGAAATATTCTTTTTTTTTCTTTCTGAGAAAACTTTTTATGTGTTCCTTTCACTTATTAAGACTATGAACAAAACAGGATCTCCCTATTTTACACATTATCTATATTTACAGCAAATGGTAGCGGCTGATGATTATCTTATTTAACACACGGCACATCTGCCTGAATAGTAGACTAAACACCATCGGGGTCATCATGGACATGAGTGAATACATATCTGATGCAGCAGACATTATGGCCTATTTGTCTGTCGTAATATCCTCCATATACATTAATTCATATACATTATATGAATCTAAATATATAAGGTTATTGTCTATTGGCGGTCTCAGGAACTTGTGCTGTGCTGCCAACACCTCTGCCTCTGCACATAAAGTCTCATGTCATGATGGCTGGTGACCAGGTGTCAGGTCTGTGCAAAGCACTGTAGCAAAACACGACACATCATGGACAATGTGATGATAACACCCAGAACACACGTTTCCATCTCAGTGGTTTCTGTGACATGAGAAATTCTTTCAAAATAAGTTAAGTCATGCAACGCCAATGATTTCAAGAGATTTAGTGTTCATGGTGTAGAGTTATTGGGGAAAATTTAAGTGCGTCATTAGTGAGTTAACTGCTAAGGGGCACAGAACACCTAGCTTAGCAACATCACTGTAAGAATACGTTTATAATAGGGTTGTACCCAACTCAGAATAATGTCAGTTTAATTGGATTTGGCTGTTCAATACAAATATTCGACCATTTGTTCCTTCTTTTTTGATTGGGCTTTAGCAGGACATTCAGGGTGGCAGCGACGTTTACGTTATATATATAAACAAGCCAAGTTAGCCCTTCCGAGCTAATGCATCCTAACAACGCTAATGACGCATTGGAAATGTGCAACATCTCTTGTAGACACGAGATATGAAACAAACCCCAGAGACTGTATCACTGAGTTGCTGTGAGCTTTAAATTCACCACTACTAAGCAGCAGGCAGAATATAACACCTGAGGCTGACCCAGCAAAGCCTGTCTACGTTTGGGAAGCTGCCTCCGTCTCACTCACTCTCACTCACCCTGGCTCTGGGTCTGCAGCTCCCTGTAGCGGAGAGCAGCGTTAAGGCGAGGAGTGCTCACTCTGTAGCCACATCTGAGGACCAAAACGTCCTCAGATGTACCCTGCACACTGACTGACAAAAAGCCCCCGGCTGCTCTACTTGAATAATCTCAGTCGACTGAGGGGTCTCTGACTGATGATTCAAATCTTCAACTTTCAGAGGGCAGCTCTAGTCTGTATTTTGAACAGCAGCTATATCCAGTGGACTACCTGGAAGAGAAATAACCTGAGAAAATGGGCTATGCCTTTTATTGTTCTTCAGCAGACAAAGCAGCAGCAGCCTTGCTGTCTATTTTTATGCTGTCTATTTAGATACAGTGCTGATGGCTTAATGTACTTTTCAGCATTACCATTACGTCTGTGTCTTTCACTACCACTCAGTCTCCTGCGACAAAGCAGCCTTGTTTCTCTCTTGGAAAGCCTAAAACATCATTTGGTTCTCATGTAAAAGACATATCCCCTCTCTGCAATCAATGTTGGATTTATAATGATGAAAATACAGTATACTGTAGTCTAACATATTGGCCTTTGTGATGGTTTGAGGCATATTTGACTATCTATTGTTGAGTGTGTTCCTTCTATCCGCACAGTTTTATATGACTGCTTGACCGTTCTCACCACACTGTAAAAACCTCATCACATTATTATGAATTTATGCAAGTTGCACTGTCAAAACCAATTTGCTGGACCAGTTTGCCTCTTTGGCTTACTTTCAGAAAGAATAGTGTTACTACACAAGAGAGATGAAATCATCCTGACCATGTGTGGCACATAATAATACTAATGTATTTCATTTGTCCCCATGGGGATTTTTTTTTCTCTTGATTTACACACATACATGCATCAAATGTGGAGAGATGTCAGAACAGTAGGTCACTGCAGCACAGAGCCCTGAGCTAGAGGTTTGTTGCCTTACTGGAGGGCGCCTCTGCAGTGCCCAGGAGGTGAACTGGCACCTCTCCAGCAGCCAGTCTATGCCCTGGGTCTGTCCAGGACCTGAACTGACTACCCTCCATTTATTAGTGCATTAGTTGACTTTAATTACAGTGTGTTACATCTGGTACCACACAGTGAAAGATCTGGTTTGAATCTAGGAATATTGAGGCTGATTCCAAAGGTTTGTATTAGGTTTTAAATTGAAATTCTCCAGATTCTTTTTTTATTATGTATTATATCTTCAACTCAAGCACTCGATGTAGGCAGCCATTTCTACAAGAAGCTGCCAAGTTATAACAAACATACCTATACCTACAGTGGATACATGTATTGAAACAAATTAAGTCCTAACTTTCTCACGATCCACATTTATCAAGACTGAAAACCAGTGTTAACAACTTGAGACACAAATCTGTGTGGGAACAGGTAGCAGAAGCCACAGTTGGCGACTAGCCAGAGAGGAACCTTTTTCTAACCTTGTAAGCATGTTCAACATTTGCAAAACAGCCTGGATCATGCAGAGGCGTGAGGTGCAGCTTTGGAAACTGCACACAAAGATTGTACAACCCTACGAAGGGAACTACCGTAGGCGGACAATGAAGTTCCCGGTGCAGGATTTAGTCAAAGAAATAAGGGTGTTTATGTGTGTGCTTATCAGTAATTTTGGATTGGACAGGTGTCTATTATCAAGCCTTGATTACTCTAATAGTCTTTTCTTCAGCTTGTTTGTGAACTACACATCAGAAGTTTCCAGCTTCTGAAAAATGTTACAGCTGAAAAACTTTCAAAGACACCATGGCTTTCCTGAGCTGGCTGTCTGTAGAAGCTGGAGCTGATTGACAGGTTTTTCCCCAGTCTTACAATACCCTGAGTGGTGGAGCTGCATCATGTGTGTGTCATATTGTTAGTGAATACACTCAGCTCTACTCTGTGCTCACTTCATGCACGTCACCCGGTTCGAAATTGAAGTTTTGTTGGTAGTAGTGCACCTGCCAGCACTGCTTCCTGCCCTTGTAACACAGAGTAAGCCTCAGATTTGTATGCAAGTTTTTGCACATTTGACCATGTTAGCTATGTGGCTCTGTCTATGGCAATTGTTGGTTGTTAATCACAATCACTTTGATGATTCCCTGACTTTACAGTGTAGCACCGTCAGGTCAGAATTCAAAATTATGTCCAGTACTGTGGTTTGTGACTAAATACCAGCAAAAATATTGACATACCCAGCCTCAGCTGCCCTTATGTGTTCAGTGCTAATAAGCAAATGTCAGCCTGCTCGCGCGCTAAACTAAGATGTGGAGCATGTAAACAGTATATTTGCCTAACATCAGCATGTTAGCATTGTCACTGTGTGCATGTTGTGAGCATACTGACTTTAGCATTTGGCTCAAAGCTCCGCTGCTTGGCCTCAATGTGTGCGGCCTCAGATCTGACTCGGACCAAAAACAGCCCTGCTGTAAAACAATAGTAGAGGTGTGTTGTTGGTAACTGATCCATGAGTTCGAAGGCTTAATAATCTGATACAGGATTTGGCAACTCTAGAAAGTTATAATGGCAGCAGCAGTTTTATCTTCTAATACACCAGTCACTGGGTACACAGTGGAAATGCATCAGTCATGTCCCAAAGTATCAAGAATATTTGATATGTCACTGTCTCGGCCGATGACAATGCATTGGGTTGCAGCAAAAGTCAAGCCAGGTAAATTTTTTTGCTGAATGACCCTGCATTTGGATTGCCAGACTGGCCTCATTCAAATGATGCATGTGTTACCGGCTCACCCTTTTTTCCCCTTGGGACGGTAGCCTTAAGGGTAACCTGTGAGAGTGTGACATGTGCTTTGTGTGTATATGGAGGGAAGCAGCTCTCTCGAGGTGTGGTGGTGAAGACGCAGGTGGCAAAGACTGATGACAGCAGAATTAAGTGTCTACATGAGCTCAGGGCTACTATTAAACCTCATGAAAAGGCCAAGTTTGTTGTTTTGTGTTGAAGACTGCAATAAAGCCACTGTTGGTGAATGCCACCCGAATGCCTCGCCATCTTTCCTTCTGTAGAGTGGTCCTGACCACTAGAAGCTAGTTACCAGCTAATAATGAGCCAAGCTAAGTTAATGTTAATAAGCTAGCGTGTTTCCAACTACAGTTCGGAGCCGGTAAGCTGTAAGTGAGAGATGTATCACAGGGTAAGCCTGGGACAGTTGGCGATTGATTGATTGGAGATAGACTGAAGGGATGAGCAACAATTTGGATTACAAGAAACTTTATTATTTCCACACATCTTTGCATACACAGCTTTGTAATATCCTTAGGCTCACCTAAGCATCTGCTTAAAACCCAAAATTTCCCCAAATACAAGTTCAGTCAGGAGAGAACGAAGATTGGAGTAAAGATAATATTTAATACAGAATATGAGTGTACACATTAACAGATGATTGGTGCTGAGTAAGAGCTAAGTGCTATATCGTAGGCAACTGGACTTGCTTGTATATAGCACTTAGCATTACCATGACCTGGATGACTGAGAACCTTCACCGACGTGCTGAGTAAGAGTTAACAGAAGTCTTCGGTGCTTGGACACCAGAGGGAGATATTTTTGTTTGAGCAGCAGGATAAATCCCCCCATGGAGTCCAGACACTGGTGGTGGTGGCTGCTGACTCTGAGGCCGATGGCTGATGAGATGTATGAGGCTGATGATCCATAAAGACTAGGTGGTGATGAGGAGGTGGAGGGTGCGCATGACGGCAGCAAGAAGGAACTACGGCAAAGAAAGAACCATCTTTAAAATGAGGAGCAGTAAGATGATAAGCTGGCAATAGGATCATCTGTTGGGGATCTCGAGTAACCACGATTGGACGATAATAAAAAAAAGAATCGTCTAACTCCATTGCAGGGCTGAAGTCACTCTGAACACAGCCTTAGTTTCATTGTAAAGTGAGAACCATGTCTGATAAGTATATGTATGCCTGTGCAACCTTTTCTACTATAAGTATGTGGGTTTTCTATCTCCTATGTGTGAAGTGTTTTAAGACTTCTCTCAGAAATGCCCCCTAAATGTATTAAAATTATACGACGCTCAGAGATGTGGTAATAAAGAGGGCATGTGGTTTCAGATTGAGAATAACAAGAGGGTTGCAGCAGCAGGTTTGACATCACTACACCATTGTGCCATGGTTATTTTTATACATCAATTTGCAGCCAATAAATTATGTTTGTATTCAGACTATTTTGGGCAATCCACTGAGGCAAATTAGCAGCCTGCCAAAATGATGGGAAAAAGTTGATAGTTTCACCCAGTCTGAAATTAACCCAATTGTCAAGACTGGCAGGGTGTTAATTTTATACCCTGGGCCTCATATAAGCTCAGCATGCATATATGTATGACATGCACCTCACCCAGTATGAAAAGAAATTAAAAAACACTTAATGTTTCTCCAGAGGAGGAGATTGCTGCACCACTGTTTTTTTTTCAGAGCACTTATTGAGTTCTCTGTTTACTGAATGAAACAGCTGCAGCTTTTTGCCCGTCATCTCTTTGACTCCAGTTTACTTTGGCAGACATGCATAAACAGACAGATGTTTTTCATGTCAAATTATATCAAAAGTAATTAGAGGTTATTAAGCATTTGGAGCGCTAAGAATGCTGCGATATTACATCCCTAGTCATTTGGTAGTGGCTGTAATACACATATTTTACTTGTGGTGATGTGTGCTGCACAGCAGGCCCTTTGACAGCTGGTGCACATGTTTGTACCAAATGTGTTCATGAGTGTGAGTGTGAGGATTGTCAGAGACTAAAGCCACCTAGTCTTATAATCTGACTGCATTGTAAGCGTGCCCTCACAGGTTTCCATTACTGCTGGTTGACCACCACTCACTGTGAGAACACAGACACATTCGGTTTTAAAATAGCTGAGGTGTAGATCATCCTCGTCTTCCTCCTCTCAGTCATGTCAGGCACCATTGCTCAGACGGCAGTGATGCGCTACAGATGCCCCACAGTCATGACTACACAAGACTTTGACGGAGAAAGGTGTCGGCTACTGGATATTTTTTCAGCAGATGATTGTGTACTTTCATTTTATATTTATCAAGGACTGTGCCCTGGATGTTACAATATTTTCCTGTTGAGTGGAAAGGATACATAGACCTAAAAAACACTTTAAACACACGGCAAGGCGATGGACGAAGCAGATGATATTGACACACATGGTAATCCTTATTACTGCATGTATTTTTCTGGTTACATGTAATTTTCTTATTATAGTACATGAGTGCTAATGAACACTCGAATATTTACCCTACCATTTAAGTCATATAAAAGTAATTGCTGTAGCCACATGGGAAAGTAATGTTGTGTCACCCTTAAAAATTCTCTTCTTCTTATCGTCTTCTGATTAAGGACCACGTAGCTATATATAATTTTAGTTTTGCTGTGGCACAGTGTGTGGCAAGACAACTGTCAAATGGTATCTCTGATTGTACCCATTATCACCATGATGAACAGCGAGCAGTGGAACAAAAACACAACAGATATGTTTTGCTAGTTTATTTTATTTATTGACAGGCCTTCAAATCAAGTCAGTTCTTACTCTTTTGGCAGTGCTGAATGAAATAACAATTTTCGCTGACAGTAATTTCTTATCATGATAAGCTTAATGAAATAACAGTGATAAAGGTTATTCAGAAAAACAAACACACTGAAGCTTATCCTTTGTAACCATAACAGTAAATTAAATTCTGCACATAGACTGCAACTTGTCCTTGATTTGGTGGAGGGAAAAATAGTGTCCATATTTCCAGGACAGCAAGCCTAAACATCTTGAATTCTCGGGAATTATGTGCAGTGACGTTCTGATGCAGATTGATTGATTCATTGATTCATTCATGTCATTTATTTCACCGCTGTAAGGTCGGGAGCCCACCGCATTTTGAGTATGTTTTTACTAACTTCAGAAATGTTGTGTGCAATAGTCCACCTTCCACCTTCTCTTCCCCTCTCTCTGTCTCACTCCAAAACACACGAGGCAGAGGGACTGAGCTCGGCTGCATTTGTCTGCTATAATGAAGACAAAGTAAAGATTAGAGAGCCCATTTTGATTTCAGTAATTTCATTTGTGGGATATGTGACATATGGTGCACAGGCTGTTGTCAGTTATCGAGAAACACACCCACACACACAGCTGATTAATTCTCTCACACCTGTGCACACCTGTGAAATGGGTGGAGCAGTTTCTATTCAAGCTCAGTGTTGGAAATAACGGTGTTGAACACTCTTGACGAAGGTTCAGGAGGACCGAAATGTTAGTGCTACCGATAAATTGTGAAGCTGAGCAAGAGCAGTGTGCGGGATTTTTGGTTCAAAGACTCAAGTTATACTTTTCAATGCACCTGCTTCAAGACAGTTGGATGTGCGAATACCTTTCTTCAAACAAATTTCAGTTATTACAACTGCGTTATTTGAAGGCTAATTAGTTGTAGTTCATGTTAGCGCCAAAAGTAGTGGAATTAACGCATACTTTTTAACTCAGAACACTGGTAACGGTTTACAAAAGACACAGCTCAGTTCATAGCCCAGTTAAGGAGTTATGGTTAGATGCAAGTTCGGTACAGTGGGGAGGAAAAAAATGTATAAAGGATATGTTCCTTTTGTATTTTTATTCTGAGCAGACAGTAGTGCAAATGTTAAAGACAAACACAATCCTCTTGCTGGGGACTGAGATTACATTTTGCCCACTGGCAACTTTGCTAAACTATTTTCAGTATTTAAAAAAAAGTAACATCTCTATACTTCTGTATTACACTGTATGAACACTGAACAAACACTTAACCAAAAGGCAACAAGTCACAATAGACTTTAAAACTGAAAAGCATCTCTTATGCTATGAAACTGCAAATACCAAAATACATAGATAAAATAAAATGTGTGTATTAGAAGGAGTGTTGCAGTTTATTTCACCTTGGCTGCATGTAAACATTCAGGGCACAAAAAGATGTATCATCCCAGTGATAGGCAGATCTAAGTCAGTGGTTCCCAACTGGTAGGTCGCGGTCCAAAGGCGGGTCGCAGGTCCATTCTGAATGGACCGCAAGTGACTCGCAAACATGTCAAGTTTGAAGAAAAACACACTTTATTTTTAAGTACAGTTCATTCCCGGCACAGAGCTTTTACTTTGAAGTGCCGTTTCCTGCTATAGAGTGAGTGACTAATGGACAGCTACTCGACAGAGAAAGATAACGTGGCCAAACGGAAGTATGGTGCAGAATGTATTAAAGTGTGTGGACCTTGAATTAAGGTCTAAGGACTAAGGAGAAAACCAGACCCCGTGGTCGGACCAGTTGGGGACCACTGATCTTAGTGATTCAGTTAAATGAGTGTTAGCATGCTGGATGTGTTTCCATTCACCTACCCTACAACGGTGGAGCAATGCCAACACACCGTCCTATGTCTTATACGCAAGACAGGTGAGTCTTCCAGCTCTACTGTTTCATTTGTGCTCGCTATAGTGTGACTGACTTGCGTGAGTGCTAACCTCAGTAGGAGTTGCTAACAGCATACAGCTCAAACTTTCTTGGTGAACTGCGCTTGCAAACTGTGGTTCCAAATTATGTCCCTGTCTATATACCATGTATTCTGTGTGCGGCTGCATGCGCCAGACCATGACCGTTGCAGCTCCAGTTGTTAGCAGAGAGAGTGTTTGACTCTAAGAGTCTTCATTATCAGGAAACTGGGCCAGGGTCCTAATTTATCTCATTCCACAGTCTAGGTACCTGAATTGCAAAGGCTGATCTCGTTTGGTGTGTAGACTTTTGAACATCTAAAACAGGAACTTCACAGGATCTCAGACAGAAGGCTGGCATATATAGAAGCCACCCCCCTGTGCTTTTAAAGTAATCAGTAAAATGTAAAATCACTTCTAAAATTAAAAAGTAACCAGTGAAGTGATGCCAGGATACTCTCTCATTTTAGTGCCAGAAAGATTATGCATGTATTTATTACCATTTCTAGAGAGAGGGGAATTAATCCAAATGGGACATTACAAAGACAAAGACAGTCTTCAGGTTTGTTTCAGGGTAAGGATGCTTATTTTCCTGAGTTAACGTCAGCATGGTTAGACAACTCGTTTTCACTGGTATGTTCAACGGATTTCTCCTGGACTGAGTAACAGACTCGGATACAGGGATGCGGGGGTTAGAAATCAGGTGGTTTGGTTATCTTGGCCAGTTATAGGATCTCAAAATATTTTGGCAGCAGTAATGGATGTCCTAAGGACAGCTGCGGCCACAGCACATTTGTGCTTGGTCATTGCCCAAGTACATCCAGCCAGTCAAACACATAATGGTGGAAACAGATATTATGAGTGTGAATTAGATGTTAAAGAGACAGTTTGGAAATATGGAATAAAAATAAGGGTTCCCTGCAGAGACACACTGAAATGACCTGTACAGTCACTCAGACCTACACTAAGAATTAAAACTTAGATACTGAGGCATTATGCTGGTAATGGCCACCCAGTTACTGGTAAGTCTGCTAATACTGCAGCTGTATCAAATGTAAGAAAACTGGAAAAGGATTCTCCTCACTAGGTTATAATCATTCATTTATTGCCTTCAGGAGGGCAGTTTCACTACTCCTTTCACTACTGTGATAAGCTTTAAAAACCAGACTGAAATTTCTTCAGACATAAAGTTCTCATTTATTAAAGCCAAAAGTGGATATACAGTTTCCTCTCCAACTTCTACCCATGAAAAAGATTGTTGAGATTGGTACAACGCTGTTAAAGTCACTGGGAACAAGTGCAATCTTTTGCAACGGAGGTTAAAAAAATGGCAACTGTGAGTAAAAGGAGAACCATTAAACAACTGTGGAGGAGAGAGTTCATATTCAATGAGTTATAACTGAAATTGTTGTTAATTAATATCCTGCATGTTGTCAAAGAGAGCTGTTTGTACCAATAAGCACAGCTATTTTCTCACTGAATTAATTTAAGCTTATATTCTTCGACAACATACCACTTACTCATGTGCTCGTTGTGTACCCTCATTTGAAGTGGAAAAAAATAACTTAATTAGTTTCTCAGAGGGGAACACAATCTAAATTAAGATTTCCAATATGTTATTTTGTGTTCTCAATCCGGTCTCACTCCAAACTTGTCAAAATCAATGCTGTTGCTTTGAGTATCGGCCGATACCCGATACCGATCCTATACCATGGTTGACCTAAAAAGCTACATATCTTGGAGCGTTCAGTGTGAAATACCTCCACACAGCAGATTCTCTTCCTCCCTCCATGTTGTTTGCGCTTGCCTAGGTAGGCTAATCAACTCTCGCGGCATGTGGCACACATGCTGCTGCTGACGTAGGATGTAGCTCACGTCGCAATAGATTTGAATGGAAAGGTTCGGCTCAGGTATCGGTTGCATTTTCCGATACCCGATCCATCTATTTTGATGATATCGGGGCCGATATTCGATCCAGATATCTGATGGGTGCATCCTTAATCAGGTGCTTGGGCAGTGACTGGCAACATCAGAGAGCAATGTTCACGTCCCGTAAGATTCTTAAGCCAAACCCTGGTCTTTTTTTTTCTGAACCCAACCACATGCTTTTGCTGCTGGAGGAAAAAACATCAATTCGCGTTGTTGTACTGACGTAGTGCATTTATTTTGAAAGAGACTGTATTTTGAAAGAAGACAATGTGTTGAGAAAAGACATAACTTGGTATGGTGGCCCACAATGTCAACAACCAGTGCACCCAGGGTACCTCGCAAGTCGTATCTGGATGTGGAAGGTCCATGACCAAATGTCGATATATGATGAGGTGTGTTGGTGCTCTAGGGAAGTTAAATCAATATTAGTCAACATAAGCTACTCACTCTCAAAGCCAGAAACCAGAGAAATAAGTCTTGTGATGTCATAGGGTATAAAGTCTGAAGCTGCTCCATAGATGATAAGATGAAAAGGAAGCCTGGTTTGTGGACCAGTAGAATGTTTGTTTTTGTTTTTATTCCCAAATGAGGTTTATTCTATTGTAGTGTTCTCAGTTCTGAAACCAAAAGTATGCCCATATACTCGGAGGATTCCTCTGGGTGCTCTCAGTGTCATCTGTAACATCTTTTTGGATGTGGGAGAGAGTTGTTCATGTTTACTATTATTATTTTGGACTGTCGAAGACCATAGAAATAACACATGAATTCTGAAAATGGACGCAGTTCCTCTCAATACAACTAACTTTTTTCTTTTTTGTACTAAACCTGGAGCCCTAACAGAAACAGACCTTCAAAATGATCAGGGTTCATTATCTATGGATGCCAACGTTATTGATATTTGGGATGAAAGTGAGCCCTCTGTGTTGTCTCTATGGTGGTAGTTCACTGTGAAGCCCAGATCAGAGGCGCCTCTTACCGGAGATGAACCTGACTGAGTCACAGGCTACTAAAGAGAGAGCAGTTTTATTTATTTAGTGATGAAGTACCCGTACAGCACGGTGGAACTGTGTGTAGTGCTTGTTTGTATAGGTCTGACAAACTCTGGCATCCTCCTCACTGATGAGGACAATAACTTCGCTGTGTGACTGAGATTGAGAGAGGAAGTGCCCAAAACAGTGGGAGGATTGGCTGTTACGGAAAAAAAAAAAGCTTAAGTTCAATTAACTTGAAAAAGAAAGGAGGCTCTCTGTGCCCTCCTTTGTAATATTATCAGCGGTGTAATTTACGACCTGAGAGTTTCAAAAAGATGTAGCTCACCACTCAAGTTACTGAGGCAGATATATTTATGAAAAGCTGTGTTTTAGATTAATGAACCAGGAACAGGGGGGTCTTTTGACTTTTAAATTAAATTTTTAGAAGATCCATTTTTCAGATGGAGTTTAGCCCAAGTGAGACAGATAATTATAGGTCCTTGTGATTACAACACACAAATGCATCAAACCCTGACTGCTGCAAACAGGGTGCCCAGTCATTAATAGTAGCATAAAAATGCAGGGTATTATAATTACAAGGCAAAAGCTTCCATCACACCTCCATCTGTGCTGCTTCTTGAGTATCGTAGAGTCTGAGTGCCTCTGCAAAATGGATGAACCTGCTTTATGAAAGGATGAAATTCAAGATGTTATGGGCAGTAATTAAAAAGCCCATTAAAAAACCCACCACCCTCTTAGGTTTTACAGCTGGTAGATTGGCGAGGCATGTCAAGTGCTTTTAGTCTCCACAGGATTTTAGCATCTATATGTGGTCAGGAAGCTTGGAACTCACTTTTGGGGGAAAACACGGTGTACTTTGAAGAATCATCAGCTCACGAAAGACAAAAAAAGAAAACAAAAATTGCATGCTTATTTGGTTTAGCCTGTCAGGAGCTCTAGCTCCTAAATGTGTTGTCATTCTGTGTTGAAATGCCAAATACTCTCCGTCTAGGCACTTTGAAAAGCAGCATTGACCACCATTTTGTTATCTGTTATCAGCGATAGCCTTGGTGAAGGCTTTATGTTCATGAGTTGTTTATACATACATACATCCGTCCATCTCATTCTGGTGCACATAATATCTCACAAACACCATGAGGGAATTTCTCCAAATTTGACACAAACATCTCCTTGGACTCAACAATGAACTGATTAGATTTTGGCGGTCAAAGGTCAAGGTACCTGTGACTTTGTCTGTGTCATTCTCGTGAATACATTATCACACAAATGCCGTGAGGGAATATCTTCAAATTTGGCACAAAGCTCCACTTGCACTCAACAATGACCTGATTAGGTTTTGGTGGTCATAGGTCAAAGATCAAGGTCACTGTGACCTTGTCTGTCTCATTCCCATGAACATGATGTGCCATGAACACCTTTAGGGAATTTCTTCGAATTTGGCACAAAGGTCCCCTTGGACTTAGCAATGACATAATTCGATTTTGGTGGTGAAAGGTCAAGGTCACTGTGACCTTGTCTGTCTGATTCCCATGAACACGATATCTCACAAACGCTATGTGAAAATTTCTTCAAATTTGGTGCAAACGTCCCCTTGGACACAACGATGAAGTGAATAGATTATGATAATCATAGGTCAAAGGCCAAGGTCACTGTGACCTTGTTTGTCTCATTCCTGTCAACACAATATCTCACAAATGCCATGAGGGAATTTCTTTGAATTTGGCACAAATGTACCCTTGGACACAAGTATGAAATCGTTTGATTTTGGTTGTCATTGGTAAAAGGTCAAGGTCACTGGGACCTTGTCTGTCTCATTCTTGTGAACATGATATCTCACAAAAGCCTTGAGGGAATTTCTTCAAGTTTGGCACAAACGTTTACTTTGACCGAAGAATAAACTAATTGGAATTTGGTGGTCAAAGGTCAAGGTCAGTGGGACCTTGCATAACATGTTTTTGACCATAACCTAAGAATTCACTCACTAATTATGACAAAAATTCAAACATATGTCTAATCAAAAGTAATGATGAGGCGATGACATTTTATATCCAAAAGGTCAAAGGTCAACTTCCCTGTGACATTATAATATTATGCATAGAACACTTTCCTGGCCATCACTCAATGTCATAACTCAGGAGCAAAAGGGGAGACGTATGGTCATACACTGAATTGACCATTGTCTTATACTGAATTGGTGACACTCATCTTGGGTGTCCACCTTGAATCTGTGCTGACTGTATAGATCTTCTCTGCTGCAAGGGACAAGATGTGTGTGAAGCACCCATGTGTTTAGCAACATGGATGTAAACTGTAAGAGAAACTTGACTGGTTCGCAGAGCCACACAACCACGGGGCGGCAATTCTAGTTACAAATGTGATCAGTCATTTACATATCCAATCATAAAACTGAAGTGATGCATTTTCCCCCCTCACTTTCTATTAACTGAGACACGCCATGTAAAACCACCAACAAGCATAGACAGTGTAAACACATTTTGTCTGCGGTTTATCTGCCTGACACGCATCATTTTTCTACAGCATGTGTAAATAAATCATGTTTTATCCAAACTATGTGTTTGGTAACTGAATTGCTCATTCTTCTGTGGCCATTGATGGAGACATTTTTTATTTTGGCTTGAAAGCACTAGCACAGAGTTTTGTGAAATATATTTAGCTGGATCTGATACATGATGCGTATCATTTTTTAAAACTGCCTCAATGTTTAGCATACAGAAGTGATAGGACCAGAATGATGGGCTTACTTCAACCTACCTGTATTTGCTATATTCATCATCCATTAGAGTTACTGGAATATCTCAGTAAACAGTGTGATATGTTTTTGCTTGTTTGTTTTATATTTGCTGTATGGATTCAACTTTCTAATTACTTTCACTGAAAACTTTGGAAATTGTAGTTTTGGAATGGGACACTTTGACTTTTTCTTCTCCGATAAGGTGTATGTTACTTAAAGGTCCAGTGTGTAAGATTTAGGGAGATATATTGATGAAAATGGAATATAAAATAATAAGTATGTTTTCTTTTGTGTATGATTACCTGAAAATATGAATTATTAGACATCTGGTACCTTTGTATGAGCCGTTTATATCTACATGCTGTACCACCATGTTTCTACAGTAGCCACAGATAGACAAACCAAACACTGGCTCTAGATAGGGCCATTCGTGTTTTGGCGTTTTCAATCAGTTACTGTAATTAGAAGCCCCTCCGTGATGAGAAGCATTGGAAAATAATGCCAATTTTTTAGAGTAAAACTGCATTATTCATTGTTCCAACCGGTTTAAATGATCAGGTCTGTTTGTTTGGGAGAGGAGGAGACCTCTGCAGATAATTCAGCTCACGATGAAAACCTCTTGAACTTCTAAATCTTAAGTTATCAGAGAAAAAGTCTAGGCTAACAGCTTGTTTCTTGCATGCCAAACAGCATCAGAGAATCTGATTTGCAATGTGAAACTGCTTTATTCAGTGTCTGTTTGTTTTGGAGAGAAAGAGACCTCTGCAGATAATTTGGCACCAGCTAAAAACCTTTTAACAATGAACACTGAGGGAATTCTAATCAGAAGTTTCAGCTGGCTCCAATCTGCAAACCTCACGGCAAGACGGCAGTAGATCACCCTAAATCTTACACACTTTTTCTGCTGATTTTCAACCAGGTCTGTGTCACTGCTGTGTGGGCAGTATGTGCGGATAAACAGTGTTAAAGTGCCCCCCGTGCCGCCTGCTCCTGGAGCTGCCAACTTATTATTATCTGCTAACCAAATTCTCTGGATGATGTACAATGCATTTTACATAATTTGGTGGATTTGTGGCTGGTGGTCGCATCATCCGGCAGAACAATCTTCAAAAAGATCTAAAATTAGAAACACTTACATCCATCGATGAATTTAAGGGCATCACAAAGAACGTGGTGACAGAGACATGTGCTTGTTTTTCTTGCGAGGCCACTATGTTTGAATGGTTGTTGTTTTTTGTGGATTTTTGTATTACATGTTGTATTTGTTGAATTTTTGGAATTTGGGGATTTTTGACTCTGGCTAGGTCTCTCTTGTGAAAGAGATTTTCAATCTCAATGGGACTTCCTGGTTAAATAAAAGTTGAATAAAAATAAATATTTTTTTTTCCTCAGTTCCCAGCTGCTGGCAAACTGTGTTTAGCTTCCCCACGTGCCGGCAGCCCACACATCTGCACACACGTCCAACATAGCAGTGACACAGACCTGGTTGAAAAGCAGTAGAGCATCCATTTAAGTATGAATTTCAATTCGTTTTTTCGTTTTACACCACTGATCACCGCTCCTCTGAAGAATTTTTTTTTTTTCTTTCTTTCAGTGAACCACCAATTATTTTATAAATTCACTAAATTTGACATTTAGGAGTCAAACAATCCTCAGATTTAACAGGCTTTTAGAGGGTTGTCCCAGGGGGCTGCCGTGGCAAAGTTTAATCAGTCACTGATTAAAAGCTGTGGAATATAAACCAGAAAGTGTCCGTGCCCTCAAGGATGATAATTATCAATTTTTTAAAGATTCTAGACAGATCTGCGGCATTATTTCCAAAGTCTTCTGAGGTTTTTGAGTGGTCAGTGTGGGAGGACATTTTAAAAATTATCTCATCTTTTTTTATTGGAAAATAGTAAATGAGATAAAAAAGACTATTACACAGAAAAAAAAAATGTTACACTGTCTCAGATACCATAAAACCTTGATTCAAATAAGCTTCAGGGGGGCAATATTTAACAAAATTGTGCTCCTTTTTTTATTTCTTTTCAATTGATTGTTTGAAGTGATGTGACCTTCATTATCCAGTGTGTTTGATTTTCGGTGTTATTGTGCCAGAACAAGACATTTTGTCAATGAGTAACAAGGGTCATTTGAAAAACCACTTAATGTTTCATTTATTTTCCAGCACCAAACTGATTTAATAACAAACCGTTGGAATAAAATGGTGATGCTGAATGTCCTTCAACAAGAGAGCCATTTATTAACTGAAGCGTGCTCTGCCTTTCCAGGTACAGTTTTGGTGGAAAATATGCAGATAAATGGCCGCGCCCAAGACCCAGGCAGAACCATCTCACTGACGTTGCTGGACAACTACGACTACTGGGTGATACTGGAACCAGCACGACAGAGGCTCTACCTCAACAGCACCGGCCGCGTTCTGGACAGAGACGTGAGTACAGGACTAAGGATGTTGATCTGTAGTGAGACGTCAAGAGGTTCTAAAATTTTTTTGAACTTCTAGTTACATAATGTTGAGAGGAAGCTCATCATTGGTCATCAGTTTTCTTTGAACTTGAGAACATTTGGTTTGTGCCTTACGACAGAAGAACATGAGAACGAGGTCTGTTGTATTCCTGTTTATATGATCATAACATTAAACTGATCCCAGACTTGACCTTTCTTTCAACTATTTGGACATCAATACATCATTTACCCTGATATTTGTTGTTCTACTGACTAACTACAGTACAACATAACTTGATTACACATTTTTACAACTGGATGATGTAAGAATCACTTTAGATGAAAATGAAAATAACCATGATTCACTTCCGTGTAGCCTAATTTTTGGTCAAAGCCACAGGAAGCCATTAGAGAGGAATTAAAGAGCCACATGCAGCTCTGGAGCCACAGGTTGCCTACCTCTGCCCTAGTCCGACTGCTTTGGCCTGGTAGAATCCACATGAACCACTCTGCACATCAGCATCAATTAGATCCATGCACAGCACTTCTTTAAAAAAAAAAAGTCATTGTTCAAGCTGGTTCGCCTGTTTCTCCCATTATTTTCTTCTTCCAAAACAGTGGTGAGAAACAACAATAGCAAATGCAGGGAGGTAGTTTTCATCAGCAAGGAGACCAGTGAGGGCAACACAGCATCACAAATCTGTTTTAACTGAGTATTCTTTGGTTTAGCACACCTAAAAACACCAAAAAATGACACATGATGTTACATGACCACAAGCTCGAACAGTGCAGTATGTGGTGGAGGCACATAATGAGTTCAATCAGGAGGGTCATTTAGCCCACTGACAATGTCATCTTCACATCACCTAACAGACTTTAGTGATTTAGATAACAGACACTCAGATGTCCTGCTGTTATTCAAGACGTGAACTCACCACAGGCACTTTGTCTCTTCACCTCTTTCATGCACTCAGAGCGCTGCACTGCAACAGTTTAGGAGATGCAGCTGCTGCAGGATGAATATAAGGAAAACACCATAATGGTTACTGAGTATTATCTTTATTTTTGGCATTAAAAAAAGATTTTTTTTGGCATGGCAGGGGCCACCAGACCTCACAGTTATAAGTGCAACACTGCAGGATATGGTGTTTACATGCACAGCACATAACCAGAATACTCTTTTTGTCTTGCACTGTCACTTTGCCCTTTTTTGTACTTCTTTGTCATCTTTCATGGTTACAAACAGTGAACAGATAAGGAAGGCGATAAATCAAACTTGTCATGCCAGATAGCCTAGATTAGCATTTTGCAAATTTGACTGATAATAGCAATCATGTCAAAATTACCGATACAATACGGCAATTAACCTTGATTCTGACCAGAGTTTATCTTAGAATAACAGTTTAATGCGACCATTTCCATTCCCCATTGCTCCTTCATTTTAATTTATGATGCTTTTTTGCTGTTGTTTAGCTACAAACTGAGTTAGCGGTCATTGTCTTCAGTGTAGCATGATAATTCACCCGTAGCACTAAATACTGAATAGTAAGTGAATGAATAAATGCAGACACTGTGTCTATGTCTGTATGTAATGTGTTCACTTCTCGAGGGTATCCAGGAAACCTGCAGTGAATACAGATCAGTGTAAATGGTACAGTATAGGATGTGAGGTGTGGGGTGTGCTGGGTGTTAAGTGTTGTGACTGCTGTGGGAAAGGCTGTATTTGAAGTGTGTGGTTATGCACTATAGGGAGGAAGCTATACATAAAGCTACTAATGGGAAATCTCTGAAATTATGGCCAATTAACAGGAGAAATGACAATACTGGAGGTGCACACTGGAGTCAAACCTCTGCAAGTGAGCGGGAGAGAGGAGGAGGGGGAAGCTAACCAGGCTGCATTACATCATTACTGTTTCTAAATTCAGATGATGTCTGACAAGTCACGGTGGCAACGAGACAAGCTGCTGTTGTCCAATATACATTTTAAACAGAACATGGCACAAGGCTCGCAGCCCTGTTTGATCAGACACTTTAATAATTTATTACATGTAATATTCAAAAAGCAAAATCAGGCTGCGCAGTCCAGCTTAAAATTGAAACACAATAGCAGTGATTTGTTTGCACTAATACTACCCAGGCTACGTGATTAACAAGAGGACTGAAGGACAGATTTGTTTGGTTATTGTTTTTTTTTCATCCAGACTTTGCTAGATTCAGTCGGGATAAAATCAGTGTCAGAGCGCTGTTCACCAAAACATACAGTGATTTAAGTAAATTGGTTCAACCCTGGTGGATGCTGGTAAACAGATGTTTTTTCCAAAGCCTCTTTCCCCTCTTTCTTATTATTTTGAGCATCATTTGTGCGTATTGTTTGTTTGCTGCGTTGGTTAGATAGTTTGTTTATTGTAGGCACCTGAAACCAGTGAAGGTCAGTGCAGCTCTTATTTTACCGTCTCTATCATAGTACACGTATTGTTCTCCGGAAAATGCAAGATTGTTGTAGTATGCTTATATGCAATTGCTTATTATGACTCCGGCCAACTGCAGGTCTGTATCTTTAAAGACAGGGAATCAGAACATATATAACCACTTTCATTGTACTTCAGTAACATGTCCTTTTTCTTTCTCTCTCAGCCCCCCAACTACATCACCACCATAGTGGTTCAGGTCCAGTGCACCAACGAGCTGGTTGGTACTGTCATTCTGCACGAGGTACGGATCGTTGTGAGGGACAGGAATGACAACACCCCTCGGTTTCAGCAGCCACGCTACTATGTTGCAGTGAACGAGGTAAGGGAGCGACCACTGTCGCTCTGCAGCATTTGTAACGCAACACATGTGCCAGATTTCAGTGTTTGCTGCAGCTTGAGCCAATCCTGGAGAAAATTGATGATGTGTATATGTTGGTTTCAGCCCATTCATCTCAGTGTCGCTGAGCTAGATCCACAAAGGAGGGCACAGTGTCATGTGTTACTGTCTGCCACAGAATCGTTTTTTTGACAGTACCAGTGGGGTCACCACGGTTCTCAAATCCAGCACATAATTGCTCTGCATCTGAGCCCACTGGTGCAAACTGACTGTCAAAATGTTCAAATATTGGTGGAAAACATGCACTTCTAGTAAACTACACATTATTGATGTGTCTCATTTTTGTTATTTGAAATATTGTATCTTTAACATCTTTTACAACAATTCTATACAATCTTTTTTCCCCACATTGAGTGTGTTTACATGGACATGAATTACCTGTTTGTGATGCCAAGGATCAGCATGCCTGTTGCCCCGCCCCTGCATGCCACCCGGCACAAAATGCACCTGACCCTGATTCCTGTACCAGTGGGTAGTTGGCCAACAGGGCACTGGCTCCATGTTACTTATTCGGGTTGAGTCTGACCAGGCCCCATGGCCCAAGGCTCAGCCACCAGATGCTTGCTGGCGAGCAGGGGATGCCCCGGTGTCCCCATACCAGTCGAGGTACTATAAGTCCGAATATGCCACGTCATCAAGGTCTTCTTGAATCGCTCTTTGTCTGGTCTCCCACGGGACCACTTTGCCTTGGGAGATGCCCAGAACCACATGGACATGCAAACCCCTCCACCATGTTAAGGTGACGATTTTCTCAAATATGATTGTGACCCAGGTAGAGATAGGGTAAGGAGTACAGGATTCCAGAGGGAGCTCGGTGTAGAGCTGCTGCTCCTTCGTGTCGGCAGGGGTCAGTTAAGGTGGTTTGGGTATTTGATCAGGATGCCTCCTGGGTGCCCTCCACTGGAGGTGTTCCAGGCACGTCCCACTGGTAGGAGGCCCTGGGGCAGACCCAGAATATGCTGGAGGGATTACATATCTCATCTGGCTTGGGAACACCTTGGGGTCCCCCAGGAGGAGCTGGAAAGCATCGCTGCGAAGAGGGACGTCTGGGGTGCTTTGCAAGGCCTGCTGCCCCCTCAACCCCGCCCTGAAAACGCAGATGAAAATAAATGGATGGATGGATAATGAGCGCAGAGAAAGTGTGTTGTTCATTTTCTCTGTATACATGAAAAATACTACCCAGTAGCAGTACTGATTACTGTGGTCGGTTTGCAAAGGCACCTGTGATGTTTACAATAACAAACCAGCAATGGGAGATGAGAGCGACAGGAAATATGAGACACTACATTGTACATTTACCACCACTTGACAGCCTAACTGCTAATTTCTTTTCTGCTCTGATCACCAGCAGCTGCCTGCTCTGAGCACTGACCACAGTCTACCTCTTTCTCTTTGTCTCTCAGCCGAACACAAACTATATACTAAGCTTACATTATTCCTGGTGGTACACTTCTCTTACATGTATGTCCTCCACACTTGGTCAGTCTGTCAATGTCACTACCACTGCTGTAGGACAGGGGAGCAGTGGATGAAAATACACAGCTTCTTTTATGACAGAAAATTTTGTTTCTTCATTACAAGTGAGACAATAAGTGACGCACCTTCGCTGCCATTATTGTTTGTGTTTCTGTGACGCTTGGTTGAAGCCCATCTGCACAGTTAGTCAGCAGCCCACAGTAACTAGGAGAAGGTGTAAATGCACCAGTATCCTGGTGTCTTTCAAAGTACTCTAGCTAGCATATTCGAGTTTCTCATGAACATGATGAGGTCTTGCCTAGGTTTCTGAAAATGGGACATGGTGTTCACATGTATAAACACATAACAGGATACTCCAAACCTGATCATAAACAGGTTATTCATGCCCATGTAAACACACTCACTGTTACAAGAACAGCAATTTTAATGCACCACTTCCCTATAAGATATATCAGTCGAAGTATGTGTTCTTGTGTTTCTTAAGTTTGTCCATTTGGTACATCTAGTATGCATTTATGCAAACTTATGGGTCAGAAGAGTTATATAGTTTCACACAAAAGTTTGGGCGCCCCTGGTCAAAATTTTGTTTACTGTGAATAGCTAAGCAAGTACAAGATGACCTAATTTCCAAATGACAGTATGTTAAAGATGACATATTTCTCCAATATTTTAAGAAATATTTCAATCTTTTACAGTTTTAAAATAACAAAAAAAGGAGAGGGCATAAAGCAAGGGTTGGGTCACCCTGCACGCTCAGTACTTAGTAATGCCCCCTTTGGCAAGTATCAGGTTCAAAATGTCTTTCAGATCTTATTTTGAGGATTTTCGTCCATTCTTCCTGCAAAAGGCTTCTAATTCTATAAGATTCTTGGGCTGTCTTGCATGCACTGCTCTCCTGAGGTCTACCTACAGATTTTCAGTGATGTAGGGCTGTGGCAAAACCTTCAGCTTGCTCTTCCTGAGGTAGTCCATTGTGGATTTCGAGGTGTGTTTAGGATAATTTTCTTGTTGTCGGAGTCGTCCTCAATCATCTTCAGATGTTTGCTTCCAGAATTTGCTGGAATTTAACTGAATCCATCTACCTGTGAAATGTTGCCCGTGCCACTGGCTGCAACAGAAGCCCAAAGCATGATCGATCTGCCCCCGTGTTTTACAGTTCTTTTCATGAAACCCTGTACCCTTTTTTTCTCCAAACATACCTTCATTCATTGCGTCCAAAAAGTTCTATTTGAACTTCATCACACCACAGGACTTGTTTCCAAAAAACATCAGGCTTGTTTAGATGTTCCTTTGCAAAGTTTGGATGCTGAATTTTGTGGTGAGGATGCAATAAAGTTTTTCTTTTGATCACTTTTCCATGAAGGTCATATTTGTACAGGTGTCGCTGCACAGTAGAACAGTGCACCACCACTTCAAAGTCTGCTAAATCTTTCTGCAGGTCTTTTGCAGTCAGACAAGAGTTTTGTTATGCCTTTAAGCACGTTTTTTGGTTTTCTTGTTCTTCCAGACCCCAACTTGACCACCATAGTCCCTGTTAACTGCAATTTCTTGATTACATCACAAACCAAGGAAACAGCTACCTTTAAACACTTTGCTATCTTCTTATAGCCTTTTTCTGCTTTGTGGGCATCAATTATTTTAGATTTCAGAGTGCTAGGCAGCTGTTGACATGAGCCCATGGCTGCTGATTGACAGGACAGGGTTTCAGGAGTCAGATTATTTATAAGCTTTGAGGTTTGTATCACTTGGCCTTTCCTGACAATGATTGTGAACAAGCCATAGCCCTAACAAACTAATTAAGTTGTCTGAGAGCTCAAATGTCTTGGGGTGCCTAAACTTTTCCATGGTGTTCCTTTTCTTTTTTCACTCTAAAATTGCACAAAACAAAAATAATACACTGATCTTGCTTAAAATGTTGAAACGCATGTTTTATCTTGCCTTATGGAGATCAGTTCATCTTCTACATACTTAACTATTCACAGTAAAAGAAATGTTGACCATGGGTGCCCAGACTGTTGCATGCCACTGTACATGTCCTGTGAGAAACAACCTTTTGCCTCCAAAACAAACCTGCATTACCTGCCATGATTTAACACAATGCATCTTCTGACTTTACAGTTATGTGTTTTAAGATTACAATATAATTCCCTGCTGAGTTCTCGACAACCACAACTTTCGTCTTCATTGTTCCCACATTGTGTATGTTGCGTGTTTGGAATTCCTGTCACAGTGGGTTATCATAGCCATATGCAGCTGCCCCAGCAGTATAGTGAGTCATTCTACGTTGCTGTCAGCTTCTCCCCTGAACAAGCTCTCCTGCCCACTGCCTGGTCCTGTGGACTTTTGCTGAGGGCTCTGGGGAACAGCAGTGGTTCTCATACTTACTTTTTATTATTCTGTCAGCACTGTGCGTAAGCCTTCAGACTGCTGCTGACTGCAACATTTCCCGTTTTTGATTTTCTTTTTTTCTTTTTGTATACTAATGGGCTGGAGTGGCAACAGTAATAGCTGTATGCATGGGCTCTCTTCTGTAAGTAGATGTTGAACTCACAGGGGGCTGTTTGAGCTGTTGACTTTTCATTCTCTCCTCTCATATTTTCCCTCAAGCTCACACCAGTTGGAACGACCATTTTCACTGGATTCTCAGGAAATAATGGAGCTACGGACATTGACGACGGGCCAAATGGACATATAGAATACGGCATCCTTTACAACCCCAATGACCCGGTATATGGACAAGTCACGCCATGATAAACACCCTCTACACCATTGTAAATTTCTTCAACAACCAAGACTTATTGCTCCCATCCACCTTTCTTTCTGTCTTATTATATCGACTCTGTTTTTCTTTCAGGCATCTAACAACACAGTCAGTGTCGCAAACACCCTTTCAGGACATATTATTCTGGCAGAGAGGCTAAACTATGAGGAGAGAACTCGCTACCTGGTTTTGGTCCAAGCCAATGTAAGTGAGCTAATCTGCACAAGCACACCACTTTTAATTCAATATCAACAGGTTAGAAATAGGTTTTTATACATTTCATTGAGTTTGTCTACCTCAGCATTGACCTTGAGGGTAAAGAACTCTTCAGTGCCACTAAACGGATATCTTAGGATGTGCTGTATATTCACTAGCAGCAGCTGTATTCACAAATTTTCATTTGGAATTGGGAGCACTCAAGGACCTGTTTTTTCTTGGCCTAAGAGGGTAACTGTGTTTCTTCTGTATTTCAAACCTTTCAGTTATTTTAGGAGGTGGATGTTTTGAACATGAAGTCAATAGTTTGCTGCTTCAATGAATTCAAGTCCTTACACTGCATAATTTCTATTCCTGAGTGCAGCTTTAAAGCAAGATCTAGTGTATATTCTCTCTTTTTTAATGTACTCATCATTTAGCAAACCATCCTTTTCATTTTCAGTTTCACCAATCATAAAAGGGACTCTCGTCCTTTTTCACATATTAACAAGATGCAATTAGAGATTTTTGAGTTAGCAGCCAGTGTGCGGACATCACACAAACAAGCTGTTTAACTCATGCTTAACTAATACTAATTCAGCGATTGCTTACAGTCAGCAACATTAAGATGAAAGGATTGAACCTTCCAGGGTTTCATTACTACTTTTTATTTTTGTCATTAAAAGTGATTGAAGCTGTCTTTGAGGCATACTGAGATAGCTGTCTGTTGTCTGTATATACTGGAACAGCTGTGCTATCAGAGGTAATTATGGTTGTATAATTATAAATTTTACTTGAGGGCATGACTTTTCCTTCACACTCTTCATGGGGCAACATAACTGCGAAAATACTGTAAAACAAGCAATCCTAATGATGCCAGTAGAGTATGTATGCTCTTTCTCCAGGCTTTACCCGAAGCCATTAGGCAATTGATGTCTGTTGACCAAGAGTCACCCCAAAGCCACCAATCCAGAATTTGACTTTAACTAGAGAAACTGTTTTCCATCCCTGTTTGCACACTTCTGGATGTTTCAAAGCCTTTTGATTTAAAAGCTAGGAGTCTTAATACACAGGATCTCTCTTTAGAAGAAAAAAAAAGCATCTCACATCATTATATTCACTTTCAAATCACTGACTATACCTAACAAGCAGTGGTCAGATATTACACTCTACACTATAAAACAGAAGTACTGCAGGACAGATGATAATTCAGCAGTCAACAACATGTCTCCAATTCTCTCCATTTCCTGCATGAGGGAGCAAAAGACTTCAACCCTTTAGCCCGACAAGAGGTCCTTCAGGGAGATTTCATTTTCTCTTGCAAGAGGACGTCAGAGTAGAGAAAGAAGGAAGACATGGTATTTACGAGAACTCTGCGCTGCTTGTGTCAAGAGTTCAATTACACCAACAGCGCAAATCTTTGAAGTGCTGTGCTGTTCACTTCTCAGGGTACCACTCTGGGAAGCAACAGCACCACAAGGGGAAATCTTTAAGGATAGCGGCTGAAAAGATATGTTTTATTGCCAAGCATTATTTCCTTAAGAAGGAAAGGTTTAGTAGAATGCAGAGGAGACGTGCTGTTCCATTTAGTTTGAGAAATGTTGGGCATGTTGTTTGCATCATAACATCTTATTCGAGTACATGGACAAGAGGGAGCCTTGAAACTGGAGTTCAAGTTGACAAGCTCTCTACAAAGGATATACTTTTATTATGTAGCAAAGCATAAGGCAAATCAGGCAGCTAACGTAATCTAATATGAGTCTTTAAAAAAAAATTGTAGTCAACAAACCATTTGTTAGAATGTTTTTCTCAAATTGCTCTTAAAATCCAACTTTTAAATTGTTTATTTTTCTATCTGTATGATAGAAATTTTCCGTATTGCATTAAGGTTAATTTTTAAATATCAGTGTTTGTTGTCGTGACCACAGTCCAATTATTTATGTTTTTACTGCAGAAAATATTTCAGTAATGTTCAACTTGAAGCAAAAGACAATGTGTTCCAGTGCCCTTTCCTTCAGCCAAACAAACAAAGAATAAAAACAGAATTAATGCATGTCTGTGAGCTCCCAAATCGCCCACCACTGTAATATATGCTGAAGAACAGCTTCAGAGATCTGTCATAGTTTAACATGGTATATTGATTTCATTTCAAGCAGTGTGTAGCCACAGTGTACAGCGCAACAATTCATCTGGGAGATTGGAGGTTGGAATTGAAAGCGTTTGTTCCTCTTCCAGGACCGCGCTCCATATCCGCCTAACAGACGTACAGCTACCACAACTCTAACTGTGGATGTTCTGGACGGAGACGACCTGGGCCCCATGTTCCTGCCTTGCATTTTGGTGAACAACACCCGCGACTGCAACCCCCTCACTTATCGTGTTGCCATCCCTGAATTCACTGAACCGGTAAGAACCAGGCAGACAGGAAAGTGTGAACACGCTGCTGCTCCACAAGGTCATTTTAACAGAATTCCTCCTCTTAATAGTATGTGCATATTTCTGTTTTCATGCATGCAGGTTGTGCTTTTATCTGTCATCCCGTGTGTGTGCATGGTGCCTAATAATTGGGATCTGTGATAAATTTGTGCTGCGTATGTACATCTTGCTAACCGTGCTACACCTGTTAAATAGCCTAATTGTCCGCTTACACCTTGTTTTTGCCTCCACACCTGGAGGCAGAGTAAGCTTTGCTGTTGTGTCTCAGCATGGTAATTCCAGGGGCATTTTCTGGTCTGTTGGACCAGCAATTAGAGCTGAAGGCTGAGTTGACCTGGGATGACAGCCAAACACCACTGGAATTCATAGAGGCAAGAAAAATAGAGAGGGAGATGGTGTGGCAGCTGAGATAAAGAGTCTGAGGTGGTGCACCAACAGAAATTATATGTTTATCTATAAACAGTAATCTATTTCTAATGAAATGTATATCTACTGTGTATTTCTATGCATGAAAAGATCTGCATTGGACTGTACTGAATTATGGTATCGGACTAGACCAGTGAAAATACATGTATTTGAGAGGGATTGAGCGTATGAACAGATAAACAAGACTTGGATTTTACTGCATGAGTGGTGTGAGAGTTTGTAAAAAGGAGGTTTTGAGATACCGTAAAACTTCAGTTAGTAGCCTGGGCTATTATTAGCAAAAATGTTATTATTTACTTAAATCACTGAACTTAACAGGCTTATATTTGGGGCCTTTAACTCCTTCACATGAAACTGTTGTTCAGCTAAGATGGGAAATACAATCACACATATTCTAGAGTCATTTCTGACTTGACAGCTTTAGAGGAAGAGGGTCACCATTCATTTTTCGTCATGCTGGTAATGCTTAATGAATTTCGGTCTTCTCTGGTAGTCATGGTTTCAGTAAAATCAACTATTGCATTGTGAAGCCTCTAATCAAGCTCGTGATGCGTAGCATCTCCATATTGACATTTATATTGGTATGTGCGATCTAAACAGCTCACTAACGTTTCCTCCAGCACGTAGTCAACAACCTGGTCTTACACATTTAAACAACTTCTGTAGAAATTAAATTCTAGTTAGACCGGGCCTCTAATTGAGACAGGCTTTATTTATCAAAAGTATAGCCACACCAGGCTAGTAAAAGGGACTGGGCTTTTAATTGAAGTTTTACAATAGTTTTGCTGTTGTAGAGTTGCATACCAATCAATCAATAAATCGATATGTTCACCAGTTTCCATAGTGGCATACATACAAATGCTCATTTTGTGGCTAAAGTATTGCTTTAAAAAATTAATCTAACTTCAAAGTCCTTTTAATACTGTTCTTGGGCTTTCGATCATATCACATGACTTTCATCAGTGGATGGAGTCTGACCAGTTGGGGATGTGTAAACTTTTGATGATTCAGAGGACCTCTTGGATAGGGCTGCCTCAGACTAAGAATTTTCCTAGTCGACCAGTAGTCGTCATTTAGGACCATTAGTCGACTAGCCTGCCGCATGTTTACGATATTCATTCTATTATTAAATGATATATTTTGGGCGGGGAAACACAATGGTTTGAGTTGAAGGTGTGAGAAAGAATAGTATCAGTAACATTGTTAACACTGTGCTACATTACAGAGAAATACAAAACCGTACTAATGAACCTTCATTAATATAGGCCTATATTTTATCTACAAGTGCACGTCACACACTGAGCGAGCCGCCTGTTAATGACGCTGTCAGCAAAGCAGTAATGATTGTGCTAAGTGGCTAATGGGCATGTAGCTACTTACATGTTTCAGATGATACGTCATGTTTGTAGTCGACCAATGAAGATGAGTTTACAGATCACCTTGGGTTGGTCCTTCACCTTCTCAAAATGATCCCACACTTTGGATTTCCTACCCGACATGTTATTAACTAGCCTGTATAATAACTGCAGGTACCAGCCCTGTGAATTAACGTGACTCCTGTCTGACTGCTGAGTAAATACTTCCTGTTTCTCTCCTTTCAAATTAAAGCCCCACATGGTCCAGTAGTACAGGTTTAATTTACAAATTTAATATAGTTTATTTATGAAGGTTTTGATTTAGACTGACATGGCGCAGCTCCTTTCTGGTACCCTCTGGTCGACTGTTAGGGGGCAGCCCTGGTCTAGGACTCCTCACAAAAGTTGAGCCTGACCGTTTATTCTTAATCTTGAAAACAGAGGCGGACAAAGCAATCTCAACTCGACTTACTCCCTTGTTTACGAGGTTAGAACTGTGTAATAGTCCTCATCAGCAGTCCAGACTAGGCTAGAGTGGACTGTATTGAACTGAATTGAATTGGATTGGACTGGTCCAGTCTGGATTGGGTTTGATTGGATTTACTGGACTTGACTGGATTGAAGTTGGCATCATGGTGTCCTTAGAGTAGGAACATTTGAATCTCAGTCCGGCTCCTTTGTGTGTAGAGTTTTTATGTTTTCCGCATCATCACATGGGTCTGCTCTGAGCGCTCCGGTTTGCCTCCAACAGTCCAAAGGCACTGTAGAGGTGTGAATTGGAAACTTTGAATTGCCCAAAGGTGTGAATATTCTTGTCTGTGTTTTTGCTCCTGATCAGCCAAATGTCTTTTATTTTGTAGACCTGCCAGTATTTTTTTGTTTTATTCAGTATATTATTAATTTAAAAAATTACTTTTATGTCAGAGCATTTCAGTTTTTCAAATACGTGGAACTGCTTTACAAATAAGTGCCAAGTTCTTTTGTTGTTTTTGTTAATTGTAGCTTGGCAGAGCAATTTATAGTTTCATTAGCACCACCAAGTGAAGCGTGATGAAATTATAGTATACACATATCTGAGAATTCTGCTGAAGCAGTTTTGGGGAAAAAAGTGCATCGTGTATGGGTTAAGTGTACTGGTTTGTCATGTTTTTAACAGGGGGGTTGAAGTGAATTGAACTGAACCGAGAGAGAGATTAAATAACACAAAAGCCTGCAATAATGTCACAACGGGAGCTCCATAGATTGGCCGAGAAAATCAAATGTTGTAGATTGATGCCTAGAGGAAGAGAGGGAGTATTAAAAAATGTATGCAATCTATACTTATCGCGCCTGTGTGTGTGTGTGTGTGTGTGTGTGTCTGTAGCTGTGGTTAAGGGGAAGCTGCCATACTGAGTCACAGTTGTTTGTCCAGACTTTCAATTCAGAGTTTGCCCATGTAATGTATAATTTATGATAAAAGGTTTGCAGACTGCTAAGTATGCAGGACCTGGGAGCACCGGCTGCACAAACCAAAGCTTTTTTCATTGGTGTGAGAAAATGTTGGCCTCTCTCCCTGTCTTTCTGCTTTTTCCTTTCTGAACATTGCATGGTTTCATCTTGCCAAAGCTTCATACCAACGAGGTCTGATGCTACAGTGATGGTACATTCTCCTCTACTCTAGTATACAGTGGCATCACTCTCAATAGGATGTTTCTTACACATTTAGGAATATTGTCAGTGTCTATTGAGTCTGTTTCATTACATTTGCCTCCTATGTTCCTTCTTTTACTTCCTTAAACAGTGTGCAATTTAATTTCATAATAGTTTTAGTAATGGCCTACATTAGCTTTGCAGTTTTCAGTCAGTTTTTTGCTGGTCTTTGATTTTTCTCCATTCTGCAGTGTAACCATTATGCTAACATGTCTGTCCACGGGGAGATTTGTCTTCTCATAATTGATGAGTGTATTGTAATTAATCACAATGGCTAGACAGGCATTATTAAGTTGATCTGTATTTATTTTTTGCCCTGGGGGGATATAATGTAGGCTCTGGAGTCCCCCGGATAATGACTGCTGGAGGAGGGTATTATAGCTAATCATCATTGTGCAGAGCTAGGGGGATTTGATTTAGCGCACCTCCAGACATTGTAAAAGCGAGAGGGCTGGTTAGGGAGGGGTGTAAGGATTACTTCAGAGCTGAGGGATATAAATATACCCCCTCAGGGAGGGATTCTTCCTGCCAGAGAGCTGTTAGCCATGTGCCTGTCTACGCTAAGGAAGTTTAGCACAGGCCTCTCAGCGTAGTCACATATACTGTATCAGCCATATGGAGGCATTGTGCATGAGGAGAGGTATTCTTAAATGTGATGCGCTAAACATATTCCCACTTAGCCATATGTTGTTGCAGAAGTGTCGAGGTAGAGCCGGGTAATTAGTGCTGATGATGTCTGAGTATGCATGAGCAGGAAAAGTAGCCTACAGCACCACAAACAGATTAGCCTTGATGTGCAGCTCTATTAGGCGTATTTAGAAGCATGCTGATGAGAAATAGATCTAATAGCATGGGCTCATTAATTAAATATCCTAATAATTGGCCAGTTTGCGATGGATTATGACTGCTAAGGCACTGGCCTACATCAGGAATTCGGCTCTTTAATTAGATATCAGAAATATGCTTTTTATGTCTCCACGCCGACGACAGCTGTGGCCTGGGGCATTGTGTTTTGGGGTTGTGCATTTGTTTGTATGTCCGTCCCATTCTTTTGAAGGCGATATCTCAAGAACGCCTGGAAAGAATTTCCTTGCAATTTGGCACAGATGTTCACTTGGTGTCAACGATGAAACGTTGTTCAGACAGAGGACCCTTTAGCTGAAAAGAGATGGAGCATTGTATAAAACTGAGTTGAACTTGAGATATTTCTCAGAATATTTTTGGGTCTTGCCTGTATCTGCTACGTCAGCAGCAGTTGTGGCATGACTAGGTGCGTTAGCCTACCCCTCTGCAGTTTGGCTGGGGGTTTCTAAGGTGGACAGTGTGTCAGTATCTTGCTCAAAATGATCCCTTGTGGCTCACAGCAATGTCTGTACACTTGTAATAATAGTAATTATAATACAGCCGATAGGCCAGTCTTTCAATAGTAAGTAATTGTTAGCAAGTTGACCTCGCTGTTATGAGTATATACTGCACAATGATTAAACATTAGCTAGGTCACATGGTTGCACAAGAATTCATGGGTAACAGCTAGCCTATCATTAATATTTTGTACTCTAAATTAAATGTTTTTATGAATCTTTATCTTTGCTAATATGTATTCATGTTAGTGCGATTTTTAAAACATATTTTTTGGGGGGAAAAAAAGTCAAATTGTCAAACAACAATTTAGCATCCTCCCCTGCAATGACTCTGAGGACCCTCTAGGACTCCATGTTGAAGTCCCACGGATTTGATTGTCACTGAATGTGATATCTCAGGAACGCCTTGAGTGACTTTCTTCAAATTTGGACTCCGCAATGAAGTGATTAGGTTTAGGTGTTCAAAGATCAAGGCCACCGTAAACTCATAAAACACATTTGTGGCCATAACTCAAGAATTCATACATGACATTTGATGACATTTTATGTCCAAAAGTTTATATGTCAGCTTCACTGTGACATCACAATGTTCTGCTTAAACACTTTTCTGGCCACTTCTCAACTTTGTATCTCAGGAACAGAAGGGGAGACATTTGGTCACATACTGACACTGGTGACACTAATCTTGGGTGACAACGCTGAAACTGTGGTAATTGTATAGATCTTCTGTGCTGCTGAGCTGAAGATGTCTGTAAAACATCTACGCTTTAGATATTGCAGTTTCTTTGCAGCAACATCTATATTTAGAGCGTTGTCTGTTATCTGGACAGACATGGATGTTAACTGCAGCGTGACTGGTTGGCGGAGGCATACGACTGCAAGGCTGTAATTATTATTTTAATTGTTTATTTTTTTTAGTCCTAATATTCAGCCTTTAAGAATGCCCAATCGCAGCAACTTCTCTCATCCCCTTTAAAAGCATTAAACAGTTTAATGAGCCAGGAAAAGAGTCCAGGGCAACTTCTCTATAGAGCTGTTTTTAATCTGGAGGAGCACAATTTAAAGATGGATACAACACATTGCATAAGATTATACAGCAGCCATCTGATATATTGCACACACAATATGTTTTTAGAGCTGATGATATCCTTTCTAAGTGGAATTTTCCACTTCATAAGACACAGAAATTCCTGTCTCTGCATAATGATGCACTCAATGTTATTTTAGGAGACAATATCTGTGCGACTATAGGATTCAACGACACAGTCAACAGAAAACAAACAGATTTGCATCTGATTGTCTCGCTGTGTTGTTGACTTGACTCCCCCTCCCCTCGTTGCAGAACAAACTGAACCCACTGAATGTGACCCCTGCGATCCGGGCGGTGGACATGGACAGAAACATACAGCCCCCATCAGACAGACCTAACATTCTTTACTACATCCTGGTCGGTAGGTTCATCACATATCTTGATTGATTTTACACCTTTAAAGTTATTTGGCGTGGCTGGCGTGCCATGACTTGACTTCTGAATGTTCATCCTGGTGTTTTTGATGTTTAAAAAGTGCACTGAGTCCAAATCTGTCACTGTGCTCATTCATTATTTCAGGTCATCCAGCGACATATCCAGAGTATTTCACCTTGAACAGAACCACTGCAGAGCTGCGTGTGCTGCAGCCTATCAGCAGGGACTTGTATCAAAGGTTCACGCTCATCATCAAGGTAAACAATGCAGCTCAGAATCAGTTTTACTGTATCAAATGTTACAGGATGTCACTTACACTGATGGCAAGATTTACTGTGTGACTTTGATTGAAATTAAACCCACCACAAAACACTGTCGAGTGCAAATCTACTTGGGATTTACTGCGGTTGATTTATTATGCATACCGTTCATGCTCAGACAGAAATCGCAAAATGAAACTTGGTTAAAGTCGTGAAAACCCATTGCCCAAAATATGAAAAAATCTGTGTTTACTGAACCAGATGGAACTTGGATGTCTTATCAGGGTACAGCCCTAGGTGAAATATTGATTATCCTGCTGCTTCCACTTTAGGTCAACAAAGTTTTATGAAACAATTCTGTACTCGTATCTTTAATATGCTTGTGCCACATCAAGTTTAACTCATATCTGGATAACTTAAGCATGCACCCTTACCCACTGCACCTAGATAACCTCAGTCCTGAAGGCCATTAACCTTATCTTTAACTGCTTTGGAGATGGGTGTGAAAAAGATGTTATGATTTATGGACTTAGCAGGAGGATAGGCTGCTGCGCTCTCATGAATCCTAATTTCGAGCAGAGTCAGGGATTGCCTCGGTGCTACTGCTGCAGAGCAGCAGTGCAGATGAACTTTCCATCCACCCATCACTAACCTCTAGACACCTCTGAGCGCTGTGTAACCTGCTGTTTACCGGGATAGCTGGGGAGCAAAGAGATGAGAGGAAGAGCTGATTTCCACAAGAGGAAGAAGGCGAGGCGAGATTGATCATATGAGAGGCATTTTGCATGTCTTCGGGAGGATTGTGCATAGCTAGGGGAAGGGAGACAGTTCAAAGGGGGAGCAGGAAAACACCTAGATAGATAGAGAGAAGTGTGAAGGATGGTACTGTAGGAGCCTTATCTACCTGAGTCATAGAGAGGGGGAGGAACTATTGCTCAAGGACTCCAAGGGGCAGGGAAGTGAGAATTAGACTTGGGTATCTTGAGAGTGCTCTGATGCAGCACAGTATGTGGTGTACATAGCTAATGCTTCAGGAGAAAAAAAAAGCCTGTGGTGTAGTGAGCTGCAGCATCTTGAGAAAATTTTAGGAAAAACACATCTGTTGTTCTTCAGAAGTCATGATTGATGCTGATAGAGCCATATCCACCAGGATGACTGGGATGGAATGAAGACAAGTGACAAAGGCAGATGGCGATGGAGAGAAAGAGTCTGGTTAAAGACAGCAAATAGATGCAGTATGACACTTTAAAGATGATGGAGTCAGGGCAGGAGAATCAAGACTGATAAAGACTTGACTTTTGCTAGTAGTGAATCTCCTGCAGGCATGTGTGTTGTAGCAGTGGAGCGCAGGTCATTTAGCACTGCCTCCCTGAAATAGGGACACCGCTAAAGAGCGAAATCACCAGGGAACACTGTAATCCTACACCCCGTCTTTTCTCTCTCAGACAAAAATGTGAGAACATTCAGACACACACGCTTTGTCTGTCAATGACAGCACTTTTCCCTCGGGTGTTTGTGCGAGCAGATTGGATCTTTGGGTCAGCGCGGTGTGGGTGTTCTTTATTATCGCTCAGATAAGGGGAAAAGGTAGGAGATGTTTGGGGGAGATAGTCTGGCATAACATTGCGATGCCAATAAAAACATGAACTGGAGTGAAACTCGACTTGATGTGCCAAAACTTCAAATGTGTGCAGCAGAGGTCTGCAATGATACGGAATACACACAGGCCAATAAACAAGAAACTGCAGAGTTTTTTTTGGCCCCCGCACTTTGCCATTTAGCAGCAGAACTTTATTCCTCTGTCACAATCGGCGCACTGAAACACAAGCCCAGTGAAATCGAGCTAATGTGCAGAATTAGTTCCAGGTCATGGCTTAAACTGATGTCGCCTCACTCCCCCTCTCCATCTGTATTTTTAAAGCCTTAATGTTTTCTGAAGCATCCAAGTGTGGGAGCCAATGGTGACATATGTGCCTTGGATAGCTGTGACAGCCTGACGAGACTACATTCATTTAGTTTTGTCTTACTGGGCTGCTGTCAGGCACAACTTAGGTTAAAGTACAGCTTCTATAGGTTTTTGTACAGTTTGAATAGCTGGGACAACACACACACTTTGGTTTGTGGTAGTGTACTGAGCTCCTTTAGCAGTCGAGTCACCCGCCAACTGTGCTGGGAAATGAAGGGATAGGGATGTTTACATTCAGGTGATTGTACGATACAGTTTGGTACGTGTTCCCACTGAACGTGACACAAATACAAACTGGTTTTGGATGCAGGTGAGTCAACATTTCACTCATGCATTTTTGTGAGAGTGTACAGCTCTGGGAATTTATGTGTAAGCTGTGTTGTAACATTTATCATGTCCAATTACACTGCATCTTCTAGTATTTTGCAATATTTTATAGATTAAGAAAGTATATTGACTTCATGTGGTGGGTATTTTTTTTTTGGTACTGTTACCTGATTCAGCAAATTGAACCTCACTATTTATCCCGACTTGCAATGTGACATTTAAATTGAGTTGCGTTCCATTGCGAGACGCCGCATGACAGTTTTTGGAGAAAGATATAAACATGCCGAAGAGATGAAGAGGTTGTCAACTTGGATTTTTGTCAAATCAGACTGTTCGACGGTTCATTCGAGCTTTCCGGCGAAACAGAGAGACACCTCACAGAAGCAGCACAGGGTTCAGCTCAGTTGAGTTTGCACACAGACACAGACCACACTGGAAACAAGTAAGAGCACCCTCGTTTGCTAGTTAATCGGTTAATTCTGGCACAGTCTTCTTGAGTAATATTTCCATTGAGCCTCCTTCTATCATTGGTCACCCATTCGACAGAGTAGCAAGAGCCACTAATTACTGCCTCTCCCCGACAAATGATGGTATTTGCGTTAAGTGCTCTGGTAATTACTAAGGCCTAATCCTAAGTGGACCCCTGATTAAATTTAGTCAATGTAGCTTTTTGTAATTGAAATGACACTCAGAGAAATTAAGCCTTTCTGTCCTCGTGCCGGCGCAAGAGTTGGGACAGCACAACTCTTGAGTGTGTTACTTTCATTATCAAAACTTCTTAATAAATTTCCAGTCGACTGGTCATCAGATTTTTATTTGTAGACTTTTCTGAAAGCCTTGTTGATATTTGACACACTGGCTGTGACTTTCTCTCTCTCTCTCTGTCTTTCTCTGTTGTTATTTTTCTTTTTATTTCAGGCCGAACAGGACAACGGTCACCCCCTCCCAGCCTATGCTGACCTCATTATCGAAATCCTGGATGAGAACAACCAGGCGCCGTATTTCCAGTTTGCCACCTATCAGGGCTATGTGAGCGAGTCCTCCCCCGTGGGTACGACCATCTCAGCTAGTGCCAACCTCACCGCACCCCTGGGAATCATCGCCCTGGATAATGACATTGAGGAGGTAGAAAGAAAGGGGGCCTTTATCAGGCTGTGTTCACTGTTGCCTACACTTTACACATGTCCACTCATGCATGTGTGCATGCAAACACACAGAGTAATTATTAAATATTGATGAAAGGTCCATGTTTGTTCATGTGTTTGCGTTGTGTATTCACAAAACACATTCATGAGTCATTTTCCTGCTGTATTTTCTCCCTTGAAGCTGGCTCCTGGTGATACACCTGTAGGTAAAGGGGTTGCTTTCGATTCAGTGGCACACACACACACACACATACACAGTATAATGGGGATGTCCCGATCAAGTTTCTTTGCTCCTAATCTCCAATGTGAGTCCTTTTAATATTGCGTATCTTTTGATACAGCGATTAATCCAATATTTATGTTTTCCTGCATAATACAGCTGCACTGTGCACACTTAATAGCTTGGAGTAGGCCTCCAGTTATATCAGTAAAGCCAATTCAATTAAGGGATTTGACTGCTTAACAGCTCTGCATTAAACCTGCATCACGGCTTTAATTGGGTTCGTACAATATTTAACGTATAGCGTCCTGGAGTGTTTTTGTGTAACATCATTGCAGAGAGGAATGTCGGTGAGAGGCTGTTGAGGCAGGAAAGTTTTGACAGGAACTTCTCTTCATCTCCACTTAAAACAAAATGCTGAAGGTTAAACGCGTTTGTTTTGTTTTGTTTGCTCGGTGTAAAGTACTCACTTTGCTCGCTGTGGCACAATGTCACTGTGGATATTATTAATTGAAACTGACATCGGCTGTTTATTTGTCCGCCATGCTACGCATTAGAAAGTGGCTCCAGTGTTTTGCACACATTTAAACGAGGCAGCTCTGACAGCTGCAGTACCTGGAGTGCAATAAGTTACAATAAACAAAGGATCAGAAGTAGGTAGGCTTTACATTGCCAATACCGATCCATTAAATAAAACCCTTGATCAGCTTGATTCCTGCTCTGCAAATTGACTCGGGACATCCCTACTGTTAATTCATGCATCACTTTGCAGAAAGTGAAAACAAACTGAGAGCACTCATCACTGCTGGAGACATCCTAAACAGCAATTTGCGAGCTTTCCAGTGTGTTCGCAACAGCAGAAATTACATGTTTTCTGTTATTCCGAAAATTCATAAACGGTGAATTAAATGCTACGCAGGTCTCCAGTAATGACAGGTGTGTGTAGATTAATCTAGCTGACTGACTTTTGTATCCTGCTGGGAGTGTGTGTTGGGAGTGTTTTGCTGTGCTGTGTTTTTCTTCTTTATATGCAGATGGATGGGTTTTTTTGCTGTGCTTTCTGCAGTCAGTCAAAACTTATGCAATTATTCTCTTTGAATATACCAAACTTTGCTCTTTCAAAAGACTTTCATTTTTATTTTATGAATTGATTGTATTGTGCTTGCAGTCGGATGAGGGAAGTGTTTTGACATATTTGTTTGACACATTTAGCAAACTGTGTGATTCTGTGTGTGTGCATGTTTGTGTGGGGAATGCTTCAAATTCCATCATATGCTAACCGCACTGATGGATTTATATATGACTGGATGAAAACACACAGCCCAAATTAATGACTACTACCTTTAGTTTGTCTCTCAAAATATCCCTGTACTCAGTCTTTGGAGAAGATTAACAAATCAAAGCAGAGTGGAAACAGAGATAACAAAATCAATAAGCCACCCAGTCCTGGTGTTTACCAAACTCTCTTAAGAGGACTCATTGATGGACGTGAATCGAAGCCGACTCGCAGCATTGGACCACAATGGACTCCAGGTTTATTTGTTAACACAGTCTAGCCACAGCAGTGATGACACGTCTTTGGTAAATAGCTCTTCTTTAAAAAAAAGTTTTCAAGCTTAGTTAGCGTCTGGACGCCCTGAACAATAGCTGTAAAATCCATTCCTTAAAGGACCGCTTAATGCGGTCAATCTTTTTCTTCCTTGCAAAGGAACAGAGCCTGTAATGGGTGTACATTGTTTTAGCAGAAGTCATTTCCTCTCTTCCCGTCCTGTATTGATAACTTCGTGGTAAAAATACATTGCTTTCTGGTTCCGTCCTCAGCTCCTTCGCCACTGTTTTCTGAAGACAGATGAGAGACCTGCCAGTGGATTACTTTTTCAACTCTTTGGCAGATCAAAATGTACTGTTTGATAGGTTTTCTCAGCCCCACAGCTGCGGCCTTGGAAAAAAAAAATGATGAAACGCTCATGTCACCATGGTAACGTGTTTCTTTTTGTATATCTTTCTGTTGGAAGACCAAAGACCCCATGGTGAAGATTACCCTGGATGACTACACCACGATCTTCGGCCTGACCCCAACTGGGATAATCCGCTACCTGAAGCTCATCAAACCCGTGGACCGGGAGAAGCAGATGGCCTATACTTTCACGGTAGGCCTCGGACTCAGCGGTGGCTATCTGCAAGACAGCACTAAAACCCTGTGACCTACATCTCCTAGTCTGTGTATATTAATAGAAGTTACAGGTTAGCTCTATACCAAGAGGCACTTGCAGATGCAAAGCTAACCTGACACTTTTAGAGCAGTATGACCTTTATCAGTGGTCAAACAGCAGTGAAGTAAAACAGTCTGTTCACTTGAATTTATATATTTCCATCCAAAGGTGAACCACAGGCACATCGGACCACTATAGCTTTGTTAGTCTAGTCAGAAACAAGGCTTTTACCTCACCTCAACTCAGCTTTTTCACCATGTAGGGTACCATATACTCTTTAAGAAAATTCTTGTCTAAAGACAAAGCACAAGCAAATAAAGAACACATCTTCACCAGTCTGACAGCACATACTCGGCATAGAGGAATGTGTGCTGTGGAAACAGACAAACACAAACAAATAAAGAAGTGCTGCAAGTCGTACGGAACATAATGAATATTTCTGGCCAATGTTGTAAAGTGATGAAAACTGCAACCATTTGGGAACACGAAGGCAGTATTTACAGAAACAAAATAAGTAAAATCACATTCACCAATTTGACAGCATGATATATGCCATGAAGAAACATGCTGCGAATAGAGAAAACACAAACAAATAGAGAAGTGCTGTACGTCGTACAAAACACAAGCCAACATTGAAAAGGGATTAGTCCTTGAACCATTTGATTACTTTAGCGTCAATATTCTGACTGTAGGATTCCAAAACTATTGGAAATATCAGCTGTATTTGTGGCATTAAGCTGCATCCAAATATCCAGACTTCACCACACTTAACTTGTAGACTTTGCAGATGTGTTCCTGGGAAGTCTTGGAGTGCTGAGGGCTGTCCAAACCCCACAGTTCATCCAGTCCACAATGGCCCTCAAGCAGACTTTCTGCAGACTTTCAGGGAGTCCACTTGGGGTGCAGACTTCACCAGACCTCACTGATTTAATCGCCCAAATCTCATTGCAATACAGATGAGACATTGTAGTTTTATCATTTGCCAACTAAGAAAAACAAAGCAAACTTATTATAAATGTTTAAAGTAATTGACCTTTCACTAAGCCCCGCCCCTTTGTCATGGTCCGACAAGCTGTCAGAGTAAGCATGGAGCCCACACTGTAACTAACTGCACTCCCTGAAGAAATATTATCATATTTTTGGGAAAATGAAACAGTGATTCCAGAGAGAAGCAGACAGAGGGGTCTACAGTCTGTGCTTGAAGGATATATCCAGGATGTCAAACTGACTCAGCAGCAACAACAGGTTAAAAAGACAAAGATAGTTAGAAGCTAAAGCCCAACTATAGGCTACAGATCACAGTGTAAAAGTGAACCACCACATCACTGCTGATCGACACAGAAGACAATGAATATAAAGGGAAACTTTGCTGATATTGAACCAGCTGTGTGGCATCGCAGTGTGTGCAACGGTGTTTGGCTTCACCCCCGTGCCGCTGCCAGCACCTGGACCTCTACCGCTGGATGTGCAGGGATCTCATCTGCACACACTGTAATGACACACAGCTGGTTGAATATCAGCAAAGTTCCCCTGCTTCCCTTCACTGGTTCCTGTACAGCAGGGTCGGTCTTTGTTTCACTGTTATAATCATTAAAAGCAAAAGCAGCATGTGTATACATTCAGTAGGCTATATCTTCAGTAGCTAGCTAGCTAACCCTACACTTTTCAGGGTCTGATTTTGGTTTTGGAAGAGGGAAGAAACGTATATCTTTTTCCAACCTCTCCAGGTAACGAGTATCATTAATACACGACGTGTCCCAGGCACAACATTTAGCTCCAAATCCACAAAACCAGCCTGAAAATGAAGGAAATCTGAAACGACTGCATTAGAGTCAATGGAGCACAGCTGTGTTGTTGTCGGACCCTGGTCTGAGCCGGCCTGATGCTATGTTATGATTGGCCAGTCTGCATCTAGGGACAGGACTTAGCGAAGGGTCAGTTATTGTTTTACAACCTTATTGTAATGGCATAGGCCAGAGAAAAGATTCAACCATATCATGACACAGAAACATGTAAATATAAGCTACAAAGTTACGTCTAAAAGCTGTGCAGTGCAATCCCAATTAATAGGCTGAGGAAGCTGGCTCTAAAACAATAAAAGGTGTTCCAATGAAAGTGCTACCCAGCTTATTAAGTTATAGTCTGGTCTTTATTCACAAACATTTTTGTATTTGTATGTGTTTAGCCCATATGTTATATAGAAATGTATGAACAACATTTAGTGCAGTCACAGAAAAGGCTTGTAGCCCACAGGGGATTTATATCTTGTTATCTGCTTGCACAGATGAGCAGACAGAATATGACAGCAGCAATCACCTTGTACATGACTGTAGTTGTTGCTGGAGCGTTTCCACAGCAACGAGTGAAACGGCCTAAGTATGGTCCATCAGGGGCTGGCAGTCTCTCCCCTCACTGACTATACGTGATGACAATAAGCATGTCACAGAGTGTACAGCTGAAGTCTGCGAGGGCTCAGTCTGCATGTCCAGAGAGTGGACGTTTGGATTCAGCCTATTATTAGTTTACCAGCAATTAGTTTCCCTGGAAACTTACATTGTAACATAGTTGTGTTGTTGTGAAGCGTTTCTCTGTTTGCTTGTGTCGTCTGTATTTGCAGCACATTTCTATATGTCCCTTTGGTACTGTCAAACTGATGAATGTGTTCCTTAATTTGCTTATGTTTTATCTTTATATTTGCTCGTGGTTCTTAAGCTGCAGCTCATCTCAGCCACCACGGACTTCAATACACATCTTACTGTCGCTGGAAAATCTACAATAAAAATAAATGTGGGTTACAAATCATTCACTCATGCAAACAAATCTCAACTAACTCTTGGCAAGAATAAGCCCTTTTCTTCCCCAAAAATGTCAAACTGTTCCTTTAAAGAGACATACTAAGTGTATATTCTGTGAGAACTCTAATCTTTTAATATGTGAGACGGTTCAGTCTCACTGAACTCCGCAGCTCCCTTCATGTTCCATTAGGATTCTGAAGCGGGTTACTTATAATCTTTATAATGTTTTATTAATCTTCTCGCTGTATGGTGTTTTTAGTGGGCTTATTTAAGTTTCTGTTTTACTGCTGTTACATTGACGTCAACAGGCTGGTTTACCAAAGTGGCGTGTCTCTGCGCTGCTCAGACGGATAGCAGCGTCTTGGGAAATACAGTAGCTCCCTCCATCCAGGGGTATTCTTCTGGATTAGAGAGCATCGGCAAACTAACAGTGAGCTTTGTGGGAACGGTTCCCTAGAGAGTGCAGGAGTTTTTGAACAGGGTGTGTCCAGTTCACTGTAGGTTCAGATGTAATGCTGGATTTTGTTGGGTTTGTTTGGCCATCAGCAATGCATGAAGGTATGACTAAAGCTGACGTGTGCAGGTTTGTTTATCTGTTTAGTACTTCTGTTCATGTCCAGTTCAGTTTCTTCTCTTGTTTTGGGTACAAAGGACTCAATTGCTGTTTTCTTTCCTTGCATATACGTTCTTAAAGCTTTTATTTTCAGGGTCCACTCTGACTACGCTTGATAATGTGAGCTGAGAGTGGTGCTTCCGCTTTCCAGTGGTGACTGTTCAGTACAGCTCTTTTAAATGGTTTCAGCATTCAATATTGGATGTAAAGGAGATATTTCCTTCCACGGTCATCAGCAGCGTTGTGCTCTCTCTATCTCTCTCTTAAACATCCTCCACATGAGTGTTTCCATCCAGAATAAAAGATGATGCTCATTGCCTCGTGAATAGTGTAGTGCTTGTTGTTGAACATGTTTCAAGGAGCCCTGCTGTACATTAAATGCCAGATAGCTTCTGAGGTAGACGTTTCGTAATGACCTAACCCTTTTACGCACACCCTTAGAAGAAGAAGACTCTACTCAAGATGTGTAAGTTATACCAGTTTTACCTTGCCGTATGTCAGACTGAATTGTCGACTTGTTATACCGTTTCCATCTTCAGTCTGACATTGCGTCCGCTCAAACTGATTTCCTAAGGTGACAGGTATTTTATTTTCCCTAACCAGTCACTAAAGACCAACGCATGCTCCTGAATCTAACATCAATTTGAGCCCACACTGATGCGTAGCCATGCCGACATACTTGTTTTGCCAGAGCGAAGTAAAAACAGACTAACATGTTGGGCGACATTGAGAAGACATCTCAATATAGACCAGCCTCGATAGCAGCGTCTATTTCGTCTATTCACTCCTTCGTGGTTTCTTTCGATTGCTAGGAAATACATCGTTGTTCCACATATGCTTCAGCGAAAACAGCATATAAAACACTGAACTCCTCCTAGTTCTCCTTAGATGAAATACACACAGTGGGAAATGGCAAAATTAGTTTGAGGACCTTGCTGCTCAATGGTAGGTTGTACCCTTCGACAAAGTACATACTTGATGTTAAGAAGTAAAAGTCTACCACCTCCCTAAAGTAGAACAAACCTGCACAAAAACTCTAGTGCTTCATTACGGGTAAGTAAGCTTTTTAAAGCCAATGATGGCTAGCCAACATTTTTAGCTTGTTCAAGCTAACGAATACTAATCATTAGTCAATAGAGAAGAGGGGAGCATTTATATTTGTGTGCCATGTGTCTGACTTTTCCAAATGCAAACCTTACAGTACCAAAATCAGCACTACAGACCATGGAGTTTCCCGACAGTGTCCAGTTCTTCTGTTTGACCGCTGCGATCCATGCTTTGCACTGATTTCTTTCTTTAGGGAAGCAGTAGACCTGTATTTCTGACATCAAGATCGTATCTTGTCGAAAGGAAACAATCTACCATTAAACAGGAAGGTCCTTAAACTAATTTATTACAGTGGGAAACGAGTGAGAAATCACAGATTCTCACATTTCTTTGTCCCCACAGTGTGTTACACAGTCCTGGAGGACCAAAGTTCAGTGTTTCATTTACTGTTTACGTGGAGTAGTGGCTGGACCAGAAGTCCCAGTGGAACAATGATGTAGTTTCCAAGCAACAGAAAGACGCCTCAAAACGGTCTGCTAGCACTCGCCATTTTTGTTATTACTCTTCATTGGCTGTGGCATACCGCTTGACAGCTTGTCAACAGTGTTAGTCCAGACCGTGGCACTGAATGGCAAATCGACAGTCCCCTCTCCTACGCTTATTTTCTAAATTTCAACCAATAAATCGCTGTTTCATGTCAAAATGCCAGACGAATCAGTCAGCTCAATGGATTCAAAGGTCTGGATCCAGGCGAGGGTTTACCATAAAGCCACAGTGGCTCATCCTGACGGTTACAACACATTACCATGATTGTCGCAGTTTTCAGAGCGTGCTATAAACACAGCATAGTGCTCCTGACTTCACTGGCAGTTTAATTTGTTCAGCCATATGGTAACACCTTTTTACTGGTCAAACAGGGACAGGGCCCACAGCAGGACCAGTGAAGCAGGCCTCTGGCTACTGTGGCCACGACATAATGCTGTTAGTAGTAATTTCAAGATGGTGTGCAGAGGAGCAGTCATGCTAGTGGCTTATGAGAGACCAATATATTTAACTGTGCCACTGTCCATTGCTGACGTGTTCTGGTGGCCTTTTAAAACTGATTCTCACTGTTAACACCCAGCAGGTGACACTAACTCCAAAGGTCTTAAATTCCAGAAAGTCTTGTCTTCTTTCCGTTTTGCGGGGCTCTGCTCTGCAGCTGACCCAGAGTTCACGTCGACTCTTTTGACTGTTTATATAAGTGAATAAAAGGTTTTAAGTGTATATGAAGCCAGATATCTGTCTTATAGACAGGTATGGTAGACCATCATTGTAAATTTAAAGATTCTTGATTGGTAAACAAAATTCAAGGCAGTCATGGTGTCAAGATGTTTCTGTATATTAGCACTGATGGTAATGTTTAGTACTAGTATGGTAGTATTATGTTTCACTCACATTTCACTGTGTGACCCGAAGTCTTTTTAGGCTTCAAGTGTTTTTTCTTTCATTTTATGCACATACCATCAGCAGCTTTGTGTTTGGATCTGAACGTTGCCAAAATGCAGGTGACCTACAGCGCACAGCACAGCTGCACTGTGCCTGAATGCATCGGGAGGACTGAAGCTGCTGCTGACATCTCATTTTCACTACACAGGCTGTGCAGACTTTGTGTGAAAAGCATTTAATAAAAACGAAAGTGACCCATGACGTCAGTTTTGTGTACCAAATCTCCACTGACATTTCACGACCTGCCATCGTGTCCGAATCTTACACACAGCCAGTTCAATACATGAGTACACGAGTCAACACAATGAGCTAGATTTATGAGTCAGATGCTTTTTTTTTTCTTCAGCTCTAAACAATCTGCAAAACTAGATGCAGAATTTTAGAGAAATAAGCTCAATTGGGTAGATTATCAGACATTACAAGTGAATGCAGTGCTTCCTGAGTTCTTGCTAAAAGCTTGTTAACATAATGTTCATTAGATAACGACATAGAGGCTTTGAAAGTTGTGCTTTTGCTTTTCTAAAATGTTGTTATTTCAGAGATTGTCATTAAGAGAAATCTTGTCTTTGCGTAAACGCTAGCATCAAATCAATTTTTTAATTACTCCGTGCGTCCTGGACTGGAAGGAGAGAGAGTACACGGATCCAATTTAGATAAATATCAGCCTTCAAGGATTATTATGTTTATGTTTTGTTGTCAGCTCTTACTGTGTGTGTGTGTGTGTGTGTGTGTGTGTGTGTGTGTGTGTGTGAGAGAGAGAGAGGAAGAGAGGGATAAGGCAGGCATGACATCGTTTACATCTGCTTTGTGTACAAGCATTTGTGCACAGACGTCTGAGCACATGTGTATAACTGTGGAGTTCCTATACATACAGTTAGGATGATTCAGTAAATCCAAATCTGTTTTCTCCCTTGGCTCCCAAAAATTGTCTGGCGTCTCTCTCCTGGGGCTGGCTGGAGAACAGAGACACTGTTTGATAGGAGAGAAAGTAGCTGCTGTCGTGTATGTTGTCATGTGTTTATGTACAACACCGTCACTGCGAATGTTTGGTTGCCAGTAAAGGCACGCTCCTGATGTACAGTATAACCAACAAGACGTGTCGTTTCCATTTCAACGCTGAGTGCAAATTTTTTGGGCAAAAAGCAATTTCCCCCCTCAGAAACATGTATTTCTTGCCGCTGCCACAGTTGTTGTTTAGATCTCATCTCTCTTACACTTCATTTGTTGCTCTACTCAGTCCATTTTCTTCCTCCCTGCCAAGTACGAGAGATCAGAGATGCCAAGGACAAATAAACATGCAGTTTGCTCAGTTTGCAAACAGTACTTTAGGCAAGCTTTGTACAAGCTCTGTCTTCAAAGGCATTTCCAATGTAAAAGGAATAAAAAATGAATATATACAAAGACAAAGAGTGCGTGACTTAATGGCGGTGGTACAGTAGAAACATGTGGAAGTTTGACACGTTGTCTTATCGCAGCAAAACAAGCCCAAAAAGCGTGAAAGAAAAAAACGTTCTTATTTCTGCAGACGGACCTTGTTTACTTGTCTTCAGTTTTTAAAGCTACAATATGTTTTTCTCTTTTCTTGTATTTACAGATGGTGGCATCAGATGGCGTCCAGCAGAGTAGCCCAGTAACTGTCAACATCCTGGTCATTGATGCCAATGACAACACGCCCACGTTTGCCGAGGTCTCCTACAGCGTTGAAGTCTTCACAGACATGCAGCCGGGGGAGACGGTACTGCAGGTAATCAATCCAACAATCATTCTCTCGCCTCTCTACCTCTCTTTCGGCGTCTAGCTTTGCACTCGGCTTTTACGCCTCCGTCTTTGTCCCCGTCGCAGAGAATCTCTCACGCACACACGCTCTCTCGTGCTCAAAGTGAATAACCACAACAATCCAGCGCATTGTGTTGACAGGCGAACCCCTGGAACAGTTCCCGTCGTCTCATCTGCAGTCATGACAGACAAGTCATTGAAAATGTTTCTCTTCATCCTCAGTGCACAGGCCAGGGAAACCTTTTACCCAGCAGATCATGACTGAAGTTAAATCATTGTGGTAGGCATCAGAGATGGCCATTTATCAGTCCTACTGCTCGCATAAAAAGGATTTTATAAACAGGATTTTATATTTTGAATCACAGACTAGTAACATAGTTTACTTGATTTCATTAGAGCACTGGCTTTAAAGGTCAGATTTTCTTTTTATACACGCACACACTCCACATCCTAATACCAACCAAAGCAAGCTTTTATGCCCTTGCAAGGGGCATGTGTTATTACATGCATAGGCACTCATATATGCATAGAAAAGTAAATCCATAACCCCTCTCTGCTCCATCTAATAATACGGGGATTTTCATCATTTCATTGTCTCTTATTTAGTAGTTGGAGCATGATCTTTTCGTCATTCAGCCGATCTGTCCTTTCGACACAGCCTCTCCAAAAAAATGTCAGACGCTGAAAAGGTCAAGTTTAATCTGTCTTAAAAAAAACAGCCGTTTCGCCCTCCCTGAAATGAGGCCAGGGGTCACAGAGTGTCTGGTATGACCGCTTAACCGATTTTTATAAGCCGTTTATGAGAGCCGCGGGCCCCTGGAGGATGCTGCTGCTTATTTGATGCTACAGCTTTTACTCCAACGTCAGGAGGAGCATGAAAAAGGAGGTCTGGGCAGCTTGGATTAAAGTTTCAAGGCCTTAAAGATATCAAGCCAACTACACCATGAGGATTCATAATTACAAGCAGCGGGATGCCCTAAATAATGGGATTGGAGGAAGTGATGCCTGCCTAATTCATTTGATAACAGAGTATCAAATAAATGACATATTAATATATTATGCTTTTTTTTCCCATCTTATTTCTGTCTCTTCGGCAGCTGTCTTTCCACATCTGTGCAATCTGTCTCATATGAAAGGTAGCATGTAATTAATTCCATCCAATCTAAACCTGATTGATCATTAAGGTCACCAAACTGCACTCACCAGGAGCGAGGACGTTGCTGCCAACAGAAAAAGTTGGTCAGATTGCACCAGCAGTAGCATGTATGAATTGAGCTAAATGCCAACTATTTGTTCCTATCATTACATGAAACAAAGGTCATGTCTCTATTAGTTGATAATAGGGTACCAAAATGTATTCTTCTGTGGGCTGGGAACTCGACTGAAGTCAGTCGCAGCCCCCTACCGAGAAATATTTTAATGCCTGACTGGTTCATTAAGCATGTTGCTGGCAGCTGCGCAGAAGTCCCCCTGTAGAAGTACAAAGTAAAGATAAAAATAACATATTATAATGTGGATCTGTCACCTTCTCTCTGTCCATTCTGCCAGTTAACAGCGACAGATGCTGATGAGGGACTGAACGGTCTGGTGACCTATGAGATACTGGCTGGAGCCCAGGGAGACTTCATCATTAGTAATCGCACTGGACGCATCACTGTGGCGCCTGGTGTCATCTTAATCGTGGGACGATCTTACGCACTGACTGTCAAGGCCTCTGACAATGCACCAGAGGTCCAGAGAAGGTATTGTACAGTCGCTCTGTTCTTTGAGCATTAAAAAAATGTCTGCATTTCATCACTTTTTTATAAGAAGCGGATTTGTTACCAAGATTTGTTTCAGAACTCATTCGCAGTCGGTTTCATTTTCGTGCCTCCTCAGGGTTGCAGAGCAGCTACCAGCTTGTGTTGTTTTACAAGTCCTATTTAATTCAATATGTGCTCATACTGATTCATAAGTTAGCTTCTGAATGACACGGAAAGTTTTCTCTGGGCAGAATTATTGAAGAAATAACATTTCTGACAAGCTGTTCTGAGCCAAAAAACAGATGGTCTTGTTCCATCTAACACTGTGGAGACTCCGGTACGATATGTTTCATACATTGTCTCCTCTTTATCTTGTGATTAAAAAAGCATGAATTCATTTTGTGCAGAAGCAAAAAAAATCTGCTCAAAGTATAAGACATCGTAGTTGGGGGTGGAATTGGTGGCCTCTTTGATTGCAGCAAGTAAAACAAAGACACATTTAAACTCTGGGTGAAAACAAGCTACAGTAGAGCAGGCTGCAGGTTGATATGATGAAGTGTTTACTGCACATGTAAGACCATCCTTTAAGTACATTTGTACATGTATATTAACAGCAGTTCAGAAAAAGATGTCTCACGCAGTGAATGAATAATCAACACGGTCAGTTTCATTTGTACGTGTGCCATTTTAAACGGTTTAGAACAAGCTCACTGATTTCAAGCAGTTCGTTTACTCATGATCAAATCATGAATGAAACAAAAGAGACATTCATGATATCATTGTGAACAAGATAAAGATTCCACTCAAAAGAAATGAGACCAGAACCTGTTGAGGTTTTTTTTTTCTCAGCAATCAAAACTCCACACTAGAGGTTTGATGTGGGATTGTATAACATGAACATTTTTCGCTATGCTGTGGGCAAGGTACTTCAGTCCGGCTCAACAGGTTGTCAAGGAGAAAGCGGTGCTGTCAGTGGGCTGATGTGTGCATTTCTTTTCTGCTAGGAGCTCCATCACTACGGTATACATTGAGGTTTTGCCTCCCAACAACCAGAGCCCCCCACGCTTCCCTCTCTTCACCTACAGCGTGGAAGTCAGTGAGGCTATGAGGATAGGAGCTATTCTGCTCAATCTGCAGGTGAGTCACTAACAAGAAACCACACAAATACTCACACAAACAAGGTACATGCAAATAAGAAAATGTGGAATTGTGTAGATTTTCGCGACAATATTCACAGAGCGAAGTATAAAAAGAATAAAGTCCCAAAGATGTGTATTGATGTAACATATATAGACAGATGGGATGACCTTAGGTCTATGGGAGAGAACAGGAGTCCATGACAGTGGGGGTCCGAAGCTTTGTTGATGAGGCCAGTTTTACATAAGGAGAAACTGCCTCCTGCCAAAAGGGAGTGATTTAAAATTTGTGTTCAGTGTGGGAGGGGTCGGCCGCAGTCTTTCCTGCCTGCCTTAGAGTCCTGGAGGGAAGGCAGGTCATAGCCAATGCAGCAAAGTGAATGACACACTGCAGTCTACCCTTGTCCTTACTGTGGCAGCAGCGCAGCAGATGATGATGGAGTAGGTAACGATGGACTTGATGGTGGAGGTGTAAAAGTACGCCATCATTGTCTTTGCCATGTTGAACCTCTTCAACTGTGTTTTCTTGTGGATGGAGCAAAAGTCCAGCTTCCACTCGAGGTCCTGGGTGATGTTGGCACCCAGGGAGCAGAATGACTTTGCTGGTATCAACTAAAGAGTCACACAGGGTGACGGGGCGAGGGGGCTGTGTTCTTCTGGAAATCCACAACCATCTCCACAGTCTTCAGAGTGCTATATGCCAAGTTGTTCCGTTAGCACCAGGTCACAAATGGTTAATCTCCCACCTGTAGGCAGATTCATCCCCATTAGAGAGGAGCCCAATGAGGGCAGTGTCGTCTGCAAACTTTAGGAGCTTGATGGAGTGGTGCCTGGAGGTGCAGCCGTTGGTATACTAGAAGAAGAGCAGCCTTAAGGGGAACCAGGGCTGATGGTCAGGGAGTCTGAGATGTGTTTACTGTCTGAAGCTCCTTTTGCAGTGCAAAAAAAGAAGAAAATAAATCCTCTAAATGGCTTTTTTAACTAATGGTAAAGGTTACAATTGACTTTCACTCCAGGGTCAAATTACCCTGCAGTAGTAGATTAAGCAAAAAAAAGGAACACTGGCCTCCATGCTGCTGTCTACTGTTTACTTACCTGTTTACAGCCCACTGTGATGTTGAACATACACACAGAAATGCATATTCTTCCACTGCAGAGCCCTGTATGCAGTTCTGCTCTACTGACAATGAAACAGGAGTCTATCAACTTTTTTTATAGGGTTTTCCTGTGTCTAAAAAACCTGTGTACACCAGCTAATTTTGGTGGAAACGTGGTATGTGTGTAGGCAGTAGTGAAGAGACCCTTTCAGAGCAACAGTTGAACTCATTCAGTACATTTGTCAAGCACAGGTCGTTATCAGAGTGGTGGGCTTTAGGCTTGTAGTTGCTGATCTGTCTGAGACCCCTTTAGACAGAAGTAGAGTCATTAGCTGAGACCTGCTTTTGGATTTTCTCAGAGAACATTTATTTAACATCTCTCACTGCCTTGCTTAACCTGTACTTTGCCTCTTTAAGCCTGTCCTTGTCCGAACTCCCAAACACCTCTTCCTTTTGCCACCTTAGCTGTCTGAGTTTAGCAATGAACCAGGGTTCATCATTGTTGTAACTCACCCTGGTACGTGATCGTATTACCGTCTCCACAGAGGCTGCTGGAGGACGTGACAGCCTCTGTGTACTCACCCAGACTGTTGGCAGTAGTCCTGAAAACATATCAGTCTATCAGTCCAAGCACGCCTCCATAGCTTGATTGGTCCACTGGTTTGATGTCCTCATAACAGGATTACAGAGTTTAGTTTGTCCATGTATACTGGAATCAGATGGACCATGGTTTGATGGCGTCAAAGGCACCACTAATTATAGTGTAACAGTGATCCAAAATATTCTTGTCTCTGGTTGGCATTTCAAAAACGGCCTGTATTTGGTTCTTAAAGTCACCAAGGACAATAACTGAGGAGTCAGGTTTTGTCTGCTCCACATATAGTATCTGGTAGTTGAGCGTGTGTTGTGCCTCCTGCATATGCGAGCCTGAGGAGGAACATAAACACCAACCAGAATGAATGAAGCAAAATCCCTGGGGGAGTGCAAAGGTTTATGGTTCATAAAAAAAAGTCTCCAGATCAGGAGAACAGTGCTGTATAATAACTGTCACATCATTACACCACCCACTGTCAGTGTAAAAGCAGACACCTCCACCTCCACCTTTCGCCGGAGAGCTCATGTCGCGATCCGCTCTGAAAAGCTGGAAGCCTGCCAGCTGCAGCACAGAGTCCGGTATTGATCCACAAAACCACGTCTCCGTGAAGCACAAAACAAGAGATGAAGAGAAGTCTCTGTTTTTCACCAGCGGTTTCTGAAGTTTGTCCAGTTTATTGCACATCGTACAGAAATATTCTGGGAAACGGTGTGCAAAGTCTGTGCCGGCAGAGGCGCACAAGTGCACCGACCCGTTTCCTTCGGCGTCTCGGGATGCCAAGTAATGCCACTGAAGAGGTAAAAAAAAAAAGAGGGAAATAAATCCGCTGGAGTTGATCCTCTCATCTTCATGAGCTCTCCTTTGGTGAAAGAGCTCTGGGTACTGTGGCTAAACACTGAATTAACAACAAAACAAGGCAAAATAAGGAACACCAACACGCCGAGGCAGCCATTCAGCATTCAGTACGATGCTACAGTTTGATGACATTTTAAGTACATTATTAAGGTGTATTGTCGTTCTAGGCAGCAACACATTTTCTCCCTTTTCTCTCATGTTTCACTCTCCAGCATCCAGCATCCTTGTTGCTCAGCTGTCATATCTCATAGCCTTCAATTTTAATGGTACTATTTGATCTTTAGGATCCTGCATTTCTTTTCCTTCCCCCAGGCCACAGACAGAGAAAACGACCCGATCACATACCGCATCGTGAGTGGGGATTCCCAGAAGGTCTTCAACCTCTCTGAAACGTAAGTCCAGATATTTTTCAAGTACAGAAGGGCCCCATAAGGCATTCCCGCCAAGGCCTACTTGAGATGGAAGGATGGTTGTGTAGGAATGCGCTGGGAACATATTGATCTACAGCGTTTTGCTCATAAGTTTTATTGACTGTAAAATGAAAATAAGAAATTGAGTTTGCATGCTTGTGTTATGTCTGCGTGGGTTTCCTCCAGAGTCTCTGGTTTTCTCTTAAATCAACAACATGTAGATTACTACAGGTGAACTGGAGACTGTTTGCTGGTGTGAATGTGTCTGTCTCTCTCCCAAAACATGCTGAACAGGATAGTTGTATAATCCTTTAACTATAATCCTTTGGCGAGGATTATAGTATATATACTACAATAAAATGTAGTTTGCCAGGGGCTCGTCATGGTAGTTGGACTGCAATCTACAGAAACCTTGTTGAAATGCTCTTCAAACTCTGACATCAAGTATTGAGTGTCTTAAGGTTTCTGAGCAACAAGACAAAACTGTTGTGTATCATTGCTGATTTATCAAGGACAACTCAGCTTTGAAAGTCAATAAGCTTGTGTGTTTCATGTTGTTCTCGCAAGTGCAAAGGCTACACACAGACGAAGAGTAACGCTATGTTGAGACAGGCATGAACGAAGCCCTTCAAACAAACCAGGCAGGGTCATCATTAGATTCCCCTCTGATGATACACACTGCTGGAGAGAGTGATGATGGTGCAAAAGAAAGGATGAGAGGAAAAGGGATTGTGATGGTAGGGGGTAGATGCCGACTTGCCAATTATTGGTTTTGGCTGAGTTATTAGCCAATATGTGACTTTGTTTTATGAACACTCGCAGCTGGCTGCTGGCACCCTCGAGAATCCCAGTGAACCAAGTTGAAAGCACACATGTTCACACTCACCGGCTGCCTTGGGTGGTTATTTGTTTCCACGATGTCAATGTTCTCGTCAAGTTAGTTCAGTTTTATTTGTGTAGCCCAAGAGCAGGTTTACAATATGTAGAGCTTTAACTGGGAAGAGAAAAGGAAGAAACCCCAGAAAGAGCAACATAGGAGGAACAGACGGCTAACATCAAACGATATCAGATGTAGAGAGTGGGCAGACAGAAACAACAATGGTAGCAACATAAAAAGTAGCAAATATTTGAAGAATACAAATCTTGACTAATAGGCATCAATATTTTTAGTGCATTACTTTTAAGATTTTTCTTGGCTTTTCAGCTTTAATGCATTATTTAAAGATACAGTTTGTAAATTATATTTTTAAAAATGTGTCAAATTTGCTGAAACTGTCGCTATATTCTGAATGAAGGAAATGAGACAGAAAATCTGTGAAAAAAATCATGTCCATCCTTCTCCTGTTACTGCCTCTGATGGCGTTTGCTAGAATCAACTGCAGCACACCAACAGCAACTTTCAATCATGTGAATCACTGTTCTGCTGTCAAACTGTCAAACTAGGCAGCACTGATCATAGACGAATCAATATTCTGTTACTGCATTGTGTATTTCTCTCCTCAGATGTTTTCAGAAGCATATCTCTGTGTACTTTTTAGCTGTGAAATAACAAAGTTTGCCCCCTGGCCGCCATGTTGGAAATAGTTGAGCAAAGTGCCAAGCACCGGCCACCGCTGGGACCAACTTTCTCATTTTACAGCTAAACAGTACACTGAAATATGTTTCTGAAAACATTTGAGGTGGCAAATAGACAATACAGTAACGGAATCTAGATTCAAATTTAATCAGAACTAACTTGTTTGACAGTTTGACCGCAGTTCAGTGTTAACGTGACTGATGGCTGCTTTAGGGGCCATACACATGCGGTGTCTTTAACCACCTAGATAACGTGAGGTTGGGCGCGTGGTGCTACTCTTGTGCCTACTCCGTGCCACCTTTCAAGGGCATAGAGGAAGGTTGCATTTGAGCTTGCCAAGCGACCATAACCAGCACTGTATCCATATCACAGCCTAGTCAAATGAAATCCTGAGTGCAGATCTGATCTTCTTCCAAGCTTATTTTGGTGCCAAAGGTATGATCAACTTCTTCTCTGTATTTACCACAGACTAATATTAATGGAATAGGAGATAGGTACCTTTCAGCTGTGATTGGTTTTTCCTCATCACTTGACATTCGGTATGCGCTGCTGCCTTTCAAAAAGTTGAACTCTATTGTCAGGGTGCAGCCATTGCGCCCTGAAAAATAGGCGCTCAGGAATGCGTGCGTGCCATGATGGTGGCGCTTGAGCACGCCTGCCAAACGTCTACATTGAAAAAATGAATTTGAAGGCACAAAAACGCAGCATGTGTCCCGTCCCGTAGAGACTCTTCGGCTCTGGTTGGTTGTTTTCATTCATGTTCAGTAAAGCTATTGGGAGCACAAGAAGATCATAGAGTAGACAGAGGAATTCGATGTTTTTCATAGAAAAATATGACACTAATATACTGCTAAGTGGTATGATGAGGTGAAAAGGATATGTTCTTTTCATATATCATGGGAATGCCATTGATATATATGTAAACCAAAAGAAAACAATGAGAGACATAAAATTTTACCCAGCCAGGGTGATTAGGTCAGAGCCGCTGAAAGCTAATGGGCAGAGCTGACTCAGAAGAGCTCTGCAGAAATAACCACACAGAGTAAAACTTTATTTGATAGCTGAACCTATTCAGAGCGTCTTTCCTCTTTCTCTCCAGCCCTATCCCCTTCTCAGCCTTTTTGCTGACTGAGTGAAGACAGGACATAAAACACCACACATTTCTGGAGAGGAAGTTGACCCCCCGTCTTAGCTTACCTCTCATAATCAACATCGGCATTTGAAAAACCCACCTCACTCAACCACTAGTCGAGAGCAAGGGAAAAAGGCATAAAATATTAAAGTGCTCGGTGCTTTTTACTATTAAATAAGCAAGCATGTATGGAGGGAAGAGACGTGGGGAGACTGAAAATGCAGGACCCTGCCAGACACGTTTCTCACTAATTGATTAAAGCCTCTTTTGTCTGCATCCTCGGTCTCCCAGCTATGCAAGGACAAGCGGTGTTGCAGCAGTGTTTCCCTGCCTTTTGTTTACTCTTAATCTGCCCCAGTGTTAAAATTGTTTGTTTTAAGGAGGGATGTTTACTTATGGTGTCATAGTGGTAATGGTACGCAGAAACACAGTGACACCATCAAATAATGGGAGCTACTGCTGCTGTTGCCACTGTGATCTCTTGAACAAGATATGACAGAAATCTTTTTGAAATAGATGCACCTCCTTGAGTACATTCTCCGTACGGCAGAAATATTACAATCTCATCACAAGCTCTCAGCTACCTTGCAATATAATAACTTAAAGCAGGTGCTGATTTAGCACATGATGAATCAAAGAATGATTAGCCGGTGAGCTCGATGAGTGTGCAGTATACAGAGCCCTACTTCACGCTTTCATTTTTCAACCCTTCAGAGCTCCGATATGACGCAGTGAAGAGATTTTCGCATTGCTGCATGTTTGGATTCAGGCCTCATACGGGGCTGGCTCAATCTAGCTATTATGAATAATGAGCTCTCCAGTCTATAACTCCCTATAAATGGGGCAGGTTCCCCCAAGGGGATAGCTGGAATGCATCAGATTTACTCACCATTATGGTAGAGAGCAGGGCGCACCCTTGAATCAGTGGCTCTGAGTCTGTCAACCAGCAGGCGCCGTACGGAGAGCACTCAGTAATAACATACTAACTGACAGAGACAGGATCACAGTTCACACATCATAAAGAAGTGTCAAGTGTTTCTAGTGAAGTCGCAGGTCTGGTGTGACTGATGATCAATTAAGACATGCTTAGTCAGTACACAGTACTCAAAGTAACTAGTAAGTAAGCAAGATGGGCTACAGCAGCAGAAGACCACATGAGGTGACACTCCTGTCAGCTAACAACAGGAAACTGAGGCTACAATTCACACAGGCTCACCAAAATAAGACAATAGAAGATTGGAAAAACGTTGCCCGGTCTGATGAGTCTGGATTTCTGCTGCCACATTCAGATGGTAGGGTCAGAATTTGGTGTAAACAACATGAAAGCATGGATCCATCCTGCCTTGTATCAACGGTTCAGGCTGGTGGTGGTGGTGTAATGGTGTGGGGGATATTTTCTTGGCACACTTTGGGCCCCTTAGTACCAACTGAGCATGGTTTAAACACCACAGCCTACCTGAGTATTGTTGCTGACCGTGTCCATCCCTTTATGACCACAGTGTACCCATCTTCTGATGGCTACTTCCAGCAGAATAACGCACCATGTCACAAAGCTCAAATCATCTCAAACATGACAATGAGTTCACTGTACTCCAATGGTCTCCACAGTCACTAGATCTCAATCAGTCAATAAATCAGCCAGACTGATAGTCGCTTAATTCGTGTATCAGCATACTAGGTTTGAGATCATTTAGAAATGGTGTCATCATTACGTATTTTGTGCACCAGAGAGCACTGCCAAGTTTAATTATACACTGAAAAATATGTTAATTGACCACAATTCTTAATAAATAAATAAATCTAAATTATCTGTATCAAGATTGTTTATTAATATTTGTTTTTTGTTTTTTTTGTTTAACAAGAAATTACTACTTTTTGTTTACACTGCGACACATCAGTGTAAGTGTTGGCCTCAAAGATCCAGTACCGGTCAGGCTATAATCCACAGATTTTGCTGCTATTCTTTTTTTGTTGATGACAGCATACCCTTTGAAGCCAAATCTTTTTTTTTCTGTAGCATGTCAGAGTCACAAAAACCTAACCTAGAGGCCATGCCAACTTTGATACTTGAGCTTTTTTCAGTGCTGAAGTCTCCAGTTGGCAACCGATTGTCATTGCTTCACAGTGAAATTGAAACTGAAATTGAAAAGAGTTCAGAAGAAGTTGCACTTTTTACTGCCCTGTGAAACCAAACACTGCAGAGTCAGTTCCAAATAAACAGACTCAAAACAAGTCTTTTAAATGATACTGTTCAAGTATAAATAAATGTCATAAATTTGTCCTTAACTTCCTGTCATGGAATCACTTATGTTTATCTTGTGTTAAGGGATTGTTAATGAATCAGCGTTGTTGTATGTGAGGGAAGACATTAATACCACCTGGCACTATCCTCCTGTACATCAAGACCAATTTACCATTTAGAGGCACGATCTGAGCAGAATGATAAACGGACTTAGTGCGGCTGGGATGGATAGCCTCTAACCTGCACCATTGTCGCTGCAGACGATGCTGTTAACAGCACCCTGTCAGTCTGACAACATCTTTTCATTCGGGGTTGCTGTAGAGAGGAGGCTGGACGCTATCACACATGATCAGTGAACCTCTCAGACCCAGCCGCTCAAGTGTGGTTCAGCACTCCAGATGTAGTAAGGAATAAACTCCCCAGGTTGGCTAAGTGGCATTAATCATTCTAATCTTTGTCATCATCAGCATCAAGATCATCATCATTATCACTGTGATTATGACAATTATCACTGTATATCTTCATTATCATATTCAAATCAAAAGGCTTCCTGCACCTTTAGCTTTACGGAGCTCAGTGGCCTATTTTCAACTCTCGTGCTTACGTATAAATAAACATGAGCACAGCGGCCAGTGAGGGATGGTGTGCTGCATTTTTATGGTGTTTTTAGAAAGCTGTTTGCCCTCTTGAACTGCCGATCACGAGGTGTATTGGATTGAAAGCAATGTGTTTACCATAACTTGGGGCAAGTGCTTTGAAAAGTAGACAGTGTTAATCGAGGTTTCTGTAATTTGCCTGTCAGATTTTTAAGATGAGGCTCTATAGTTTGACGGTTATGGGCCGCAGAGGCAGGAAAGAAGCAGCGGTCAGGTTCTGCTTGGACTGTTTGGCCAAAGGAGCTTTAAATTAGAAATGTGAAGGAGCTGGGGGGACAGCAGGGAATTGCAACGGGCATTAATCTAGCAGTGCGTTCAGATGCATTCGTCTTTCCTTCCGTTTGCGATTCTGGCAGAGCCTCTCCTGAGTGTGGCAGTGAAATTGTTTTGTGCATGCTGTTTGTGTGTGCGGACTTGCACTCACGTGTCTTGCGTGCCTGTGTGTGCAAACAAAGATAATTCAGCGTTCTGCTTGGGAATGCATCCACACTTTGTGTTTGGAATGCCAGAGTGCCAAATTATACCTTGTGAACGAGTGTGGCGGGCCGCTGTGTCTGCTGCAGTCATTGGAAAGGAAACATGAATCTTTCTGTCTGTAGTCCATGTGCTGTGGGAGCAAGAGGCGGGCTACACAGAGAGAAAGACAGAGTGGGAGCATTTAAAAGCCCACCTGCTCTTTGCACAAAACTCATCCTCCTCTATCAGCGACCGTGTTTTATAAATCTGTCCAATCTGGAAGTAAATAAACTCTGAAGTGCAGCCCTCTCCATCACCCTCTGTTGCATCAGTGATAAGGTTTCCAAAACCATTGTACAAATCCCATTGTACAAATAGAGTGTGCATGTTCTCCCTGGGTACTCCGGCTTTCTCCCACAATCCAAAGACATGCAGGTTAATTAGTGACTCTAAATTGCCTGTAGGTGTGAATGTAAGTGTGGATGGTGTGTTAGCCCTGTGATAGTCTGGCGACCTGTCCACGATGTACCCAGCCTCTTGCCAAGTGTCAGCTGGGATAGGCTCCAGCCCCCCAGCGACCCTTAACAGGATTAGCTGTTAGGGAGAATAAATGAACAAATGAATGTACAAATTCCTTAAAATGAATGCTCTTTCTTTATAGGACACAATCAAGTAATTCAGGGGCGTGACACTTAGAAATAACGGTGCATACTAGAACCATATAGGGCTCTTCAGCTTGTCCCTATTGGAGAACCCAACAGTCCAATCCTAGAAACCTAGAACCTGCCACCCAGAACTCTTTCTTGGGGTTCTATCCAGAACCTTTTCACCTTCTTATGCCCAGTTCAGACCAATTATTTGGAACGAGACGAAACTGTTTTAGAACGTTGCAGAGAAAAGTTGTAACTATGTGAACTGGCCGGTCTGACCTCGACTCAAGCCGGCTGATGGTGTCACCTGCAACTCAGCTGGTCAGATCACTGGCAGCTGGTTTTAGAAAGTAAAGCACATCATCTGGTTCAACAGCCAATCGCCTTGTAGTGAAGTCTGTTGGTCAAGTCAAAATGGCCGCAGACGGCATGTTTGCTTGCTGCAGCAGGTGCTCCCTTCCTGCCGAGCCCTTTGCTTCTGTCCTAATGGTGTGCCTGTGTCAGAGCAGACTCATCTAGTTACATTGGTCTGAACTGGCAAGTTTTTAGAATGTTGCAGAATGGTGCATTGCAAGTAGTTGCACGTTTTAACTTGTCTTGTCGCGAATCTTTGGTCTGACCTGGGGGGGACTCGGTGGACCCTCTTGTATTCCAATGGTTTTATCTCCAACGGTAGAACCCATGCTAAAAATAGTAATTGAGTACATTACCCATAGATCTCTCTCCCACTTATCATGGCTTTATGCTGCCTTCAAATGAGATTGTGTTTACTGTGTTCACAAGTTCAATTACCTTACTTACTTGCTAGATTGTTAGGCTTGGTGGTCTCTAGATGCTAACAGTCGCCATTGCCTAGCAGTGGTGTTCTCACGATGTAACCACTTGAATGGCGAGCATATTCATTGAACAACATCCCATGTCGTAAACAGAGCTCACAAGTTGAAAGCAACATTGGTTCAACATTGTAGCCTGGGGCCAAGGGAGTCAGGTCCAGCAGCCTTTGGCTCAATGAGGCTCCTGAAGGGCTGGGACTCATGTGGTCTAGGGTGACCCACAACACTCATGGTTCACAATCATATTTGTAGATGGTAGAGATTTAGTGAAATCACTACCACCACAGCCTCAATGGTGCAGTAGGGTTTGGAACAAAAACTTGGTTCCAAGTTAAAACCCAATACAAAATGCTGGAGGACAATGTGGTGTTGTATGACATGAAAAAATAGCAAAGCTATCATTTGTGGCAGAACACAAGTAAAATGAGCTGATCAAGGAGATTCTAGATACATCTGCATTTAAAGATATAATTTGAAACACAGGTAAACATTTGAATATTTAAGGCTGAGGATCTTTAACAACCATTCTTTCATCATATCTTGAAGAACTCTTCCTTCCACAAAAGGTTTTCTGGATGAAGAGAGTTCTTAATTAACCCTTAGTCTTTCAAAGCACCTTTGAAGGACCCTTTCTTGGCGATTAGCTGTGGGTAGAGCCTCCGCTACCCTCAGCAAAGAGTGTACACAAAGCCCAGTGTTATATTCCCTTTTTGTGAGGTTGTTGTATCAATGTCTCTGGCTGTCTGTGTGTAATAATGACACAAGTGTCTTCTCTGACCCCTCTCTACAGGATTGGCCTTCTGCTACTGGGAAAGCCTCTGGACAGAGAGACCACAGATCAGTACCGTCTGATTGTCACAGCTTCCGACGGCAACCCTGGAGGGGTGAGGCACAACCCTCTTTATTAAACAATTGGCCTGATTCCTCGGGGTCGGCGATCCTCAAACATTTTGAGCACATTATGCTCAAATAAGATCTCCTCGTACAAGCTTATTAGCTCGGAAATTTGGCTCGCTGAACCCAAGAGCTTCATTAGCCTGGAAAATCTAATAGTGCATTTGAACTCTCAGACCCTGTGATTTTGTCACAGATTCATAAAATCTGCGGTAGCACTGGAGGTCAGGAACACCACTTCTTTGTGCCAAACCAATGCGACACCAGGATAATAAGGGTTGCCTGCTCATTTAAATCCATGCAGTGTATGTGGAAATTATAATTTTGGTAAGCTGTTGAGTTCCTTTAGTGGAATTTCTTCACTGATTTGATTAAAGTCATTGAAAGAAGGACTACTGTGAATATAACTGTGTAGGGGTTAGAGTTATTTTTTTCCCACAGCACAGATTCAGGTCTGTGAGTCTATTAGTCATTTTCCTTTTTTCAAACTCGAGTGATTCTCACTCACCAAGTGTTCGCCTTTGCAATTACTAAGGCAATGGGCAATTACTACCCTGCAATAATGTTAATGTTTTTCACTGGCAAATGGCAAATGCTAAGTTAAAACCACATAAGCTTGCAAAATATTTTGCACATCAAGGTTTTAAAGATTGCAAAGAGGTTATGTTTTCTGTTCAGTTTGTTTGTCTGTCTGTTTGTAGGATTACGGAGAGACTACTGTCCCAATTTTCATATAACTTGGTGTAGGGCTGGGCGATATAATGAGTATGTACAATATATCAATACATTTTCAAGCAAGATATAAACGTAGACAGCACCGTTTATATCGTTATAGGGTCAGTTTGCATCACATAACACATACCAGTGTGCGTCTTTCCTCTCTCACACTCTCTGTACAGCTCCTCTGTTTAATCCGTCTGTTAATTAGTCTACAGTGTGACATCTGTGTATATGTTGCACGTGCTACACTAAATCACACCGTGATATGAATAAATTACTGCAACACACATGCAATCCTGCGCTGCACTGCACTCCTATCAATTTAGTCAGGAACACTTAAGTCGAAGAAAACTTTATTTCCATTTGCAGTATTATGTTTTGCGATATTGCTCTTTGCTGGGGCCTCTCTGCCTTTCCTCGGGCCTATGCAGAAAGCCTCTTCCACAAGCCTGCGTGGAAAGCCCAAAGCGGAGAGAGCACACCTCTCCACCCTTCTGCATGCCTATGTGGAAAGCTTAAGGCAGAGAGAGCACACCTCTCTGCCCTTCCATGCGCCTACATGGAAAGCCTAAGGCAGGGAGAGCAGCAGCAATGACCCCCCGGAAGCAGAACAGAGCAGCACCAGTGACAAACAGAAATGACACTGATAAGTCAGACAATGCTTGAAAAGGAGGAGTTGGGGTGGACGAGGAAGCAGCAACAGTAGGCAGGCCAGAGCAGTTTGAATAGGGTGCGCTGAATGAGATTCACCAATTGGTTGCATAGAATGGAATCATGTGATCTATCAGCTGACTCCCTTCATCGATCAGCTGCTCCATCAGTTGATTTGGCTGTTTGAGATCAGCTGATGTAGCTAGTAGCAAGTTCAATGCATGGATATAGCTGTAAACTAGTGAAAGAAGCATTAGTGTTGCATCTTACTATTAAGTTTTCTTAATATCCACTCACACAGTGGCTATCCCAAATGCAGAGTACTCTTGTGACTTAATATTCCACTTCTATAAAATGTAGTTACTCATTTAAAAAAAAGAAGTCAGTAGCAGCAGAGGCAGAGATGACCTGACTTGTAGGTGCTAATATGGGTCATGCTCCAGAAACACTGGATACTACATGTCCCATCACGCAACCAGCATGCCCACATCTTTTATCTCCAAACTGCAATGCATTCTGTTGACATCACTGTGACATTATTAGAGTTATTTTCTCAGACACAGACAAGCCTCTCAGAGCTACAGAAGAGATTATACGATTCTTTTCAGCTGAGTATCATTAGCAATAATTAGTACACTGATCTTTCATTGTAAAATTGTTGGATTGCCCCTTTATAAAAGTGCTGCCCTTAGGATGTCATCATGAGTAGTAACTTTTGAATGTTTACATTCACAGAGCTGTCTTTGTAACTGAAAGTGAATGCTGGCTGCTCCATCTCCCACCGAGAGTTGATAATCATATAAACCGTCTTAATTTAATTAGACTTCACCTCAGTTGGCTCAGTTTTCACAGCTGTCTCTCTCCTAGGCAGAGGTGAAATGTGGTTTCCTTTTTTAAGATGCTGTGCGTGATAGATAATGAACATTAGCTGATGAGCTGTCACAGGAGTGATGCTGATTGCCCCCCTCTCACCTGCGCACACATAAACACTCAGAGCTACAGCTCCTCTTCATCTGTTGGCAGACTATCATGTGTTGGTCAAGTGGAGCTGTATAAAAAGCATATGTGCTACCAGTGTGTCCCAGTATTTGTTCGTGCACTGTAGGAGTACAAAGGGGGACAGTTAGAGTGGGAGGGACAAAGGAGATGGACGCTGACAAGGTCAGAGAGAAAAGAACAGATAAATGAAGAGAGCATAAGATGGGGTTTCACCTCACAGAATGAGGTAACCACAAGCTGGTGCTCTTTGTCCTAATATTGATGGACAGATTGTACAAGTCTTTACCTGTGTAGGGTGTGTGTGTGTGCATGTGAGTGTGTGTGTACGACACGTCTCGTCCACAGAGCAAATTACTGGCTGACTCGTGTGGGCTAAATGTCACAGCTAGGAAGAAACGCTGTCACAACAGGAAGGAAGTCGAATGACTGAGAGGGGTAAAGGGTTGCGGGAGGGTGGAGAAGGGGGACTCATTCAGCGAGACGAAGTGCTGCGAGGAAGGCTGGGGACAGGGAAAGGATCAAAATAAGCACAGGAGGAGGGCACAGAGAGGAGAAAGCGACAGAGAGATGGAAGGGGACACCAGGGATTCGGATGTGTAATTAGTGCAGAACTTTGGTAACCATGGGAACCGGGCACAAGGAGCGAAGCGAGCCATTCTCCCTTCAGCGCTCAGAGTATTGTCAAATCTGCACACACACACACATGCCCACAGAAACTTTTTCTCGTAGTACTTGTTGAATTTTAGCTCTTACATGTAGTGCATGTTGTGAGACCAATTCAGTGTGTGTATCCACAACAGTACAAGCTGTAATCATAACCGCCAAGCAAACTCAGATCCACAAAACTCACTCAGGGATACTGGGTAAAGCTGTTCTGCTTGCCCTCAGAGGAGGGACGACTAACAGCCTGATCATTTTAGTCCCAACATGGCTTCTGGTCAGGGTTTGTCACTTGAAAGGCAAAAGCACCATCAGCTACTTCTGGATCCCTCAGACAGTGAGGACACAAGACAAGACATCACAGCGCTCCATCTATTTCATGTTAAATAAATAATAGCAGCTCATTAATCACACTCCTGGTCATAGAGGTAGGCTTTTTTGGCTTTGATAAGAACACCCACGCCAGGATGGAGATGCTAATTGGCTTCGGGTCCTTCTGTTTAATTGAAAAGGAGTAGATCCCATCACCACACTGATGGTGAGCTGCGTCCTCTCGTATCTTAGTAGCGTAGGAGAGGCAGAGAAGGCATGAAGTGTGATGTTTTTCAGCATGGGTTGCCATGTCAAGTCATTCATGAAAGCACTTATTATGTACGTCTCAGAAGCTGAACAAAGAAAACAACAATGGTGGAGGAAATCCCAACAGACAGCAGGATGAAGGTGACATTAATTGGGTCATTTCCTTCGTGACATTGCTGCTGAGTGTCTCATCTGCCAGGGCAACTTCAAACAGCTGTCTTCTGGGAAGTATTTTTTCTTGCAAGGGCCAACTCCTCCCACAACCCACCCATACTTCCTCCCTCAAAGGAGACCATTTGCACCCTTATTTGCATACAGCTTCATTCCAGTGCACTGAGAGCGTATAGGTTGCGCATGTTCAGCCATTTTTCAGTGTTGATTTATAGGAGCGCGATACGTGTGTCTAGTGTGTCATTGTTTGAAGGTTAACGGCAGTACCTTGCTACACATTGGCTCTGCAAATGAATGGCAGCTCAAATGAGGCAGGGGGGGGACTTTGCTGTGCCCAATGAGCTTTTAGATCAAACAAACCCTGGACATTATACAAAACACACATAAACATAATTTAATTTACTGTTGACATGACTAAACTATAGCTATCCATCTGTTTCCCCCATTTATCTGCGGCCAAGTTACAGGGGTATCACGCTGAGCAAGGTACTCCAGAGTGCCTCTCCTCAGCAGCGCTTTCCAGCTCCTCTTGGTGGATCCGGAGGCTTTCCCAGGCCAGATTAGATGTATAATCCCTCCAGTGTGTTCTGGGTCTACCCCAGGGCCTCCTACCAGTTAGACATGCCCTGAAAACCCTCTGACAAGAGGCGCCCAGGAGGTATCAGATGCCTGAAGCACCTCAACTGGCCCCCTTTGACGTCTTTGACGTTAAGGAGCTGAGGCTTTACACCAAGCTCTCTCTAGATGTTCGAGCTCCTCACCCTATTTCTGAGGCTGAGCCCAGCCACCCTTTGGAGAAAACTCATTCTGATAGCCTGTATCTGCGATCTCGTTCTTCAATCACTACCCTTGGCTCATGCACATAGGTGAGCGTCGAAACAAAGGTGGCACTGGAGTCTACAACTGTGACATCCTCTAATAACATAAAAAAGTGCCAGTGTTGATTTAAGGTTATTGAGTAATGGCATTCAGCATCCTCGGCACATTGAATCTTTGCTCTAAAGGTAAAAGCATATCAGAGGAGGGAAGATGTGATGGATCTGATTTCATGCTTTCATGCCCCAGATAGTGGCCCACCCAGTCTTACAGCCTTAATAGTTTGCTCTTAATAACTACCATCAATATATCTCCCCAACAATGCAGCAGGTTAGTACACCCTGAATTAGTGCACTGTGTTTTCTGCAAACAAAGCATTAGTGTTGGCGTTTAAATACCACTTGAAATCGCTGATAGTATGTAAGTGCTTGTGGGTGTATTGCTCAACACATTTAATAGTTTTGTTATTCACTTTTACAGGGGTTGTGACACCGTCTATGTTTATGTCAGTAATTTGCCATTAATTTGTATTCTATGTAATAGCAAGGCCAATAACCCTTGAGCAGCTCTGTGAGGTTGTACTGGATGGGATAAGCAGTGGACGGATTAATATTTTTAGAAAGATGTGAGATGAAAAGTCAGGGAATCACAAGAAGTTGATAGAATTCATCCCCTTGGGATTATGAATGTCTGTACAAAATGTCAGGGCAATGCATTCAATAGTAGTCAAGTTATTATGTGATTCCATTTCCATCCAGTGAAGGAATAACAGAAGCTTTATCATCTGCTGATCAGTGTACAGTTATAATGTTGGCTGTCAAAATCACTGGCAAATGACAGCATGAGTGACAGCATAGTTTACCCAGTCTTCCCAGTGTTATAGTGCCCTTTTACTTTTACAGTATAGTGTTGATTTAGTTGTTGGTTTTACCTGTGGACTTCAAGAAGAAAAGTTGTCATGATGTGAGTAAAATTCACATAAACCAGCTTCAAATAGTGATCAATGAGAAATCAACTCACACTACACACCCATGCAAAGAAAGGGTTTATACAAATGATTTGAATATTGTACCACATCTACCAGACCCCTTTTAACTTTCTGACAACTAAAAAGCATTACAGCAGTTTGACGAACTTGTACAACAGCTGAACCACCAGCATTTGAGGTACGGCTACATTACATTTGGGGTAGGGCTATTGTTCCAAGTGATTCTGCTTTTTATGTAATGGGATAATTTTTTACATTTTCCCCCTAAACAAGGATTATTTATGAGTCTAATAGTGCATTTTGCAGAGTTTGCTGCAGCATATTATAACAGAAGTGGGCCTCAAGTGGAATAAACTAAAGCTCAACACCTCTTCTCACTAATGCCCTGGAGAGAACACTGTTTTACTCAGTTGGCAATACCTCCTAACTTAAAACTGGGGTATGCAGTTTTATTTTGGCGCTTTTGGGCAAAAATCCAACAGTAAACTTTGAGCATATTGTTATTGAAGTGGTCTGCGAGAACTCTAGACTTCTGTACCTCCTCTTAGCTCTGTTTTCAGACTCAAGAAATTCTAGGCTGTAATGGTAAACTTTGGACAATCACAGGTTATGTCAATATGAGGGTTCTCCTGTTGTCCTGTTCAACAAATGCAGATGCACAAGCAGAAGTTTCTCTTCCAGCATTGGCAACAACTGGCCACACTGCAAAAGAACCAAAAAAATGGAAGACTGACTCATCAAAAAGGGACTCTTAAAAAAAAAAAAACTCTGACAGTAAGGAGAGAAAATGTTGGTAATAGTTTTGCCTTCTTCTAACCAGAGCCAAAGGCTTATGGGCTTTATGTCCACTATTGTGCCACTAACGTGAGCTACAGCCTCCAATAACAGTGTGTCCTCCACCTCATGCTGCACTGATGTTGACGATCTTGCTGGGAGGAGAGCAGGCAGCAGCCAGTGCAAAGCCCAGACTCCCCATCAGATCAGCCTTCCACTGCTGCCGTTACAGGTCAGACCTGGCACTGCCATCAGCCACCTGCCCACTTTGACACCCGACACTGGGGACTTTGCACCGGCTGACTCTCAGCCACTACGGCTGCCTACTGACTTCGTCTCCAGAGTTGCTGCCTTCTCTCCTCCCAGCAAAACAGTCTACAGTGGCGGGGAGCGAGGCGGAGGGACAGTGGAGTGGCTAGCTTTCTTGTCTTAATTGCAGTCTAATAAACAAAGAGTGAATCTCTTTTTTGGTGGCGGCGGCAGCACAGTGGTGCAGTGGTTAGCATTGTGCCTCACAGCAAGAGGGTTCCTGGTTGGAACCCAGGGTGGGGGGTTCAAATCCTGGGGTGGGGGAGCCCTTCTGTGCGGATCTTGCATGTTCTCCCTGTGTCTCCCCAGGTTAGGCTGTTTGGTGACTCTAAATTGTCTGTAGGTGGGAATGTGAGCGTGAATGGTTGTTTGTCTCTAAGTGCTAGCCCTGCAATAGTTTGGCAACCTCTCCAGGGTGTACCTGGCCTCTTGCTCAATGTCAGCTGAGATAGGCTGGGATCCAGCGCCCCCACAACCCCCAACAGGATAAGCAGTTGCTGAAAATGAAAGAATGAATAACGTTTTTTGCCCTCTACAGATTTCTGCCTACCCCAGCTTTCAAGTATAATAATATATTTGTATTCAATTTGCTTGGCTGGTTGATGACACTTTCACAGTAAAGCAACATTAGAATCTTCATAATCTTTTCTTAAATGTACAGATTTGTCTCTGAGTGCCATCTCTCTCCTGATTTTCCTAAATTTTTCTGACAGCAGTGACAGTTCAGCATTGGGACCCTCACACACCCACTAATATTGTGTACTCATGCATTTCTACTGTTCTACTCTTGTGTTTTGTTCACCAGTACTAAAAGAAGAGCTGGGTCATGCATCGTACTCATAAAAAACATGGCAGCTAATCTTTTCCGTTTCTCCACAGCACCCCCGTTATCTTTTTCTGTCTTAAAAATACCACAGGGTCAAATGTGCTACTTAAAATCATTATTGTTATCAGTGCGTTTTTTGGCAGGCGACCTTGTTTCATTCTAATGCCTCTGAAATGATTACTTGAGCATGAGATAAGTTTCCAAAGTCATCACATAAATTATTAATTCAAAAGTTGGCTCCACATTTTAGCCAAATAATATTATCCGATTGTAGTATTATGTTTCTGTGGTTTATGCTGTGTTTATGGTCTCTGTAATCAGAAAATGAATAATATATAAAGGAACACTGAATAACATTGGCTTTAATTGGGCTTTTTGTTGTTTCATTTTCTTTAGACATCCACTACGACTGTGAACATAGTCGTCACTGATGTCAACGATAATGACCCTGAGTTCGACCTCACCATACCCACTAATTTTACTGTCCAAGAAGAAGAGGCCAATTTGTTTGTGGGACAAGTCAGGGTAAGTCTGATGTCTTGTTCCTCTGAATTAATAAAATGCTGTTTTACCAACATTTATTCTTTCCACTGTTGTATATCCACTTCTTGTTCCTCATAAATTGCACTGATCACTGAGTCACAGCTGTGCCTCAGTCCCTGTTGCTGTCCATTAAAAAATTACCTGGTATTTTCCAAACATGGTCAATGTTGTTGGACAGATTTGTCACTCAGAGCTGCATCCCTGTTGACTGGCTTGTTTCAGCACCACTGAGCAGCCAGGCTATTCCAATTACTGTTGTAGATTAATTGGCCTGATGTTTGTCAGTGGATTAATCATGGAATAATGACAGGAGACAACGTCTGCACATACAGTGCGTGCTTACAAAGTGGCAGATGAGGCAATAAAATCAAGGGGTCTTGGTTTTTATTTTAATTTCCTCTTTTTTATTCTTCTGTAAAATGTAATAGCGCTCCCAAATCTTAGGTTGCTTTTTATAAACGTACTTTTACTCAATACAGTTTAGAGTAAAGTTTCAAAACTGTGAATATTTAAAAAAATATATATATGTATTGTCTGGTCTGAGGAATGTCTCTTTGATGCAGGTTTACAGTATCAAAAAAATAAAATGGAATAATTATGGTCCATGGTGAGATAATGGAGAAAGAAGTTTGATAATAAATGAATGTAATTAGTTTGATAATGAGTTACCCAATCTAATAAACTTGTGCAGGATAATTATTGAGTTAGTGAGTTGTGCTGTTTTACATATCAGTGTGTCTTGGACAAGATTGCACATTTAATTTCACTACACTATCTGTATCTCTGTGTAGGTGTTGATATTTACAAAATATCTTCATCATCATATTATGGTAGATACCAAATTGTGTGTGGCTTTAAATTTCCAGCATTGGAAAACTTAAAGTATTTTTGGATCACATTTTGATAAGAGCTTTTTTCCTGTCATGCTTTTTTTAACTTTCTTCTCATATCCTTGTAATTGCTTGTGCAAACAATAAATTTACCAAGGGTAAACAGGAACTCTCATATCATTCACAATTGTCACCATTCAGGATATATACTTTTAACATTAGGCATCCCATTACATTTTCAGGAGGTAATAAAATGGACCACCAGAAAATGTTGCGAGTTTATGAACTGTGAAATAAGACAAAGGGACATGTGATGGAAGCTTGGTGTATGAATGAGGTAAAGCTAACTTCAATCTCGCCCCCATGTCTTTCCTCACAAATGCAGCCAGTGGCTAGATTAGAGCTTAGACCACCCCACCGTCTCTCCTTCTCTCTGTTTCTCTCTGTTTCTCTGCCCTGCCTCGAAAGGTTTTCTCAGCTGGCACCTTGCCGACTGGAGCTGAGGCTGTGCCTTTCTGACTGAAAGAAAAGTACATTAAAGTACTTAGCTCAACACAATCCTGCTCTCCATGCACATGCACATAGAGAGGCAACAGCTTAGCCTGTTGTAGCTGATCAAGTAGGGATTGAGGCGTTTTTCTATTTTGATGTAGCAGTTGTTGTTTTTTTATAAAATCTTAGGAAAACAGCAAAATCTCTCCAACATAGACAGGTTATATGCTGTAGACACAAATCATCAAATATAATAATGCTACAGTAAAATAGATTATATGACAGTACCATGAGTTGGATGCATAATTTTTTCATAGCTATGCAGACGACACCCAGATTTACTTTGCTCTTACACCACCAACCACCAACAGTGGATGTGATTTCAGTTACAGAAGGACAAAACAAAGATACCAATTCTATATAAGAAATGAAGCTTTGCATTAGTTCATGCAGGACATGGTAGTCATAAGCCCCGTTTCCACCGAGCAGTACACTACAATTCAGTTCAGTTCAGTTTGCTTTTTCCCGTTTCCACTGTGAAAAGTTGTGGATGGTACCAATGGACCCGTTCCGTACCATCCCCATTTTTGGTAGCCCCTCTGTTGGGGTATCTAGCACACAGATCTGGTACTAAAAGGTGGAGCTGTGAACACTGCAGTCTGTTGATTGATTAATAGCGGGCGGTCACTCTGCTCAGGGCTGAGTTGTGGCTGGTTTTGAGGCTCATGTAACCACTGTTCACACCATGGAGAGTTTTATTAGTAAACTGTAACTATAAAATAAAACAATGGCTTTGCTGCCTCCTACAGCAGCTGTAGTCTAAGAAACACTAACTTAATTCACTGGGCCGACTACCTGCAACTTTTAAGGTGGGAAGTGAACTTGTAATGTTACTCAGTGCATGAGGTGAGGACGTGAATCCATCAACACACCCTAAATTTCACGATGACAACTTTGACCATTACTTTTGTTTTCATATGACATACCTCTAGTAATAAGTGGATCTTCAAGTGTTAATATATATTAATTTCTACAGTGTTATCTAAACGACTTAGAAGGACCAAATGCACAAACCCACTATTACTAAATATCCCACTGCAGCCTGTTTTATTTTGTTCTGAAAATGTTGGCATGCAGCCTCGTTCTGTGGACGATAAACAAGGTGCAGACTGATAAAGAAGGAAATACAGTGAGTGCTGGACGGAGCAGTGAGTGACAAAAACTCTGCCCACATGAAAGAGTGCTGTTTGTTGTGGAAATGCTAGGGTCTTGGTACCATGTCTGAAGGGTTACTTTTGGTTCCAAAGGTACCATACCGAAAATGTTTGGTGGAAACGGGACTATACGCTCCAGCTGTAATCTGCTGACAGCCAGCTGATTGGATCATTGTTTCTTATCAGTCACATCCCATTCCCACATAAGGCAGTCCATTTAAATATGGCTTCTTACTCATTGATCCCTGCTGCACCAATGCTGCCACACACCGCTGCTGCTGCTGCCGGCAAAGCTTTACCTCCACCACCTCAGCCTCCACCGTTCTAATTCAGAGTCCTAACGTGGCTCTAAGGTCACAATGGTACTTAATGTCTTGCTTGGAGCTACTCTTGTATACCTGGGGGGTTTCTGCATTGCGCTGCATAGCATGCTGCCTGTCTAATCCAGGGAGCACCTCAAGAGTGCAGCCCTCAGCGCCAAACATAACTGTATTTCCATTTGTTGTAATATGATTAAATCTATGACCAGAGTGTTCTTGACTGAAATGTCCATAATTCTATATATCAGCAAGGTGGTAAAGTTATGGCTCACTTTTTAGTGATAAAAACCAAAGACCACATAAATCAAAGTAATGACACAATGGTCCTTTTGTCATCTAAAACAAAATTGAAAGAATGAGAGGTTCTACATTCTCATTCATGGCTTTACCTCATGCTGGATGGACTGTTTCTGTAGCCTCTTTTCTCGTCACTCAACCATTCAACTGCTGCTACAGTTCTAACATGACTACAGAGAGCTGAGCGCATTATGCCTGCCCTTAAATATTTATACTGGCCTCCAGGTAGTCGTAGAATACATTTTTTTGAGCTGCTTTTATTTTATAAATCACTGTATGACTTGTGTCGAAAGGTTCCTTAGATCTTTAGGAAGCACTCTTCTAGCAGCGCCTTGAGTCAGAAACACATGTGGTAAAAACCTGACAATTTGATGAATTTGACTTGAACCTGACAAACTTAAGTCACTTTAAAAACTAAATTAAAAACCATGCTCTTCTCTGTCTTCAGAAGATTGACTTATTACATCATTAAAACTCTTCTATAACTATGCAATCCCTTTGTCTAGAATTCATTTTGTCTTTAATTTATTTATTCTATTCTGTCGTCCATTTCCATAGACATTGTTGATTAAATGGATTTTTAGCGCTTTGAGTTGCCTCTGTTTATAAGCCACAATGCCATTGAAATCCAGCCTATGAATTCTGTGTTCACCTGCAGCCTGTTTCTTGTATTCTAAGGCTTCTTCCTGGTTTGTGTCCTTCACTTAATCATTTCATAGTGAGGTGACATTTCTGTCATATTTTATGCATTGAGACCATACTTGCATTTTAAAAGATCATGCTCACTATACAGCACTTGAGGAGACCATGTCCTTCAGGGGAGGCCTCAATAAAGGATAACACTCGGGCTGTAACGTTGATAACACAATCTTAAAGTGTTAAGTAATGGGTTGCAAAGTGTCTTTCTCAAAGATTTTATGTATAGTTGCAGGCAGGGTGCAAGGAAAACTACTCCTAGCTACTCATAGCTCTGGGCTATTGGTTTAATAAATTACCCAATTTCAGCCATAAAGACATGTGGTATTTAGATTAAAAATGCCAATAACTGCATATAATGTATTTGAAAATGTCACATTTTCACATTTTCTTAACTCTCACTTTGTCTCATTAAGTCATCCACAAGATGCACAGGAGGTTAAGAGGGATAAAATATAGAAATTCCGAGGGAAGTCTTTTTTTTTCTTTAACAAATTCTACAATCTGAGGTTGCAACAAGGAAGAAAGACCAAATGTTGAATGGTTTGTTATCCAATAATAGAGCTAATCAGGTAATAATAAAAGAAGTGTGTGCAAGAAAAAAGATGTCGCTGCTCAGATCTGTCTAGTTCGTACACTAGGACACACACACACACACACCGCCACATGGCAATAGTCTTAAAGAAAATGAGAAAAGCAAAAAGTTGAGAGAGAAAGCATCATCACTTAATGTACACAACTTTAGTATTTTTCTGTGTTATCATCTGGCCTGATACATGTTCTGTAACTGTTAGCTCTCTTTCCTCTGGTCTAAACATGGACTGTAAAAATAATGGATGTAGCTACCATGACGTCACACTTGGGTTTGTTGACTTGAGTTTTGGCTTGAGTTCGAAGCCTCGAGTTCGGCATGACGGCTGTCAACATCTTGGTTTTTTACAGCCAGATGTGACCATATTTGGGCAAGAGACTGGCGCTGTGGAGGAGGGAGGGTTGAATCTCACTGAGAAGCCTAGGACAGTCTGTTACTCGAAGCGGCCCACCTGTAGTTATGCATAAATTACCACTCTCCTGCCAGAATATTATTTTTAAGTTGCCAGCCACCGCCAGCATTTTTGATCATATTCTCTAATCTTTCAAGACCCACAGAATAATTTGTTCTATGAATATGTTAACAGTATATACATGAAACTAAAGAACATTTTATTCTATCTTATTCCATTCATTTTTATCAACACTTGAATTTGTGCTTTTTCATAAAAAGCAACATTACATTTTAGACGAAAAGCTGAGAAAAATGCATTTTTGTCAAAGACGGCCATTTTCAAGTATAAAGTCAATTTCACATTTACATTGTTTTTGTTTTTCTCATTTCCTCAGATCAGCTTGAATGAAAATAATAATAATAATAATAATAACAATGATGAAAATAATGTTTTCTTTTAGGTGTAGTGGAACACGTCACATTCAGTAATCGTTCAGTGTTCTGTTGTCTCCCTCTCTTCTGTAGTCGTCTTCACCATGTGTTACTGTCACCGTCATTGAGATGCCGTTTTGTCCCACCAAACTCATTTGCTTCTTCATCCGAATCCGATTTAGAACGTTGATCTAATCAGGAATTGTCGGAGTCTGAGTCCATTGACATCTCCACGGCTTGCGCAACTGCGAACTTTTCCGTCGGCGTCGGCATTTTTGTGCAGTTTACAAGCTGCTACATTTCTGTAGACAACATCTTCCAGTTTCCAGCAGATCATCTTCTCCGTTTGTTTTTGGACACGGCAGTGCTGTTTTATTTCACAAGATGTTTAACAGCACCCTCTATCTTATAAAATCTTCGTCACTGGCGGGGAAAGTGATAAAGGCCTAATAAAATGTAAACAGCTGAGTCATATAAAAATTCTCCCCAGTACAGTTGTCGCGAACGGGGAAATTAGCTATAGGGACCTAAATGTATTTTTGTACCAGGATTTAAACATGTTTATTTGCTGTAAAGTTGGGTTTTTTGCCGTAAATGTCCATGGTAATTGACTGGCTTCTGGAGCCAGCCTCAAGTGGCCGTTAGAAGAACTGCAGTTTTTGGCACTTCCGTGTTGCCTTAATTTTTCAGGACTGGAGGTTGCCGCTTGTGTATGAATTATGTTTTGTCATGGTCTTGGACATTTGTTTAAGAGCTTTGTGTGCAAGTGCATGTCTGTTACAAGTTAGTCTTATTGGACAAATGTCCCTTTTAGAACACTGGCCTACAGCTTACTGTCACATGACACACTAAGTGAAAGATGAAGGAATGTATGAGATACATTGTGCATTGCTATTTGTGTCCGCTGAATAATTTCACATTTAAATGTGATGCGCTGTAAAATCAGACCCTTCTTTTTCCTGTAGCGCCTTAAATTTCCCTGGAGAGGGAGTAATAATGCAGTCCAACCACAAGGCTGCAGGCGATTGCCAACGGTGAAGATGACTGCAGTGCAAATGCATAATGCTATTAAGTAGCTTAATGCTAGCCCTAAAGCGTTTTGGATTATCGTTACAGTAATTGGAACTGGTTCCCACCTGTTCTTATTTTTACACACACTCACAGAGACCGGAGACGATTTACTGGGTTATCACAATTGACAGCATTGCTGGTTGTGCTAATAGAGTCATTTGTTCTGTGACTGACAAATCCTACACCGTACAAGCCCATTCTGTTTGCTCACAGCGGGGAGGCATAATCTGAGCATGCAGATGACCTGAGGACAAATTGATTAGCATTCGTGTCAGACACATCATGAAGGCATCATGTACAATTGTTGCTAATTGGAGAGGCTGTTAAATGTAATGCTGTGTTGTTTTTCTGCCAAGCAGATTCCCCGATAAAGTGAGTTTGATGGGTTTATCTTGCAGTGCTATGTTGTATTTCACTTAACACACACATAGTTATCACACCTCTTTCTCTGGTTTCGAGAGGGGGACAACAGTGCTTAATGTTATGTTTGAAAACACTGTGCCCAGGGTGCAGCGAGACATCATCCTGCCAGCAGTGTAAGTGGGCAATTCAAACTAAATTTCAGGTTTCACCATTAATCATCTAAAGCGAGATGAATATGCTTGTTTTGTATGCAACAAGAAAAAAGAAATGCTGGACCCAAGCCGGCAGCACACAAAGGAGACACGTTTCTCAGGTACTCTATATTAGAGGTCTGCGTGGGCTTGTATTTTTTTAACACCGCAGCCACCTGCTCAAGCTGCTTTTTGTACTCCATCCACCTGCAGGATGTTCCTCCGCTCCCACAATCGATTTACAGAGCCTGCCCACCAGCTATCTAAAGTCTGTGCCAGTTACCATCGCTAAATGAGTCCTGATTGGAAAATTACGTGACACATTGCCACACACGCTGTTACAGTGTGAGGAAGAAGATGAGCTATGATTTACGGCCACGTTGTTAGAAAATAGAAATAATTTGGTGCTAATAACTTCGGTAAGCGAACCAAAACATCAAAACATGAACGCCAATTTTTGTGCCAACAATAGCTGCAGGTCTTATTGAACCTGTGGGCTGGCCACACCTCTGTAATCCATACAATGATTTGTCCATTGGCAGCTACAGAAATATGCAGATTTCTTGTTTGATTTTATTGAATAAAAAATGTGAATAAATTTGGATTACACCCCTTACAAGGCAAGGAGCAGCGAGAGTGTTTGTTATGTAATCACTGCAGAGAAGTTGTGATCCGTATGCACATATTGACATGATGTGCTTTAGTCTGTTTTGCAAAGGCTTAATGCTGAGGTCCAATTTTAGCCCTGGCTTTGAATATTTGTCAGGCACTCTGTGTAAAACAAATCGGGGTTAGCTTTTAGCAGCCGTACGTGTATGTATGTGTATGTGTATCCTCCTCTCCTCTTCCACTGTTCCTCTTTTCCCCCGTTTGTGCTGCCTTGTCCTTACTTGCACTGAGGTTGAGAAAATATTGCCAAACCGACAGATGAAATGTGGCTTGATCTCCCTCTGTCTTTTTTTTTTTCACGCCCCCCTTCCTCTCTCTGTCTCTCTCTCAATTACAACAAAGAATTACCACCACACAGGAGACCGTTGAGCATGAACACACACACACATACACACATATAAACAGGCATAATAATGACCTGTCATACCCACGCGGGAATTAAAATTTGTAATTCAGATAACTTATTTTAGCCCAGCAGGATCATCACAGCAGTAGTGCCTCTCATAAGATCATCAATCTGACCATTTCTTTTTTTCAGTTTTTGTTATTGTACTCTTTGTATTGAAAGGCATGTCTGCTATTAAAGGGTGATTGAGCATTCAAGGATTTCCTTTTGTTTGGCCCTTTGAACTCACAAATGAGTCTGTGACAAAGACTGATCTCAATACAAAGAACAGGAAATGAGGCTCAAACGTATGGCAGTTGTTTCTGCTCTGTTGCGGCACTCTTGCTCTCATGGCTTTGCGCTTGGAGCCTCTGTAAATATGTAAGGTGTTGAGATAAAGCCAGGCCTTAATGGATCATGTACTGGATCATATTAACCTCACAACAGCTTTTTGCCTCAAGGGAAATACCTCTGCATTTCAGTTTAAAAACATCTTATTCCTGTGCTGTGTATTGGTGGATATGTCTCTCTGCTATTATTGATGCATGCAAATGGATTTTCAGAGTTACCCACAGGTTGTCAGTTGAATTCAGCAGCATCAGGACTCAAAGGCGGTTTATTGATGACTTTTTATCGATGTTTCATTTAGCCAGCCCACTAACTCACATTTCTCCAGCACACACAGTCTCTGAGTCCTCCGTAAGATAATGGCTATCGCAACATTAGCCAACCATTATGCCTCCATTTGATTATCTGGGTTATATTTCACGCTGTGTCTCTGTTCAGTTTGGCACAGACCACCACTCAAACAAGTGCAGATAGGCCTGTGCAGTGAATTATGGCCATTGTAGTCCACTTACTTTCTTTGGTAGCTTGGCAGCATTAAATGGAGACTGGTTGAAAACTACATCAGCCAAAACCACAAATGTGAGACATCAGATCAGTCAAACTGAAGCAAAAAAAAACACTAACCAACATGGCTGACCTACAGAGATATTTATATTGCATGGGAATCATTTCTTAAATTCCTAAAGTGAGTAGACAACTATATTTACATGCCCATAATGGAGCCCTGTGATCACTTTCTCTCCACCCAGGCCACAGATCCAGATGCGGGGGTTAATGGCCAGGTGCGCTACCGGATTTTGAATCATCCAGACTTGTTTACAATCAGCGCCAACGGCAGCATCTACACAAGAGTGCCTCTCGATCGGGAGCTCAGGAGCCAGTATGACCTGGTGGTGGAAGCCTCAGATGGGGCAGTGGATCCACGGCGCACCACCTTGACCCTCTCAGTCCAGGTCTTGGATATCGATGACAACAGCCCAGTCTTCTCCCAGGAAACTTACGTGGTGAACGTACCTGAGAACAGCCCTGTGGGGACTGTGGTCCTGAAGCTAAGTGTAAGTACTCGTGCATGTGTTTACTGCCATGTTTTTTTTCCTTTCTGCATCCTTAAATGTCTCCTGTCATATAAAGTAGCACGGGTGCTTGATACAACAGTTGTAGTAACAGGCTTTTAGCATCTTTTAACTTCAAGTGCGAGCAATTTAGTGTTTAAATGTCAAATGCTTCCAGACGGAAACATTTATTCAGACAGAAACATACACAGCTTTATATACACAGCAGAGAGAAACATTTTTTCTGCTGTCATGACAGCTCTTTGGGCATTTTTAGACTCAAACAGAATAAGACTTAAAGCTGGATTTTTCAAGTCATAACCAGCCTTTCGTGGAGGATCATTTTTCCATCTGTCCTGGCAAACATGGATATAATGCTCCAGACATTTTGAAAAACTTTTCAACTTGGTAGGATCTGTCTTTGGGTAGATTCAACACTGCCGTTCGTCGGCTCACGTGTTTGCGCTGAAATGAAGTATAAGGAAACCGTGTGCATGCAGAGCAAACACAGAGCGGAGGGGCGAGTAATTGCCGGCATATTGTGAGTGACATTTCACAGAGAGGGATAAAGCAGCAGGGGAGGGTGAGGAGCAGGGGAGTTAGGGTTGAGGGCGAGGGGTGGGAGTGACAGTGGCACTGTGACACCATAAATCTCCCAGACAACGTCACCTCAACTCTAAACGGACGGGGGTGGCTGGAAAGACAGGTAAAGAGCAAACGTGAGATAGACTCTGAGAACAGGAAGTGGATGAGTTGGGTAGCTTGTAACTCACTGCTGCTACCTGTAGCTGCGTTTACATGGATAAAGTTTCTTCAGATTAGAGACTCTAACTTACATGAACACTAAATAAAGTGATTCCATCAGATGTGTGTTTACAAAGTATGTAGTCAGAATATATTTTTAAGTTGTGCAAAGTGGTTCCCCCAGCTGTGAAGCATCTAATTTGCAGGATTTGTTTTGTATTGAGATAATTGAATTCAGTCAGTGTATAAAGTATAAAAGAAGTGGTTCTTTCCATTACTGCAATTAAGGTGTAAGTAAAGTAAGTGTAACTTAGGTTATTTTCTGTAGCTGCAAATTACAGATGTCCCCTTAACACCTGACGTGCCGACTATGGTAGACACTGCAATTTACCAGTGTTCCCTAAATGTCACGTATATAAAGTACTGGTAACATTAGCAACAGATGATTGTTATGACCAGCAACTCCACAGTTCAGCCTGTAGCAGCAGTGTCACGTAAGGCAGCTGTTTAAAAATAAAAAAATCAGTTAATAAGAGTACTAATATCAGAATGTAGCATTGTCACAGTGCCAAATATTTTGTGATTTTTTTTTTTTTTTCATTATTTTTAAGGATTATTTAGCATATGTAGAGACTGAAAAAGATAAGGTAAATGGGAAAAAAATACATACATAAAATAAAAAAACAAAAGCATTAGCAATATTAGGAAATAAGCAACAATAATATAATGATAATAAATTAATTTTTTTTAAAAGGTATATAAAATAAATATAATAACAATAAACAATAAACCCATAGATTTAAATTTAGGTGAGAGAACACATTATATAACAACTAGGTATACCATAGGTACACACAGATATTAACGCATATAATACCTACATGCTTAATCATACATGCTCGCACCCATGAAACAGCTGTTGCAGCATGTCATTTGCAGCGCACTAAGTCACCTAACGTTACCTTCATGTGAGGCAAACGTGCCCAGAAACGATACATTTACTCCAACCAGAGAGAAATGATCAGATTAAGTTTTTACATGGTTATTAGGCGCTAATATTTTCCTATTCAACTGATTATCAAAGCTTTACAAAACCCCTCTCAACCTGAAAATTCTTTTAAATCAGGCCAGTCTCTTCGGATTGAGATGGTTACACAAGGCACTTTTATTCTGATCGGGCTGTCATGTTAACGCGCCTAATAAATATTGTGCGTGTGGAGGGCTCATTGGCACAACAACACGTATTCCAGCATCCACACTCTGCATCTGATCATCTCCTATTGCACTAGCCATTGAAAATTCTATCTGCTTTGAGAGTTGTGATTTTATGCAATGAGGACCAGCTTAAGCTCTCCTTAGTGGTTTAATTTAATCAGAACCTATTAATGATTGATGTTAGTAACCCCTGCAGCATAAAAACGAATTAAAATAGAAACATTAATATTCATTGTCCTTAGCTATGCTGCTTATATGTATATGTAGGGTTCAAATATTGGAAATATATGTAGCTCTTTCTTTTTCCATCACCCCACATTTTCTCCACATGTCCTCAGATTGTATTTGCTCCCATGTGTCCTTAGCCAACCATGCTATTTACCCATGTTTTTTTATTCCCTGGGGGTCATAGTGACGTCAAAATATGGCGTTAATATGAACGGATATATTCAGCTATTCTGCTAAAGTTTATGTGCATTCATTCACTGGGGGGCAGCTGTGGCTCAGAGGTAGAGCGGGTCGTCCACTAATTGGAAGATTGGCGGCTCCAGTCCACGTGTTGAAGTATCCTTGGGCAAGATACTGAGCCCCAAATTGCTCCCAATGGCTGCTCCATTGGTGTGTGAGCACATGTGAATGGTTCCTGAGTAGCAGGTGGCACCTTGTACAGAAGCCTTGGCCATGAGTGTGTGAATGTGTGTGTGAATGGGTGAATGTAACGTAGTGTAAAAGCGCTTTGAGTGGTCAGAAGACTAGAAAGGCGCTATCCAAGTGCAGTCCATTCAGCAGCTTTATACGTCCTGAAAACTGAAAATACGTCAGTTAATTCTAAAAATGATAAACCAACGCTGACTCACATGAGACTCAGACCTCGGTCTCCTGAGAGACAGTCTCCTGCTAAGTCTTCCTAGCACATCTTGCTATCTCAGTCGACTGTGTCGCTCTTCATACGACATCATCTGACTTTCTTGCAGTTTATGTGTCAGTTTTTTCTAGTAAATTTACCACTTAAATCTCAGAGATGGTTGAGATTGGAGTAATAGCCCTAACCATGAAGTCTTTGCCCTGCTTCTGGCCCTAACACATCAACGTGACGAGTATTACCCAATCACAGCACACAGTGGGATCCGTAATAGTGTGTTGTAGGGATGGATGTAAATAGCTGAATAGCTTTAGTGGGACTACTCCCACCAGGGTGCAAGTAGACACTCTGTTATTGTCTAATGTACTGTAATTGTCCTGTTCATCCCTCTGCTCTTCCCTCTCATAGGCGGTGGACTCAGACCTCTTCTCCAATGTCACGTATCGGATCAAGACTGAGTCGGCCAGGCAGCTGTTCTCTCTGAACCCTGTCACGGGGGAGTTAGCCGTGCTGCAAACCCTGGACTTTGAGGACCTGGCAGCTATGGGCATGGGGGCCTTTTACACTTTCCAGGTGGAAGCTGTCGACCAAGGAGGGGTCATGCCCCCAGGGCAAGCTACCGTCACGGTCCGCATCACGGTAAGAGCCCCCGGGTAGTCAGTCCACCACAACCCATCAGTGATCTGCTCTCCTCCCATCTATCCTCATTGTCCCTCAGGAGCAGCAGCACTGTCAGTGAATATGTGGTGACTCATTAGCAGAGTTCTACAGTAGTAATAGCTCGTCTGAGCTACAGTCCAAAAGGGGATTGGAGACACATTGTACAGTGCTGCACCTGTGCTGCTATTGTGATATGAAATTCATTGTCATTCTATTCAATGTGAAAGCTGAATGTATTTCCCTTGTAAAACATGTTTTGGCCTCCCGACCTGTTTGTCCTGGTAGCATCAGCAGGACAAAGACAGTTTGATGGATAGGTGTTTCTGTCTCACACACAGCGCTGCTCCAGATCTGAATGACTCATTAGCTTTGTGACAGCAATTATGTCAGGTTTTTCAGGAGCTTGTATTCCCTTTACAACCTTTCAAGAGATTAACAGCTGAATCCCAACGAAAGGATTAGACGCCTTATGTTGTGGCACTATTCATGTGTGTACGCGTGCGCGCTCGCGTGTCTTTTCGCTCGGCGAGAAATTCTGCGCTTTCAAAAATGTGTGCACTCACATTTATCTCTGTGTATGAATTCAGTCCACCCCTAGTGACTGTCTCAGAGTCTGCAGAATTAAGCTCTCTATATTACACTGAATGGGAGGAAGCGTCTAAGCTTATTCAAGCGGGCTCGCTGCATGGCCTGCCAACCTGTAGAGTGAGTTTGTCCTCTGATAAGGACACGCTTTGTTGCAGTGTTCGTGCTGTCACCCAGGAACTGTGTTTGATAGGATAAGGCATTGCACAGCCACTGATATCAAACCAATGCCTGCTATTTGAAATGGCAGACATGAATTAGAATGAGCCTAATGGATTCACGCAGGCTTCTCGGGGACTAGAGTTGGAGCTGATTCCACTGATTCCATTTCCTTCCTCATATAACACCTCCAGAGAGTTATTTGAAGTCGTTTGCGTTTGATTTCCCCTTGTATTGTTTTGTTGTTGTCTCTTTCGTTGGATGCCTTGCAGTGATGGATTGAGTGTCCTGCGTGTCTTTTTTATTTTGTTCTGGATGAGCCTCCCAAACTTTTTTTTTCCTATTCTCGTACTTCACAAATGAAAGCCAGACACCTTTTGCGTTTATAGGTATGTGATTGCGTGTGCGCTTGAATGGAGACACTCTATGTCGCACATGCATGTTTCAAGCCAACGCGAGTGTGTCCGCGCTCGCTTCTCGTGAACACTCGCAGCAGAAGAATCGGGCTTTGTTGTTCAAAGTAAGATCTGGATCATAGATTTTCTGCTAGGAAACACTGAACCTGTGTATAGATCAAAGTTAGGCTGCCCTCCACTGAGTTTATAGAACACATACTGTTGCCCATGGCTCAGTCACAATAGTGGAAAGTGAAGAGAAAGGTCAAGAGAAAAGGAAGATCAGGCTCCAGCTGTTAGACTACAGAGCTAACCTATTCTTGAGAGATATGTGAATGGCTTACTGAGTTTTTCGTTCTCACAAAGCAAAGCAAAGGCTGCACAGTTAACAGGATTGCATTTCTTTGCAGGCCCATAAAAATGCTCGAGCTCTGCTGTGCATTATTTACAGAGAGAAGGTGATTAAAAGCAACGGTGATGTTAAGTTCCCACGTGTGTTCTAGGGAGCACTATTTCACTGACAACAGTTTCATTGCCTGAAGGGGTAGAAAAGACGGGATAAAAGATCACTTACCATTAAACGTCAAGCTTTACATTCAAGTAGGTCAGAAGACCTTGCTTGTGGTTGTCATCTTAACAAGAAGTAAATGCACCATAATGGTCCTTAGGATTCAGCCTTTGTTATCTTAAGAATGCTTGAGAGATATCGTTAGAGAACAGAAATATTATTTAATGTATTTTCTTTACAACCATTTAAAGCCTTAACACAATGAACAGCTTTTATTTCTATCATCTTAATTGGCAGTCATCTGGTACCATAGAAAGTAATGTGCATATCAGTAATAATAAACCAAACACAAAGAGAAATGCATTAATTATGAAACGCTTAATTTCACAGCAGCAGCAGTATTTTGTCACTGTTTAATAAGATGTTGAAATGAATTACCAATACATTAATACAAGCCTTGGAGAAAAAGGAAAGTGTTGTATTGGTTCAGTTTACACAACAGTTTTTAGTGTTAATCAGCCAGCTACAATATTTTCTGTGTTCACATATTTAGTGGTCAATTTTATGGATGTATGGAATGGATTGTTTTCATCTGCAACGGTGTGATTACAGTAAAAGTGTAGCTCAGATGCACAGTTCTTAAAATACACGGACAAAGCCTCAGGCATGGTGACTAACTGCAAGTGGGAAATTTTGCCTGAATCCACAATAACTTGCTGGAAGTGTTGGCTGAAATCAGACAAAGCAGCAGCTGCACAATCTGCAATGCTACAATATTACTCTTTCAGCATGCAGACAGCATCAGCAAAAGTGGTAGTAGAATACATTGATACACTTATTTGACCCTTTTAGTGCCAAATCTGGAGGGAGATCTGTCCTGTCCGTTCTCTTTAACCTTTAATCTGCAGGACTGTAGCGGAACAGTTTGTATAGTCCTGACCAATAATGTTTTGTACTAACATATAATTGCAGTGTTTTTACAAACATCACCAATATATAACTGATACACCTGTCTCTTTTTGTTTAGGACATGAATGACTTCTCCCCCATCTTCACCCAAGACCTGTATAAGGGCATGGTGGCACCCAACGCAGAGAAAGGAACGGTCATCACAACTGTTTTTGCCGAGGACCAAGACCCTCCAGTGAGTGTAAAAACAACACGTCACATTCGTAGACTGTATAAAATGGTCAAACTTCATATTTATACTTAAAACATGAAATGTGCACAACAATGATGTTTAAATTTAAAAGCATATGGGGCATGTTGACTCCAGCTGTGTCGTTAATAAAGGTAGCATAGCAGAGATAAAAAACATTCCTCGTGGCTTTACCTTCTGCCTTCTGAACATCAGCTGATTTCAGCCGTAGCATTATCATATTAGCGTCAAAGAAGTATTTCACTGCTGGAGAGATGATGTTTTTGAATAAATTGGGCTGTACAAAGATGGAGATACTTTTGAAAATGGTGGGACCAGAAAAAAATGCTGTGGCATTTGCTTTTGCTCAGGAAGTAGAAAACCTACTACTAGAATGCACTTTGCCGAACCAGACTGATAAACGCTGGTGATTGATGTAATGTGGGCTTGTCCTTTTTGACACAGGAAACAATATGGCACCCAGCTTCAGGGTAAAAATCTGTGCTCTGGTCTTAACTTGTTCAACGAAATCAACCAAAGCTTTAAGGGTCATTTTGGTACTTTTTAACTTGGACCCTATGTCCCATGTTTTTGTGTTTTGGTGGCTAATGGGAGCAACAATTTTTGAAACTGGTCCAGTGTTGAGTGAGAGCACTGCAGCTGACGGCACTGAAACAGGCTGCAATGTTAGGTTAATGGGAAACTGTGCTCTGTTGCTGTAGGTCCACTGGGGTGCTTGATCTCGAATGACAGTTTAGCAGTACGCTAAAATATGTTTCCGAAAACATCTGATTAAGCTTGGGATGCACCGATATGGATTTTGCTAACCGATACCGATAACTGATAATTACCTGCTTCTCATGGCCGATTACTGATACAATAACCGATAATTTCACATTTTTGTCATTTAAAAAGAAGTATATAACCTGTAGTTTATGTACACCTGAGGGTAAGAAAGGCTAAGATGTAGTGAGAATATATGGCTGATTTAATATTCCATAGCTTAGACCGAACAAAATCAAACTGACATCACTATTGTTAACATAACAAAAACAAAGAACAGTTGTGACTCTTCATACCTGTCAACATTAGGCTGTGAGAAAGAGGGAAACCTTCTGGGGTACTGTCAAATGGCCTACCCTCAACGCCAATGCCCTCATATAACCCTACACCGCAGATGAAGGTAATAAATACAAGGATGTGGAAGTAAAATGACTTTTAATCAGTATTAAATTTATAGTTAACAGCAAGAGTGAGGGAGATTATTAAGCTACCCACTGTGTCAGGTGTGTAAATGCTGTCCTTGTTAAGTCAATGAAAGCAGCCTGGCTTTGTGTTACCGGTGCTGTTTATTGGCTATAATTTTAGTTATCGGAATAATGAATAATAATAAAATTGTCCCATGATCAGCCAATAATTTATCAGGCTGATATATATTGTGTATCCCTATTTATAGCTGATCAGTGCTACTTACTTTTACCATTTGATCTGAGTTTTTTCAATACAGGAAGCAGTACGGCACACACTTCCTGTTCACAAGTTCTCATATTACAGCCAAACAGTGCACTAAAATATGTTTCTGAAGACACCTGACATGAGAAATAGTCTAATAACAGAATCTTGGTTTATATTTGATCAGCACTGCCTAGATTTAAAGTTTGGTCCTGGCAGACATTCAAAAATGAAAAAGTACAATTTGTAGTCGGAGCAAGAACCCTAGAGTGAGCGGAAATCTGCCAGCCGACATGGAAGACGTCATCCAACAGATTTGAGCTGGGAGATGAGCAGGGAGATCTGGGAGCTGCTAAGACAGAGAGAAAGTTTACCACAGCTCATTTACACATACTACTCACATTGTTATGATACAAAGCTGGTTGAAAATCAGCAAAGTATCCATTTAAAGATGTTTTTAGGACTTGGATGCTCTCATTTGAGCTACGCTACACTGCTGTGTGTTTATTGTAAGGGGGTCTTGTTCAGCGCCTTCGCTTGTATGACTCATCTATCAGTTGCCTCAGACAGCGTCATGTTTCCTCAGACTCCTTCAACTCGGTATATCTGAGCAGGTTCTCCTGGGACTGGAGCTATGAAGAGTTTTTTCTCTTTTTTTATGGAACCTGCAAACCAAGGAGCAAAATTACACAACTCGGAAGAGGAATTGTGACACCCTGTTGAGACTAGAAATTGTACAATTAATAGGCACAATGGAGAACATTTTTGCAGGGGCGGGGTACGGGGTGCATCACATGACTTTTTAGTTTGTTGCTTTGAGTCTGTCAGTAGCATTAGATGTATATTTAGGGTAGCACATGTTCTGAGGATGTTTGGCTCCACGTCATTCACCTCAGCTGAACTCCTTTTATTGGCAGTGCCACCCACCTTAATATTTTATTGCACTTGGTGAGTCAGCAGTCTTCTTCACATCTTCTCTTTCTTTTTGGTTGTGCTGAGTTTTTTTTCTTTATAGAGACCTCACCAAACCAGCTTTTTCTCTCAAAACACACTCTGTCTTTTTTTGTATTTATTTATTTTCAAATTTTCACTATGAAAAAGCGGATAGGAATCCCCCAGTGACCTCCCTGCTTTGCCCTAATAGCTTCCAGCTCTGTATGTTTTTCAGTGAAGTCCTGTATGGCTGGACTCGATGCTTGTTATTAGTGGCCCTCCTGCTGATGGGATCTCACCAGGGCTGGGTGAGCTTTGTGTACTCTCTGCAGCACATAAACACTGAGGGATATGAATGCCTGTCAGTCCCAGCTGTGGGTGGTAAAACATCTCCAGAGCACCACAATGACTGCTGTACATCTCACTTCTCCTCTCAGAGGGAGACCCACCCTCCTTCTGCTTTCCCTGCCCACCACCTCCCCACCTCGCTGTCAATGCAGCTAAGAAATCTTTTTTAAAGCGAACTTTTTTAACTGTAACTCATACAGGATTTTTTTTTTCCCCTGAACCGCTCTTGTAGTGAAATCTTGTACAGTAAAAAAAAACATCCAGCAGTACTGAGGTACAAACAATTGGTAGGAAATAATCATTATGTTACCATGAGCACAGCGGCAGCAAGCGAGACATGGGAGTGACTCTGGAAAGTGGTTTGACAGACAGAGGGATTAGATTTTCTAACAGGAGCTGACTAACCCAGTCTCTTTATTGACCTGGATTTGAGAGCTCAAAGCATTTTATTGACAGGATGCCTGTCATAGACACCTCTGCTGGAACGGGGCTTAGTCTAGCGCTTGCTAAATACACACACACACATTCTCTCTATTACACCAGCTCATAAAAACCTGCGCACACAAAGAAAGAAAGAGAGGAAGAGAGTCGCTCTGGCTTGTAGTCTTGATGCGGCAAACGTGAGCCATGCATATCTTGTCTAAAGGCTATAATGGTGTAGACCGCTCCTCCTCTTATTTTTTTATTTCTATAGAAGACATGCGACATCTATCTACCTGCACCTTGAGAGAAGTGATACTAATGGTTTTTAAAAAGTGACAGTATTTTTGGCAGTGCCACTCGACCCCATACCGTGAATGTTAATATCACCCTGAATGAGAGAGGAGATCACCATGGAGACAAATGTTCCAGGAAAAAGCTTTATTCTCCAGCACACGATTTGTAGGGTCTGTTCTTTGTGACTGAAAATGAACATTTATTTTTCTTCCGTGGCATTGTTCACCACAGCACAGAATGTTTACTGTTTGAGATTTCCATCTCTTCACTAGTCTTTTAGTAACTTGGAAATAAAATCCGATATTAATCATTTCACAGCCCGACCATATTTTAAGTTGAGGAGGAGTTGAGGAGCTCAGATATCCAGAGGTAGCTTGAATTCGAGCTGCTCCTTTGCGTCAAAAGGGGTCAGTTGAAGTGGTTCGGGCATCTGATCAAGATGCTTCCTCGGCACCTACTGCTAGAGGTGTTCCTGGCACATCCCACTTGAAGGAACATGCCACCTGGCCAGGGAACACCTTGGGGCCCCTAGGAGGAGCTGGAAAGTGTTGCTGGGGACAGGGACGTCTTGGGTGCTTTGCTTGGCCTGCTGCCCCTGTGACCCACCCCCGGATAAGTGGATGAAAATGGAAAATGGGATGGAATGGGAGAAATGCTGTGTCTCATAGGAGTGATTAATATGGGCATTGACGTGTAGTTGACCTTAGACGCATCAGTGCACTTGGCACTTAGCATGTTTTATGTTGACAGGGTCCAGCTTGTCTGGAAGATGGGACGTTGACATTGTTGATGCTCCTGAGAAACACATGCTCTGCTTACACACTGGTATTAACATGTGTCCTGGGTGATAGCTCTAAGTACAGGTTATGAATGCACCAAATTGGTCTGCAATGCATATTGAGATACAGTTATTTAGACCACATTCAGAGGTGGTCTGAGCTGCCTGTGGTCACATTCTTTCAGGAGTGCAAACGCTAATTTGTCCTGGGCCTCACTGAATGATCACCTACTCAGCTAACATCCTTGCTTATCTGATGCCCCACCCCACAAGAAAAAATTTTGTTGGTGCCATTGAACAGATGCAGACCTGAAGGACTGTCTCTGGAGCCACTTTACTCCCAGCGAATGGTCAGTTCAATGTCTGCCCAGTTTGCCTGGTTAGCACGAGCTAACACAGCAGCAGCTACTTACACCTACACTTAACAGCTTGACTGTGTCGTCAAATGTGTCAAAAGAGCCTCCACAATGTAGCATTTATGAGTGTTGTGTGTGATTTATCCTGGCTTCCCATGAGCAGAGGATATCTTCGCTCATTATACAATGTAAAATCTATAGGCTTGTGCTAGTAACGCTAGCATGTTATATTGGTTTGGAAAACTTGGTTGAGTATGAGTAGAGGAAAAGTCTGCTAGCTGCTAGGCTAATTTATACAGTGTAAAATGCCATAGGCTTGTGCTAAAAACATTAGCATGTTGTATTTGTGGGGAAAATGTGTCCAGAAGCTGATCTGTGTACTTGTGTTTGAAATTGTCTCTATTAAGCCATGTTTAATGTGTGTTTTGGGTGTGTTTTGAATCAAATAAACTTTACAGCACTTGACAGAAACTCAGTCATCGAGTAGTGTTTTGGAGGTGTAACTGCAGAGTGGCACAGACACACTACCACACAAGTATAAATGCTCACAATGGCGTAGGCCACGTGTGTAGGCTACAGCATAGGCTCTGCATGAAGCTGCTTTAGTCTGTCACTGTGTGTGTGCACAACTGGGCGTACTCTCACCAGCTGTCCCCAGCATGGAGCTCACCTTCCTGTCGCAGTGAACTCCTAGTGGTGCTTGTCTCATGATACACAGCGAGAGACTGAGAGAGGAGCTGTCAATATACTGTGAGCAGCCCTACAATTAACTAAGATTATACTCATTTTAAATAAAGACTGTAAGTGTGTCTACAGCAAGACAAACCACCCACTGGTTGAAAACAACAACACATTTGGGCTTTGCAGACAGAAAAGATTCTCATGCTTATTTCCATATAGAGTGGGGAAATGAGATCAGATCTCATGTGGTCACTCGAGATGCATTCTGATGCCAGGTGTGGACAGAGAGACATAGAGCTGTCCACTTTGTCCAACTCTTATCTGGGGATGTGAGGATAAATGAGGATCTGAATGACTCAGGACAGACACTATAAGGATGAAACTGTTGTTCTGTACTTTGTCTCTGTCCATGCACATGTGTTGTGCCAAAGGCTTATCTGATTTCATGTTTGTGTTGTAATACATATATATTTAAGTAAGGTCACATGACGCACATCGAGTTTATTTTGTTGTTCATCAGAATGAAGATTGACAAGGCTCCAAGTTTTTCCGCACCATTAATGTGTCAGCTTTGCGGTTTTACACTCTCAGCTCAAGCCTTGCTTTTGTGTAGCGTGTCTCTTAAGCATCATTCAGTGCTTTCCAGAGCTTCTGAGTTGTTCTTTAATTCATGAACTGGCTATTCTGTGCTAAAGAGAATTGGATTCTTATAAAAAGAAAAACAAGCAAAACAAATAAAAGCTATGTGTTGCAATAAGGAAACATTATTTTGATTTAGAGGTACTGTATGTCTACATGTTTTGAAGCTCATCTGCAATGTTAATGACACAGTGAGTTCACTGTAGCGGTGGACATGAAACATTTATGATCTGTGAGTCGGATGCCAGACGAGAAAAGCTGTTGTACAGCTGAGAAGTCTGCAGACAGAGACAGACTGAGATGTTACTGTAAGCACAGTGCATGCAGTACATTTTCAATCATCCTTCCTGAACCACTGCGAGTTGTGGCACGAATACTTCGGAAACAAATCTTACTTTGAAACTGTGCAGTCTGCTCAGGAAAATACAAGATATATATTTGAATTGTATTTTTATGAGGGAAGGAAACTGTCTTATCCTTGGATTGTCTTCGTAGGGTCCTGATGGTCTCCAGCTAAGTCAGACATGCGGGTTTTTAAAGGCAAACTAATGATACAAATGGGAAGAACAAGAGCTAGAGGTTGGCTGCAGCTACTAAGTTGACTCCATTGTATGTTTAGCCTTGAGCAAAGTACTTTTAACTTTCTCTGCTGCCGTCACTGTAGAGCTCTCGCTAGTGAAGCCACTGTATTAGATTCTTCTGTGAGAGGTGTTTTTTTATTAATGGCCCTGTCCTGACATCTTTTCCATTTCATGTTGGAAAACAAGTTGAAGAGCTTTTAGAGATGAGGCTCTTTTTTTCCAGAGAATCCCCTTAGTGAATTCACTCAGATAGTTTTGTAACCTCTTAGAGACACATTTGTGTGAGTAAGCCTCCCAAGGGATCCACTGCTACTACAGGATTTACCTCTCTCTCTCTAGCCCCGGGTTTTTACCCCCATCCCTGGGGAGCAAAATCAGTTCAGGCAGGAGAGCAGAGCTTCAAAAAAGCTTATTAAAAATCAGACCGAATTTGAGGTCCAAAGGGATGAAACTGGAATAAGATAAGCTATACAGATGATTAGTAATCAGGAACCGTGATTAATCTTAATCAAAGGGTCACATTTAAGTCCAGGCGCTCGCTAATGAATGTAAGTGTGTTACTCTGGAGACTAGAGGGATGGGTTTAATGGTTTTTTATTCCAAATGAAAGGGAAGAGGCCTGAATCAATGAATAGCAGTGAGTTTACATTAGGCTGTCTGATGAGGAGAGAGAAGAGTGAGACATTAGGGTAATTTTTCAGGTTACACAGAGAGGAGAGTAACTTTTCTCACTTAAACAACTTCAGCTCGGAGAAAATAAAATGTAACAACAGCAGAGTTGTATCCAAAGCAAACAATGCTGCCTCACCCTTACAGCTTGAATACATTTTACAAACCTTTTAACTTTGACACTGTCTCTCCAGCCCCAGGCTTCATTTGAAAATTCAAAATGTGGTGTTCTGATAAGTGGATTTATGTGCTTCATGTTCTTCTTCGTCCTTCCTCCAGGGCACTCCGGCCAGTTTTGTCCGCTACAGAGTGGACCTGGACAGGTCACCGTACAGTGGGAGTATCTTTGATGTGGAAGAGGAAACTGGAAGAGTCATCACTAAGGTCAACCTCAACGAGGAGCCCAGTGTCACCTTTAAGGTGAGTGCCGGTGATTACAGTGACAATAGCGGTGATTAGCCGCTGCTGCTTGTGATGTCAGTGTGTCACTTCAAAGATGTTAATGTTATTCAGTAAGAGACACTTCACTGGACACAAAATCAGAGTGTGTCTAGGAATTGTCCATCAATAGTGAATGGTAGTTTGATATGGCAGAAAAGGAACTGCTCCTTGAGGGAGCGTTCTTGCCTTTTACACCAACATGGAACGAGTTCAGAAGTGCAAACCATGATGACATCAGTGAGTGTGTCATGCTCTGTAGGTTTAAAAGAGAGGATGGAGAAGTCCTCTTTGTTATCACTAATAGTTCGTCAATGCTTGTTTTTTTGGATTAAAACAAACACCTGTAATAACAGAACAGAAGCTCACAGGTGGTCAAAGCCATCCGCCATCTTGCCACCACTGTTTACCTCCAGTGTGCGTAGTGCAACTCCCAGCATGGCTAACACATCCTTAATGACAATAATTACACTCAAAACTGGTGGAAATACCGCCGTGTCCGCTAGATCAGTGGTTCCCTACTGGTGGGCAGCAGGTCCATTCTGAATGGACCGCAAGTGACTCACGAATGTGTCATATTTGTAAAAAACACACTTTAATTGAAGTACGGCGAATTTCTGGCAAAGAGCTTTTGATCTGAAGTGCAGTTTCCTGCTGTAGAATGAGTCAGAGAACAGACAGCTGCTTGACAGAGACAGCAAACTAGCTCAAGAACATGGCCAAAAGCAAGCATGATGCTTAGTATATTAAACTGTGTGGACCTTAAACTAATGACTAAGGAGACATCTGGACCCCGTGGCTGGACCAGTTGGGAACTACTGCGCTAGATAGCACCAAGGTTTCAAGAATTGTGGCAAAACCAGTTAAAGAACTGGAGCTGATTTGGTGAAAAAGGGGTGTAAAGAAATCCAAGCTAATCCCTCTTAATTAACACATACACATATGAGCACATATGTGAAAGGAAGAGAAGGTAGTGGTCGAAGGTACCGCAGCAAACAGCGTATCAGCAAAGTGATAGTGAGAGGTGTCGGGTTGTAACGTCCACGCTGTACACCTGCATAATTACTATTGGACATTAGTCAGCTGATAGCCACACAACTAGTGAAACAGCTAAGGAATGCAAAGCATGGCTGTAGTGCTCTGCCTAAGAAAATTACACACAAAAGGTCAGTGTGTAGGATTTAGAGGCATCTAAAAGCAAGGTTGTAGAACTGAAACTACTCCAGTGTGCCACGTGTGTGGGAGAGCTGCAGTTGCAGACGCAAGAAAAAAAGAAGTGAAAACACAAATGGCCCTATCTAGAGCTGGTATTGGGTTTGTCCATTCTGGGCTACTGTAAAAAACAACATGGCAGACTCTGGGGAGGAGGACCCACTTCATATGTAGATATAAAGCCCCGTTTCCACCAAACGTTTTCGGTATGGTACCTCTGGAACCAAAAGTAACCCTTCAGACATGGTACCTAGACCCTAGCATTTCCTCCGCAAACAGTACTCTTACATGTGGGTGGGGTTGTTGTCACTCACTGCTCCATCCAGCCCTCACTACCTGTGTCACAAATGGAAGTCCGCGCCTTGTTCATCGTCCACAGAACGAGGCTGCACACCAACGTTTTCAGAACAAAATAAAACAGGCTGCAGTGAGAGTCTCTCTCCATGGGATATTTTAAATAGTGGGTTTGTGCATATAGTCCCTAAGGCAAGTCTAAGGCAAGCTTGGGGGTTTAGTGTTGCTGGAGGCCACAGGAACAACGCTCCACGACACTTTTTTTTTTGAGGATTAGAATATATGCAGTTCGCAAATTAACATATATAAACACTTGAAGAGCCACTCATTACGAAAAGTGTATGTCATATAAAAACTAAAGTAATGGTCAAAGTTGTCACAGTGAAATTTAAGGTGTGCTCATGGATTCACGTCATCAAATCATACATTGAGTAACATTACAAGTAAATGTTCCACCTTAAAAGTCGCCGGCAGTCGGCCCAGTGAATTAAGTTATTTTTGTGTCCGACTCCAGCTGCTGCGAGAGGCAGCAAAACAACCTTTCATTTTATAGTTATAGTTTACTTATATATGCAAAACTCTCCACAGTATGAACAGTGGTTACATGAGCCTCAAAACCAGACACAACTCAGCCCTGAACAGAGTGACCATCCTCTACTGACCAATCAACAGACTGCAGTGTTCACAGCTCCACCTTTTAGTACCAGATCTGTGTGCTAGGTACCCCAACAGAGGGGTCACCAAAAATGGGCACGGTAAGGAGCAGTTCCATTGGTACCATCCACAACTTTTCACAGTGGAAACAGAAAAAAAGCGAACTGAACTGAACTGAACTGAACTGCTCGGTGGAAACGGGGCTTAAATGGCTCTTTCTTTTGTAACTTAAACACAACAACTCTTAATTTCAATCGACTACAAACTAATGAAAACATAATAACAATATCATATACCTATCTGTCAATAGATGCACCTACATCCTACACACTGACCTTTATAATAATTATGATAATGATGCTGGCATTGATCATGATTAAGATCTCAACCTCTATCACAGATACAAGAATCACATTTCTTCTACACTGCATGGATGCTATCCGCTTCTCATAGCTGATATTTACTGCTCTGCCTGGCATGTTTTTGTGTGCTATTAGTTGCAGTGAAGATCAGCGGGTCAGAAATGTGGATATTGAGTTTTTAAAATCGAAGAACATTTTTCGGGCATTATTACTAAATTGTCTCTAGGATCATGTCATCGCTTCTCTCGTGTCTGTGACCACTGATATTGAGTTTCCTTATCGATTAAACAAATTCCCTCCCCAGTGCTTACATAAATGTTTTTTACCAGCTTGAGGTGGCCTTACACAGGTGTATCTTTGGTTGTTAACAGTGAACCAGGTGTTCAACATAGTGGGTCCTAATGTGGATGTGCTGCTTGAACTCCCATGTTGTCTTGCTGCCTCTATCCTCCTGCTATGTCTCTTTTTTTCCTCATGTGTTTTTCTTTCTCAGTTTCTTTAAACATTTGTCTGTGTTTATTCTCTTTCTGCCTATCTCTCCCTCTCTGCTGCCCCACTCCCCCTTGCTTCCCCCAGGCTCCATTCTCCACAGTCTATGAAAGTAGATCAATACATTCATACTCGCTCTCTGGGAGCTTTGCAGGATGCTCGCCAGATCCTATTTTGCCAGTCTGTCTTTATTAGGATGCCGAACATGTCTACAAAAAAATGCCTGGCAACCTCAGAAAGGGAATTATTTGTGTAGTGAGTAGTAGCGTGGTAAAAAAAAATAATAATAATAATAAAGATTTTGTGCTTGCATTTACATGTGTGTGTTGCTTATATGTGCTCTCCTGCCCACTGCAGTTGTTCGTGATAGCCTATGATGACGGGGAGCCGGTGAAGTCTAACAGCACTCTGGTGGAGATCACTGTTCTTCAGCCTTCTCGCATCCCAATTTTCACCCAGGAAGAGTACAGGTACGTCTCCTTGACACACTGTGGATGCAGCTGCCTCTGCCTGTAAATTCACACATCAAAGAGCAGCTTAGGCTGTAGTGCCCGACAGGGAGAGACAGTGAAAGAGGCTGGAGAGGGTGGACAAAGTATCTTTAAAACACCTCGACACAGCATTTGCATCTGTGGTCACACCTTCCCGCCAGCTTTCATACTTCGATTAATATTTAATCACTGGGTAAATTATATATTATATCATGAACTATTCTGCATGCAGTTATTATTTTGCAGAAACAAAAGCTATCTGCACATTATCGTTTCTTTGTCTGCGTCTTTATCACGCCGTCTCTTCCGTGCATGACTGATTAATGAGTTCTGAGAGTAAATATGCATTAAAGCTTCAGGGTAGATGCTGCAGATCATCACTGCCGTAAACCGCATTTGTTTCTCTCCGAGGGTAATGCCGGGCTTCCCTCCGAGTTTATTAAGAGTCTCTTTTGACAAGATTAAGTGTTTAGACTGTTAAACTAGCAGAGAGAGATGCGGGATGAGGGAGCATAATCTATAGTGCACTGAGGTGACTGGCTGCTACACACAGGATATATATACGGCTGCACGGGGCACAGGCTGGGTGGAGTTTGTCTGTACTGATGGTGCTGGGGCTCAGGAGGAGGCCAAGGAGTAATTTATAATTAAAAATAAACATGGATTATTAACACTCCAGCTGAAGCTGCTTTGAAAAATCTCCCATGATGGGCGAGTACTAGCATTAACAGTTGTTGTCTGTTTTGTTGGGCTGCAGTAGGTACCTGTCTGCAGTGTTCAGGAGATTATATCCAGACTGTGCAGCTTTAGGGTCTGATGGCAAAGTTGCCTGGCACAATGCAGTATCTGGGAGCTTTAAGTAAAGCTTGTTTTAAGTGGATTGATTTACTAACCTGTATGTCAGTCAAAGTAGGGAGTCTTGGCAGACTATCTTCAGTAACAGAATTTGATATGCCTTTATGCTTAAGACAGGGAATGTAAATCCTGCCCAACCTGTCAACACATCAGCTGACGTGTGTGTGTGTGTCTTTGTTTGTGCACAGGTACGCCTTTCTGCCCATCTTGCTACCCTTTTGTGAATGTGTTCCTGTGTATCTGTTTGTGCGGGTACATTTGTATACCGTAATACAGATGTGTGTGTGTGCATTGCATACATCTTTTGTAATCCAGCACTTTGTGTGTGTGCTCACGTTCTCCCGCTGCTCAGCTTTATTCAGTGATTGATACACAGGCGCAGCAGCCTAAGCCGTTGAAAGGCCATTGATTAACGCTTTGAATGAGCACTCCGTCTGACACACACACACAGAAGGTCGGGACCATAGGCGCAGACCTCTGTAGGGTGTCACATTGACAGTGCCAACCAGAAGCAGTGGCAGGCCTGCTGTAAATTGTGAGCCATGAAAGCATTAGCCAGGTGCTTGAGCCTCTCCTGCTGGACGAGGCTCTCTCCAGCGGAGAGCGTCCAATCTGCTCGCTCCGCGATGAACTGTCTCCTCATCGCCCGACTCTCTATCTCTCCCCATCGTCCTCTCCCCGAGGAACCTTCTGAACACAAATCACTCTCTAAACGTCCACAGAAGATCTCGTCTGTCTCTGTAAAGGCAGTTAGTTATGGCAGCAATCAGGTAAGCTATGCCTACAGCTCCAGAGCACACAATTAAAACAACTCTGCAGGGCCTTGGCTGACTTAATGATTTCTGCTCCTGCTTTATGGTGGGTCCCCTCCATCTGTCAGAGGGAAATAAGGGGCTCCTAGTCATTGTTGGCTGAAATAAATGGCTCATGCCGTAGTTGCTACTGTGGCAGCATGTTGCCACTTACTTTTCAAAAGGTTTGAGCAAAACACCTTGTGTTGTTTCTGTAGAAATACAAATGATATGTTTACAATTCAAATTAAAGTTTAAAGGAATACTTCATCCCCAAACGACCATTTGCATATCAATTACTCACCTGTGTACCAATGTATTCGTGACGAAAATTTTGTTTTCTTGCTTGCCTCCATGGTGACTGAAGTATCCGAAACTCTCACACAACTCGTGCAGAAGGATCAGAGTCTCTTTTATTTAGTCATATGATCAGTACTTCCCAGACATCCCTTTCCTATAGTGGACTAAACTAAAAGTGAAACTTAACTATGCTCTCTTCAAAGCCAGACTCCATTAACAAAGACAATAATTTTACATTGCTGAACACTGGAGCTGCTGGTCTACCACTGCCTGGATCAGTTAGTTTGTTTGTGTTACTGTATGACATACAGTGTTGGGAGCAACAAGTTACAGTCATATATATCTTTTTAGCAGTAACAAAGTAGTATAACATATTACCACTGGGATTTCGGGTAATATTATTACATAAACAATGTCACACAATGCATTAGCACCTGAAATAAACTGTTAATGTTTTCATTTTTCATTTATCCACATTGATTCACACCGCTTCACTTCTGCCAGGGTGCCAACAAAAAAGAACATCCCTGAATTTTGTTGTGTGTCATCATGCCATTTATTATAAGCTACCTTATAGTAGGGATGTAACGGTTCTCAGTAAAATATTGAACCGTTCGGTCCGCCCTGCACGGATCAATATGCCCTCATGGACGGCGGGTTTTCGGTTTTGCAATTAGTTTTGCATTGATGCTTTACAGGCCACAGTCTCTGTCCTGCTGCACAAAAGCCCTCCCCGCGAGTTAATGTCCAATCACTGTTGTGGCTCCGCCCACTCACCCCCTCACATTGTTGTAACTGGAGCCGGTGAAAGTGACGCTCGCCTCACACAGAAAAGAAGCAGAAAAAAATACAAACAGAGAGAGCCATTGCAAGCGAAAGCGGAGGAGTTGAGAGACTGAAGTTTGAAGAAGCACCGGCTTCATACAAATCTCCGGTGTGCGATCATTTCGGTTTCACTGTTGAATACAACAAAGAGGAAGTGAAAACAGTTAACACAAATGTCACTGTCTGCAAACATTGCTTGAAACATTTCCCATATGTTTACTGTGAAATGTAGTTTTTGCTGACAAGCAAAATAAAGAGATAATTTTGGGGAAAAAATTGTTCTCTTTACGCACAAAACATGTACCGAAACTGTGGCCCAAAAACCGAGGTACACACCGAACCGTGGGCTACTTGTACTGTTGCACCCCTACCTTATAGAAGGGTGCCGATGATCGTGTGCGTAATCATGTCCAGTGTGTTTCCGTTCATGTATATACACCATGTCCTGTTCTTTTGCATCCTAAGGCTACATGAAAGTAGCAGGGATAAGGCGCTGGCCTCTAGTTTGTTTTTTTTCCTCGTCCAGATGATATCACACTGGCTGATGTTAGTGTATGTTGGATGTTTCCATTCACATCCCCTACAACTGCAGAGCAACGCCGGCACACCGTCATGTTCTTATGCATTACCCCCTCTCTGGTTAGCTGACCAACAAACTAGGTACCGTCAGTGGGGTCATCTGGCTCCAGTGTATTAATTTGCGCTCATCATATGCCATTCCACTGGTTGTGCTAACCTCAATATTTATTTATTTATTGTGTTTAATATCAATATTTGTAGCGGACCCACAAATATTGATCCATATCTCATATTTATCAGACTTTGATCCTCTGACTGACCCTCCCTGTGTCCAAGGCTGTTCATTTATATTCAACAGATTAAACTATTTAATGGTTCCATATCATCACGCTATTATTGATGTAAGCATTTTAATATGAAGTGGTAACCACTGCATGTGAATGCATGAATGAGTCAGACCTGCAGCACTGGATTTGAAATGAACTGTAATAAACTGGAGCCTCTGTGAAACAGCATGACTCTTATCCACTTAGTTTATTCGTTCTTCTTTTGGTGAAAGTAACGCAGAAGTAGTGTAATAAGTATCTACACAGAGGGTAATACTGTAATATAACGTAATACTTTTAAATGTTTGAGAGTAACTTGCCCCACGCTGGTGACTTATTGTTGCCGTGCAGGGTTTCCCACAATTTCATTTATTTGTGGCAGGTCGCCACGATTAAAACATCTGCTGCCACTTTTTTCTGTTTCTGGACCGTTCATTAGGTGCACCGCTGAAATATGTTTCAGTTCGGTTGTTATTTGCTCCACGGACGGAGAGCGCAGATGGAGCAGCAGGCACAGTGAAACGTAACCTTCAGCGCGCTGGGTCTAAAGTTTGCTTTCACTCACTAACAGCTGCTCCTCTCGTCCATCGATCTGATCTGATGAGCTCCCCCCCCACCGTCGCCAGCAACTGCCACACATAGATTTTAATCCTGTGGGAAACACTGTTGTGTGATTTGTACTGGTGACTCTGAACCAACACTTCATAACAACAAAGTTACACAGTATAAATTCTTTGTCACCCACACTGTCTTCAGCCCGTCTCAAAAAATTCTACATTTGCAAATAATGCTTTTAACGCACTAACTTTAGCTTTACTGAACATCAGGTGTTTGGCAGGCTCTTTAAATCAATGATTTAATAATCTAGCGCAGTCTTCAGTTTATGTTTTTAACTGCAACTTGGCAAGACCACGATAACAGCGCAGCAGTTCTTATTGAGTCAACTCCTCCACACTTTGGTTTTATGAGCGGCCTCTCAGATGGTCTGAGACAGGTTTTCTTACTGTCCTCAAAGTCAAAACACAGAAGAGTAGTGTTCAGTTTTTATGAGCCATATATCAAGAACAAACAGCCAGAAAACTTTCAGTTCTTTTAAAAGTGGGGCTTAACTTTTTAATGTTTGCCTCTCCATTTAAATATAGGGCTATTTATTCATATCTTGCACTGAACTGTGTTTTTTATTCTTCTGTTTGATTGTGCTTTTTCAATTTTAGCTTTTTTTTTTGTATCTTTTATTCTGTTTTACATTTTGTCATCCTATTTGTGTGTGGGGGATGTTTTCCATCACCTTGTGTTTCTTTTATATCTTGTTTTAAAGCTGTAGTTGGCAACTTTAATAGAACATAACTCTTGTCATATTTAAATGAGATGGATCATCTGTGAACAAAAATTATATCCCTCTGCCTTTTCTATTGCCTGTTAGCACTTCTAATGGCATCACAGCACTGAAAAAAAAAACAATCAGAGACGAGGAGGCTTAAATGCAGCTGTCGATCATGTAAATCACTGTTGTTGAACTACGGTCTTACTGTCAAATTAGGTAGCACTGATTAAATATGATTTAAAATTCTGTCATTGAATTGCCTGTTTTGCGTGTCAAACATATTTTAGTGTACTGTTTAGCTGTGAAATAAGAAAGTTGATCCAGCGTGTTTACAGTGCTTGGTACATCATCCATGTTTCCAACATGGCAGCCAGGTTACAAAAGTTCTCATTTACAGCTAAACAGTACACTATGTATATGTTTTCTGAAAACACTTGAGGTGAGAAACAGACAATGCAGTTAGTCTTCTTTTGTATATGATAAGCGCTGCCTAGCCTGACAGTTTAGCCCCATTTCCTCCAAACACTTTGGGTGTAGTACTAGAGATGCACCGATCCAGCTTTTTCAGTTTCGATACCGATCCCGATGCTGTGGCTTTGAGTATCGGCCAATACCGATCCGATACCATGGTTGACCTAAAAAGCTATATACCTTGGAGTGTTCAGTGTCAAATACCTCCACACAGCAGATTCTCTCCCTCGCTCCATGTTGTTTGAGCTTGCCTAGGTAGGCTAATCAACTCTCGCGGCATGCGGCACATGGGCTGCTGCTGACATATGATGTAGTTCGCGTCACAATAGATTTAAAGGGAAAGGATGGGCTCAGGTATCGGTCACATTTTCCGATACCCGATCCATCTATTTTGATGATATAGGGGCCAATATTTGATCCAGATATAGGATCGGTGCATCCTTATGTAGTACCTTTGGAACTAAAAGTAACCCTTCAGACATGGTACTTTGACCCTAACATTTCCACCGCTCACAGTACCTTTAAATGGGGGCAGGGTTATTGTTACTCACTGCTCTGTCAAGCACCCGCTGTATTTCCTTATTACCAGTGACACAGATTGAAGTCTGCACCTCGTTTATTGTCCACAGAACAGGGTTGCACGCCAACATTTTCAGAACAAAATAAAACAGGCTGCAGTGAGAGTCTCTCTCCATGGGATATTTAAAAATAGCAGGTTTGTGCATTTAGTCCTTCTCAGGCAAGCTCAGGGGTTTAGTGTTGCTGGAGCCCACAGAAACAACACTCCACAATGCTTTTTTTTTTTCCAAGTGAGGATTAGCCGGTCGAAATTCATAATATTTTTAAACACTTGAGGATCCACTCATCACTAAAAGTGTATGTCATTCAAGAGAGACAATAGAAACTGATTAAATGGTCAAAGCGAAATTTAAGGTGCTGATGGATTCACATTGTCAACTCATGCATTGAGTAAGGTTACAAGTAAACATCCCACCCGTAAAAGTGTAGTGTTCACAGCTCCACCTTTAAGTACCAGATCTGTGTGCTAGGTACCCCAACAGAGGGGGGACCAAACAATGGGGACGATACAGAACGGTTCTGTTGGTACCATCCACAACTTTTCACAGTGGAAACGGGAAAAAATAGCGTACTGAATTGAACTGAACTCAACTGTAGTGCGCAGTGGAAATGAGGCTATAGACCGCACACAAATAATGATTGACAAGACTGACATTTAGAAACTCCTCACCTTTGATTGATTGTTTTCAGTGCGCCTGGGTAGGTTTTACCGAATGCCATTAGAAGCAGTTAGAAGAGAAGGAGAGACGTGATTTTTTCACAGATTATCTCATCTTCTTCTCTCAGAATATAGTGACAGTTTCCACTAAGTTATTTTCATAAGAGTAACTCACTGTAGCTTTAATACCTACCTGTCTTAAAGAACTTTTCATTGCCTTGTCTCGCCTCGGCACAGTTAGTCATGTGTCATTTTTTGATGCAGCAAAGGGAGAATTTATGAGCAGATCTACCTGTCAATCCACGAACAGCAGGACTGGTCATGTATGAATGAGGCTGCGGGGATGTATGAATGGAAATGGTGATTTAAATATGATTAATCATGCAGCCTCACCAAGCACTACTCAAAAATCACTTAATGCAGCTTCAACTCATTTTGTAATTATTTAATGGCTTTTATAATGGCTTTTTTATTTCAAATTGAATATGTGAATCAATTATAGCTAATGTGCATGAACACAGATATAAAGTTTTGGACAGACTTTGTTTTTTAGAGTGTGGGTGTGGGTGGAGGTGGGGGATCCATTTTAGAGCTCTATCATTAAACCACTGTGGATGGCTCATTTACATGGAGCTCACGGACACAACCCTTTAGGGAAGTCTTTAGCACTGGGCACATGGGAAAGGGAATGAATATTTATTTTCCCCTGTGTACGTGGCTTGAGATGAGGAGGGGTAAGCTGCTATCTAACACGGTCCCGCTATGTGAATTCCCCCCTCTTGTACCGAGGCTACTGCTCTGGCCCGGTGTTGCAAACCTGTGGTCTGAGCAGTTTTCCGTGCTCCTTATCTCCCCCGCAGCACTTCCCCTCCTAAATCTACTCTAAATCACATGAGACTTTTGCCTCACCGCTCCTGAGTATGTCATTTTGCTCTCCTCCTCCTTTCACCCTCCCAAGCCCCCACATCCCCAGAGTTTTTCCTTTCAGCTTATATCTCTCTCTGTCAGTTTCTTTCTCACTTTGTCTTCCCTTTGCTTCTCTCCTCACTGTACAGTCAGTAGCCCTTCATTTTCTCCTCAGCGAGGGGCTGGATTTCTCTCTGTGTGGGTGACTCTTTGTGCCTGTGCTCGCACTTGTGCATTTCTCCGTGAAGAGTAAGGTTTGTGCTCAGTGTAATTAAATTATCATTAGTTATGCAGTACTGTACAATAACCTCCTTTGGCCCAAACACCTCTTCATTCTGAGTCCAATAAAGCAATGTTACATTACAGTGTGTGCTTGATTTAAGTCATGCGTGCATATGCCGCATCCCTGTCATGCTGATAACGACCATGAAGCACATCCTCACATGTAATATTGGAATTGTACCATAGTTATCAACAAAATAAAAGATAAAATCAGAGATTATTCATATTATGGGGCTATTTGCTCCCAAAATAAAACACTTTCAACACTGAGTGTTATCTCCATTTCCATGGAAATACATTAGGTCTGGCTAATAACTGGAAAACAATCAGTCACATCAGTAATTTACTACTCCGACAAGGAGGCTGACCCTTAGTAACGACCTAGCAACAGAGGCGATTTATAGGCACTGTTGAGTCAGCCAGCCAACGTGAGCTAATGTTGATGCAATGTAGGGATCACGGAATTTCCAAAACTGAATAAATACCACATATATCAAAACAAAATTTTGTTGTAACTAAGATAATTACTGAAAAAAAAAAATCTACTGCGTCCACAAACATCACATGTAGGCCATGTTTATGATACTGCTACAGCCTGGCTCTTAGGCTGCAACAAGGATGGGCGACAAGATGAGTTAACAAAGAGTTAAACACTTGTTTATTTACAAAATAATGATAAATAACTGAATAAATGTGAAAGTAATCAGTCATGTCTGCATGTGTGGTTGTGCAGAAATGTCTGTAGACAAAGCAAAAGATCAGCAGCTGCACCGTGAGGGAAGAGGGACCCTCTATTGGAAGGTGGTGACGACTCTCTGCCTTAACCTGCATCCTGTAACAAAAGAGCCAGGAACAGCCAGGAAGCAGGAACACCTCGCAGCGCAGAGGGGTCATCACATACAGCCGTGTCATCTACTCACCAGCGCAGCTCATTTGATCCCTACAATTCCAATGACAGTTACCTCCAGGGCATTGCTAAGTTCAAAAGTCAAAATTTATTCAAAAAAGATGGATGTAATAATTTCCAAAATCCACAACATGTTTTTATCTAACAAAATAGTCTGCTTTAATCCGTATTTGTTGACATTTAGCCCTCCAAAAACAAGAATTTCAGTGCGGTCACAAAACTGTTTTCACTCCGACTTGCTGCACACAAAGGGAGGCAGGAAGATGTACTAACAGGATGTCTACGGTCAATTTAACAGCACTATGAATTCTGTTTATTAAAGAAAGTTGATTTAGATTAAAGTTCACAACAAAACTATCAATTTTTGTATCGGTATCGTAGCCTGCTGGTTTTTGATTCAGATCTGGAAGTTAAAATGCTGCCATGGAAATGGCGGAGTAATATTCTTAGTGATGAGGTAGGTGTGCCATCATGCTAAGGGTGTTTTCACAAATAGTCCTTTTTTAAACAAACCAAACTGAGTCCTTTTAAAGTGTACCAAAAAGTGAAAAAGGACTCATTTCTTTTTGTGTTCACGCTGTCAGTTCATTTGAAAAAGGACTCAGCTTTCTTCCTGGTTAACTTCAGCGCTGACGGTGACTCAGTCCTCTTTCTGTTTACACTATAGCCTATGTATAATATATACTGACAAAGTTGTTTATTTTTTTATTTTGACATGGCACTGCAGTGCAGTTATGAAGCCCCTCACTTTCAGATGAACTTAAAATTGGAGGAAAACCTTAGTGTTTCTGAGCTTTAGACTGTTGCCATTTGATGTATTCTACGTTCCACATCTGGAGACGTGCAGTATCTTCCGTGGACCAAACTACTCCTCGTCCTGTGTCCTTGCAAGTGTTACAGGCTGACATGGTTTCATCTGTTTTTTCAGGCGCCCCAGTTCAACAGCATGTGATCTAGAGGGCTAAATACAACTTGCACTTTGTATTGACAGGGCACAGGTTAAGCAAACTACACTCCGTACTCAGTCCACCTCCAGAGGTGGTCTGAATATGGTTCGCTTCAGAGGGTCTGAGTTCTCCTGGAGTGTTCACTTATGCGCGGAAAATGCTGAGTCACCGCTGTGAGTCTGTTTAGAGGGCTGAAAAGTGTGAAACCAAGTGTGAGGACACCCTGAATGTCTAGTGCATCTGTGTTTTTGTTTATGTGTAGTATACATCATATGGTGTATCATAAGAGGCGGGTGTTTGTATGTTGCCTCTCTAACATGTTTCAAAAGTCTTTTTAGTGATCAAAGTGAGCATTTGGGAATGAAATGCCACACCATTGTTTTATTGTATTTATTTTAATGTTAATTTTTTACAGCACACAATTAAAAGTAATTGCATCAGAATTAGCTGGCAGCTCATTTGCATCTGTTATCCACGGGCAGGAAGACAGAAAATCAACCACAGGACAGCAAATGCGCTACATGAAACGGCACCAAACATTAAAGTCCATCAGTCCATAATTTAACTCAGTGCAGTCGCAGACAGACAGCAGATGTTGTGCCGTACCTGTCGCATTAATATGCAGTCTGAGAAGAGCACCGCAGCCCGTTATTGAGCGATGCTCGTAGTTATACTGTTAGCATAGTAAACAGTGTCAACACTGAGGATTACTACAATCAACGACATGCTGTCACTATTATGCCTGCCACCCCACTAATTACACAATTAGTGACAGTATGCTGAAATTACTGTGTAGGCATTCTGTCTGCTCCTCCATGCACACATGCACATGAAGAAAAGCATTTCTTGGTTTCAGCCGACACTCGTACAGGTGCCTTTCTTATGAAATAGTGATACAACTTTTCTCAGCCCTGCCGCAGCTTTTCCTATTTCCTATTAGACATTGTTACTATGGCCATTAATGTGAATGTCAGAGGTAATAGCTCAAACTGCAGAATTTTACACAGCACGTCTCTTTCCTGCAGGTTCTTGACGTTTACAGACCATAGAGACTGCCTGTGTAAATTTTCTGCTGATGTCCGACCACAGTGTGACCATTGATTTAATGTTCTCAGCGGTCTGATGCACAAATGGCTGCACAGTACCTGAAGTAGACATATCCCGTAGCTTGAAATGCCAGCCACACGGGACTCCAGAGCCATTAGCCACCGATCAAAAAGCAATAAATTACTCATCAAATTTGAGGGACAAAAAAAAAAATGCTGCTCGTTTCAGGGGAATTAAAACTCAACTCCGCGCCCTCCATCAACTCTTCCCTGACATCTGGAGGAAAAATAGCATTTATCGTTTTTAGAGAAAACAAATCCATCCATATTTCCAATTCAGACAAGGCAGTAATTCTCACATAATTAGGCAGATGACATGCTTTCACAGCATACAGCTCTTTTATTGGCAGCCTTCTTGCAACTGTTGTCTTGCCAGACATGTATACAAGTGATAGAGGTCCTCACAGCCTACTCATCTGTGCTCATTGCCAGGCATTTAAAGGGTTAGCTGTAAACCCCACAGTGTGCTCTCCCACACACTGTCGTCACGCCTCACTGCTAACATACATTTAAAAAAAAAAACAATCTCGGCTCTCTCTATTTCTTTCTATTTATCCATCCATCTATCATTCCATCCTTCCTCGTCTGAAGCACAGGAATAAGGTGTGGAGCGCTCTCATACTTCTGAAGGGCATGATTGATTTTCAGCCACAGGTTTGAATCTGCTGCCCTGAGCCTTGAACCTCTAAGCACCAGGAGCGCACTGACCTTTCACTTGTCTCTGCTAAGTAGGCAGGCATCACTTGACTGTCTAACAGGCGCCAAGTTCCACTCATTGCACACATCCCACATATCAGCTAAAGGTCGGTGCTGAATGCCAGGGAAGAAAAGCAGTATGACCTATTATCAAAGGCTGAGTTTCCACATAATTATCAGTGACTACAAACAGCATGTATGGGTGAGAACTGTCATGTTTTAATGTGTATTATGTTGTTGTATTTGTATTTCTGAAGTGTTAGAACAGCTATTTTCATCCACAAGGGTCAGCAGGTTACATTATGCGGTATTACTGAGAGTGATGGTGAAGCAGGACATTATCCCACGAGATGTTGTGTGTGCTTTGGTACAAATTAAAGTGCTCCTCGTACATCTGACGCCAGTGCTTAATTTTTGTGACATTCACGTTATTTTTACTCTGTGATTTTCCTAATTTTGACAGAACAAGGGATGATAAGCAAGACAACAGTGGTACTGGGAGAGACAATTGCAATTTAAGGGATTTCAAAGCCTGTGACAAACACATAATTTAACTCAAACACAATTAAAAGTTAACAGCTCTCTCTAGCCTCATATGAACTGAGATTCAAATCAGAAATTGAGCTACAGGCACGAGTCAAAAGGGGAACATTCACCTGCCTGGCCAGACTCTGAACACAAAAGGGGGAACAAGGGAACATATATACATAAATAGTTTATGAGTTTATCCCAAAACATTGCTTAGTTTTGCATGATTTAAGAACAGAATTCATTTAATTTAAATTAGTATTTTTTTTAACTTTATATACTTTATTAATACTGCAAGGGGAAATTCAATGTTTACACTCCGTTGTCAGATACACACAGGTCCGAATACAGACACATGCACAAACGGGACCTATACATGCATTAAATGGAGTGAGAGTGACGGGGCTGCCCATGAACAGGCGCCGCGAGTGGGTTGGGGGGGTTTGGTGCCCTGCTTAAGGGCACCTCGGCAGTGCCCAGGAGGTGAACTGGCACCCCTCCAGTTCCCAAGCCAAGTCCCTATGGACTGAGCTACTGCCGCACATGGCAAATATAAAGCTATGCCTTAAGTTTTGAGCTGTACTTGTAAATTACTACTATGAACATCAACTAATGTCCAAGTAAAAGTAAAGTGGTTTGATTAAGCACAACTTAATCTATGCCAACCATGTTGCCAGAGACAGTGTTGGCACTGTACAGTTCTGCAAACCAGGGATAAGTTACCGTATGTGTGAGGTTTGCATGTTCTCCTCGTGTCAGTGTGGGTTTTCTCCAGGTACTCCAGCTTCCTCCCACAGTCCAAAGACATGCAGGTTAATGGGTGACTCTAAATTGTCCGTAGGTGTGAATGTGAGTGTGAATGGTTGTCTGTCTCTATGTGTCAGCCCTGTGATAGTCTGGTGACCTGTCCAGGGTGTACTCTGCCTCTCGCCCAGTGTCAGCTGGGATAGGCTCCAGCTCCGCCACAACCCTCAAGAGGATAAGCGGTTAGAAAATGGATGGATGTTTATATATTCCTTTATCCCACTGAACTCCTTGGCATATTTTGTATTCCTGTTTTTTATTTTATTACTCATGTTACTATATGTTATGTTAAAGTATGTGTGCAAGGCAAGCTGTTCAAACAGATTGCCTCTGGTGGTATTAATAAAGTTTAAAATATTTAAGTAACACACACCAAAAATTATAATGAGGTGCTAGAAAAAAAATGTTGCACACTCTGGCTCCATATCCATTTCTTTTATTTTAATAATGTTTCGGTTTTTGGGCCTTTTTCAAGATCAACAAGCCTAAGCTGGGAGTCATCAGATCCCTAAACCATCGGGCCGAAAATGTGCCCACAACGACAGAGCGGAAGGTGAAGGAACAAACACATCAGGGAAGCACTTAAAACCTGTGGCTACCCCAACCGGGCCTTTGCAAAAACCTCAAAAACACCCAGAAGAGACAGAGAGGAAGAGACACGAAATCAAAACAACATTGTCATTCATTACATCGCAGGACTGTCTGAGAAACTCAGGAGGATCTTTAACAAATACCACATCCCTGTACACTTCAAACCCAGTAACACACTCAGGCAGAAGCATGTCCACCCTAAGGACAAAACACCTAGGCATAAGCAGAGTAATGAAGTAATGCCAGGAATGCACAGATTTGCACATTGGTGAAACAACACAACCTCTACACAAGCGCATGGCACAGCACAGGAGAGCCAGCTCCTCAGGTCAAGACTCAGCTGTCCATTTACATCTAAAGGAAAAGGGACAGTCCTGTGACGACAGCAACGTCCACGTCTTTGCCAGAGAAGGCAGATGGTTTGAAAGAGGCGTGTTAGAAGTCATCTACGTCAAACTGGAACGACCATCGTTGAACAGAGGAAGTGGCCTACGACACCGTTTATCACCCACTTACTTACAATGCAGTCTTGGGATCCCTTCCCAGATGACTTAACACCCATTCTCACCTGGACCCATCTAACCCTAATGACACACAAGATGGCCAGGTGGGTCAACGACTCACATGCGACCTTAACAGCTCTGTAAGGGTCCACACTCACACAGGGTTTAAAGCCTGCGACTCCTGCACCAGGTCCTTTAGAACTGAAGAAGCTTCTTGGATGAGAGGCGAAACGTCTTCAAGAGACGCAAGCAAGTACAGTTGCCTATGATATAGCACCATGACCTGGATGACTGAGAATCTTCACCAACTAGCATAAGCTTGGTGATCTTGAAGAAGGCCCAAAGGTTGAATCGCCATCAAAACAAAAGAAGTGCATATGGAGCTTGGAGTTTTCTACAGTTGAGATTGATAAAGTTATCTGAATCTGATTCTTCTGAATTCTGAGTTTAGACACAACAAACACTTGGTTAGGGTAAGGAAAAGATCATGTTTTAGCTTGAAGTACCTGATTTGTGGGGCACTACCTTGGCAGGAAAAGTAGCAATTACTCAATTAAAAACAAATGCTTTTTGCAGCACTATTCTGGCAGCGCTTACTCATTGAAAAGCAAGCGTTTTACATGCCACTGTCTGGGCAGGAAAGGCACGTATGTCTTGGTCAAAAAAACAGCTGCTTTTTGTGCCTAAAAAGCCACTGAAAAAACAACAATGGATCAATAAATAGCTGATGGAAACACAGCAATGACTCGCAAAATCCAAATAGGTTTTGTTATTTGTTGGTCTTGAAGAGTTGTCGGCAGGGGCTAGTAGCTTGACAGGCAGCTTGCATATGTGTCACAATCAATAATCAATAATCAAAGAACCAACTTGATGACGTGACGCTCCCAAGATGTTAAAGTGGATTCTTTCCCATCTTCTCCACCCCTCTCATAATATGTGAGCATGGCATAAGAGACATGTGACTGGACCCTTACTAAAAACATCCAAAAAGGTTTTCTGTAATTAGCAGCAGCCAGTCCAACACACAGTTTCTTTTACTGATATTCCCCTCAGCATTGTGCTAGTTAGTGAGGCACTTCTGTCTTTCTGTGGGTCAGGCCTCCAGGTGTTAGTGTGGGAGAATAGATAATTTGGGCAGGAGCAGTAATTTGACAGTAAAACATGCAGGATGGCATCAGTACCTACATGGCGCTGCGTGATATCACATTGCAAGCCTCAATAGCTGGGCCAGTTTGGACAACACACTCATCCACCAGCGTCCAAACATTCGCTGGCCAGGTCTCCTCTTGTGTGCTAAATGACCCAGTGGATGATATGTGAAGTGATGTCCTGTGGGCTGACATGGCTAAGCTGGCACAGAGCGCTAACACTGACTGGCTGCACAGTAAATGTTGTTTCTCCAGCTTTGCTAATGTCTTCCATCTTGCCCTGCAGAAGATATTTTTGATTGAAGCCTCTTTCTTTCTCGTGGAACTCCGAGAAATGCCTCCCTGTGAATACAAAAGAAACTCTGGGTCTGGTGTGGCAAGATAAGTGATCAGAGGAATAGCTCAGGGAGGAACATGATCAGACGAAGGGTTGTAAACATTTTTTTTTTCTTGTTTTATAGAACATGATGGTTTAATGTGAATACTTTCTGAAGCATTACTTCATGTCAGAGGTGTTGGATTTGTGAGATGTTTGTGAGCACCAGAGCATTATTTTTTTTCTAAATCCTCTTAGCAAGTGTGAGTCAGCAGCTCATAAGCATTATGTGTTAATATCTGCTTGTATTTACTTTGGTTTACAACTAAGAGAGCATTTGCTGGAGGAGGTGATGAATTGTTCATTTGAGCAGAATTTTAGGAATTTGAGGAAGCCTCGATTGGTATAGATAAAACATGTAATAATAGTTTGGAAGTGAAGTAGCAAGGGATAATGTTGTGTTTGAAAGCTGCAGGGCTTTCATATTTAGCATAAGCTGTGCAGTGCTGGGAAGCTGGAAGGACAAATTTACACTTAATGCACAACAAAAATTCCACTTTTAGATGAACATTTGATGCAGAATGATTTTGAAATCGTTCTCCATCTTTTTTATTAACAGGGCTGCTTCCTTGTCTTGGTTCATCAGCAATTATGAAATGTCCTGAAATACATTTCCAAGTGAAATTTATATATAAAAAGAAGAAATTCCTGCAATAGTTACGCAAATTAAACAATAGACCTTTTTACAGTTTGTAAACAATGATGACATAGACAAGGCAATGGAGGTGTGACGGACCACAACAGCTCATCAAGCTATGCAAGAGCATTAACCATCAAGGATTGCGAATGCTACTTCAACAGATGTCGTCTGTCTTATAAAAACCTATCTTAGTATATAATATAAATTACCAGTTAACCTGACTTACAAGTATAAATCAGTCTAAATGTATGATATACACTCTTTATTAGGTACACCCTCCAAGTACCAGGTTGGACCTCTTTTGCCCTCAGACCTGCCTTAATTCTTGGTAGCATATATTCAACAAGGTGTTGGAAACATTCCTCAGAGATTTTGGTCCATATTGAGTACAGCAAACTCATTGTGATGTTCAAGAAACCAGTTTAAGAGCTTTGTGACATGGTGCGTTATCCTGCTGGAAGTAGCCATCAGAAGATGGGTACACTGTGGTCATAAAGGGATGGACACGGTCAGCAACAATACTCAGGTAGGCTGTGGTGTTTAAATGATGATCAGTTGGTACTAAGGGGCCCAAAGTGTGCCAAGAAAATATCCCCCACACCATTACACCACCACCAGCAGCCTGAACTGTTGATACAAGGCAGGATGGATCCATGCTTTCATGTTGTTTACACCAAATTCTGACCCTACCATCTGAATGTGGCAGCAGAAATCCAGACCCATCAGACCAGGCAACATTTTTCCAGTCTTCTATCTGGTTTCGTCTTCTGCTGCTGTAGCCCATCTGCTTCAAGGTTGGACATGTTGTTGGTTCAGAGATGGTCTTCTGCAGACCTTGGTTGTAACCAGTGGTTATTTGAGTTACTGTTGCCTTTCTATCATCTTGAACCAGTCTGGCCATTCTCCTCTGACCTCTGGCATCAACAAGGCATTTTCACCCAGAGAACTGCTGCTCACTGGATATTTTCTCTTTTTCAGACCATCCTCTGTAAACACTAGAGATGGTTGCGTGTGAAAATCCCAGTAGATCAGCAGTTTCTGAAATACTCAGACCAGCCCGTCTGGCACCAACAACCATGCCACGTTCAAAGTCACTTACATCACCTTTCTTCCTCCATTCTTATGCTCGGTTTGATCTCAGCAGGTCTGTCTTGACCATGTCTACATGCCTGAATGCGTTGAGTTGCTGCTATATCATTGGCTAATTAGCTAGTTGCAGTAATGAGCAGGTTAACAGAGGTACCTAATAAAGTGGTCAGTGAGTGTATATAATACCAATTGCCTTTGCCATACAAAAAACATATAAATATTACATATATATCTTCATCAACTTGTCCTGCTATCTTTTTATATGTACAGGATTGAATGGATTATTATATATTCATACCCATGAATAAATAAGTACTTCCACATTAAGTATTTAAGACTTGCAGTCTTTAACATGTGCCATGTTTTTGCGCTTGAGCTTTTGTAGTTTTGTAGTTAAATCTTGAGTTCACCTGAAGCACAAAAAACATATTTTCACTTCTCCCGACTCGTCCATGCAGGTATGTTTGGTTTTATGAACTGAGATTTTGAGTTGAGATATCTGCCTTCAGATTTCTGCGATTCATTTGAAAATTTTAACAGCAGAGACAGGGTCCCCGTTTCTCTGGATAATCCACAGACTTTACTTTGGACAGATTTAATCAGAACTGTCTTTTTTGTTGTTGAAATAGCCTCAAACATTCACATACAGGACTTGCCCTGCACTCTGATGATGTACAGTACACGCTCAAGACAAACACAAAGGCATCATTGAAAGAGCTTTCTATATTTTTTGCCAGGGTGCAGTAAGACCTTTGTGACATCTCACTTTACACTGTATTATAATGTACATGGAATTTTTTTTTTCTAATAGCACTTTTGTATTGTAGCAGACAGCTCAGAGCTCTTGTGGAGAGTGTGTGCTTTATCCTTTATGAAGTGTTAATGCAATTTAATCTGTACTTCCTGACAGACACTACTATGCTGCAGTGCCATTGCAGGTGTTGCATTCACAGTTGGATTTTTTTTTAAATACAGAATGGCTGTAGTGTATTTTATATTCTAGGTGGAGAATTGACTCTTGACAAATGAAATAGCTGTGTAATACCCTGGCTGATAGACCCCGCACTATTTCCCGAAACCTTTTGAATATCTTGAGTGGTTTCAGAATCTCGTAATAGCTCTTTTTATCTCTGTTTCTCGTTTACCTTCCTCCCCTCCACCTCTCCGTCCCCTCTTTGGTCTTGCCAAACATAACCTATAATCTTTAAAGTTCACTCCTCAGTCAATAACACAGTACAGCTCAAACCATAAGATAATATTACATTATATAAGGGGCGGTGCACTTTTCATTTCAGCTTGAACTTTTTATTTCAGTGGACTGCAGTGTTGGTGAAAGGGGAAATACATTGGGCAGAGTATGACATTCAGCACATACATTTTTAAGACCTCAGTTGCATGGTATGAAAGCAATATTTGCAATACTTAAATATTGAGCCAGTCGTTTTGAATGTTAGATAAGCTAATGAATTTTGAAAACCCGTCATAAGATTCAGGTTAAAAGGCTATTTCCTGTGTAAATCATGCTGTGTGACTGAGCTGACTTTGCCTTGGCTGTCAAAATCACTTACAACTGTGGTTGTAATGGAGAACACGAGCTCTGGATTCACAGCAGTGGTTTTTTTTTCTTTCCTTTTTGTCTGCTTATGTTTCAAGGAGGAGCTGAAATGCATTCCCTATGTGTAATTTGTTTCAAGTCAGAGGAGCTTCTGTTTGTCACTCTCCCAATTTGCTTCCAGGCAGGAACAAACAAGTTAACACCAGGGTGACATTAACAGCTAACTAACAAACTCTCGAGCACATATCCACCTCAACAGCCATCGAATTAGGCTGATTCATAATTGCAGAACGAAACGTGCAGCATAATGCCGCCATCAGTAGTCGGGCAGGAATGTGCAGCAACACATTAAGGAGTACATATTTACGGCCATTCGCACACTGTCTTTAAGATGCTGGTGAGAACATTACAGTTAAATGACTCATGTCTGCCTTTGTTGTTGTTCGAGACTTTTATGCAGCGCTGCATCCACACATCCACCAGAAGGACTCAGAGACTCGCACACAGCGAGGTCACTCCTTGTATCTCCCAGCGTCTCCACCACCGCTTGTTCACTCGGTGATGCGATGCATGAACAGAGAGGGAAGACGCGGTAGAAAGAGAGTCGACATGGTAACAGAGGCCCCCGTGGCGCACGACAAGGTTTATACGCCTCTGCCTTGTCTCGTAAGCATCACTCCGCCATTGGCCCTGGGGCAGAGTGCTCGCTGACACCTGTGTGCCGCCCGCGCTTCTCAGTGGCGTGTCATTCAACCTCTCTCATGTTGACACCAGGACTCTCTGCTGCTGCCTGTAGACATGTCAGCATCTTCCCCTTCTCTTTATCTCTCTGTCTCGCGCTCTCTCCTTCTCTCTCTCTGGATGGGATTTTTCCTCATCTGAATATGAAAGGAATGAAAAGTGGCTTTGGCCCCGCTCAGTAGCACATGGTATTGCATTATGCATAATTGACTCTTTGAATTCGCCTACTACTTGACTCCTGAATACACAACTTATTTACCTTCCCTGGTATCTCCAAGTCTCAGTATATCAGCCAGCTCGTAACTCCCCCCATTTAATTATCGGATATTATTGGAGTGCTTGTGCTCAAGTAGCTGTTTAGATCGTCATTCCTCCGTGGCATTTTATGGCCCTACTGTATATGTTTCTATTTTTTCTTCAGCCTGCCTGTCCTCTATCCGTCTACCTATCACTATCTACTGTATCTAACCTTTCTGTCATCTCTTCTGTGTACATGTGGATACACCTTAATATTAATCTGCACACTTCATACACCTTCACACCCCCTTGGCATTTCTCTGCAGCTTACAACCCTCAGGCAGAGCCACTTTGTAGGGAAGTGATAACATGTCAGCGCTGCCTCTTCCTGGCAATCGCACCATGCAGCCATGTGCTAGGCTCCACACAGCCTTTCATACCCCACTCACGCCCAGAGAACAATAGGAGAAAAATGTACAAATGGGTCAGTACAGGTCATCCAGCCCTGCCTCAGACAGGAGTTTTACCAAAGCTGAAACCACCGGGGCTGAACAAAGACGAAAACATAACATAACAAAGAGGAAAACATAGTGTTTTGAAATAATTGGGGTGAATGTCCAGAATCTCTGCAGGAAGATATTTAACTACTTCTACAAATGGATTTATTCTTTAGGGGCACACACACGGAAGTGCATTATATAGGGATGCTTCATGGATATAAATTCCCGCAATTCAATTTTTTTTTTCCATTATTACGAGATCCTGATTTTTTTTTTCTCGTAATTTTGAGAGCTTCTCTTGTATTACGAGACAAGATGTCTATTTTTCCTTTGTGAATGCAATGCACTTTAGAACATACATCCTCCTGAGACCCAAACTTTTGGTGTGCATTTTTAACTTTTTCCTACCTATTTGGGATTAGTAGGACCCTGTAAGTATAAAAAAAACTTTTGTCAACAATAATTAGGTCCCAGTGTCCTCAGAAAGCTTTTCATTTCTCAAATAGAATTTTATTTTAGGTATGAACAAAATTGACAAGTTGTCCTCACCTGTTGGACGACGACATGTACAGACAGTCTCCCTTTCTCCTTTCTCTTGTTTTATGGTTAACCTATGTTACAGAAATCAACTTAAATTAGAGTAAATAATTGAAACAAAACATACATTGAAATGAACACTCAGGTATTCCCCATATCTGAAATGGCTTGCCAATTTAATAGCCCCTTTCACACTGCCTTCGCCATTCTGTATAAGATATACGGTTGCGGAGTGGGGGTATAGTGGTTTCGCCTTGAAGCCTGCAGTGGAGTGCCAAAACAGTGTCTGTGTAAAAGGTACAGCCAGTAGAGCGGGACCAAGGGCAGGAAGGGTATGACGTTGTGACATGTTATGAGTGCGACCCACCATGGGAGATTTAGAAAGCAGCTGGCAGCAGTTAGCGGCTAACTGAAAATGTCTGTCTAATGGCTGAAAATGTCCACAAATTGGGGAAACAATGAGGTGAGGGGGCTCCTTACCGTCAAACAAAGGACGAGGTCAGACGCTGTATATTAGGGATTGTAAATGGTTGTTAATTCCATGTTGTGATATTGTATTGTTTATAAAGTGTTATATGTCTACTAGAGCCCAACGCTGTTGTGATAAACATCACGTCTGTCGTGCCTCTTTTGCTTCTGGGATGCCAGCATGCCGTCAAAAATCACTCACTGCAGAAGCGTTATGGCGCCATTGTTTGACTCTGTGTAAAAATGCAAAGAGGGTGTAAAGAAGGGACTTCATAGTGGCCCTATAGCGAAATGTCTGTGTAGTGTCTCTAGCCCCTGCAGAGGTAAGCTGCCAACTGGCTTAGCTCAGGGCTTCAGAGCTGTACAAGCTGGATGCCTCAAATGTCAATATCAAATGTCAGTTTTATGATTGTATTTTTATTTTTTTTGTGGTTTTAATGATTTTATTGACGTATTTTCCCATGGCGACAACAGTTTATCAGCTTCTAGGAAAATAATCTCTCTTCAACACCTTCTTCAGTTTTGCAAGCATGTCAAGAGGAACATTCTCTTTTGCACCTGACAGTGTAACATTATCTACTGTTTGTTAAATATTAATATATTAAATATATGTGTGGATTATTGCTCTGTGATCTGTCTCTTTCTTTTTTTTTTTTTAGTTTAGTTTATTTGTTTAGGACAATGCACAATAATGAACAGTTTGCGCCGTGGCATCCTGTAAGTGTGCCGGATTTAGCTCAAAGCTAATTTCCATCTGCAGTCCTCACATTAAAAAGACAGACTTGACATGACTTCCATCATGTACAGCTTTTAGAATCTTTAGAAAACTACATTTGCTTCAAACTTCTTGTAAATATCTTCACTACATGTTTAGTTTCATCCATTAAAGGTGTGAAGTTCTTCCTACTCTTGGGTAACGTTTTTATGTAAACAGGTGACTTGTTCCACCCCATTCACCCTATATAGCAATCTGAAGGCATTAAGTATGCTAATGATCAAATCTCATGAATGCAAACCTCCTCATGAACAGGTGGTGTTAATCAGATTGAAAAGAGCTATTTAAGTTTGTGCAGTTAAGAGAGTTTGGTGAATTGGGCTGGGAACACTTGTACGACCAAATCTCAGAGAAAAAAGATAAGAGACATGAAGAATAACAATGCAAAAATGTTCTTGCATGAGGCCCATTGCGTTTTTCTAGATGAATTTAGGGTTTTAGTGACTTATGTCACAATTTATTTGTGGTCTGGTGGTGATTTTAAAAGTGATTGTTTCATTAATAACACAGCAAGGCTCAAAAACAAGTATTTTGGGGGTGTTTTTGCCTTCATTCAAGGCTTTTTTTTTTTTAAGCTATAAAACTCAGCTGGCAGTATTGGTGCTTGCCTCTACCTCTGCCTCACACTGAGGCCCAAATTTGTTGTCCTGGCTGCAATAAATCTCAAGAATTGGGTGAGCAGAAACCCCTGCTTCAGGCTTCAGAAATGCTACACTTGACACTACCTGGACACAGTCTCAGTGTATGCAGGTATCGCAGACAACAGCAACAATAGATGATTTCTTGAATAACCATATTTATACATTGACCAAACAGAGAGATGCAATTCAATAAATCCACTCATATTTCTTGTGTCAACATCGCAGCAGCCACTTACAGATTCATCAAAGGCTCAACCTTGTTGAGCAGTGGCCTTTACAGCAAGTACTTGAATAGTCACACAGCAGTCGAGTCTGTGCTTTAAAACGTACATGCACACTTGCATTAGTCTCAACCACAGCCACTTAGCAGCAAGAGAGTTGTTAGTGTGTTGAAAACAGTCTCATCTGGCCAATGACACCCCCACCTCTGGGCTGTTAATCTCCAGAACAGACATTAGATTGCTGAAAAGTCTATTAAAAGTGAAAGGCATATAGATTTAGTGACAACCATTGTGTCACCCTTGGTTCCAGTGAGTGTCACATTTATATTACTGATTTAGAGTCACATGTTGAGCCTCACCGTGCTCACATTGTTCAAGGGCTTGCCTCTGTGTTGTTGTCGGCCTGTTCCCAAGCCAAACGGGTAATCTACTTATGTGAAGGCCACATTAATGAATTGGTTCCCATCACTGTGGAGCATGGTGTGGCTTCATGCTCCCGGATGCCACAGAAATGGCAATTATTCAGTGACAGGCCAGCGGTACACCTAGAGGGAAATTGAACGGAATTGATTCCGTAATATCCAAACAACACATTATTCACGTGTCAATAACAGCAGTGTATTTTTTGTGAAAGGTTTTGTGGACATGTGCGGTTTAGTTCACTGCAGCCCACTCTCAACAATATTATCTCTCGGGATGTTATTTCACCGTCTGTCTGTGGCTCGAAGTCTTCGGAATTACTCTCATTCTGAGATGTCCTTGGGGATTGTTTGTCTCCACGGACAGCAACTGTCGCCCCCGGGATGGATAGACGGATCTTTTTCAGTCTAATGTCCTTCAAGAACGTACACTATATTGTACAGTGACTGTGATACCTGCCAACTCTCTAAAAACGCAGTGTTGTTTTACTCCAGTGAGCAGCATTGACAGTATCATTTGTTGTCTCAACACCTGTGTATCCTTTCAATCCTCTGTTTCTATATTAATGGAGTCCCAGTCTTCATCCGCACCCTGGAAAACATCCTACAGCTGCAAACCTATAAAACTGAGCATAGCGTTAGTTCAGGCAGGACATGATGTCAAGCTCAGCTCACATCCCAGCTACATCAGCTGATCTCAAACAGCCCAGTTAACTGATGGAGCAGCTGATTGATGGAAGGGAGTCAGCTGATAGATCACATGATTCCTTTCTTTGCAACCAATTGGTGAATCTTATTCAGGGCGCCCTATTTAAACCGCTCTGGCCTGCCTACTGTTGCTGCTTCCTCTGCAAGCTGCTTTGCAACCCGCCTCTACCCCAGCTCCTCCTTTTGTTGCTGTGTCTGACTTATCAATGACATTTCTTTGTCTCATTTATGCTGGCTCTGTTCTGCTCCCGGGGGGTCTTTGCTGCTGCTCTCCCTGCCTTAGGCTTTCCATGTAGACGCATGGAAGGGCAGAGCTTACCTTGTTTGCAAGTGGAAGGGCAGAGAGATGTGTTCTCTCCACTTTAGGCTATAATAAAATGTTTGTTTTTTTTAAACTAATTTGTCAAATCGTCAAGAATATTGTTATCGCAAAAATACCCTGAAATATTGTGATATTATTTTAGGACCATATTGCCCACCCCAATTGGAAACAAGGCTCATCAAGTAGAGGGGAAACTCATGTCCCCATAGAACCTGAAGATATCTTCAGGTGAAAGTTCAAAGGACCCCTTAGAAAACGGCCATATCAGCTCTTCCCTTGGCAAAATTCAAACTAAATTTGGAGCTTTCTTTATCCTACTTCCCAACAAGCTCTAATGACATGGTCAACATGGCTCACATTACTTTTACAAGATGCCACTATTTTCGTGCTTACTTAAGAAATGAGCGCCCCATGGCATCTTAAAGATAGCAATATCTGCCTCAAATTACTTTCCCCAGTGGGGGTGCCAGCAATTGTATCCACTATATTTATATAGTAAAATGTGTTAGAACTGAGGGGTAAGCAAAGAGTCGACATTGAATGCCATGTTAGAAACATGAAGTGGACTGGAGGCAGCTAATCGCATCCAGTCCATGTTTATAACTTGGACTGCCAAGATAGCATTTTCCCCCAAAATACCATGTAACGCTGACATTGACTGTAAAATAGAATCTGACTGTCACAGATTATGGTTTGAGTATTACTCCCACAACATTGTCACAGATTTTTTACCGCTGCTGTGAATAATAGTCAAACTTTAAATGAAAACTGCAGTAGAAGCCATACCGCCGTGCGTGCACAATCGCATACACACACACCTCATATAAGGAGATGAGAGAATAAGTGAGAAAGCAGTCACAGTATCACAAGAGGGGTGTCACAGTGAGAAGACATTATCAGCTTAAATCAGCCCTCGCCGACACACCGCCAAGACAGGGTTCCCTGCTATTTATGGCGGCAGTAATTCCTGTGGAGAGTGGTGACAATCATATCTGCTGGATATAATTACCCGCTTGTACGCCTGATAGTCAAGCCTAGTCATTAGCTGTTACAAAGTCTCACTTATCAGGGGAAAAAACATTCACAAAACAATCCGTGCTGCATTTACTATCAAATCTGTTATTTGGATCATTTTTTTTTTATCTGATAATAAGATCATGTGGGTGAAAATGTCTTTGCTAAAACTTGCTTAAAGAACATTATATTCATAATAACTGAGGAATAAATGGATACATGAGCGCAAAAAATCTGCATTTTCCCTTTCTTTTCTATCTTTAAGCAGCTCGTCTCGGTCAGGGTTTAAACCGCAATTGGGCCAGCAGAGCAGCCCAAACATGTTTACCCCAACAACTTCCTCCAGCTCCCTCATTGTGAAAACCACAGCACTCTCAGGAAGGCTGAAAGATCTAATTCTTCCCTAATATGTAGGGCCTGCCCTGCTGTTTCTTCCCAGTAAGTCCCACCCCCTCAGAAGAAAGCAGTCAGGGTGCATCCTCACTTTGAGTCCAAACAAGCTCAGCTGGTTCTCCTCAATACAAAGGAGCAGCAGCTTAATACACAGGTTTTTTTCTGAACCGCTGAACCCCTCGCTTTATCACGTAGAGTGAGACCAGCCACCCTGCAGAGAAACCTCATCTCAGCTGCTCGAATCTTCAATCTCATTATTGCGGTCACTACCAAAAGCTCCAGACCACGGTCGAGAGTCGAAGCAAAGGCTGAGCAGAAAAAATGAGAGCTTCGCTTCATAGCTCAGGTCTCTCTACAAAGCCGGCGTTACTGCTGCTGATGCACCTAACCCATACTCAGTCCTTTGTGTGTTCTTATCCTCACTATGTAGTTATTATTGGATATGTGGGGAGATTTGGCATCGGACCAAGCTGTTGCAGCTTATTTATTTATGAGGCTTTTTTTTCCCACAAACTACGTTGCGCTCCCTCAGAGGAAAATCGTTTACTTATTCATTTACCAGAGAGGAAAAGATAATGTGCAGTATTGTTATCTGGAGACTAGTGAGAAGTTACAGGGAACGGTAAAACTACAAAAAAAAAAAAAAAATCAAAGCAACAAAGCAAAACAAAATCACTGGAATAATAATTGGCTGTTGTTAAACACTTTTACTGAGATAAATAATTATTTTTTTATATTTTATTCAAAGCAGATTTGAAAAATATGATGTTGACTATAAGACTCCCACTCAAACAGTGAATTATTAAGAGGGAAAACCTGGAAACTATTTTTTTTAAAATAAATACATATATTCAGAAACCACTAAACCTCACTGCTGGGCAAAAGCTATGCCTCAGGCAGATAGTTCCTTCCAGGATATCATGAATTATTACAAAAAATGGGTAAATTACTTACCAAACATTTACACAATCACAGTAATTGTTATCTGTTCTCTACTCTGACAGATCTGTACTAAATCGCTTTAATGCAGGCATGAAAGAATGTGAGAATTCAGTGATTGAAATCAATCCCGTCTTTATCAGTTTGACTTTATTCCAAACATTTATTTTTTCTTATAATGTGTGTGGATATACTGTAGCTTCTGTGGTAATCTTTGTATTCATCTTAACCATTTTTATGTACCTGTACCTGTGATATGCAGCTTAATTAAACTCTCAAATCTTGATACCGTTTGTCTTATGATTTGTGTTCTATGTCTCTCCAGGTTTCCTCCAGTAAGTGAGCTGGCTCCATTTGGTACACCGGTGGGGACAATCCTCGCTGCTGCAATCAATCAAACCATCTTCTACTCCATTGTGGCGGGAAATGAACTAGGTATGTGCTGCAGATCATACACCTTACAGTCAATTAAGCTTACAATTTTTACAAATGATATTTCATTTCCCAACACTCGCTGGCCACTTTATTAGGTACACCTTGCTAGTACCGGGTTGGATCCATTTTACCTTCAGTACTGCCTTGATTCTTTGTGGCATAGATTCAACAAGGTGCTGGAAACATCCCTCAGTGATTTTGGTCCATATTGACATGATAGCATCACACAGTTGCTGCAGATTTGTCAGCTGCATGTCCATGATGTAAATCTCCCGTTCAGCCACAGTGAACTCATTGTCATGTTTGAGATAATTTGAGCTTTGTGACATGGTGTGTTATCCTGCTGGAAGTAGCCATCAGAAGATGGGTACACTGTGGTCATAAAGGGATGGACACGGTCAGCAACAATACTCAGGTAGGCTGTGGTGTTTAAACCATGCTCAGTTGGTACTAAGGGGCCCAAAGTGTGCCAAGAAAATATCCCCCACACCATTACACCACCACCAGCAGCCTGAACCGTTGATACAAGGCAGGATGGATCCATGCTTTCATGTTGTTTACACCAAATTCTGACCCTACCATCTGAATGTGGCAGCAGAAATCCAGACTCATCAGACCTGGCAACATTTCTCCAGTCTTCAATCTGGCTTCGTCTTCTGCTGCTGTAGCCCATCTGCTTCAAGGTTGGACGTGTTGTTGGTTCAGAGATGGTCTTCTGCAGACCTTGGTTGTAACCAGTGGTTATTTGAGTTACTGTTGCCTTTCTATCATCTTGAACCAGTCTGGCCATTCTCCTCTGACCTCTGGCATCAACAAGGCATTTTCACCCAGAGAACTACTGCTCACTGGATATTTTCTGTTTCTCGGACCATCCTCTGTAAACACTAGAGATGGTTGTGTGTGAAAATCCCAGTAGATCAGCAGTTTCCGAAATACTCAGACCAGCCCCAACAACTGTGCCACATTCAAATTCACTTAAATGACCTTTCCTTCCCATTCTGATGCTCAGTTTGATCTTCAGCAGGCCGTCTTGACCATGTCTACATGCCTAAATGCATTGAGTTGCTGCCTTGTGATTGGCTGATTAGCTATTTGTGTTAACAAGCAGCTGAACAGGTGTACCTAATAAAGTGGCCAGTGAGTGTACACTCAGTCAAATTAAAACACAGACTCTGTGTTTGAAGCACAAAGCCATGTTATCCCTGTTCTTTATATATTTTTCGACATAAGGTAAACATATGTTTGTGTGTCAGCTTCTACAAAGCCTTTTGTCCTGACAACCGCAGATGTCCACAAACCAGGTTTTCATCACAGTAAGGAAAACTGCAAAAGAATATGTGCTTTTACTAACATATTTTTTTTTTTCAAGACTGTTTAGAAAATTGCAGAATGGATTGCAGCTGACAGCACTATGAATTGTACATCACTTGGAATAGCTATCTCCCAGTCTCAAGGTCCAAGTCACAATTATATTGCGCTAATTATATTACAGTGCAAACACATCCATGAAGTTTTGCAGCTGATTGCAATTCACCCTTTTTCCTTCTGATTGCAATATTTCATGTGGCAAAATATAAATATTGCCTGTGTGCCAAGATCACTTTAAGCAGAACAATAGCAGAGAGGAGAAAAAAAAGAAATTTTTGAGTCAGCGAGCTAAAGGTCCTGATCGACGAGGTATGGAGGCATCCCTCAAAACTTCAGGTAAGAAATTTAAACGAGACAGACAGAGAAACTGTATTTGAGAGTTAATATCCCAGTCTGTCAGTGCTGTTGGTGTTTTCAAACACACACTTTAAGACTGTCAAAGAAGATGACATGAGTTGAAGCGAACGACAAAAGGAGAAAAAAAAATCATTCAATGCCTCACAGGCTTCTCAAACACTTCACACTGCTGCCACAATTACTGGAAAGCCTGGGTGTGACACCCCTTTATAAATGCGCCTCAGTTCCCACCAACTCTCTGAAGACGCTAATAATTTCACTGTAATTGCATGCGGCTATTAACGCTGATCTTTGTGAATTGGATTGTTTATACAATTAGGCTAATTTACATAGTCAGGGACCAGTGCACCAAAATGTATGCACATTATCTCATTTAAATATTTGCAAGTAGGACAGGAGCGCTGAGACATCTATACTTGGAAGCACAGTTTGGGGTGCATTTTTTGCAGGTGCTTTGAGAATGACACTGTTTCTTTTTGTCTCGGCCTTAGAAGCTGTGCAATCCAATTGTTAATTCGCCCCTGAAAGTCTCAAGAACATAATTACACCATCGTAAAGAGAGAACACCAGAGTCAGAGTGGCCACCAGGAGCACCGGTGGGCTGGGACTTTGATTGCGCACCAGCACCCCCCTTTCTAATTTAGCGTCCCCATATCTGATGCCCCAGCGCTGCCTATGGCGCAGGGTGTAGTAGGAAGCTGTCCATCAGTAACCCCTTCCCACCATGCACCTCAAGTGCTCCTGTAGTGGTCTGTGGCATGTGGAAACATGAGCTCGAGTCACTTTTCCTTAGATGCTGCAGCTGGAAATCGCAGGCTCAACACCTAATAAAAGTGCTATAAATCTACCTCCAGGCCCCCAGCAGTAATATTCTCAGGAAAAGCAATAGCATTCTGAAGTATGGCCTTTTTACATGGCCACAGTGGAGTTAGGTTCCTTCCATGCCATTGAAAGGGAAAAAAAAATCTGCAAGATGTATTTCTGTGATATTTCCTTTGTCATTGCTCCAACTCGACAGTCATTTTCCTGCAAAATAGCACTTTAAAATCCACCAATTACACAGCCTCCATCAGAATTCAGGTAGTTTTTGTGATTTCTGTTTTGTCCAACAGGTGCTTTTTTTCACTTGCCACCACTACGTACTGCTATTTTTTATTTTTTTTAGGGCAGATGTTGAGAAAAGGCTTACACCTGTGCAGGGATCTGGATAACTGAACTTAACATTGTTGCAGATTCTTTGTGGGAAAGGTGCTAAAAAGGCTCTATAGAGCTCGACACTTAAGGACCAATTGGCCATGAAGCGAGAAGACTATGAATGCATTCACTTTTTATACCTGCAGCGTCGCATTTTAACCATATTGACCTAGAACTGTGTGATGCCAAGAGTGCAAACAAAGCGATACAGCTCCAATCAGAATACTGTGTACAGTACTATGCAACTAACAAGTGCCTCTGTCTACTCCCCACACAACATTTGCATGTGCGGCTCATGTGGGTAATAAATGGGCTGGAAAATGGGCCTACGTGGGATTGTCAACAGGGTCAATAATGGCCCCATGCCAATTGCGCACATGAATGGGTTCAACCAAATGGGCCATGCATGGGTAGTGCTAGGGCTACCTGGGTACCAAGTGGGCCCACCATAGCGATCTTATCTGGAGCCCACTTTGGTAAAATCAAGCATGTGGGCAATCAGCATGGGGCCATTGAAGAACCTGTGGACAGTCCCATATAGGGCCCATTCTTCAGCCCATTTACAAGCCACATGGGCCCCACATAGAAATGTTGTCTGGGTCTGTTACTAACGTCTTAGTTTTGTTTTTTTCCCCACTCTTTGATGTGCTCTGATTTTGTGTCTTTCTAGGTCATTTTCAGGTGAACAACAAGACAGGTGTCATCTTCACAGCTAAACCTCTGGATTATGAAAATGTGACCAGCTACGTCCTCCGGGTCCAGGCAGACTCTATGGTGATTGTCATGTCCAACCTGCGCGTGCCTTCTAAAAGTAAGAAACAGCATCCAATAAATGGGTGAATGTGGAGGTCGTGTTGTAGGAAATCAAGGATGAAATTCTGTCTCATGTGATTCAAGGTGCTGCATTTATATTTAATCATAATAATCCCCCAGTGTGACAGATTGAAAACAGGTGTAGAAACTCTATATTTGTATCCGTCATATTTGTTTCACGTTATATCTTTGTACATATGTGTGGTTTATTACATGCTCACTTCTGCCTTTTACATATAATTTAATATATTTGTGCTACCTACACTGTTAGGCTGCAGATTTGGATCAAAACCAGGAAAACATTGTGTCACAGGGTGTACGGCTGTAAGCTTTATGCACCGTTGCCTTTTTCACCACTCTGATCCATTTGTATAATTAGTGGCAGGTCTGCTGCAGCCTGTGTTGGGTTGTTTAGTGTCTCACTCCATTCAACCGAGAGCTGATTTTAAATTGACTCAGGACATACTGTATTTTGTGGTTTTCTCTTGTCTGCTTGTTTGTCTTACTATATTTGACCACTATGGCCTTTTCATACATTCAGGCTAAGATGAGATGTCGTATTACTTGAGTAACTATGTTGCAGTGCCAGCAGTAATTTTTATTCATTTGTGGAATTACTCAGTGCTTTTAAAAATGTGGTTAATATTTGACCACCCTCCGTTCCACCCACAGGGCGCTATAGCTCTGTGTAGACCTGTCACTGTGAGACTGCCAGTACTCTGAAATGTTCAATGTGAACACGCAGAAATATGAAATATATGCATCGACAGATTTGACTCTAATCTGTCAGTCATGATGTCTATTAAAAATAACCTTAATAAATATGATTTATCCCTGCCTTCAAAGCAGCATGTCATAAATCCTTACCAACTTTATATGTCCGAATTCGTCGCAAGGGGTCTAACCATCAGAAATAGCCCATTTGTTTTAATTTGGCCAGACCTCCCTCCAAACGAGGGTGGGTGACGAAACATTAATCATAGCAAACTGTGTGTGTTCACATTCTGAAGGCCTCAGTGTGTTTGAAACAAACTTCATTGTGCCAGGCGATGGTGGTCACATTGTCACAGCCTCTTCCTGGCTGAGTTTGGGCGTGATGAGTTGCACAAATGAGGATAATGGTGCATCTTTTCTCCCCTTGGAGGCATTCATGATGGAGGAGCTACTTACAGAGAGCTAGAGAGAGAAGTTCAACTTGCTTTTCCTCATACCAATTGCTGCATAAAGCGGACGTGATTGTCAGATTTTCTGTTTCAGAAAGTTACATAAATTGTCAAACACACTTGCGGTCAGAGAGGAGGTTTGAGACGCTGTTTGATCGTCGGAGAAGCACTTAGTTTGAACTATACTGAGACCTTCAGACTGCGCTCTTTGATGGCCATGCTTCAGCTGGAGCATCATTAGGCTTGTTTGTGGACAGTTAGCTGACAAAAGTTTTGTGAAATGATGAAGTGCTAACAACACGCCGGGTTCATACCCCTCTCTCGATCTATTTGAGCTACCAATGAATAATCAATGACCTACTCTACCTGTCTCTCTCCGTCTTGCACTGACTGTCTCTCACATACTAATGACGGCAATTACAAGTGCATAATACTCAGGCACACACATACACACACACACATTCACGTCGCTTACCTGATAGATGTAAAGTAGAGGACTTTCTCTCTCTCTTTCTCTCACACAAGGGAGAGAGCTTCCCTGGTGTCTACAGGCTGACATCCTCTTTTGGCCGAGTGTAGAGAAAGTGTTTCTTTTGTCGCTTGTCTCGCTTGTATTACTGTACTGCAGATCAGGACTCCATGACAGGGAACATCTGTCTTCTCTTCATCGACTTTAAATTATCAGAGCATTACTGGACTGATTTGTCAGAGAGATTTCTCTTAGGGCCCTGACACACCAAGCCGATGATCGGCCGTTGGTCAATGTCGGGCTGTCAGTGAGCGTCTGTCGCCCTAGTTTTTGTGGTGTGTCCCACACCGTTGACACTAGTCAGCCCTTGTCTGCTCTTCTAGGGGGGTGAGTTCAGCATGTTGAATTGGCATCAAAGCCCATCAGTGAATGAAATCGCTGTGATTGTCAGTTAAGCTCAGTGTACGAGAAGAGAAACGGAAGTGAGGACAGCAAACAAATGGCTAAAGTCAAGAGGTTGTGAGATCGAAAGAAGCCATTGAGCTCTGTAGCAGAAACAGTTCGTAATTTGTGTTGTTGTTTGCTAGCACACAGTAAATGTTACTTGTTTTTTCAACATCAGGTTGATAATTCATGTAGAAATAGAACTCTTTTTTTCAAAGACAACAGGGCTCTCATTTTAGTGAAAGGAGTCACATTGGATTTACGAATGCACCTGCTGTTTCTGCATGTAAACGCGGCTAGCTGTCTGTCTGTCTCCTATCATATCTGAAGAGCAGCAGAATTAACATATAGACCAACATGTGTAACCAGTCAAGAATATTCTCAGCATCGGCCAATACACAGTACAGGTGGGGGAAAAATTGATACAGCATAGTATCGCAATATTTTTGTGTGGCAATATTGTATTGTCATGTCTGGGATGCTTTGCTCGGCCTGAGGGGTGTACTACGAAGGAAGCTCAACACAGCCAGGCTTTGTGTTCATGTTCTGGCTTAACAAAACCTAAAGCCCCTAAACAGAGTTAAACGGTATCACGAAGGTGGTTATCAACTTGGTTTGTCAAGTCCAGCTCTCAGCTTTGTGCTCCTGCGCGTTCACATAAAAAGAGGTGTTTGGCGTCATATGATTCTACTTCCGCACACGGTCGCTGATTTCAGCCCAGAGGAGCAGGTTGTTTTAATGGAGAGAGTATGAGCGTTATAAAAAAGCGTGATCACAGCCAAAAGCAACACTGTTGCTGCAAATATGATGATTAATAATAAGTAAAGAGAGGAGGCTGATTTTAATTTCTGACAGCTGAACATTGCGGTACTTTTAAACACGAAGCTTTATCCATTCAAACAAAATAAACTAGAGCAACAACTGTCATTTTTAAATTGTGTTTTATATTGTTTTCATATATTTTACTGATCGCAATTATAGAATGAGTGTGTTTTATTGAAAGGGAGGCTGGGTGTTCGTATGAATATACAGTGAACTTATAGCCTATTGTCTCTGTACGATGACAACAAAGACCTTTGTAACTGTGAAAATAGCACAGACCTATTCAAGATTTGTGTTTGGGCAACACTGCGATATAACAGGCCAAACACTGAAATTAATTTATTCATGGCCACATCAAAGTGAAATGATTAACTTTACTGATTAGCTGTCTGATTATCTGTAATGCTTGTTTCAGTGTCCTCCTGACGCTCGGCTCAACAGTGAGTGGTGTATTCCCTCAGCTGAACATCTGTAGGCGGAGACGCTCAGAGAGAAAGTAAACACAGCGGATCAGTGCGATCTCTCCCTCCGTACAAATGCTCGGTTCTGATCCAGCTCCACTGGACTTTCAAAGTAAAGGTTACGCCAGCTCCAAACGCGCTAAACTGTGAAACAGTGGCGCTTTTATAGCTGATTTTAAGATTAAACTCTGAACATAACCTGGTCGGGACCAGGTTATGAGCTAAGCATCAGTTACCATGGTGATCTAGCCAGGTTAAAAGAGAGCCACCTTCGTGACACTGAAAACTCTGGCTTTAGACTCAACATACCTCGCTAACCCATTAATCTCGCTTCGTAGTACACCCCTCTGCTGCCCCCATGACCCGGCCTCAGATAAGCGGATTAAAATGGATGGATGGATGGACAGTGCCACGTATCAATTTTTTTTTTCATAATGCAGATTATTAATATAAAAAATACTAATTAAGGTTTAGGTAGTCTACTAGAATAATATAAATAATTGCTTTTTGTGAGATGAACAGACTGAAAACTTCATCTTATTAGATAAAACCGATGTTTTCTTTAGGTACCTAATTTAAAGTTGAAAAAAGGTAATAAACGGCAATATATCACAATATATTTATCGCAATACTCTGCATATCATCACATATTTAAAATTGCAATAATATTGTATTGTGACTTAGGAATCATGATAATATATCCTCTGGTGATTCCCACCCCTAACACACAGGCAAAGTGAGCCAGCACAACAGTCGGCCTTCTTCGCCATTAGTTCCTTGGTGTCTGTTTGGTGTGTCTAGGCCTTTAGCCCCTTTTACATCCAGTGCACTACATTTGTACACACGTGACCTATATCCACACTTGCATACATGCTGATATTCATATGTAGATGCACATATGTTATCGTCAAGATTTCTAAATGATAAAGAACTTGTGGTCACATTCAAGCTTACTCCGCCTCAGCAGCAATCTCTCCTCTTAATGGGCGAGTTCCTTTCATGCATCTTTATGAGTGTGTGCGAGACTGAGAGAGAGAAGGGGGGTATTTATGTTTTTATATCCTGATACTCTGAGGATGGAATATAGCCACTCTCTACAAAGAGAGGGAAGAGAGAGCAACTCTGCAGACCTCTTTTCCCGTCCCCCTGGAGTCTTCCCTCTGTGCCTCACACTCCAGCTTTTGTGCCTGTAATTTGATGTGCTGTGTTTTTGTTTGTCCAATTCCCCTGGTGCATCCTTAGCTCCAATGCCACATGGCTTTACATTTTTGTATGCCGCCAGAAGAAAAATGGTCCTTGACACTGCATATTTTTTACCTAAACTGCAGTGTTGGAAGGTTTTTTTGTGCTGTACATATTTATGCTGTTCATTGCATAGGTGTAACTGTGACAAATGATAAGGGGGGGGACAAATGTTTATACTCAGTGTATATGTGTTTTCCTTTTAAAGGGGCAGCAAGCCTCACAAAGAAGGCCATTCAACCAGCAAATTCAGTATTAAAATACCAAATTGTCTGCCTCCTCTCTCCAGTTCTTTCTCATAGCATTTCTTCTAACTCCAGGGAAATTCTCCCTGCTTGATTATTGGCTGCCCTTCAAATTATTATTCCCAATAATGTGCAAATTGCTTGCCTGTTGAACTTTCAGAGCCTTTTATTGATGGTATTGCTAGGCATCAAGTTGTTGGGAAAACAAACTCTTCAACAATAAATTATGCGAGGTAGACCTCACTTAAAAATAATGGCTCGGAAGGCAAGATTTCATCATCGTTTTTTATTATTTCACGGAGCCATATTTTACTCAAAGTGTGAGTGTTATCAGTATTTGGTTGGTAAACAGAATGCAAACTGGCTCAGTTGTTTTTTTGCTCATCTACTTATCGGCAGCAGGGAGAGAGAAGTCATCAACACACTCCAGACTTGTTTTTTCTCCATGCAAAATATTTGCTGTAATCTAAGCAGAATTAACCTCCTCATTATTGACTCAAAGTTGCACCGAAATAGCTTCACTCGCTGTTTCATTAGAAAGGGATGAGTTAGGACTACGGGAATGTGTTTCTCTGCCCTGCATGCAATTACAGATTCACTTGGCGGTGCAGCTGAAAATTGCTACTAAATGAAGAGGGGTTTTCCCAAAAGTCCACTTTGGGTCAAAATAAAAACCGAGCAGTGAATGTTCTCACATATTTAGTCATATTTCAAAAGCTAGGTGAATCTGGTTCCTCAATTTTAAAATGAATCATATTAAGTTCAAGATTGGTCAAACCACCCGTCCTCAGATGATAATAAACTATTACTTTATATAAAATTGGTGACAGCTGGTCATACTGTGATGTTCCCAGCGATGACTATCTCGCAAAATATTCTGGGAAATGATTTTTTAGCTCTCTTTTGAAGTCGTGGACCAGCCGATGACCGTGCAAAAATTATATTGACATGACAGTTTTGAAGCTCAGTTGTGGAACATTTGATCAATGTCAGTTCGGAGGACTTTATAAACGTCCTTATTAGTGGCTGGGACAATATAAACTTTCTGGGCTTGTGTGTCCCAATTCTTGGGTGCGGCATCCTTGATTAGGTACACTAAAGTGCACCAACTAAGAATTGTTAGTTGTTTTCTGTTTCATATGAATTTTACTAGCTCTGTATTAAAAGTGAATGACTTTCACATGGTTTCAATGAGTCACGGTGCCATTTTCTTTTTACAGCTAACACAGCCAAGGTGTATATCGAGGTGCTGGATGAGAATGACCACCCTCCCGTCTTCTCCAGAAAGCTCTACATAGGCGGCGTGACGGAGGACACCAAGATCTTCAGCTCTGTGCTCAAGATAGTGGTAAGAAAACATCGGCTCTGGTATTTGTTTTTGTTGGGTTTCGTGTCTGATTCTGTTCCCACCTCTTCAACACTTACCCTGCAGCCATGGTGGGAGAATTCATCCGATCTGCTCTCTGCGGCACAGTTTCATCTCCTGCCTCTATCGCTTTCTGCATCTCTTCCTCAATTTCGCTCTCCCCACTGTCTGCCTTGTCCAAGAGCAGGTGGGATCAGAGCGAGCTGAGCGGTGTAATCCCAGTATGTTCACAGAGGCATGGCTGGACATCCTGTCTGATAATCAGCCCGCTCTGCCAAGGAGCTTTCACTTTGTCATCTTGTATACTACACTGTATGTCTATTTTCTGTATGCGTGGGTGAGTGTTAGTGTATACTTAAGCTTGTGTTTGTGTACAAAATCCTTTGAGAACCATAGTCTTTAATGCCTACCTTGAATGTCAGCACTACAGCTGACATACTGTCATGCATTTTTGTGTGAATGTACAATATGTCACGACAACAGATTTGTTTATTTGTCAGGGTTTCAGGATGTTTTGGGGTTTATCTTTCTTCTTTTCATAGGGTGTGTCATTTGTATTTGAAGTACTATATGCAGTCTTTAAATACAGCCAGTGCAAGGGCTCACTTTTCAAAAACCCTTTGTGTTCCCATCACGTTAATTCTTTCAGGTTGATTTTCATTGCTACAGTCTCAGCATTCTAATACCGTCCAGCCCAGAGCTCGAAGTGGAAAAGAATAGGTACTGATCCTTCCTGTATTGATGTGTTGGCATGTGTATCGGCGGGGTTGTTGGTGAACGAGTTGTTTTGTTAGTTGGTTTGCACATGGTGGGTGAACGACATGAACTTGGTCACTTAAAAGAGCCGGTCTTATCATCATTGCGGTGGTAGCCGCATGTGGTGGCCCTTCGCTGCTGGGAGTGGCACCACCGTTGCTGCTCCCATCCTGCGTTTAGTAACACTGAGTTGGACTTTGGAAGCTCGTAATGTAACGTTACTTAAACTAGCCACCGACAGAGAAAAGCAGGCAGGCAAAAACAGGGACAGGTGAGTGTCACATATTGCAACCAGTGACCCCTGGGAATTGCAGTTTCCTCAGAGCCATTATAAATTGCCCTGAAGACCTGACATGGAGATGGCAGAAAAGAATACCGGCAGCCTGTGAGAAGCATCTGCACATAAGAAAAAGTCACATTACACGAAAGAGTAGAATGTAGAAGCGCCTACACTGTGTACCAGCGGTTACCAACCCACTTCAGGCACTGGTCAAGCCACCAAAGCCTTTGTCATGAACAATTTTAGACCAGGGTTTTGTGGTAGAATATGTTCACTGCCTACCGTGATCAACCCAAACATCTCTGCTTTCAATAGGAGTGCTAATTAGCTTGTGCTAACACGCTGGACGTAGGTGTCTAACCTCTGTCGAGGTCAGATACTCCGTGCAATCCTGTTGTCTTTCTATAAAACTGTAAAAGACGTCCACACCACATGTTTTGCCTTCTAGACAGCTTGCTGCAGTTGTTGTTATTCTTCTTCTCTGAGTTTATTGGCAGCTGGTAAACCAAGTTAAAAGGTACACATACCGCCCAAAATATACCGTGCAGCCCTAATCTTTTTTTTATTTTTATTTTTTTTAATATTTTTATTAAAAAAATATGCTATATAGGATAAATATTCTCACACAGGAGAAAACAATGTCCATTCAGAAATAAGAGTCACAATTAAAACAAACATAATAGTGTCCAAATAGTAAAATCAAAGACTTGTGTATCTCAATAGATCAAACCAAAAGGAAAAAGGACACATTTTCTGACTGTAAGCGTTTCCACATTATTAAGAAATAAAACACACCGAAAGAAAATGACAAGAATATACATATATATATAAAAAGATATAAAAAAATAAATAAATAAATAAAGATATAAATAAAATAAGATTGTGTAGCCCTAATCTAATCCTTAATATTAGTCTTGTAGGGCAGCTAGCCTGTACCTTGAACCTGATTTTCAGCTGAGCGCCATTCACTTTACAATAATTAGAGAATATCTGTCCAAGTGGAGAGATATAAATAGATATGTGGCTGTTTATTTGTCATCTGTTTACTGTGGTCTAAGCAATTTCTGGGTCATTTGTCTGTTTGGTTCAAGGCTTTTACGTTGGGTAAAAATGATAAGGGCACCCAGTTGGTCACCTGGTACAGCAGGCACCTAATGTACTAATGCTGTGTCCTTACTGCAGCGGCCGCAGGTCAATTCCATCCCCTCTGCCTCCCCTTTTCACTCTTAAGCTGTCCTGTGTGTCACTCATGCGGTCACAACACAGCTCAGACCAACAACATAGTTACAGTGTGTTATGACTTTCACTAACACTGTTTCAGATTTTTTGGAGGTGAAAGGAAACTTCACTGGGAGGAAGTGTAGCCAGTTTAAATTAAACTGGGACCTGGCCAGAAACATGGGAGCTATATAGAGTATAATGGACACCATTGGTGTCTAGAGAATGTCTCAGAAAAGGAGTGGGTGTAATATCTAGCAGGCAGGTTGAGGAGTACAAAGGTCATGAAGGAGGATTCATAAAAAGTATTTCAGACCTTCTGCTTCTGCCAGATGTGAAAATCAGCCAAGCTCATCAAAGGATACAGAGAGGGGAGCTGTCACTCATCGTATATCCCCAACCCTATTAACAAAATAGACAAGAGTTCAGTTGCAGAAGAAAGCTGGGAATACCAGGGGCGGTTGGAGATTTTATTCATGGTATTGATGATCTCAAATAAAACTTGCTTTTTCAGCAGGAAACGAGCTTATTTCTAATCCTTATGTTATAACTTTGAAAAAGGTCTTGTAGGACAGAGAAGCATTCCTCAAGGACTTGGTAAAGATAAGATAAGATGAGATAAAACTTATTTATCCAGAGGGAAATTGCTTTGCAGCAGTTGCAATACAATGTTGGAAGAGTGCAGATAGAAGACAGTAAATATACAGAGGACTAAACTATGAACAGTGGGTGCAAAATATAAAGACATAGCTAACAGTAAGGTGCAATGTGTAATGCTATGTGAGTCGTTCTTTGCTGCATTTGACAACTCCAAACATGACGTAAGCATCTGATTACATGACAGATTACTGCAGTGAAGAGATGCACATGTTCCTATCAAAGAAATAGAATTATTTATGTGCATGTATTGTCATTATTTGGACATTAACTCAATAGCTCAATATCATATATATACATGAAACTTAAACATAAAGCATTAAACCATTGTTTCATGCATGTTTGCATGGTCAATGCTTGTTTGTTGTGTATTTATTTAAAGTCTTCAAGGTTTGATCGAGTACAGAAGTGCACTGTGGGCACTTTAGGAGACTCAGCCTTGGACCATCATACAGTATATGATCATTTGTTGGTGGACAGGGCTTTATGTATATGAAGTGTGCTTGTCTAAGACAAAATGAAAAGGTTAAAGGTATGTGTCTGACGCATACATAATCAAGCACATGTACAGTACATGTGGCATGCTGTGTGCTATTCTTCTATTGTTTGTAATTCGGTTGGTAAAAGTAAGAACCCGCTTGTCACTGTCTCATTCATAATCCCACATTGTCACGTCCAAACTGGTGTGCAATCTCATATTTAATTTGGGCTGTGTTCCATACGGCTGAAATACATGCGGCATGGATGCGGCACGTCACACAGGTGGGGCAGAGCGGGGTTTCTTACCTGCTACACAGACTCCATCTCTGTAGCGTGTGGTTGCTGCCAGCTCCACTGTGTGCTTATTGAGTTCTGCCAAGTGATAATGCACTTGTTTATGCAGGGTTTGGAAGCATATGCCATATGAACTGGTACTGAATTAATTAACTGGATCATTTTAACGACAGGATGCATTGATTTGACTGATTTATTTTAATGAGAAATGTAAACACAAGCACAAGGTTACTCTGCTGCATCGCATCGCCTCTGGTAGAATGAGGTATTCATCTGAATCCTTTATAAACAGATTGCACCTGTTTGTTTGTTTTTTTACACCGTCCTGTGTAGATTTTACCTGTTGGAGGGCCGTGGAGCCATGAGCACAGACGAAAAAATACACCAGCTGCGTAAAAATAAAGAGGAATGACTTCCATGGTCAGTGTAGCAGCTTCACCTGATTGAAATGGATGCGCTCTGCTGTGGGCATGCTTCTGCAAATTCGTCAAACCACATCCGTGTCCCATGTGATTTGGTCGGTAAAGATGGACTAGAATTCGGACCAGCATTAGTTGTACAATGAACGTTTTTATAGTAAAAAGATTATTTACTAAAAATGGAAAACGTGAAAAGTCTTTGGTGATTAGACCCCATAGAGATGGTAGGATATGAGGAAGGCGAAGAAATCCATAGTGAAAAAGGGAACTCCCTCTGGGTTTAGACGCTTGTGGTGCTAGAGGTGGTGAAGATGAGATAAGAAGATGGAGAAGTGCTTATAATCTGGATGAGTAGAGGAATGAGTCTTTGTTGAGCTCGCCCTTGACTCTGGATATGATGGCTGGAGGTGAACAGGCTGGAGGAGGGTGCAACTGTTCTGCCTGAAAGGACAGCTGACAGCAGCAGAGGAGAGAGCAGAGTTAAAAATTTTGCAGTAGCATCCTGATTGGCTGATAGAGATTGTGGCAGAGTTCGCTTGGATAACTAGAAGAGTGAGCACCAATAGTCAGCTGGGAGTGGGAGGGAGAGAATTGTGGATGGATGCTTCATTAGGCCTTTTTCACATCAGACATTTTGACTTGTCATCGCAGGAAAAGTGCAGGTGTAACTGATGACATTAAAAATGAATCAGGACGCCATACCAGCAGGGGCAAGCCAGACCCAGACATAAACATTCGAGGGGGGTTCTCCCTATTTACAGCAGATATTTTTTAAGCCATTTGAGATAACAGAATGCCTAAAAAATTTTACACCATTTGAAAAAACATGACATTTGCCAAGGAAAAAAATTATCCTGGATAGCTTTCAGTCTATTTTGTATCCAATTGTTCTCCAGCTGTTCTCATCATTCTGAAACCATATTATGACAAATACTAACAGTTACTAATTTTCACTCCTGCCACCTAAAAAGAGGCAAAAATTGGCTTATGCTACTGTTTTTAAGCTACTTTACATAGGTATCAAATCAAAATCAAATCATGTTTATTAGCAACCGCAGCTGACCAAAGTGCTGTACAAAATAAAAGAATGACACACAAATAAGTAGCAATATAAAATGTACACAAATATAAAACAGAATAAAATCGGTAAGAATTATTTCATACATAAATAAACATTACAAAATACTAACATATAAAAGCCACTACAAACAACCAAAGGCCATTAAAACCTGTACGTTTTAAGATTTGTCTTAAAAGTGTCAATAGAGCGGGAGCATTTGATTGAGAGTTAAAGGCTATTCCAAAGCTTTGGAGCAGCTACCGCAAAGGCACAATCTCCCTTACCCACTAGCCTCGATTATGGGACAGAGTCGGGGCAGAGAAGTTCAGCAATATACTGGGGTGCCAGTCTATGTATGGCTTTAAAAACAAAAGGTAGGTTAGAAAATTGGCATAAACATCACTAAACAAAAACCTATTTTTTGTTCAACGACGCTGGAGCAGAGTTCACACAATGAGTGTTTAGCTGACAAACCTGCTACATTGAAATCCACGCCGTAGTAATCAGGGCTGCCAAGTAAATGTGGCCTTCAACGGTCTGAATTAAATATTAGGCCAACAGAAGAACATTTACTTAATTATATTAGATTTCTCTAGGGAACAGCAAAGATTAAAGAAAACATTTTGAGAAAACTTTCAGGGCTGGAGCCCAAACAGCCACCACACCAACCTCCTTCACTGCTGCGTGCCGGCAAATCATCGAGCACAATACCAGGACCCTATAAGTAGCAAATGTAAATGATGCAGACAAAATGACTGCTATTACATCTGTGTTCCTCCTGCTGTTACTTGTCGAAATGCCTACAGTGAAAACAGTCTATTTTACTTTACACCTGGCATAGATGCCATTAAATGCAATTACTTGTAACATCTCCTAACTGACTGTGTGTGTGTGTGTGTGTGTGTGTGTGTGTGTGTGTGTGTGTGTGTGTGTGTGTGTGTGTGTGTGTGTGTGTGTGTGTGTGAGAGAGAGAAAGAAAGTGTAGGCTCAGATGTACAGATAGACTGCACACTTTGCAGTGTCTCCAGCCACTCGACCAGTTCAGAATCCTTTTTCTGCCTTTCCTTTAGCTTGGAATAGACACCAAAGTGTAGAATTATGGGTCAAGTGCTATCTATAATTTCCCCGGAGCCTGGGCTTCTTTGGAGTAGGGCTGGTGTGAAGTGTTTGTACTTGACTTCATTAGTAATGAAGCGGAGCGCCCCTTTCTCTGGAGATAATCATTAGAAATATCGTCAACATTTGGCATACTCTACTGACACTTCTGACCTTCTGTTTTCACTCTTAGTCAGAAATAGTTTAGTCACATAATATGGTCGCAAGCAGTAACTGGCAGACGTTTTTATACAAGCAAATGAACTCTGCAGTGCCACACAGGTTTGCTTCATTCGCTACTAAAGTCTAATTTCGGAGGTTTGGGGAAAGTTAAATGGAAAATATTTCATTAAAAAGTTAAAAGTCTGCTGTTTAGAAGAAAATCTGATTGCATGATTACACCCTGCTCCTCGTGGCACTTCCTTGACCCTGTTTTTTAATCAGTAAGTAATTGCATTCACGGGTAGCCAAATGACAGCCACTTTTTCTCAGTGCCCTCTTCGACTGCTCGGCTCCTTGTTTTCCACACAGTGAGTAAAACCTTTTTAAGCAAAAATCAGGGACCAGTTGCCTAAAACACCTTAAGTTCAGCTCCATTTCCCCTTAGCTGAGGGACTTACACAGTTGCACAGAATTCCTTAAAGGTTTGCTTAGTTAAGGAAAAATGGTAACACGCTTACTGCTTTGAAAGAGATTTTACAGCAGTAAAAATTCTCATGGAGATTGTTTGTTTAGACTCACGCTTGTGATGACTGTTATCATCTCACAAAGTCGGCTTGAGCCCCCTTTCCACCAAACACTTTGGGTACGGTACCTTTAGAACCAAAAGTAACCCTTTAGATATGGTACCTAGACCCTAGCGTTTCCACCGCAAACAGTACTCTTACATCCATCCATCCATTGGACCATCCATCAGTCCATTCATCCATCCATATATTTTCATCCGCTTATCCGGAGCAAGGTCGCAGGGACAGCAGGCCAAGCAAAGCACCCCAGACGTCCCTCTCACAGCAACCCTTTACAGCTCCTCCTGGGGGACCCCGAGGCATTCCCAGGCCAGATGAGATATGTAATCCCTCCAGCATGTCTTGGATCTACCCTGGTGCCTCCTACCAGTGGGAAGTGCCCAGAACACCTCTAACGGAAGGCGTCCAGGAGGATCCTGGTCAGATGCCCGAACCACCTAAACCGGCTCTTTTCGATGTAAAGAAGCCATAGCTGTACTCAAAGCTCCCTCCAGATGTCCAAACTCCTTACCCTATTTTGAAGGCTGAGCCCAGACACCCCACGGAAGAAACTCATTGCGGCCACTTGTATCCGCAGTCTCATTCTCTTGGTCACTACCCAGAGCTCATGACCATAGGTGAGGGCTGGGATATAGATGGATGAATAAATCGAAAGCTTCGCCTTCTGGCTCGGCTCTCTCTTCACCTTCGACGGTCTGGCGCAGCGCCCATATCACTGCAGATGCCACACCAAACTGCCGATCCATCTCATGCTCCGCTCTACCCTCACTTGTGAACAAGAGATGCTTGAACACGTTCCCTTCAATATTTAGAATGTGCATCCCCCCCAACAGAAACATAAAAGTAGACAAAATTAAAGACATAAACACACATATCGATGCAGAAAAGGCACAAATTAGTGTGTTTCAAATGTGTCCCTCTCAATGTTGAAACAAAACCTACGCCCTTGCACTCAGTGACAGTTTCCCCCAGTGTCCACAACAACTTTTAAAAGGTTTGCCCTACATAAACGATGCCGGTACATATATTTGGTAAATTTGTCTTCACCCAATGAGGATATCTCACTCTGCTGATTTATGCAGCCCTTTCATCGGGACCTTGCTCCCCCCCTCCTTCCTCCTCTTCCAATAGCTGGAGAAAAAAAAAGGAGATTGCTCCTATTCATCAGTGTCACTCGCTACAGACAAGCACTCCGAAAATTGATGCCTGTGTGAGAGCTCAGTGGCCAGTCAGAGTTTGTGCCTCAAAGGTCGATGGGAGAATTCTGTGGTTTTGCCAACAATGACACAGAGTGGTTTGAGAGACTTCATGCAGATTTTGAGACTCAGACTTTATTTTTTGTTTTGGAGCATTTAATGGTTTTTGCCCCGGCCATTTTCTTGTTTTGATTGAAGAAATGGTATTTTATATAAATCAAAAAGTCATTATTAAAATGTAATAGATTTACCAAATTTCAAGCAGCTATAATTTATATTTTCATAACAACGATGTATGAAATGACGTCTAGCAGTTCTGCCCTTTCACTTCTCGTTTGAGTTAAGAAAAAAATGAGTTCCCACTCCAACCAGCTGTAGTTTAACATAATGTTATAATGCTCCTCCATCAATGGTTTTGACGTCATTTGATTACATAATTTAATAACATGGCAACAAATTATGGAGGCAATGCTGCCCTCAAAAAAAAAAAAAAGAAAAAAGTTTTATAACCAGACAGCTCTGATGCTTTGTGTTCATGAGAAAATTGAATCGTTTTGATTTGTCACATGGCTGCAGAATGATTGTGCGATAAATAACAGCAAGATTGATGCGCCGTGGGTGAGTCGGACAAGAAAGCCCCGCCTGCAGTGTTTCCTGTTCAGACTTCCTATCATATTGCTCTTCCAGCCCAACTCACCAATGTCACAGCAGGTGTTTCCCGTCGGCTGTCAACGAGCAAATAAATCCTGCGATATCACTGATTGGGAAGTGTCCAGAAGTGCAGTATGCTGGGAAATAACGGCCACCATCATGTTTAAACGCTGCAGTGATTGGTGGATGCTGGCTCAGGCTGAATTGAAATCTCAGAGTAGTCCATTTCTTTCTATAGCACACTAAGGATTTATCTTTAGTTTATTGTTTTGAGTATAACACACAGATTTTCTCCTGTTTAACTGTGTGCGTGCTACATGTGTGTTGCAGGCCACTGATAAGGACACTGGGAATTACAGTGAGATGGCGTACCGCCTGATCATCCCACCCACACCAGAGGGCCAGGACAGCTTCGTCATCGAAACCTACACGGGTGTCATCAAGTCGGCCATCATGTTTCGAAATATGCGCAGGTCCTACTTCAAGTTTGAAGTCATTGCCACGGACGACTACGGAAAAGGTCTCAGCAGCAGCGCTGAGGTGGTGGTGAGTATCCAGTATAGTTCTTTTCATAGTGTATACAGTGTGTTTGTACTGATCAATATATATACTGCACATGTACTGGTCTGTGTGCACACTGATGAGCACTCTGTTAGTCCTTGACATACATGTCACCTGCACACCAGTGGCATATTGATCGCACATTGTATACGGCTTCCTCTGTCTAATAGCTCCGCAGAGAACACTCCTTTGAAATACGGGATTGGTTTGCAATGTTACCTATCTATAATTCATTGATAGGGGATAATGAGGATGTGTGACTGGGATACAGTACAGCCTTATCAAAGAGGCATCCCAACAATTTTACACATCAAAGTCAGGTTAGGAGTCACTGGGGAGTGCTGCACATCCTCTGAAAACTGAGGAAATTAGTTTAGTAAACTGGAAAGCATGTTTGAGATTTTTAAAAGTTTGACATTTTGGGAAATACGGTTCTTTGCTTTCTGGTATCGTTAGATCAAAAGACTGATACCACTCTGTACGATAAAAGTGAAACTACAGCCAGAAGTCAGTTAGCTTGGCTTACCACAAAGACCGGACACATGCGGGAAACAGCTAGCCTGGCTCCATCTAAAGGTAACAAAATCAACCTACCAGCACCTCTAAAGCATGTTACATCTCATTTGTTTAATCGGCATAAAAACCAAAGTGTAAAAATGACAAGCCTTTTTTTCCCTGCTGAAAACACCAAGTGCTCGTCAGAAAACAGCCAGCTGGGAGCGCTTGAGAGCACTTTGGAGGCACAGCGATTTGAGACGTTCTTGTTGCATCTGGTTGCTATGATACGGAATATCCACGTAGCACATAGGGACATAGGATGGACCTCCCGATCTGTATGGGTTCATATGAGGAAACATATATTAATATATATATATAAACATATTTCTCCTCTGTTGTTGTTGTTGTTGTTCAGTACTTGTAAGTGTAAGATGTAACAGTTGGTATTTGTGGTATTTGTCCCACCCATTCTCCACTGTGATTGGACAGGCTGGGCAAAAAGGGACTGTAATGACCGCAGTGTTTTACCCAAAGTTGAACATTTTTCAACTCTAGGTGCTCAAAAAACAAAACAAAACAAAAACAAACATGCAGAAATCTGCGCAGAATAGACACTCATTGCCTTGTTGTGCTGCTGGCGTTTGTTGCGTAGCATAAATACATCGCATTTCCATTGCAAAGAATTTGAAACATGTGCTGTACTCAGGAAAAAAAAAAGTGTTGGTGGACACAGCCCCTTACAGTGGGTTATGGGGTGTTTTTTAAACATCTGTTCCCAGTTTTTATGCTAAGCTAAGCTAACCCATAGCTAACTGTAGCCTTATATTTAGCAGATAGATATGAGTGGTATCAATCTTCTCATTTAACTCTTCACTAGAAAGCAAAATAAGCGTCTTTCCTATGATGTCAAATTCTTTATCTGTAAAAATTCTACATTATAAACTGTGTGTGTTGAGTTTGAAAGAATGAGTTCGGAGGATCAGACAAAAGATGCTTTCAAATAAAGTATGAGAAGTTTAGGCTCCAGTGTTTTGGAGCTTGATCCATACTTAAGAGTGAGTGAGAATTTTATTTTCTCTCGCTGAAGTCCTGCTACTCAAGTGCAGTATTGAATTCCCGCAGTACACCTTTAACATTTATTTTAAAGAGTAATGTTTTGTGAAGTAGAATTTGAGGTATGAATGGCTGTTTTAATAATTCTGTGTGTAGTAGATCAAAAGATGCCTGCCAAAAAACAAACCAAAACTGTGTATTTGGTTGATTAATTGTGAAACCTCTGCTCTGTTTTTCTTCACACTAATTTGTTCATTATGAGCCTAGATGATGCTTTTTGTTTTTTGTTTACTCGGTGCTAAATGTTTTGGTTCCAGTCTATTGAATTATTCACAATAGGTACAGGACACACAACATGTGGCCTCTGCCACTGGCTGATGATCCAATTAGACTGTTCGTTTCAGCCATGTGTATTAATGTGGTTCACATTACGTGTGTTTTTCTGTGTCCATGTGTGTGTGTGTGTTTGTCCTAATGTGTCTGTGTGTCTTGCCTCTGTGTGCATTTCTTTTTCCCAATAATTTCCCCACGCACCCACTGTGATTGGGCTCAGCTTTGCCCTCAATTCAATGCTTATCTTTCCTGACTGTGGGAAGGCTTATTTTTCGTTTCAGTGAAATATGTCTGGCTAACAAGCCTCTAACGAGACAGAAGGAGGGTCTGGGACATTGCCTGGATATGAGAGAGCAGCGAGTGCGTAACCATGGTGCTCGTTAATTTTCAAGGGGAAACCTAATTTCACAGGAGCCGCATGGGAGATTTGGCTTCAGAGCACAGAGGCTGTTGCCTATGCGCTTAACTGCGGCATCAGAATTAAGTCCTGTTAAGTTTGCCGCATGCCACCAATGCAAGCAGGCAATTAGATGGTCCCATTTGGTCCACCGGCAGAGATTTGAATGAGCTGACAAAACTCACAGTGCTAGGACAAATGTGACATACTGGCTTAATCGCTGTTTATCACTATTTTCCACTGTGTGTTTTACCCCTTGGTCCTTTATTTATCTCTTTCTCTCTCTTGTGCTTTCTCTTAGGTTTCTGTGGTCAACGCGTTGGACATGCAAGTTGTCGTGTCCACTGTGCCACCTACTTTAGTGGAAGAACATAAGGAGCAACTCATTAAGTAAGAAAACATTTGCTGTTATTGAAATATGAAAGAAAAAATCCCGTTAAACAAGAAGAAAACAATATTGGTGTTTGCATAATGCTCTGAGTTCATTTAATATAAAGCAAGCTACTGTGTAATATAAAGGTGAAATAAGGCCTGTGTCCACATAGTGTTTCTCATTGTCAGAGGAGTGATGACAGGGTGCTAAGGAGTGCTTCATTTCCACATGTGGGTTTTGCTTCTATGACAACAATATTTTGACATTAACATTAGCTTGGTAGCTAAAGTTACACCACGTCAACAGAGGGTTGGCTACACAGTTCACAACAAGCTTAAGGTGATAAAAGCACAACACTCAGCTGCAACATTCAGAACCTCTTTTTCCATTGTCACTCTTGGCTGCGCCGAGTAAAGCCATGCTGCGCCGTCAGTGTAGATGCGCTGTGCCACACCAAGCTGTGCCAGAGATGGACCTACTGTTTTTAAAAGTCCCTGTGTGTTCAGCTCTCAGTACTTTAGTAGGAGTAGTTTAGTTTCTCTCCTGTCCTGTCCTGTTCTCTGTCCTGTTTTTACTTCAGATATCTGCTTAATTTTACTGTTTCGTGTTCGCTACCAGCCGTGTTAGAAGTTGTGTGAAGTTGCTTCTTGAAAACTCAACATTTCCTTATTTTCTTTGTTTCACAATAAAAGTTTACACATAACAAAATAACAGGGGACTTTTATTGTGAAGATTCTATACGAAATAAAATGCGTTATTTCTGAACTAGCAGAACTTCTGTTCAATTAAGGCAAGTCTAATAATACAGCAAGGAGGAAAGTGAAAGCAGAAACAGCCACAGTGAGATGTTGATGAAGAGCTGCAGACAACAGGCTCTTACTGCACCTCTGCAAACAGCTCACCTCCAACAGGTAAACTTCTTTTACCTGTCCTGCTGTGGAAAAACACACACAGCAAAAATAACAGGGGACTTTAGCCATGAATCAGCACTCTGCTTTTCAACGTCATGACTCAAGACATGCCATCACTAGTTTAAGACACACCTTCAAGAAGGTAGTTGTAATGGAAATGGAAATCCATGCTGTGCTGACGGCCCAAACCAAGCCAAGCCAGCCCATGACTGTCGAAAAGGGGTATCAGTGTCCAGACAGTGTGCTCCCATAGATGTGTTTTCCTGTATATGTTGTGATAGTTTCATAGAGCTTTGGATAGACTAAATGTGCAGCTACCGTCTTTCTGAAAAGGTCAGAGATGTTTAGGCAGAAGCGTTCAGAGCAGCCACACAAAAAAGACGGAGCTCTCTGGAAAAAGACGCCGGACATGGTGTTTTTTTCTCGAGGCACCTGCATTTGACAGCATGCACTCTCTCCTCATTGGGAACAGTTGAAAAAAGACGCTGGCGTTCAAATAAAAAAACACTATGTGGACACAAACTCGTGAACAGAAAATATTCACCTTTAAAGCAAACCTTACCATATCCAAACCTTGTCCATGCATTGTATCAGTTTCATGCCCTCTAATATTCTCTTTGTTAATTGATCTCAAGAGGTATTGACACTGGAAATTAATTGCATCTATTTGTGAAGTGCTGTAATATGAGGTTAACTTGGTTCAAGGTGACGCCTCGTTTGCATGTAAAATTATTTTTGAAGGACTGATGAGTATGATTTAGCTGTGCCAAAAGGCAATTGTAAACAAACAGGGACTAATCAGAATTTATGTTAGGTACAACCTGTCTGTTGTCGTTCAATAACCATTGACCAATCAATTAAGATCATGGATTAGCCAATGAGACAGTTGAGTCTACCCTCTAGAGTCTGTTTTCCTGGTCCAAATTAATTAATGATAGAGATTCATGAAACATCTTTTTGCAGCTCTTGGGGCACCGTGTTTAGTCTAATTAGTCAATCTGAAAGGCAAATGGGCGTTAATAGTTGTTTTTCAAGAGCTTGCTGTGTCTCCGCCGCACAAGTGACACCGCTCTTTAGGCTAAAAAATACACACATTAGTCACGTTAAGCTCTTTGCAGCGATGTCATTTGAGAGGTCTGCGATTTTTGCACAGTGCTGGTGATCATCCAGGGCCATTTTACCTGAGTGCTCAAACTGTTTATCCACCTTGGCAAAGGCACACTGCAAGGCTTTCCTTTATTGGCTGTAATTTGAGGTGTGGATTTCTCCCTGCCTGAAAGGGATTATCAAAGCCAAGAGCCCAGTGTGGAGAAGCAAAATGCACCCCAACGGGACATTCATTGCCAGAATAGAGTACTTAAGATTGGTGGCTCTCATATTGCTGTGGGAGCAGAGGTGCCAGAAATGGTTGGAACTAATGCGAACCCAGATTTTGGCTCATATAAGTCTCTGCGTTAACTACTTTTTAGTGTTTACACCAGCTTTCATTATATAAGTCTGACTTCTGGTTTTGTGTTTATTTCAGTATCCTTGAGCGTCACGTCCAGGACCAGATTCCAGGTGCCAAGGTGATAGTAGAATCAATCGGGCCTCGTCGTCATGGCGATGGCTATGAACTGGAGGACTACAGTAAGTCGGACCTGAATGTGTACGCCATTGACCCGCTCACCAACAGGGCCATTTCGCCCAAGGAGCTCTTCAAGTGAGTGGGTGAATTTTATTACAGGAAGTACAGTCCACCATTTGGTTTAAATTGATGTCCTAATGTCCCTGCTGTGTTGCACATCTTCCCCGCAGTCTCTCTTTACCCTCTGTCCGTGCAGTGAGTCAGCAGGCTCCCCGTGGCGTCCTCCTCTACAGTGTTTCCTTTGCCTTTACTTCTTTGCAAGACTTTGACTAACCTGCAGGTGCACCAAATCTTTCATATGTCACAGGAAAGGAGCAGATATGAGAGAGGAAAGGGAGGGTCGGGGACAAAGTGAAAGTGAAGCAGGGAGTATTTCAATCAGTCCATTCAACCTGTCATGCCGGAGCCTGAAAGAGCCTGGAGATTTGCCAGCAATACATTTTGTTCCTTTAGTTTTGGGGGCACAGAGATAGACAGATTTGTATGTGCTAATACCCTGTTTGACCACCGAGAGGCCGTGTTCACATGCTATTAAAGCAGCCTGGAAAACATGCTTACAGGACATTTTTTCATCCCTTTAGAGGAGAAAAGGAGACCTGAGCTGGCACCTGAGGACAATCTCACCTTTCTCCTGTTTCATAGCCCTTCTGTCAAAGCGATCAGACACCAATCTTAAAACGGCAACTCCATCAGAGCATGAGAGTCGCCAATCAATAGGAAACACCCCCTTCTGAGTTGTCCCCTCCACTCTCTACCAATTTGCTCCCCTGCTTGCCTTACATCGAGCTATCTGACACCATCTTCTGTCTTTGTTTCTCTTTCACTACGGTTACTGCCAATTCTGTTTTATGTGCGGCTCCAAAGAGACCTCCCTCCTCCTCTTTGCAATGAGATTGTGACAATTTCGGTTCATTTGGAAAAGCTCCACTCAAATGACATTAGAGGTGCTTTGTGTATGTACTGAATTAATCTATAGACATTATCTCAGTGTCCTTGACAATCAGAGTAGTGCCTCAACTGTTTTTAAGTGGGAGAAAGAGGCTGAAGCCATTGGAAGTGTGGCACTTGTGTCATAAGAACAGCTTCTTTTTTTTTTTTTTTTTTTTTGCCAAATCTAGCAACTGTCGCCGTTATCACAAGTGGCAGCTTTTAAGAGCGCCAAGCTAATATTAAAAGACTTGCTACATCCCTGCTTTAATAGGAATCTGCTTCCTTAGATGCAGATACTGTCAAGGAAATCATTCAGACCAAAGGAGAAAGGCTTTTTACGCATGCAGAGCATGTCTGACAATGTTGTGGGGTAATTGCATGTAATATATCTGCGTCTTTGCTGTCAGATCACAGAGGGAGAACGAGTAAGACAACACAGCGAGAGGATTCTTGCATTATAGAGTGTCCTTATGCCACCTTGAATACAGCACTCGACCATTTGAGCTCTCTGGAGGATAGATTGCCAGAGCGGCCAGTTGATAACCTTCATCTCCACTCATTTATTCACCTATAGAAAAACAAAAATGACAGTAATTGGATGTGGCAGTGCGCTCACTCCTTTGTGAAGCAGGATGTTTGAAAGCCACGCTGGTTATTGTTACCAAAAAAAAAACACACTGGGAGAACAGTGGGTGGATTGCTTGTATGCATGTTTATTATACTACAATAGTGATGCAAATTCTGCAACATGTCTGTCACTGAAACTCTGTGGAAGTGTGAATCATCGATTCTTTGTGGAAAGGTCACGTATCTCCGTTTGACATACCACTTGCACTTAAAGATAAAAATACATCTCTGTGAGCAGCATGCACATCCCCCGTCTCATTTACATCATTCATAATGTGATGATCTAAATTACCAGATGCCACTGACCTTGAAATAATTGCCTCTCAGCAGATGAGCCACTCAAACCTGCAATAACAGATGTCTGTCGGGTACAACGGAAACAAGTTGTTAACACAGCACTGACATATCATCACCTTTTAAGTTGATATGTTAACTTGTTAGCACAGGCTCACTTTTATATAAATCTAGCATCTGCAAATCAATGTAAGCATTCATTTAGAGACAGTCTCTTTTTTGCTCTGTTTTGGGTCTCTACCAACTTCTGCAGGGAATTTATGCCCTCTTTAGCTGGTCGCTTAAGCCCTGTTTCCACCAAACACTTTCGGTATGGTACCTTTGGAACCAAAAGTAACCCTTCAGACATGGTACCTAAACCCTAGGTCCATTTAGCTCTTCCACTGACACTCACTGCTCCGTCCAGCACTCACTGTATTTCCTCATCACGGGTGACACAGATGGAAGTCTGCACCTCATTTATTGTCCACAGAATGAGGCTGCAAGCCGACAGGCAGCAGTGAGTCTCTCTCAATGGTATATTTAAAAATTCTACTTCTAAGGCAAGCTCAGGGGTTTAGTGTTGCCAGAGGCCACAGGAACTACGATCCATGACACTTTTTTTTCTCCGTGTGAGGATTAGAATATATGTCATTCACATAACCTGGTTGAAATTAGTATATATAAATGCTTGCAGATCCACTCATTACTAAAACTGTGTGTCATATAAAAACTGAACTTGTTTGAAAGCTCTGTAAAGCCGAGCTGCAGATTCAGGTGCTAATTCTCACCACTACAAGCAACCCCTTTCACACTGACCCTGTTTACACCTCGTTTTAAGATGCATTTTGGTGATCTGAACACATGCAGACAGCCGAGACACTTTTGCTTTCACACCTGTGTCTATCACTCATCTCCAGCTGATTACTTGTGTTCAGAGTTTGTTACTGCTTGTGTCACTTATGCAAGAAAGTCAAAGGCCCCAAAGCGCAGTTATTAAGTCCACATGCTCGCCAGACACAGTAGCAGATGTGTCGGTACAGCTGGAGATATCGCCGTCGGCAGAATCAAACACATCTTCTTCCATCAGGAAAGATGATGGACGATCACTCAACACTTCATTCATCTTGTCTCTAAATGGCAAGTCAAAGAGTGTTGACGCAGTGTCACCAAAACAACCACCACATCCTGCATTGGTGCCATATTTTCCTGTTATATAGCTGTCAAGGACACATTAGCGTTTACATTACAAGAGGTAACTCGTCAAATATGTTCCAGACTACCTCTGCAAGTGGGATCAGATCACAGTGCACCTTCGTTGTCGGTTACACTGGTATTTAGCACCGTCCAGTTTTGATCAAATCACGTCAAGTGTCAACAGGGTCATTCACATCATTTGATATATTACAGCTGCTTTGAGATTAAAAAACTACTATGTAGTTTGCAAGATTAAGATCAAGAAGACTATCAACTGTGCTGCTTAAAAACCAATTCATCTCATTCTCATTATGTGTTATTAATCACAGATTTCTCGATGGCAATGTGCTGGAAATCAACAAGGAGTTCCAGCCGTACCTTGGCGAGGGCGGCCGCATCCTCGAGATCCGCTCTCCAGATATTGTGGCCAGTGTGAAGAAAGCAGCCCAGGCAGTGGGCTACACAGAGGGAGCTCTCCTGGCCCTGGCCATTATCATCATCCTCTGCTGTATCCCTGCCATCCTCATTGTCATGGTCACCTACAAACAGTGAGTAATCTCGCCTCAGTAATCTTCGCTGGCTCCTGTAGTCGATTAATCATCTTTAACTGGTTGTCAGGGGGAAATACATTTTAATTAAGCAGACCATTGTCTTGGGAGATATTGTGTTACACTCGGTTTTTGCAAAAGTGTTTTGGTCCTCTCAGACAAATCAGATATTTATTGTGCGAATGTAAACCATTGTTTACATCCTGTACCCTGTGGCCTGTTAGAATAGAGTCAGCAAAACCACAAACAGCATTGTTGAAAAGTGTATTTGTCAAGTATTTAAGATAAATCGAGAGCACTTCTTGCTTGGTTGCTGCCTTTTTGTGTGTGCGTCTCTCTCTATCTCTGTCTCTCTCATTCTCATCAGACATGCTGACTGCGCACTCTGCTGGGCTAATCTCCCTGCTCATGCTCTGTGAAAGCAGATTAATTAACACTCATTTGTGACAAATATCTACAGCCAATTGTGACCGTCACAGTGCGTCTTCACGCTACTTAATCATCTCTGCCTGACACGCACACAATAAACAGTGCCTGGCTTGCTGGCTTTCTCTCTCATCCGCGCAGACTCTGCAAGTGTACCAAAATATGATGCTTTTAGTTTAAAGCATCACTCAGATCGGTGAGGTAGTTGAACTTTTGGTTGGCTGGAGTCGGGTTCTCATCCCCTCCAATCATTGCTATGCTGCGAGTGTTCTATAAACGGTGATGTTTGGGAAGTGTTTATTCACAGCAGATGGGCGGAGTGGTTGTCCTTACGCAAATGCACAGACCAAACACACAGCAGAAAGCTGTTGATTGTGACATTAGCCCTAACACACAAACTGTCATAGCAGATGGTACTTTGTTGGTGGCGTCATTACTTTAGTGAAATTAAATGATTTAGGGAATCATTTTCTGCGTGTCAACATAACTCGCCGTTTGCCTAAATTTGGGAATGAAGGTAATATTTAAAACATGAATCTGTTTATTCATGTGGAATAATTGAATTTTGTTGTGAATAAGTCATGGCGACATGAAGCATAGCAGATTCACTTAAGGAGAAAGCAATGGCTACTTTTGCATGTAGCCCTGCAGTCACTGCTGGAGGCTTGAGTGCTCCCTACTTTGCATAGAAATTGGAGTGAACGTACAGAAAGTTTTCTCCTGTCGCTCCTGTTTTGTGGTTAAACAGATAAACATTGTATGTAAGATCTTTTGTTGCCTGAGTGAGGATTGCATGAATAATGTTCTTTGTTTAATCTAACCCTCCCAACATTAAATACCTCCTATTATTACAATTGTATGGGGTTACCCTCTTGACAAACTGTGTAATTAGTCGTCTTTTTTTGTCTCCTATCTCTCTCCCTTCCTGTCTCCTCTCCTTTCTTCTGAATCAAACCCTATCACCAGGTTCAAAGAGTAAGTAATTATTCTTCTTCCTGTTTTACAAGTGATTGCTCTTTCACTGCTTGAAGTGTGTGTGTGTGTGTGTGTGTGTGTGCGAGAAGTACAGTTTCTCTCATCTTCATTATTCATTAGTTATTTAAAGATGAGTTGAATGTGTGAGGGTGGTGAACAAAATGCATGCTACAAGCTAATGCCACCCTTTTGAAATGTCTGCCAGCATCATGACATAAAGAAACACTGATTCATCTTGTAGGTTACAGAATGAATGTTTAATTTGGCAGTTTGGAACGGTTTCTCTTCATGTGGAAAATCTGATGAAATTCAGAAAGGAGAATCAACCCAAAGTCAACAGGACACATATTTCTGTACTGATATCCTCTTTTCTTAACTCTAACTCGTCACTCTTTTGAAAACCTGTTCCCCATCAGTCCTGCGTGGGCTTTAATGTTGGACTTTTAGTTAAAAAAGTCTAACTGTGCAGAATGTAGCTCTACAAACAAGTTGTTAAAAATCAGTGGCTGATCTTCCAATAGGCAGCATAGGCGGCCGCCTAGGGAAAACTTGCCTAGGGCGCCAAATGTGGCAGGACTGGCACTGTTAGAAACAAATAAAAGCTCACATCTCCAGTAAAGTTTTTGCTTGTTAGCTATCATAATCATGTAATCATTAGCGGATAGCCCCTTGAGATGAACCATTTTGTTTTTGCAGGGGTCCAACACAAAATGTACAACACACTGTATTACAATGGACACAATCACAACATAGAACACACATACATGGCTCTAATTTACCGGTTCACCCAAACATCATTCCCATAATAAATAAATAAATAAATAAAACAGTAGTAGCAGCATGCCTCACAATACAAGAGAGCAGGAAGAAATCACCATCAGAAACAGTCACACAGTGTTTTAAGAAAGGATAATTACAAGTTGCGGCATGGTGGTGCAGTGGTTAGCATTGTCACCTCATAGCAACAGGGTTCCTGTTCAAACCCAGGGTGGAGGAGCCCCTCTGTGCATGTTCTCCTTGTGTCAGCATGGGTTTTCTCAAGGTGCTCCAGCTTCCTCCCACAGTCCAAAGACATGCAGGATAATTGGTGACTCTAAAATTCCCGTGTGTGTGAATGGTTGTCTGTCTCTATGTGTCAGCCCCGTGATAGTCTGGTGAACTGTCCAGGATGTACCCCGCCTCTGGCCCAATGACAGCTACCACGACTCTCAACAGGATAAGCTGTTACGGAAAATGAATGAATAATTGAAGTTTTTAAAGAGGAGCAGTAAGTTAAGTGTTCTTATGTTGATGGGCAAATCATTCCAGAGCTTTGAATTTTAAGGCGCTTCTTTGTTAGTTTGAACTAAGAAATTAGGATGTTGAGTATGTCTAAGTGAGTATGAGGATATATATGGTGTCAGGTATTGTTTTAAATCAGGAGGATAATTAAAGTGGATACATTTGAAAATGCACTGGAGCTGATGGTAGACACTTTAAAATGAATGTTAAGAGGCTGTTGTAAATGGCATTAAGAGGTTGAAGATATGTTTCATAGGTGTTCCGTTAAACAACGTCAGCATAGTCCAGTATCGTCAGTTACAACTGTGTAACATGTAGGGATGCACGGGATTAGTCATCTAAACGATTAAACGTCCGCCACCTTGCTAGTCGGCACCAGAAATATTAGTCAGTTAAACCATATTTTATTCGTGTACAAGGCTACTTAACTGTCATGCAGCCACTCGCCACTAGTGGGGGCTACAGAGCCGTCAGACAGCAGTCCCCTTCCCCATGATAATGCTCGAGTAGAATGGAGTTTTAAAAAAAGCACGGTGGGAAATTGGAGGGAAACCAGCGCGGTTTGGCAGCACTTTTATCTAGAAAATGAATTCAGCAGCAATTAATCTTTTTTGTTATATCATTTGTTAACATTAAGTGAGTTGTTGTCAGATAATGTGCAGGGGTTACATTCATACTGCACGGCACAAAATGCCTCTCATTTCAGCTGAAATATAATTATAATTTAGATGTTTTATTAACTTTAAAGTGAACTGCTGTCATTTTTGTTGGATAATCTGCAAGGTTCAATGAGCCCCACATTTCAGAGGCAACTTATTTATTTTAGATGTTATTTCAGTGGTTAACTTTTGACTGAGCTGCCATCATGTTCACATTCATACCACGCTGTGCAAAGTGTCTCGTACTTCAGCGGCATTTAAAAACCAACATGGCTGTTGAGGATTGTTATTGAAGGCTTTAAAGGGCTCTCAATGCAACGTTTCAAGTACCTAACAATAAATTGTGCTAAGTTTTGACTGTTTTCTGAGTGTTTTTTTCCTTTTTTAGACTAGTCGACTAGTCTTAATTAAAATTTCCGTTTAGTCGACAGGTAAATTAGTCGCCAGGAACATCCCTAGTAACAATTATTTTCCTTGTTGGAAAATTAAAGCGATTTTTGGAACAACAGTCTAGCTGTATTTCAGTTAAATTTGTTGATTATTGGCTCAAAAACAATAATAATCATGTAATATCATGGAGAATTGCGGGTATTTTCCCTCAAACTGAAAATCTGAGTTACAGGACTGTATTATCATAACATCACTGCCCCCTTTGCAATCTAAAACACTCCTGTGTTGTGCATGTATCAATCTCATGCTTCCATCTCATTTAAAGCAATAAATTCAGTTGTACTACTGAAACAAATGGCTCCCTTAAAGGTGAGGCTAGCACTGCCGATCCCATTAAGAATCTTCACTTGCATCTCTACGCGGCTCTCAGAGTAAACAAGTAGCTGCTGAATACTGTCAAACAAACTATCACGAGCCACATATTTGTCCCAGGAGTTGGCAGAACAAGCGGGGACTAAAATGGCAGTAAATATTTGGACTTAAATAGTAGACACATGGTGATTAAGATGACTGAGTTAAGTTATTTTGGAATCTTCTTTCTGGCCGAAAAAAGCTTAAATAAGAATATATGCTACTACATTGAGTGATTCTCTTTAGACTCTTTAGACATGAGTCAACATAACAGCAACTGCATGTGCCTCTTTTTTTCCCCCCAAAATGCCCTGTGAAAGCACATGGTTAATTCATGTAGAGACTTCATGCATAAGTGATGTGTCTGCAAACTTTTTAACCACACTGTTCTAGAAAAGAGGACGTCATTCCTAACTATATTGGATGTGAAAGAAACAAAGACTTGTTTTTTGGGTTGGTTTTTCTGTGTATGTTTGTGTGTGGGGTTTTTATTCTTCATCTCTTTTGGCATGTGGACTATGAGCACGTATCTCTGTGACTGTAAATGTTAACACTTTGCACAGGCGACAGGCAGAGTGTGCCAAAACTGCCAGGATTCAGATGGCTTTACCACCGGGAGGGAAAGCCGCTCCGGCAGGTGCTCCCAGTGCTAATCTCTACGAGGAGCTGGGCGACAGCAGCATGTGAGTCAACCCTGACCCTTTATTATCTGTCTCCCATCCCACCCGTGATAAGCCGGTGCTCTTGCTCTGCAGGTTTGAATTCATGATCAAACTCAAATGCTTTCAGGTTGAATGCAAGTATAACCACCGTGGTGTTCACCTGCTTTTACACCAAACATTGTCACATCCCTCCACTCTTCTAAAATTACAACTGGCAGCTCTGCATGTTGACCTCAGACATCTACCTACTGCTTTAGACGTATTAGTACCTGCATCAATGGATCGTCTTGCTCTTTAGCCTCCTTACTATGATCCACATGTCGCAGCAGAGATTAGTGTTTAGCTCATGTGTGTTCCTGATTCACTTCGTGCGTTTTTGCACAACCCTCCCTCAAGGTAAGAGTGTGTTTCAGTTCATAAAATACTGAAAAAGAAACAAACACAGTCTGGCCTTTGCTTAATAATTGTTTTTCATAAACGACTTCACCTACGTCGAATGTTTCCTCAGCTTTTCCCTTTATATTCAGAGTGTCTCGCCATTGGATTTCACCTTTCGCTTTAAATACTACCCCGAACGTGTAATGAAATGTTAATGCTCGCTGATTAAATGAGATTGAATTGAAACTGCAGCCCCGCTGGGTTTAATAATTTTGATTTACAGCATGTTAAAGAAAAAACTGCCATTAACATCACAGTCGCTGTTAAAGACCAAAAAAAAAAGGAAAGAAAATGGAAATTTAACGGCAAGCTGTAAAGAGCTTTTGCAGTGTTTACAACAGATGTTGACCAACACTCAACAACAAGCCGAAGCTTTTGATTCTGTAGCAGGAGAAAAGCTCTCATGGGGATTGTATTGGAGCTGAGCAACCTTTATATTTATATATGGGGTTATTTTCCAGCTTGCACCAGGAACAAGAGGTCCTTTAAACAGCCCCCGTTAAAACTTCATGTGGAAGTTTTTTATGCAGAAAGGTGTCTGTGTGTGTGTTTACTTTGTGTTTGTGCCAACAGTCCCTCATACTCTCAGATGCACACAGCAAATAAATCAGTACAGTATTGACGTACCCTTGAGCATATGCTTCATCCATACCTCTGACATTTCTGCTTTAGTCTTCTTACCATCTGTCTGTGTTTCTGTCTTCTCCATCATTTCTATTCCCCTGTCTCTCTGGATTCAGACTGCAGTAAGTAATCCCAAAGCATATGACGTCTGTGATCAATGCTATTTGTCAGTATGGCGAAGGAGCAGCACCCTGCGTATAGCTTTTGCTGAGCGTATGTATGGACTATATATAGATATGATTTTAACCCTTTTTCAAGTGGTAAGATTTTTCTTATAACATTAACACCCTTGTGCCTAAATACATTTTTATCAGCAAAGCCTGTTTTTGATAATTGGCCTTGGTGAAGTGGTAGCAGTTGGAGAGTTTTGTAGTTTTTGAAGCTTAGTGAAACCCTTTAACTTCCACGTAGTCAGGAAAAGTGAAGCACTCTTTGTTAGATGTACAGCACTTCAGTAGACACCCCTTATATCCCTGTAGATAGCTCTTACTTTCACATCTCTTAGTGTTGTGACTGATTGCGCCGCTGCATCCAATACGGGTCGATGTTGCTTGTTTATATTATTCTGTATCTTTGGACCAAAGCCCAGCATATCTGGGCTGTTGACAGTTTCAATATTTGATCCTGTCACCTTTTAGTTTTTAGCATAAGCTCAGAAAGTTTTCTAAAAGTCAGCGTTTTCATTTGATTTGCCTTTAAAATACAGATATGCATCTGTTGGAGCTGTGCAGATGTTCCAAGCATCAGTCACAATACTTAGTCACAAGCAGTTAAGTAGGAACAAGTGATAGCGGTGTTGCTTTCGCCTCACCCTTCCCCCCTCGCTTCGCTCACTCCTAGATCATCAATCTTCATCTGTTTCAAGTCTTTTTTTTTCTTCTTCACCTCCACCTTTTACCGGGGCAGGGCTAAAAAGTCTGTCATTGAGGAGGCTGACCACCAGAGGATTCTTAGCACCTTTGCCTGTCGCGCCCTTGCAGCCCGCGGCAACGGAGCATTGCACGTCAACTTGCCCAAGTCAGAGAGCAACGTGACCTTCCTCTCTGACCGCCACCCACTCACCACTCACAATCCTGTGTACGAGGACAACAGCCCCCTGGGCAGTCCCGACGTCTCTGCGCGGGGGGAGAGTCCGACTGAAAGGCGGTTCTCGTTTTCTCCCTCTCACTCACCAAGGTCAGAGTGCGTCTGGTCGATGCCTGCTCGCATTCACGGAGGGCTGTATGGTTACGAGATGCCAAGGAGACAAGCTCTCATGGATCCGGACGATTGGGAGTTTCAGTTACTCCAAGCGGGCATGAGCGGCAGGCGAAGGCAAGACAGTTCGGACACGCTAGACCTGAGTGGCAGCACGGAGACCAAGTTGTCAGTCCGTGAGCAGGCCAGACAGTTTGAGCAACAGGCCCTCCAGGAACAAACCCTCAAGCAAAACAGAGGCTCCCTGGGCTCCCTCTCTTCCATCGTTGTCCGGGACAGAGACAGCGATGACATGCTGGAGCTGACCTCAGAAACTCTGCTCTCCATCATGGATTACCCCTACGGCCCCACCTCTGTGGGCAGGGATGTGCCCCCCAGCATTATCATCACACAGGGAGATGACTCATGGCCCCCGGCTAGCCAGAGACCGACTCCACCCGTCCTCAGGAAGTTCAGTTCCAGCATCTCCAGCTACATGACAGTTCAGCCTTGTCAGATCACTGTGGAGATCATACCAGACCCACCGGAGGATCCACCACCTCCTCCTCCACGGCAACATCCACCTCCCCCACCCACACCTCCTCTCTCTAGTCCACCTTTTTCCACACCTTCACCTCCCCTACATTCAAAAACCTCAATATTCCCCTCCCTCCCCTCCTCCTCCTCCTCCTCCTCCTCCTCCTCCTCCTGCCAATAAACAACTCGCGCCCCCACCTCCGCCGCCTCTTCCTCCCCCACCCTCACCTGCTATCAGCGATCAGTCGCGCCCCGTGGTCCAGTTCGTTCCTTCCTCTTTGCCGCCCCTGTCCTCGCTCCGCCCCGTTTCAGAACGAAAACACCCCCCTCCTCTTGACCCATCGCAAACGGACGTCGGGAGGAAGGAGCTGAAAGGGATCCTGAAAAACATCCAGAATCTAGCCGACATAGAGAGGTCTGTTGCCAACCTGTACAGCCAAGTAGACAAATCTTGCAAGGTGCCCAAGTTTAACAAGAAACCTCAAGTGACTGAAGAATCAGAGGGTTCTAACAAACCGCAGAGCTCTGATCCCTGGGATGAGCAGAGCACGCCAAAAACAACCAACTCCAGCTCTGCAGTCCAAATCAACTCAACAACAAGTATGAACTGTGCTGAAAATGGAACAAGTGAACTGAACATGGCAGCAGACGTTCAGCAGACAAGCCAATTGAACTCAAGCAGCCCAAACACTGCTGAGCACTCTTCCTCTCAATCCACAGTGTTCTGACTTTTTCTCTTTATCTCCTCACTCTCATTATTTCCATTTATACACATCCATGCCTGTTTTTTTCTGTTGTTTTGGAATACTTTTTATTATTTTGCACAGTTGGTAGTATTTTATATCGGCTTTAGATTTCGTCAAAGATTTTTTTGACTGTGTGGGTCTGTCATCAAAATGCTTTTTTTACTTAATACTTTGTGGAAATCAACTTTTAGTGCCACCTGCCAAGAGATGTACTCAGCTCTGCTACATTGAGTGTACAATATGCTTACAGGCTTGCATTAGGACATAAAAGAAGCTTGCATATGCTGAATCAGTTTGGCTCATTTGCATGCTTTAATTATCTGAACTGCTATGAGATGTATGACGAGGTTAAGCGTACCCCAGAGTTAACAGCTTAGTCATTTCATCATGTTAGTAAGTATGTTATTTCAGTTCATAATCTCAACATTAACATTTCATGACCAAAGCTACTTTAATTAAATTATACTAAACACCAACATTTATAAATCCCACAACCCCGGGGTGTGTTTCCTCAACCATTTGCTGGCTGCATATTGCTGATTTTAAAATTTGTTCTTTCACTTCTTCACATGAGATAAGAGCATGAACATTTCAGTTGCTGTTGCTTCGTGTAGAATCCAAATTAGGTAAAAGAAAAAATTATAATGTTAGACTTTTTTTTTCAAATGAGAGGAAATTACCATAACTGTTAAGAATTTCCCAAAGGTATGCAAATCCTATGAAATGAGCTTCCGAGTATTCAGGAAGGATGATCGCACATTTGTTTATGAAACATATTCAAGGCGTTGTTGCAGTGACTTAAGCTCACATAATATATGACATTTTTAAGTGTATTTAACAGGAGCTAAATATACTGACTGAATGTGATATATAATCCGGTCAGTCCAACTCACAAATGGGCCCAACCAAGGAGAAATTGCATTGTTTCATAGTTTTTTATTGGTCCCTAATACCCTCCTCCATCATATATTAAAAGTATACCTTCATGGATTCAGTGGAACATTATTTTTTCAAGGTCAAAAGGAAATCAGCATTGTACAGTTACATGGTCTGGGTGAAATAATGTCAATATTGGAGGGTCAATGTATGCATATGCAACATTTTTGGTATCTTTTATTAAGTTTTTGGGGTCAGTCTTTTCAATAAAATATTTTTAAGAGGATTTTCTGATTTATTATACCTATATTTGGGGCACTACTACCCAACAACCAATTTTTTTTCGCCAAATTTTCCACTTACAGTTTGTGCCACACTTCTTCTATCTGCATCTAAACTGGGTATAAATTAGACCGTACATATTTAGTATCAATAACGTCATCGTTCATTGTATGTTTTAGAGTTATGCAGGGGATTGTAGCGCAGAGAGGTGAGGGGTTGGGTTGACGCGGTGATACAGAGTATGTATGAGCTAACTAGTTATATAAGCAACTCTGTTACTCTATTCTATTCTATGCTATTAGCATCTTTACTCTTATTGTCACCTTCTTATTTTTTAATTCCTTAAAATTTAAGTTAGATAAATTGTGCAGGCAATATGAAACGCTGTGCCTCATGATGTTGATGATGACATCCTGTACGTCTTAGATGGGATAGGAAACACATACGGTGCAATAACAGAAACTTCTGTTTGTTAAGGTTGAAAATATTATGGGAAATCGGTGGTGATTGTGTTTTTTGGGTCCAGTCCACGGGCCCAGGTCAGATTTTTCACCGACTGGTACCACCCCAGGTGGCAAATTCTAGTTTAGTATGAGAAACTCGTTATCTATAGATGATATTTCAACAAAATAACCAGTGCGTAGTCACAGATATCAGCCCTCACCAAGTTAAACCAAAGAATGTAAAAACCAAGGCATGTCTCAAGTTTGGTCTCATTTAAGGTCTTAGTCTGTATGCATCATGGTTTTCATTGATAAACAAATTTGTATGAGCAGAAAACTAAATGATAATGTGCTTTATAACATAATTTTACAGACTTTGCCTTGATTCAAAAAAGGTAATTTTGGTGAAAGGGTACCCCCTAATTGCACATATACATTCAAGACAGGTCATATCTGATGGCTATATGTGAAAGAACATCCAAAAAATGAATGTTTAGCCATAAATTATATGAAAATACCATGTTCAGAAGCAGAGATATGCACTTTGTGTGATGCTGTGACATAATCGCCCCAAATTTCTAGCCAGAATTTACCTTGATCAACGCCGTATATAATGGTATTATTTAAATATATTTTTTGGATGTCCCAAGAGATCACAAAACACCTTGAATTATAACTATTGCAATTTTCCCTGAGCTACACAGATTGACTGGACTAATATGAATGCCACAGATGTGTGATGCAGTGAAAAGAGAAACAACTAACTGTCATACCCCCAGAGCAAGAGAACAGAGGATAACATACAGATAAACATATATATAATGAAAGCCATATGACTTAAAATAAGTTAATTGGATATTATACTATGGCAGGCTACAGGACACCCTTTTATTTAAATGTAATACAGTCAAATTCAGATACAACGGAGCCAGGCACTTCTAAGTGAAAACATCTTATGTCGGTTGAAGCATCGGCTATAAAAGTACATCGACTGGGTTCCCCGGCAGGCTCATGTTGAATGAACAGAGCCAACCTCTTGGGGAGCTGTCTGTTCACATGTCTGCAGAGATCCTCCCAGCATGATAAAGTAGTCACTGTGATGTTCGGCTGCACACTGGAAAAGGCTAATTAGAGAACCAATCAATCGTTAACTAGGGCCGCTGCCGGTGGGACTGTCAACTACTGTTACCCTCTCCTTTCCTTTTCCATCTCTCTGACCTTCTGCCTGTCCCATTTGTCTGTGTTTCTCTCTCCCGCTGTAGTTAGTTCTAATACTTTCCAATCCTTGGCCTCTTCTTGTTAATCTTTCCTTGCGGTTCTCGGGAGATTCTATTACCTTCTTTGCTCTCATTGCAATGCGCCCTCTGTCCCCCTCTCTCTACCCTTTTTGGGTTTTTTATTTTTTTTCTCCCACATACCCTTCATGTGTTTGTTTCACCCTCCTCGCCCTAAGGCAAATGGTCTTTGCATACCTCCCTTCCAGAGCAATGTAATGTTTGATTCATCACACGTTCCCCTGATGGGCGGATCGAAGGCTCGCTAATTCTGTATTCCATGTTCACTACATGGGGTAATCTCTTTTGTAAAAAGGCACGTAGCTCACATGCTGTTTTTTTACCAACCCAAAGAGCAGTAGGCCTTAATGGACGGTATTCTTTATATTCCATTTTTACAACAGGTTTTCATCAAACTCTTTTGTGTCCCGACTGATAGTTTAGTGCAGTATCACACAGAATTAAAACGTAATACCACTCTTGATAATTAAAGCAACTCTAAATTTCCACAGCCCTTTACTAAGGAGAAGTTCCAAAATTTGGGATCAAAATATCAAAAATGAAGATTAAAAATTAAAGTATGTTTTGAGGAGAAACTAACACTCACTCAACTTACCAGATCTCAGCATGGTATGTCTAAGAAAATACTAACCATATGGTATACAAAGAATTAGACTGTGATTAATGTCCATGTACACACAAAATGCTGATCAGAGAGATGAGATTCACTGCTGCATGAAAACATCCAGCTGCTCTTAGACCACTTACTGTATTTAGGTTTTTGTTCCAGGAGTAGTTCATCATTTTGGGAAATGCCCTTTCATACAGAGAGTTTGATGAGACCACTCTCATGTCTGTACGGTAAATAGGAAGCAACCCAATGGCCAGAAAAAAATGTTGGCATTGAATGTTTCATTGAACAATGTGTTACATTTGTACATTATTTTGTAGCAGATACGTTGAAACTTTACGTTTCTCAGCAATGTTGTGGGGGCGGTGTGGTAAAGTTAGGTTAAGGTACAAAAACCACTTGATTATGTTAAGGTAAATATCATGTTTAGACTTAAATCACCCGCATGTGGTGGCACAAAAGCTGCTGGAAAAGCAGGGATGAATCAGTCAAAAATAATGTGTAATGCATTAGTGGGAAAAAAAAAAGGTATGATGGCACAAACGCCACAATAGGTTGGTGAAAAACACCCAGATTTCGTGGCTCAAACGTTGCTGGGAATTGCATAAAGCCCAGTTCAGACCAATGATTCACAACAAGACGAAACTGTTTTAGAACCTTGCAGAGAAAAGTTGAACTGGCTGTCTGAGCTCGGCTCAAGCCGGCTGATGGTGTCACCTGCAACTCAGCTGGTCAAGTCGCTGGCGGCTGCTTATAGAACTAAAGCACGTCGCCTGTTTCAACAGCCAATCAGCTTATAGTAAGGTCCGCTGGTCAGGTCAAAATGACCGCATACAGCGTGTTCGTTCCATTGCAGGTGTTTTTCCCCCTCCAAGCCCTCTGTTTTCATCCTCACGTGTACCAGTGTAGGACGGTGGGTCACTGCTGCTGCTTGCTGTATGTGCTAATGCCCCCTCACACACACACACACACACACACACAGTCATTGACTGGATTATTGGTGCTGGTTATTCATATTATTGTGGTATATTTATCATAAATACAGTCCATTCGATGCTCATTTTGTTTCTGGTTTACGCCATTTCACTACTACAAATGCAGCTGTAGATAGTATCTCACTATCTTTATCCTCATTCATATTTTATGAGGCTCCAAATTATATTCAGCCACAAAATAAGCCTGAAAAACTGGAAATCAGAACAGAAGTACAGTTGTTGCATAGAGATGAGACACCATCTCATCTAGTTGCATTGGTGTGAACCGGCAGGTTTTTAGAATGTTGCAGAGCGGTGCATTGCAAGTAGTTACCTATTTAAACTCGTCGCGAATCTTTGGTCTGAACCGGGACTTAATGTGTCAGGGAAAAACACCCAAGTTTCTTGGCTCAGTGTAGAAGTGGTTTGGTCAAAAACACCTAGGTTCAGTGCCACAAACGCTGGTGGAAACGCTGCAAAGGGTTGCCAGAGGGTGATGATGTTGTTTGTTGGGTTTGAACAGTAGTCTGCACCTTGGCAGGCATCTCTCTGAGGTGACACACTATCCACCATCCCCTCCACCTCCTGATGACAAAGTCAGCTTATACATCACACTTAAGAAACGTTTATATGATACATATGAAACGTGCAAATTCAATGTATCCATGGTTTGCAGAAATGTACAATGCCAACATTTTCCCTGTGGTGACTGGGCTGTAAGAACCTATAACATCTTAGCTTAGCACAAAGAAACAGGAAAACAGCCAGCCTGGCTCTGTCCAAGGGACCAGCACCTCTGCCGGTTCACTGTTTGATATATAGTATATATATATTATCCTAATGTCAGCAGCATAACTCCTGGCAGGGATAAGCATGGTTCCCAAAATGATCAACACTTCCTTTTAACTAATTTCTGCTGTAATGGATTGGGTATATTTGTTTTGTTGGTTAAGGCGTTTGTGGCAACAGAACAATTAAACCTAATTTTTATGCATAAAAACATGCAGTGAAAAAAAGAGAAAGCTAGTTATTTGTAAAGCCAAGATCCCCTTCCTGTTGTGGATATAATACCCTGGGCTCTTCAGTATTCAAGCCTCGCTGTAATTCTGCGCTCACCCCTCTCACCTCTTTTTCTACAACATTACCTTATCACACATCTTCCCCCAAGTCTCCTCTTGTGCAAACTTCCTATGGCTGCTGTCCACTGGGCCATTTTTCTTGATGTTGCATGAAGCAGCAGTAGCCAGCAGCCAAGCCAACAGGCCATCCATCAGATCCCACTCCCATCATCCACTCTGCCTGGGAGGTGTGGCCATATGGCTGTGCCCTGTCCCCTGGTCCCTGCCCATAATAACAGATTACAGCTCTCCAGAGGAAGCTCACATCATTGCTTGGCCATATATCTGAGTGTGAAAGTCGTCATTATTTATGGGCCCAGACAGGTTACAGTTGTACGCTTGTGAAACTGGAGGGTTCAGCCGGGCTGCTCCATTACTCGCCGTTTCTCATTGACTTGTGCTGTATGCACTGTGGATGCACTGTTGTCCTCAGGAGTTGTTTCTTATGTGTTTGATAGTAGTGACACTCCGAAGATTTACTGACTTCAATTTGGCTAAAAAACACTGCCGTCTGTTGAAATAAAATGGCACATAATGACGTGATAACCAAAGACGATTTTATTAACTTTCTTTGAGTCAGTAATTCCACCCTGAATCACAATGTCCTTTTCATATCTGCGAGGAGATGCACTAGATATGTCTGTATAAACACTGACTTCCAATCTTCCCAGCCTCTTTGATATTTGCATTTATTGTGTCTTTTTTTCCCCTCCCTGTTTGGATGAGATAACGTGGGGGAAAAACAGCCCACACCAGCACGATAACATTGTGGCCTAAGGCACCCTTTTTAAAACTGAACAATATCTGCAACTCTGTAATTTAACACATGAAAATGCACAGTAAGTAAAGCTGCAATTTCCTCACTGGTCAGCAGAATGTAGAGCCGCCAGTGCTGTAGACTTAACATTTCATTTATCTAAAAGCACTTGAAATGTTGCTGTCAATCCATATTCATTATTTGTCTTATTTTCCCCCCTCTCTGCGGCACTCAGGAGGCGAGGCTACGGCAGACAGGTAAGCATTCCTGTTGTGATGTGTTTTATCTTCTTGTTGCGGCGAGACATTTTGTCGCTCTCAAGGCAGCTTGAGGCAGCTTATATCCTATTATTCTTATCTACAACTCACTTGATGGAAAACACTGAATGAGATTAAGATGAGATCCCAGTGATAGGACTTCTAAAACTGACATTACAGTTTCGGTTTGATTCGGAAAGTCTGTTGTATTCCCCAATGTTCCTGTCAAATGGCAGATAAGCATTTCGATGAGTTTTTCTCCTGTGTTGGTGAAAAACTAATCAGGGACCAAACAAAGTGACTCTGTTTGACATTAAACTCTTTTTTTTTGTCACCCTCAAATAAACCATGAACTGTCAGCATCTGATAGAAGCAGGATGTTTGATTTTTGTTGCAATTCCTCACTCCTTTCATCGCTTGGCAAATGTCTTCCCGCTTTTTCCTTGCTTCATCTCCATCAATATTTTATCAATCTTCTCACCTTGCTTCACCGTTGTCTATAATGTAGACTTACCAATACTCCTAAGAGATGCCTGCTTTTTCTGGCTTTAAATCTGAAATGTATAGAGTGAACTCTTCCTTATGTTTGTGTCTCTCCTGACCATCCTTTCCTTCCGTTACCTTATCCTTCTTCTGTACTAATCTTTGGCAGCAACAGCAACTGCTGAGGCCATCTCTTCTGAGACCTGAGGTAGAAACCCTCCTGCTTTTCTTAATTCACAGGGATTGTAGTCATTCTGCTGTATACTCACCCTGTATGCTGCTGCTGCTCTTCTTCTTCTCGTCTTTCTCCGCGGAGTGCTGACTAATTTCTCTCTCTGCCTCTCTGATATGCAGGAGCTCTCCATGGAGTCAGGTATCGACCCGGGCCAGGACTACTACACACAAGACTACTATAATTACGACCAAGGGTGAGCGTGCAGCCCGCTGACCCTCTCATCTCTCATCAGTCTTACTATAATCCATGGAACTGATCTCCACCGGTTCATTTGAAGTTAAAAAATTACATCGTTAGGGCTTATTTATTGTGACCTTGCCTTCCGGCTCCCATTTCCCAGGTCCTTGGGGAGAGTGGAGCATTTTAAAGAAGTTCAGAATAAAATGATGAGCATAACTTCCGCTGCCCCTTCAGCTGTATATAACATCCCGAGCGTTTACCCTCTCTACTCCCATCAAATGAGATCAATTATGCTGCCTTGAGTCGGGCACCTGAGAGTGTGAAAGTGTTTTCCCATGGTTTAATAAATAGAGGGTGCTTTGGCTTGCCTGGAACATAGTCCATATGGTCTAAAGAGGAAAAACATGGAACTCAAAGCCGTAACAGCTGCTGAGAAATTGTTATTCATTAAACGCTCCCGCTCTATGACAGGTGACTGTGGGGAATTACAAGAAGCTTTTGCACCTTACAGGCTTAAATCACTGAAAGAGAATCTGACAAATGTTAAAAGCCGTCCGTATTGAGATGAGGTGTTTTAATTGCAACTGTAGTTACTCACCGACTTACCTTGTGTAATCTTTACTAACGCTAATTACCTCGGCTGTTGCTCATGGTTTCTGAGTCACGCTGGCCTTCATTTGCGACAAGCCGTAATTATATTTTAATAGTATGTCACAAAGTTCATTGTAAAAGCTGCTGTTGCTGATGAGTGTACCGTCACGGTGACCGGACGCCTTTGATGTGTTGCTGTTTGCATTGACACACACTTAAACAGCGGTCTTTTAATCCAGCAATCACCAGACCGTGCGGTGAGTCGGCCTTACATGATCCGAAGGTGGCGGTGACACAAATTTCCATCAGCCTCTTTCCTTTAGGCTTCTCTGATTCAGTATTATCCACATGTTCAGTATCAACCATCCAAACTAATTGAGGCCATCCACCACACTAATGCAGACAAACTAATGGAGGGTAATATTTTGAAATATTAAAACCGTGAAGCAGAAAAACAATAGATAAATGATTAAATCTCTCTCCTTTGTCTTTCATTTTGATGGCAGTTGGCAGAGAATAAAAGTGCATTCTGCTCTCTTTAGTGGGGAGTGGTTGAATAGATGGTCTCATTTAACACTCCCCTGATGAAAGCCATGTAGCCAAACATGCTCCGGAATAAAAAAAAAAGAACAGCACATTTGAGAGGAGTTATGCAACCTGATTTTATTCAAGTGTTTTAATAGGCTTTTAGGCATTACTTATTTCTCCACAGGTTCCCATCTCAGCATGTGTTTGTAATTTATTAGACCCCTTTGACAAACATGGGCAAACATGTACTCCACTAAATTTATTTTTGGAAACGCTCAATCAGACTCTGCGACTTTCTTGCTCTCCGTTATATCCCCCCAAACTTACAGAGCGATTTCTAGCAAGTGCAGCAAATCACCACAGCAATTACTGCCTATCTGATTGAAGATATTGCCAAATCTACAAAGAAAAGACCAAAAGCAGTGGTGAATGGGGCCAGCCTGATATAGTGGAGGAAAATGTAGATGTAAATGAACACATTTATTTAAGCTTATGATTATCAACTCATTGCTGATGATGTCTGGTTTTCTTTAGGGATTATTAGAACTAAAGCAATTTTGTGTGAATCTATTTCTCAGGTATGACATTCCTCAGTATGGCAGTCGGAGGAGGCTGATATCTCCCATGTATGATGAATATGGGGAGGTGATCATGGAGGATGACGGGTATTACTACAGTCCTCATGGCCCTGAGGTATTACCTTTCTTTAAATGTGAATATCATGCTCTCTGTGATAATGTGAAGATTGTCTTAATAGGTTTTTTTTGACCAATGTATAATTAAAACAGCAGTATTAGCCCGACTAACATTGTGGCTGTATCATCACAGAATGTTGCTAAATTAAATATGACTGTCTTAGGGCCGGGGCAGAGGCAGAGGCAGAGGCAGGGGCCGTGGTAGAGGTCCACCCAAGAGGGTTGCATTTAGGGACGAGCCGCCAGGAGATGAGATCGAACAAGCTGAGCCAGCAGAGGGGGGCGAGCCTTCTAAGGCTGCCAAGAAACTGAAGTCTGTCATGAAACTCAGCAAACTCCTGGCGGCCAGCAAGCAGCCGTCTGATGCCGGTCCTTCTGGCCCATCTCCATGGAAGAAAGCCAAGATGCTCAAGATGTTTGGTGCCGGGAAGAAGGACAAGGATTATGCCAAACTGATGTCAGCCCGCCGTATTGACAGCCAGGAGAGTCTGACAGGCGGACCAGCAGTTACGGGACCAATTGACAGCAAGTCTGATACCCGCAGCAAGCTAGGAAAGGTTTTGAGGAAAATAAACATAAGCAACAAGTTGCAGCTTCGGAGGAAGTCACTGAGTAGTGTGAGCCGTGGCTCGGCCACAGGCAGCGAGAGAGACGAGGAGGCCTCGCAAGTAGCCAGCGAGGATGACAAGAAGTCGAAAGTGTCTATTAGTGTGACAGAGAGTGAGCCAGAAGCAGGTGCAAGTGGAAGCAGTAAGGAGAAAGATTCTGACGAGGTGTCCTCAGAGAAAAGCAGTGTTGACAGAGATTATCTTAAAGTAGATTTAGACCGGGATGATGCCAATGAAAGCACTGTGGACTCCGAGGAAGAGCCTGATGAAGAGCCAGGGGATTCAGAGGAGGAAAGCAAGTCCAAATCTGAAGAAGAAGAAGAAGGAACTGAGAAGGAATCCGTCAGTGAGAAAGAATCTGGGACTGAAAAAGAATCAGAGTCTGAGAAAGAGTCAGAGTCAGAGAAATCATCGGCTACAGAGAAAGAATCAGAAACTGAGAAAGAGTCAGAGTCAGAGAAAGAATCTGAATCTGAGAAAGAAACAGAATCAGGAACTGGTACAGCGACAGAGAAGGAAACAAGCACAGAGAAGGAATCAGGGACAGAGAGAGACTCAGAGGAAGAGTCTGAGGAGGAAGAGTCTGAAGAGGAAGAGGCTTCAGGGAGCACTAGAGAAAGTGGGTCCTCTGCCCGCTCTTCCATGAGATCGTCAGCTACTGAGGCCAGCAAAGGGAGCAGTGCTTCAGGCAGTGGCAGTGGCAGTGGCAGTGGCAGCGGTAGTGGGAGTGGGAGTGGGAGTGGGAGTGGTACCAGAGAAAGTGAAAGTGCAAGTGAGAGTGTCAGTGGTAGCGCTAGCAGTGCCGCATCTTTATCAGGAAGTGTTAGATCGTCACAGAGAACCAGATCATCAGGAAGTGCAGTTACCTCAGAGAAGTCCAGTGAAGAACTCAGTGAGGCTGAGTCAGGGACAGGGACAGCCAGCGAGACAGAGGCGGAGTCAGGGTCAGGTTCGGGAAGTGAAGGCTCCGTATCAGGAGGGTCCAGCCAGAGGAAAATGTCTGGGTCAGAGTCTGGTGGCGGCTCCTCATCCGGCAGCCAGATGACAGACCAGAGTTCCCTGGGCAGCGAGGAGAGTTCAGCTGGTTCTCGATCCACCAGTGGCAGCCGGCGTTCCCGAAAGTCTGCCCTGAGCCGCGGCTCTGAGGACACAATCACAGAAGAGAGCGAAGAAGAGGACGAGGAAGAATCTGAGACTGCTGACGAGAGCAAAGAGTCAGCCAGCGAGCTCAGCGACGACGCACCCCCTGCAAAGTCCAAGGTGGCGTCTAGAGACCCTGGGCCCTCTGCCCCCTACTCCGGTCCCTCATACAGCTCCGAGATCAGAAGTGACACATCTGTGGAGACATACGGAGGACTGTCCCCTATCACTGAGGTGGACGAGGACGCCATCTCCTCTTCAGCCAGTGGCTCTGCATCAGAGGCCGGCAGTGCATCGAAGGGCTCGGGAGAAACAGGAGCATCAGATGCTGATTCAGACTCTGAAGGAAACTCAACAGCATTCTAGAGAGATATATTGTCCACTGTGAAGTAAGAGTGAATAAAATCAATTACCCTTGCATGGGAGTGAAGAAATATTGCTTGCCACTACAGAGTGTTTCAAACGTCCACTTTTTCCTCATTTCCCCTAAGCAAGGAAAACTTGGTGGTTTCCTGCTGCAAAATATCAGTTTTGCTCTTTTTCTTACACCTTTGACTTGTTCTTCTCTTTGATGTTTCCTGGGTGTGATTTCATGCCTTTACCTTTTCTATGACATCATGCTCTTGTTGCTGCAGAGAGATTTTGCATGTTGCAGTGCTATCTGCTTTGACTGAGTGTTTTCCTGGATACTGAAGTGATAACTTTATACAGTATTACATTTTTCTATAGAAAGATTAGATTTCTCGCCGTAAATCATTTTCTGAGACAGAACTGCAGATACTTGATCATTACTGGGGTTTATTTTCTTTTTCTGAGAATAGTCTGTCACATTTACTATGAAAATTCTTTTGCAGAACAATTCCCCTTTTGCATAGTTGTATTACTGTAATAACAAGGGCTGCCTCCAACCAATAGTTGTCATTAAGGGCTATTAGTCGACTAGTCACCTGCATCTTTGTGATATTAAATGATTAAATTACATATATTGGGCGGGGCAATACAATGGTTTGAGTTAAAGGTGTGAGAAAGAATAGTATCAGTAACATTGTTAACACTGTGCTACATTACAGAGAAATACAAACCGTACTAATGAACCTTCATTAACATAGGCCTATAGTGCACGTCACACACTGAGCGAGCCGCCTGTTAATGATGCTGTGGGCTAATGGGCATGTAGCTACTTCCATGTTTCACATGATACATCATGTTTGTAGTCGATGAATGAGTTTGCATATCACCTTGGGTTGGTCCTTCACCTTCTCAAAATGATCCCACACTTTGGATTTCCTGCCCGACATGTTATTAACTAGCCTGTGGAATAACCGCAGGTACCAGCCCTGTAAATAAGGGGCCGTACTCATGCCGCGTCTTTAACCTCCTCCTGAGTGCAGAGCTGATCTTTTTCCAGGTGCTGTTTATAAGTGTGTAGGCCTGTCGTCCGTGGGACAGATGTAAAGCTCTGGGTAGCCCTGCACTAACATGATCAACTTTTTGGGATTTATCAGACTGAATATTTAAGGAAGAAGGGAAACTCCTAGAAGAGTTTTTACATTTGTTTGTTTTTAAGCAACCAATGAAATCTTGCCGACTAATTACCTTTCTGGTCGACTAACGTTTGGTCAGCTATTAGGGGGCAGCCATAGTAATAACATGGCTTTATGGTCAGATATCAGTATTTGTTTGTAGCGTTAATGACGTTTGTGGAAGGCATCTTTGTTTCAGTACATGATTGTCCTGAAATACATAGGAGCATGAATTTTGCTAAGAAGTATTTTTGAGTGTATTTTCTGGGTCAAGGAAGTAGATTAAGGCAAGAATTCCCTGTGGATACCTTGATCTTGATGCCTGGTATATAACCCAGCTAGCTCTCTGCAGTGTTTGCATGTTTCTTAAAGAACGTTGGTATACTGTCACCTTTTATCAAAATAAGATATTGACCTTTACGTCCTCTGTCCTCCTCAGCCTGGGAAAAAGAAGCGCATTAAGCTGGTGGTAGATCGGGAGAATGAGACCACCTCCACAGGAGAGGAGAGCACCACAGAGATCCAGCGGAACCGACTCCCCAACAGCCACAGCAACATCAACGGAACCATCTACCTCGCACAGAATGGCACTATCGTCCGAACTAGGCGGACACCCCACCCTAACAACTTGAAGCTGGGCTCCCCGTGCCGGCTCGGTAAGCATTTTAAAAAACTCGACAAATTGGGCGTGACTCACGAAGAACCCCCTCCCACTATTAGCATCGATGGCACAGGAAACGACACAGAAAATGGAACGGGTACGTGTGTTCCCTCCAACGTGGACGTCAACCTTAACACTCGGTCCTCCTGTGGCTCCCTGGGATCCACCATCACAGAGCTTAAGAGTTTTGGGTCCAAAACCAACATGGCCAAGGTTTTGATTGACAGAAACAGCAGTGGCCCGTGTGTCAACGAGGAGCAAGAGACTTCTGTTGACAACCACAAGGACAGTAGGGAGACACTGGAGTCCCACAGTGACCACACGTTATCGGACGAGGAGGAGTTATGGATGGGACCGTGGAACAGCCTGCACATACCAATGACAAAACTCTGACTGACCATGCGGAACATTTATTCCCTTTTTGTTATTTTCATATCTTTATCATTTTTTGTTAAGAAAATTATCATTAAAAAAAATGATTGTGTGCCTCAACTGGATAAACTCCGATCACTGTCCACGACAGGTGATTGCACTTATAGTCGAATTTTATTTAACCCTGATAAGTGAATACTTGTACCAAGCGTTTATCAAAGACAGGGCTATTACAGATGGGAACATAGAGCTGCAAGGCAATGAGTGCCTCAAAGAAATCAGAAATTTTCGTGAACCGTGCTTGACTGTAATTTTAACTCTTTGTTCAACACAGAAGATGGGTTTTTTTCCTTTCTCAGCCTCGGTTTATTGATTTTTTTTTTAAATCCTGAAACGGATCACAAAGAGATTGTCGTTCATTTCACTAAAGATATTTCCAGAGAAATCACAGAGAACATAATGGAGAAATGATGATTATATCCTCTATGATAAAGTAAAAGAAAACTTATTTTGCTAATAGCAGTTTACTTGCTAATAATTAAGATTGTCATTGATTATTTTACGTTGTGATCACTTGACAATGTTTTTGAAAATTTCTGAAAAATATATGAAATTATTTTTGTCTATTTTGTATCTAACAGAGATGGAGAATCTAACATATGACATTAAAGACATAATACCCACACGGCTGTCACCGCTGTATTTCAACAGTGAGATGTGACAGTGTGATCATGGTGTTTTTATATGGACATTTGTAACTACAGAATGTGGTATTTTCAACCCCTTTACATGATGCAGATTCATGGTAATTTATTAACTGACACATCAGGACCCCGCACAAGGGAAGAAAAGGACTACCAAAAAATGTACCGGATTCAACAATAAAGTTCTAACCTATTTTTATGTGTATTGTGAAGCATAATTGCAGGCCTTCACTGTTCCTGCCACTGCATCCTAACCCCAATGTCAAGGTGCTTTAGTAAAGTGGATAATGCTCCAAGCAGCTCGCAGTTTTGAAAATATTGAAGTGCATCAGCGTGTGCCTTTATGACAATGTGAACAATGCATGGAGTTCTAAAGATACAGTCCTTGAATTTCATAATAGGGATAAAAGTTGAATATATGGTAGCACACAGCAGTCAACCTCAGCAGCACGCTCATAAAAATACGATGTCTGCAGAGAGAGGTCTGTCAGAATGAGGCCTTCACCGTGCAGTGGGCTTTCTCTCTAAAGAAGTGCAATGACAGGTCACCAAACATGGGGATATGGATAGTTACTGTATCTCTGAAAAGCAGTGGGAAGTATGCGGGGAAGTCTGAGAAACTGACAGCCTTCCCGAGCCCACTCTCTCACCTGTCAACACAAACTGAGGGGGGAAAAAAAAGAGAAAAAAAGAAAAGAAAAACGTGTTTTTAAAGATGGCAGTGATTGCAACCAAAAAGGCGATGGAAATCTCGAGCACATCCTCTTCATTTGTGTCTTGGTTTATCGGAGATTGACACATCTAACACAACCGGAACGACATTTACAAAAAGTGTCCTGCAGTCAATCAAACTGTGAGAATGCCAATCAAGTTCACAGAGCTCTTTGGAGGCTGAAGTTCAGAAAGGAGCAGGAGCTGAATGCCAGAGTGAAGTTGCTTGAAAAAAGTGCTCAGAAAATAGGTCAGCAGGGAACCTTGTTCCCACCACAACAAGCCCGGTGTCCTAAAGGATCAAAACAAACCTCTGCACTATGCTGATGGAAGCAGAACAAAACACGGAAGCAAGACCTGCAAAAAAAAAAAGACCAGCCTGTTGTAATTGTCAGTTGTGTCTTTTTTAACTGTTAAATGTGTGACATCTTGTGTGGATTAATTTTTGGGTGTGCACAGACAAGAACAGGGTCTCTGTAGTGTTCACTGTCTATCAAGAGCCAACCGCTCCACACTGACAGGAGAACACTGTACAGACCCTGCTCGAGGCTCAAAATCATCCCGTTTTTGGCAAATTTGAAACTTGTATTGTACTTATTATTTAACAAAGCCTTAAAATGAGAGCAAAAAGGCAGCAACCAGAGAGAAAAATAATTACCAGTAGATATGAAATGCATCTGTGCCCCCGTCTTCTCAAACACAAGGACATACTTCACCAATCTCTTTTTGGAATACTCTCCTGATGAATTGGATTACAGCTGGCCCGACGAATGATGGCAGCATTCCTACTGAGCATCTCAGTCTGTCACAGGATTATGTCCCATGCTTTTTTTAACTCCTCACCCTGATTATTTCACTTAGTAGATTAAATGACAGCATTAAGAATGGGCATTTCCTGTGGTAATTAATTTTTGGTTCAAGAGGACCCACAGTCCCATGTCTCCTCAAATAGGATTTACTTGTCATTTGAATTTTAAATTTATGAAACAACACTGTCAGAGGATGAAATGCTCCACACCACCAGAAAAATCTGAGGTTTCATTAGAGTTCACTGTCACAATAGTTTGGATATCTGTCATAGGCTCGTGTAGGCAAGAGTCAAGAAGGTACAAAGTGATAATTGCAACGATGCAATGACCTGCTGTGATCTACAGAAAATCACAGTCATCACAAAGTCTCCAACAGGTAATTTAAAATTAAATGGGATCAAATTCAATTTCCTAAAAGACAGGTTATAATTGGATGAGCATAAGAGGAGGGGGGAGACATTAAGTTTATTGACACAAAAATCCAATCTTTTAAACTCCGCCAGCACAGAATGCACGAGCCACCGAGCAAGACAAGACAATTTCAAAATCTGCTTCATTAACGCTCGATGGTAAAAACATTTTTTACGACGCCAAGAGTTTCTGCTTTGGAAGAAAATAGCAAAAATATAGTTAAGTGGGATGTAGGACACTGATGCTTATTGGTTCAGTAAGCAATTCTGTTCCAAAGACATCCTAGAAAATAATAATTTGGTAGTTGGCATATGGGACTGCACAAATATAATTCCCATCTCTCAGTCCGTCTTTATCATAATGGGACTAAATGATATTCACAGTCAGAAGTTATGCAAGACTCTCTGTCTCTCTTCTGTTGCCTAACACTGCATCTATCAGTGTTTTAGCAGCATGGCTCTGTTGATGGCGGTCAGTCAGTCCACCACTTAAGACAAGATTGTCCTCGTAAACTGATTAGTTTTTGGTAGTCAAAGGTCAAGGTCACTGTGACTCTGCCTTGTCTTATTCTCACAAATACAATATCTCAAGAATGCCTAGAATTTTCAACAGTTTCAACATTCACTTGGACTCATGGATGAACTGGTTAGATTTTCGTGCTCAAAGGTCAAGGTGACTTTGACCTCGCTTGTCTCATTATCGCAAATGTGGTATCTCAAGAATGCCCTGAGGGATTTTTTTTTTTTTTTTCAAATTTGGCTAATTGTTCACTTGGTCTTAAGGATAAACAGATTAGGTTTTGGCTGTCAAAGGTCAAGGTCACAGTGACCTTGCAGCCATCTCATTCTCGTGAAAGCGATAGAACACCTTGAGGAAATTTTTTAACATGTGACACAAACCTCCACTTGTACTGAAGGATGAACTGGTTAGACTTTGATGATCAAAGGTCAAGGCCACTGTGACCTCACCTGTCTCATTCTCGCCAACGCAATATCTCAAGAATGCCCTGAGGGAATTTTTTTCCAAATTTGGCTAAATTGTTCACTTGGGCTCAAGGATAAACAGGTTAGATTTGGTTATCAAATGTCAAGGTCACAGTGACCTTGCAGCCATCTCACTCTCATGAATGTGATATGTCAAGAACATCTTGAGGAAATTTTTTCATATGTGACACAAACCTCCACTTGTACTGAAGGATGAACTGGTTAGAATTTGATGATCAAAGGTCAAGGTCATTGTGACCTTGTGTGTCTCTTTCTTGTAAACATAATATCTGAAGAAGACTTGAGGGAATTTCCTCAAAATCGGGACAAACTTCCACATGTACACAAGAATGAACTGATTAGAATTTGGTAGTTGAAGGTCAAAGGTCAAGGTCACTGTGACCTCACAAAACATGTTTTTAGCCATAGCTCAGAACTTCATGTGGTAATTCTGAAAAATGTCACACACATGTCTCATAGGATAAAAAGATGAGGTGATGACATTTTATATCCAAAAGGTCAAAGGGGAACTTCATTGTGACATCATAATGTTTTGCAACAACAATTTTCTGGCCATCAGTCAATGTCATAACTCAAAAACAGATGGGGAGACATTTAGTGGGATGCTGAATGGGTGAATCTTGGTTGTCCACCTTCAAACTGTGCTGATTGTTTAGATCTTCTGTGCTGCTGGGTTGAAGATGTGTGTGTGAAGCATCCGTGTGTTCACAGACATGGATGTAAACTGTCAGGTGCAACTTGTCAGGTTTGCAGAAGCATACAGCCATGAGGCAGTAATTCTAGTTTTCTTCTTATTTTCTGTGTTCAGGATGTTTCTGGGTACCCACACAGCACTCAGCTGAGGTCAGGACTTTATTAAAAGGTGCCAGACTGTAAGCAGCAGGCATCTTAAAGACACAATGCCAAAAAAAGCAACTTTAGCTTTTGCTGATGAGCACTTTTAAAAGTAGTAACTGACCTTTAATAACTATTGCGTGGATTGTCATGAATTCTAGTGCATATTCCTCTCACGTAAAATTGTAACAACTTTAGTCCAGCACCTTAGTGCTAATTAGCAACATTTAGCATGCTAAACATGCTGCACATGTTAGCAAGGTGAGGATTTGCTTTAACTCAAAGCACTGCTGTGTCTCAGTACAGTGTCACAGAGGCTAGCATGGCTGTATGGCCCTTAGTCTTGTTTGAAAGTGTGTCCTTGTGACGATTTTACTTTACATGAATGCAGATATCCACGTGGGTTTCTGATCATTCCAAACATGAATAGTTGAGGTCATGACTGTTTGTACAAGTGGGTGACATCTGCAGTTATATACCCCCCAGTTTTTGTGTCTGTAAATTGCTATGACTAATCTGGCCTTCACAGTAAACAAGATATGTAGAAATTCAGGTTTATGAACTGATCACAGAAGTGGCAAGCAGTATTTCTGTACCCCTGTATCATATAATCTTCACCTCGGGGTTCATTTAAATGTATTTATACATCTGCTAAACAGGTTCTGCCAGAGTTTGTGTTTATGCGAAGTCATTTTCTGAAGCAGTAATTCTATAATAGACCTGCGGATGTAAATCATGACACAGAAATACTGCTGTGCTTCACAGAGATTCATAAATCTCAAAAGGTTTTATGAAGGGCTATTATTCATACAGCAGGGAGTCTTCAAAGTTAGTAATGCAGTGTATGCACCAAACAATGGTAAGTCTCGCTCTATCTCTGTGCTAGCTTGTGACAGTTTGCTTATTCTAATTGGTCTTTTGAGGCCTTGTTCCCGGCCCTTAGTTTAATCAGCGCAACGAGCTCATGCATGCATTCAGCTACGCCTGACGCCTCCTTAACTAGTGAACAAATTCATTGGCTTGCTGAGGATGTAGTATCGCTGCAGCAGACAGAGCCACACAGCTCCTGATATGTTAACATTCAATTTGACAGGAAGAAGAAGTGGGAGCAACTTCACAGAAATGCATCAATATTAAATCACCTTATAATCAAATATTCATAGTGAATGTAAAATAGAAACATACGCTCAATAGGAATTGGGATTCTGGCTTTTCTTTTTTAAATATACAAGTGTCAGTAGTCTGATATGTATCAACCCTGTGGAGTGAGGATTCCCTGCTGGCATTATTTGAGCACATTTCTCATGCCATTTATTGATGTCACAGGGATTATGTTCTGGACAGCAAGGTCCTCTTGTGTACTCTCCTGATGCTGTTGCAAAGATTATAGCTCGTGTTATTATCACTAATGTCTGAAAGCATCATTCAAATTTCAGGAATGTTTTGCTCTCAGGGTCATGAATCATTTTCTGTGCTACACTGGCAAACCGTCCAGATTTGAAACACTGATGGAAACCTTGGAAATGCTGCATCGAAATTCTGCATTGATAATGACCCTTCGCTAACACAGACTGGCCATTCATAACTTAGCATCAGGGAGCCCGGTCTCACTCCGAAGTCGTCAAAATGCGTTGCTTGGGTAGTGACTTGTGGCATCAGAAACCAACCAAAAAAGCCGTCCTTTAACATCGGCATGATATGCAGCCGGTTGCCGTTACAGTTTAATGGCACCCGGCAGTGTCAGGGGGAAATGCAGCTGGACAAGGACAAAAGTCTGAGTGGTGCGGGTGGGTGGGGTGGTGGATGGGTCCACACCGACTTTAAGATTATAAAGCCAAACCCTGTTCTTTTTTCCTTAAACCTAACCACGTGCATTTGTTGCCTAAAGCTAACCACGTGCCTTTGTTGCCTAAAGCTAACCACGTGCATTTGTTGCCTAAAGCTAACCACGTGCCTTTGTTGCCTAAACCTAACCACATGCATTTGTTGCCTAAACCTAACCACATGCATTTGTTGCCTAAAGCTAACCACGTGCCTTTGTTGCCTAAACCTAACCACGTGCATTTGTTGCCTAAAGCTAACCACGTGCCTTTGTTGCCTAAAGCTAACCACGTGCATTTGTTGCCTAAAGCTAACCACGTGCCTTTGTTGCCTAAACCTAACCACATGCATTTGTTGCCTAAACCTAACCACATGCATTTGTTGCCTAAAGCTAACCACGTGCCTTTGTTGCCTAAACCTAACCACGTGCATTTGTTGCCTAAACCTAACCACATGCATTCGTTGCCTAAACCTAACCACGTGCATTCGTTGCCTAAACCTAACCACGTGCTTTTGTTGCCTAAAGCTAACCACATGCATTCGTTGCCTAAACCTAACCACGTTTTTGTTGCCTAAAGCTAACCACATGTTTTTGTTGCCAAAATCTAACCACGTTTTTGTTGCCTAAATCTATCCACATGCTTTTGTTGCCTGGTGGCAGAGGTCCGGGTGCTGGCAGTGGCCCAGGAGTGAAGCCAAACACCGTTCATCTGCACACACTGTGATGTCACACAGCTGGTTCAATATCAGCAAAGTCTCCCTTTATATTCATTGTCTTCTGTGTGGATCAGCAGTGATGTGGTGGTTCACTTTTACACTGTGATCTATAGCCTATATTTGGGCTTTAGCTTCTAACTATGTTTGTCTTTTGAACCTGTTGTTGCTGCTGAGTCAGTTTGACATCCTGGATATATCCTTCAAACACAGACTGTAGACCCCTCTGTCTGCTTCTCTCTGGAATCACTGCTTGATTTTTCCAAAAATATGATAATATTTCTTCAGGGAGTGCAGTTAGTTACAGTGTGGGCTCTGTGCTTACTGCGACAGCTTGTTGGACCATCACAAAGGGGCGGGGCTTAGCGAAAGATCAGTTGTCCAGAACAAAATCAGTCCTCATGAAGACTCCAAGTTCTTTGCATTATTATGTAGAGTAAACACAGTATTGAGATTACTGTTTGATTTGTGCACCCGTCTTTGTTGATCTTTACTCCTGAGTGTGTGTGAAAAAGTAAATACTGCAGCCACACTTGTATCACATGTAAATACTGCGTGTCATAAATGTGTAAAGAGATGTTTGATAGCCGAAGCCATAACATAAGCATGCAGATTTGATTTTCTGTGTGCACAGGAGGAGTGGCTAATACGTTAATACCATTTCCACTTGCTCAGGAATGTGCTTCCCAGATACAGGTAAGCACTGTTCTCATTCCAAGTCCACCGGCGAGCCTCCTGAGTTTCACCTATTAGCATAGCCTATATGGGATATCCTGGCCTACAGCAGGCAATATGGTAATCTACCCATGACTCATTCTAAAGGAGATTATCACAAATCCCCAACGGAGGCAGGAGAAACTCCTCATAATACCTATCCGTCACCACTGCTCATTGCATGCCCAGACCTGGAGGGCAAAACTCTTCGTTTCCTCCAAAATAAAATGATCCATTTCTCTACTTCAGTCTTGGAGGTCACATTCATTCACTTTTGCAAAATCAGTTGAGTACTAAAGACGAGGAGAAAAAGAAAATCATACACTTTCCAACCCTGAGCCAAAATACAGAGGCAGTGAGTTGTGTGTTTTGAAAGCACCACAGCTACTGGTGAAATTACAGCTCATGCCATGCATCCGGTGTGTCATTATTTTTGTTGTGCAGTGAACTCTGGCTTTTTACTCATTAAACTAGATCAGATCTGCCCTGCAGCCGGCACAGGGACAGATGGGAATAGTGCAATCCTGCAGGGGAGACTGGGGCTGGTCGCAGGTTGGTTATTACAGCGGAGCCACATTAGAGGGTGCTGTGTGATACTGTTTATTCCAAACACACCATCTGGTGCAGGGGTCATTTCTTTGATAAACAGCAAAGCTGTGAGGTGAGGGTCTTTTTTTTAACAAGCCTGTAGCTTTGATGATTTTCTTTGAATTTAAACAAGGTACATGCCGGAAGTTTTGTCTAAATCCGGGATTTTGTTGAACACAGGTACAGTACAGGATGCTGTGATTACTCTTTAATTTTAAATGTTACGTTGTTCCTGGTGGCCTGAGGTCATTCAGCGGTGTGCAATAATGAGCTGATGATGGAATTTAAAACTGTGTTGAGGATGAAATCATTGCAAAGCTGTGTTTTGCCGTTCAAAATATAGAGGAATTATTGTTTAAATGAGCTCAGGGGTGTCCAAGCTGAGGGTGAAGACCCTCCACAAGGGGTAGCAAGGTAAATGTGAGGGATCTCCAGGTGATTAACTGGACAGGAAACTGAAAAATCACACAAAATTGTTTTCCCACTTTATAGCTGCAATCAGCAGCTCTATAGCTTGTTCCGTCCGTTAGTTGGTCAGACCACCAAAATTTTCCCACCCTTTGGCAGCCACAGCTTTTGCCCTAGGAGACTGAAATTCGGCATGGAGGTGTAGTGCGTGTGTGTGTGTGTTTGTGTTCATGCCAATTGGCTAAAAAGCCAGGGGGGTGCAAATAGATTCACAGACTTGCCCAAGATTTTGTGCAAAGATTGGTCATGAGCCAGAGAGCAGCTGATTAACTGGTGTGATGCCAATTTGCAAAAAAGAGGCAGCTAGTGGGTGAATGCGCATACATGGTTGCAGCTGTTGTGACTGTGCACTTGTTTTCTTATGAATCACAGAGTAATTTGACCTTTTCAGGTCTCTAGCACATCAGTTTTCTTATCGCTGATCTGGCCTCTTTGTCATTTATCCCTGTCTTCATGAGAGTGGTGTTGAGCTCTTCCACTGGCACTTAGGTCGCACCAAGCCAAACTGCATTGCTGCATTGATTTGCATTTCCATTACCAGTTTAAATGTATTGAGTTGTGCAAAGTCGTGCCCAAGACGGAGAATCTCGGGAGTTGGGTCAAAGCGTGCCTGATCGAAGTGGTGACGTCAGATGGGCTTCGTCATCATTCAGGGACAATTTGGCGTCACCATTCAGGGATGATTCAGTGAAATATTTGCCAAGCACAATCTAAACAACAGCCTGAAAACTCATGATAAGTACCCGGCTACCAACAACCATTGCAGGCTAAAGAGGGTGCTGCTTTTAAGCATCATCAACGCCAGACAAGTGCAACATCAGTTGAAGGCTCACCTCCATGCAGGTTGCCCTGCAAATCCCTGCCGTGCTGGGCTGACACGCGGTTACAGAGTCAAGCCAAGCAAGCACATGTGTATGAGAAAGGGTTAATAGTCTTTCCTGTCTCCTTAGTACATCCCTCACAGCCAAGGTTTGCTGAAATACTTTAAACTGTTTTGTTGGATATAGAAACAGATATAGCTACAGACAGCACTAATCAGCTCATCAGTATGTTAATACCTTTTTTAACCAGTTAAATCAAGAGAAGCCTGAAGCTTCGCTCTCAGCCCGGACCCTTTTCTCTTTCATTTGAGCTTCACCTCTTTAAATGCAAACTGCAAGTTTAATTAAGTTTCTGGTCAAATGACCTGTGTGGGGGAGTGCTACAAGATTATATGCATCTTTAAAACCATGATTTTCATGTTATGTGGGGCAGGCGATGCTACTGTGTGGAGAGATTATAGATCACAATGGAACAGTTGTCAAAGACAAGACAAATATTAGGGGGAGCTAGAGTGCAGATTTTGTGTTACAATGTAAATAGTATCAACAGCGTTCTTTGGACTGTATTCTTAGAGACAACATTTAGATTCAGTTGAATTAAACTGAAGCAAGACCACTGACCTGTACTATACCACACTGTCAGTGTCTTTGGTGATCCCTCAAGTAAAACAGAGATATCCACTTAAAGGTCCAGTGTGTATAACAGGGGGATGTAGTGGCATCTAGTGGTGATGATTGTAGACTGCAACCAGACAAAATGTCTCACGGTTAGAATTCCTTCAGTGTTCATTGTTCAGGTGGGTTTTACCAACAGCCAAATTATCCGCAGAGGTCTCTTTGTCAAAACAAATGGACCAGGTGATTAAAACCAGTAGAAACGCTGAATAAAGCAGTTTCATGTAACAAATTAGTGTTTCTGTGATGTTGTTCGGCTCGTCAGAGACAGGCTGCTAGCCTGGCACTTGCTAATCTGTCCTCACCTCTTTTCTCTGATATCTTAAGACACAGATGTCCAGGCGGTTTTTACTGGGAGGCAAATTATCCACTGAGGTGTCTTCTTCTCCTAAACAAATGCATCCAGTGATTTAAACCAGTAAAAACGCTGAATAAAGCAGTTTTCCATTTCCCCAACTCTCTTGTCACAGAGGGGCTGCTAACTACAGTGGCCGAGGTGAAAATGCAAAACGAACGGCTCTATCTGGAGACAGTGTTTGGTTTGTCTGTTACAGGCTACTGTAGAAACAATATGATGGACCCTGTGGACGAGGGCCCACTCTATGTGTGGATATAAACAGCTCATTCTAGAGGCCAGTTTCACTTCGAAGTCATCAAAATCCAGGGCTTGGGCAGTGACTTGTGTCAGAAACCAGCGAAAAAAAGGTGCCCATAAACGTCGGCATGATTCGCAGCTGGTTGCCATTATAGTGTTAAGGTGCCCGCAGCATCAGGAGGGACAAGGACGAAAGTTAAGCCAGTGAAAGTCCGACAGGTGAAGGTGGGAGGGGTGGTGGATGGATTCAACAAACACCAACTTTCATCCGAGAGAGCAGTGTTCGCGTCCAGTAGGAATCTAAAGCCAAACCCTTTTCTTTTTTCCTAAACCCAACCATGTGCTTTTGTTGTTGAAGGAAAAAAAAACATTAATTCGCGGTGTCGTACCAACGTAAATTTCCTGTGAAAACGAAGTGTATTTTGAAAGAAGACAATGCATGTAACAGGCAGAACTTGACACGGTGTCCCAGAACATCAACAACCAACACACCCAGGGTACCTTGCATGTCATATGTGGACGTGGAAAGTTTATGACCAAAACGTCAATATGTGACAAAGTGAGTGAGAATGTGTTGTATTCTACGGTAACAAAAACACAACAGTTCTTTTTATCAAGTGATAATACACTAAAGAAAACATACTTATTATATTATATTCCATTTCTGCCAATACATGCCCCTAAATCCTACACACTGGACCTTTAAGCCAAAATCTGTCTTTAATTTTTGAATATATTTTGTAAAACACAGAGACTCTCAGATTGCCACCTGACCTGAGCTCAGAAGCGCAGAAGCATCAAACCCTGGTGTTCTACCCTCCATGGTAAAAGGACGCTAAGTCAAGACACACGCAGCTTTAAGAGCCACTACTTATCTTATAGTCAAGATGAAGACCAGAGACAGGTATGTGTCGTCCTTTCTGCTTCACCAGTGCCAGATGATGTTACATACTATATTGCATTGTTCTTCTGCCCCTCTCTGTATTGCTTACGCAGCTCAGACACTTATCGAGTTTGATGTTTTTTTTGCAGCTCCTGATAGTTCATTAATCCTGCTGACAAGTGATGGTATTGTCGGAGCTTTGGCCTTTACTGATCGATGTTAAATTCATCAAAGCTTCCCCATCGGCCATGATTTGATTAACCACACTTAAGTCCAATTCATAAACATTCTGCGAATTCTCTTCGGGGCACTCAGGAGCCACTAATTTCACTGGTGATCAATTTGGCTCTCACCTTTTTTCAGTTTTGCCCTGCGGCTCAGCCACCTGTTAAGATTACACTTAACCCAGCTTCTTCACATTTCAGCACATCACTGCTTGCTAATTAGATTTCCTCTGGAGTGCGGTGGAGTCGAAACTCCGATCGGAGAGATAGCAGGAGAAGCCAACTGAGAATAACTTCGGGAATCCCTGCGTGACCCTGTGGAAGCATCGGAAACTGTTAATCCCCACAGAGAGAGGCACCCTGAGAAATGATAAATGTCCGGCGAGAACATGAGCAGCTTGACTTTATTTTTGAAAGGAGCTAAGTATTTGCAGCAAAATTGCATTAAGTCACTTCTCACAAGTTCTTCCCATGCAGGCCTTGCATCATATACTTTTTTTTTTTTTACCCTGCCAGCTCTGGCAGCAGCAACATTTCCATGGATTCACCAGTATTTTCTTTTCCTTTACTCCTCTTGAAAAGTGAGCTTATAGAATGTCATAGTTATGAAATGTTAATTATCTCTCAGCGGCTGAGTATTCCTTCTGCCAGTCATACAGAACATTTGATTTTCACAGCATAAAAAGGGAGGCAGCGGAGAGATGATAATGACTATTAGGATGATTTAGAAATGTGCCATTTGCATTCACATTAGTCGACTCTGCATAAATCAGCACCTAGCTGTCATTTAAGCTGCATTTTACTCTCAGATTTAAGTGAAGAAAATTAAATAATGTCACAAATTACATGCCTGTATATGGTATTTATTTCCCATTTGTGTCCAAGTGAAACCAGCACAAACAAAACCGCACTTAACTTAACTTGACTTATCATCTGATGTTTGGCTGAAAATGCACTGAGTGATGAATTCATGCTGCATTTTCAGCCTCATGTGAACACAGATGTTGTTGATACGTGGCCACAAGATGGCGCCTAAAACTCACGGCTGCAGCCTGACATCTGCCTGTGAGATGAGAAGGCAAATGAAGTGATGAAAATTGCTTATAAAGAGGTGGTACTGACGGAGTGGAAAGATATATATATATTTGACTTTTACTCTCTGAAGACATTAGAGGCCCTTCAGCATGGCTGCTTATTTATCTTGTGTGGGTTTATTACTCCACTAAGTGAGGACATGCTGTAAACGATGACACTGGTAATTATCTTTGGAGCAAAATAGGAATGTGAAAACACCAATGATGAAATAGTTGCTGCATTGAAACAGTCATTTTTGAGCTAAACTTTCTCTTGTTCGTGATGTTAATATGTTTTTTAACTTCCTTGTTTTTTGTGGCAGCCAATTAATATTAACACAAATTTGTATTAATTGAGTTTTTATGCCTTTGCTGTGTATAAATAAGGCCGTGATGGCACTGTTAACATCAGTGGCTGCCTAATTAGTTACATTTCTTTCAATCTGATTATTTTCTTCTTTCTTGCTGGCATGTAGAGGACAACAGATCACTCCTATTTTCAGAGAGCGGTGCTTAGGCAGAGGGTAGATTCAAGTCCATCATCATCTCCTCATTTCCTGCAGCTATTTAAGACTGTGCCTCTCCAAAATAGGCGCCCGATGACCGCAGCCAAAGCTATCTGGGGACCTGCTTTCAAACTAATTCGAGGATATTAGGATGTCTCTGAATGTTTTGTTTTGACATTTCTATACCTTCGTCGACCGTCGTGTGCGCGGAGCGTGTGCCATCTGACTTAATGCCATTTTAGAAGCCATCTCAGATGTTTTTAGGGTTTCCATAACTATATATTGTACATCTTGAGTGCTTTATAATTTCTATGCTGCACATTGTTATTTTGGAAATGTACTCAAAACCCAAAGTAAGGTTTAACTGACAGACAGGTCATACACACACACACACACACACACAGAGCAGCTCAGCGAGCCCAGTCCTTCGACATCCCGCCCAAAGGTTATATTCTATCCGAAATGTTGGGTGTGTAGTAAAATACATGCTCCACACTGTCTGGCTCTCCTAATGAAGGGGTTTATGACTGGTAGTCCTGTGTTTGTACCATGTATCATGCACCGCTCTATCACTGGATACAAGGTCAGATCATATCTCATCCTATATCTGCCAGCAGTGCAAGTCTGCAACGAGAACCCAGGCTATTAGACTCAGTGGAGACATTACTCCAGGACATGAAGCCACTATTAAAAAAAAAAAAGATTTTGATAGCTCCTGAGGCTTAGAAATATAATTTAATGCTTTCTGGATGCTTTTTCTGCTCTCATTGTTCACAATTTTATAAACAGCACATAATGGAGTTTTTCACAAAAAGCCTCTCTTGTGTTATTCTGAGTCAGATGCAGCTGTACGTGGCCAGACTTGTCAGACTGCAAGCTTTCAGCACCCACAGTGTTAATGTATAATGTCAACGCAGTAGGGAGCCTTGTTAAAAAGCAATTAAGCCAAAATGATTTAAACATTGTGCGGTTTGGCCATCGGCGAGCCTCGAGGTACACACTGTGTTGTTGTCTTAAAATGAGAATTTCACTGTCTGCTCACACTGAAAACCGCTATTTGTGTGAGTGTAGCTCTAACCACACTTTCCCACACCCGCCAAACCATACCAAACCACAGACTTCAGATGAGTATGCGCACCACACACACACACACTTACACACTTACACACACACACACACTCAGTATTCACATGAAGAGTAATTGAGGGGTTTGACTAGTTTTTGGTGCATTAAAACAGTAGCTGTTTTAAATGACAGGGGCTGAGACATACTTGCATTGATGTCTGTGAGGCTGGTAAAGATGGCTGATTACTCAAAGAGGACGTGGCATTCAGTAACTCTTATTATATTCCTCTTTATTTGCTGGAGTTTGACTGAATCACACCATTTAAGCTGTTCCTGACTGTAATACATTCTTAATCCGAGGCTTTCTCGCTCATTTCTTGAGTGATTTCAGGCACAAGCCTTTCTGCAAACAATGTTATACTTGGTCTTATTTTTGATGATCAAAACATTACTGCTGACAGTTGAGAGTCTTCGACAGGCAACCCAGTGCTATTAAGTTGTTCACCCTGTTTCCAAAGCAACAGCTCATCCCATATTCCATGTGATAATTTGCCATTATGTGTGTGTCTCCCAGTAAGTCTACCAGGGTTACGTAAGCAGCTTCAATTTTAGTTCCAGTGGCCGTTGTCTTAGACTAAGATTAGTGCTAGGCCATAGTCAGACACATTTTAGCTGTTGGCAGATTGTTAGCTAACACTCTGTGTGCAAATGTGCTCATCACAGCCAGACTGCTTGGATGTGGTTTGGAACATCTGTGTGGTCCCCACTCCAGAAGAAGACAGACAGGGGAGAGACAGAGTGTGAGGAACAGGGGAGGGGAGGGGTGGTGGGACCCCAGGGCTGCTCAGAAAGAAGCCCTCAGTTTTTCCATCACTGCTGTCGCCACCACCACGGTGGCGGTGTTGCCTGCGAGCAGAGCCAGGGGACAGTGTGAGGCAGATGCAAAGCATGCGTGCGTGCGTGTGTGTGTGTGTGTGGGAGAGGAAGCGAAAGAAAAATGGAGGAGAGAAAGCAAGACTGGGGACAAAGCGACTTGTGGGGAGCCGTCAGTCTAGTCGATGACTGATGAAGTTGAAGGTTAGGTCTGGCAATCCGTGGAGCTGCTGGCGGGGGCGGGGAGAGGGGCGTTGAAAGGAGCCTTGGTCCAAACCTGCGGTCGGCTCCCCCACCACCAGCAGCAGCAGCACCACAGCCCAGCTCCCTGCCTGTATGCGTGTGGTGTTTATTTACGAGCCTGTTTAACCACGGCGCGGTCCCTGTGGTGGACTGACACAAGATGACAGCAGCCTAAATGTCTTGCCCTTTAAATCCAGCCTAATGGTCGCTTAGTGCTATGGAGACAGGCACTGGGATAGGCGCCTGGGGTCTTTTCATAGGGGCCCTCTGAGTAACACATCAGCTAACACATCTATGGGCCACCATCCAGAGCCTTATTACTACCTGCTTCTGCGGCTGTGGCGCCACTGATTTAGCCATGGCTATGTGTGGGGGGACAATGCGAGCATGGGAATAGACACTATCCACCTATTACAGCTGCCTTAACAATGATTTTGGACGTGAATGTCTTTTTAATATCTGTGCCTGTGGCGTCTGGGACAGCTTGAATAGCCACTGGATGGCTGGTTATATGTGGAGTTCAAAAAAACTGCAATTTAATATGATGTTTGGGACGTCTGCGCTCCACAAGAGCCGAGTTTTTAATTCTAAACCTACAATTTAATTTTTAGAGAAGAAAAATTGCAGTCTTTTTTTGTTGTTGTTGTTTTTAACATTGCTGTCCAGACTAGAGCACAAATGGTTAATCCCTTGTGTTTTTGCCTGAAGTAACTCTGCGGTAAGTTAATAGCAGATGTGAGTGTTATTGGGCAAATTATATGCAATATGAGAGCAAACATACACTTCACATAAAAACGACCTGCGTAAACACACCATTCATAACTGCATACCATTCTGTGTGGGCTTGCCAGCCAATGCAATTAGACGCTTTCTGAGAGGAAGAAAAGATTATCATCCAAAACCTTGTGCCTTGCTCAATTCGTGTGAAAAGGGAGATGTTTATTGTGAGTCAGAATCTGCCTGTCAATAATCCACTACAGATCTTAGTTAAAGTCATTCTGATCGCACCTCTAGGATCTATGAGAGGAAACAGGCAGAGGGAAAAAAGTCAGCCACAAATCCCATGGGAATCCATCTCTGCAGAACAGTCTTCTCCTGAATCACCTGTTGGCCTCGCTCGCTGTTGTTACCCCGACCTCAACTTGTTGCTCAATGCAGCACACACACATGCACGCACACACACACACACAAAGGCTTTGAGCTTCAATCTGCATGCTTCGGTCCTGTGCAAACACAGATCAGACCATACTCATTGGGCCGTGTCTCTGGCACTCATCAGGCTGTTTGTACTGCAATTTCCTCCCCGCTCTTATCCATGTTTTGTCCACTGTCATTCCAGCGGGATTATGGGATGCTTTCATCATGCAGGAACCTCAACTGAGGCAGAGGGGGGAAATGCAAAGGAGGCATGTTGTTTTGCTCCTCTCATCACACGTAGTGTTATCATCACATGCCGTAATGAATGCTGCAGTCTGGAGTTGTCCTCAGAGCTTATTATTATTTTGCTGCTGCTCTCCTGTCCATCTAAAGAAGTACAGTGTTTACAGCAAACTCATATTCGTTCCACTTCTTTCAACCACTAGCAAATGCTGCATATATTGTGTGTATAACATGTCCTTAAAAACTATTAAATATGAGTTATATTGTAGTAATATTAACATCTTGCCATGCAAAGAAAAATTATGTTATTTAGCTGCATTCACCCGAACATACTGACCTCACTAATGAAAAGTTCATACACACAGATTTGATCATAACTTGGACATTTGAACAAATACTTTTGTGTAATTCAGAAATGTTTTCTTAAAGCTCCAGTGGGCAGGATTTAGGGGAATATTTTGCTAGAAATTAAATGTGGTAAACTTTGTTTTTATAATAACCTTAGGGGAATTTGTTGTGTTTTTGTTACCTTAGAATGAGCCATTAATATCTGCATGTGAAGCAGGTCCTCGTCTATAAAGTCCACCATGTTGTTTCTATAGTAACCCAGGATAGACAAATCAAACACTGGCTCTAGTAGGATCATTTGTGTTTTCGCATCAGTCACTGTAGTCCTTCTACACGCTTGGCACACTGGAGAAGTTTCAGTTGCTTGCAATCTGCAACTTCACCACTAGATGCCACTAAAATCTAACATACACCTTAAAATTTCTCCTTAAGTATGACACTTACGGCTTAATTTCTCCTCAGTTGAGGGACCTAAACAGTTGCACATTATCCCTTTCCATGGAGGTGGTTTGTTTTCTCGGACTCGTGCTTGTGATGCCTGTTATCGTCTGACAAAGTTGGCTCATAGTTAGACAGTGAAAAAATGGCAAGAGAAGAGAAGACAAGAAAACCATATTGGTCAGAGGGGGAAAAGATTATACTTCTGGAGGAATACAATCATGGAATGCACAAACTAGAAAGTAAATTTGATCTCCAAACAACTGCAGGAAGAAATTGAAATGAAAATTAATTCAGTCAAATGGAAAGTGTAAAATCAAAAGCGGATCCTTTGGGTTCTGCTTGTTGTAGAACACTCCTCTCGGGGTGTGTTCATTTATCACCATAAACACGGTCATGTTGCAGTTAAGATAGAGTCAGAGGTACCTTAAGTTTTATTTTACCTTGCTTTGGTTGCTAATGTCCTTTGTGCAACGGTCAAGGGACTCTTAATTATAAGACCCAGACAAGGAGAAAACTATAAAGACTTAAGGGTAATTTTGGCAACCAATTTTATTTTGAGGGAAACCTTAACAAAGACTTTAAGGAAAATCCTAATTTAAGGTGTTTTGTGCAGTTGGCCCCAGATCTTCAAATGTTTAAAGAACACAGTTTACCAATGCAAAACCACAAACTTATAAGGTACCTTTGACCTTAGCTGTTAAGTAAGTATTTTATTACGTTTCATGGTTTATGATACAGCAAATGAAACATAAGTTCATGTTTTGATTTAATTTTTTGATTTTTTTTTAAACTTTCTTTTTCTCCAGTTTCATTTATCAGATGGAGAGTTTTATTACATTTTCTCTCATTCAGTTTTTAAGAGCAAATTTAAGAAAAAAAAACAGGAAAATATTTGTGCATTAGGCCTGTTATTATAGTAACAATATGGCCAACGATACATATCCCACCTGCCTCTCTACATCCTTGTTGATTTATATCAAACAAAGACGACAAACAGAAAAGTAATGCAACCAGCTCAAACCAGATCCAAATTACAATCCAGCCTGAAGTACATAATTGTTTCAATTCAACACCTTTACTTTACGCAAGTTACTTCATGTCAACTCAGTTTATAATTGATTTAGAAGTTATGCTGATCACCTTTAAGGCTTTAATTGTTCTAGAACTAAACTGTATCACAGAGCGTTTGGGTCCATGTTTAACAGCATTTAGCAGCTCCAAATTCCAGATTAAAAACAAGACAAAATCTCTTTGTGCTAGCAGAGCTACAAGAAATTATGTCATAACGTGTGTCACTGTTAGGCTTGTTTTCTTTAAAATAGTTTTTGTCGACGTGCTTTAGTGCAACAATCTGTGAACTTTCATTTTTTGGTGTACATTTGTTTTTACTGTCAGTTGTCTGTTTATTTTTGTAGTAAGTGCAGTATGCTTTGTCAGTATTTACATTTAAGCATATGTGTACACTTTAGTCGTGCGCCTCTACGTGTAATCTTCTTCCTAAACTAGCCCAGTGATGTCAATATCCTCATCTGCAAGTCCTTAGAATAAGTCATCAGGGTAGATTAAGGCTCCGTCTAGACACAATCTGTGGTTAGTTTTGTGTTTTCTCTTCATATTAGTTAAGGCTTTGGTGAGGTTAAGATTATCCAAAGACATCGCTTCGAGGCTTCGGCCACTCGTGGCTCTAATCTGCGGGGGGACAGTTTAGTTGATTCAGTCTTTGATGAGGTGCCCTTCGTCTCCAATACTGATGAGCTGTTAGTCGTCACCACTGCCCAGCCTTGCTGCTGTGGTCTAGGCCTGCCGCCTCCCTTCTATCCAAGAGCCTCATTCATCCCAAGACAAACAGACACAGTCATTACAATTAAGCAGTGCTATTAAAGGGACAGGCTACTGGCAGATTAAGAGAGGAGAAATGAAGTGGCTCTTTGTGTTATTGCAAGCAGTCAACTCATTAAAGGTTGAGTTAGTGAAGTTTTGTTTGTTTGTCCATGAGTCTAAATATACTTATTAGCTTGCATGTGGGGATTTGTGCACGAAGTCACGCTCCTGGAAAAACAGCTTTGTGACTGAAGAAGTTTTTCTAAGTTAAAATTGCACTGCTTTGTGTCTCAAGAGCAAATGAAAACAGGGCAGAGGAGACACTGAGGGCTCAGACTCGGTTCTTAAGGGGCCTTGAGACTTGAAGGATTAAGATTATGGGGGAGGTTCTTTTAAATGACTGATAGCACAAAGTGAGAGAGGGAGCAAGGCAGGGCAGGGCAGGAGTCTGTGTGGCGGACCAGCAGCAGCTTTACTCTTCAATCAGTGAGATGAAAATTGCCACTCCTGTCAAAGTAGAGGTGTTTACTGAAAGGAGGACAAGGGAGAAAAAGAAATAAAGAGAGACCTCTTGAGAGGGAGAGTTATGCAACCTGTATGGTCCAGGGTTCCCATGGAGCAGGCCGGCTAAATTTGGCCAATCAGGGCTAAAGTTGGTACCTCTCAAAGTATGCGGGCAGAAATAGCAGAGGTGTTGAGAGGTAGGATTGGATATGATCCTGCAATGATGTATATTGACACAAAACCAAATTGCACATCTCTGAATGCGGCTTAAATGTGGCAAACAGAATGACAGTTTTCCGGGAATGAAAGCAGTGCATCAGAGTGTTGGACAGCTGTAAGACACACTCTGGATCTCCTGTGAGTGATTTCCACAAAATATCAGGGAAAGTGAGGCGGAAAAGCTGCATCTGAAACTCCAGAAAACTGTTTAAGGCTAAGGGAGGCTGTCGACATGTAAAATGTCACTCATGACCTCAGCTCTTAATCATTTACAGGGGTTTGAGCATAAGTGATTCCCATTAGAAGTAGCCTAAATCTAAGCCCGGTGCGGTTTGGTATCATGGTGGTCTCAATGGTGATTTATGATACAGTAGGGCCTCGCGGCAGTGCTGCCCGCAGTGTATTTTGTGTCTGTCTAGATTTTATTGATCGGTGATGTGATGGAGAGCTGCAGTCAGGCCTCTTTGTCAAGGCAGGATGTCATTGTTAGGGCACTTCAGCTGTGATGAGAATCCCTAAAGTTTTATGACCTCTGTGGCCTCGCTGATTTGTTGTTTGTAAAATGTATTTTTAAATGTGAGTTTCTTTCAAATTTTTCTTTCAAACTCTGCCATCATGTTAAAGAACTTTGTGGCCTCCATAATTCAGAGCAATTTGCAATTTGATGTCACCAAGAAAGGCCGCTAGATTAAATGCTCATCCATTTAGCTTTTTAGGGAAAGTGGATCATATTTTTGTGGAGTGCATTCTGACATCTTCATAAATCAGCCTAATCATAGGGTTGTGGTACACCCCTGCCTTGTTTGTGTCTTTGTTAATGCCATGCACATGTGACCAATGACATGCTTGCATAGATGAGTGAGCGCCAGCGTGCTCTCTCAGCTGTAGAGGCGGTTAGACGTCTGCTTACATTCAAGAACGTATTGTGGGGGGGGGCATGCCAGACGTTGTTTGGATGTTTTGCTGTGGGCTTTGGCACAAAGCGGTACTCCACATCTTAAAGGTACTGTATGTAACTTTTTTCATGTATACATTGTTTGTTATTGGCACTGAGTGAACAGCAACTTAAAAAACTGAAACCTTGCCCAACTTTCTCGGTGGCCTTCAACAGCCTGTGGACTGACTTTTATGTGAAGGACTCAGGACGAATTTTCTGGGAAAATCCAAACAATGAGATGAACCTTGACCAAGAATCCCTTTCTGGCAGTGTACAACAGTTAGCTAAGAAACTGAGTTCGCTAAGGTCAACAAATGACTGGCATCAGCAACAACACAGAGCCCATGCATGCTGTATTTCAGTTATTTTGCAGTGGCAGTCCGGTGACAGACCTTTACTTACTGCTGAGGTTTGCACTGGCTCAATGTAAGGTGTTATAGCCACTGATGGAAAGTCCGTCTCAGGAGCTGCCATCCACTCTCCTCCAGGGGAAGTATTCTCTGAGCAGCAGAAATTGAAGCATAAGGGCAGCATAGTGCACCAGCTAATTCTTGTCTCATTTGTGGTCTGATAAACAGAAAACACATCAAATCAAGTGTCATTTCATTTCAGTGCCCCCCAGTGCTAAAAAAAAAAGAATCCCAGAGGGTAACACTGATGTGTGAAATATATTGCAATATAGTGGTGCAAGCAGGCTAATGTTAGCTAATATTGTTTTGCTTTCGTTTACAAACTGCTAGCTAGCAAATGTAGCAAAATACTGTATAGAACTGGGATGACCTTTTTCTGTAGGCCGACACGGAAGTTAGCATTGCCCTGGTTCCCTCGACAAAAAGCCAATGGGATATTTCCTTTGGATTTTGGATTATTTCAGAAAATGAGACACATGAACACCACTTTTATGCTTCTTGAAGCCTAGATGCAATCACCAGAAGTAAAAAGCTAACGATAAGCTATGAACAAACCACACCACAGTCACTTGACTTAACTTCCCTACCACAACGAGGCTGTAAGTCTCATTTAGCTACTTCGATGCAACCACCTTTTTTAAAGATACATAAAAAGCTTCAAAAATCATGAGTATTTATTGACATATTTTATGTTATAGAATGAAAATGTGAAAGTTACCAGGCATCTTACCAAAAATCCATTAAAAAAAACATTGACCTTAAGACGAGGGAACAGGGCATGCAAAAATGTTAATTTATTTACGGGTTATAGGTTCCTGGAGCACTCTATTGAATGACGACAGCTAATTCATCCAGACTTCTCAACGCTGGTTTGCAAAGTCAGCTTTTTTATCAGCTACAAAGCACCCAACGCCACATCCATGCAGCTGAGCTAAGTTACAGCTAGCTGGGGAGCCAATGACTGGAACCTAAGCTAAGGTCAGCCAGCTGGCTGTAATGCTACGCTACATTGGTTGCTTTGTAATGTCAGCTAATAAAGTTATTGCAAACGGCAAGCTGGTTAAAGCCAGTGGACCAAATGAAATCTTAGAACATACAGATAGGCGCATTGCTGTATTCTGTAATTTATTTTCCAGCATTCTATCCACAGGTTGCCGATCACAGTCAGTTTCTGGTGAGTCGAAGTTGTGGCCAATGCAGGTGCACGCTGATGGCTACAGAGGATGCTGACTGCAGTTTACTTAACAGCCACAGAGAGGAGTGTCACTAAAAACAAGTATTATCTGAAAGGTACGTACTGAACCTTTCAAGCTAACCCCCTGAATAGAGTAAATATTGGGCTTCAACTTACCTGTGATCACCTGGTGATGCCTATTTTTGGTTTTCCTTTACATATTGGCTCACTACATCAATCTTGTTGATATATTAGATTTTGCCCTGTTGTTTCATACAGCAGATTATATGAGTTTATCCTCATAGAAAAACCCTATAAATATCTATTGCAGCAATATATTTTACCAGGAAGAAGTTGACTCGCTTCAGGCTGAGCACAGCTGGGCACCACATGCCTCATATCCTTGGTGCGTTCCGTGAACCGTTCAGAGACAAGATACTGCTCCCGTCTTTCTTTCACATCACTGGCTTCTCATCTATTTTTGTCTCTTTCTCTTATCCAAAGATTTCTATCAGTCACTGTATCTACAGGCTGCACCCATCATCAGACACTGCATTTAAGTTCTCTTTAAAGAGATCCGTGCAGTCTAAAGTGGAGGCAGGCCTCGTTCAGATGGCAGCTGATGAGCGCCGGAATGCTTTTGGTCTTATCATGTTGTCGTCACGATCCAGCCGCAGCGGGCCGAGCCCGAGCGACTCACGAGTGAGACACGATGTCATCTTGAACTGAAAGGTTTTCACTACGCTGTGAGTCACGCTTTAAATCAACATTTCCTTCTGCTGCTTTTACGGCGTCAAGTCACACAAGCAACTGCTGTGAGAACAAGGGTGCCACTTTTCATATTTAGATGGAGATTCCTGCTGGAGCATCTAATTTATGTGTTTTTGTGTTGAATTATGGCACTTTTATGGTTCACGATCCAATATAAATAGCTCTTTGAAATGTTTATCTGTCATTTAAGTGCTAAAAACACGAGCACTTAGTGGATTTTCCCATGAGATCTGTTCAGAATATGTTTGGTTATCTTGTCAGGCTTATTAGGGACCTGTTTGTGCTCTTCATCTTCTGCCCCATTCATTTGAACGTCCCAGGGTAGGCCCTGCTTGCTACATACCTCAATGTTTTCCAATAGCCTTGTTATTCAAGTATCCATGTACTTATTTTATGATTATTTCTGCACTATATTTTAAAAGGAATGTTACTATAATCACAAATGCTAGTTGACCACATGAAGAAAACAACCTATTAAATCCAGTGGGTGAATACATTTGAACATTGTGGTCACCATCGGTTCAGTCACTGAAATATGGCTAACGTTTCTTTCATACCCAGAGCGCTGGTGACACAGGCGACAACAGTACGACTGGCTGTCTGTCAAAGTTTCCAGCAGTCGCTTGTAGTCTACGGTGAGCACAGATCTGGTTGTGATTACTATAACGGAGACAGTAAATCATGACGCAGCATGAGACTAATTTGTGGTGGGGGGAAAAAAAAAGACCCGGCCCTTTCTTTATGGAGTCGTAGTTAACTACAAAAGACACATTAACACGAGCGAAAGAATGTTTCAGTGGCAGAAAATAAAAGAAGAGGAGCAACCGCGAGAATGGGAAAGAAATCTACTTTTGTTTTATGCTCGTGAAATAAAGTACAGACAAATTAGGGGGAACACGAACATTGGGTGTCTTAGTAATGGTGTGGCCCACCATGAGCTGCAAGAACACCTTCAGTGCTCCTTGGTATAGATCATAGCTTCGCAGAGTGCAACCTGCAAGCCAATGGCTGAGCTGAGAAACTTTTTATGCAGCTCCTGAATGTGACATGAAATCACAGCAGTTCCTTTCAATACTATCACTTTCACGTTCAGTACACTGCTCAGCTATGAGCGTCTGTCAGGGCCCGGACACACCAAGCCTGTGGTCGGCCATTGGTCAATGTAGGGCAGTCAGCGTCTGTCACCTTACTTTTTTACGAGGTGTCCTGCACTAGTCAGCCCTTGTTGGCTTTTTTTTTTTTTTTTGGAAGATTCAGCATGTTGAATCAGCGTTGGAGCCCGTGAATGAAATCACTCTGATTAGCAATTCAGCTTAGCACACAAGAAGACAAACAGAAGTGAGGAAAGCAAACAAAAGGCCAAAGTCAAGAGGGCATGAGATCAAAACAGACTTTTATATTAGGTCAGATGAGCTCTCTAGCAGAAACAGTTTGTCACAGTTGGTGCTGTTGGTTACTTCCGCACAGTAAATATCCTCTGTCTTCAACATTGGCTTGTGTCGTTAATGTGCTAACTGGCTAACTAGTGTCTTGGATCTGTCCTGTTGTTCTCCTGGTTTCCCTTTTTGAATAACGAATACAGACTACTGCTGCCTGCCTCTGTGGAGAGTTATTTCCTCTCATGTAGGCACAGAACATACATGCTAGTTAGCCGCTGGCTGTAGTCTTTGCTGTGTGTTCAGTGAAAATTTTTGGCTGAGACACAGGCAACATGAGGCGACGCAAAAGTTGGCCTTCATCGCCACCAGTACTTTGATGTCGTTTGGTGTGTCTGTGCCTTTAGGAGTAACAACTTCTATAAAGCCACTGGTTGCATGGCAACTAGTGTTGTGGGAATTACGTTCTTTGATCAATGCTAATGCTGTTAGCTAATGTTAACAATTTTGGAGGGCAGCTTGGCAGTTTAATGTGGAAGTGAGACGCTGATTCAATCATATGCTGGCTCCCTTAATTGGCATTTAGTCATCAAACTTTGAGAACTCCTGCCATAGATCCTACAAGTCTCCAAATTCTACTGGAGGGATGAACATCATTCTTTCAAAAGATATTCTTTCATTTGATGCTTTGATGATGGTGGTGGAAAGTGTGCATTAAAGGGCTTTGCTGTGGCTGACCAATACCTTCTCAAACACATAACTAGTAGAGGGTATATGAAGGTATATGAGGTATACACACTTCTTTTTCTGGCTGTTTACAGTCTACTCCAACTTGGTCTTATTCCAAACTCATTAAACACTGGCACTTGGGCAGTGATTTCTGTGTCAGACACTGATGAAAAAAGCCGTCCTTTCATGTTGGCATGACACGCCGGCCATCGTCAATGTATAACGGCGACCATGGTGTCAGGGGTAAACATGCCCGGACAATATCGTCAGTTAAAGTCGCAAAAAAGTCTTGAGTAGGGTGTGTGGGAGGAGTGGTGGATGGGTCCAACGATCACCAACTTACACCCAGGAGGCCGGTGTTTGCCCCTCGTATGATTGTAAAGCCAAACCCTGTTCTATTTTTTTAAACCTAACCACGTGTTTTTGTTGGCCAAACCTTATCACATGTGTGTTTGCTAAACTTAACCACATGCATTTGTTGTTGAAGGAAAAAAGTGGAGATTTGCATTGTTGTAGCGACATAGTACATTTATTTTGAAAGAATCTGTCTGCAAACTGTGCATTTCCTGTGAAAACTTCAGTGTATTTTGAAAAGACACAATGCATGTAACAGTTCCAGATCATCAACAACAGACACACCCAGGCTACCTTGCACATCATATGTCAAGGTGGTAAGTCTACGACCAAGTGGCGAGAGTGAGAATGTGCTGCACACCCACCTATCAGCCAAAAAGCCACTGGAACATACAGGAGAGTATACCCACTTCCTCCTCAGGAACCTACCCATCTACCTACCCAGTCAACATTTGCATGTTGGTTTCGTGTTGTTAGCAAATGAGCCGAAAACTGGACCCTGGGATTGGGATTGTCCATGGGTTCCATAATGGCCCCATGCCATTTGCCCACATGGTAGGGTTTACCCAAGTGGGCTCCACGTGGGTTATGCTACGGCTACCTGGATACCAAGTGGGTAAAATACGATGCCCACTTGGGTAAAACCACCTATGTGAGCAATTGGCAAGGGGCCATCCCATATCGGGCCCATTTGTCAGCTCATTTACGACCCACATGGGCTCTACATACAGTACAGATGCTGGCTGAGTAGTAGGACTACCACTACACCACTGACTACACATCGAGGCTATGGTGGCTGCAAAGGTGCCATATGGGGTCACAACAAATGTGATTGGTTAGCTTGGGCTGCTTGTTTTCTTCTGCAATTTTCCAATTATGGAGGAGACTGTTGGTGGTGACGACAAAATGTAAAAGTAATCCACCTAAAAAGGCCTTCTTGTGTCCTGTATGGAAGCATCTGTGTTTGTTATGTGTCTCAGCTCATTTATGCAGGTTTTTCCTTTCATTTGTGCGTGAGACAGTGTGTTTGTGTGTACGTGTTTGTGTGCGATTGCAAAATGCCCTGAATCACCACTTTACCACTCAATCAATTACTCATCACTCATCTCCTTAATCGCATTACAGGCAAGTGGAAAAATTGGAAAAATGCGACATGAGTCAGTTTTGTTTGTGAGCTCACCTGTGTGGATGTTTTGCATTTACACAAGAGTCCCTCTGTCTCACACGCAGATCTAACAGCATTTAAGTCAGAATTTTCCACTCTGGTTGGAGGCCTAGTGAGTCAGCATCAATAAAATTTTTAGGGCCATCATGCCCTCTGCGAGCCAAAATTCAGCGCTACAAACAGCAGGCAGATAAAGTGGGATTGCCTTGCATATCATCTTTCTAGGACAGCCTGAATGGCTTATTAGGACACTTAATCCCAGTCTGTTTGTTTTGGAACAAAAACATGTTGTTTTTTTACTATAAAACCACAAAATGTTTGACATAGCCCGAGAGAGCATCTTGCCAGAGAGGCTATAGGGGTATGGGATAACTAATAGGCGTTGTAAAGACTCCTTTATTTTTCAAGTCTCCCATAGAACACAAACAATGTTTAGAAGTGCTCAGTCTGCCCCTTAATCTTTGGCTGTTGAGATGTTTTTGTCTCTGCTGCTCTGCTTTTCAGTTTTAACTCCTTTGAATCCGTCTCTCTGGGTCAAATGATTCCCTGGCTTCACAGCAGTTCTGTGGTGGCTCCACTAATGGCGCTGTAATTTTGCATCTCTTTGAAGTTCTCCCCGACCGTTGTGTTACCTGAAGTCTGCGCTTCTCTGAGGTTTTGGGATGGGGCAGGGTAGCTACCCTCTGCAGCCTAATTAAATGTAATTGCTCCATTTTGTAGTGGTGCCCGTGTGGAGAGGGGAAGCCTTGTAATAAGGGAGATTGCGTGAAGGGTCCGAGGATCACAGACGCCAAAGAGGAGCCACGAGGAGACGATCGGAGACGCTTCCCCCTCTGTCGCCTCCTCTGTCCTGAGCAGACCTAGTCATTACCCCCTCCACTCTTCTCACTCTGGCTCTGTCTCTCCTTTTCTCTGTTGCTCTCTTGCTCCCTCACCCTCTCTGTCATCATCACTCTTCCATCCACAGTCATGCATGTGCACGAGTGTTTTGAATATTCCACTCAGGAACATGCTTCATATGCAGCTAATTTGTTGCTCAGCCCCTAAATTTTATCATCCTGACATGAAAGAGAGTCATGTTGCTGCTGGAAGATGAATCCTGAGTGTGTACAGGAAGTGTCTGGTATGATCTCTATGGCATTCCCTCAGGTGGCGTCACAGTCGTGGGTGCAAAAGCTGGAATTCTTGGAATCTTTCATGCACCTCTGGGACTCCGTAACTGAGTCAGACACCGAAATGGGCTGTTTAGCCCCTTGACACTGACTGGTGGAGCGACAGGAGACACATTCTTTCCGGGAAAGAGGAGAGGAAAAAAAAGGAAATTACAGAGCAGGAGAGAGACAACATGACACACAGAGAGAGGGAGCGCCAGCTTGACCGTGACCCTGCGGGATGACAGGCTGACAGGGGATGTGTGATGATGTGTGTGCTGTGGGTGCAAAGGTGACTTAGATCGAGGGATAAGCATCATTCTCCCTCTATGTTGTCTCTTCGTTTGGGAAGGTGCCAGAAAACCCTCCAGTGGGGATGATGGCATTCCTTCCTGCTTCTTTAGCTGCACATACTTTTCCTGCATCAGGGTGTCCGGCGATTTGCCTCCTTCGTCTTCCTCCTCCTCCTCCTCCTCCTCCTCCTCCTCCACCGCCACCGCCCGTCTTCTCCGTTCTGTGGTGCCAGTGCGTCTGCCACACGGCCCGTTAAGGCTAATGCGACACAGGCTCCGGATCACATTTCAGCCTCACATGAGCACCCCCCTCTACTTCATCCCCTCCATCCCCGTCCTCCACACCCTCTCCATTTCCTCTCCTCCACGCTGACCAGGCCTGGCCCCAGGAAGTATACATTTGATCGGAGAGCGCAGATCAATAAAAGCACAGGATCCCAAAGCCATCATTTGGTGTTTTATGATCCAGGAAAGTGTCCGCTAAATGATTTCTCTGCTTGTTAAAATAGTTTTGTGAAGCTGGAAATGGGTGGCAGTAGCCAAGCTTCTGCTCAGATGAAGCCGAGTGTGTGTGTGTGTGTGTGTGTGTGTGTGTGTGTGTGTGTGTGTGTGTGTGTGTGTGTGTGTGTGTGTGTGTGTGTGTGTATGCGTCTGTGTGTGTGTCTGATTTCCTGACAGTGAGAGTAGGGGTCTCTCGAGGAGCAATGATAAAAGTTGAGGAGGGAAACATCAAAAGTGCGGTGGGGGAACGAGTGTGGTGAGATCGCACACAGTGCCGGGCCTGCTGTCTCTCTCATGACCTCCCTGTCATGTGGCTTCCATGAGAACCAAACATCCAGCCACAGTTGTTTCCATACAAAACCAAGCTGCTTTGGTGATCCGAATGCTTTTTTTTTCCCCCCTTTTTTTTACTACCACAAAGCTAATCGTTTGGCTGTTTCTGCACGGCTGCTTTTTTCATCCTGTTGTGTGTGAAAGTCGCAGTATCACACACACAGTGGCAGATTTTTATCATTTGCTGCGAAACGTCACAGCTATCTCTGTCACCTCCTCTCTGTGAGCCAAATTCTCTGTGCTGTGTGGTCAACCCCTCTGTCACACATACCTCTTCTGGTAAACACAGTTAAAAGACAGCTTGTGATGTGTACGTGTGCTGCTGCTCCATAAATCTGCCAGCCTTATCACGCTCCTGTTCTAAACAGGGGGCATAACCAATTAACGAGGCCTACACAGTAATTCGCTGTCTGCGTGTTGAATAACTCCTCACTCCCAGTTCCCATTAGTGGCTTATAGCTGCAGAAGTTCATAATTATACCATGAATTGTATATGTGCTTGATTCGTAATTATACCATCTGTATAATTATAGATTCATGCTTCCTCTGCAACCTGTTTTGACACATATTTCTTGAACTCTTGTGATCAGAGCTATCGGTGTGTTAATGTTATTGAGTCAGGGATTTCAGTAGATCTTCTGGCAAATGTTTTTGTTGCCTCCAAACATTAGGTAAAAACTGTTTTGGTATTAAAAAGTGGAAACGGTTCAACCCCTCTTTGCCCAAGGATGAGAGTATCCATCCCTGTGATGAAGCCGAATGGTTCTCACTTCTCATTTATTTTCTATTCTCAGCAAACATATGTTCTTTTTCCAGTTTGATGGGAGCTATGAAGTATTCGCAACATGAAACTGCATATTTCCTAACCACGTGTCTACTCTATGATTACTGCCTTTTCGCTCCACAGTCATGCTATAGTAGGTGCCTCGGAGTTAATGTAATTGTTTGAAGTGTAAAGTGTAAAATCAGCATCAGATGGCATTCATTTATGAGTTTATCAAATCCAGATGGAGCCATATTTTACTCAGCATGATTCAAATATCCATCTCTTTGAGTCTGCTTGCAATTAAACCACTCAGTGAACGTTCAACAGCCTGAGAAAAATCCGGTCTTTCGGAATCAGTGGGACACAAAGCAGGGTGAGCTGTTAACACCGAGAAAGACCACCCCTGACTTTGACTGTAAATGATATTATACGTCCGTCAGGGCTCAAAGTCCTACATCAAAGCAAAGCAACAATACGACTGTGGCTGGTTTTTTGCCCTGTGTGAGAAAAATCAGGAGTGTTTTGAGTGCTGTAGAGTTAATCTCTCCTTTGGATACACAACAGTGATGGCATTCCTCTGGAGGTACACTGTATGAAACACAGCCATCAGGTGAAAAATGGAGAACGAGCCAGAGGACCAATAAAACGCGCATTATATGGGAAACTCCAGATGTTCAGCGAGATCGAGAAAAACAAGAAGAATCCCTGTCAGAATTCGCCCTCGGGCAACATGGGGTTGTAATTTCAACCCCATTAAGATGCATTAGTGTTAATTTGTTTAAAGACAAGGAGCTGTTGTGTTGCGAGAAGAAGGCCTATTGTGCTGAGAGCGGGGTGTGGACAGCGGCAACTAGATTTATCTACAAATGTTGGCAAATGAAGACGTCAGTTGTAAACGAATGGAAAATATTTGTGTGCGGTTGATTAAAAAAGAAAACTCGGAGCAAACCCACAGATACAATTAATTAGAAATGTGTGTTTTGTGGCCAAAGAGGAAGAAATATGTGAACATTTTGATATTTAAACGCAACCAAATGACAGAATGGGGACTGCCTGTGATACAAATCATCTTCTAACCACATAATGAGATGGTATTAGCGTGTTTCTTTGAGATGACACGGCTAATCCTGAAGACAGCAAATCTGCTGTGTATCTTTCTCATGAAGTTCAAAAGGTAACGCTCCTGATCAGGTGACAGGCAGCTCAAGGGGTTGAAACCGACAATAAGGTCTGTCTTTTATTTCCTTTCACTTTCAAATATTTACGGTCCCAAGAGTGTAAATAATATAAAGTTAACCAGAAAAGGAGGAAACATGGAAATAAGGCAGAGGGAACGTTTAATTTTCTTCGTTTTGTTCATTTGATCAGAGAGAAAAAAACATGAAAAAGGATCTTTTGAGAACATTTGGACACACGTTTCCCACAGGGACAGAGGTGGACCACTGGATCAGCTTCACAGGGGTCAAAGGGGCAACATCTAAATAGGAGAAAAAATAAAATACGTATCGGCCTCTCTCATTAGAGTGCAGCGCACCGTGGGGACTTCCTGGGTTAATAACTGGGATGGGGTTGGCATTACTTTGTGTCTCAGCAGCAGGAGAGGAACACAACCCTTTAATACAGCAGCTTCAATTACACCACATCAGGAAAACGATGTCCCCTTAGATCCCATTAACAAAAATAATACTCAGAAACTGTGGCGTGTCTGTGTGTGTGTGTGCGTTCATGCAGGAAGAACTTTAGTGAGTTAATTTTGACTCCTCAGCTCGTAGACCCGCTCCAAAATCTCTACATTTGTCAGAACTGTCCTTTAGTCGGCGCTGGAAAGACTAATGTGTTTAAAAGTGCACCAACATCTGTTAAATTGCTGCCATCGATAATCATCTCAACTACCGGCAAATTGCTGCATCTTATCGGGGGCAATTAACAAAATACGGAACTTCTAAAACACCCTCCGGCTGTCTTTCCTCTTCCTGAAATTCTGCCTTTCTGTCTCTCGCTCCCTCTCAGCTGCTCAGACATATGTGGCCTCATGTCAGGGGATGCCTCTTGTAGTGAATGCCCATTGAAGGAAGCTATTTTGCCAAATGCCAAAGCCATTGAGTTGCTTCATATCCTGTCAGATAAGCGGCCACAAAGAGCTCTCTTTTTTTATCCCCCCCACTCCCAAACCGTTCCTAACATCTCTACATCCTCCCCTCTTCCTCCCCGCTCCCCTCCTACTCCTCTTGTTAGTTGATAAAGAGCGTTGTAATGTCAGGAAGGACACACATTCCTCACAATGTACTCACAGATCTCTGAGGAGCAGGGGTTAGCTCCCTTGCAATGTGTGTGACAGATCAGAGGCAAGAAGGGGAAGAAAAAGAGATGAAGATGAGAGGAGCAGTCATACGCAACATTTGAGCAGAACTGGGAAATACATGTGGCAGAAAGAGGGGAGAGAAACTTGAAACAACTTCACCTTCACTTTATCATTAATGCTGCACTAATTAGTTGTTGTTTTTTCCCTCAAATGAATCAGCTATTCTCCACTGTGGAAAAACTGAACCTCTGAACTTGGCACCGAGCTGAATGTCTCACAGCTCCAAAGTGCACCAAGTTGAAAAATGTGACTTTATGTGATTGCACCGCAGGAGTCAACAGTAGCAAGTTTTCTGAGTCCATCAGTTTGATTGTAAATTACATGCACAGCACAACAAAAAAGCCTCTGTGTCTCCAGCGAGCCAATGTTTCAAAACCTCCCTTGTGGCAACATTTGGACGTCTTGCAAGTAGAACGCTCAATAAAAAGCAGGCTTGGTACTCGGCCCCAAACCATTAGTAGTGAGCTGAGGCACTCGGCGCGGTACACAGGCGTTAATTGCCTCATTGCCTGTAACTTTTTCTGGACTCCTTTTTTAACGCTGTTGTTTTTGTAAACAAGGTTGTTTGGAAGGGATTGTAAACACCTGTGTGCTGGGAAATTTTCTATGTGATCGGGACTCTTGGATGCTGAAGAGTCAGGCAAAAAAGCTGTTTGTTCACAGACCGGTGATCTGTGTTATCTCACAGAAGCTTGTGGTTCTTGTTGTCCACTGGAAGATCTTTTATCACTTTAGTCTCTTTAATCTTTAAGCCATGCTCTGGCTTCTTACTCATCTTTTATTCCAAACCTGAAGCTGATCTGAAAACTGTCTCCAGATGTCTCCAAGTTGTTGTCACTGCCTCCTTTCGTCTGAGCAAGAAAACAAGAGGAAACTGGCCAATAACAACATCAAATGGCAGCATAATTGCGCATTACAGTGTTAGAATCACCAATATTGAGATGGAGATAATAAGATTTCACTCAAAGTGGATTAAAAATCACTAAGCTTTCTTTAAAAAAATATTCTTTCCATCCCTGTGCAATTAAACCCAGGCTCTTGCTCATTAGATTTACAATCCGTAACAGTTTACAGTCCATAACTGCCTGGAGTTTATTTTAATTTTATTTGCACATTTTCAATTTGTCAACATGAACTATTTCAATTTAGTTGCCCCCGCTGACTCTGCAGAAAAGCCTGCTATATGTAGCCCAAGCAAAAACAGTGTTACATATGAAGCCTTCCCAGCTTGGCTCCTATCAAAATGGCTGAGATGCTTGTGGCTTTGTGATTAAGCTGCTGCAAACCACACAGCCCAGGGAGAGTAAACCCAACATTTAAACCAAAACCCAGATACAGGCAGCCTGGGCAACAACAGTGGCATATTAGTAATTACCCCAAGACAAAATGTCCGTCATTTGTGTGTAACCCACATTCAGGCAATTCGGCTTCTCAGCACATGGAATTAAGTCTGGGAGGCTTGGGGGGGTTTGAGGGGGGAGTATTATGCAGCAATTTGACAGCCCTGAAATGTCTGGAGGAATTAAGAGAACTGGCTGATTAATGTTGGGATTTTTAGCTTCATTATGATGTTGTTGTGACTTTTCCCCCCACATTTTGTTATGTTTTTCTTGTGTATTTTTTATTGTTCTCTCTAATGGTCAGTTGGCCCTCAAAGTGGGCAACAATTGGACATCAACAGCACCATTACTTACAAGTCCCTGTGAATCCCTTTCTGGCCAGTGGGACCTTTTCTAGGGGGGAAAATAACCCATCTGTCCGGCAAATGCTTCCATATGGACACAAAGAGTTGGGGCACATTCTTGTGGAAATGAAAGCAGGTCCTTTAATCTAAGAGACATAATCAATAAATGATAAGGCCTGTAGCCGCAGGGGAAAGCGGTAGTTTGAAGATAACTTAAGACAAGATTAGTGATGGGACAAAACAGGGGGCGGTTGGGGGGTGATGTTGAATTAAAACATTATGCACGGAGGACTGGAGTTAGTTGCGTGGTAATCACGGGTTCCTATCAGCTCTTTAGATCACTTCCTGCAAGCTTAGCTCAGTCGTATTCAAGTGATCATTGTTTTATCTGGAAGGAATGCTAATTGGAGTTGTAGAGAAGCCAACCCTTGCCGACATCACCAAAATACACTTCGTGGTCAGTTTAAATGAGACAATAGATGCCTTCGCTACAACTATTATGCAAAAGAGACATTGGAGTACCAATTTGGAATGCAATCTCCGTCTAGCGAATATTTACCAACAGCCAAAGACAAGAAAAAGAGCCTAAAAGACAGCTAGCATGGTTAATGACCGAGTATAGAGAAGGGCTGAAATGTACATTTCAGTTACGGGGGGGGGTGAGACTGAGGCTTCTGAGCATGATTCAAGCCCCTCGGGAATGTGCTGAGTTGGACATTTGATGCGCAAGATAACCAAAATAGTGGGCATTTTCAATCAACGTGTCAACCCAAATTTCAGTCGAGCTTCAAAAATAACACCAAGTATGGAGGGAGGTTTCAGGCTTGGCTTTGACTTCATGGTACTATAGGCTTAAAGACCAGAATTACATTTGAGTGCCAGGAGAATTTGTTCATCTCTGGAGCTGTTTCTAATGATATGGAATGACCCAGACGGGTGCTACTGGTCTTAAAGTCCCTAAAAATAGAGATGCTTATTTGCAATCCCACATTTGGGCCATGCACACAGAAAATGGCAAACTGTGACACCAGGCAGGGAGTCTAATTTTCCCTCTTTTATAGTTATTGCTGAGAATTCGCTCTAACAAGCCTGGCAGCCTTTGAAATAATAAATATGGAAATATATCCTTTGACGTCTGTATTACTGGTGAAGAACAGCAGCGACGCTGAAGGTTGAGAGCTCTTGGCATTCACATTATGATTCAATCTCGGGCCACTCAGCTATAAAGAAACTTTTCTATTGTTCCTTTTTTCCAAGGATCTTTTCTCTTTTCTTTCAATTTGAAAAATATTCAGCTATTCTTTTCTCTAATTTCAGACCTGCGGTGTCAGAGTGATGTTAAACGCAACAGTGGCATTTTCCAACAGACACATGTGTAGTTTGCGGTTTGTACCAGCAGGGGTATTTGTGAAGCGATCCCTTTGATGTCCACAGTTTATAAAATTAGGGGAAAAGATGTCATGCACGATAAACGTAATCCTTTGTCTCAGGCTGTGGCTGACAGTGGGTGCTGGTGTGTGTGTGTATGATTTATACCTTTCTCTAAAATGTCAGCTGTGAGAGTGACAGTAATATGATGTTTCCCACCCATAATGGAGGAACACACACACAGTCAGCAACCTCAACATGGCTGTTTGCTGAGGCTATAGGGTGTTCCCAATCATTTCCTTACCCACAACATAGACAATGAGCATGCTGCACTATTAAGGTTTGGTCCTGTAAGTGGAAGAACCAGGCAGTACATAAGGAAATAAAAGCAAATTTCAGTCAGGCTGTAATTTGTGGAAATCTTGCTGTTGGGAATTAACATCATGACGTTTTCAGTCGTCCGCTTGGGGCGGGCTTAACAGTAAACGTTGACGGTGACGAGGAGGAGAGCTGTGCAAACGTCTGTAGGAGGACGTGAACTTGACCACTTTGCTCATTTGCATTCACTGGGTGTTGGCTTTTTCGGCTCATTTAGCGCTCCTCAGATGTTGGTGTGAAGAAATCAACATTTAGATAGTGTACTAATGTGCCGCTGGGTAGACCCTCTGAAGATAACTACCTTTGATATGACCCCCCGCGACTCATACTGTCCCCAGCTTAGCCCCACCAGCAGGGGCAAGACAATCCAATCCATTTGCCCCCCGGAGAGATCAAAGCCCCGGCCTCCTCCTTTTCATTCTATTACCAAGGACTCCACCTTTGTAAAGTCCCTACACAAATGAGATTGTGCATCAGCCATTTTCTTTGGTGGGGTTAAAGACAGTGTTTTTGAAAGGGCAGAAAACAAGCACGGACATTAAAGAGTTTGGGTGATGAAGGAGAAGAGATGAACCAGGGTGGAGGGGGCATGAAAGGATGTGGCGAAAAGGCTCTGATTAAGGCCTGATGACTGTTAATGGGACAATGGTTGAACCACTGGAGCCATTACTGTGCCATTGTCTGATAAGTTGCTTCCCTTTTGAGTAAAAGTATGCCATTACTCAACACTCAGGCCTTTTGATGCCCCTGCTTAAGCACAGGGATATTCGTTCATGTCTCAGACAGACAGGCTCATCTCCTGTCGAGGATGTTTTATGAAATGAACCGAGGGCTAAGAGACCCCTATTTCCTGCCACTCACAAAAAGTAGTCTGCCTGCGTTGTGCATACTGAATTAGGCATGGTAACCAGCAATGCGTACTGATGGCGTGCTCTCATACTTTGGTTTGCCAATCATTGGTTAAACTGTCTCTCCTCAGTACTATAAGGTATTTTTCAAAGTATAAGGTTTCTGCGGTCACCTCTATTCAATCAGCTGTGCTAATTGACTGTGACTCCATAAGCCTGCCGTCTTTCAATGTTATATAACTGCATATAACTTTATTTTTCACTGAACAGCGACTCAGTCCGTGTTAGTTTTCCACCAACTCTCTCACTCTGCAATATATTTTTTTGACTTCTTCGAAAACTACGTGAATAATGAGTAAATTATATGTGTGAAGCAGCTTTGCGCAATGTGGTTGTGGCTGAGGCAGACTTAACATAGCAGCCAGGAGCTGAGCCAGCTCTGGCCCTGGCCCTTGTCCTAGCCCCAGCCCCACGCCGCCAGCAGCAAGCTTCTGGACCAACCATAATGAAGAGTAGGCATTTTTATCCCCAGCTGTAGCTCTGCCCCCCCTCCTGGTGCATCTGTTCGCTCCCTGCTCCTCTGGCAAAGCGGGCAGACACGGCATATTGGGATATTATTTGTATAAACAATGGGCAGATTGTTTGTTTGCGCTGAATTGGTCACAGCTGTGTAAGCACTGGGATATGTTGCACATGGAGAGACTGGAGAGAGTGAGGGAATCCACCTGAAGGATACAGGTGGTGGAGGATGAAGTGAAGTGCCTGCATTGTCCTCGAGCGCTGCCACCACTGGCTTTGCTGAAAAAGCCACCAGAAAAGGGAAAATAAACATGTACATGAGTCTAGAGGGCAACAGAGCGTAGCAAAACACAGGGTATTGTGGTCAGGTATCTCATGCAGTGTTACTGTAACAGGCAGCTTAGGCAATATAATACGACCACTTGTTTCTGTTTTAGCCCAACACACTTACCGACCGTGGGCCTGAACAGCTGAAGTCAGAGCAGCTGAGTTTCCTTCATGTGGTAAACGGGGACTCTAACATGGTATGACATCATCAGAGAGGGACCTGAGACCACAGAGGAGGTGTCAGCTGCAGATGGGAGGAACACCAGGATGGATCAAACCAGTCATTCATGAGCCTCCCCCTGGTGAGCGAACCCAGTGTCACGGCTCTGTCCCTGGGATAGCAGTGAGAGATGGGCTGGGCCTCGTGGTCGCCACATGGAAAGCCCCACACGCAGTTCTGTGATTAAGTGGAAATGTTTCACAAGCATCGTGCTGATAGTGAATAGTTCAACATTCGGGGAAATACATGTATTTCACAACTTGTGCTTTTGACTGAAGCAGGATTCATAGCTGTGCATCGGCTCTATGCAAAGCCTACACCGTAGCATTCGCACATTGCCACATTTGAGCATTTCCACTGAGGGAAATGGTTTCAGCTCACAAAAATCGCTGCTGCAATGTGTAGTTACATTTCTGGGGAAGTTCAATTCGGGCTACTGCGTAGGGTACAGCGTCGATTCGACACAGAAGTCGATCAAGTCACGGACAGCAGCTGATTAGCCTAGCTTAGCATTAATGCTGGAGATAGGTGGAAACAGCTAGCCTGGCTCTGTCTGAAAATGACAAATGTATTTAGCAGCATCTGTAAAGCTGTGCAGAAGGACAAATAGATAAACCGTTCTTTGTCAACGAATAGTTCCAACACATATCTGTCCCCGAAATCACGTCGCCAGAGCCAGGCTAAATCTTTCCCCCCTGCGTCCAGCCTTTATGTTCGGCTAAGCTAAACGTATCCAGCTTCGTAATGCTGAGATCACACCAAACAGCAGCACAGTGGAAAGTCACGTTCTCTGCAGCAGAAGGGTGTGTTGTGTGTTTCAGGCAGGAAGAAATTCTTCGCAACACTGGTCGTGTCACAGGCAGACCCCCAGGAAATTTCTTGGTGGCCAAACAGAATAATAACAGGAACTTTTTTGGCTTCATGCACCATTGAGCAGGGGGTGGTCACAGCAGTCATGGGATTCTGTTTACTGATTGGCTGCAGGTTTTCTCCAGATGCAATTCGCAACTAAAAGTTAAACTGTCCTCAGCTTTTAGTTTGGCTACACTTTGCAGCTGCAGCTTGGAGCTGCAATACATTGCATTGCAGCTCACGTCAGGCAGCATAACACACAGACACGAGTGATGTTAAGTGTAATATCTCACTCTGGAAAAGCAAGATTTTGCCTTAAATTGGGCTCAAATTGATGCAAAGATAGACAGAGAGAGAGAGAAGTGAAATACAATATAAAAATACGTAGGAGGTGAGTGGGAACAATTGTCACTGGAGCGTAACATGAGACCCAAACAAAGTACAATACGTCATCACCTCGCTCTGTGAATACCCTTGTTTCCCCTGTTGTGTTGACATCACGCAGCAGTTAGATCAGTGCTGCAAACCTGTTCTCCACCTGCATTCACACACTCAACACATTGTGCTGAATGAGTTGTCCTTTGTTTAATTATTATTTCCCAAGGACAGGGAGATTTCCCTTATTGCTCAATGCTCAATCAGGCAAATTGTCATCCCACAGAGATGAATAGTGAGCATTGTGCTTCTCCTCTATATAGTCATCAGTGCCAGCACCCAGAAGTTTGACACCTCCCTGTGAAATTTTGTTTACATAAGAGCTTGGTTTTGATCCGAATGCTCATTCCAGAAGTATGCCATCTCTTTCATCTGACAAAATAACATGCATTGCCTCTGTGTACGCTGCCTCGTTTCTTTACCCTTTCATCTCTGATGGTTCACTCATGAGTTTGTTAACTTAGGGATGTCTGTCAAGGGTGTTTGGCAGCGATGTTAGAATAACAATGGCAGATACGCCAGGTACTCAAGCAGAGAAAAGCTTTATTGTACCTCCTAGATCGTGAAGGGAGATAGCATATTTTAAGGCAGCGATATAAACAAACAAGTTCTTAGTTTTCTTGCCAATTAAGTGTGATCATCCTGCACTTCAGCTGATACATATTATTCCAGCTGAATCACAACATTGTTTGTGTTAAGTCTGGAAATAAAATACACATTAAATGCAAGTGTTAATCCGGTCTTTAATCGTAGCATGCATGCAGTTAAGATAAACCTTTGCTACAGGGTTTGTTACAGTAGCATGAAAACGCATGTCGTGGAATTGCTGATTCATTCTTGTGGTATGACAACACCAAATGTTGTTGGTTAGAATACTATTGCCTCTCACACCCCGAGATTCTCCCCAACGAGGGTGTGTGAATGTGCATACATGTGTAGACCTGTGTAAATGTGTTTGCATATGTGTAATCGCTGTGAGGTGGCATGTGGGGACACAGTTCTGTGTGTGGGTCTGTTGTCGTGGATGCAGTTGTTGTTGTTGCCGTTGTTACTCTGGAATCCACTAAATGTACCGTAGCTGAGTGTGTGACACACACACCCTGGCCTTCCTGGAGTTAGGGCACATGCCTGTGGCCTGTGTTAGCCTGTGGTTGGTGTAATGATGACAGGCGCACACACACACACGTACACACAGATTCCAGGACCCCCACAAACATGACTTGGCTGAGCCTGCATGGTATATTGTACTGCTGACAATGCTCCCATTACTCTTAATTACACTAAAGACTGGACACTAAATTGTTTAAATGGACTGTGTCTCTGTATGTCTGCCTGCCTCCTGTCAATGCATTTATCCTCAAGGGGGTACAACAAGTGTTCAGATCCTTTACTTAAAGGGATAGTTTGGATTTTTTGAAGTGGGGCTATATGAGGTACTTATAGTCACTGTATTACTAATCTGTTAACTGCGGTTGACACACCCCCAGTTTGGAGAAGCAGACAGGCTTATCGCCACAGAAGCTCAGCAATGCATTACTGTGGATGGGAGTTTGCAGCAAAACATGCTTTAGCCACTTAAAAAGGCTTACCTAAAAAAATCTGTATTAGTCTAAGACAAGGGTCGAAAACCTTTATTATTAAAAGAGCCATTTTTGGCCAGAAAGAGCAGAAAAAAAATGTCTTTGGAGCCACAAAGCATATTTGAGCCTTATAATGAAGGTATCTAAATTAGCTTATCAGCATTTGTAATGGCTCCAAACGAGCTTTCATTAATATCTTTCACCATAAGGGGGCTACTCTACAGTGGGAGATTCATGAATATTTGCTACCTTAACTTTGTGGTGTTGGCGGTGAAAGCAAACAAATCTGTCGCACCTTTAAATTCTTTGTTTTCCTTTTTTTGGATTTGGAATCCATAGTTAGCCTAGCTAGAGAGACTTAAGACATGCTACCGCCATTGAACCCATAGGGAGCCACTGTAGAGAGGATAAAGAGCCACATGTGGCTCCAGAGCCCCAGGTTGTCTACTCCTGGTCTACAAAGACGCTATATTGAGACTATTTTCACCGTTAAACCTTGCCATCAGACAGCCCTTTCCAACAAACACCGACTTTCATCCAGGAGAATGGTGTTCGCATCCTGTAAAACTATATATAGCCGAATCCTGTTCTTTTTTTCCTGAACCCAACCATGTGTTTTTGTTGCCTAAACCCAACTATGTGCGTCAGTCGTCGTTGTGTCTCATTGTTGTACTGACAAAGCGTGTTTATTTTGAAAAACACTGTATGTAAATGTTAAATTTGTGTATTTTGAAAAAAGACAATGCATGTAACAAGCAGAAATTGACAGCGTCCCAGAACGTCAACAACCAGCGCACCTAGGGTACCTTTCACGTCATATCTGGACATGGAGGGTCCATGACCAAACGTCAATATGTGACGAGGTCGGAGTGAGAATGTGTTGAAACTGGAGGAAGCTAAGTGTGTGACCAAAGCCATGCTCAGACATGCACAGACCCAAACAGCTACTACTGCCCTGAGTAGGACTTGGGTACACCCCAACTTAAGAATTTTGAATCTGAAGATGCCAGCAGAAGACCGTCTTAATGCTAGTTAGCCAGTTAGCATATTAATAACACCATCCAGTGTGGAAAGAACAGAGCATATTTATCATGCGCCAATGAACAGTAACATAAAACAGCATGAAATGTTTCTGCTAAAAAGCTCAGTGGCTCAAGGAAGATCTCATATAACAAGTTGGTTTCAACCTCACTCCCACTCGACTTTATCTCTTTGTTTACATTCCTCTCTTCTGTTTCTCTTCTCGACACTGATTCAACATGAATCAGCAGAAAAAGGCCAACTCACCAATGGCTCAGCTTTGACCAACGGCCTTTATAGAATCCTCTTGAGAGAAATGTTCACTGCAAAACTAAAGTTATCTCACTCTTGCAGGTTGATGTCTCTATTCAGTGCAAGTAGCCACAGCTGTTTTCCATATTGCTATGCAAACATCCAACTGTGTCGTGTCCTGTATTACACCGCAGGTCAGCTGTTTGGGTCAGAAAGTGCTGTTGTGCAATTAGACTGCGAGAAAACTTAATTTTTGAAGTTATATAACTGAAAAGATGTAGTGTCAATGGAAAGAGCTGCCTGATGGCAAGGTGAAGCGGTAAAAATATTCTAAATATAGCATCCACTTTTGAGGTAGGCCTTTTTTAAAGTAGCTAAAATATGTTTTGCTGCAAACCTCAATCCACAGCAATGCATTGCTGAGCTTCTGTGGCGCTAGTCCTGTCTGCTTCTCCAAACAGAGCATGCTGACCACCACCATAAGTAGCTCATACAGCCAACTTAGAAAAGTCATAACTGTCCTTTTAAGTAGAAGTAGCAACATCAGAATGTAAAAATACCCCTGTGTTTAAAATATAAGTAACCTCAGTCAGTATGATTAGAAAATTTATACATTTATTACTCGTTTTTCAGGAAGAATGTTTTTTATTTTCATATATTATACTGCCGTGTTTTTATTACAGATGCATTTACAGCTAATTTTAATTTTTATATATACTGGTGGGTAGTTTAATGTGCTGTTAAACAAATGCATGGTATTTTATAAGCTTATTAAAGTAACTGGTAACAGCAGTTTTCAGATAAATGTGTAGTAGATGGTACACTGTGTTCCTCTTAACTATGGGGAAGTAGAAGTATAAAGTAAAGTACTTCAAATACAGCACCTGAGTAAATGATATTAGCTATCAGTCGGAGTAAACCTCACCTTGTCTTCCTTTGACAAACTTCAAACTAATGTGCATGGAAGTAAACAGATGAAGAGGTTACCTGGCTCGGTCAGATGTCAAGAGCGTCTCGCGCTCCTTTTGATCTGACATGAGAATCAAGCAAAAAGTACAGTAATTTCCTCGCCATCTTCTAATCTAAACACGTCTAATTACAGGCACCAAGGTGTATTTGGGTGGATTCATAGCCTACACATTAGAGCACATCCATTGCACAACAGCCAGGAAATGGGGTGTGCTGTGCGACCGGGCAGATTGAGAACCAGGATCCGTTTTTTTTTTTAAGTTGCATCACAAAAACTGCGGTGCACCTCATTTCATGAATCCTTGTGTAGATTGAGTAAGATGAAGTAATTAGAGGCTTTAGTTTGGATAGCTAGCTATCTGCTCTGCTGCACTTGAAGGCAGGGAAGTTATAATTAGAAACTAGCCAGCAACACCAAAGGGTTAGGTGGCAAACACTCGCCAGGACACACATACTTTGTTATTACCACTCTGCAGTTATCATTTGATATGGCAGCATCCTGTCCTGTTTTTCATGTTCCTCTGATGACATAGCCCTGATGGACCATCATCTGCTTCCACAGCAGGATGTAGCCTGTTGAGGCTCCACTAATGACTCATCAAAGTTCACTGTTTGTTGTAAGTGTGTTTTTCCGTGAGTGTGTTTGCACATATTTCAGCAATTGTGTGTAATGACTTTGAGAAGCATATCTAGGCCAAACATTTAAACCATCCGCTCAGCCTCAACCGCTGATTTGTGAATACTGGGCTACGAGTTAAACACCACCAAGTGATTGTTCAAATAACTCTTGCTTTCCAGAAGGGGATGGTTGTTGTTTTGCTGGAAGCATTTCCCACTCGTACCCACCGTTAAGTGAATATTTGGACTAAATGGTTTGGACCCCAACTGCTGCAGGAGAAGTTGTGTTTGTTTTGTATCAGAAAAACTACTGGCAAAAATAAAGGGCAGAGAGAAGGAGTAAGGTTATAACATGGTGTTTAATAAAACAAATATATTCCAATTTTTCTAAACAATATATATATATATAATATATATATAACACATTTACATTTCATGCAGCACCATGTCTCTATAATACTGGTGTTGACAGGATTCCATAGCATAAGTGCCACATTGAGGATAATATTTACAATACAGTAATTTACTGCAATAACTGTTGCACTGAAGTTCCATAAAAAGAGAAACAAAACAGCTCTGCCATTACCGACGACATGAATCGATCTTCCCAAGACTTCTGAAATGTCACTTCCTAACTTCCGACTCCTCATCTGTTGATGGGGAATCGGATCAGTCCATCTTTCACTGTTGCATCCCTCTGGGTGTATCACTTTTCCAGGAATCATGTCTATCCTTCCGGGTGCTGTTTGTGTCAGCAACTTTGGCAGGAAAGAATGTCTTAGGTGTTGGGTATCTATGTGTGTGTGTGTGTGTGTGTGTGTGTGTGTTTGTGTGTCAGCATCTCTGGTGTATGCAAGGCTGAAAAGTGTCTGTCAGTGTCTGTGACTGATTTGTGGGTTTGCTGGATGTGTGTGTGTGTCTTTATATCTGTCCCTTTGTGTGCGTGTCCACGCTTTTGTGTCAGCGTCTCTGACAGGTGTGTAGGTTCCGGGCTGCTGTCCTGCTGACACTGTGATCTCGCTCTCCTTTCTCTGGTCGGCAGGCCAGACCGTCACCGCAGTCGCAGCGCTGGAAAAGCTCCAAGCCGTGGGTGCCTTTCCTGCGGTGGCGCGTACACACCTGGCCCTCCGTCAGCACGGGCTTACAGATGCGAGACCAGAAGTGTCTGGCACAGCACAGACCCTCAGAGCAGTCTGCAGATCTCAGGCAAGTATCCCCCTCCTGGCCTGGAGATAGAGGGAAGAGAAGGATGAAAATATGTCACATGAAACTGGCTTCACTGAAAACAGCCTGTGTTGTTACATAAACTTTATAAAGATTGATGATCCTTAATGTGACACTCACCTTTTGAAGCATGAGGCTGATTGCCGTGGGCGCTGGGAGGCTTCTTGGCATGATGCTCCATGGTGTTGTTGTGTTTGTGCCAGCCAGTGATGATAGATGCAACTGTACCATCTATGTCATTTGCCTGACAAACACCTAGTAAGGTCAAAAGAAAGAAATACGTTCAGTCTGTTTTCATCACCAGGGCATATTTAAATTAATGGATAAGACAGTGTGACCACAATCAAACTATTCCCAGTTGTCAGAGCACAATCACAACTTTGTTAATCATAAATAATTTCATACAGGATGCCTCTGCTTACCATTGCTGCAGCGGTTTCCTGCACAACACATGGAGTCCCGTGCGCAACGCTTCCGGCTCTTACGGCAGGGCAGGCAGGCGCCGCGGGCGTCGTTGCAGAATTCATCACCTCCACAATCTTCATCATCCGTGCAAACACCTGACTGCTACAATATGATAAAACAACATGTCATTGGAGTGTTGAGATGTCACATATGCTGTATATATAAACGCAACTTTTATCGTTGCGCGCAGAAGTGACTTTTACGCACGGTGAAGTTAATTACCTGCAAGGTGTCTGCGGGTAACTTGTGTCCCATGCCACTGGAGGGAGAGGTGCGCGGACTGGGACTCACAGAGTCGGCAGCTTTGCCACCCGAAGCGCCGGGCAAGTTTTTGATGGCATTGGAGTTCACCAGGACTGTCCCGGTGTAAACGTCCCCAAGGTATCCAAACAGCGTGAGATACACAGCCAAGAAGCGATGCGCTGCCGGTATCTGCATGATTCTCCTTTTAAAACTCTGCTGTCTTGCAAACACACGGACAAAAAAAATCCCCTCTGATTTACTGAGAAAAAGAAAAACGTCAGTGTGACAAAGTCCAAAGCGGCCTTGGAGTCCCGAATCCCAAAGTTTCCAAAGAGTTTCGGCACGATGCTTTCGAAGCCTCCTGACTCTCAGTCCTGGGATGATCTCTTTATACATGTGGACCTGTTTGTCTTCCCGCCCCTCGCTGTGCACAACAAAGGCGGAGGGATGGAATTTCAAAGAGAGAGCCTCACTGTACGGAAATGGCCATCCATTCTGCCCGACAGGACTGCGTTTCACAATGTTTGTGTAATGATAATGACCTGCAGAGTCTGAATGCCCATCTCTTGGTGACGCATACTGGAAATAAAGCATATCCAGCCGGGTTATACTCAATTTAGTTGGATTGAAATCACTTTTTCAGTAATAAAACAGACTGAATAAACGACAAATGTTCCCTTTTAATTTATTTATTCCCCCTAAAACAAGTGCTATTTTGAGCTCTGCGCCTTTTTCTGCTTTGTTTCAACACTGACTGATGAGTATTTGTGGACAACAGATGTGATAGTCTCACACTGATAGAATTCTCTCCATAAAGTTTAATTATGGCAAATTAACTTCAAATAAAACGCAAAATATGACACATAAAGTTATTTACAGAGCACTTATTCACATGAGGAGTTTTTGTTTTCCTAGAAATCTTGATGCCAACAGTTAATTCATTAATATATTTTAATTTAATGACAATATTACAGGCAAAATATTGCAGCTCATTTTATTTTTTAAGCTATATAGCTGTGACAACACCTCACCAGTGCTCCCTCTTCATGAACTCGCCCCTCTTCCTAAAAGCTGTTTGGTTATTCCACTTTCTTTGACATTCAAGTAGCCCAGCTGCCCCTCGGCTGTGTGAAGACAGTGATTGAAGTTACTTGCCCGTCGATTAACTACTTCATTTGATCCTTGTGATTGCAAAGGGGGGGCAATTATCCTCCAAAGTGCGCTTGATTACACCAGTGGCGGACATCAATGTGTGGGATATGCAGACCATTAAGGGGTGTGAAAAGTTTACCGAATTAATGGACTTCCGTGGCGAGGCCTTTCAGGGTTGACTGGCACTTTTGAGATTAAAGGCAGCTCTCTGATCTGCGCTGCTCTCTGACCCTTTGGGCTCCTCCACTGCAAGAAATATCACTGCTGAGGGGCGTAGATGTGCTGAAATATTCAGAGTAAGTCTTAAAGGTGAGAGATTAACTTCAGCCTACCAACCAAGCCACATAAATGAGCTGCTCCATCTCTTAATTTGGCTTTTGGATGACTGAAACCATGAAACAGCATTTTTAGATTTGGATTTCCACAGGTGCTGAGATGGAAATGAGCCCCTTTATTCCCTCTATGGAGGTATCTTTGCACTTGGACGTCATCTGCTGGTCACGTAGCTCATGTTTGAGTGTGAGAACCTGTGTGTGTGTGCGTGCGTGCATATGCGTGTGTGCGCAAGAAGGAGATGCGCCATAGACACCTGACAAACACTCTAGCACTTTGCGCGTTTGAATTGCTGTATGTCTTTTGAAGTAGAGCTTTTATCTCCACTTTACTAAATGTCAGTGCTGGTAAGGTGAGCTCCTTTGATGCACTTTGATCCCCTTTGATCTCACAGAGGTGTCACCCTGTTGTTATGGCTGAAGCCATTTCCCTGTCCCCCCAAACAGATTTGTTGTGCGAATAACACCGAGACCAGAGAAGCTGAATCATCCGCACTTACCAGTAAGTGGATGACATTAACTCCAGGACCGATTATTAAATCTCAGGCAGCCTTAACCAGTTCACACATCAGGCTGAGGCAGCTGGTTCTCAGGGAGATCCTTCTTACCTGCAGCTCCCTCTTGTGGCAGCTACAGCAAACTGTAAACACCTCCACACGTTTCCAACCACTCACTCCAGGTTATTTCAAATAACTAAGAGACAAACACCACTCAAAAGTATTGTTTTTACTCTATAATTTTAAAAATCTTACAGGTGGCACTCTGCAAAATTAATTTACAGCAGAATAAACAACATAACACAAGGCAAATATCAGGTAACATTGCAGAAGGCGGTCAATATAAGACTCAAAACCAGTGGTTTGTAAAGTGATGGCATACATAAGGCTTTGTGATAAACATAACCTGCCCTTAATACAGCAAAATACTTATGGTATGCCCACAGAGCTAAGATTTCTTCTCATTCTTAGCTCTCCATCAACATCATTCAGTGATTGATATCATTTAAATGTAAGCGTGTTGGTCTGTTTGGCTTCCTGGGATGAAATATGAGTTGAGCTATTATAAAATGTGGATGATGATGATGCGTTATGATTAATGCTATCATACCATCAAAGATTGTCAACAGTGGGGGAGAGGAATATTGTTTATCAATCTGTGAAATTATAACTGCAAATCATTCTTGCTGTCTCTACATGCTCAGATTTCAGGACGGAAACAGGTGATGGATGATCCCTCTGAGCCGTGATGTATCGTTCACCTTCTATCAGGCCAGTTGTGGTTGACTTCATAAAAGCGTTTTAGATATGTAGAGAGAAGCATGTCATTGCAGCCATGTCGGGTATGATAGATTTTTATCATTTCACTGTTCATAAATGTTCCTGTGAGATAAATCAAAAGGGGGGTAAGCAGGAAATGTGTTTCATATGCAGTTTTGTCAGCCATCAAATGACTAGAAGTTCTCTCTCGGTGGTGATTAATGTGTTTATTAGATATAACAAAGGATGAGAAGCAGCCATCTACGAGGACATACGTTTTTTGAGGTGTATATGTGTTCATGCAGCATCGAAAAGGACTCGTGATGTTAATTTTGTATGCCATTGATTTAAGGCACTTACATTTCTTCTGATTTTATGATCTGATTTTCGGACGTGAGAGGTGAAGAGCTGGGTGAGAGATCATGGCGGTAGTGGTCAAAGTCGTGAGTTTCACACAATGTAATTTTTTTTTCTTTTTGCCATTTGTAGGAGACATTTAAAAATATCCATTAAGATGAAGTTAAGTCCAGATTTTCTTAAGATAACATGAAGGTGGAGAAGAAGAGGAGGATGGTTCATTCATATGGATGAAAAAAAAAAACCTGGAGAATACCACTCAGCACGATTCAACATGGCGTCAAGTGATATCAAACAAATCTTCACTCAAGTTTACAAACTGACACAAGTCTCCGATAAAGGAAGTCAAGTACGTTACAAAGAAATCGAGCACAAAAAAAAATCACTTTTACAAAAACAATAACCAGTACTGTCATCTCACCACCGCTTAATATAATTTATCAATAACAGCACCAAAGACATTGAAACCAAGTTCACAGTCATATCAGAACTATACAGGGGCGAACACAGGACGAGGCATTTGGGTGATTTAAAAAAACAAAATGAAGAAATATGTAGGTAGAGAAGCATTCATCTGCGTGATTAAAAGCATATTAAAGAACAAAAAAAGAGTGTGACTTCATCTTCTGAAGCTTAAAATTATCTGTAACTGCTGATTTTCTCAGTTAATGGTCTTAAGTGCATAATGACACATTGCTTCATGGAAATACTCGCTGACATTTCATGTGTGTCGGTGTGTGATTCATTAAATTTTAAACAGGGCACTTTAAGAGTCACGTCTCTTTCCACTGAATGCACAGTGCTTGTGCTTTTCAAGGTAGGTTAATCTCATACAAAGTGTACTAAGTATTTGATTTTGTGTTCGTGTGTGAGGATGTAAGTTCAAATACTACTGTACGTACCATACATGCTGTATGCCATATGGATGTTAAATAAGAGGAAAATCAGTGACATTCAGGTTAGTCTTGAGCACTTGATACCAGTTTCACTTGCAAACTGTAGTGTGTAGATCTCTGGAAAGTATCGCAGTTTGCAGCCAGTAGCTGCGTGTCGAAAAACAGGGAGCAACTGCAGTAACAACTTACATCCTCCCAGCAAAGTCCTCCAAACATTTCAGCAAATATTGCGGAGAAACAAACAGAAAAAAATCAATCATAAGCCTCCTCTCTTTTTGAGCAGTTCACATTTTTTACACTCTTATTTATCCTAGAACCGAAACTTAGACAAACTATCGAACAGTCATCCACCCGCTAAACATCTTTCCCTGTTACATGGGAAAAACTGGCTCCATTATCAGCCTCTGTTGTGTTGTGTGTGTGTATATGTGTATCCCTGCACTTTCTTTGCCTTTGCCTTTAGAGCCGAGTGTAAGACGACACTGAAGAAGTGCTACAGCAGTCCCATTATAAATGCTTGTTCCAGAGCCACAGTGAAATAAAGGCATATCGGTGACCCAAAGGGTTTGCCATCCATCCGTTTGTCTTGTTTTCCATATCCTCTCTTTCTTTTTAAAGCAGTTATTTTTTTTTTTACAACACAGCCATGTCCTCAAGATGGCCTCCAAGCCAACAAAAGAAGAGTTTCTTTTGGTTTTAAGGGGGAGAGGAGGACTTCAAAAATCAACGTCCCAGCCGGAGTTGTCATCGGGAGGCGGGTCCTCGTTGTCCTCTGGGAAGCTGTCGAAGTTACTTGTGTCGACTGCTGATGTGACCTGATGGACAGATGGAAGAACCGTTCACAGAGAGACTGAACAGATGAGGAGACTACAACAGGACGTTTACAGGTATCAGATGTTTACATTGACAGGTTTTTAAGACCTTTTAATTTGAATTTAAACCAAATTTAAGACCGATTTTTGGACATTTAATCTTTTTCGTATCCAAGTATGGCAGGTAAGCAGGGATATGGTTATTAGAGCGACTTAGGTTGATCTACATTTTCCTGACTTGCAAGTGCAAGTCTAAGGTAAAAAGACTTTTAGGTTAAGTGGAAAGTTTGAAGATCTGTAACATTAATAATGTGGACTTTCATTCAGAAGAGCTCGACTTATTTTGACAAAAGTAAATTGAAAGATAAATAAATGAAATGAGATAAAAATGTCTGGCAATTAAGACTTCACAAATTAAAATGTAGGATTATGGAATGACTTTTAAGGCCTAATATTTATGAAGTGACTTTAAGATGTTTTGAAGGAACTGTGTGTAAGATTTCAGGAGCTTTAGTGGCATCTAGTGGTGAGGATTGCACATTGCAGCCAGTTGAAACTTCTCCTGGTTAGGATTCCTTCAGTGTTCATTGTTCAGGAGGTTTTTACCAGGAGCTGGAATTATCTGCAAAGGAATCGTCCTCTCCAAGTCAAACAAATCAGGCAATTAAAACCAGTAAAAATGCTGAATAAAGTAGTTTCCCGTTACAAATCAGTGTTTAGGCCTTTGCACACTGAGTCCGTTTTTTTAATCCATCATCTGAAAAAAACTGTTACGCACAGAAACCTGCACTGCACACTGATTCCAATGTGTTTTATTGTTCCTTTCATTGTGAAAAGTCGCAATACTTGTAAAAATAAAAGAACGCATTTCCTCCTTAACCTCTCTACCTATCTGGCTGTTACCACTCCCTCCCTGTCTTGCATTTGGCACCACAGCTGCGTGAAGGAGCGGAGCTGTCCTCCCTTTCTATCCCACATTCTGCGTACGGTACACATCTTCCTCCTCCTCTTCATCATCCACCTGAATATTACTATCTGACCTGCTGAACATGAGCTGTCTGAGTTATGAAATGATTCTGTGCACCCTGTTCCTCTGTCTTGTCGTGGCTATGTCCCGCCGCCACATTTTCTTCACTGATTCTTGGTCAAACGTCTAAAAGCTTCTGAAGGATGTGAAAACTGCAGAAAGTCGAACCTGTTCTGAAACTTTTAATGATGGACAGAAGTTTCTGACTCACTGTGCAAACATGATTGACATTTATTTATTTATTTTTAACTTGTGACAATTTCAGACAAAAAAATGGACGCACTGTAGAAAGGCCTTTTCTCTGAAGCTGTCTGGCAGATCGCAGATAGGCTGTATGCCCAACACCTGCGAATGTGTGCTCACCATCTTTTTGATCCAGATGTTCAGGTTTTTTTTTTTACTGTGTGCTGAATTATCTTCAGAGGTCTTTTTTTATCTCCAAAACAAGCGGGCATGATGATTTAAACCGGTAAAAACACCAAATACAGCAGTATCATTTTTTTAAAAAATCAGCGTTTTTCCAACACTCTTGTCAGTGAGGGTCAGCGAACTACGGTGGCCAATGCAGAAACATGAGTAGCCCTATCTAATGCCAGTGTTTTGTTTGTCTGTTCTGGGCTACTGTAGAAACATGGCGGTGCAACATGGTAATCTCCGTAGATGAGGACCTGCTCCTTATGTAGATATAAACAGCTCATTTTAAGTTAACAGAAACACTATGATTTTTATTCTCAGGTGATTTCATACTGAAGAAAACATACTTTATTTTACTCCTATACTCCTATTGTTATTTTATTAGGCACTGGTTTTTGCTTTTGCTCCTAGAAAACACTTCTGTCTTGTATATTTGTGTATTCTGCCAGATATTTAATACTCTATTGTTCTAAAACTGGGCCCAGTGAGTGACCCTGACCCAGGGAACCCACTGGTTGTTAATGGTTGTGAATCATTAAAATTGCGGTTACTGTGCTTAGTGTGACTGTAATTTGAAGCATTCTCTGGCACAAGAATATCCTTTGTGATAAATAAAGTTCTACTGAATTGAATTAAAATGAAATATTACACACTGGACCTTTAAGAGTTTATAAGGAACTGCAGACACCCTGTACAAAAGAGAAACTAGAAATAGCGAGTATGATCAGTGTGCACTTACATTAGGGATAATAGGAGGCGTCAATGTCCCCTTCTTCAAACCCTCCCAGTTAAAGCCCTCAAACCATCTGAAGAAAAAATAACATCACTTCTTAGTTTCATCATCATGTTTCACTACACATCATGCTGTGAGGAGAACTTAATAAATAAGTGGATTATATCCATTTATAGAAAAGCTCACTTGTGCTTTTGGATGTCTTTGACACCATTTTTCAAGTTTCCCAGTCGTTCAGAAGGATTATCCCTGCAGTGAAGAAAAACATATGATGACTCAGCACTCCGACCACACAGACCACTTAAATGAATTACTCTGAGTTTAAACCATCGCTGGGAGCGCAGACACTCACCTGCATAGCTTTTTAATTAGGTTGGCAGCATTTTTGGTAATTTTCTTTGGAAATTCGATCATGTCGATGCCTCTCAGGATGATGTTGTAGGTTTTCATAGGATCAGGGCCAGAGAATGGAGGGCTACATAACACAGGCAAAGATATTAGTCCTGAGTGAAGAACACATTAGTATGGCAGAATTCAATCAGCTGCTTGCTAGTGCGCTCCACTGTTGCTCTCTGAGTTTCCAAATAGTTTTTCATTGGCTGTAGATTTCTTGTTGTTGTGCATGATACCATGTATGCCGTCACAGAGAACACTTAAGATATTAGTTACAAGGACACGCCCAGGCTTGTGTGTACCTGCCAGTTAAGAGCTCAAACATGAGGATTCCTAGAGACCAGTAGTCGGCTGAGATGTCGTGGCCCTTGTTCAGAATGATCTCTGGTGCTACATACTCCGGCGTCCCACAGAAGGTCCACGTCTTCTTCCCAAACCCGATCTTCTTGGCAAAGCCAAAGTCGACCTGAGAGAAGAAGATTTTGTTCTGTCAGTTAGAAGTTGAACAGGATTTTGAATTCATGTCGTAGCCTATAAATGAGTCTCTTATTTGTATCAGATCATGCACATTCTTATGTGTAATAATGGCAAAGCTCAAAATTGTGTAATCATTTCAGCATTACAGTTTTCACTTGATGCTTTGGCATGATTGATAGAAAGAGTTGAGCTGCTTGCTGCTCTGCCAAAAGCAACAAACTGGTTTCTCCGGCGAGAGAGAAGGGAATGGCGTCACCCCAAAAAACACAGAACCTGACTTAACCTCAATTACTTTTCTTTATACAACCATAATTATACTTTCATTCACTGCCAACATGAGGCAAGTGTTCAAGTTTCATTTGATCCTTCAGCGTAGCATCACAGAGGGATGAATTTCCGGCTTTCACAAAAGACAGAAAATGCAATTTGGAGTTTCTTTTCTGGGGTGGTAATCCCTTATTGATCTCGTACCAATTTGGCGTAGCCCCTGTGGTCCAATATAAGGTTCTCTGGTTTGAGGTCTCTGTAGATGATTCCTTTGGAATGCAGGTAGGCGAAGGCCTCCACTACGCACGCTGTGTAAAACCTGGTGGTTGAGTCCTCAAATGAACCCCTGGAAACACAGCAGGACAGCAGATACTTAATGTTTTAGGACTATATAACTGTGACTTACTCATTGTATCACAAGCATTAAAGGAGAAGTCCAGTATTTTGCACTTTGAGCCCCATTCCTGGTTGTTTATGGTGAAATAGAGTGGTTAAGACCAAAATCTTGACGATTGCTCCTTCTCTGAGAATTTGAGAGAATTTGGCTTTCCCCTGCCTGGCTTAACAATGCTGTCTATGGCCATGTGTAAATCTGTCCTAAAACCACCTTAAACATTCGTTTTCAAAGCCATGAAACTCACCAAGTGGTCAGTGGTGTTCCTTGATGTTCCCACATAAAAATCGTAGCAAACTGTGGTTTCCATCCGTGTTTTCACTATTCATCTGGATTGTGGAACTATTTTTTCAGCTGCCTCACACCCGTGTGTAAACTTCCGCTTGATCGTTAGTTAGACCCTGAAGCGTTATACACTCCAGCCCACTTGATGGCGATAATGCTCCTTTACGTGAGTGTCGCCAACCGGCAGGAAACCGTTGCAATGTAATGGGACACAGAAAAAAAGCAGAAGAAGAAGGCTGGCGTTGTGTTCAAAGGCATCGTACTGCGAAGGTTGTTTACAAGCGAGTAATAATGGGCAAGTTTTGTGTGGTCAGCGACTGCGGGAGTCAGCGACTGTTGAGCCGCCACTTATAGGCTAAAAGACTACAATCACTACAACCTTGTCGTAAACAACCCCCTTTCTGTTTCCAGTGGCGGATTACTACCAACGGACAATGAGGCTTCCTATAGGAAATCAATGCATGGACAAAATGTCAAATAAATCATCACAGAAACCACAGTTTGCTACGACTTTTATGTGGGAACGTCAAGGAACACCACTGACCACGCGGTGAGTTTCATGGCTTTGAAAACAAACATTTAAGGTGGTTTTAGGACAGATTTACACATGGCCATAGACAGCATTGTTAAGCCAGGCAGGGGAAAGACAAATTCTCTCAAATTCTCAGAGAAGGAGCAATCATCAAGATTTTGGTCTTAACCACTCTATTTCATCATAAACAACCAGGAATGGGGCTCAAAGTGCAAAATACTGGACTTATCCTTTAACAAAAATATGGCAAAACTGACACAGTTCAGTCATGTCTGATTTGGTGAGACAGAGCTTACCGGTCTCGAAGAATGGTCCACAGCTCTCCTCCTAAACAAGCCTCCATCAACATGTAGAGGTACTTGCTGTCCTTGAATGTTCTATAGAGTCTGAAAACACAAAAGCGAATGTCTTCTTAAACAGCTTTAAAATGCAAAAAAAATATTTGGCATAGATCTGGTTGAGAAGTGCAATGAATTCATATTTCAAAGTTAAAAAAAGAGCTTAAATATACTCCCACAGAATGACTGCTGACCCCGGTACACGCACAGAAAATCTAAATGTAAAAATCTAACCCGTGTGCATGCTTTCAAGTGTAATTATCTAATTAACACAAAGACCCCCAGCTGTGTAGGAAGCATTTTTACACCAATATGCCTCAGTTTCTGTCTTCTAAACACAGTAAATGGTCAGAAATTGAGTCGTTTCGTTGATTCTTGCATAGATATATGTTATATAGAGTGAAGCATAAATGTGAAAACTCATGTGCCGTCTTATTTTCTTTCAGGGTCAAAAAAAGTTGGAGCATTTTCCAGCATACAGGGAGAAGACGGCAGGAGTAACATCTTGTATAAGTCAGTGTCTAAGGAACATCACAGGTAGATACACAAACACTCACATTCATTCTGTATTGTGTCAATATATTTGACTTGCATGTGAGGAGACGTTTATTAGAACGACAAATAATCAGGTCCTGATGGTTCTGAGGTAATAAAGTACTCATCTTTCTGACATGGTGGAAGTAAGGATATACATTTACTCTTGATCAGTGTTGGGTTTTTGTAATGCCACTACTTTTGGCGGTAGCTAGACACAGTTACAATTACAGAAACTTTAAAGAGCTTGTTACATTTGTGTTTACAGACAAATACAGCCTATTCCCTGGATTTTTTTCAAAGGTTATGATCTACCATTATAATGTCACTGCACACAAAGTCTGACAGTTCAGACGTTCGGGCTTGCCTTCCTGGAAATATCGATATTATTTTTACCTCCTGGAGATCAAGGACAAAAATACATCCACAGTGGTGAGCTGTAGTCAATGTGCAGGATGTGAAATACTGTTGAGGTTCATGTTTTTGTAGATAACTTTGTTTCATTAGTTCTATCATAATGAGACATTACTGTCAAATTTCTGAGAAACAGTTGTTATTATATTTTTCTGCCAAGAATATTAAAACTAATGTGTTGCTTGATTTGAAGGTCTGTCCAGGCTACAATAAATGGGCCTATTAAAACATATCTCTTGTGTTTTTATTGTTCTACTTCTTACTTTTCATTATAGACAGTGACAGTTTTGTGACAGTTTCCTGTCACAAATTAGTGTTTCTTTGATGCTGTTTGGTTGTTTGGAGACAGATCACTAGCCCAGAACCTGCTAATGCTCATGATGTTCCTTTGATAACTCATGATCTAGACATTTAGGAAGTTTTTACCAGGAGCCAAATTATCTGTGGAGGTCTCTTCCTCTCCAATATAAACAGACTTGGTCATTTAAACCTCTAGAAACACATCTGAAGTAGTGTCACGACCAAAAAAAAAAAATCTGTTTTTCTGATGCTACTTGTCGCAGAAGGGCTGCTAACCAGAGCCAGTATTTGGTCTGTCCGTTCTGGTCAACAGTAGAAACAACATGGCAGAGGGCCCACTTCCTATGTAGATTTAAATGGCAAATTCTAAGGTAATGAAAACACGACAATTTTTTCTGCCAGTGTATCCTCCTAAATTCTACACACTGGACCTCTAATTGTACCTTAAAGGGACATTGTGTAACACTTTCTGATGTTTACAGGCCAAAATCTGTGTTATCATTGGTGTATTATGACCTCCGCTAATAATCTGACACATTCTCCTAGGCGAAGAATTTTAGATTTGTTTATACATAGGACTGAAACTGATTCCTGTTCGCGGGAGCGCGCATTATAATGCATTTATCTGCTGTTTACGTGTATTTCGACTGTTGAGAAGGACAGGGTGAGCTTTAATCTATCAAATATATCCCTCATGAATGAAATGGAGTCATTTTGAGGCAGAAACAACCCTTCAGTCACAAGTTATGAGCTGGAATCACTTTTGGGCAAGTCTAAAAGTGCATTATATCCGATATATTTACGCTTTAATTGTATTATAAGTGGTAAAAAAAAAAATAGAGTTTAAAAAAGTAAAGAAAAAAAATAAAAGACCAGCTTTGTTTGTAGCCTTGGACACAGAACAATAAAAACATAATTCCAAGTCATAAGGATTTAACGAACAGGAAGCAGTTTCAGGCAGGAGATCGCTTTTGGGCACCGGTCTACCAAACTTGAAACTACAGCCGCCGGCAAGGGACAAACAGCACCAACGCGTTTTCCGTGCGAGCCGGCGCAGAGTGATTGAGCCGCCGGAGGAGGAGATCAGCAGAGAGGCTAACTACCCCGGCAAGTTTGAACATCTGCAGCACTGCAGCATAATGCAGGAGCATGCACATGCAGCAGCACAGGAGACGTTTCACCATCACCAAGAAAGGAGCCCATGAAGGAGAAAGATTTAAAAGGGACGCTGAAGTTGCCAGCTTTCTCCTCTTCAAGTAAGTCAGCTAAATTAGCCTAAAGCTAACTTTGTTCATTGTGTTTTGTTAGACAGTGTTGCTCGTTAGCATAGGCAGCATGACAGTAGAGCCTGCTGAAATACACCAGCCTCGTTATGTTTACGTGGTGTCAGTAGCTTTCAAAGTCGCGGTAAACGCCGGCTTTTTGTCACAGTAAATGGCAGCTTATAAAGCCTTCACACCGGCTTTTAGTCCGATTGTGAAAGCTACTGAAACCATGTAAACATACAGTTTACCAGAGGAGTATAACCCGATTTCACTGTGTGTGTAGTGTCTGTGTTGTTATATGTGTACTTATTGGATAGCAGAGGATGACATGGTTTCATCAGTGTTGTCGAGGCTTTTTGACACATGGCGGCTGCCGTTGTTGCAATAGGTGTTTGAAACAGTGAGGCTCTAGAGTGGGTCTGCTGACTGACTACTCTCTGGGGAGGATCACGCAGGTGTTATCATCTAGGGTGAAAAATCAGACTTCATAAAGCTCTACAAAAAGATCTGATTTGATTGCCAATAAGCTGAAGTTTACAAAACATGTTGGATTTTGTTCCTAAGTGCCCCGAAGATAATGGAAAGTAAAGTGTCAGGCATCAGCAATTTGTGCTCCCACTTTATGGTCTTGAGATGAAAATGAAGGAAAAATATATTTAAAGGGTGTTTATGAAACTGTCAAAATATGATGTTCTGTCACTCCGTTACCATGAAATACATGTTTATTTCCCCTCCTTCAATGGCATCAAACCCCAACATGAAATTAATTTCCAGAAGAAAGCATCATGGTAGGGCAATTGATTTAGTATATTTGATTTGACAATTGTCATGCAAATAATAAGATATATTATCAGGTTAAAATGCGTCACTCGAGTGACAGCAAGGTCACAGCATTCCATCATTGAATGATTTTTTTTAGATCTGAATTATCCTAAAGTTGTTTTGTGAGCCAATTATGTCATAAACTGGGTTAACACTTAATCTGTGTGTGTGTTAAGTGTTAATTTTGTGTTAATAAAAAGGTCACATATATAAAGAGGAGCCATCCTATTAAAGGCTTTAAAGACAAAAACTTTAAATTCAATTCTATATTTGACAGGTAGCCAGTGAAGGTGGGCCAAGACAGGGGTTATGTGCATCTGTTTTTTGGTTCCTGTTAGAAGTCTGGCTGCAGAATTGTGGACTAATTGAAGTCTAGCAAGGGTAGAGTGGTTCAGGCCTGAATACAGAGAGTTACAATAATCCAGCCTAGATGTTACATGGATTATTGTTTCTAAGTCAGTGCAGGAGAGGTAGGGCTTTAATTTAGCTATGAAAAAACTATGGAATAAACTTCCCTTAACCACATTATTGACTTGTTTTTAAAGTTCAAAGACAAATCAAAAAAGACACCCAAATACTAATAAACATGCATGTAGTGATGTGTGATGTTTTTGGGAACAATTCATGCAGTTGAATCTTGTTTTGATAGTAGCAAACATTTGTCCCTCCGTTACCATGCCATATTAAACTTTAATATCTTTTATATAGGTCAAAACTTTTCGAAATCACTCAATACTTGGGCCTATTATAGGACACGAGTATAGAGACCTTTCCATATGTGTTATTTTGGTGTTGTGCTTTGAGAACCGCGTGTTAAAAAAGTGATGTTAATTTTCTGTCCCTCCTGTTACCGAGCACTTTTTGGCTTCAAAGTCATATAAAGATTTAATTTAGTTCAATCAAGATGTGTTACCATTAAAGTACATGTGGGTACACACAACATGACATATTAATTGCCAAGTGGCACCAAAAAATGTAGTGGGAGTGTCCCTCCGTTACCTGCGTGATCTTCCCCTTCTGCTTTTACTTGAGTAAAGTTTTTTTTAAAGTGACAGTACTTTTACTTGAGTACAGTATTGTAGTACTTTTTAGGCCTCTGTACAGTAGATTATTCATATTCACTGAAGCGCTTCAGGGGTTGTACCTAACGATGAAGTCTGAGTGGGCCTCCTGCATGATGAGTTTCTCTGAACGAATGTGCTCCTGCTGTCTTGTGTCAACAATGTGCCGCTTCTTCAAGATCTTCATGGCAAAGGTTTTGTTCTCGTCGCTCTTGAGCTGCACCTGCAGCGAGAAGGAAGGAAAGAAATTCAAAGGTCAGCCTGCGCGTTAACCCTCACAGCCTGTTAGACAATCGTTAAAGACGTTACTGTCACAGTGCAGTGCCCCCCTACCAGCTCAACGCGACCGAAGCCACCAACCCCCAGAGTGTCGATGATGTTGAAGTCAGCTAGGTTGAGATTGAAGAAGAACGCATTCTCCGCTTCATACCTGCCGTGCCGGGAAGAGGGGGGAAAAAAAAGACAGAATGGGAACAGGATTAGAGACGAGATGAAGGATGAAAGAAGAGATAATCCACTCTCAACAACCTGAGACAAAATATCCGTCTCTCCTTGAGCTCATTTGTTTGCAAATCTTAGAGGATTTAACTCGTAGTAATCTATCAAGGATGTTATTGAGGATGTGGAGGGTATAAATATGAACACGTGAACAGGATGTGTTGGAGTTGAGTCCTCTGGTACATCGCTTTGACCTCTCTTTGAACACGTTCTGTCTGTCCCCAGCCTGTCCCCATTCTTGAGAGGGAAAAAAAGACGGGACATTCGTCACGAGCGCGCTACTCAGCTGGCTCTGAAGACATGCCTTGGCTCTGCCACCTGACACGCCAACATGCCATTGCAGACCTGAACATGCTGGCAGTGGAGACTGTTTCCACGTGTCCACCCTTTATCCCCAGATGCCCCGTGTCTTCTCTGGTTATTGTTTGATCCAGACAGAGTTTCATCAGCTCAGTCTCTGGATCAGTGGGCTTAGGACAGATCTGAGCCTGGACAGCCTTTTCTGGGTCACTCAGAGCGGGCTATCGCCTCAACATCAGGCCTTTTCTCGTACGAAAAACAGTGTGGCTGTGTGCCAACAGACAAGCAGACATTTATCAAAAAAAATACCCCTACATGGAAGACTTGTTTAGATAAGTAAGCAGTCTTCCTTTGTGGCGCAGCAGGGATTAACTTTATTTGTATAAAAGTTAAACAATGACTCATTTTATGAGTTCTGCTCTGGGTTTGAATGCGATAAATAAAATGGCAAATGAGATTTACTTCCCTCTCAGCTTGTGTGGCCATTTGAGATGTGGAAAGAGGATTTTACTCCATCAGATCCAGCAGATACATCACAGTAAGCCAGAACAATAAAACCTTTTCCCTAAGCTGCATACCAGTGGGCACAGTGGGGGCACGTGTTGGCAGGTTACTGAGTGCCGGCGTTTCTCAGAAACACATTAGATAACTAGGACAGCCACTGTTTGTTTGTGTATAAATAGGCACTACTACTAGCATGTAAGATTCCCAGGTGATCCTTTCATCTAACACTCCAAATCCCAAAATGCTCTCTGCTTAACAAAAGGATGGAGAGATGTAACGGAGAGTACATGCATTCCTGTGTGTGGGACAGGATTACTAATAAGGTCGTGGCGCCTGACACGTGCGCATGCATGGACTTATGAGTGCACATAATGAAGGAGGACAAGTTATAAAGGGATCATTTCATTTTATGCAGGTTTAAAAAAGAGTAACACTATAATTTGGCCAGCAGATGGCAGCGTTGCTCCATTAGAAGTATCAAGGTAAGGTGAAACACCTGAAGCTGATGAACGATAGATGACTCCAACCATTTAAACCACAAAAAGAAGCTATTGTATTAAGTATGCAATTGAAGAATCAACCCTTAATATTTTTTTGTCTGGGCAAAAGATGAACTCGTCTTTAAGCGGAATAAAGTAAGACAACCTTGAAACCAGCTGTTGAAGTTATCAGTTCACTGCAGTGAATTGTAATGAATAGTTTTGTTACAGGAAAAACATTTTCCGTCGCTCTGTGTCTCAACCAAGGACACACAGGCTCTCTGGGAGTCGATGAATAGTGGAGATATTTACTAAACCAGCAACACAAATACTCGTATAGATTTTTTTTTTTTTTCAGATAAACAGAACAACACGGATGAAGCACTATAGGGAATATGATACTGGCGAGCAGATGCAGTGGAGCTGGAGCCATACATCCACCTTAAATAGCTGTCATAAACATGACCTTGAATAAAAATGAAGTCAGAGCTCTGCTGAACAACACTGTAATGTAACCCTGGTTAGCTGCACAGTACATATATTTGAGATCTTTTATATGAAGCTGAAATGACACGTGACTTCTCGTCGTTACATGGCGAGTCTGTTCCCAGCACTGTTCCTCTGCAGGTCAAGTAGCCCCCCAGGTGGGTGATAATCTGTATCAGCTGAACGGATGAGATCATAAAAAATGATGCAATCCCCATGTGTCTTAGTGTGTGTGAGTGCACATGTGAGTGTGTGTGTGTGTGTGCGCCATTGTCCTCATTTCTGTTGGTCTAGCCTGACTCGAGGGAGAGAGTTAGAGACGGCATCTCTGACCTTAAAGCTGACTCTCATTAAATGTCACTTTTATTTACCGGTAATTCTCACTTATTGAACTCCTCCACCTGCTCCACAGACGCGGGACGTGCTGAGTCATTGTGGGACCATTTTTTTTCATCAGTCTTCATCGTGCTTGATGAGCCGTGATTAGAAGTAAGTGGAAAGTGAAGTGCAGGACGACTCCAAGTTTCATAAACTTAGATTTGAGGCATTTTATTGACAGTTTGAGAGGAGACTGAGACAAAGGTAATCACAAAAAAAGTAGAAAACAAAAGCAGCTGTTGACCCGCCAGAGGATAGCTGACATTTCTTGTTTAATTTGTACCAGGAAACCAAAGTTTTAAAATGTTTTTATAGCATTTTATGCCTTTATAAGACAGATGACAGGGTATGAGGTGAGACAGAGCTCAGGAATGACATCCAACAAGGTCTCTGATACTCTCAGAGAGCTCCAAACTTAGGAGTGATTCAGGAAAGTTCTCAGAGCAGCTCTGAGCGAGGAAGGGACAGAAACTTTTACCTTCGTGAGGAGGTGTGGTTGACCCTGTTGCTAGGTGTGATGCTTGCTTTAAAGAGATATGATTGGCTGTTACAGACACGCCCTTTTGTGAGCCTGTAAGGTGTGGACACCCAGTGGAAATTAAATGAATTAGCTGACTGTGAAAGTGTTGTCATTGTTAGTGTGATCACTGCTGCACTGTTGCCTTTTTCCAGTTCTCAAAATATCTTAGTATTGTGATCATTTTATTTCTGGTGTTATGATGATATAGCATTAGGTGGGAAAGGCGTGCACACCCCTGAGGAGATCGACCACACATATTATCCCTGCATGATCTAATCTGTAGCGTTTTATTTACTCACTGTCACTCAGTGTTTGGAGACTATTTCTCCGACCTCTGTGTTTCCACCATTTTCTCCTCTGATTAAGAAACTCTTAAGCTTCTTAAAAGTCCTCCTCCCTCGTCCGAATTGTTTTTCACCTAAGAAGCTTTTTTAAGGGCTAAGATGGTTTGTGAATACCTTATCTTACAAGGACCTGGTCTTAACTTTAAGGGGAAATTCTGAAGAAAACGTTCACAATTCTAAGAATTATCTTCGAATTTCATCACTAGGAGCTACCCTCAGTGCTAGGAACCATATCCCTGACTATGACAATCTGTTGTGTGACCATTGCACATCTGGTTTTCCATAATTTGAAACATACAATACTGACAATGAGCTTGAACAGTGCTTTATATTTTGGGGGCATCTCTCCCTCGAAGAGTCCATCCATCACAGAGGTATAACACATGTTAAAATTTACACACAGACCTTTAAAGATGAGCCAAACCTCTTGTGCTCTGTAACAGTCGATTTAAAGGTGTTCTTGGGTTTCAGGCTCGTTACAATGAATCACTGGGCGTTCTTTGGTGGTAACATAACAGCTCCAAGACACAACAGCTCTCACTGGGAGTCTACCTGCTGAAATGAGCCATCTGAGGTCTCTGATGCTCTGAAATGTTTTTATTTTTTAATATATTCATCACCTAATTGCTACATTTATCAGATATATATTTGTATTTTATTAGCCCCCATATTTGAAAGTATTGATTTTGTTAAAATGTGTTTGCTGGATAAACTACACCAGTCAGTATTCAAATTATGATGTTCCGTAAAATAACCAGTATATACCAGTTTATAATATGGGCCAAATCTGGCTCTCCCTCTCCTCTTTCGCCACAATGAATGGTTTCCTGTCCAAAGAGCATTTCTGAGGATGGCAGCTGAGACATTTTTACCAAAAGCAATAATTAAACCAGTGCCCAGAGCTATGGCCCCTAACCCCCTATATTCTTTGCTCTTATAAACATCTGTTAATAAACATCTGTTTGCATATCGCTACTGGTGCCCCTCCACCACTCATTCGACCTTTCAATCAGAAATGCAGTAAAGAAAGTGCAATTTCACCGACTGTGTTGTATCAGCGAGGTTCTTGGATGGTGCCAGAGCAGCTGTCATTACTCACAGCTGCGGCTGTTTTTGGCATCAGTGCCACTAATTCACCACATTTTTGCAAACCATCATCGTGGTAGAATCTCGGTCATCATCATTATTATTAAACGTACGACGGATGATCAGTGATTCATTCACATCACTCATGTTGAGATGAAAGAAATTCTGGCTCATATATAATTTGAAATTTACTTTATAGCGATTGATTTTTATTTGTGTCATGTCACTGACATGTGCCCAACACTCATGGGTTTACGAGACACCATCACAATGACGCTGCAGTAACAATCAAAAATACATGTTTTTTAGCCACTCAGTCCAGAAACAGAGTACTCTGTCTTCAATTTTTCATGATCATCCAGCCAAAAGAAATCAATATAGGTAGAGGTCACCTTACTGAAAAGTACATTCCTCATGTCTTCATATACAGGACAGTAACACAAGAAATAAACCTCGTTCTCAACTTCACCTAAATTACACAACAAACAAATTCTGTCTTCTTCTGGGGTGGCATAACCCTAACCCTAACGCTTCTGGTCTCTAAGGCTAATGGTAATGTTGCTGAGTGCAACTGCACACAGGGATCTTTGTCTTTTATTTAGATTCCACGTCACGTACACACTGTAGCTATTCTTTATGAGACAGTAAGTTCATAGTCTTGGTTTATACCATATGTCAACAGACCGTTTTTCTCTAAACATGCAAAACATTTCACTCCTAATCTCCTGAATATCACAAAGTAACATGCTCTGGAAAATAAATGACAAGTTGTTGAAATGAAATAATGATTTTAGCTTATTAGTTTAGGCATGACAGTGGGAGATGTCCCAATTAAAAACCTTTTTAGTCGGCAATGGCCTAATAAAAACATTAAATCTCTCAGGGACCTTCTCTCAGATGGTAAGCTTATGTCATTTGAACAACTCACTAATAATTATAAATTGGGCAAACAAGATTTCTTTCGCTTCTTGCAAATAAGACATTATATTACCCATAGCACAACCCTTATTGATTACCCTGAAATATCTGCTGTCGAGAAAATTCTATTCCAGCAACAGTTGAAGGTATCTTTGAGTTTATTTTACCGTGTGCTTATTGGTTTATCTTCCACTGATACTCAGAGGATCAGAGGCTTGTGGGAGAAGGAGCTGTCTGTGACCATAGATGAAGGAAAATGGGACACTATTTGGGCTCTTGCTAAAAAGATTTCAATTTGTACTCGGACAAGAGCATTACAACTTAAAATTCTACACAGATTACATATATCTCCTCATCGCAGACATCTCTTCAACCGCTCGCTCTCCCCTTTGTGTCTCAAGTGCAAAACCGATGTGGGAACTTTAACTCATTGTTTTTGGTCCTGTCATAAGCTTCAAGGATACTGGGTTGAAATTATAAGTGAAATGGAGAGAATTTTTCATGTTAACATAGACATTGATCCCACATCCTTGATCCTAGGTCTTTCAAGTGACCATTTAAAAACAGCAGCCAACAAAAGATTGTATAATATTCTAACATTTGCAGCTAGGAAAAACATTCTTTTGCACTGGGTTAATGACAAGGCTCCCTCTATTTGTGGCTGGCGTAAGATCATTTTCGATCTGATCCCCCTGGAATATTTGACCAACGTCATACATTACAGTGTAGATCAATTCTACAGAGTATGGAGCCCATTTCTGAACTATATCGGACCAGACCTCTCCTCCCTTCTACTAAAAGGACTGGTGTGAGCGACATCTGCCTACTTTAAGCCTGATCCATCATAACATTGATCCATCACCTTTTGTATTTCTCCTATATCATGTTATCTTTATTGAGAGCTGCTGTACTTGTTTTGTGCCTTGTTATGTGTCTAATGTTCGTAGACACTGTCTGATTTGTTGACTGGAAACAAAACTCCAATAAAAAAAAAAAAAAAAAAAAAAAAAAAAAAAACCTTTTTAGTGAGTCTCTAGATCAAACGGCTCTATAATGCACTGTGTTACAACTTGTATGTTCTTGGAAACCCCAAACACCAGGCGCATAGTCAGACGCAGGACACACACGAACGATAGAGTTGTGTAGAAGTATAAAGTCCTAGATTGCCATATTGCTGACTGAGCTAGAACACTGACAGTCCCTTTAAATGACATGAGGCATCAGGCCAAGGTATTTATACGTTCATAAATACTTTTATAAATGTGCTTTTGCATTTTTCAGAGCGCTGTGTAGCAGCTAAAAACAATGTTGTCTGTCTCTCACCTTCTATTTAATCTCGTTCACACCATATCACCTGCAGCTATTTTAGTTAAAACTGTGTGTACGCCTGGTCTGAAGAATGTGTGAGATGCTCACATTATCCCAGCACATGCTTGCTCTATAAATACCAGTGCGTGTGGGGAAAAGGTGTACGCATGTTTTTTTTTGCGTACACATCATTTCTGCATCTTGGATGTCGCAGGTAATTGTCGTAGCTGTAACCCACAGGTCACTAGAACACCCCCAAAAACCTCAAATACGGCACTTTGGATAACATAATATATTGCTGTCCCACCTACAGATTCCCTCTCTGAATTCTGCTAAACAAAATATTTAAATCCTGATTTTATGCATGCAGAAATTCAAGTAAAACATAACGAACTCGGATGTATTGGCTACTACTTTGTGTCGAGAGAAGCAGCAGCTTGATCAACAGCAATGCAAACGTATAGCACAGAGGTAGTGTTTGAAGAAAAGACTTGTCAACCTCACAGAGAGCAGCTGTAGTTTGCTGTATAGTTACGGTACTACTGCATGGTGCTTATCCGCTGTGACCAATTAGAGATAGTTTCCATCACCGTGGGATCCTGACTCAGGCAGGCTTTCCTCACCAAGAAACAAATGTGCTCTGCTGGGCGGGGAGCACCAGCAAGAGACGACACACACACACAGCATGCGGCGCGGAGAGCTACCTTAATCAGGATGAAAACAACTCTGATGTGACAGATTTTGGGGAGCAGAGGGAGAGAAAGAGCGGCTTTATTTTGCGATAAACTTCAGTGGAGAATAGGGTTGATAGTAAGGTTAGGAATGATGGCGATGATTTGTTGCTCATTTGCATAAAATCAATCTTAAACTAGCCTCCCTACAGACCTGGCGATGGGAGGAATGGGCTGGAGAGCGGCACACTGCAGGTCTCTTTCTATCACACACATTAGCTGGCAATCAGCAGTGGTAGTGAGCCATAAGAAGGACCTGGCCAAGGCTGAATGCCAGAGGCAAGCCTCCCATTACACCCCCCCGATTGTCTCCTCTCTTTCCTCAGTGCCTCCATCCAACACAGTAACTGGTGTTGTGTTCTGCTCCTTGCTGACTGAATTCCACTGACTCGCACAAGATGACTGACACCCTCGGCAGTCAGCTAAAAATCCAAAGCTTCGGACAGAAGTCTAGTCTGCTGTGTCATCCGTCCATCCATCCACCAACATCTCTCTCTCCCTTTCTAGTGCGATAAGCTGTTCCTGTTCTCTGTAATCTGTCATTACCGGGTTCTTGTTTCTCCTCACCTTGACTCACAACATAGCGCTGCGTGAGCGAGGTATCAGATTATGCCAATATGTAGCTGCCTGTACCCCAAGATGCCCACCTCATTGCCAAGGTGCCTTCCACAGTGCTATTCTCTTGTTTCCATAGCGACGATAAATAGAGTACATATTAATTCCTCCAGAAATAGAGGCGGAGGTCATAGCCTCTGCTTTCTGGCCTGCCACAGGGGTATTGTGTTGTTATATAACAGACCTAAAGGCACGATGCATTAACAGTTGGCCCAAAGTATGTTCCATTATAAAAAGTTGCCGCTGGCGGGCGGTCATGATATGGTGCAACACTTTAGAGGTTTATTGAATCTGCGAGATTAAGACAAACAAAACAAAAAGATACTTTAATTAATGTGTGCAAACCGATGAATTACAAGTGTCTTACTTGGCTTTGGCGTCAGCATCCTCGTGGCCTTTGCTGGACACGTCCTCCAATCCTCCGATCAGGTGCTTGAATGAACTACAACACAGACATTACATCATATTATCAAATTTCTCTAAGGCTATTTATTTTGTTCAAGACTCTACAGCCTCTGCCAGCCCACATATTGTCCACTCACAGTATGTACTGAATGCAGTTTGTACACTGCAGGCGATCTGCATAAGGAGCTGCTGCAATATATGGCCAGACTGTCATTAAAAAAAAAAACACTGCCAGTTACTATTAAATATTCATCAGTCTGCTTTTAGAGACGAGCTTCTAAAAATCACTGTAGAACAGATGAGAAGACAGAGCTCCCCTGAAGAGGTGTAAAATAGTGTGATAGCAGGCGGGGGATGAGTGTGAATTTTAGAGACAAAAGTAGAGGCTGTGCATAAATGTTTTAATGAATGAATAATAGAATAAGAAACATACTGCGCCGAGTGATTAAAAAAGTCAAGACAGTTATCATCAGACATTAAATTCTCACGACAATATTTTTTGCTCTTTTAGTTAGTTCTAGTACTAGTAAAGGCAGTTAAGGTATTTAATTAACCCCATGAAACACCCGTGCTCTTTTAAGACCTTAAAGGGACAGTTCACCCCAAAATCAAATATACATATTTTACCTCTTACCTGTAGTACTATTTATCGGTCTATATTGTTTTGGTGTGAGTTGCCAAGTGTTGGAGATATCAGCTGTAGAGATGTTTGCCTTCTTTCAAATATAATGGAACTAGATGGCACTCCGCTTGTGGTGCTCAAAGTGCAAATAAAATACATTTGAAAAAAATTTTTCTCCCCGTTAAAGGGGTTTTTTTGGGGAGTTTTTCCTTAGCCGCTGTGAGGGTCCTAAGGACAGAGGGATGTTGTATGCTGTAAAGCCCTCTGAGGCAAATTGTGATTTGTGATATTGGGCTTTATAAATAAAGTTGATTGATTGATTGATTGAAAAACTTAACATCAATGTCTCTCTCCAGAAATCATGACCCAGTTACTGAAGATAATCCACAGACTTTGTTGCGAGTAGTTTCATGAAGGAGCTATTTTCTTTCTACCAAACAACACCTGCCAACTGTATCTCCACACAGATGGAAAGAGCATCAATAATATTCTAACTAATAGTTCGACACTGTTAGCTCGCCTGAGCTAGCTAATGTTACTGCTCAGCTGAGGAAGATTTATATTTACATCTCTCGTCCATGAGTAGATGCACACTTCCTTCTGCGTAGTGATACGATTGATGGGTTTGGTTCAGAAGAAAGGAAATAGTTCCTACATGAAACTGCTCACAACAAGGTCTGTGGATTGATTTGAGTAACCAGGTCATGATTTCTGTAAAGAGACATTGCTGTTGAGTTTTTCACATGTATTTTTTTAGCGCTATGAGCTCCACAAGCTGAGTGCCATTTAGTTCTATTATATTGGAGAGAAGGCAGACATCTCTACGGCCGATATCTCCAACACTCAGCAAACCACACATAAAACAATCTAGATTGATAAATGGCACTACAGGTAAGAGAGATTTTTTTGATATTTGAGTTAAGTGTCCCTTTAAATATTAAGGATACAATACAGTTTTTACTCAATATACCAGAACTCAATTATTAGGGGTGAAGGAAAAATCAATACAGCATAGTATCGTGATATTTTTGTGTGGCAATAGCGTATCAACACACAGTGCAAAGCATAATTTTTTTTATTTATAGAAATTATTAATATTACAAAGTCAAATTAAATATTTGACAGTCTACTAGAGTAATATAATCAATTGCTTTTTCAGTTCACTAGATTTTACTGCTGCAAAAAAATGGCTGACGTGAGCAGACCAGACTGAAAATGTATTAGATTAAACAGATGTTGACAAAGTTTTCCTTTGGAGATGTAATTTACAGGTGGAAAAAGGTGATAAATTGCAATATATTGTAACATATTTTATCGCAATACTCAGCATATCGCAACATATTTAATATTGCAATAATATTGTATCGTTTAGTTTAGTTTATTTCGGTCATTTTCCAACATATGAAACACAAACATACTGGTAGAAAGACAATACATTAACATAAGTTAATGGTTTTTTAGCAATGTAAAAACAAAACAACACAAAACAGGGCTGAAAAGGTGTAGGCTGAAGCCTTAGCTTATTACACCTTCTCTTAACATTCATTGTCTATGTCAGCTCCCTTTAAATTATACAGAGCAACCACCCCTATTAATTATCATTAGTATAAACACAAAGGAAAGTTAAAGATTACAATAAGATTTTGACAGCAGAATGATAAACTACACAACACTCTAACTTGCTGAAATGAAACCCTCCAAAGCTGTCCTCATGGGGAGATCTGCTACATGAAAAACAATGCTTCGGCTCATTTCTCTCTGAGGTATGGCCGCCTATGCAAAAGACTCCAAACATCCTGGAAGAACAAGTAACTGAGACTGTTTTCATGCAAGGCTCATCAAGCTGTCAGCCAGACGATGTAATACATCTGGTGTTTTCTCCTGTTGAGACCATAATGCCTGTAAGCTGCGGCTGTTTCTGAGCCGAGCTTCCCTTTAAATGTTTGGCTGCTTACAGTGTCTATTGCGCTGAGCCTGTGACTCCCTGCCGTTTGTTTTTATTCCCCCATCTCGTTCCAACTGTCTCACTCCTCCTTTTTTTTCCCTCCTGCACAGCTCCTGCAATTATCCTCATCTAACCTCTGAAGATGCACCGTTTCATTTTGCCGCATCGCACATGCAGGGTCATACAGAACACAGATACATGCACCCAGCTGGTTTAAAACACTACTAAAATGGAATCTGCACCCAAACTGGCGGGGCTGGGTGTCATGCAGAATGAGCTAGTTTGCGGGCTGTGACAGCATTAGCTGCTTGTATGACAGGCAGAGTGAAAGGCAGTGGTAATCACCTGTGCCAGATGACTCACTCACTATCCCCTCTGCTGGCTCTGAGGAAGGCCCATTTGTGCCCGCCGTATTCCCTGAGGCTAGAGGGAGGCCCTGGGTAAGCTGATACCATCTCCTCTCAATGCCCAATCCATCTGTCTCTCTATTCTCACCACATGACTTCATGTTAGTGACAGAGATGCTCCGAGACTGAACCGTTTCCTTTGATAGCGACCTGATATAAACCTCCTTGGATCTGCATTTTTAATGTCATTGCAGCGTGAGGCTGAAAGTGTGGTTTCGCTCTCTGATAATCTCCTGATGAAGATCAGTGGAGAAAATAGCCCTTGTTAGTCATTCCTGCGCAAATCTAGCATAAATCTAAATGCTTTACTTAAGTTGATTTAGGGTTTAAGACACATGCCTTCTTGGCGTCACGTAAGAGGCAAATTTCGTGAGTTAAGCCGTCTGGAAAACATTTACATGAGAATTAGATGGGTCCTGACTATAGAAGCTGAATCAGACAGTAAGGTCATGATGGGACTGCCTTTTATGACTCCCAAACTTTGGGTGCCGACGTTCAAACGAGGCGCTGTAGGGAAGTTTAAGGGGAGCATGACCCTGCAAATGATCCTCTATTTCTCACCTCACATTTATTGAAATGAAATTTAATGGATGATTTAGGATAAATTTGACTTTTACGTGAGAGCTTTGATGTTTCTTGAGTTTGGAAATTGAAAGTAATGACAGCTAAATGTGTGCCATGTTCATAAGGTGTACGGAGGGTTCACGTTGATGTCTCAGTTACTCAGTTGGACTTTTAGAGCCTGTTCCAAGAAGTTGTCCTTGCCTGACCATCAGGAGCAAAGCAGAATTCGGGGGCTAGTTTCGCATGGCTGCTCATGACAGACAGACGCTCTCTCACTGAGCTCTTTGACCACTTTAATGCTAAGGAAAAGAATCAGCAGTGTAGAACAGTCATTGTGTTGTGTGAGGAATAACTTTATATATACTCACTCTCTATCGATGACTAGACAGGTGACTGCCTCTGCTGCAATGACGTTGGCTGTCCTGATGTCCTCCCTGGACAAAAAGATCATACGACACAGTCAGGCACAGAAGCAAAAGTGACACATTGGATCAGTATTATTCATTTTAAGTGCTGTATCAGAGCTGTGATGATGGAAGCAGTCAAAAAGGAAGACCTGTATATCAGTTATTCAACTCCATTCACTCCTTAAATGGCGCTGACACACAATAAAAACATCACTCTCAACAGGCACCACACATCGCCGCAAGATTGGCATTACTCTTTATTATATTTGACATCAAGTTCATCTTCCTCCGACGATGCTGCTTCTTCAGAGGAGTCTCCCCAATCGCACGAGTCCTCTGAGTCTGTATCCCAAGAATCCATCCTTCACTGTGAAAGATTTCCTGCTCACAGAGTCCCACAGCGATAAGCTCTGAACCAGCGCACTGCCCAGGGCAGCCCTCCAACAAAAGACACGTCTGTCGCACTTGTATTTAAACCTCCAGTCCAAGTGTAGTGTTATCCACTTTAACGCGGACTAAAATATTACAAAAAGACAGGAAATTCTTCAGGGGATGTCATAAGCAGATTATTTCGTGCCCCATCTTTTTGAAAAAGAAAAAAAAAAGATCATACTGTGGTTGAATTTAATATCCCGATGGGGAGGAAATAAAAAGGCTCTGCTCTAGATTCGAGAAGACTTGATTCAATTGAATTTTAAGTGCTAACAGTAGCCGACAATCACTCTCTGTGTCTGGTCTCAACTCGGACATACGGCAACCTATTTCAATGAGCTGAGGTGACAATTCCTCCTCGTGCTATGTCGACTCCCTCTGCCTTCCCTCTTCCAAACACACCCCTCCTCGTGCACAGACACATACAGTCTGCCTCCCTCTTTTCTGCTGACCCCTTTGAATAAAGGTCACAGCTGGTGGGGGAACAACACATTTGGAAAGGTGAGGACTACAGAGGAGAGGAGACGTAGTGTTTGTCAGGGGCAAAGGATACATTAACAGATTGACTATTGGGGCCCTCCAGCTAGCACAGCTCATACAGTATTTCATTCACCTCCGATAAGCTCCGATGGCCTGCATCCATGCTCTTAACACAATACTCTGGCAAACACTGCTCCACCTGTTCTTGTGTTTGCCCACAACAGCATTCAGTACCATTTACATAAGCACACTTACAGTATTAGTAACCAGGTTAATGGGTGAAAGAACAGCAAACGTCCCAGTTTGGATGAAGGCGCCATGTTACACCGCGGCTGTTAATATTGATTATGTGATAATTCGTTTGGGGAACTGGAGTCGTGATGAGTGACAGTCTCTATGGTTAACATTACACAAGACTGAGGTGGGAAGAGACGTTTTTGGATTTGCGTAATTAATAAAGGAAAGCTTAAGAGACCTGAAAAGAATAAATTTAATCTGATGATTATTAAAATATTCAGGAGCTGAAAACGGAGTCAACTTGTTCTGTTAAGGGCTGCTGAGGCACAAATGCTCGCAATGTCCCAGCTGTGGATTTATGACATTACAGCAGCTGTACGGTCATTTTTCAAAAACTATCGCCTCTGCTGCTACAAATTTACCTGCCTCTGCTGAACAAATTGAACAAGCTTTTGAATTCCTGTCATATACTGTACTGCATGTTTCCAAGGACATCAGATATCCATTCAAAATGCTGTGTAGTTATCAGTCAATAGTTCAAGAATGCCAAGGATTTCAACACTGTTAAAGGGGATCTGTTATGCTTTTCTTTATTCCCTCCCTTATATATAATGTTACAGTGTTGCATGCTCATATTAAATGAGGCGAATGTTTCGAATAATGAAGTAAATATGTGTTAAGTGATTCCCATGAGTACAAACCTCAGGCTTCAGTTGTTCTGAATACTCTGTTTCCACGTGTTTTTTCTACTTTGGCTGCAAGGTGATGTCACTTCCTGACAGATTTCTTTATGTGCTCTTCTGCTACAGGCACGTGACTCTAAATATTTACATTACATAGCTGTCACTGCTATATGTAGCTACATGCTGACGTCAGGGAAACATATAATGCTGGTCGCTAATGCTGTTAATTTCTCCCCCATATCGGATTATATTCCTGCTGGATCATGTCCAGTTGTGAAGATGTTGGCTTGTAGGTTTTTATTGGTGATTTTTAACAGGAGAAAGTGCCACTACACACTAGGACAAAAAGTCAAATCTGGGTATTTACAGGCTGAATGGTGATACACAATATATATCTCCGTATTTTCTACGAAATGGGCAACATGTTCAGCTGCAAGTCAAGGCCACATTTGAGATGTTACAAGCAGTTTTATAAGAACAGACTGTGATCAAAATAAAATGCAAAGATAGGGACTTTTTCCCTGTTAAATTATATAAAATAAATAGCAGGGCTGTATGATAATGTTTGCAGCACAGGACGCAAAACTATAACAGTATAAAAATATCACGTAGGCCTAAATCCACTGTAGAATCCACTGTAAAAACCTTAACCCTAACCCTCTTCATATGTCTATGGTTAAAACTCGTTTAACTGTGTTATAATCTGACGCAGTTTGGCAACAACCAGTCGGAATGCTGACGTGCTTCGATAAAGCGGGTCCCAGAGAACAAGCCATGTAGCTTTGGTTCCTACAGCACACCTGTTCAGACAATGGATATCAAGAAGTTGATTACTTGTGTTCGCGCCCGCTCAGTCCTTCATAATGTGTCGCTGTTCAGTTACAGAGACCAAAATAAAAAGAATGAGGCTTGGGACTGCGTTGCGGAGGTCGTTGGTTGGTCTGGTGAGTTTTAAAGTGTGTAATGTTAGTAATAGAGGAGAGAATTCTTGAGTTGACAGCCATGATGCTAGCAGGATGAAAGCCTGCATCACTAGACATAATTTTTTATTGTTTAATTATGACCTTTTTAGGGGTTAACATAACTTTCTATTGGCCAACTATGAGCTTTTTGACTGGACAACAGCAAGCAGCAACTACGCTGCTTTGCTTCTGCCAGTAGTCCGCTTTGCAGCTCCTTTAAATTGACAAGCACGATCAAACGTTCCAATGATTCATGTGATGAGCGACTAGAGCGACCAAAGCTGCCACAGATAATTTTTGTCAGTCGTGCTTCTTGGGCGTCCGTGAGAAACTTTGCCTCTTTGGAAGCTTCTGGTTTGAACGTACAGTTAGTGTTGCTGGAGAGCTTGTGACTGAGTGAGTGGGGCGGAGCTGTGTGAGTGTGAGAGAGCAGAGATGCACACTGGTACGCAACTTGACCCTATATTGATATAAACAGTGTTGTCAAAATTTATATCTTGCTTAAAAATATAACGATATACATACATACATAGTCGTTGTATTACTCCACGCAGTCATTTCCTGGCTGCAAGTACACTGCTACATGTAGCTACATGCTGACGTCAGGGAAACATGAAAACTTAGTGGCTGAAGTTGTGAAATTTTTGGATCATATTTGTGCTAAAACTAAAATTTGTGCTTTTATTGGTGATTTCATTGGTGTAGAAAGTGCCACTATTCTCGGTTACAGTCATTCCCGTGGCTTGGAGAGACCGGTGCGTCGGACAGAGGGTGAATACAGGTGTTTCAGAGTAGAAACCCAAAATACAAGTATGAGCTTGAAAATGAGCATAATAGCTCCCCTTTAAATAACTTTTATCTAACTTTAAGAAGATTATGCATCACATTCTCTAAACAGTAGATATTAAAACTAAAGGTAACTCATCAGACACACACACAGTTTTCTAATTAGTGATAAGGAGCAACAACGGTGACACCCACAATCTGTTACAGGAGTTAATTTGTCTCATAAAAAGAAGTGCACAGCGTTTGTGTCATTTACTAACCATGGTGATCCAACAGAACAACACAACACTTTGGGCTATATTGAAATAACGCTTACATAAGCGCGGATCATCCTTAAGAGACCTCAAGGGTTTCATATTAGAGAGCAGCTTGTTACACCTGTCCCCCGCTGCTCGAACGCGGCCGAGGAAAACAACTTAGTGTGCCATTGCGTTGATACTAGCGATGTTCTATGTGAAACACAATCACCAAACAATATCTGTCAGAATGAATTATTTGCACGCTGCTGAGCCTTAGTCATCCAGTAAGCCCAAGATGGCTCTGCACTTGTTAATTGCAGCGCAACAAGAAACGCATTGGAAAACAGACAAACACACACACACACACACATGCACCAGCAAAGTCGCACTAAAAGCAGCTGCATGCTGTGTCTGGAATGTCCTTTGGACTTACACAGGAGGGAGCCTGTGGTGTTGATTTCCAGTAGATAGTTGAAATGAACCTGGTAATTGGACAGTGATCTGGTGTCCTGGGAAGGGGGTTATGAAAATAACGTACAGGCTTGGAAGCTGAGAGCCGGGCAGTAGCTATGGGCTGCAGTGTGTGAAGTAAAGCCGGGGTCAGGACCGGGGCAAGAACAAGAGGTGGCTGTGGGATACACAGCCAATCGTCTGCGCTTTAATTCTGTGACTGAGAGGAATTCAGGTGGGCCTTGATAGCTGCGTCGCAGGTTGGTGTTGATGTATTTAAGGAAATGAATGTGCCTGTGTTTGCACAGCTTTTCTCCATTAACTACAAATGGTGCATTTTAACTGCAGTGTGACCACTTTCCAAGGCATACCAGACATTTTTACATTTATGAATATATTTTTCCTGCTTTTCCTGGAATAGCATGTCTTAACATCACCTTTAAACCCCGTCCTGATCGGTGCATTTGTATTCTTGTTTTTCTACACTCCACCATCCCAGATGAAAGCGATAGCTGTGGAACATTATTTCACTCACAAGCTATGCTGTTAGAGTAACCAAACACAGTGTGAAACAGATAACGTAGAAAGGTTACTCTCAAGCGTCAGATGTCTGAGTTCGCCGCAAACACGTGAAAACACTAACTGGGAACCTGTGCTTCTCATGTATGCACTTTATTTAGTGGCCTTTTATGGCAGTGTTTGCGTTCATTGTTTCTCACTCTGCAGTTGACAGATCAGTCTGCCGGAGTGCTACTTCTGAAAATGTTGGTTATTTTGTGAATTCGGGCGCTCTGTAGCTGCAGCTGACTCTCAAAGCTTAATGCTGTTTTCAGCTCCCGCACTCCTCCACCCCCATCCCCACCCCCCCCCCCCCCCCCCCCTTGGGTTCAAACACCTAAAATACATTTTTGGCCTCTGGGAAATTCTGAAGAAGCAGTCCCTGTTCATAACTGCATCACAACACAGCAATAGTGCATGTTTCCAAAACAAAAAGGGGCAACATGGGATTCACTTGACAAAGTACTTCCCAAGCAGTCTGGAAAAAGCTTCAAACCTTTGATAGCTGATTTTCATGCTGTGATGGTATGAACTGAGAGCAGCGGCTTATAAAATGAGCGCTGGCTTCAGCTTGGAAATCTATGGTATGCTTGAGAGCAAAGTAAAATATACAGAGGATGCAGACAGAACATAAAGCAGCAATGTACAAGTAAAATATACAGAGGAAACAGATGGGAACATACAGCAGCAATGTATGAAAAAATACAGATTTGTAGCTGGAGATGGCAGAAGTTAAGCCTCGTGGGGATGAGCTATTAAAAGATTGAGGGTATGGCTTAGAGTGAAGGGAGATGGGTGATTCTACAAAGCCGCATTCAGACTGACATGCATTCATTTCAATGAGACCATCGTGGTGCACATTGTGCTGACCGAAAAAATCTAAATGTTAACAAAATCAGAATCAGAAATACTGATCACTGAGGGGAAATTATGATCTGTTACAGTTGCTCCGATGTTAATCATAGAAAATAATAAGAAGTAAGAATAAGAGTCTGAAATACAAGTATGTAAATACAAAGCAATAAAATAAAACAGAAATGAAATGTGTATTATGCTAGTGTTTAACACTTGTACTTAAGATGCAAAAAATTAAAATACTGAAATAAAATATATATCGTCACTGTGCTCAGGCTGTAAGTGTGAAAATTTAACTACAATATATACATCAGTAGAATAAAACAACAATAGAACTTAAGTAAATATGAGAAATATGTACAGTTTTATGCACTGTATATTGAATCAGTATATACATTCAAGAGGTGAAAAGCATGCTGATATGCTTAAAATAATAATATTAATTTAGTGATGTTTGACCATGTTCATTATCTTAGTTTAGCTTATATTTGTAGCATTTGCTAATTAGCCCAAAACACAAAGTAAAGCTGCAGCTCGTATTAGTCATGACCCAAAGTACCAAATTAATTAAGGATCTGACCAAATAATGGTGCCAGATGAAAAGTTAAGGGATCACCAGAGTGATTATAAATTATCTTAAGGGGGGCATGAATGTGTGTACCACATTTCATGGCCGTCTAACCAAACGTTGTTGAGACATTCCGCTCAAAATCCCAAATATGGTGCTCCAGAGGAAAAAGTCAGGGAGTCACTCAAGTCATTAGGGTGCATCTTCTTGAAACCAAGAGTGTGTGTTCATGTGTTCATTTAAGGGCACTCAATGATACTGTTAAGATATTTCAGTCTGGACCAAATTGATGTACTGAGCAACACTGCCATCCCATCAAAATCTTGTAGCCATTGGCGTAGATTTCAGGGGGGCACATGTGACAAGTCCCTTGCAATATTTAGAACATCTGCTTTGTCCCATCAGGATAAATATTAAAGTAGCAGAGGACTTTTATTTTGATGAAATTAATGACATTTTTGTCATAAATTGATGCATAAAAATTCACTAAAATTAGGAAATTTGGTGTTTGACACTCAAAATGTCTTGGCAAATGTACCTAGACCCTAAGTTTTATATGTGTCCCCCTAATTTTACGACAAAACTTACACCTTTACTTACAGCAGTGTGCTTATAATAATGATAATCCTTATTAATAAAACACTTTTCAAAACAGAGTTACAAAGTGCTTTTTAAGTCAATAATTAAAAGAGACAAGACATGAAAACAACTTTTAAAAGAACCGATAAAAACACTTGAGTATTTAAAAACTGAGGAAATAAAAGAGTTTAAATTAACTTAAAACTAAAGTAAAATCAGGAAAGTCTCTCTGATAAAAGTATGTTTTAAGTAGGGACATAAAAGAGATCACTGAACCGGCCGACCTGATTTACTAAGGCAGACTTTTCCGGATCCTTAGGGCCCTGCCAGCAAACACTCTGTCTCCTTTAGCTTTCAGCTGGACCTCTGAACAGATAAAAGACCTTTGCCTGAGGACCTCAAAGTACGTCCTGGTGTGTACGGTACTGAGAGGTTGGAGATATAGCTGGGAGAGAAATATGAAGAGCCTTAAAAGTAATCATCAAAATCTCAAAATGTATTTTAAAATATACTGGAAGCTGTGTGTAGAAGGTTAAAACTGGAGCAATGTTATTCTCCTGTAAGCGTCGCTGTAGGATCAGGACAAACGTATGCCGTTGTATTGACTTTCCAGATTTCTAAAACCCTGCCACAAATGAGTAAAAACTCCTGTGCAGTGTTGATATCTGCTACACCTTTAACATGGACTTCCTGGTTTGTTTCATCTTCCCACCGGTATCCGTGGCAACATGCTCACACTGACACGGCCTCTCACTGTGGTTTATCAGAGGGCTATTGTTGGTCTGAACGTGGTCTGACACTGACACCGAGCACATTTATGTCTGTGGCATCACACTTTTTTTATATCAATCTCTCATCCTGTGCTGGAACACCCCAACAGACATACACATAATACACTGAGGAGAGAAGAGGAGAGGAGGTCAGGTCACATATTGTCTGTGCTATTGGTGGATCTACACCTCAAATGAAAGTTCACACTTCACAGGAGGAATGTGACATGAGATGTTGTTGGCAACGTACAAACAGTTTCAAACATATTTTCCTGGAACATCCACCAACGGCACATAAGTAGCCTATTCATTAAGGGCTATACGGCCCTTTGGAGAAAACATGTAATCTGATATTTCTCAGCCGCTTTAATGTATACACATCACACACAGCACTCACACAAGCTCCAACAAAACCATTACGGCTGGCAGGAGAACAGACTTTGATTTGTAAATATGTTGTTCTCACAGATCAAAGGCAACGTCTTCAGATGGACAGAGCAGCCTTTGAGTAGGAGCTATTGAGTTTCATGAGCGAGGACACACACAGTTAACTTCTAATTACAAAGATGGCTCTGCAGAAGAGCCCTCTGATCAAAAGCCCGGGTCCAAGATGGCCAGCATCTCAATCATTTAAATTTGCAAGACATCCTTCACCATCAAAGGTGTCGTTGAATGGGCTTCTCTCGCTCAAGACACTCCAAGACAAAAGGGGTTCGTGACAACAGACGATAACAAGCAGATCCCGAGGTGGGGGGAGCACTTTGTTTTAGTGGGATGAAGAAAAGACATTGTCTTCTTGATTAAACAAATCATGAGATGCTCTTAAAGGTGCTCTCAAGAGCTTTTCAAAACAGAACACTATATCCTGTAAACACTACAAATGCATTGATTTAAATATATGGGTTTATTTAAAGTCGAGATGAAACAGCATTTGAAAGTAATTTAGCTGTAGTGTCGTGACGTAATCCGAGTGAAACAGGAGAGACAGGTGGGTTATAACAGTTAGAGAAATTTGATTTGATTGTTAAAAAGCGGGCTTGCGAAGGAATGACTCACCCTGCTCTCCTTTAGATTGGCTAGTGCTCATCCCCTTCTTTGATCGGGCTGGTTAGGTTTAGGCAAGAGGACTAAGATTGGCAAAGGTTAGGGTAAGAATGGGGCACCCAGTAGGTCAGTGGGTAGAGTGGCCACCCCATGTGCAACAGCAATGTCCATGCCACAGTGGCTGCTGGCTCAATTTCAGCCCACGGCCCCGTGCTACATGCCATCCCCCCTCTCTACCCGTATCCTTGGAATTTTTCCCTTAAATTGTAAACTAAACAAGGCAGATAAGAAAATGACACTCTACTGCTTACTTCAAGCAAAACACACCATAGCCAGATTCTGGAAATCCACCATGAGACCAAGTTTACAAACCTCTCTTACTGGACTGTCACACTCTGTTGCCCTAGAAAAACTTACTTTTACGATTAAGGGTAAAACTTTTGATAAGATATGGGGACATTTTCTGACATTTCTAGAGGGGGAGACGGCTACAGAAGTCTACCTGTCTTAATCTCTTGAATGCAAAAATAGTTAGGTGGATTTTTTTTCCTCTTTCTTTCCTTGAGACTGTCAGCACTTGTGTAGGGAGCATTTCTGCTTATTTATTTTGAACCTTGGAAAAGTACTCACTGTAGCAGTGGTTATTAAGATGATGCCTTACTGTTAATGATCTGTTTCATACCTTACTTGTTTTCTGTTGTTGTTTTTCATGTAAAATGTGTCCATTAAAAAGCCAATAAACACACTAGTTTAAAAAAAGCCAGAAAAAAAAAGTTAGGGTACAAATGTCAGGGTAAGCTAATCAAAAGAAGAGTAAGTCCTTCGCTACCCAACGAAATGCAAATTTGCAGCCCCAGCAATGTAACACAGACGAGATACTAGTATCTGTCAGAGAGAGAGTGACGAAGTCCATTGAGTGTTCCATGTGATGGTAGTTGCTCAAGCATACCTCTGTGAAATGCCTTGCACATAATAAACCTTTCCTCAAGTGACAAACCTGTGGCCCATAACCACAGTATTTTGGGGAAATGGAGCCAAATCAATGGAGCATGCTGTTGCTAGCTTGCTAACTAAGGCTTAGCTCTGTGTGGCTAAACGTTGCAGAATGATTGATGGGTGAATCTCATGATACTATTGGTTGGAAGTGGTTGTATTAGCTTATGTATGCACAGGTCATATTTTGTTTTCCAGAAAGTAAACATGATTGTGATATAAAACTTTGAAGAAACTGAGTTTTTGTGTTTTGTGGCATATATTGTTAAAGAGGTTCACAAAATGGCGGGAGATGTGATCTCAAAGGGTTAAAAGTGCATGTTTCATCTCAGCTCAAACTTAAGGATATGTGTCACATATCATGTACCATAGATATGTCAGTATATATGTGTGTGTGTGTGTGTGCTCATACAAAATCATCAGCGTGATATTTTGCAGTCTTCCTCTCAAGAAATCACTGAATTCCTGGAAAATTCAACACAAAAGCAGCACAGCTGCTCAATCCATTATAAATTAGTACTTTGTGTCATGCTCTCATTCATCAAACAGCACGTTTTTACGTCTCATTAGTGTAACAGGATCAAATTTCTATTTGAAACCACCTACTCCTCCTACCGCCAAGAGTTCAAGCCTCCCATGCCTCGCATGTTCGGCATGCATATTAATGCTCTGTCATCTTTTATATCCTATGGCCATTAGCTTTAACATATGGGGAAGCCCAACCATCTGTGCAATGCAAGCTATTGCCCTAACGTCACATTAAGCATCTGGAGGGCCCCTTTCTAAAAATAAAAATGATTTATGGTGTGTGTTGACAACACATGAGATGGCACTTTATATTCCACAGGATGCTGCTTTGGTTCAACTGAAGCTTCTTTGTGTTGTAAAGTGTTTACTGTATGCCTGTTGAGGGTTTGACAGCTTTCACATTCAGTGGCCACAAGATGGCGACATCTCCATTTTTTTTCCTGTTAACACTTGCACGCATTCAAATGTTCTCTCATGTGTGCATATGTTCTCTGTTTCTACCTGACCCCTCACAGACACAACACACCTCAGACTATTTTTTATCTCTGCCCTCCCTCTGTTTTAATAATACATTGTGCACAGAGGCACAGAGTCATGACAAGACAGGACAAACAGCAGGGTAAAAATATCACTACAGGGCACGGGGCTTTGATGCCAAAAGCCGTATAAAATATTTTTATTACACTGAAGTGTTCTTTCTGCAAAGGTATTTGTGTGCTCAGATGGCACCGAATGTTAGCAGCGGCTGTGAATCATCTGATCCGTGCAGTATATACAGCCTGCTTACTTCAAACATGCTTCAGTACATCACAGCTAGAAATCCCTGGCACAGGCTTATATGGCATAGATGTTTATAATGCTGTGAGGCATAGATTTTCAGTGGACGCAAGGGACACAACCCCCTCAATACTTATAACCCCCAATACAATTAAAGTAGCAGAGGACTTTTACTTTGACAAAACTGAATAAATTTAAAGCATAAATTGATGCAGAAAGGGCACAAATGGTGCATAAAAATCGCCAGAATGAAGAAAATTAAGTGTTTGATGCTTAAAATTTGACCCTCAACCTCCCTCCCCCTGTTTAATTTGTGTCCCTTCCCACAAATTGAAACCTACGTCCTTCCTCAGGACTACTCATGCTTGGCTTACATCTCTGTTGACATAAGCTGTTGTGTTAGTGCCACTACGCTCACACACTTGCTCACAACTGTTCATAAAAGATGGTGAAAATTCATTATTACAGTCAAGGACAGCACGGAGATGTCCTTGATAACCATGATGCTCTGGCAACCACGACAGGAAGTGAGGAGAAAAGACAAAAGAGGCACACAGATAATATTGTCTAAATGAAATGAGTCTCCAGCTGAGAGCACACTATACGACTGTCGAACACCATTAAGTCGAGTCAAAATAATGACTTTTTCCCCCTGTAGTTTCTGTGTGACATAGCTGTGTGCAGAATATAGCACAGACGGGTTGGTGCGGCTGTGAGGGATCTCCACTGCCAGCTCAACATAGACACTTCTTTGCTTTTAGTTTGGGCAAAAAATAGAGCTTGAGAAAGAGGAGCACGCACAGTAATTGTACGTGCCCTCGTTTGTACTCTCCGTGAAGGGGGGATGGAGGTAACATGGCTGCATCTTTAGATATCCACGCTGTTGTGATTCCATAACCAATCATTTAGAAATGTTAGCTGCCGAAATCTTAAGACAACAGCGTTTTCAGATGCAGAAACATCTAATCTGAGAGAAAACATTTTGATTTCCACGACAGGTTCGGCTCTTTCCTATCAGCTCAAACTTAACACGTTTTCTTTGGTACAGAGATAGAATATGTGTGTCACATCTCAAATATGTGTCTGGAACAGCTACAGTAAATCAGGCCTGAAGTTGTGTAACGCGCCCCGGCTTTAAGAATTCCCAAACACTTGGCAAGTTATCACGCCTCTCAAGAGGAGTGAGTGGTGGAAAAAAAACAAGGACAGATAGAAGCTGGAGGCTGGCTGATAGCAAATTAGAAAGGATAGATGCACGTTAAGTACAAGAGGGAGGATATTAAAGAAAGGTTGCGAGTGAAAATTAGAAGGGAAGTGGGTGACAGAGAAGGAGACAGAAACAGCGGGAGAACAGAAGATTTAAATTGGAAGAGGCAGTGTTATTAAGAACAATCTTACCCTTGCAGTGCTTTCTCTCCGAACCAGTCTCCTTTTCCGAGGCTGCGCAGGTAGACGGGCTCTCCATTGGGCAAGTCTTCCCTGGTCACATTAACCTGGTGAAAAAGGACGGAGATACAGGCGGAGGAGAGTTAAAGAGAAGAGCAGTGTGACAGGGAGGGGAATAGAAACCAAGTGAAGAAAGACGAGGTGCCTTATAACAGTGTGAAGATGTGCGGCAAGTGAAGGAGAGAGTATTTCATTTACACATCACTCCAAAAGAAAGTGACATGTATATGAGTTCCCAAGATGACAGGTTAATCACACTATTACAAACAGGGGAGAAGAGCAGCAGTGACAGATATCTCTGTGCATGGGTAGTCTGTTAGAAATAGGTGACTGCCATCTTTGTGAGGATCAGGGAGGCGCCTCTGACCACTTCATTAGCTGGATGACATGTGAGTGATGGCACTGTGCTGTGCCGGTAGACTTTACAAATCAAAGTGATGGCACTTGAGTAGATTTTAGGAGGAGTGAATGGAGACGGTCGTTACGCCTAATGAAGGATCTTGTCTTCTTCCATTAGTCAAGTTCTGCTCAGGTGTAGCAGCGTATTGAGCACCGGCGCACTGTAGCGCTGCCAACACCTGAGTGACAGCGTAATTACACATGATGTAATGTGATCATGTGGGAGCAGGAAAAAAGCAAAGAGAAGAAGAAGAGAGGCTTAGAGGGGATAAAAGGTGTAGGCCAAAGGGCGGACTCTGTGTTTGTTGTGAGATGCCGAAATTTGGTGGAATGTCCTCTAGACAAAATGCACCGTCTGGGGAAAAAGCCAAGCGGAAAGCATCGATAAGGTCAACAGCGTATGTGTGTGTTCCTGCGTGTGTTCATGTCTTTGTCCCAGTGCGTGTTTGTTTGTGATGTAGTCGTGACGACCTTGTGAAGTGGCTTGTATCTGTTTGGGGTAAAAAGGCAGTAAAAAAAGGACAGGAAACTCAATGTATCTTCATCTTTTACAATGACACATCCTGGACATGTGACCTGTTAGAAAATGCAGTGAATTTATCTCACTCAGTGGGACATGAGGGGGAATATAAAGGATATATTTAGTAAGACATGGTCAGATCTTACCATTTGTGGATTTAAAGCCTCAGTGTGTAGCATTTAGGGGGATATATTAGTAAGTAAGTATATTTTCTTTACAGTTAAATCTCTAGGGTTGTAAATCACAAATTTCCTCTCGATACAGTGTATTGATTTTTTTGGACTATGACATGACCTATTCATGTCATAAAGTCTGCCATGATACGATTTCGACTTGATTCAATTGTGGGGCCTGTGATTATAATATCAGTAAATATCCTTATTGTGTTTCTCCTGGCTGCTTGCCGCTGTCTGTCTGGTGCTAGGTCGCTAACACTGTTTATGTTGAAGAAGATGGTGTGCTTGGAAGGAAATGGTGACAGACATGCCATGGGAATTTCAAAATAAAGGTGTATCTGAAAGATATGTATTGATATTTTCAGATATGTGTCACTGCTATTGGATGGCTGATCATTAAATTGATTTATCAGTCCAGATCAATGTATTGTTACACCCCTAATAATCACCTGAGAATAAGAGTCATCATGTTTTCATTACCTTTGAATGAGCCGTTTATATCCTCGTTGATGGAGTCTGTCATGTTGCATCGCCATGTTTCTACAGTAGCCTTGAACTGACAAACAAAACACTGTCCCTAGAGAGGGGCATTCGTGATAAGGATGCACCGATCCGATATCTGGATCAAATAGCGGCCCCGATATCATCAAAATAGATGGACCGGGTGTCGGAAAATGCAACCGATACCTGAGCCGATCCTTTCCCTTTAAATCTATTGCAATGCGAGCTACGTCATACGTCAGCAGCAGTACGTGTGCCGCATGCCGCAAGAGTTGATTAGCCTACCTAGGCAAGCGCAAACAACATGGAGCGAGGGAGAGAATCTGCTGTGTGGAGGTATTTCACACTGAACACTCCAAGGTATATAGCTTTATAGGTCAACCGTGGTATCGGATCAGTATCGGGTATCGGCCGATACTTAAAGCCACAGCATCAGGATCGGTATCAAAACTGAAAAAGCTGGATTGGTGCATCTCTAATTTGTGATTTTGCATCTTTGCGTCTTCGCAATGGCCGCTGTGGTTAGAAGCCCCTCCGTGACTAGCTGCACTGGAAAAAAAACTAACTTTTTTAAACCTTTGAAACCTGGAGCGACATCACTTTTCTTGTGCTGCTTTCAGACGCCTTTCGCAAGTATTTAACCCTCTGAACCCTGAGCAAATTGGTGTGATTTCTTTCGAAAAGGGGAAAAAGACAATGAACAAGTTGGTAAGAAATGTCCCACAAACTGCGAAAAAAAAAAAATAGATTTAGCAAACTATTTAAAAAAAAAAAATACGGAAAAAAGAAAAAAGCTACTGAAAAACTACATTTATAATTACTATTTACATTTTACAAATTTTGTTACAGAATTATTGTATTTTTTAAGCACTTTTTTCCAGGAAATTCCTTGTTTGTTTGTTTGTTTGTTTTCAACTTTCTTTTTTTCTCTTATTTTCACTAATTTTAGTAATTTCTTGCTAATTTTTTTAGGTCATTTCTTCTTTCGTTGCCGTTTGCCTTTTTTCCATGTTTTTAAAAGAAATCAAGCCAATTTGCTGAGGTTTAAAAGAATTAATGTGAAACCACTTTATTCAGTGTTTTTACCGGTTTACATCACCGGATCCGGGCACACATTAGCAGGTACTGGGCTAGCAGACTGCCTGCGATGGGCCAAACCGCATCAGAGAAACACTGATTTTGTAACCTGAAACTGCTTTAATCAATGTTTACGCCGGTTTTAATCACATGATCTCTTTGTTTTGGAGAGGAGGGTATGTCTGTGGATAGTTCAGCTCCCAGTAAAAACCTCCTGAACAATGAACACTTAAGGAACCCTAAGCGGGAGAAGTTTTAACTGGGTTGTAATCTGCAATCTGCCCTTAGATGCTACTAAATGCTCCACACTGCTCCTTTAAAAGACTGTTATCACTGAAAATTATGTTGGTAATGTCCATAATGATGATGATGAGGAAGAGGTGTGGATGAGAAACATGAACAGTGGAAGGAGCATCAGGAAAAGGTAAAACGAAATAAGGATGATGAGCAGGGAGAAAATGAGGAGGAAGAATAGTGGCATCAAAGCATGTTCACAATACGAGCACATGAAAGGCCACCAGCAGTGCTGATGTCGGACTGGACAGTGTGTCATCTACGCTCAGTGTGAAGGCCGGCGCTGATGACAGAAAGGTGAAATGAAAGTGACTCCATTCTCCTTTCTAGATGCTCCCAGATCATCTGCACGAGATGATGACAGAGGCGGACTCTCCCTTATCTCAAGATAATTGATGAAAGCCAACTTCCATCCCAAAATACTACCACTTTGCTTCAAAGATAGGCGTCTCTTGCCATGTGTGGCATGATGCCCTGCATTGTGATGGTGTGATGATTAATCTGGTGGTAGGCTAAAGGCACGGCTCTCACCTTTCCCTTACTGATGATGAAGAAGGTGTCTCCTCTGGCCCCCTGTCTGATGATGTACTCTCCATCTCCATAATGTGTCTGTCAGAAGAGAAGAAGAGAAGTGTTATGCAGGCACACTATGTCTCTTTGGCTCCTCTCTCATATCGACAGTGAGCCCTTCCTCTCCAGAGACAAAAATGTACTCTTCAGAGGGAGTAAGGCTGAATTGGTTGCAGTGAGATAAATTGCAATTAGATGCTTTTTTTTTCTTGTTAATACAACAGGCATGCTGTCCAGGGTGCTTCTCATCCTTCCACCAACTACTCGCTCGGATATGTCCTGCGACCTTGAATACAAATGAGCAGGTAAAGAATATGAGTGAATAATTGAATACTACTGCATCATATCTGAAGCCAAATCACACCCCCTTTCCCAGATAAAATCCATCCATCAATCCATTTTCTGTTCCAGGTAATCTTGTTCAGGGTTACAAGCGCCGGAGCCTATCCCAGCATACATTTCTTTGAGCACAACCTCCGGACTGGTCGCTGGTCTAACAACACACATAGATAGAAAAACACATTCACACACACACACACACACACACACGCTTACATCTTGTGTTGAAAATAACCTTCAGGGCCAGATAAGGAATACATTTGCTCCGTGGGTATGGTGAAGTGATTCGTAAGATGTGACATAACTTAATATGATGTGAAAAACCAGATATAAAGCTTTAAAATGATCCACAGGACCATACCCTGATGCAGACCCCAGGCTAACATGCATCAGTTTTTGTTTTTCGTGATGTGAGTCCTGGTGGGATTTTCACTTTACCAGCACATTACAGAAGATGCTGCACTGAGTCTAGACTGAAGACAGAGCTCACTATTTCCTGTTAGATTATAAGCACACTCCGCGCTGCAGTTGACATTTGCCAGGTTTCTATTCTCACACCATTTCACCGAGGAAATGGTACCTCACATCTTACTTCACACTGAGCAGAGTGTACGCATTTCATGTCTGCTGTGCATCACTCAAAAGCAGAACTTCTTTTTATTAATAGGCTGCAGGTCTGATGTGAAGTTCAGGTTTATGTACTTCTGTGTGTAGCTTTTTCTTAAGCATGTCCTCAAGGTGAGAAATATTAGAAGAAAAATTGCCAGTCTACTGAATCAAAAATCAATCGCAGGCCAAAATAATTTATTATAGTAGAGGACAAGATACAGGGCAGTAGGATGGATTCCAGTACAATGTGACCCAGCACCACCGACCTGTAAGACCTCTATACAGTGTTGTAGTACTCGAGCCAGGTCTCAAGATCACTTTCTGAAGGGCTCGGTCTCATCTCAGACTCGACCACATTTTTACTTGGACTTTGGATTTTATTTCAAGACCAATCATGGCCACAACTGCGATGATTTCACTGAATTGCCTGTGCATTGTCTGATTTACATCATTACTGGGATTGGGTGTAAAACTCTGTGCCTCAAATACTGTTAACAGTGGTCACATTTCTCTGAGTTCAGACCAAAAATTCATGACGAGATGAGTTGAAACTTACAATTACCTGCAATTTGCTGGTCTGCAATGTTCCCAAAATCTGCCAGTTTCCATCAGTGCAACAGACAAGACGGTGTATCATCTACATAGAAACAACTCTCTGTACTTCTATTATAACTTCTAGCTTTCCAGGCTTATTTTGTAGCTGAATATAATCTGTTGCTTCCTAAAATATGAATGACGTTAGTGATAGTGAGATATTTGCAACAGGTGCACTTCTAGTTGTGAAGAAACTGCAAAAACAAAACAAGCTCCAGATGGACCGCATTCATAATAAATACGCCACAGTAATTTGAATAACAAGTGCTGATTAATCAGCCGATGTGTATGTGTTGGTGACATGCACGCAGACAGTGACACACTGTGAAGACGAAGCCCAGCATACGTTGGGAATGTAGACGGACTCGGGCTTGGTAGGGGCGGAGGGCTGTTGTCTGAGAATGCCACAGCAATCGAACACGCAATCTGCAGACAGTGTGTAACTGACTTGGCCAGCTGACTTTGCTATGAGCTGATTGGCTGTTGAAACAGGTGACATGCCTTGTTTTCTAGCTGCTGGCTACTTGATGAGTCGCAGGTGACACCATCAGCCTGAGTCGAGCTGAGACAGGCCAGTTCACACCTCTGCAACGTATTGTCTGCAATGTTCTTATATGGTTTCGGCACACACACACACACACACACACACACACACACACACACACACACACATATATATACATATATAACGGGTTCCCACAGTCATGGAAAACCTGGAAAAGTAATGGAATTTCACAATCACAATTTCCAGGCCTTGAAAAGTATTTGAATTAGTCAAAATCACTGAAAGTCATGAGAAAGTTGTGGAATTTTGTTGTGTACAAATTTTTTCAATAATCTTTTGTGGCTAACTTACCAAAGACTTAATATGCATCAATGTGACGTTTTGTGTATCATCACGTACATTTCGTCATCTTCTCCCTGAGTTCCCCTCTCCCTTCTTGTCCTTCCTGTATACCAGCTAGCTCAAATTATGTCTGAGCAAAGTTTGAATCTGATATGTTTGAAAAATGTCAGACAGTGGGGCAAGAAAAACATGCAGTTTTTTTTTTTATTATTGGTCCTTGAAAAGTTATGGAAAAGTTTGGAAATTTTGTCCATGAAAATGTGTGGGAACCCTGTATACATGAAGAAGAGCTGAATCAAAAGGAATTTTTATTTGTTTTCTTTGGATGTTTTTTGGGAGACATGGATCTTTCAGATCAGCTTAAGGAGTGCAGGACAGTTTGCATGTTCCCATTTTATCCAAAGTGTGTCATGCAGCATGGGTCTGGGTCTTGACTCGGTCTTGCCCTGCCTTGGTTTTGTCATTGACTTTGTCTTAACCCCTTAAAATCTTGTCTTGGTCTTGATATACTCTCATCTCGGCCATGTCTTGGTCTCCATTTAGATAGTCTTGACTGCAGCACTACCTCTGCACGTACAGGGAAAAACATTAACTTATCTCTAAAAATAGAACAAACCCTGGACAAGCCAAGTCAAATACCTCGCTCCACTGATTGGCTGATTATGGGGCGACAGCAATCAACAGTCTATGAAGCTAATAAATACAAATTCAATCACCTTCCCAACACTAATATCTCCCTCAGTCAATAGTGCAAACACATTAATCACAGTAGATTTATAGGCATATTTAAAATGCCATGCCATGCATCTAATTTTCAGAGGGTTAACATTTTGTGTGCCTTCTCTTAGCTCACTTACACATGTCGTCCCTGCACAAAGCCTAAATGATTATCTCATTAATTTAATTGCTGGCAAAATAGTTTGCACTCTGGTTAAAGAGGATTTGATCACAGGGATGTGAAGGTTGTCTGATAAGACTGTGGGTCACTAGGGGTGTTAGTTACAGGCTTGTTTTTCTGTGCTGTCAAAATATCTCACATTAAAGCACCAAAAGAAGTCTTGAAAACCCCAAATCTGTGAAACTGCTTTATGTTTGCCTGCATTACCCTTAAGCCATGTTTCCACCCATTTGACACTTTCCAATTCAGCTGCTCACTGTTTTGATGTGGGTGGCACAGCTCGCAGCCTCCCGCGACCAATGTACTTTCCTACAACCTCTTTCTTTTCCTTGATGGAGTTGTCCTTCACCATAGAAGTGGTTATGTGTAAACTAATAGATTTCCTTTTCTTGGCTCTCCTGCCCTTCGACACCCCATCTCACTGAACCAGATGAACTGAGCTGCTTCTCTTGAGTAACACCTTCACCCTGCTAACCTTTTTAGCTGTGGGGGTCTTTGAATTATTGTCAGTATTACTTCTACCAACTTACTAAGAAGTTCCAAACTGTGATGGTCTGTGTACTGTGGTACAATCTTTGCTTTAAATAATGTACTTATTATCGATCATAGTATAAATAATAGATTATGGTACCACCATGGTCCAAGTCACAAACACTGTGCTATGGGATTTGCGATTTGCAATGGTGCGATATTGATCAGTATTTATCAATGAATAAATGATGCACAGTGGTTCTCTGCTTATATAGTAAAGCATACAATCATGACAACTATGTGTATTTTTATCATGTTAAACTTTTTATATTACCTGGGGTCATTGTTTCTACATGTAGCCCCACCTTCAGAAAAATGGTTGTTTTAGTGATACTGAGTAGTAATTCTGGATTATTGCACAGCCCAATACATCCTCAGTTGCTGCTGCTATTTATCATTATTCCACAATTTAAGGTCAGTGGCTGGACATAATAGTTTTAAAATGCTTTTTTAATTGCGCTTGGCTCGAGAGGCTGTTAAAATAAGTGGATAGCCTCACGCTGCAATGTCAAGTGCCCTGAGTGTGGGAAAACAACAGTACCCAAAGCCTGTAAAAATGAAAAGGAATAGCACAAATTTAATGTCATGTGGGACTGATTACTTGTTGCCACACTGCAATTTGATTGGCTGTTTGCCAAGTACTGTTGTTGTCATTTAGTAATAGCAGTCAGAATTTTTTCTTATAAAGAGGATAGTAACTGTGATCACTAGGGCTGCCCCCAACTAAAAGTTTTCTTGGTCAACCAATAGTCGTCATTTAGGGACATTAGTCGACTAGTCACCCGCATGTTTACGATATTAAATTAATTATTAAATTATATATTTGGGCAGGGCAACACAATGGTTTGAGTTCACAGTCTAACACTGCGCTACATTACAGAGAAATACAAAACCATACTAATGAACCTTCATTAATATATTGCACGTCACACACTGAGCGAGCCGCCTGTTAATGACGCTGTCGGCAAAGCAGTAATGATTGTGCTAAAAGTGGCTAATGGGCATGTAGCTACTTCCATGTTTCAGATGATACGTCATGTTTGTAGTCGACCAATGAAGATGAGTTTACATATCACCTTGGGTTGGTCCTTCACCTTCTCAAAATGATCCCACACTTTGGATTTCCTGCCCGACATGTTATTAACTAGCCTGTGGAATAACCACAGGTACCAGCCCTGGAAATAAGGGGTCGTACACATGCTGTGTCTTAATCACCTGGAAACGTGAGGTGGGACACTAGGTGCTACTCTTGTGCCTTTTTTGTGCCAGCTTTCAAGAGTGTGGCGGCAGGTTGTGTCTGAAGTTGCTAAGCAACCTTAACAAGCATTGTATAGCCTAGTTACCTGAAATCCTGAGTGCAGAGCTGATCTTCTCCCAGGTGCTGTTTATAAGTGTGTAGGATCAACTTTTCCGTATTTATCAGACTGAATATTTACAGGAGAAGGGAAAGATATCTGTCAGCTGTGATTGGTTTGTAATGTGACTCCTGTCTGAATGCAAATGTCTGTCCTGTGTCTGTCCTTTCAAATTAAATTCCCACATGGTATAGTCATATAGGTTTTCAATTATTTTGAAAAGGCGCAGCTCCTTCACTCTTTTTTTTTTCTTCTGCGGCTAAGCCACCAATGAAATCTTGCCGACTAATGACCTTTCTGGTTGGCAAACATTTGGTCGATTATTAAGTGATCACCATGAACAATGTGGATCATCTTCTACAGTACACATTTGAGAGTCTGCATTTTGAATATGAACTTAATTAAACGCCTCAGCGCCCACAATCCATGGGAAATTGTTCTGAACTAAACCTCTTGTAACAATAATCTGATGTAACATAGGGTGGTTCTCCAGGATAACATAGCTTGCCAGAGAAGAAGCTGTTTTTGCTTCACATGTGTTATTCAGAGGTAATAGTTCCTGGCCAACAATAGGCCTGTAGGAGCATTTTTCTGAGAGGATGACAAAACATGAAACCAGCAGGACAACATGGTGAAATGGGGCTCCTCTGACAGAGCAAACATACCCACACTGCGCATACGGCACATGAAAATGGGTGATTGAGCACTGTAACAGCAAGATGAGGAGAACAGGAGAACTATGTCCTCAGTGGGATTATCACCCCTGTTAAACTGTGTGGGAAATGTGAAATAGCACATTATGTAAAATTGTGCAATTGTCTGGTTTTGTATTTCTCCAAAGTAGTTTTTCCCAACCATTTTTTTCCACCTAAAAGCGCCACTGATTATACGAGTAAATCAAATGTTAGTGCTTAAAGTTCCACTGTGATGATGTGATGCAAAGATGATATAACATTCTGGCCAAATAACAACCATGTATTTCACACTCAGTGACCAGAAAAATAGAAACGGTTTATTAATGTGACATTATGCTAATTTGTTTAGCCCATTTAGCATACATTCATGTCCTTTATGCCTGGTCAGTCAATTCACTTTGGTCAATGTAATGGCTGACCAAATGGCGCACTGAATGTGCTTTCTTTATTCTTTTCTGTCGTTTCAGTGTTTCAGGAACTAATTGCAGGTTTTTGCAGTTGCTTGTTTGACAAATATATAAGTTCATATGGAAGAAGTAATGTAAACAAATGTGTCATTTGCTGTTTCAAGATAACAAAAAAATGCAATAATTTAACAGTTAATGCCCTTTATCTCTTCTTAAAAGCAAAATGATCATGAACTTATTCATCTTAGTTACATAAAAAGTAGGCAGATGCCATATTGGAATGCAATTCAACATATTGAAAGCCTCAATGTTAGCAGCACACATCAAAAGTGTAAATGAGAATGTGTTTGCATAACTAAATTATGCAGAAAGAAACATCAAACGGAGTGGTGTGCAGATGGGTAGAAAATGTGATAGTGGGACCAATCTCAAAATGCACAGTCACCAGCGTGAAGAAAACAGTTGAAGGGACATATTATTGATTTTGGATGTCCAATTATGACAAATCGTTTGTTACAACTGTTGTCCGTTTTGCAAAATGTGCAGTAGGGTTTCAGGTTGTTCAATACGTTTATCTGCCTGTCCGTTAGCTGTTGACTTCCTTTAGCTTATATTTCATTATGGAAATTTGAAAATAATTTGTTTACTTTGAAACTATAAAGTGCTGACAGTAGGTTACTACGCTGACTTTTAAGTTAATATATCACCCTGCATCATTAAATAAAATGGATTGCAGTGTGCCTCAGCATGCTTGGATTGTTTGACCACCCTTGGAAGCTGGAATAGCTTCTGGCAGCAGTACACTGACTTCCTCAACAGCTTCATGAAATTAACTGTCAGTTAGTAGGTGAACCGTTTAGATCAACATCACCACATTGAGCACATACTAAAGAGCAACAATTACTCTGAAATCCCAACTATGCACACTCTAAAAAAAACCCTCCACCTGCCTTCATCCGGTGCACACTAAATATCTCCTCAATCCCCCCTCCCGGCGCCCCGCTCTCACTTCAGTGAAAGAAAGTGAATGTATGGAAATCCATTAGGATGTGTGGAGTAGGCTTGTGACATCTGCTTTGTGCTGCAGATGTCACAGGCTTTGGAACAAGGCACTTACCTCCTCAAGGACATCGGCAAGCTTGCTCAGAATATCTTCCTGCAGGCCGTGGAATGTGGGAACGCTGCGGGAGAAAGAAAAGAAGAGGCTTTTAGATCGAAGAATAGGTTCATATTGCATAAATTACTGATTGAGTATTTTGTTGTCAGGAAAAAAAGGTAGAAGGAAGTGTAAATGGCAGCACAGTATTGGGTTTGAAAGAGGTGACCAGAATCCTAGCCGACCTTTGCTCCGAAGTGAGCAACATATAGGTGACAGGAACACATAAAAATCAATAATATGCCATAGCTGGCCTGTATATATTGTATTACAGTACGTGGATATAAATATTTCAGCACAAACTGGGCAACGTGTCTGGTTACACAGCAGGGCAGCTGATCCTGAGGTTGAATGCGCCCGTATGAGGCTCTGATGTTTGTTCCGTTTGCTTCCCAGCAGCCTCAATGAGCGCTATCTGCCTGTTATCAAGCCTACTAAATAAAACTGGCTCAATGTTTATCAAGGAGAAGAGAAAATAACCCCTGTTGGTGAACAAAGGACTTATCTCCCCATATCATCGCTCTCTCTCCCTCTCTGTTTCTCCATCTCCCTCTTCCCCCTCATTTTTCATGCTTTATTACAGTAATCTGAACCATCTTGTCTTGGCCCCCAACCCTGGCCCTAGCCACTGTGTTGATCCTTGTGCTGCTGCTCATTCGACAGAGGCACTAGTTAATCAGCCAGGCAGTGAACGGATGACCCTGCTCTACATGAAACATATGGAGTTTCACTCCCTGGAGCTGCAAAGCTGTTGACACAAACAAAAAGCCTCTGTTGTGGTAAATTTCCAATCCAACATCTTAATTGTGTTACAGGAAATTAATTATACAAGGCCAATGGGGAAGTGCGGTTTCACTGATGTGGTGGTTTTTGATAATTTCAAGCTAACATCGTTACACTCATGGCTCTGTGCGACTGTGGAGAAAGCATATAGGACAACCTTTAATAATTTCTGTGCTAATCTCACAAACACCTCGAAAAACTTGAGAAAAAAAGGCACTTCTTTGATGAAGGGGTTTGATTAATGCTTCCCCATGCTCATTTCCTGTGCCATTTCACAAATGGTTGGGCAGATGGTTGTCTGCTTTTATTCCATGCCTTATAGCTAGACTTTTATCTTCGGTGGAAGAGGGCAGTGAGGAGGTAATATAGCTCACCAACCTTCAAATATATCACTTCAAAGCAATATGCATTTTGCAACCAGTTCTCATTCCCAGGGCATCAAATATGGAAGCTTGGTCAGTGGCCATCTGCGTGTGATTCTGGTGAATAGGGCATCCTTTAGTGTCTGTATGAAACGCACTATCCTCTAATGTAAACTCATCCATGGCAATGATGTAGTAAATCCTCCTGAGAATTTTAGATTGGTATGCATTTTTAATTTCTCCTAGCTATTTAGGATCAGTAGGACCTAATAAATATAAAAAACGAAACACTGTCAACGATAATTAAGTCCCAGTGTCCTAAAACGAGACGTTGATAAAGTCCCAATGTCTTCAAACGAGAACCTCCTGATCAACTGCTTGGTACTGTCTTAGCTTGGCACTGTTGCTAAAATTGGTTAAATTTGTTGCCTTTTCAAACTACAAACATTATTAATCATAAATAAACAAGTTTCAACCATAATATCTGATCAGGTTTTAGACCCTGTCCACTCTTGTTTCTTGTTTTTACATGGATTAGTGTATTGTGCTCTTACTACCACTAGGTGGCACAAAAAAGTGCCAAGTAATGAGGACAACGGGTCTAAGTTAAGTCGAATGAAGTCTAAGGTCAAGTAAACCCAAATTGTGATGTCCTTATGTGAGGATGCAGGGTCTCAGGACAATGAAGAGCAAGAAGGTCCACATAGGGCGGAAGGGACAGATGGTGGATGGGTCAAACAAACATAGGACTTTTCACCCAGGAGGCTGGAGCTCATGTAAAACTAAGAACCTGTTTACACCTGGTACTAAGGTGTGTCTTTGTTGATTCAACAAGTGGACAGCACCAAAGTCAAGTGTAAATGACCAGGAGGACAGATGGTGATCACTCAAACCACTTGCCGAATTGATCTGGGACACATTTGACCACGTATTTTTTACAGTTTTAACACTAATGCGTCCTGATGTGTCCCCAACAAGGATGTAACAGGAAAATATGTCATCAGTGCAGGACATGGTGGTTATATGGTGACAGCACACTCACTTCCTGTAACTTGCTCATTTTACAAGTTGGACAAAGTGTTGCGTGACCATCCATCATTTTGCCTTATGGAAGAAGACATGTTGAATTCTTCTGGATCACTGAAACACATGTTAATACCAGGTGTGGACAGACTCTTAAAGTCAGTGTTAAGGTTTTTATTTTTACCTAACCTAACCAAGTAGTTTTGTTGCGTAAACCCATGTTTCTTGTGAACTCTGAAGTTTATTTTGAAGGGACACTAAAGCACGTAGCAAGCAGAAATTGACACATCCAAAACTGGTGCTTGAAGGCTGCCTAGGGTGTCATAGTTTGAAGCACGGGGCCACTGACCAAGCTGCCATATTTGACGAGGTGAGAGTGAGAGCGTGTTACATTTTGTAAATCCAGGTGTTGTTTTTCGGTTCATTAGACACTACATCTGCAGTTACTCCTCCCGGAGCGATGTGTTTGAGTGATTTCACCTAACTTGGTAAAAAAAGGTTATAAAAAAAAAAGGTTTTCACAAGCACAGTCACTTCCCGTATGTTATACCATGTGGGATTTCTCTGTCAGTTTTTCAACTGTGTTCCACCTCCACAACTTGTGAGAGCAAATATATAATTTCACAGCAGTTTAACAGTGGGTTGGAGACTCAGGGACCAGCATGTGTTTGTTCTTACACTCTAACTACAGCTCTTTTATTAGATCTGCTTCTTGGAAACAAAACAGAAGTATAATTATCTACATATTGTGAATTAACAGATGATGCTATAAATCTCTGATCTCCCCCTCTCCAGATACTTCTTTATAAGCCAAACACACACAGAGCCCAAACCAAGCAATACATTTGTATATCTATTAAATATTTACTTATCTGTTGGACTGTTATATAAGAGCCGCTGGGAGTCGAGAGCTGCCATACAGTACATGCTCACATGCTCAGTAAAAAGATTGCAAATGTCTTTTTTTAGTCAAAGCCATCACTAAAATAGCTGCTTCAGTCCTGGGACATAAGGGCAAGATTAATAGTGTTTTTATGTCTGGGTGGAAATATATATTTTTAGTACTATACGTTTTAAAGTCTCCCTTCATAGTAAATGGCACTGTAGATACAGCAGAGGTTGAAGAGGCTTTGTTGTAACTGACCTGCAAATGTCACAGACTGTAAAACTGTCCAGGGAGATTATCCTCTTCAGAAAAAGAACCACATTTGTCATTATGGTCAAATACTTAAAACAACCTGTGTTATGCTTCCCTAACTGGTGAGATCTTGCATTCCTGTAAAAATGACAGTCCAGCTTCAGAAGCAAAGGCAGAAGTATGATCTTGGTATACTGTTGCAAAAACCAAAACTAGTGTTGATTGAGTTTTACCTGGCATTTTGGTATACAAAAGGTGTGACTTCGACATCAGCGATTGCCTACTATTAACTGTAAATATCTTTTAACCATGTCTGTGATCTTTCCCTAGTATTAACTGCGTAGTTTAATTTCCCAAACATCACTATAAATTTGTCTTAAAGGGACAGTTCATCGCCATAATCAAAAATATGTATATTTCCTCTTACCTTTAGTACTATTTATAAATCTAGATTGTTTTGGTGTGAGTTGCTGAGTGTTTGACATATCAGCGGTAGAGTTGTCCCTCCAAAATAATGGAACTAGATGGCACTTGGCTTGTGGTGCTCAATTTGCCCAAAAGAAAAATACTCTACAGCAATGTCTCTTTCCAGAAATGACCTGGTTACTCAAGATAATCCACAGACCTTGTTGTGAGCAGTTTCATGTTGGAACTATCTTCTTTCTACTGAACTACACTCACCATGGCCTTACAGAAGGGAGCATGCATCTACTGCTAGCTCACCTAGCATCACTGAGCTAGCTAACATTACAGCTCAGTCAAGGAGGATGCCATTAATGTTTACAGCTCGCGCTGTCATGAGCCTCTCGTCCATAAGTGGTGATACAGTTGGCAGGTGTAGTCCAGCGAAAATAGTTCCTATATGAAACTGCTCACAACAAATTGTAAATGGTAAGCGCCTTTCTAGTCTTCCAACTGCTGAAGGCGCTTCCACACTACATGTCACATTCACCCATTCACACACACACATTCACACACTGGTGGTCGAGGCTACCATATATGGTGCCACCTGCTACTCGGTAATCATTCACACACTCTCACACACTGATGGGACAGCCATCGGGAGCAATTTGGGGTTCAATATCTTGCCTCAGGATACTGGGCGGAGTGAAGGAGCTGGGGATCGACTGCCGATCTTCGGAGTAGTGAACGACCTGCTCTACCTCTGAGCCACAGCCACCTCCACAACAAGATCTGTGGATTATCCTTAGTAACTGGATTATGTTTTTGGAAAGAGACATTGCTGTTGACTTTTTCCAAAAGGTGTTTTTGGTGCTTCTAGTACCACAAGCCGAGTGCCATCTAGTTCCATTAAATTGGAGAGAAGGCATACATCTACGGCCGATATCTCCAACTCCAACTAGATTGATGAATACAGGTAAGATGAAAAATATGTGTTTTTGATTTTGAGGTGAACTGTCCCTTTAAAGGTTGCACAGCAGGAATATCCAAAAGGAGTCATTCCTGGAACAGTCAAATAGGTCGTTTTGAAAAGTATTGCCATACGAAGCATTTTGGATGAGGGAAGCTGGTTTCCTGCCTGGCTTGAAACAACTCTGTCAAATAGTGTCAGGGTCTGATCATGATCACAGTGATTCATGAGGTTTAGTTCAGTAAAAATGATCCTAGGCAGAGTGTGTGCTTTTTATATTTGAGAACTTTAAACACACACAGCAGTGCATATATGAGAGACAGTGAGAAGACAATAGAGCAGCTTCTGATATCGGGCCTGAAAAAACGTCATGAGACGATGGAGTGGCGTATGAAATATAGGGAAGACGTGATATAATTTTCATAATTGACTTGATGAAGACCAAAGTGGATGACAGCAAAACAGGGAAGTCGAACAGAGATAGGGGACGAGAGAGATTTATACTGTAATTGCATCTCATGCATCTTGATCACTGCACACTGCTCTCTCTCTGTCTTTTGATGAGTCTGTCTTTTATCCTATACTCCATGCAGGCCTTTTAAGTGATAATAGGCTTCCGGTGGTTAGGGCGTAGGGCTTTCTGATTCAGACAGGGGTATTAAAAAAAGATGATACAGGTAAAAGGTATTTTTCCACAGGGGTGAATGACACTTTTAGTGACGCAACAGCAATTAATTTTGAATTATATAATTTATTTGCCAAAAATGAGGAGTAAGGAATCTTCTGAGAAGTAGCTCACGCATATTCCCCTGAAATCATTTTGTTAATTCATTCATTGCATTTCAGATCAAAGCCCCATTCAGGGCCATTTCTCTGTCATTGTGGGACAATTTACAGGCTCCCTCACCTTTTCAGAAACTCCATGTATTCTGTGTGCTTGATGAGACCCGTCCTCATCATGATCGTCTGAAAACACTGTCGGTCGATGGCCCACAGCTTCACATTTGTTAGAGCTGGAAAAAAAGAATGCACATAAGCAATGTCATGAAAGTCAGCCTTCACCCTTAGGCAAACAGATTAATAAAACAGCATGTGCGCATTATACAGGCCCAACAGTTTTATGCTTTGTGCATGCACAATACAGATAGCCTATAGTGAATATCATATGCACTTTAAAAGCATTTGATATTGAACTTGACATGTGAGAAGAATCACAGCTGTGTCATGGCATGTGGCATGTGTGGGTGAATTTAAACTAACAACCCGCTGAAATCACAGTTCAGAGAGTAGAGTAGAGAAATCTGTGGACCTTTACGTTTAGTTACTCTTTTGTTTGCAATAACCGTCATCCAATATTGCTGCTGAACAGGCCTGCAGAGCAAACAGGAGGTATTCAGGGCAATTAGTCTTTATTCAGCAGTTGGAGATAATTGGTGTTTTTGGAATACCTTGCATGGATGGCTTGCTTCAAGTCACGCAACAGCATTTTAATTGGTTTAAGGTCAGGAGTCTGACTTGACTATGCTCAAGTTTGATTTTTTTTTCTTTATTAGACAAAGCCCTTGAGTCACTGATTGCTCTTTGCGTTAAGGACAATTATCAAAGTGTGTGAAAAAAGTCGTTAAGTTTCAAATCACAAACAGCTACTCCTGATATTCTTCTGTCCAATTTCCTGGAACAATTTGGAATTAGTTCAACCAATGATTACAATCTGCGCTAGCCCTGAGGCATCAACTCCGAACCATAATACTCTCTACAAATAGAATAGATGGAAGTTGAAGTGTTTTTTTTTTCTTTAAATATAGCATTGTCAGATTTATCCTTCCATGGAGCGTCCAGATAATGTAATGCAAAGATTAGATGGGCAGCAATACTTTGGAGAGCAGTAGTTTCTTCTGACATATCTTTCCGTGGACAAACTAATCCATCCATCCATTTGTGTCCGCTTATCTGGGGCCAGGTCGCAGGACAGCAGGTCAAGCAAAGTACCCCAGACATCCCTCTCCCCAGCAACGCTTTCCAGCTACTCCTGGGGGACCCGTAGGCGTTCCCAGGCCAGATGAGATATGTAATCCCTCCAGCATGTTCTGGGTCTGCACAGAACACCTCTAACAGGAGTGGCCCAGGAGCCATCCTAAATGCCCGAACTACCTCAGCTGGCCCCCTTTCAACATGAAGGAGCAGCGGCTCTACTCTGAGTTCTATCCGGATCACCCTACGGAGGAAGCTCATTTCGGCTGCTTGTATACGCAACCTCATTTTTTCGGTTATTACCCAGAGCTCATGACCATAGGAGAGGTATGGGACGTAGATGGACCAGTAAATCGAAAGCTTCGCCTTCCAGCTCCCTCTTCACCACGACAAACTGATGTTTGGTGTTTTGTTTTTTTTGTGGATAGATACCAATGAATTTAAAGTTGTTTTGATACCGATACCAGTATCAGGAATGCCTCCAATGCTGCCTAAAATGCTGAATCAGGTTTTGGTGAGAACACAAGTCTTTGCACCGATCCGATATCATGTAATTCATGGATAAATTTTGAAGTAGTTCCACACCCCAATACTTTACCAGTTTACCCAAAAATCAATTTGTTGCCACCCTAAAACAGCGGCACAGCACACAGGAAGTTGTGCTGAGCCTCACCTGGCAACTGCTGTTTTAGAGCAGCGAAGAAGAATCGATTCCTGGTAAAAAGTGTAAGTTCACTATTAGCAAAATGTCAAACTAGATTATAAGAAAGTTATATGGTGTCCATTCTTGGTATGTATTTGTTCATGTTTTTACAAAGGGTTTAACCTGAGCCATGCCATACAGCAATAAAAACCATGACAATCATTTAAAATCCATACAGGGTTATTAGTATATAGTAGTATACATAACATAATGGTGTTGGATCGGCACTCAGTATCGGCCGATATTCAAGTTCAGGCATAAGAATCGGTATCAGGAAGGAAAAAATGGTATTGGAACATCTCTAATTGAATATAGTCAGTGCAAGAGATGCCTAAAATGCTTTGCTGTTATGCTACATCTCTTTGACACCTCCTTGAATAATGTACAGTCCTCTTGAAGCAATCCTCCCAGAATACCCAGTCCTTCAAAGATCAGAAACGGTACTCAATCTCTTCCATTTTTTCCCCATTTTTATGCCTGGCTGGTGATTGATGGAGGCCTGGGTCTTTTGAAATTCCTTTTCTTGCCATTTTCAGTGTTTTGAGCTTCAACAGCTCTTTCTCTGAGGTCCTCTGTAGTCACTTTTGATCAGAATATGTTTCACCTCGACAGATCTCTGCTGCGAAGAGCCGACTGTGTTGGAGCCAGGCTATGTGGGTTTTCATCAGAGCGATGGACCTCTAACCCACACCTGAATGACATTATATATCCACATTCATCCCCATTTTCTAGAAGAAATCAGGTCGCTGGTGCAGAAACTTTATAATAAAACACGCCAAAACCCCATTTTTCATCTAGCTGAGACACACCATATGGTGACTTCCAGAATTCAGTACTTGCTAATAGCTGTTTATGGTAATTATTTTAAAATGACTTTGGGGTTTCTCCCAGTATCATTATCTTTTGCAAGAAATGCTCTCATTTTCAACATCACGACTTCAATTGTGCAGTTATACAGTAGACTGTGGGGAGTAATAAAAAGAAGATAGAGAAAATCTTCAGTCTGACCCCAAAACAAATCCGGAGATCCCCAAGGAACGCTGTGGCCACAGGGACATGTATTAATATTAGAAGAAAATTCATCAGATAAGAGTCAGTCTACTTGGTATTTTGTCTGAGTGTGTGTGTCTGTAGCAAGAGCTTTTCATTCTATCTCATCCTCCCAGTGTGACACTTCTTCACAGAGTTAAAGATAAAATCCAGTTTTGTTAATAACTGTGTGGTATTTATTGATCATGGGAAAATTATTTTTCGTTTGGTGTCCTCAGCAGTGAAGTCTCAGTGCAGGCTTAGTTACAGAGCAGCATCCCTGCAGCTGATGGGCAATCAGTGTGTCACAGGCCTGGGCCTGCTGTTTAATGGGCATTCCCTGATAGTGTATATCTGAAACTACTACAGTTAATAAATGTGATGCCCAGTCACTTACACACGCAGCACACTGACTGTTGATTCTATCCTTGTAAGTACAGAGGTTTACCTTATGAGAGTGAGGACATTTTTGTAAAGAGAGGGGATTTCCATTCATCCACGTCGTTATTACATGCTCAGAGCAATGGACATAGTTTAAAGAGCGTGAAAGTCTGCTCAGTGTAGGTGGGAGTGGAAGTGGAATGTTCCAAGAAAACATTGGACTTCGATCCAGGAGACCAGTGTTCGAAACCAACCAACAACAACCCCGGTTTTGACGTTTGTGCCGCTCAAAGCCAGCTGTTTTTTCAGTGACACACCACTGCTTTGACGTAGGAGACTAGTGTTCAAATCCAACCAGCAACAACATTGGTTTTGGGTGAGTTTTTGTTTGTGGTCTCCTGCTTTGACCCAGGAGACCAGTGTTTGAAACATGCTGACAACAACCTTAGTTGCAGCGTTTGTGCCACTCAAAGCTGGTTGTTTTTTTTCCAGCGACACACCACTGCTTTGACCCTGGACCCAAACATAAGTGTTCAAAAACCAATCAATAACAACCTTGGTCTTTGACCCAGGAGACAAGTGTTAGAAAACCAACAACAACCTCGGTTGAGGTGTTTGTGCCACTCAAAGCCAGTTGTTTTATTTAGCGACACACAGCTGTTTTGACCCAGGAGACAAGCGTTAAAAACTTACCAACAACAACCTTGGTTGTGGCATTTGTGCCACTCAAAGCCCGTTGTTTTGCTTAGTGACACGCCACTGCTTTGACCCAGGAGACCAGTGTTCATAACCAACCAACAACAATATTGGTTTTGGTGTTTGTGCCCCATAAAGCTGAGTGAATTTTTGTTAGCAATACACCACTACTTTGACCCAGGAGACCAGCGTTCAAAACCAACCAACAACAACCTCGGCTGTGGTGTTTGTGCCACTCAAAACTGGTTGTTTTGTTTAGTGACACACCTCTGCTTTGACTTGGGAGACCACTTCATTGAAACAAACCAACAGTATTGGTGCAGCATTTGTGCCTCTCAAAGTTGGGTGGGTATTTGTTCGTGTTCTTTGAGATAAATCCATAATCTTTTGCTAACTATAACCAAGAAGTTTTGTTGCCTAAACCAAGCAATGGACGCCATCATACCACCAACCTCTTCTGCATAAAAACACAACACAAAAGGCTGCCCTGACATAATTTCAGTAATGCCCAGGGCTTCTGGGTATTACTGGCAAAATATGACAAGTAGGGATGAGATCATATTGCCAAGAGAATATTTTAGCTTTCAGAATATCTTTAGGTAAAGATCATGTAGGTGACTGACCAGTTGAGGGTTAAGGCGAGACTTGAAATACTGTCTGAGATAACACACATGCACACAAACATGAACACCTGTGCTAACACACAAACTCACATACTCCAGGTAATTATGGGCATATGCACACGTAAGTGGGTGAACGCACCCCTACAGACACCAGCAATCTTTCTCTGCAGACCAAGAGTTTGGCAGCACTTTAAAATAGGGCCAAACCACAGGAGAAATGCCCTCATTACACAGCCTGACGCTGTTTTTAGTTAGAGACACTTTCTTGGAGCGGGAACCCCAAAACACACAGCAGGACGTAGAAATGTATACAGAGACACAGATGTGTGGATACACAGATATGCAGACATCCTGTACAAGCACACACAGATATCCGATACACACAAGGATGTCATAGATATAAATGCACACGTGCTGCAAATACATAGGTATGCACAAATGAACAGTAATAAGTCATTTGACGTAAAAATGTAAAACTATATATTATGGATTGGAACACTGATATAAGACACACACGTTCTCCAGTATTTTTATTTTTTTCTCCTCCTTTCAAGCTTTCCAAGTGCATTTTTTAAAAGAAATAATACCATATCTGGATCTCGTTATGTCTTACTTAATCAGAAAGGTTATTGCTGTAGTAGTGATGTGGACAAATTACTCCGAGGCAGACTAAGGGCCTAACAAACCCGGTATATGGAGATAGGTCCAGAGAGAAATTATTAGAGTAGCCTTCTAATTTGACCCCAGAGCAACAAGAGTGGGAGGTTAGACGTCACTATGCAGTGTGCAATGGAGTGTTTTGGCGTGTGGGAGTGTGGGGCACTGGGAAATAAGATATGTAGGGAGCCTGCAGCGCACCGCAGTAGGTAAACGTATTATTCGGAGGCTTGTCTAAATTGCGGTGAGACTCAGGGAGCTAGTTATCCTGTGAGTTCGCAGATGAATGTCTTAATGCTCATGGGTTGCCGACCATTAGCTTCACAGCTTTGTCGATCCACACAACACCCCAGGCAATGCTGGAGAGATGCAAGGATGTTGTCTGTGAAAGGTTTTGAGGAATTGGGCAGTGTGTTGTTCCTGTGGGATGATAATTGGGGCTCTAACAGTTATGCAATGGTGGACTGTAAATGCATGCAGTATGAAGCCTACAAGTGCATACTGTAGAGGGGGAAGGCAAAAAAACAAGATCACGTTAATGTAATGCAATTTAATGCAATCCAACAGAGGTCTGACAATAAGTACAACCTGTGGGAAAGTGTGTATAGAGCATTAGTAAAGGCCAGCTTCTCCAGATTGTGTTGTATTGTTGTTGCACCATATTGTAACTTATCTGCTTTTACTATGCCCTCTTCGTGTAATGCATCATATTCTAGTCTTAAGCGGGATTTATGCTTGTGTGTCAGCTCTTTGCAGAGCCTATGCCATAGCCTGTGCACTTGACCTACTTCGTTGTGAGCATTTATACTTGTGGGGTGGTGTGTCTGTGTTACTCTGCAGTTACACCTCCAAAACACTAGTCAGCGGCGAGGTTTATGTGAAGTGCTTGTTGATTCAAAACACACCCAAAACACACAAAGTAGTACACAAATCGGCTTCACTATAACTCGCAGCATTCACAGACAAAGCACTTGTGTTTCGCTGGACACATTTTCCCCACAAATACAACATGCTAATGTTATTAGCACAAGCCTATGGCATTTTACATTGTATAAATTAGCCTAGCAGCTTGCGGACTTTTCCTCTACTCATATGAAGCCAGAGACAACAGCAACATTTAACAAAGGTAATGTTACAAAATTCGATTCCAGTACAGCTCACAAGGTTCACTGACAAAACAACTCATAAACACGTTTTCCAAACAAATGTAACATGCTAATGTTATAAGCACAAGCCTATGGCATTTTACATTGTATGACGTGAGATTTCCTCTGCTCATCGCTAGACGTTGGTTCGACTCAGAAGTATAAAACCTGCATTAAGGGCCCTGACACATCAAGCCAACAGTTGGCCATTGGTCAGTGTTCAGCTGTCAGTAAGTATCTGTCACCCTAGTTTTCCCAGTGTGTCCCCAACTGTTGGCATTATTTCGGCTGACTCTGGCATCTTGAATTGGCGTCATAGATGGCTGAGTCTGTTGGCAAATGAAAGCACTCTAACTGGCAGTTCAGTTTAGTGCACAAAAAGAGAAATGGAGGTACAGCAAACAAATGGCTTAAGTCAAGAGTTCTTCTCTTCTCACGCAGGCTTAGAATATACATGCTAGTTTGCCATTGGCTGTAGATTTTGCAGTGTGTTCAAGTGCAACTTTTTGGCGGAGACACATGGGACGTGAGGCGACACAACAGTCAACCTTCATCGCCACTAGTTCTTGGATGTCAGTTTGGTGTCTGGGCCTTAAGCCTGTGAATGTAATCTGTAGCATTTGCCAAATTGTGGTTGTATCTGTTTTAGTTTCACAGAAGATATGGTGGTGAAGAGTTTAACATACATTTATGCATCCAGTCTCGTTCCAGAAAATGGCAGGCACAGACTGAGTTGGAGCGTTGAGGTATTTTATGCGTGTCAGGTGATGCTTGTAGCACATATGCTGTCATCAAGACAGAGGTAGTTTAGATTCAGTAGCCTGGATGTGCCAATTTGGGGAGCAAATGTGATCAAATTGCTGCTTTTGTGAAAAATGTACTCCCATTGACGCTGCCAAAGTGGCCTCTTGACGTACATCAACCTGCCGGTGTGTGGGCTTAGTGGGTGCAGGTGCTTTGATGCATTTAATATGCAGCAGATGTGTGTTCCGCTTTATTGTTTATGACACCTAAAAATCACATTATGATAGTTCCTTTTAACAATGACTGCTTTTTGCATGTGCGTGTGAAGTGTGTAATTGGCATAAATTTTGCTCCCTTGATTAAAATCGCTATAACCTGAATACACACCCTGCCAACTACTGTTTAACACCTATTTTCTCTTTGCCCCTGAAAGCTCCTCTAAATTGAATGTAATCCCGCCTCAGACAGAGTAAAGGATGGCTATTCATAGCCATGCTGCCCACAGCCGAGCATGTCATCATTATCATTTGCTCATGCTCCTCCTTTCCTTCCCTCCCCTTGAAGCAGCAATTCTAATCCCTCACCCTTCAGTTTCTCCCAATTATTTGCAACAGTAAGTCAATAGCGTTGATGGTGAATAATGCAGAAAACTGGACAACTAGCTGCTTTGACAAGTCAGGATCCAAAAGAGAAAATCTGTGTTTAAGACTGAGGTGCAGTGAGAGATGTTATACATATGGATGTCGCCACATGATAGAGTGCAGGACAAGGCATCACTCATTCATTTGGCTCAGTCATAATCATTGTAACTGAATTTCAGCCTAGGGCGTTATGCAAATACGCCACGTGTGTCTGTTCTTGTAATCTAATTTTGGCTCATTAAACGCTATAAATATAAGATGAGCTAAACATCATTTCTTCTCTGTATTCTGGTCATGACAGTTTACACGCAGAGAGCGTGGGGGTTTGGAAACATCAAAACTTTGTTTGTTTCTGTGACTGTAATCTTGATTTTTGTTGTGAGTGCCATAAGTTTTAATGGGTTTAAAATGCCTCAAAACAGTGTACGTCTGGCCCGCGATGATTCAGCTAAAGTATAAAGCATATGCCATTTGCACTGCAGAAAATCTACATTCCTTTCCAAAATTACCACAGGGATACATGAAAGTGGTACTTAAATAAAGATTAGAGCAGAGTTTAAGGCGGCGAAGTGTGCAGGCAAACTTGTACACTCTGATGACAAGAAATATATTTGTTAGGAACATAGTATCAACACCGTGTAATAGGCTGCTCAGCGTACGTCACTGTGTATACATTATTAGACAGAATATAAGCTCTAAAATAAGATCCCTGCCTCTCCACATTCATCTGTCTGATTGATGCAGGGAAATCGGCGTTTATTATCTGCCTACTGCCGTGTCTGCATACATTTTCTGGAGGAGAAAAAAACCCTGCCATAATAAGATCATGACAGGCGATGATGTGTGTTTTGACACAATGCGGTATGCTGTTCACAGCAAAGTCTTAAGTTGTGATTTCTGTTCATCCTCCTCTCCCACTTTTAAGCAGCCCAGTTGCCAGAAGAAAATGTTGATATTGTACATTTCCCCAAACTGAATATGTTACATTTGCACTTTTTTTATATGTATCATATCAGTGTATTTGATGTGACGTCGTATATGAGCTCACTTTGTCATTGGGAGGTAGAGGGGATGGTGGGTGCAGACTAAGGGTGCCATATCAACTTGTTCACATTAATATAAGGTATCATTTTTAATATGATGTGAAAAATTCACATTGTTATACTTGCAGTATTTCAACTTGTTGACGATAGGACATCAACAACAAGAATGACTGAAAGCAAAATTATTACTGACTCCGCTTTGGTTCCAAAAACAGGAGCAGCTTCAGCACTGTGGAATTAACTGTGGCGTCCTGAATGTTTTATGAACAGCCCCGGACTTCTCAGACTATTTTAGCGAGTTACCGCTCAGAGGGAACTCATTCAGCTGGCTCCTCTGGCAGCAGCACAGCGTCTCTACCTCTCCTCTCTCGTAAGCACATGGAAGTTGGTGTCATCAAGTCATTTTGTCATAAACCTTTGGTAATGTAAACCTACATGAGGCTGCGGCTTGCCAAAAAACTACATATATGTGAATGTGTGATACTTACCATAGCCTGTCACAGGTTACAGCGTGACGATTACAAGGAGAAATGGCAGAGCATAAAGGTCCAGGTGGAAAAAAATAACTTGATTTTACTAAAAGAAGGAAATCACCTGTTGCTTTAGAAATCTAGATCCCAGGGTATTTTTTTTGTATTTGGGAGCTGTTTAAATGTGTAATTTGTAGTAGATTTTATTTTGTTAAACTGTTAATATTGTATACAGAATCTGAATCTCACTCTGAGATACTGTTGTTGTCCACAAACTAAAGAAATTAGAGGTTTTTTTTTAGTTTTTACCGAATATTTGAAGGCAAACTGTAAAAATACATCACTTATTTTGTTGCAATTCTATGTTCTTATATTAATATTTTTTTTTTTTTTACTAATTTGTCATATTGTCAAGAATATAATTAATGCCAAAATACCCTGAAATAATGTGATATTTTTTTAGGTCCATATCGCCCACCCCTACTGCAGGCCACTGCTCAAAACCAGCAAACTACAAAACAGATTGATTTTTAGCTAGTCATTGCTGTTTCCAGTGGCATTAGGTTCCAAGGGGTGTTTTTTAGCCATCCATGGGTGGTTTTCCAGCACTCTTTCAGGCTCCAAACATGTAGCGATTTGTCAGCAGGGATACTGCCACAAAAGTGGTTGTTTTTCACCAAGACATTGCTGCTTTTCCTGCTAGGATTGTGCCAAAACTCAACCCAAACCCACAACTGGGCATCTGAAGCAAAAATGATTCTTTCCTAACCATAAACAAGTGTCTTTTGTGCCTCAACCTAAACACGTTAACCACAGCGTTATCTGCTTGGCTACATAATAAAATGCAAATGAAACAACTCTGTGGTTTGCAGAAACAAACAATGCCAAACCTTCTTCTGGCAATTATGTTGCTTTTACAACATCAAATCAAATCATCACAGTGGCAAAAAACAGGCCAGTTACCAGAAGAAAATTTTCGTTTTGTACGCTTCTGAACGCGATATATTACAGTTGTAAGTTTCATACAGGATCATATCAATGTTTCTAAAGTGACGTAGCTCTGATTACATGTATATGAGCTAACTTTGTCATTGTAAGGTGGAGGGGATGGTGGAATGGCATGACACTTAGGCGAGACAGCTGCAGACCACTGTTCCAGACCAACAAACTAAGACACTGGCAGAAATTCAAACCTTGATTGTGCCACCGAAATCGGATATTTTAAGCTGAAACATGAGTGATTTTTGTGCCTCATATGTCAACATAACCACACGTTGACCACAGCGTTACATGAAGAAACATAAAGTTTCAACATATCCTTTACATAATAATGTACAAATATTCTGTTTTTTTCTCCTGTGTTCTGTGATTTGCAGAAACATGCCATGCCAACATTTAATCTGGCTATTTGGTTGCAAAGAAATTATGTTGGAAAACCCTGAAAATATTAATCAACATGTGTCTTTGGTGCCATGTTGGTTATTAGGACGTGCTCAACTGTGAATTATCTTTTTAGCACTTGTAGATGATTAACCTGGGGTTACACAGCTCTGAGAAAAGGAGCGGCGTCTCCGAACTAATTAGCAGGAGCACCCACCATAAGAATTCTCACCCTGGAATATTGCGTTAATGTTTGGGTTCGAGGGCATTTGGATTGGTTTTCATCATCACTCTGAAAAAATTTTCTCACTGTCAAATCTGTGACTTGCCTCCTCCTGCAACTTATTTTCTGCCATTAACGTCTCCTCTTTCCTTTTCTGTAATGACTAAGAAGATGAGAAAATCAACCATCCTCTTCTCACTGACTCTGAGACACACACACACACACAGTCACACAGACACTTAAAAAAATCACAGTCACGTGAAGTCTGCTCCTTCGAGGCCTTCCCCATGTCTTGTTTTGGAAGGCGTTAAGAGAGCGATGCTGTCAGGGCTGCAGGGTGGAAGAGTGTAATCTCCTTTCCCCCTAAGTCATTAATAATATCAGCCAAGTCTGATTACATCTGGATGAGCTCTTTAGAGCGTGAGAAAGCAGGACAGGTCATTTACGCCAGACAGTGTCACGCAGCCTAAAGAAAAAAGAAAACATTAGAGGAATTCTCTTCATAATTGTGGATCTAATTACAATTATTATTGAGGCCTTAGGGAGCATAGGACAGTGTAGGAAAGACAGATACACTGATGCTAGGGGATACTTTGTTTTCACACATTTCCACGCAGTACACTGTGTACAAAATGTACTTCTTGCGTAGTGAGTGAATCTCTACAGGGCTAGTGTCTCAAATCAAACACAGCTGTCTTGCACATACAGGATATGACAATCCCAACATTCTTCTGCTTCTTCTTCTCTTTGTAATGGCAAATTGCAACTGGATGGAGCTATACCGCCAACATTTGACAGCAATTGTCACCCACCAAAATATCTGCCAGCTTGTATGCTTATTCACTGGAGCGACTGCAACCACTGTAGCCTCCTCAGCTGCCATTTTCACAAGTTTGCTGGTCCCTCCCCTTCCAGTATGTGGCCAAGATGTCAACCATTGCCATGAGAGCACCAGCAGGGTACTTATTAGCCCCCATTTCCAATTCCCGGTACCAATGGAATCGTTCTGTACCGTCCCCATTTTTGGTCACCCCTCTGTTGGGGTACCTAGCACACAGATCTGGTACTAAAAGGTGGAGCTGTGAACACTGCTGTCTGTTGATTGGTCAGTAGCGGATGGTCATTCTGCTCAGGGTTGAGTTGTGTCTGGTTTTGGGGCTCATGTAACCACTGTTCATACTGTGGAGAGTTTTACATTAGTAAACTATCACTATAAAATGAAAGGATGTTTTGCTGCCTCTCACAGCAGCTGTAGTCTGAGAAAAAGAACTCACTTCACTGGGCCGACTGCCGGCAACTTTTAAGGTGGAACGTTTACTTGTAATGTTACTCAGTGTATGAGTTGACGACATGAATCCATCAGCACACCTTAAATTACTGTGACAACTTTGACCATTACTTTAGTTTTTATATGACATAAACTTTTAATAACAAGTAGATCTTAAAGCATATATTCATTTCCACAGGGTTATGTGAACTGCATATATCGCAATGCTCACTTGGAGAAAAAAAAAGCGCTGTGGAGCGTTGTTCCTGTGGGCTCCGGCAACATTAAACCCCTGAGCTTGCCTGAGAAGGACTAAATGCACAAAGCTGCTATTTTTAAATATCCCGTGGAGAGAGACTCTCACTGCAGCCTGTTTTATTTTGTTCTGAAAATGTCAGCGTGCAACCCTGTCCTGTGGACGATAAATGATGCACAGACTGATAAAGGAGGGAATACAGTGAGTGGTGGACAGAGCAGTGAGTGACAACAACCCCACCCACATGAAAGAGTACTGTTTGCAGTTGAAACGCTAGGGTCTAGGCACCACGTCTGAAGGGTTCCTGTTGGTTCCAGAAGAACCATACCAAAAGTATTTGGTGCAAACAGGGCTATAGAGCCTTTCTAAAACCAAACCCTACCCACTCCCACCCTGTCTTGGAGTGTCACTACATTTGTAGTTACCTTTGCAGCTGAATCAAGCTCCCGACATCACGGTGTGGAGTGTAAACACAGTGGCAAGTTTCTGGACACACTTCCCTCTCTGCAGCAGAAGAAGGAGCTGTCGTTATATTTGGTAACCATGGAGAAACAGGAAATTACTCTCTTTTTATGTTCTCTATATGTATTTGTATCACATTTATTTGATGTGTGCTGCTGCTTACCGCAATTTTGGTAGCACATAGTATCCTTTTGCCATTAGAATAAATAAATGAAAGGGTATAAAATGTTTCCTTGAGATTAACTGGTGATATTTCTTGTCTTTTACTTTTGCAAACATCGTCTCATTTTTCACTCTCGTTTTGCTCATTTTTAAAGTAGTTCCTGTTACACTTAACCATAAAATAAACACGACTACCATTTTATAGAGACTAGTGAGGTGTATATTTGATCCTAAATACAATGTAGAATTTAAGATGTTAACATTTGTATGACACTTTTAAATGTCTATCTTTGTTTGAGCTGTTTATGTTTGTAAGAGTAGTCATGCAGAGCTTTATTTGTACGGAGTTTCTTCCATGACAAACACGGTTCTGCATTGCAAATGGTCTGTAAATTGGCATCAGGGGAAGGCCTGCTGCTGGAGGGTCTTATAACCCACTTCCACTCCTCACTAGTTGATTTGGGGTGGCACTTGATGTGGCAGACACTCTACGTGAACGTGAAAACGGAGTGAAAGTGGATAGGGAGAGGTTGTAGGGGATGGCAAAGGCTCATTGTATACTGCACCTTTTCACCTAAAATAGCAAGGGTAAATAGGGAAGAACACACACTCAGATGCAGCATCAGATTCCTGCACCAAAGAACAACCTTTTGATTGACACCATTTGTTGTTACCTGGAGCATTGCATGTCTTAAGTGAGGCTGCCAGCGTGCGCTACTATCGCAGCTTTCACATCTGAGTGAATTCCAACATAGAAAAAAAGGCTGGCTTAATCAGATGCAGTCTCCAGCTGCCAGTTCTGCCAATGCTCGGCCCATGTGGGAGACAGGACTCGGTGGACTTGGAGCAGCAGCTGCTTGAGAAATATTGAACTGAACATCATGCCACCCGCCATCCACCCACCATGCTCACCCACGCTATGCTGTACAGAGCACAGAGGACAACCCATCTTTTGTTACTGGAGAATAACTGATTTCATTGCTGTTATATTTGGTTTTTCTATTTCAGCTGCGGTGATATAAAAAGAGTTTAATATGAAAACCATCTATGTCCAACAATGGCCACTATAAAAATGAAAAAGACACCTAGACGTGTGGGAGTCATAATATTTAAATGCATAAATCTAACACTAAGCACAGACGGCTTACTCTTGTTAAATTTCAGTCGGAAACTTCCTGTCAGAGGCTGATTGAATAGCAGTATTCCTAAAAGCGTGCTTTTCGCTTTCTCTGTCTCAGGGAAGATAAAAACAACATTTACCACTCATCTTTGTAACATTAACAAACCTCACTCACGACCTTTATCCATCAATTACAGCCAATCTTGTTTGGAAGTTCATCATAAACATGCACACATTCAGAAAATTGGAGTTTGGTCAGATTAAATAAGTATCCCATTATTCTGAAAGGAGAGTGGAGTAAGTAAAGTTTGCTCTGTGATAGCAGATTTGCTAATGTGACTCATACTCTGGAGCAAACAAGTAAACACTGTCAATCTTATGAATGCAAAGCATTATTATTTAAAAGTCAAATTCAGCTGACCTCATCATACTCTCTGATAGCATCTATTAAAGTCACTCAAAGAGTAGAATCTCTTGGAGGGATGTGTTAGTTGTCGTGACAATGTCACCCGTCATGACTGATCGTCCACAAAGATCATTTGCATGCGCCATTAGCTAAAGCTATTTTAAAAACAGTGTTGTCACTTGAAGTTCATGGTTAAAGGGACAGTTCAACCCAAAATCAGAAGTACACATTTTATCTTTTACCTGTAGTGCTATTTATTAATCTACATTGTTTTAGTGTGAGTTGCTGAGTGTTGAAGATGTCTGCCTAGGTGCTTACTTCTGTGCAGTGATTCTGTTGGTAGGATGTAGTTTGGAAGAAAGAGAATAGTCCTGGGGTGACCTGTAGCTCACCTGGTAGAGCACTGGTTCCCAACCTTTGGGTCATGGGCCCATTCTGAATGGACCTCTAGTGACTCGCAATTGAGTCAGGTTTGTAAAAAAAAACACACTTAATTTTTATGTGCAGTAAATTTCCAGCACAGAGCTTTTATTTTGAAGTGCTGTTTTCTGCTGTAGAGTGAGTGACTAACAGACAGCTGCTTGACAGAGTCAGCAAACTAGCTCAACAACTTGGCCAAACGTAAGTATAACAGTTGGACCTCGAATTAATGACTCAAGAGAAAACTGGACTTGTGGCTGGACCAGTTGGGGACCACTGTGGTAGAGAGTGTGCCTGTATAGGTAGAGTCCTCGCAGTGGCCAGGTTCGATTTCAACCTGTGGCCCCTTGCTGCATGTCAACCCTCTTCTCTCTGCCCCCTTTCCTGTCAGTCTCCAGCTGTCCTATGATAAAGGCAAAGAGCCTCAAAAATAATCTAAAAAAATAAGAAAGAAAACAGTTCCTACATGAAGTAACTGCTCATGACAAGGTCTGTGGATTATCTTGAGTAAATAGGTCATGATTTCTGGGAAGAGACATTGCTGTGAGTTTTTTAAATGTATTTTAATGTGCTGTGAGCACCACAAGCCAAATGCTATTTCGTTCCGTTATGTTTGAGAGAAGGCAGACATCTCTACAGCTGATATCTCCAACATTCGGCAACTGAGATTAAGGAAGCCGGCACGGCAGCACCAAACACTGCAGTTCTTGAACGGCTGCTTGAGGCTGGCTCCAGAAGCAAGTCATGTTAAAATGTCCAACATTACAGCAGAAATAAACATATTTACAGCCTGGCACAACAAATGTTTTTTTTGTCTCTATAGCTAATTTCCCCCTTAATGACAACTGTACGAGGATGACTCATCCGTTTACATTTCATTAAGGCGTAAAGTAACACACAATTATGGGTGGGCCGCTTTGAGTGACAGACTAGCTGCCAATAGTGTCGTCAGCTTCTCAGTCAGATCTACCCGTCCCTCCTCAACAGCACCAGCCTCTTGCAAAAACATGGTCGCTTCTGGCTCCAAAAACAAAGATGGCAACGGCCCAAATGCTGAACTCAGGAGCAAAAACCCACGGGTGACGTCACAGTGGCTACATTATTTTTACAATCTATGCTCACACCAAAACAATCCAGACTGATAAATATCACTACAGGTAAGAGATAAAATATATGTTTAATTTGGGGTTCATTGTTCCTTTAAGGCAGGGGAAGGCAACCTGCAGCTCTTTAGACCCTCTCTGGCTTGGACATAAATTATATGGAAAAGACACTCGCTTGTTTTTTAATACACAGATTTTCATTTGTCGTTGTTGTAGGCCTGAAGTTATTATTGCATTCTACAACTGTAAAAATGTGGAGCCTATTCACAGAACTAAATGTTTTAACATTTCATCAGCTGCAAAATGCGTCACACCTCTGTGACCTGGTGCCTTTTCCTCTAAATTTTGCTGAACCTCAGTAGTGGTGACGACCCTGGAGTCTCTCTTGCAAGGCTGGATATGGATTCCAAATCCAAAAAAGGAAAAGTCTTGGAAGAATTAATAGTGTGTGGACAGATTTACTTGCTTTCACCACCAATACTGCAAAGCTAAATAACTAAATAATTATAAATAGTCCACTGGTGAGTAGCCACCTTGCAGTAAATCATAGTAATGAATGCTCGTTTAGACCTATTCATAATGTTGATGGGCTAAATTAGACTTAATAGGCTGTTACCTTTATTTTTATTCAGACAATAATTGCTCTTTTAACAGTAAAGGTTGCTTTAAGGTGTCAAATATAAGTTTAAACAAAGCATAGGGGGAAAAAATGAACTGAAGGTCAACAGAGTCGGGGAAATATATAAACAGGAAGTCTGCTCAACAGAGAAAACAATTTATTTGGAATATATAAGGGAAGGGGCGGCACGGTGGTGTGGTGGTTAGCACTGTCGCCTCACAGCAAGAGGGTTCCTGGTTCGATCCCGGGTGCGGGAGCCCATCTGTGCGGAGTTTGCATGTTCTCCCCGTGTCAGCGTGGGTTCTCTCCGGGTACTCCGGCTTCCTCCCACAGTCCAAAGACATGCAAGTTGGGGATAGGTTAATTGATTACTCTAAATTGCCCGTAGGTGTGAATGTGAGCGTGAATGGTTGTCTGTCTCTATGTGTCAGCCCTGTGATAGTCTGGCGACCTGTCCAGGGTGTACCCTGCCTCTCGCCCAATGTCAGCTGGGATAGGCTCCAGCCCCCCCGCGACCCTCAAGAGGATAAGCGGTTAGGAAATGGATGGATATATAAGGGAAAAAGGGAGAGCACTGTACATCGGTGGGAATATATTTTACAGTACAATGGGAAGTGCAATCCAATCTTATGACTCATGATAAATGGACTTAAGTAGTACTGGCATACATCACTGATGGAGAGTGTTATACATGGAGCAGAGTGAGCAGATCTTACACCACTAATGGATGGGAGAAACAGGCGTACACTATGTATTTGCAGGCACGTATTTTAATCATAGGAATAAATGAGTGACGGCAAACCTTGGTGAAATAAATGTATTTTCATTTCATGTATCGAGAAGTCTAAAACGGTGATGTGAGGATGTGGGTCACAGGCCAAGAAGAAAAGTGAAACGTCTCTGTGAGGAGGAGTTAATGAATGTGAGACAGGAAATGATAAAAGATGACTAGGAACGAAAGAACAGTGGGTTTTATCTAAGGAAAATAAAGCAAACTCTGTTAATATATTGTTCTTTTTAAAGCTCTTAATCATCCCAATCAATTTTCAACAGGCTCCTGTCTTTTGTTCAAAACATTTTTCATTAAAAGGAATTCGTCTTTTCAACACAGACTTCATTTCATGGTGTCATGACTGAAGCGCTGCTACCTGAGCTGATGACGTCAGTGGTGACAGCTGGAGACAGCCGCTCCTTTGTAGGGGGAATAAGGCAAACCATATTTGCATATTTCCCAGCATCTGAACACCAATTTAAGAAAACACCTTTCAGCTTAAATTGTTTTCCCATTTTAATTGTTTGTTGTCCTCATCATTACATACAATCAACCAGAAACTATTTGCCACGGAGGAAATCAGTCGCAATAACCTGATAAATTTCAGTCTGCCCGGCTGTAGAAAATCAAATGGAGGAAATGAAGTGTGTTTGCTATTTATCAGCAAGTGGGTTATTTTTAGGGCCCTTGTTCAGGTTGTATCAGGTGACACATTTCTCTGTATAGCTGCTTCTGTGGACTCAAACTGCACTCTGAAATCAGAACCGCAATCGTCAGGCAGTCAAATACCCCGAGAACACAAAATGTCACACATTGTCAGCCAGGTTTAGTCTCGTAATATCTCAAGATAATACCCTGCTGAATGAGTGTCTACACTACTATTACTACCAAAAAAAGAGTACAAGTATTTTCTTTTTTCACATCTGACGACAAGAAGAAATAACTTGTTGTGTCATTGTTGAATTTCATCAGGCCTTCTGTCAGTCAAAGCTGATGTTTTGCAACCCGTCGAGGCAAAAACATCAAATCTCTGCACCCAAAAATACCGTGCGAAAGCCGGAGTGATAATTCCCCCCGACTGCTTTGCCAGGATGTGATGAATACATGTTTCTGTGACTGTGTTTGAGTGAGTGACTACATGCCAGCATGAGCGCGCATACACATTTCATATGTGTGTATGCCAGTCTTGTTCTTTTTTTTTTCCTTCTTCTTTTTTATGAGACGGCAATTATTGTGACAAGAAGCCTTTTTACTCTGCAGGAGACCTACGTTCAGCTCTGTTTCTGTGAAATCTGTGGAGAAACCGTTCATTATAGGAGGAAAAGATGCATAACCATGCAAACATTAATCAAACCGGTGAGTGGCCCAGAGATTACAAATGTCTTTCTCTTTGCACGGCTCCTGTGTAGACAAACAATTCTGCCATGTTTTAAATATTATGACATATAAATTAAAGAATTAAAACTCAGAGAGCACATATTAGTCTTTGTCCTCTTAATATTTGTCTTAATCCTTTGCACACTACCTCCAACCTTGTGGTCAGCACACATAAAGTCTTATTATTCTGCCACCAGCAGTTAGTTCCCGTTTAACAGTCTGTTGCTAATAGCAACCAATACTAGCACAGTCCCAAGCAGTTTAACATTGGTACACCCGCCGTTTAGTCAGATCTGTGACCAAGCAAATATTGACAGATATCTTTTATCAACCATTTAAATGCCCTTGTTGGAACATTACACAGCATGTGCTTCATTTCCTTTAGCTTTATTTGTTCTTTCTCTGGTGATAATTTGTTTCTTTCTGCAGTGCTGTCTCCCTGAAATTATATTTTGCCTATATATTACAAATTTGCAGCTGCAAATGTGTTTCAAGAGGCACGTAATGCTGCCTGCACTGTGGTTTTATCAACATAATGAGAACACGTTTTCGATGAATGTATCTGTAAAATGTTTTTACTGAACACAAGAGTAAAACACTGGCTGACACCTTAACATAATTAATTTGTCTTCCCTGCAGTATCCACTCTTAAAACACATTATCTGCTTGTAGCAAGTACAGCATTAGAAAGTATTTTTTGATTGCGTTTAGGCACTCAAAGTACTTGGTTAAAGGTGCCGTCTGCGATTGTAATCAAATACACTTTTTGTCCAGTTTAGAGAATGTCCCCTCAGAGTCCACTAGCTGTCCGTTCTGTGCGTGTGCTTGTGTTTATACACGGCCCTGGCTCTGTAAGGGGCCGTATACATGCCGCATTTTGTGCGCCCTTGAATTAATTGTTTTTAATGTAGATGCCAGAGTGATGCCAGAGCGGCATGCACGTGTTCCCGAGCTGTTTCTCAGGATTCTGAGAATGTAATCTGAGAAATGTCATGTGACAAAGACCAACCAATCACAGCCGTCAGACATCTTTCCTGTCTCTATCACTCTGTGATAAATATGAAGAAGGTGATCACTTTAGTGCTGAGTGGCTCTATTTCAGAAAGCGGGATCAGTGAAAACTCTGAGTATATTAAACCTGAGATGAGGGAATCTCTGAGTATATGTTTCACAAAGCCAGTTCAGCGTAACCCTGAGTCAGTTACTATGGCAACATACTCCTGCTGGCTGCCAGGCCTGCTTCATCTAAGCCTGAGGCTGATCGCTTGCTGAGCGTGTAGCAGGAAGGAGAGACATGGCGTGTCCTTTTGTGAATAAAGTCATGGACGTTGAGGCGCAATTTATTCAGGGACTGTTGCGTAAGATGGTGATTAGACCCCGTTTGGATGTCTTATCGTTCCCAGAGGAGTGTCTATATGAAAGATACTGTTTCACCTCACACTCTATCATTTATCTTAACAATCTTCTCCACCTAGGTATGTCAAATATTACACATCGTGGGCAAATTTTATGCATTTTTTTCCTTTATTTTCTTTCTATAGACACTGAACACATCAGCAAGACAACTGTTTGTCAGGCCATAAGAAAAGTGACTTTTGCCCGTTTTTGTGGTTTTCCCTGGGCGTTAATCAGAAAGTATCATCAAAGATGATGATGTCTTTTGGTGCTCAGCATGAATGCGCTTCCCTCAGACTGAACGTACTCAGAGTTGATTGAGCTAATTCTGATCAGCTGTTCTGGAACCAAAACTCAAGAGTTTCTCAGGTCAGGCTCAGTCAACTCTGAGATTGAGATTAGGGCTCAGAGTTTGTTGAGCCTGCTTCCTAAACTAGGGCCCAAGCCTACACACAGACAGCACCTGGAAGAAGATCAGCTCTGCACTCAGGATTTCAGGTAAATAGGCTATGATATCGTGCTTGTTAAGGTTGCTTAGCAACCTCAGATGCAACCTGCCACAGCGCTTTTGAAAGCTCTCACAGAAAAGGCACAAGAGTAGCATCCAGTGCCTCTTCTTGCGTGTTCCAGGTGTTTCCAAGACATGGCATGTGTACAGCCCCCAAGGCCTGATCAGACAGAGTAGTTTTAGCAGCTGGGGGGAGCCTTTTGTAATTGTTTTCAATGAGAGTGAGGTATTTTCCTCACTGCTTTTGTGTTGTCACCTTTTTACCGCTTTATGCACCTCGCAATTTTGGAGGAGCGCCCTAAACGCCTCGAGTTCAACTAAAGCCAGAAAAGCACCCAGTGTCATTTGTGTTTTTTTTTTTCCTATTGTCCAATCACATGAATTGAGAGGCAGGCCTTGTATAGTTGCAATGACAACAAATGGCAGCGTACATGATGTGTGTGAAGCTAACATTAGCTCACTTTCATCATCCTCCTTCAAGTCAGGCTGCAAGATATATCTGAACAAATAGCTTTAACTACTTTCTTAGGCTTTACGAACCGTGACTAGGCCAGACCATTGACAGCAGGTTGTCAAAGTGTCAGTCTCATCCTAAAACAAGCCATGTACCAACCATCATCCAGGTGAAACTCCCTGTGATGTCTCCTGTCTCACGTACCCACACTGATCTCCATTTCCATGTTCATTATACTATTTGAAAACAGCCTCTTACCCTCAATCAGAGCCGGAGCAAGTGCCTTTTGCTTTTCCATTTTTATGCAGATTTTGAGGAACACATCAGTGAATTTGCTTCACAGCAAAACAGGCGTTAAACTAAGGACAGGAATTAAAAAGACACAGCAAGCTGCAAAAAGCACTCCTCGGATTGGGGCTTCTTACACAGACTTTAACAAAAGGCAGTGCGGTGCACCTTATGTCGTGCAACCTACAGCACTATCATGGCTGTTCTCCCATGTCCTCTCCCACAAGGAACGGAGCTTTACTGTCATAGTAATGAAACATAAATAACATCACAGATAGCGCTGATGGGTGGGGTGTACATGTTTGGGTGTTGAGGTCAAGCATCAATAATCATTCTCAATAACTCCGACCCCACCTTTGAGGCTAGGGACAGATTGTAGTTGTTAAATATTGAAAAATTCAAATGACTCGAAGGCCATCTCGTCTTCAACCTCTATTAGGATGTGCAAAGGTAAGCACCTTGACGTATAATGAGGGCAGAAGAATTATAGTGTATAAATGATAAAAAATATCGCAGCGTTTTCACTATCACCCACTTCTCATGGCGCATGAAATTAAGATTGGTTTTGGGAGGATGGAGGTCAGCAAACAGAAACTTCATTGCCTCTCAGTCAGTTTCTGCCTCATGCTGCAGCAAGACCAGAATCGACAAAACAAAATGTACTTGACGAACGCAGGTGAGGCAGAAAATATTGTGGGTAAGGTTGCATGTATAAACTGCTAAACTGGCCATTATTAGCATTCCACAAATAAAAAACTGATCCAAAAGGGGCTGAGCATCGTATTTTACTCTTGTACTTGTTGCCAGTCATATAGCCTGCTCTGCTGCTATGTATTTTCTTTCCCATCCAATTAAAAAACAATCAGTCCCTCTTAGATGAAAGGTCAGTCGCACCTTCTCTTTCATGTTTGCTCTGCTGTAGTAAGTATGGCATTTTGACTATAAATGGCTACATGGTGTGTGTCCTAGACTGCTGGACCTCACCTATGTGATCTCTGCACTGGGAAAACCAAACTTAATTCCACCTTCTAAATCTGTAACAACCGTCTTGTTCCTCACTCATCGACTCTGATTCTCAAGGCTACATTTTCCACACTGTGTGAGAAACAGCTCGTTTCAGAATTCCTCTTGCATTGATAGATCATCAAGCTCATAAGATCAATAAGTCCATAAAAACAGCCAAAGGTGTGAGTCATACATGCTCCAGTTTCATCTGTGGAGGATTAACTTTTATGTTCCTCCCAAGCAGCATCTTCCAGTGATCACCATCCGTGTGTGAGACCTCATTTACACTTGTCATTTCATGTGTCTTATAGATCAAATCCAGATGAGTTTTTAGGCACTTCCATTTACACTTAGTCACATATATGCTCCTCCTTTGGCCTGATCACAAATCTGACTGTAATCCATCTTTTCCCTCAAATCCGCTTGCAAATCCGGGTAAGCCCCTACTTCAATTCAGAGGGAGGTGGTGATGCACCTGAAACTGTTTAATAACTGCCACAGACACCAGGAGATGAATAGCTTCTGAACTTTAGCAGGTTAGTTACAAACATTAGCAGTTAGCGGTTACAGCTAGCTCACTATTAACTCTTTATTAACTAACACAGGAGCGTAGATAGTCGAATCGTATTTAAGAATAACAAGCAGGATAAAAGTTTTTCTTCTTGTTCCTTCGGCTACGTTCAGACTGCAGGCAAATCAGATTTGTTCCTCAAATCAGATTTTCAAGACGGACTGTCCACACTGTTATTTACAAGTGATTTGATCAGATCTGTGTGTCCAGACATCAGCGAACTATCTGCATGGGTTGCTGTGGTAACAATGTAGGCATCAGTAACTACTTATCTACAGTGTTGACACGGCTTTCCAAGGAGGAAAGCATCCAAACCCCTCCAAACAAACAGAACTCCTCCACTGCACTCTTCATGTTGCCCTCCACAGCGCTCTGCTGGTACTGGCATGTATTTTGCTCAGCACCTCCATCACTCTGGATTTCATGTCGTCATCACGTGTCATGTTGTTAGTGATGCAAAAGACACTTTGAAATTGATGCACTTGAGATGCATGATGTAGAAATCTGATTGGAATTGCATTTCAAACCACCTTTTGCTGTCCAGACTTTCTAAAATCAATAAATCAATCATTAAATGGATACTAGCAGATATTATATGCCAAAAAAACGACATACCCGTATGATGTCATACCGTTACCCACAGCAACAACAAGCATGGCTGAGAGCGAAATTATTACAGACTCTGCAGTGGTTCCAGAAAAGAGGAGCAGCTTCAGTAGTGTGGAATAAACTGTGGCGTCCTGAATGTTTTATGAACAGTCCCGGACTTCTCAGACTCTTTTAGCAAGTTACTGCTCAGAGGAAACTCATTCAGCGGCTCCTCTGGCAGCAGCACAGCGTCTCTCCTGCTCTTCTCTCGCTATGTGCTTTGGTAATGTAAACCTACAGTGAGGCTCGACAAAAACCTACACATATGTGAATGTGTGATTGTTGTGGTATCATAACAGCCTGTCACAGGTTACAGTGTGATGATTAGAGGAGAAATGGCAGAGCATAAAGGTCCAGGTGGAAAAACAACAACTTGATTTATATATATAGATCCCAGGGGACATTTTTTGTATTTAGGAGCTGTTTAAATGTGTAATTTGTGGTAGATTTTATTTTGTTGAACTATTAATATTGTATACAGAATCTGAATCTCACTCTGAGTTACTGTTGTTGTTCACAAACTAAAGAAATGATCATTTTTCTTTCGTTTTTGCAGAATATTTGAAGGCAAACTGCAAAACTATATCACTCATTTTGTTGTAATTCTATGTTCTTCATTTGTCAAGAATATTGTTATCGCAAAATACCCTGAAATATCGTGATAATATTTTAGTGCCATATCACCCACCCCTACAGGCCATATATGGCCCACAGTAGGGTGATGAATGGCCCACCGACCATTTTTTAATTCACGATAAAAATAAACGGACTCACACTTTAAATATTTTGTGTACTTTTAATGTAAAAAAAGTGTCCATAAGACATAAAAAGCATCAAAGTTGAGCTTGATCATTAAAAAACATGCCAGGGGGGATTCCCTGAACCTCGACAGAGGTCAAAGCTAAGCCCTGAATGTCCCCAAATCCTAGAAACACCCTGTAAACAGCAAATGAAGGTTGAAAACAGGCACTTCATTTATTATATATACTGATAAATATTATTGTTTGCTTATTAAGTGGGTCGTGGCCTCCTGTCATTCTGCAAACGTGGCCCCCATGCTGAATATCCCTGCCCTAAAGGCGACTTCCACAGAGCGTTTACTGATGTAGGGATGCATTTACACATTTTCAACATCTGACTAGAGTTTTAACAGATTCAGTATATCTTGAGTTCTTCTTGGATGCATTTATATTTAGCCTTTTAAAAGCAGACTGCTCCTCAATCTGCCTGTGAAATGTTAAGTGTCAATGGGGTGTAAGATTCTCGACCATTAACACCTGGTTCACTGTACTGCTAACAGAAGCAGCTCCACATGATTCCTGAGCCATACTCCTTCACTGATACTGAGGTATAACTTCTGTGGCAATTAACTGTGTGTAGTACAGGTAGAAGGAGACCAAAATAATTCTTCAGCACAGAGAGCTGTCCTCAGATACCCTGACATTCCCCCAGAGCAAAATCTGTGTTCACATTATTAGCCTGTCCATACTGTCACAGGAGACCATTAGCATAGAACAAGAGAAGCAGTTGTTTAAAGCTACACCTGCAGGCCTGTCTCCTGACTGACTGTATATTGCTGCTGTCTGAGGTTGCTTCTCTCTGGGTGTTTTAACCTTTCAAGCCGTCTAGAGCCCCAGAAGAGCCTCTAGCTCCGGGCTCACACCTGCGCTCCAACTGAGAATCAGAACAACAACAGCAGCAGGGGCCCTCAGTCCAAACGCACGCACACACACACACACACACACTGGGACCTCTCACACGCACACTGACACACAAAAGCACAGACAAATCCGGATGCCTTCATCCAACTAAAATAAGCCACACTGTCCGGGTTACAGGCAAAAAATACAGGCAGTGACAAGCGTGACTTCAAACAGCTGCGTGGAGGGGCTACCCTGCCACCATCACCATTTCACCACCACATTTCTTGCTGCACTCTGGCAACAGTGTTACCATGGCAGCCATGGAAACGGAGAAGATTTTTTTTCCCCGCTCTGTCCCACTGGAATTCTATCTACCAACGCCATTCTGTCTGTCTTCTTCTCTCTGTCCCTGTTTCTGCATTTTCTTCCCTTATCCAATGAAACCCTTCTATCCCGCGGCGATGTCGTTCTCCTGAAGCGCTGCACACATCAGCATGAGGCGGTGGAAAGATTGTGGCTTCTTTAACTTTTGCAACAAAATATCTGGACATCATTACGGACATGTCAGTCACAGCAAACGAGATGCCAATTTAGCGAGCTTTGTTTGTCTAACAGTGATTAGTGATTCCTGCTGCTCCCTGTAGTGCAATTTCAGATATGTGTGTTATCTCCATTTCTCTGTTTGTCTAATTGCGTGTCTGAATTCTGATGAGTAATGCCTACATAAACGCTGTGCTGTTTCTCCCATTTTTACATTTGCATGTTTATCTTCCTGGTGCATTTGCATGTACGTCAGTCTCTCACTTCCCTGGTCTTGGTTACACCTCTAATTGTGGTGAGTAGCCTATGATTGGAAAAAGACACAGCAACACAGCTGATGGTGGCTCTGTGCTTCTTGTTACGAGTGCACTCACTGGCTTAGAGCCCTTATCGCCAGCGCTTCACAGCTTGGCCCTGCCTAATGGTGGTGCTCAGGTTCACACACACAACCACCCCTTGGTTCACAACAATGAGTATAATTTGTTGTTTCTTTTAAAAGCAGCAGCGGTTTCGAACCTCCATGCTATTATTATCCTCTAAAGATACTTACATATACTCTCTGAGGTCATCTGCTCATTTACTCAACAGTACAATGTGTACCCTCTGCAGCAGTTGTGTCTCTTCTCTCACTTAGTACATACTGAGCATATTGGATTTGCTGCTAGATATTACAGTTTCAAGTTATCTATTGTCATATGCACAATAATTACAGAGAAGCGTTGGCAATGGAAATCTTAGACATAAAGCTCCATCTAACAGTGCTCATTAAATATTCATAAAAAGAAAGTCACGCAAATAATAAATGAGAATCTAAGGCATAAAATATTGCATAGAGTAAAATATGGGGATAAAACATAACATAAATAATATATGTTTGTGGTGGATGGTGTACAGTAATTGTGAAATAAATAAAATATAATGTAAACTGGAATGTAAAAATTGTGTGCATAATGAGAAGTAATACATATATTTATATACACAGGGATGTGAACAGTCAGTCGACTAGTCTATTAAACGATGCTACCCTCGTTAGTTGGCGCCAGAGTTAGTGGCTGGTTAAACCAGGGGCGGCAGTAGCTCAGTCCATAGGGACTTGACTTGGAAACCGAAGGGTCACCGGTATTGAGCGTGGACTAGTAGCTGGAGAGGTGCCAATTCATCTCCTAGACACTGCTGAGGTGCCCCTGAGCAAGCAACAGAACCCCCAACTGCTTTGGGTGCCTGTCCTAAGCAGCCATGTCACCCTGACATCCCTCCATTTACTGCATGTATAGATCCTGTTTGTGCATGTGTGTGTATTTCAGGCTTGTGTGTATATGAAAACAGAGTGAAAGAAAAATTTTATTTCCCCTCAGGGATTAATAAAGTATATTTTCTTTCTTCTTCTTCTAAACCAATTAAAAAATTAAAATTATTATTATTTTATGCAATTGCATTCACTCAATGAAAATGTCATTGTTATAATCAGGCAGGTTTTCAAAAGATTTATTTTCCTAAAGAATATTGTTTTTAATAAATATTATTTTGTTCCCTTCAATTTAGTGAGGTGTTTTTGTAGGATAATGTGCAGTGTTTTATAATACACAGTGCAAATGCCAGATATTTGAGCAGCATTTGAAATACCGCTATTGAAAAATGGTGCAACGGTGAAGCAGTGGTTAGCACTGTCGTCTCACAGTAAGAGGGCTGCAGGAGCCCTTCTGTGCGGAGTTTGCATGTTCTTGCCGTGTCAGTGTGGGTTCTTTCTGGGTCCTCCGGCTTCCTCCCACAGTCCAAAGACATGCAGGTTAATTGGTGACTCTAAATTGTCCGTAGGTGTGAATGTGAGTGTGAATGGTTGTCTGTCTCTATGTGTCAGCCCTGTGATAGTCTGGTGACCTGTCCAGGGTGTACCCCGCCTCTCGCCCAATGTCAGCTGGGATAGGGCTCCAGCCCCCCCGCAGCCCTCAAGAGGATAAGCGGTTAGAAAATGGATGGATGGAAGGATGAAGCAGTGGTTAGCATTGTCGTCTCATAGTAAGAGGGCTCCTGGTTCAAACCCAGGTTGTGTGGAGTTTACATGTTCCCACCGTGTCAGCATGGGTTTTCTCAGGGTGCTCCAGCTTCCTCCCACAGTCCAAAGACATGCAGGTTAACTGGTGACTCTAAATTGTCCGTAGGTGTGAATGTGAGTGTGAATGGTTGTCTGTCTCTATGTGTCAGCCCTGTGATAGTCTGGTGACCTGTCCAGGGTGTACCCCGCCTCCCCAGCCTCCTCGCGACTCCGAACAGGATAAGCAGTTACAGAGAAAAAGTTAGACAACGTTTGACCTTTTAGATTAAATCATGGTAATTTTGACTGTTTCCTGAGTGTTCTCTTACTTTCAGATTCATCAACTAGTCTCAGTTTAAACTTCCGCTTTTAACATCAAGGAAATTCGTCATCAGAAACATGTCTAGTAGTAAAAAAGAAAGTATATAAACGCTAAGTGACAATTTAACAATAAGATGGCCAATACCATATTTCAAACTTCTTGTGTATCCATACACATTGTTATGAATCACAGCTACATTGCCCTGCTTCTAAAATTGGATGAATTTATATCTATGATTATAACAAAAATCCACAATAGAAAGGAGCAAGGAAGAAATACAAATGTGTTTATTAACTGTAACAATATGAAATGAAATGGAAAAACACCGGCATAGAAAAAAATGATAATATAAGCTGATACAAAGCCTGAAGTGTTCTCCAAGTTTCTCAAAATTTGACATTTATTTTTGACACGTTCATATCTGTGACCAGAATCTATTATAAAGTCTCAAACTTAAAAATGATGACTACACAAGAGGCACGACTTGTCTGCACTGTCACTAATTTCTTTTATCTTTATCTTTGATCACCACTGAATAACCTAAAGGTAGAACAAAGCTGCTTCCCCCCCAGGCAGCGGAGTCCACGGCGGCCTAATGTACCAAAACACCTCCACAGATGGCTGCAGTTATGGTTCATTCATCTAGAAAACCCAGCTAGAAAAGAGAGTGGCGTATACTCATCATAAATCATCATAAATGTTGCTCAGTAGCAGGAACAAGAGAGGAGCTAACTGCTACTAAGTGTTTCTGCAAACTAATGATTATGCTTGCATTATATCATCAGCACGATAATGCGGTTTGTTTGAATGCTAAATGTGGCTAATGTAGCTGCTGACGGCTGCTAATTATTAGAATGAGAGAGAAAATATTATGCTTACGGAGGACGCATGGTTGTGTCAGTGTTTTGACATTCAGCTGGATTTATGGGAAAGTGCCACATTTGAAGTGCAAAGTGAAAGTGCTCACTCTGGTTTTCAAAAAGCACACAAGTAAAGCCTTTTGTTCAGAGGGTGCTTTTACATTCTGCACTCACTTGATTCTAATCACACTGAAAACAAATTGTATAAAATGCTGCTTTTCTTCTCTCCTGGCAAGACAGATAGCGGGTGCTTGGTATTCTGCGCCAGATCCAACATGAGAGTGAGAGGAGGCCACGACTTTGTATTGCTGTTGTGGAATCATGCAGCCGGGGTCAGAGAGAGGCTGGAGGTGAACTCACAGTCCGTAATCAATTCATGTTAGAAAACATGTTTAAGTGCAGAAAAAATGTTTTGTAGGTAGTTGTTTGCGATGAGAGTTATAGAGTTAGAGACTCAGAGGGCACGCTGACAGGCTGAGAATCACACTTTGTGTCATTTAAACACAACAGTCACCAGAAAAAGCCGCCGTCCTCCACCAGTCACATTGTTTAACTTGGTGCGGACAGGGTGATTCCTGAGACTGAGCAGACGTAGTCTACTACACACACGCTTGCACATTTACACACACGCTCACATGCACGTTTTCCTCTCTCAGACTGATTAGGAAGACGACTGTTTGCTCACTCCGCAGCGGAAGGAAGGGTTTTCAAACAGCTGAGCTATCACTCTGTCACAAGGGCCATTCTCAGAAGTCTCCGGGACAATGCTGCGGCTGTGGCTTAATTTTCTCTCTGTGATACCATGATACGAGGGGCTTTTTTTAGTAACACGCGTGTGTGTGTATGAATACTGATGGCCAAGCATTGGCCCTGTGCTAGCTGTCATGTTTCATCTATAAAGCTGTTTCAACTCTTAAACTGCACCTGGAAAAACGCAGCCTATTGTGCGAACATCAGAGAGTTTGTAGTTATACATGTCTGGTGTCTATAAGGAGTCTGAGGGTGCTTTCAGAGGCTCCGAACATCCAGTAGATGAACCTCAGAGGATTGAATTCATCCCCGTGCTGTGGAGAAACAATAGACAACAGCACAGAGTAAACTCCTGGCAGTGCGGCTGTCAGAGCTCTATTTTCATGAGTCAATGGCGCATGCTGCAAAGTCCCGCTCCCAATGTGCACGTCCAAGAAAATAGAGCCTTTATCTTAAAGGACAGATCCAGTCATGGCTTGAATGACTGCCATCCATATTAATTTTCATTTTCATCCTCACATTATCTGGGGGAGAGACGGAGCACAAATGTCAAATCACAGGAATCATTAGGAGAAAGGAAATGTCAATTTGAGATGAATATCTGATGCACGGGATATAATGGGTACATATGGACTGACTGGAATCAATATGCATTGAATACATTTATACATTATACATACAGCACATCAGTGATTCTTAACCTTTCGAGTCTGATGTGCACCTTCATCGACCACCTGTCATTTTCTGAATGTGTTATTCCGACATTTATTTTAAACTGGATGTTATTTAACATTTATAAAAGTGAATTTTTTTATACAAGACATGCAGCTCTGTCTTACACAATCAGTGCGAAGCAGCACACAGAATAGTGCAACTTTCATGGCTAGTTTCAGACCAGTGCAGCTGTCATTTTCACTGCCAGCGCCCATGTTGTGTAAGTAGCGAATGTACTGGCGTAGATGGACTGTAGGTCTTAAAATGAGGTGTGGTCAGGCTCATTGTCGGAGGCAGCAGAAAGTGGCTGCACCACTGACCAACAAAAACTTGGTCCAAAGTCAGAATGGCACAGTATTTTGCTGCTATTTAAGTGCCGCATTATTCAGATATTAAGATGTGCCTCCATAGGTGGGTTCACAACGGAACCCAGACACGCGGGTAGGTTGCAGGTGGGTGAAATAATACATCATTAATGAAGAAAATATTAGTTATCTTCTCTTTGGGGCGCCCAGAAGCTCACCTGGTAGAGCAGGTGCCCCATGTACAAAGGCTTTGTCCTTGGAGTTCTCTTCCAACCCACGGCCCTTTGCTGCATGTCATCCCTTCTCTCTTTCTCTCCTCCCTTCATGCTAATGCTGTCCTATTGATTAAAGGCAAAAAGCCCTAAAAAATATCTTTAAAAAAAGATTAATTACAGTCTATAAAATGTGAATGCTGCAGAGCTGCTGCTCCACAGCAGACTCCCCATTCAGAGGAACGTTGTGCACATTTACGCACAAGAAGCAGTTTGACTTAATTGTTTCAGAAGCTAAAAGTTTAGTTCTGTTTCCGCTGCTAAGTTCATCACTACAGTTTTTACTTTTGCTGCTTAACAGTCCCATGATAGCTGCTGTAGTGACATTACTGCTCTTACTTCATTACCTTCGGCAGAAAACTGGTTTTCCGACTAGATTCTCCAGATTGCTGAATCCACCATGGAAATAGCAAAGCTCATAAAGGGAATAGGAGATGACACTCTGATTAGTTCTAATTTAACACCCAGAACACCCCTACAATGAATTAAGGAACTTAATACAACCTCTTTGCCTGTTGTGCCTTCCTTTGTGCCCAGATTATGGGCCGTTTAACTTGCAAAAGTGGGGTTGGACGCGACCTATAAATGCACCTGCACCGTGCACATTTCACCAGTGGACCGTAAGTGACTTGTCTCAGTTTTGTAAAAAACACACTTTATTTTGAAGTACAAGCTCCCTGCCAGATTTTGCAGGCAAGCTGCAAGCGATAAGACACACAGAGCCGGATTGGGGAGTTGATCCAAGGTGCCCAATTTTCCGCCATGTAGGGGTAAACATATTGGCGGAACCTTTTTGGTTTAAAAAGAACGAGGCGCCCTTCCGCCACGGGAGAGGCTGTTGATGACTTGTGGGAGGGGCTGTTGTCCACTGGTGATGGACTTAAAAACAGGAAACAGCTGATAGCAGGAATGAGTAGCTAGTAGCGAGAGGGAAACGCATACAATATCGACACCAACCAGGCCTTTGATGCATGTATTGTACGTCACTGTTTACGTCACACGCTGAGCTACACGTTTTGTTACTTGCTCCCGCCCCCCACTGCCCTGAAAAAGGCACATTCTGTATGAACAAAAGTAGGCAGGCAGCATTTCGCTGCACTCCCCGATTTTGTGTTTATATTGCCAATGCTGAACGAAGACTGATTGGGCTTTTTTAAATTCCTATTTTAAAAGGGCGACAGTGAATATCTGGCACAGAGCTTTTACTTTAAAGCCATTTCCTGCTGTAGAGTGAGTGACTAATGGACAGCTACTTAACAGAAACAGCAGACTAGCTCCACAAAATGGCCAAAAGCAAGTATGACGAACTAAAGACTAAGTAGAAATCTGGACCCTGAGGCTGGACCATCTGGGAGCCACTGCATTAGACGATACACTGTAGATTGTTTAAATAGGGCCCACAGTTTTCCTGGAGTTGTTGATGTTTAGGCTCTGTCTGTTTTTCAGTAGCTTTGGTTAAGTTTGAACTGATGAAGGTGGATGATTCAATCATTTGGCTATTTATTTTGACTTCTTTGCACACTTGGTTGCACCGTGGTTTTATTGTGTGGTGTTGTAACTGAGGCGTTCAATTGCTCGTGGTTGTCGATGATTGTGGCTGAATATAAATCAGCATCGCGCCAATTTGTAATCCTATTTGTGTATCTATTTTCCTTCTAAACACAAATATGTGGATATCTCTTTTTAGTTGCAAATAAGCTGAGCTACTCAGGCTGCAGAGGTTCCTGCTGGAGGACATTTACCCCTTTGGGGAGTTACTGCAGTACAGGAAAAAACAAAACTAAGTCCGGATGTAATGAAGTGCTCATTCTCATTCATATTGTCTGTAATAATTCCAGTAATAGGATGCTAAATACCCTCAAAAACACACTAAAACTATTAAATGGGATCATCTCCACCCAGTTATGCATTTATTGAATTACCTCCAGGATGACAATGATGATGCTATAATCCACAAATTAAGCTTTTAACTCTGATTCTTTAAAATACATAGAAAACAAGCTCCTTTTTGATTTGTTTTGTGGGCAAAAAAAGTTTTTCATGCAACATTTCTCTTTTATAATCCCCTGTCATTTAGTTTACAGTCAATTAAATACTGCAATTTTCGTAGCCATGCTTGTTTCTCCCAGTACCTGCAGACCCCACGCTCCTTTAAACAGCTGAAGCCTATTTTTGAATGTGCACGGGAGCGTGATAGGGAGGGCGTGCCGGTGTAAAAACTGGCCAACCCATATTGGACAATGATCATGATGAAAATAAATACTTGTCAAACCTGACTGCGCCGTACAATGTTCGCCCTGTGTGTGTGACAGAGAGTGAGTGACAGAGAGTGACTGAAAATGAGGAATATGTGCGTGAAACGTGTGTGTGTTTGTGCCTGCTGCAGGCAAATACCCAGCAGTACACTTGATGGGTAGAGCTGAATAGGATTTCCTTTCAAACACAGTATGCCTCCCGCCTCCTCTGGATCTCCCTTTAAATGCTCACTGGTACTCCTCAAGATGAATTATGACATTGTTATTATTCGGGAATTATAATCTAGTCATGTTAAAGCATTCATGTGCATTAGATACGATCCCCACTGGGAGCACAGCTGAGTTTCTGTAATGACGTCTGAGACTGCTTTTTCCACCACTATCATTAAGATGGAGCACACAGATAATCAGTCTTGCTGATTGTGTTAGGAGTGACTGGCAGTGACCTCACTCTCCAAGAGGGGACGGGTCCAAAATAATGTCAGGGTTCCCGACACTCGTTTAGAGCCACTGTTATTGAACAATACGCCTGTATGTGTGTGTGTGCGCGCGCCATAATCTGATATCATATTTGTCAGAGCCATAATTCTATTTCTTAATTTTCTGTTTCATTTGCTTCTAGTAAAAAGATTTATATTTGAAGGTGAAAGTTCATTCTCTACTTTTAAAACAAAAAACTTTTGATCAAGGTCCACTTTTTTTCTCTTTTGAAATCTCATGGTCTTTTTCACTGAAAGACTGAGATGTGGTTGAAAGCTGTGGAAAAAGCTAGATTTTTTGGTCAAAGGTCAGTCAGTATTCAAAGTGTAGACTATTCAACAAAGATCACAAACAGCATCAGCTTGTGATGAGTTAAGAAAAGGTGACAGCTTGATATGGCACCTACACACTATGACTTTCGGAGCTGTCAGATTGCTGCACTGATCACATCACTAGCTGTCTGTCTTGAAGTTTCTATGACTTGCACGTTACATGAGTGATCAGCGACACAGGATCGCACGTTCCAACCTGAGCCTACTAGAGCTCACTAGAGCCCCTTTCCCTCCGCACAGAGAAACCCCGCTAACATCTGACTTATTAATGCAATGGGAATGGTCTTAAATGGCATTCACACCTGGGTCAAATGACTCTGCAGTCGTCACAAGTAATCATGGCCTCCGGCTCCGATTGACATTGATGGGAACACCCTGGTGAACGCGTTAGCTTTAGCTCCTTTACCTGCGAGATGCAATGACGTGCCATCACAAAATACTGTCAGTCTCTGCTCAAGCAGTGCTCAAACAGTGATCCAAATTCATCTGCACCAAGTTTGAAAGACAAACTGAATAAGTAAGGGTTAAATAAGAAGACATAACCACTGTAAAGTTTTCATACAGTATGTCTCCATGCTCCTCTGTCCATGACTTAGAACGTGACACACCAGAAAAACCCACACACACAGAAAGGCGAACTCGTCTGCTCAAGAGCCGTGTACACAGCTCTGGTCTACTGGCAATGAGAAAGGAGTCCTGTTACCTGTTTTTAGCAGGTTTACCCGTGTTTGAGAAACTTGTGTATACATGCTAATTTCAGTGTAAAAGGGTTGTAAGAGGAATTCCCAACAAGTCTAAGCAAACGCAAGAAGCAATATGAGAAAAAACACAAGACCACGAGCAAGACAGGAGTTCTTTTCTCTAAAAATTGACTTCAGCAAAGACGCTGTACTTAGTGTGCTGATTTGCAGCAAAAAACCTAGAGGCAAAAAGACAATAATATAGAGGACAGAATAGTTGGGGAGATGCGGGCAGCAAGGACTGTTTGTTCTGATTGCTGATGTTTTGTTGATGGTGTTACGAGTCCTCCTCTTGATATTCTGCTCGCCCCATACCTGCCTGGCATACTCATTGTCTTTAGGTTTTCGCTGCTGTCATTGCTGGTCAAAACAGATTTTACATTACAGAATTCGACTCACAGACAGGTCCAGATATTTAACCTGCTAGATATCTCTTAGGCGTATGCAACGTATCTGCGCATCTCTCAATCGCATCAAAATTGTCGGCAATCTCCAGACACTGTAAGTAGAAAAGTAGGGCTAAAATTGTGAAGTGTAAACTTGCTTTAGCCATTTACCATAAAACTTCAATTAAAAGCCTGGTCCCAATTAAACCCCCAGTCTCTTACTAGCCCAATGTGGCTACACGTTTTGACAAATAAAGGCCTGTCTCAATTAGAAGCCTGCCAAGCAGTTCATTTTTGTAGAGGTTCTTTGGATGCATGAAACCAGATTGTTGATTATCCACTTGAGCTAACGGTAGTTAGCTGTTTCGATAGCACATACAAATATAAGTGTTTATACTTTTGTCAGTATAGGGATGCTATACATTGTTAACTTTCTTTCAGCACCAGGGAGGATCATAATTCATTCAAATTTATCGGCATGATAAAAAAAACAAGTGGTGACAAGATAAATGTTATCTGAAGCCTAAGTAATACTTGTACTGGTTCAAATCCATCCATTTTCTGACAGCTTATCCTCTTGAGGGTCGCGGGTGGAGCCTATCCCAGCTGACATTGGGCGAGTGGCAGGGTACACCCTGGACAGGTCGCCAGACTATCACAGGGCTGACACATAGAGACAGACAACCATTCACACTCACATTCACGCCTACGGCCAATTTAGAGTCACCAGTTAACCTGCATGTCTTTGGACTGTGGGAGGAAGCAGAAAACCCACGCTGACAAAGGGAGAACATGAAAACTCCGCACAGAAGGGCTCCCGCACCCTGGGATCGAACCAGCAAATAATAGCCCAGGGCTACTAATTGAAGTTTTACAGTAGATCCAACCAGGCTGCAGAGTTAAGTATACTGGTGTTCAACCATGTTTATCATGGAGGGCTGAAATGGTCAAGGAATTGTTGAATCAATCGACAGCAAAGTAATCTGCAACTATTTTGAGATTTGGTTGAGTCATGTTTCAAACAAAAATGCCAAGCACTCCCTGCAGGTAGCTGCGACTTCTCTTCTCTCCTCTCTTCTTCTTGATGTCAGGATTTGCTGCTTTTCTCTGTTTTATGTCAATTTAACTGAACATTTTTCTTTTTTTCTGTGGGTTTTACAAAATAAGACATTTGAAGATGTCACGGTGTGCTGAAGAAAATTGTTACCGGTATTTTTTTGCTGTTTCCCGACATGTATGCCAAACAATGAATCAGGGAAAAAATCAATCTTGGAAATAATTGCAATTTTCAGAGTTAACTCCCTTTATTATGATTTTGAAGTTCCAAACTATATGCTTGGATTTTACAGCTCAAGTGGGCACTTTCAAGGAATAGACCGAGCCACAACAACAATATCGTTTTGAATTGTTTCTTTCCCATTGTTGTCAAGTGGCACAGTGATGCTTACTACTGTCAACGGCTGCACAGCTTTATGCCACACCATGCTGAATTGCATCCTGTTATGCTGTCCGAGTCTTTAGGAGACAGTGACATTTTGATGCTTTAAAGGAATATTTTTTCAAGCAGCAGGCCACCGTCCCTCTCTGTTGTCTGTCTGCAGACAAAAAAATACCAATTTTGTCCTGCTTCCCTTGAGGTGGCTCCCTCATTTTGCTGTCACTGCTGTCCTTTATTTATCACCTCTCTCTTTTGTCTCTCACTCCCACCCTTTTCTTCCTCTCTTCTCTTCGGCCAGCATCTCCCCGATTGTTGTCATGTGAAAATGATCTGATATGGATTTGATGGCAAGGGGACGTTTTTGTAAACTGACTCTGAGGTAACATTTTTCTCTCAGGCTGCATGTGAAATCCCCACCTCATCTGCCAAGACTGACAGAGCCCAATCCCCAGATGTGTCCATAACTCTACACTTAAGTGTCTGTATCCTGAAACTAAACATAACATATTGATTGGTGGAGCTTGTTGGGGGACGCTACGCAGCCTGGGAGTCCTGCTCCGAATGCTCAAGACAGGGCGAACCTACTTTACAGGATTCATTTCTCTCGGGAGAATCCAAGCAAGTGCTCACACGTGAAATCACCTGAAGGCTGAATAGGAGGAGAACTGATGGAAAACGAATATCTTTGTCAGTCCCTCCAGGTATTTGCATGGAAATGCAAGAATTAATACAAATTCAGCCAATCCCTATAATATTTTGGAGAGCTTTAACTCTGTGTCACCCCTGAAAAAAGCTCTTATAGTTTTGTAATTGGACGAATACTTGCCATTTTGCTGCATAAAATGTCCCAATACTATTTTTTTTGTAACAGTTAAGAAATTAAACCTTTTTTTTATTTATTTAGTGTATTAATGATGTGTTTTACCAAGCGTTCTGTTCATGTATAATTTTAATTTAACAGAGTGCAGCAATAATTTAGCATTTTAGATACTTTTAATGACAGATACTGCTCATTTCATTACTGCCAGCCACTTTCCAGAAATGTGTTTCTCCCCAGTCGATCACTGGTTTCTATTCATACCAGTGTAGTTTTGACAAACAACTTGCAAAGATTGAAAATTAAACGCGTGATAGACAATCTATCACAGTGAACGTTGTCTGCTTTTGTCGTTGTCAGAGTCATGTTATCCCTTTATTGTAAGTGCAGATTGATTTGGAAAGCCAGCAGACAGACACAATGCTCTCTGTGATGAATTTCCAAAATCAAGCCAGTCTCAAGTCAGCGATTCTCATAATGCTCTGAAATGAATAGAAACCAAATGATGCCTGGAAGAAGATAGGAAAGACACAATGGGGGAAAAAAATCCAAAACTCTGTAGCATGCTTTGGAAACGGTTGGCAGTCATTTAAAGTAAATGGGCTAAAATACGCTCACTGTCACAGTGCTTTAAGACTACAGTAAAAGCAGCTGGACTACGACAGTTCGAGCTCATTTCGCTGTCACTGGAACAAGTACAATCTCATTTTTTTCCCGCTGGCTTTAAAATTCAAGTCTGATTTTAAACATTTGTGTCGCACGCTGCACCACAATTAAAATAAACAATGCAAATGCCATCATTATGTCAGCTGCATAAACACTCTGTAGTGGAAAAACCCTTGAGCTGCTCCTGATTGGTTTGGCTGTGTTCAAATCAACTGCAAGCAATTTCTCTAAATGAGTTATTGCATATAATTGCTCTTAATCATTTCTGTGAGTTTTCTTAATAGACAGCAGACTCCAATAATCTCTCCATTATCACAGTAAGCAATAATATCATTATATTTTGAGTTACCTTTGCAGTGGAAGGAAGGAGGGGGGGGATGCTGTACACAGTCCACATAAGCAGGTTCGTCATCTTAATTCTACAGAGAGGTAATTATTCATGCTTATGACTTTGGAGGCCACGCAATGTAAATTGAAATTACACTGAGGATATATCCTCCTGCAGGGTTCCACATGCAGATCAAATTAAATTAGTTGATTGGAAGCTGAACCCCCATGCACATTCATCAGGTAGTTGCACGATTTCCATCGGAGGCCGTCACCTCTAATTTCCTACGCGGCGGCTGAATTCCTCGGTACATTCTTGTATAGAGACATACATTAAAACAAGACAGCCACCCTCCGAGACATCGCCAGTGACCCTGTCAGACTGTAAACACACTTCTGCCCGTGTAGACAATTACATCATTTGTTCCGTGCAGCGTTTTTATTAAGCAGCCACCTCACCAGCAGAGCACTGACGCACGCCTCTAAAGATTGTGGCACCGAGCGCATGCTGGTGGGGCTGGTGGCAGGCAAAAGAATATACAAAAGCAAAAGACAGACACTCTGTCGCCTGTGGGAAGGGGAATATTTTATCCCATAAGAGTTGGCTCATCTCCCTGTGGGCACTTGTTGCCATAGCAACGGGAGCTGGGGAGTTTCCGTCAGGTTGGCTGGTCAGTCGTAGGTGGATCACGGGACATGAAAGGGGTCAGGAAGGGGAGAGCGACCTCGCTGCCACCATCATCAACCCGGCTTTCCTCCACACTCCAACTCACGCCTTCTCACCCTCGTCCCCGGGCCCGAGGGACCCCCGTCCCCACCCTGCCTCCACCCCCTGGCCCTTCATGCCTTCCTGTCATACCTGGGTCACACGCAAAAATCAACCAGCTCGCAGTGTGTGGAATTATTCACCACGTCGATAGTTATAATAATGAATTATGAAACCGTATGCTCTTTAGTGCCAACTGGAGCACTCACTCAGACGCTGACCTACATTGATTTATTTCAATTTGAACTGCATTCATCTGCACAAAAACACTTCCACTCGCCAGACCGTATCTCATCTCACCTTTTTTGTCTATTTATTATTCCATCCAAAGACACATTTCTAGCTTTTTCCCATTTCCTGCCTCACATAAACACACATTTTTCATCCTGACACACACTCCTCTCGCACACTAGGTCTCAAATGTGCGTAGTCCACCATCTGTCCTGTCCTTTCTCAGTCTCCTCTTCCTTACTCTACAAGACTGACTATTCAAATCGCCAAGCTGATAGACCACCTACTCACCCACTGTGCATCCTTCATAGCTGGGGCTCTGACACATAAAAGAGTAGACCTTGACATTCAGCTCACGGGGGGTCTCGCAAGACACTTAACTGAAGTGTTGTGAAAACACAGAGTGGCGATGGGTGTTTCATCATAACCGAGGTACAATATTATCTGTGTTATACAGTGGCCGTGTGATCCTCCTCTCTGTGTTGGACTGATATCTTACAGGCAGAGAGACCTCTAATCCTCCGTACCCAGGGAACAGATTTCAGTGGATGTGTGTTTGCGTGTGTGAACAGGTGACATTATCTGTCACCAGGGGAACACGTGGACGTTCAACACAGACTGATGTGAGCACTTTGGATGTTTTCTGCAGGTGTCTGTGAAGACTCACTCTTGACCGTGGCAGTCCTGGTGCAGTTGTAGAGAATAGCCAGCTCTCCGAACACCTTTCCCGGCCCCATGGTGCAGAGCTTCAGGCTCTCCTTCGTCACCTCCACCTTCCCATCTGAAACACAGAAATACAGCCATTAAGCATAACGCTTTTCAAATTGCACATTCATTTTCCCGCCTGATTACCCTGGTGTGTGTGGGGTCCTCTGCTACATTCCCCATGTGCAGCAAACAAAGTTTCAGTGATGAAATGGAGTGGATGATGGGTGTCTGAGGGCTTTTGCTTCATTTTTGGGGGCACCCAGCCAGAGTGCTCTTGACTCACTGGGCTGGAAAAAGATAAGATTATTTTGCAATGTGGAGTTTCCAAGGGCTACTTGCCTCCTACCAAGCCTGTGAAGGGTCATGTTTACTCGCAATGCAGCAGCACCAATGTGAGAAAATTCAACTTAAAGCTTAACACTCATAACTCACAGACGCAGTATGGTATGCCTTAAAGGGATACTTCAGATTTTTTGAAGTGGAGTTGTATGAGGTACTTATCCATAGTCAGTGTATTACCTACAGTAGATAGCTGTTGGCATACTCCCAGTCTGAAGAAGCAGACACACAGGAGTACCACCACGGAAGCTAAATAATGTACTGCTGTGGAGGGGTGCTGCACCAAAACGTATTTCAGCCACCTAAAAAAATCAATATCAGTTTAACCGTACACTATATTTATAATGTTGTCACTGCTTTACCTTTCCGTCAGAGAACACAGGCTGTTATCTGTGCTTTATTTTAACTAACCAGACTCCTTTCACAAAAACAGTAATTTTAACTTGCACAACAGGGGAGCTGCTGGTCTACCGCTCCCTCGATGGGTTAGTTTGTTTCTGTTATTGTGTGACTTTGGTGTTTTAAAGGGTTAGTTTGGTTCCACCACAGTCACACAATAACATCCACAAACTAGCTAATAGAGCCAGCAGCTGGGCAGCAACTCTGTGTTCTGCGAGGTAAAATTACTGTTTTTGTTAAAGGAGTCTGGTGGCTTTGAAGAGAGCACAGATAACTGCCTCAGTTCCCTGCAAGAGTGGGCCGTCTTTCCTGAATATAGTGGGCAATTAAACTGGTATTGAGTTTTTTCTATGGCTAAAATACATTTTGCTGCTTCCCCAGGTCCACAGCAGTACACTGCTTGGTTTCCTTGTCGGCACTCCTGTCTGCTTTCCCAACTGTGGCTTTTCTGTCCATTATTTACTGTAGATAACACACTGACTATGGATAAGCACCTCAGACAACCCTGTTTTAGAAAATACAAATTTTCCCTTTGAGGTCGGGGATGGTAAATTCAAACCTTCACAAATGATTCTCTAAAATATCTTTATTGCCCTATGTATGGATTCACACACTCATTATTCAGATATGTTTCCAAAGAGAGCACAGCGTTAGTTCAGACAGGACGCAGTGTCAAGTTCAGCTCACATCCCAGCTACATCAGCTGATCTCAAACAGCCAATCAACTGATGGAGCAGCTGATTGATGGAAGGGAGTCAGCTGATTGATCACATGATTCCTTTCTATGCAACCAATTGGCAAATCTTACTCAGGGCGCCCTCTTTAAACTGCTCTGGCCTGCCTACTGTTGCTGCTTCCTCTGCAAGCCGCTTTGCAACCCGCCTCCACCCCAGCTCCTCCTTTTCATGCTGTGTCTGACTTATCAATGTTGTTTCTGTTTGTCTGATGCTGCTTTGTTCTTTTCCCGGGGGGTCTTTGCTGCTGCTCTTCCTGCCTTAGGCTTTCCACGTAGGCCCATGGAAGGGCAGGGAGGTATACTCTCTCTGCCTCAGGCTTTGCTCATATGCACGTGGAAGGGCGGAGAGGTGTGCATTCTCTGCCTAAGGCTTTCCACGTAGGTGTGTGGAAGGGCAGAGAGGTGTGCTCTCTCCATCTTAGGCTTTCTGCATAGGCTTAGGAATAGCAGAGAGGCCCCAGAAAAGAGCCATACCACTAAATATCATTCAGCAAATGGAAATAAAATTTTCTTTGACTGAAGTTGTCCTGACTAAAACATATTTGTACCTTGAAAAGGCATTACCTACAATTTCTGGCATGTTCAGAGCAATATTTAACAAACAAATAAAGTCTGACCTTATCAATATATGATAGATTTTTGCAAACAAAACCACATTCTCAAAAAACAATACTGCTCTATTTCTACTTCTACTACTTCTCTTCAACACACTTTATATTGTTGCCTTTCTTGTAATTGTCCTGTTCATTTTCCGTTGATCAGTGTGAATTCTTTCATGTTTGCTCACAGATGTAGAGGCTTGTTTACACAGTCAGTTTTCCTCTTAATTGAATACTTTACATAAATTCACAAAGGGCGAGCTTGTCTTCGAAAGTATTTGAATTTAATTGCAATATTCAGGATAACATTTGCAAATGGGCCTCTGCTGGTCAGCCACACGATAGAGGAAATAAGTTTAGTAACCAGTGCTTGTACAGGCAGCGTGCGTCATGAATGTCCTTAGTTTAAATAACAATTTACTTTGACGGAGCTTAACCCTTTCACCCAGACACACAGACGTACAGCTCCTTTGACTGCCTGAGTCGGCAGGGAGAGAAAGGTAATACGCCAATACATTCACGAGGCTTCCTAGTTTGTACGTTTCTTTACATTATGCCTCCAGTCCATACAAGCATAAAAGAAACACACGTAAAAACACATGCTCATGTGCAGCCTGGAGAAGCATTTCCATTTTCAAGCAAGTACATACATATTTTTCTTCCTAACACTGTAAGAGGCTCTTTGCCCCCGTGACAGGGGGGGTGGCTGTTGCCACTGTGTTTAGACAAGCCTCATCAAGCATGTATACTTTCCTGGAAACTCAGCATTCCAGCGGGAACATAAGTCTGATTCACAGAGAGCAAAAACCCAAAGAAAACAGTTCAAGTTGGCTCTAGGCTACTGATGAAAAATGGCAAGATGATAAGAGCAGACGAGTCATCCTCAGAGGAAACCGTTTGACACGTTATCTTGTTAGAGAGGGCCGTGAACTTCTTTGACAAAGAGCCTCCAAAAAACTTGCCACGTTTCAGGACAAATTATTTTCTCCACTTTGTATTTTTTTTTCCACCTCTATTGGAACGACACAGCACCTTTTTCGTCATGGTAGACAATACATCATCTATTAACACACAGCATGAAATGATACACGCGGGGAAAATCTTCAGCTTACTGTCTACTTCCCTGCTGTTTTCACTGCCCATGTTTTACAGCCTTTTTTTGTGTGTGTGTCTGAGCTCCCTACAAGTCTCTCTTCTTTTTCCACTCAAATGGAGAAACAGCTGGAGATCAAAAAACTAACAGGGACGTCTATCCATTTAGCTTTTTAACAATGCAGTTGGTGCTTGTGCATCTTTCATTATTGTCAGCTTAACTATTCATAAGAGCTTCTTTAGATTGATTGAAAAACATGCACAATAAATCCCTTTCAAGTCTCTCGCTCAAATGCTTCTTTCAGTTTAGTAATAATGGGGCATAATCACCGGACTGCTCACTTTCAGAAACTTGTTGAGTCTGAGTCTGATAAAGTCAGCAACGGTGCTTTGCTTTTGAAGTTTGCTTGTCAGTGCACATATTTGGAAACACTCATTGTAGAATGTGGTTTCTATTTTCTGCTCCTTCCAAACAGGCTCATGCTTGTTGCTTTCATGAGCACAAAATATACAAGCTCCTGTGCACCTCGGGATTTCTCTCAGGAAAAAGGGAACCCCGATGCTTGTTTGCAAAAGCAACTGTACAAATGTTTCATGAAGTGAGTTATCGCTGAAGCAATTGTTATAGCTTTGAAAACTCTATAAAGACTATAATTACTGAGCTCCATTCGCTTCAAGAATTAAGTCCAAAAGAACAGCCGTTGAGAATTGATTGAGCCCAACGAATGTGTGCCAGACTAATCAGTGAACAGTGAGGAGTTCTGAGATGACTCGTCACCTCTCAAACCCCCTGAGCCCTTATTACGATGTATTAGACCCGGGTGTAATAGATAGAGAATGAATGATGAATAGTTTAGATGGAATTGACAGTGGTTGCCATGTTTTTCCAGTTCCAAATTAAACCCTCTGTGTTTGTTGCCTTCATCTAATCCAAGGGTGTCAAACATACAGCCCATGGGCTAGAGCCGCCCCGCCAAAGGGTCCGATCCGGCCCATTAGATGACTACACTTAGAGGTGCCAGGTTTCAGGAGCAAGTAAAAAAATGCGTTGCCAACTTCTGAGACTGTTCAGCCCTGATCAGAATACTGTTAACGGATACAGCTATGAATACTTACTGTGACCATGTTTAAAGATACTGAACATTGTGCAAACTATTGTCAATCAGCGGCTTCACTTCAAAAGAATCTGTATCAGGAAATGTATGGATGAATGCACATGTAATGACAGTGAGAAGTAGACTGACTGAATGTGGGAAAACTGAGACATATTGTTGAGATTGCACTTATTTTTCTTAAGACGTCTCAGGCTGTTCATCTGTTTGTCAAAGGATAAATGTCTACAGAATGTATTTGTTATTCTTTACACGAAAAAAGAAAAAATATTGGAGCTGTTGGTACTTATAGGTTATTGTGCGATGGTTTTATTGCTCCAGCTCATCTGAGATCAAATTGGGCTGTACGTGGCCCATGAACTAAAATGACTTTGACACCGCTGATCTGACCAGTTGTAGGAAAGTTTCAAGATCACCTTTTGACTGATGGATGGGACTGTCTATCATCAGTTGTACAACCAATTGTCAGACTAAATGTTGGTATAGTACATTTCTGCAAACCAAGGATTCGTAACATTTGTACATTTCTTACATAGTTGATCAGCTGATACTTTATGTTTCTTAATGTTTTGTAACAACACTGTGGTTAATGTGTGGTTAGGTTTAGGCACAATGGCTTCTCGGTTAGGGCAGTCGTTTGCAAATGTTTTGTGCCCAATTCACATCAAAGGGCAAGCCAAAATCTAGCTTCTATAACGTGTGTTTTCACAGTTCTCACAACATTAGGCAATAAAAATAAGACAGGTAGCTTTCGTGATACGGTCTACTGACCTTTTTTTTCTCTTTTCTTTCAATGGATAGGTCGTCCATACAACAAAGCGATCAGTTGTCCCACTCACGGCTTTCTCCTATCAAATGTTATCATCCCTTATACTGGCTGCCATTCGGCGCTTTTGATGTGTCACACACTTTGAATTCCCATGCACGAACAGTGACAAATAGGTTCCCTGTGAAGGTTTTTCAAATCAAATTAAATTAAACTCCATTTTTTTTAAGCTAGAGTTTGCCTCTTTATTAGGAAATTGGTGTGCACAACATACTGAAACATTCATTCATTCACTCATTTTTCATCACTGCTTATTCTGTTGGGGGTCACGGGGGGGCTGAAGCCTATCCCAGCTGACATTGGGCAAGAGGCAGGGTACACCTGGGTTGCCAGACTATCACAGGGCTGACACATAGACACAGACAACCATTCATGCTCACATTCACACCTACGGACAATTTAGAGTCACCAATTAACCTGCATGTCTTTGGACTGTGGGAGGAAGCTGGAGTACCCTGAGAAAACCAATGCTGACACGATGTGAACCACTGGGTTAGGGAACTGAAAACGGTTTTTTTGGCTTAAGGTTGGTCGCTACAAATCAGCTGGAAATGTCCTGAACTCCCTTTAAAAACACCTTTTGTTGTTGGTCTTAAACAGTGGTCTGCAGCTGTCTGCTGCTTGGTAGCTGTCTCGCCTAGATGTCACACCGTCCACCATCCCCTACTCCTCCTGATGAGAAACTCAGCTCATGTACATGGTTTCTGAACTACGTCATAAATGTACAAATGTAACATATTCATGGTTTGCAGAAACATACAAAACACTTTATTCTCGCACCCTATAGACTGGTTCACAATGGACAACAGAAACCTTCTAAATGGGTCCTTTTGTCCAGCGTATGTGAATGACATCAGCTGACAGGAAGGAAGTATTGCTGTTGCCTAGCAATACAACTCCAGCAAAACAGCCTCTTAAGCTTTGCCACATCACAATAAGCAAAGCAAAAATTGTTTGATCCTTCAGCAAAAGAGTAGCAGTGTGGAAACAGAAAAGTTTCTGCAGTGACATATAGATGGAAACAGATGACATACATGTTTATCTATAAAAATAATAGCTGCCCTGTTCAAACGGACACAAGACACCAAACTTCATTAAGTGCAACGAAGGGAGGTCTGTGGTTTAATAACAGCACTGTCTTGAGGATGGGTTCATGAAAGGACAAAGACAAGCACAAATCAGGTAGCGAAAAACTAAACGCTTGACTCTGGACAAAGCCAATAATTTCCTGTGGATGACCATGTAATTAATCTCTGAAAGAGGTGAGGAGTTGGAGCACAGTGCTTGGTTTGGACGACTCACCCACTGCAGGCTGTGAGGGAACTGCAAGGAAATTAAGTAATCCAATTATTCAATTATTGGAATTCCACTAATGGTCTTTTTCTTTTTTTGTTCCAGAAACTGTTATTCATAACTTCACATGAATCCACGCCAACACACGGTCCAGCTCATTTCCCGTTTTTGTGTCTCATAAAATCCGCTTTATCACACTTCTTTATTACAACAGCTCCAAGTTCACTTGTGATGCACCTCACACGGAAATTCCTATTCAGATCTTATTAAAATAGCAACACCACAGGCAAATGCACGTCCTCTCATCGGGCCGTCGATCTGATATCAAAGTACAGCACATTTACATTTCACCGCGCCATTTAACAACTGCTGTTTACTGTCCTGTCTCAAGGCAAATTATCAGCACAGAACTCAAAATGCATGAAATACCACATGTATTATGTTAACTGCCATTAGGGTTTTCCCCGTCAGTGTACCACAGCTTGTCTTCTCCCCCTGAGGTGCTGTAGACGTGTTAATGGCTGACCATTTGAATGCACACAGGAGTGCGCTCCACATTGCGGGGCATCGGGACAGACCTCGGAGCAGACTTCCTTCTGGCTCGAGATCAGATGTGTTTCTGGCTGAATTCCAAATCAAAAAGCTGCTGTCTTTAAGGTCGACTTTATCTCACACTGGTGCCTGAAGACTTCTCAGATAAAAAGTCGGCGTAAATGTGCTCTTTCTAACCCTCAAATGGGAGTGATTTGAATAATCCTCTATGATCTGAAGGATATCTGACCAAATTAAAAATCATTTTCCAGGCACTGGTGACTCGGGCTTGAAGATGTGGGCGGACAAGGGTATTAGTAAGTCGCAGATTTATCCAACGATGATAGTCTTCTAAGTTCTGAAGATATTAGACAAACATTTGGAATTCATCCAGAGCACTTTTTTAAGTATCTCCAAATTATAAAGTTTATAACAAAGACACAACACTCTCTAGGCCTGCCAGATCTTACATTTAAAAAAAGACAGCCCCGAGACATCTTAAGGCAAGTGGCCAAATCTCCTGATTTTACCAAATTAGTGTTGCTGGAGCAAAGAAATCTTCAGAGGACAAAAAGACTGCTCAGTAAAATAATGGCAGCTTATTTGTTTACAATCTCAAGTCCAAACTATACACACTGGGTTTAAATTGCTTATGGATAATTAGACTATACATTACTCCAGTTTTGCTCCATTACATCAATCTTAGTACACCTGATTAATGTATCAATGTGGTAAACATGTGGGCAGCTTGTTTCGTTGCCTTTGGGAACGCCCAACAATAAAACAGCATGGGAAGTAGACAATTGTAAATTTATAGGCTGCCACAACAGAGAAGCATCCACTATGCCTTAAACTATAGCTGGGCAGTATGATGACATCAATATTGTGACATAAGTTTTGGGATATTGTAAGATTGTAAGTGTTTCTGAACTTAATAGTTTGTTCAGTTGTTTACCTTTATCCACGTGGTCATAACAACCACATTAAGGGTGGCTAACACTGTGCTACATTACAGAGAAATACAAACCGTACTAATGAGCCTTCATTAATATAGGCCTATATTTTATCTACAAGTGCACGTCACACACTGAGCGAGCCGCCTGTTAATGACGCTGTGGGCTAATGGGCATGTAGCTGCTTCCATGTTTCAGATGATACGTCATGTTTGTAGTCGACCAATGAAGATGAGTTTACATATCACCTTGGGTTGGTCCTTCACCTTCTCAAAATGATCCCACACTTTGGATTTCCTGCCCGACATGTTATTAACTAGCCAGTGGAATAACCGCAGGTACCAGTCCTGGAAATTAAAAGAGGAGATACACAACCCCCTGGAAACATGAGGTCAGGTGCTGGGCACTACTCTTGTGCCTATTCCTGTGCCAGCTTTCAAGAGCGCGGCGGCAGGTCGGATCTAAGGTTGCCTGGCAATTTTAGCAAGCATCTTACAGCCTATATACCTGAAATCCTGAGTGCAGAGCTGATCTTCTTCCAGGCGCTGTTTATAAGTGTGTAGGCCTATCGTCTGTGGGACAGATCTAAAGCTCTGGGTAGCCCTGCACTAACATGATCAACTTTTCCGTATTCATCAGACTGAATATTTACAGAAGAAGGGAAAGATATCTGTTGGCTGTGATTGGTTTGTCACGTGACTCCTGTCTGACTGCTGAGCGTGGCCTCTTCCTGTGTCTGTCCTTTCAAATTTAATTCCCACATGGTCCAGTCATATAGGCTTTGAGTTATTTTGACAAGACGCAGCTCCTAATAAAATTTCACGTTTGTTTGTTTTGGTTTTGGTTTGTTTTGTTGCCGCTTAGCGACCAATGAAATCCTTCCGACCTTTCTGACCTTTGTAGTCAACTAATGTTAGGTCAACTATTAGGGGGCAGTCCTTACTAATAGTCAACCCTGCAATATTGTCCCAATATTGACATTGAGGTATTCAATAAAAAGTATTGTGGTGTTTGATTTTCTTTATCAGGGCTCTAGATTGTGACTAAAGTGGTCGCATATGTGTGAGTTGGTAAACTGCCATTTTGATGTAGTTTTTCTGTTTCTGAACATGGTCTCCACTCAATCAATAGGCTTAAATCAATGTTTGCCATTTTCTGTGGAGGAATGTCAGAAAAACAAAGTTGTCTTCGTAAATTTAAGTTAACACAGCATGACTAACTGATTCACAAATGGACATTGTGGATGAAGTATTCCTTTAAGATATCTGTCTTTAACATTGAACCTGATGGTTACAGTTAACATGATTAGATTAAAGATAGAGGCATGTTTTGTAATGAGTCTACTCAGTTGTGCCGCTGCAGGCTACATGTGACACAAGGTTCTCTGTTACCCCCAAATATATTTGGATAAAAGGACATCCGTTGATTTCCACATGGAGTCTTTCACACTGGGCTGCCTCTGTAAATAAAGTTGAGTTTCATGGGTCAGGCGCAGGACACTGTGTAATTCCTCCTTCTCTCATTGATAGTTTTTTTTTGTGTTTCAAGCAGCACATCAAGAAACAGGATGTGGGGGAGTTCAAACCCCCTAGAGGCTAACATACAACCACCATCCCGTCTTGATGGGCCTTGTTCTTCCGCTGCTGCTCAGGGGTCAGATTACCCGATCCTACCCCTATCCATTAGAGCAGCAGAGGAACACTGATAGCACATCAAGCAGAACATTGTTACATCCTGCTTCCACTGGCAAAGAATACGATCAATTACTGAAGGTTTTAGGTGCTGCGACGCCACAGTTGACACTTCACTTAAATGACTTAAGGTCAGCAATGATATGTCTGTGAGGAAAACCAGTCACGTTCTGTCTGACAGTTTGAATGGCTCTGTGGAGGAAAGCCATGGGAGAAATGGGACTGACGCCGAAAGCTCTTTTTGGTCGAGCGTGGGATCTATTCATCAGGGACTGTAATGGGTTCAGAAATTTCCAGGGTTTAAAAAAATCACCCCATCTGCTCTTTATTCCTTTATAAAAAGATATGGTTTGAAAGATCTCATAAATTGCAGCTTATTCAAAAGATTGACACAAAGAGGCTTGAAATGGTGGCCTCTGATTGTGCATCAGCTCTGAGGAGTTACTTGTGTTTTCACCTTGTTTCTCTAAGAACACAATGTGACCTCTCAAAAAACACTTTCAGCGGAACAAATATTCAGAGCTGCCCAGTCATGAAAAAACGAGACACATGAATCAACACAGTGTGCAGACATCAGAAAATGAAAAATAAAATAAAAGATCTCAAGATGAATGCAGCCGCTCTGCTCCACACTCAGTATATTCAAAGGGCTGCATGTCAGAGTGGTTTTGTTTTGGTTTGAGGCTAATTAATGGCTTAATAAATTAATCAAATTTCTAAAGTTCTGTTATTCCTCCCGATCACGGAGCTGTGACCGTCGTTCAATAATGAGGACTCGCTGTTCTGCAGCGTTCAAGTTCAAGGCATTATTTTTCTCCCCAGTTAAAAACAAAACTAACCCTCGAGTTTAAGAAAATACGGATGTAAGCTGGAGCCAACAGCGAGCACAAACACAAAGGGAGAGAAAAGCATTGTTGTGTTATTAATCAGGGAGGGTGGCTCAGACCAGCTGCTCAGAATGGGAGAGACTTGTATTAAGTTTAAAGCTCCCCTGGTACTGGAAATGACAAACACTGAGTGGTGTTGTTTCAGAGAATCCCTGTGTGTGTAACTGCGGGCTAAAGAATACAAGCAGGAGGATGATGTATGGCTAGTCACCACCAAAACAGGGACAGAGAGTGTTTGGGGTGTGTTGTCTTTGACTCTCAGAATGCAAATGTTAAGATGTTTCCAGACAGTGAGCAGTTACCTCTGCACCTGTCAAACTGCAGTGTTGCTATTCTGTATTTTGAATGGGCGGCAGCCGCTCTGCTGAAAAACCTCTACCATACACTGCAAGCAGCTGCATTCCACCTACTCTAATCATACCATCACTTAGCTAAGGTTGTAGCTTTAAGTATGACACAACTAATGGAGCAATTTTACCTAACTAATATCATAGTTTAATCCAAACATGAGCTGTTTACCTCAGGCTCTCATTAACGCTACCGCTCCAATTACACGCTGCACAGTTGAGCGCTTATTTTCCACTGTTAACCAGATCAAAACAAGCAACAGGGCAACACGTGTTATGCTCACAGGCCGACTGAGCAGTTGATCTATTCTTTCATTTATGAGGGAGCTGACAGACACTTTGGATTATGATGATATTACTTTGTTGTTCAACCCCCGCTCGCTCATTTATCCCTGTATGCATGAATATATTTATGTATTTATATATTTTTCTTCGCTTGTCGCCATCACAGGTCATCCTAAGCCAGCCGGGGTGGGGAGGGGAGGGAATGGTAAGACAATAGACGCCACGCTCTTGAAAGCTGGCACAAGAGTAGCACCCAGCGCCCGACCTTGCGTTTCCAGAGGGTTAAAGACGCAGCATGTGTATCTCCTCTAATTTCCAGGGCTGGTACCTGCAGCTCCTATAGCCTAGTTAATAACATGTCAGGCAGGAAATCCAAAGTGTGGGATCATTTTGAGAAGGTGAAGGACCAACCCAAGGTGATATGTAAACTCATCTTCATTCATCGACTACAAACATGACGTATCATCTGAAACATGGAAGTAGCTACATGCCCATTAGCCACTTAGCACAGTCATTACTGCTTTGTTGACAGTGTCATTAACAGATCACAAAAAACACCAAGCCCCGCCGTCTTGCACTGTGACACTGTCGTATATAGCCCATTGCTTATGTAGTTTGCTGACACATGAAGGCCTGAGCCACACTAATGTGCTTTTTGTGTACATTGAGCTTTATGAGGGTAGCAGGGGCCCGACTGAGGCTCAGGATGCAGAGCGGGTCATCCACTGATCAGAGGATCGACAGTTCCATCCTTGGCTCTTCTAGTTGGCATGTCAAAGCATCCTTGGGAGTACGTTTGAACATGTGTTAGAGAATCTGAGCAGCAGGTGGCACCTTGTACAATAGCCTCGCCAATGTCATACAGCACTCATCACTGCCACCCTTACTAAAAGGTTGGCTGGTCGCATTTGGCTGTGAGGTGTGAACAGCGTTGGTATTTGTTCATTTATAAAGCTTTGGCACTCGCTCACAAATTAGGTGAACTAGGAAGAATGTCATTCTCTTACAGTGCCTCTTATACATGGAGTAATCTGCAGAAGACCTTGAAGCTTGGACACTCTGCAGCCCTTAAGGCTGTTTAAATGCCTTATTTCTGATCTTGTTTTAGCATTTCAACTTTTAGCAATCATTTATTGCTATTGTTGTTTGTTGTTTTGTACAATTTCATTTCTGTTTTCACTGATATGGATGATGTTTCTTTGTTTCCTTATTGATTGTTTTTAATGTCTTTCTTCATGCTCGGCATCACTGAAAATGAGGGTCTCCCTTAATTGATTTCCCGGGTTTGAATGTAGTGTTAAAGTGCTTGAAGCGGTCAAAAGACTAGAAAGGCACCTATACAAGTGCAAGTACGTTAACCAGTATTTTTGAAATATTGTTTTCTTGGCTGTGGGGTTGTAAATGTAATGATATCATCGATTAAGGCTGACTTCGTGGAGCGCTGTCCATTTGTTTCTGCCATGTAGAGGCACTGTGTAAACAGCTTATAGGCTTAGCTTTAAAAAAAAAACTCATGGTTGTGTGGTTACCCTCGCTATTTTTGATCAGGTCATGCATTTTGATCATCGTGTTAAATCACTGACTCGTGCTTGTTTTATTCAGCTAAGAAATATTGCAAAGCTCAGGTCTGTGGTGTCTCGAGATGATATCCATGCTTTTGTGTCCTCCCGACTAGACTACTGTAATTCTCTTGTAGCTTGTCTAATCAAATCTTGTCTGAATCGTCCTTAAATAATCCAGAATGCTGCTGCTCGGCTGTTAACCAGGGTCCAACAGGTCAACCTACATAACTCCCATTTTAGTTTCTTCACACTGGCTTTCCATCAGGTTCAGGATTCACTTCAAGATACTTGTTCTCACGTATAGAGCCCTCCACTGATCAGGCACCTGAATACATCAGTGATCTCCTCCAACCATGTACTGTCAGTAGGTCCCCTAGGTCTTCAAAGCAGGACCTAGTGGCTGTCCCCCACTTCGTTTACGATGTGCGGTCTCTTTAGAAACTTTTAAAAAACAAATGAGGACCCATCTTCTTAAAATGGCCTTTGTCCCACCCTAATTTTTCTAGTGCTTGTCCCCTGGTATGTTTTTGTCTGGGGCCTCAGTAGTCTGTATTTGCTCTATGTTTGACTTTCTTTTAGTTGCCTTTGTTTTTCATTGATAGCATGCTTTATTATTTGATGGTATTTTGTGAAGCACTTTGGGAATTTGAATTTCATTTCTGTGAAAGGTGCTATATCAAATACATTTTATTATTTTTATATTAGAAAATCTGATGTAATGCAGTTGCATGTAATGTTGCAGATGTTCAGTGAGTAGATTGCAGTCACCACAGCTCCAGATGTGGTATTGCCTTTATGCAACAGTTGTGGCTATAACATGAATGGGGCAATCATTGCAGCGTTTAGTGATGAAATAATGTTGCTATTCGCCTCTGCTGCCTTATTTATTGTAACCTAACTATCACTTTTGCTAAAGCAGCAGTAAACAAAACGAGCTGAAGAGACATCGTTGATTTTTCAATGTATTTTTTGACGCTTTGAGCACCACAAGCCATGTAGTTCCTTATATTGGGGAGAAGGCAGACACCTCTACGGCTGAGATCTCCAACACCAAAACAATCTAGGTTGATAAATAGCACTAATGTGTGTTTTGATTTTAGGTTGAACTGACCCTTTAAATCATTTTAGTGAACTGTCATTTTATTACATACACCAAGCTAAAATGATTGCAGTCTAAGGTCATAATCAGTTGTGGAGTCTGTTTTAAAGAGACGACGTTTCAGCTTCATGAACATTTTTGAGGCTGCTGTTTATTGTGTTATACTGACAGGTGCGTCTATTATTTTGTCCACCCCATTTACACCAGTGAGGGCAGGCTAAATAACAGAAACATCTCTCTGTGTATCAATAGCAATACAGTTCAACAGCACCACAAACAGCTACATCCTCCAAAATGACCACACACTTGAATCAATGCGTCTCACGCAGTCAGATTCAATAAACTGATATGAATCAACTAAAACTGCGATATTAATCTTGTTGCACTGCTAACCATTTTCTAAACTTATACGTGATTATGTGGGTAGAGGAGGTTAATAGCAGCAGCCTGTTTACCCTGAGTCCTCCATCAGTGTTCCACAGAGCGGCACGTCTGCATCATCTCCAAAAAAATTAGCTTGTTGACTGTCATGAGCTTTCTGTCAACAAACTTGTGGAGCAGTCTGCAGCTTCAGGAATATGAAGATGGAGGAAGGAGATTGCCATTCCTGTAGTATGCAGCTAAAATCCGCTGATGTGAGAGGCGAAACAACTTCTGCCCGCACACAAACATGCGAGTAGTCAGGACACTTTGGGACTCCCGTCGGTCTTTTTTGGGGTTGTGTCAGTTGTTTACTCTCAAAACTTTCCTCAACTCTTGAACTGAGCGACAAGTGCAGAGTAGATTCAAGATTCAAAATAAAGATCAGTCAAATATTTGCTGACTGACTTGTGGAGCACAACTTTCATCTGTTATGGCTGGAGTGCACTCAGTTTCGCTTTCATTTTTTTTTTTTTTTATGCCATCATTTCTACTAAATTGACAAGAGCAGACAGCTTTGTATATACACACTGCTCTGCGGGTCGGCTCTTCGTGCAAATGGCTGACGTCAAACGCTCCTTTTTTATCACAGGAGCAACAAAGGGAGAAGAAAAAAAGCTGTGAGAAGGCAAGGAGAGAGGGTTGAGAGATTTAAGAAGGCAGCCCTGAAGAGAAACAGAGTGACAGCAGGGGAGAAAGACGCGGGAAGACGAGGACGGACACCTGATGCTATAGGTGAGCACTCGTATCATTTGAGATGAGAGCACTTCACATCATTTTCAGTTCAACTGGGGCACCCTCACGCAGCGCTCCCTGCCATCGGCACGATGGGAAATTGCACCGCAGTGTTTGTACAAGTGGTCTGTGAGACCTAAAGACACACAAAAAAAGCGTGCCGTCAATGGGGTATGGGCGACAGCTGGTTTCATGCTCTTTACATCATTTTACCTTGGAGACAGGGATTCAGCAAGAGCACTCTGTAGTAGCACATGTCCAGGTGTAGAGCCTTTCAGCATCACACTGAAGGTTACTTTTCATTCAGTGGCAGTAAAAGGACATGCAAGGCGAGACGAGACAGTTAAATTCCCTCGTTTTGAACCCTTCTCTATCTCTTTTTTCATCAAAACAATATAACAGTCCTGGTTCCTTTCCCGATACTCTCCTAGTCATCAAACTCCGATTATGGCTTTTGTGTTGACAAGCTGATTGATAGCCCGAGCAGGGGGCAGTGAAAATGATCATTTTGTATTCACAGACCAAATCACAGCGTTGTAATTAGCAGTTAGCGTCCATGCCATGCGCACATACTGTAGCTTTTCTTTTATGCAGACCAGACTTAATTAGACAGCGTCAACATCAGAATACAGATTAATATGGCATCTGAAGTACTACAATAATGGGCCGCTCTCATTTCCGCAGCCTGCTCTCATTTCAGTCGCCCGCTGTATCACCACAGACATGAGAAGGCATTCACGGGGAAATTTAGATTCCCTGTCAGTGTTGTCAGAATGATGGGGACGCAACTAGTTATACAGACACACACAATGAGTTTTACATGCAGGAGAGTACAAATATACAGAACATGACTCAGCGTCTAGTCATGCTTGTGGCTCTGTGAGGCCCAGCTTTGAGCTTAATGCTAACATGCTGATTTTAACAGATTTAATGTGAGGCCGAGTGGGAATGTTTTTAGTTTTGTAGGTATTTGGACAAGTTACAATTTTAGACCTGATCATAGCGCTTCAAGAAAAATCAGAGGAGTTCATCCAGAGAAATGGACTGTAAATCCATCAAATTGATGCTGAGATATTTCAATCTAAAGCTAAATGGTGAACTGACTGACAGCGATAGTGCCATCCATGTTGTGGGCTGAAGAGTATTTCTAACTTTTCATTTTTGCCTCGACTGTTTGAGACTGCTGAGAATTGTTTAACCTCTTTGACTCATTGATCATTTCAGAATCCCTTCAAAATGTCCACTTAAGGCTGCTCCAAAAGCGAGTCAGTCCCCAAAGACCCTCGAGTTAAAATACCCAACTTTAAAACAGAAATAGAAACAACTCACCTGTTTACAAACATTGTAAACTCCTTTTCTTCGCCTATATTCAATTGAATACAGTGCAAAGACAAGACATTCACTGTTCAAACTCATTAACTTTATTGTGTTTTTGTAAATATGCACTAATTCTGAATTTGATACAGGCAACACGTTTCAAAAAAGTGGGGACAGGGTCATGTTTACCACTGACTGACATTACCTTTTCTTTTAACAACACTCAGTAAGCATTTGGGAACTGTGGACACTAATTGTTGAATGTTCCACACAGGTGTTTTTTGAGCATTTTTCTAGGACTGCCAGTCGACTCAGATCAGACAGTTTAGTACAACAATCAGGGTTTTTTTCCCATATAAAGTTTTGAAGTTTGACCAGCGCTCAGCAGGACATTCAGTGTGAGAGCAGCATTCACATAATATAGTATACGAGCTAACAGCGCTAACAAAAGATCAGAAGTGTGCACATCATTTTTTGCTGACACTACATATCAAACAGACGCCAGAGACTGTGTCATATTTAGTTGCTGTGAGCTGTGAATTGACCACCTTGAAGCAGAGAGAGGAAAATAATACTGTGTCAGAGCTGTACGGTGCAAAGCCTCTCTTCCTGTGCGCCGCTGCCTGCCTGTCCGCAGTTCCCTGTACCAAAGAGAAGCGTAAAAGTCAAGAATACTCACTGTGCAGCTAAATCTAGGGACCCAAACGTCCCCAGGAGTACACTGCACAGCACACTGATAGCAAAAAAAAGACAGCTTGACTTGAAGCAATCTCAGTCGCCTGAGGGGTCTGTGACTGATGATTTGAATCTCCAGCTTTCAGGAGGCAGGCCCGACAACTTTCCCTATTTTTTTTTGTTGCCCCAGTCCCAACTCTTCTGAAATGTGTGTATGTGTGTCTATTTACAAAAAATGTTAACATTAAATATCTTGTTTTGTACTGTGTTCAATTGAATAAAGGTTGAAAAAGATTTGCAAATCATTGCATTGTTTTATTTAAGGCTTAAATATAGTTTAGGGTGTGGCGACGTTGCAAGGCATTACAACAGTCTGTGAGTCAGATCCACCCCTCACTCCTCCACAGCTCCACCCTCTATTCCAAGTATGGTCACTTGTATCCCCAAAAATAAAAGACGGCAACGACCAAATTGACGAATTCAAGGCTTCGAAACTGGAGCTACGTCCATTATTTTTATACAGTCTCTGCTCTCAGGCTTAAAAATAGGCTGTTTTTTAGAAAGGCTGAGGTAATTAAGATACAACAGCGATGTGCTATCTGCATACACTAACACTACGTAACACACACACACACACAAAGTCCACTTAGATCAGTGATTTGTACTCTGCACAAAAGAAAATGTGAGAATTCCCATGCTGGCGAGTATTTTGGCGGAGGCAATCAAAGTTCAAAAAGAGATCAAAGAGATGAATTTTAACACAGGAGACTCAATAAAGAAAGTCTGCAGTGAGAGAAGAGTAATTTAAAAGAAACCCTTATCTCAAAGTCTCCTGTAAACCTTGACTCCAGTGACATTGATTGATGAAACTGGCCTTTCTGAGCTCACTGTATGAGGGGCTTTCACAATAAAAGCTACAAACGCTGACCATTCTTCAAGGCTTGTCATTGTCACACTGTCCTCAGGTAACATTTGGAGCAAGAGCATACAACATTTACATTTTGCTTTATCATTGCAGCTATTTCACACACATATACAGAACTGTGTGTGTGTACTGTGCACGTGCCAGTGTAGGGGTGATGAGGGGAGGGGTTTATCCGTCAGTTTTGCGCTCGTGCCCTATCTTGTATCCTCAGTGTGAACCTCGGCAAACACACAGCTTATCCAGTCAGAGCAGACTCTCAGCATCACTCCAAGTGTATGGCCACAACCTCCCCAGAACACACACATACACACAGAAAAATGTACTCACTGTAGCGAGCATACAATACTGTACAGTTCATACCTATTTAAGTTGAAGCAAGGAATGGAGTTTCAAACATTACATTTGCATAATATTCGCCTCAAATGATGCTCGTGAGCTTTTTTTTGTCTCTGTCTCCCTTTCCTTCCTCCTCCTCCGCTCCCCCTTACACACACACACAAACACACACACACTGCTTTCATCGTCTTTCCAGATGAAAAACTCTCAAAAGCATCGTCAACCACAAAGGAGGGATGAAGGCTCAGGGATCATTCACAAATCACTCTAATTCCTGCTCTGAGGTGCATTCATCGGCCTCTGCGGAGTGAAAACGGGGATCAATTCTAATTCTGGAGTTCAGGGGTAAAACAAAACAGAAAAAAATAAAAGAAAAGGCCATCTCAGACTAATCAGAGGAGAGGAAAAGACAGAAAAGAAAAGGTGGAGAATATGACAGAAAGGAGGAGAATATAAAGAGAAAAGCAGAATGAGAATGAGGTGAGACGGACAGGTGGGTGAAGAGAAACAAAGAAGACAGCTGTGGAGGAGAAGAAGTGATGAGCAAGTGGAGAAAGGCGGTGACAGGAGGACAGATTGGGGTCAAAGTCGGTAAAATGTGAGGAGGAGTGATGGAGGGAAACGTGCAAGTCTCTGGTTTTGTATTCGAGCGTTTTGAATTGATAACTCCAACCGGTGTGTGAAAGGGAGAGAATGAAAGAGAGGGGAAGTGACAAAAGGGAACAACTTAGAGGCGGAGAGGGCAAATGAAAAAAGACACTTGCCAGAGAGAGAGTATTTTCACTTGGCGTTCAGGGCAGATGGTGCACGGCTCGGCGTAAGTGAGATTATTAGTCTGCAGCACACGCATGCACGCCATTTGCACATAAATGGCACATTAGCTGCGTTAGATTCTTCTTGATAGAGGTATTTCAGATCATTAGGCTATTGTATGCCAGCAAGTGCAGGTGGATGTTTACCCACCTTCCTGAAAGCCAACAAGCCACCTGAGTTTAGTGTAGTGTGTTAAAAACTCTATTTTCTGCTGCTTTGCGCAGGTTTTCCGCTCTTTTTACTGCTCTTTATGAATAAAAAAAATGAATTTCTGATCTATAGAGGCTTTGCATCTGGTTAAATCTCAGCTCGGGATTAGAAATCGCAAAGATGCCAGAAAGCAAAAATATTTCCTGCAGGCTCTCTTTCACGGTCATCGATTTTTCACGCCCGATTCATCCGCAGTTGCCGTCAGTCATGTGAATAAAAAGAATTACACACATACACATGCTGTATACATTTCTGAAGGTGTAAGTGAATTAATATATACGTGTCTGTGACATTTGAGGCGGCAGCAACGTAGAAAATGTCATTACACACGTGTTTTCATTTAATAAAGTGCAGCTTTTGTCAGTCTGGTTTCTCTGCACTTGCTTTTATTTCATTATAAAAAGGGGGGGCGGCTGCTTTTAAGTGGACAGACACAGGGCTGCCACCTGATCCTGACAGTTCTTTTTGATGTGTGTGTGAGAGATAACTGGGGAGAGTGTTTAAATGTCATTCCAATTACAGACCCCTCACCTTTTCCCCAGATGACGCCTTAATAAACCTCCAGCGACGGCCTCATTAGAGTTATCATGAGAGCCGATAGCCTTGAGGAGCACCGGCTATATGTGACTCATTGTTGCGGTTATAATAGTATTGCATGCCATGTTAGTGAGAACACACACACACACACACACACACACACACACACACACACACACACAGAAAGAAAGTCGATGCAACATTTGATTTTACACCCAAGTAGTTGAAATCAAGTCCCCCTGAGAAGTCTTTCAGCAGGCGGGGTGAGTCTGAGCCTCAGCAGAGGGTTAAGGTTCATTATTAAACTACAATTGGCTGCCGTACAGTGCTGTGAAGGTACAATAGGCAGCGGCTGATGTATTGAATGTTGGCTACATGCTGTATTCTTTGGGGCCAATCAAGCCAAAATCTGTGAGCCTCAACATTTTACTTTCCAGAGCTGCATTAGTTAAGTTGCCAGGCAACAATGCGCTGCAGTGGGTTTGTGCACTCACGTTTCTGTAGCCCGATGCATTCTCGATTTTCATATCAGCTCATTAATATGCGACTGTATCACAACAATAACGGGCTGATCAGTTTAGTAACGGCACAAGTTGCAGGAGTTGTAGTGATAATACTATCGCTTCTAATTTGCTTTACGTATCGTGTTCTCTCACACCTCTGACACTCAGTCACACTCAGGCGCTCCTGTTGATTACATCTCTATACTCTGCTTAAGATGAGAGAGGAGCCCATCTCCTTTTTACTCTGCCTCATTGGCCAGTGAGCACAGAGGACAAATCTCTGAAGACTCCAGCCTATAGCACAGGGAGGAGGACGAGTCCTGCTGTCAGAGTCTCAGACTGAGACACTCATTAATCTCGATCTCGAAATTGGCCTGTTCGATACTCGGTCAGCTGGTGGACTGGTTGGTCTTTTGGGTGGCGGATGGTTAGTCAATGGGACAGTTTGTCCCCAATATCAGAAATACATCTTTTTTTCTCCAACCTGTAGTGCTTAGGTGACATGTTACGTTAATCGGTGTAAAGGTAAAGTAAAGGTTGTAGTACGGCAATGTAAACAATACTCCATTGTTAGTAAAAGTCTCATCAGTATTATCAGCAAAATACATTTAAAACATTAAAATTAAAAGTGCTCTTTTAGAGTGTTTGAATATTACCATGTAAACAGCTATTTGATGTTGGTGTTGGTTGTGATAGAGCTCATTTAAACTACTTTTACGTTTAATCTATAACAATTCACCATATTCTATAAGATGATCGTATTTTTAATATGTAATACCGTAATCTGCAAAGCAAGTCGTCAATGTAGTAAAAAGTACGTTTGCCTCTGAAACTTAGTGAAATAGAAGTATAAAGTAGCATAAATTGGAAATACTTAGATGAAGTACCCAAATGTACTTAAAGGGAAAGTTCACCCCCAAAATCAGAAATTCATATTTTAACTCTTACCTGTAGTCCTATTTATCAATCTAGTTTGTTTTGGTGGAAGTTGCCGAACGTTGGAGATATTAGCTGTAGAGATGTCTGCCCTCTTTAACATATAATGGAACCAGATGGCACTCGGCTTGTGGTGCATAAAGGACCAAAAAATACATTTGAAAAAACTCAACAGCGATGTCACTTTGTAGAGATTGTGACCCGGTTACTCAAGATAATCCACAGGCTTTGTTGCAGGGTTCCTATGCAGTACGGAAGAGTATGGAATTTGACTTTAGTTGTTTTCAGGTCTGGCTAAAGAAAAGAGAGTATGAAGAAATATGTCCATCCATCCATTTTCAACTGCTTATCTGAAGCCAGGTCGCAGGGGCAGCAGGCTGAGCAAAGTAATCCAGACATCCTTCTCCCCATCAACGCTTTCCAGCTTCTCCTGGTGGATCCCGAGGCGTTCCCGGCCAGACGAGATACATAATCCCTCCAGCATGTTCTGGGTCTGCCCCGGGGTCTGCCACCAGTTAGAGGTGTTCAAGTGGTAGGAGGTAGGAAAAATATGTGCTCCAGACTATTGCCTGTATTCTGCTGTCTTAAAGAGTTTGTGAAACTAACCAAGAAGAGCTTTTTTCATGGCGTTTGGAGCAGACAGCCACCGCAGCCAAAAGGTTTAGCACTGTGACAAAGGGTGCGGGCCAGAGTCATTGAAAGCAAGGCAAGAAGTATGACATCCAACTGAACACACACTCCTACGCAAAGGTACCTTTAGGCCTGTAATAAAAGCCTGTGAAACAACTCTGCCCCAGGTGCCTTATAACGCGACCAATGCCACTAATTTGCGTTCAAATTAGTTTGAATTAAAAAAAAAAAAAAAAAACATAGCATCACAAATAACTCAATACTAAGCTTGTCTAAACATTTATGGGTTATGCAGTGATGTAGTTATCATAAAAGTAAACAGTCTTTAAAAAATATATATATTAAGAAGTCAACAGCGATGTCTCCTCAACTGGTTTTGTTTACTGTCGCTTAGCAAAATGTGATAGTTAGGTAACAGTAAATAAGGTGGCAGAAGCAAGCTGCAATGATATTAAGCTTGTCTAAATATTTGAGTTATGCAGTGATGTAGTTATCGTAAAAGTGAACAGACTTTTTTGTTTGTAAGGCATACCTTTCTATGGACACAGTGAATAAAAAAGGCTGCACATTTTGAAAACTATTTAACTTTTTTCAACTCATTTTTGGTTCCTATTTATAAAAGAGACAAAAGAGGGGCAATAATATAATATAATGTATTCAGTATGTTAAGGGAAAACAATCCAAGTCAATGTAGCACTGGTTCTTTTACTTCCACTTTGGGCAGAAAAGTACAAAACTGTACTAACAGTGGAGCTTTATCCAACCTTCTGCATAGGAGTGTGGACTGAACGGACACAATGGATGTAAATCCAAGTTTTCCAATTTTAAAATGGAAAATGTGTAGGAACCCTGTTATTGTGTGAAGTGTCATGCAGAGCAGTGGTTCCCAATGGATGGGTCTCTGTCCATAAGTGGGTCACGGGTCAATTGTGAATGGACGGCAAGTGACTCATGAACATGTCAAGTTTAGTGAATTTCCAGCACGGAGCTTTTATTTTGAAGTGCTGTTTCCTGCTGTAGAGTGAGTGGCTAATGGACAGCTACTTAACAGAGACAGCAAATTAGCTTGATGACATGTCCAAACGCAAGTACGGTGCTGCATGTATTAAACTGTGTGGACCTTGAACTAACAACTAAGGAGAAATCTGGACCCCATTGCCGAACCAGTTGGGAACTGCTGATATAGAAAGTGTTTCTTTATACCGAACTACACCTGCCAACTGTATCACTGCGCAGACGGAAGCGTGCATCTACTCATGGACGAGAAGCTAAAGCATGTGACAGTGTGAGAGGTAAACATTTATATTGTCCTCCTATGCTGAGCTGTAATGTTAGCTTGCCTAAGTTTGCAGATGTAGTTTGGTAGAAAGAAAATAGTTCCTTCATGAAACTGCTCACAACAAGGTCTGTGGATTATCTTGAGTAACTGGGTCATGATTTCTGGAAAGAGACATTGCTGTTGAGTTTTTCAGACTTATTTTTTGGCGCTTTGAGCACCAAAAGCCAAGTGCCATCTTGTTCTATTATATTGCAGAGAAGGCAGACATCTCTACAGCTGATATCTTCAACACCCAACAACTCAAACCAAAAGAATCTAGATTGATAAACAGCACTACAGGTTAGAGGAAAAATATGTATTTTTGATTTTGGGTTGAACTGTCCCTTTAAGTTGACTGTTAGGTTAAAGAACTAATACATTTTATTCTAAGGCAGATGATTCTCTAGTCAGTATAAAAACCAAATAGTGAACTTTGAGGAGCTCTGGAGATTTGTTTTCATGTCAGGTTTTAATAAATCAGCCTGTAAGGTGGAGTACAAGGTGACAGAGAGGTGATAAGGTGCGAGTGGAAACTAACGGGGATTATCAGTGGATAAAACACGCCATGAAATGAAATGTAAACAGACACCTGTGGCTCTCGTTTCCCAGTGTTGTTTATATTTGATTAGAGATGCATGCAAACAGATCACTGTCAATCCTTACACACACAATCTTGTCTACAAAGTGTCTGGAGTGTCATACGATAAGGAGTCAAAAACCATCAAATGCCCCCTCATAGAGAGAAACTAGTGTGGAGTCACAGTGGGTAAACATTGCTATTCATTGGTATTCAGAGATATAGCTCAGAAAAGGCAGCAGGAGAAGAAAAAAATGACTGTCAGGAGTGGTTCAGCATAAGCCTCAAAACAACACATTGTTTCTGTCATATTCAGACATTAAAGGATTTCTTTTGAGCCTCACTTAGACTTCAAGTTTTCTTGAAGGAATCTGTCAAACAATTATATTTGCTTTGCCTAACAGCAGGTCAAATAAAATAATTGGGACTCTACCCAATTTGTGTTGAGAAGGTGTCAAATCCTAGAGCGTATTCTCAAATCCCCTCAACACCTCCACCTGAATAAAATGGTCTACAGTGCATCAATGGTAGCATTGAATATGGTAACCTGTCAAAGGAACTGTCAATGTACTGTGAACACTTGGGGTTTGGAGCTGACTCATACTGTAACATTACCTCTCTTTCCCCTCACTTTTCACTCTGCCCTCCCTGTACACGTAGTAAAACTAAAAAAATATACACACGAGGGCAGACGGCTCGGTTCTCCCTAAAAGATAACAAATAGAAAAAAATGCATAATTTAGAGTCAGTATCACGTATGCCTGCATCCTCCTGGCTAAGCTTTTTTTTCTTTGAATGCACCTGTTTCTCACACAGGGTGAAAGATAAAATGCAAAGAGGGAGCTTAAGTGAATATTCAGAATATTCATAGAACAGGAAACCCAGTCAGGAAAGACCTCATATATTCTCGTCATGATGAAGTTGTCAAACTGAGGAAACCTGTTCAGTTAAAGGAGACCTATTATGATTTGTCCTTATTTTCTGTCAGATGTTTATATTCAAGGTGGTCAAAGTTTCATGTATGTAAAACCTCAGGCATCAAATTAGGGCTGCCCCCGACTAAGAATTCTCCCAGTTGACCAGTAGTCCTCATTTAGGGCCATTAGTCGACTAATGTGATATTAATGTAATTATTAAATGATATATTTTGGTGGTTTGCGTTGAAGGTGTGAGAAAGAATAGTATCAGTAACATTGTTAACACTGTGCTACATTACAGAGAAATACAAAACCGTACTAATGAACCTTCATTAATATAGGCCTATATTTTATCTCCAAGTGCACGTCACACACTGAGCGAGCCGCCTGTTAATGACACTGTGGGCTAATGGGCATGTAGCTACTTCCATGTTTGAGATGATACGTCATGTTTGTAGTCGACCAATGAAGATGAGTTTACAGATCACCTTGGGTTGGTCCTTCACCTTCTCAAAATGATCCCACACTTTGGATTTCCTGCCCGACATGTTATTAACTAGCCTGTGGAATAACCGCAGGTACCAGCCCTGGAAATTAGGGGCCGTACACACCGCCTGGAAACGTGAGGTCAGGCGCTGGGTGCTACTCTTTGGCCTTTTCTTTGCCAGCTTTCAAGAGCGCAGCAGCAGTTGGCGTCTGAGGTTGCTAAGCAACCTTAACAAGCACTGTATAGCCTATTTACATAAAATCCTGAGTGCAGAGGCGCTGTTTATAAGTGTGTAGGCCTATCGTCCGTGCAACAGATGTAAAGCTCTGGGTAGCCCTGCACTGAACATGATGAACTTTTCCGTATTTATCAGACTGAATAAGGCGCAGCTCCAGAGGGAGAGTTTTTGTTTTTTGCAACTAAGCGACCAATGAAATCTTGCCAACCAATGACCTCTCTGGTGGACTGACGATTGGTCGACTATTAGGGGGCAGCCCTACTCCAGACCTTTCTCAACACTCTGTTTTCTAATGTTTTCTACTTTTAAGACAAGCTGACGTCATCTGCTCCAGGCACTTTGCAGCATTCCCTTCCCAAACTCTTCGTAGCTGGCTAGAGGATTATATTCATGAGGGTCCCTCTGAGCATAACTCAATATCCCATATTTATTATACCCTACTGTCGGTGGCCTCGCCCCCCCTGGACCATCTGAAATCAAAATGTGAGGATGACTTCGGTGAGAGGATTTCAGTAGAATCCTGGAGGCTTGCTGTGGCTGGGATCCTCTCAGCCTCTGTGTGTGTCAGACATAATGTTATTCAGTTTATAATACTTCACAGACTTCACCTGTCAAGGATCAGACTTGCCCAGCTGTTTCCTGAATTTGATCCAACCTGTCAACGGTGTAATCCGGACCCAGTGACTCTTTTCCACTCATTTTTGGCGTGTCCAAGGATGGGACAGTTTTCTGACAAGATTTCTGAGACACTGTCGTACATGTGTAATAAAACCATTGACCCACAGCTGCAGTTGGCAATATTTGGTGTGGCCCAAAGTGATCTGGGTCTCTCCTGAGCCTGGACCCATGCATTGGCTTTTTCATCATTGCTAGCAAGACGTCTAACCTGACCCCTCTGTTTGGACGTTGGGTCAATGATGTGTATATACTCCATGTTCCTTGTTTCTTCAATAATCTGGCACGCTACTAAGTGTTTACATTACCTAGCCTACAGTGCTACATGTAGCTACATGCTAACGTCAGGGAAACATGTAATCTTGTCCCTGATTTTGGATCTTATTCCTGCTGAAACATGTCCTGTTGTGTTTAGAAGGTTTTACGGGTGATTTTTCACAGTACAGAGTGCTGCTTAACTCCGCTGCAGTCATTCCCCAGCTGTTATGCTGGTGCTGAGACACCTAGAGAGCAGTTATGGAGGACCTGCAAATGCTGACAAATCAGAGTAGACTGGGCTTTTTTTCAGGAGGGTGGTTTAAAGACACAGGTGCTATAACTGAGCGTCTCAGACAGAGGGGGAATACAGGTGTTCCAGCACAGACAGTATGAGGAAAATAAAGTGTTTTTGAATGTTAAAGCTTGTACACATGTTGTTGTAGAAATACAAGTAAGCTTTCTTCTCCAAACTGTGTTGCACTCTAATATTAACTTTTTAAATAAAACTGAATGCTGTACATTAAACCTGTACATTCTACGTTTGTTTAAGGTAAATTTATGTCCTGTAGTGTTATATTATTTTGTCTTTAATGGGTTTTTTTTATCCCTGTTTGCAAAGTGATTAGAGTATCATGAAAACACACCCCAACATTCTTAGTTTTCCCATGTTCATACCTGTATTTACGGTTACTTTACACACTGTAACTCACTTTAAAGTTACTTCCTGCTGTAACAGTGTCCTACAGAGGGCCTGGAAAGATGGGGCTATAAGTCCTTTGAGTATGATAACACTGTCTGAGTGGAGCGTGAAATAACTGAATAAAAAGAGCGTTTCAAAAAGGACGACATCCCGCTGCCAGCTGCAGGAGGTCATTGTTTGCATGATCCTGCTTAAATAGATCTAAAATAACAACTATAATAACTACAGCATTCATTCTTTTCAAGCTTCTCTCCTTTTCGCAGTCACATCTGAACTTATGTTACCTTGCCTTAGGTGCAGTGTAAACATGGTACTTTGCTGTAATTACACCAGTATTGTCCTGAGAGGTCTTTGTTTGCATAATCCTGGATATATATCAATCTTAAATAAAAGCCATAAAAGCGAGAGCATTTATTTTTCTTGCAGCAGAACAGCTAAGGCTTCTGTCTTCCCCGTCATCACATCATTACCGTATGTTACTTTACCTAACATGCGGTGCCTTGAGATCATTGTTTGCATAATCCTGCATATATCAATCTGAAATAAAAACCATAATAGCTAGAATATTCATTCTTTTTGCAGTAGAGAGCGAAGGCTTCTGTCCTCTGTGTCATCACATTGTACACGTGTAATGACTGCAATAGATAGTCAGTTAATCAATAATTACATTATTGACTTATCAATGTCAGTATATATGGTTGAGGTCATGTAAATATATCATATGATATTGGCCTTGTGTTTACACGCATGTTTACAATAACCAACATTTTGGTGAAGGGTAAATGAATTTGTTTTTGTATCACGCCTCTTTAGCCTTGCAACGCTTTTACACCACTTGTCACTCACCCATTCACACACACATTCATACACTGATGGCCGAGGCTACTGCACAAGGTCCCACCTGCTCACCAGTTAAACATTCACACACACTCAGACATCACTCGCACAGCCATCAAGAGCAAATTGGGGTTTAGGATCTTGCCTCAGGATACATCGACATGCAGGCTGGCGGAGCTGGGGATTCTGATTAGTGGACGACCCGCTCTACATCTTGAGTAAGAGCCACCAACATGATGCCAGAATAAACAGCAGGGGTTCACTGTCATTATAAGACTTGGACGCAGCGCCTCAGCCAAATGAACAGGAGAAAAAACTGCTGTGACAGATTTTGCTTTCATTTCTAGTCAAATTAGATGTTCATTGCTCTTTGAAGGGGTACCTGCATTATCACATTATTATATTATCATTATAGCAGTGGGATAACACGGTCTGAAAATGACCAACATATATCACAGTTATTTTTAGGACAATATATCATCTAACAAAAGGAGTTATTGTGACAAGTGGAGCAACTTCTTGATAATTTATTGATCATTTCAAGTCATTTTTTCAAGGTAAAAATGCCCAAAAAAGTGATGTTTCCAGGCTTCGAATGTGATGATTTGCTGCTTTCCTTGGTCTTTTATTAAAGTAAATTTTATATTTTTGGGTTTGCAAATGTTTGTTGGATAAAACCAGACATTTGATGAAGTTACTTTAGACTCTAGGATATCGTAACAGGCTTTTCTCTGCTCAGACAAAATCGAATACTCAAGAAAATATTTGACAGATTAATCATAACACAGATAATTATAAGTTGCAGCCCTAATATTTTACCCTAACTTTTACATTTGGTTGGTCTGTCATCTCCCATGACTCAATCTTGAATTAAACTTCAAATATGAACTTAACCTGGTTAATGACAAAAAACATTGACTGTGAGTCATTCTTAAAAATCTCCAGCTGACGAGTGTAACGATCATTTTCTCATAGGTTTGTTTCAGTGTGTTAATGCCCTCCAGTGTAATCATCAAATCTCTATTATCAAAGCTAAGGATGAGGCTCTGTTACACCTTCAACAAGCTTACTCATAACACTGTCAACACTGTCTCCGTCTGCAACATGCTCATGACAGGTAAAGCCTATTAGCATACACACTTCCATTAGATTAAGCTGAATGATGACTCTGAAGGAAATCGAGGGTGTTTTACTGTCAAGGAAATACTTGATAGTAATTGGAGTTGATTATCATCATTAGCCACCTGTACGGGTCTTCGCGGACGACACATCCAATCAAAAACCCCCTCTCATCTCCATGGAAACGTCAGCTTTTGTCTCAGTTGCAATCAGTACTTTAAAGCGAACCGTCAGTTACGGCCCAGTGGATGCGACAAAAATACAACAAACGTTCATTAAGGGAGCTGCGGCAGCCTCATCATAGCTGCGAGCCAGTGCCAGGATCCTGTTTTGTCTGATCTTTAATTATCAGGTGCATCTGCGACAAAAGCTAACTGAGCTCTGAGGTTGTTTAAACAGGGACGCTGGGATATTCTCCAGAAAAAATCAGTCTGGGCTCTCAGGGCAAAATAAGTTATGCATACACTCTTTTTTGTTGTATTGGTGTAGTTTACTTGTTCCTCATATGGTTACATGATGCATGATAAACACTGTCAGCCCCGTGGCAAAATGTTAATGATTAGTCTGCCAAGTCTCAATAAGAAATGACACTGGTGCCGGAGCAGTGAGCACTTCATTTGCTAGGAAAATGATGTACAATGTTGAGCAGACGCAGCTGTGTGTTTGACATGGCATGGCGCACTCAGACATCCTGTCAGCGCGCATTACAAAGTCACAGACTATGATGGGCTTCCACAGACCTTGGCACAAAGTCGTCAACCCTTGGGCTAATGCTTTTAACATTTGTTTTTTATGCAAAGCAAGTCACGGCCAGGGACAGTTAGGGTGAAAACTGCAGGCAAGAGACACGAGAGAGAGAATTAAAAAGAGGAGACGAACAAAGTGAGTAGAAAAGAGTTTGGGGCAGCGAGAGAGAGCTGAAGATAAATACGTTAAGCCTACCCTCAGGATTTGAAAATGGGAAATAATTAACCAAACATCTGATATTGGCGGCGTATGACCACTGTTAAATTGAAGCCCTGTTTTCAATTACGCTACAGGTCCGTCCTCTATCACTGTCAGAGAGGAAATCACAGAGCCCCTCAACAATTATTTCTTCTACAGATTTGTATCTTTTGTTTCTGTCTTTCTGTTGCGCTCGAGAGAAGCCTATCCATCATGTCACTGTGACACTTGCTCATTTGTGACCTAGCATGACGAGTCACCTCTGGTACAATCGACTGCTCGGCCTTCATCACAGGGAGAGAAGAAAATCTACTCAATACCTACAGAATGGGTGACCAGCTTTAAGTAAAAGACCACAGATTTTTAGACTACAGACTCAGCGTCAGGAAGTTCGTGCCCCTCTATTTCTGAGAAAACTGCACCTGTTTTCATTCACAACCTGAACAGAAAACGGTAGAGCAATAATGGAGGATCTATTTTCTAATTAATTTCATTGGTTGTCAGTGAATTAAAGATATAATCTCTGCCTGGGCGATTAATTGACTTTTATTTTCAATTACAATTTTGGCTTCAAACAATTATGAAAAGAACATAATGGAGATAAAAATGATTATTGTGCCACATTAAATTTCACAATGATGCTCTCTTTGTGTCATTTTAAGCCCAGTTCACACCAAAGAATTGTGACGAGATGAGTTGAAACAGGCACCTACTTGCTATGCCCCGTTCTGCAATCTGCCGGTTAACACCAATGCAACTAGATGTGATGGTGTATCATCGCTATGCAACAACTCTCTGTACTCTCACTCTGATTTCCAGTTTTTTGTGGCTGAATATAATTTGTAGCTTCTTAAAATATGATTGAGGATAGTGATAGTGAGATACTGGCTACAGCTGCATTTGTAGTAGTGATGAAACAGCGAAAAACAAACAAAACAAGCATCAGATGAACTGTATTCATAATAAATACGCCACAATAATATACGTAAGGGGTGGGTGGGAATTGTACCATATGAGTTGCAGGTGACACCATCAGCAGGCTTGAGTCGAGCTCAGACCGGCCAGCTCACACCGCTCTAACTTTTCTCTGCAACGTTCTAAAATGGTTTTATCACATCGCAAATCACTGGTCTGAACTGGGCTTTATAAATCCCTCCTGAAAAGTAGGGTTGGCAATCACCAGAGGCCCTGTGACCCCATGTTATCACGATACTTAATTCATGATACAATATCGTTGTGATTGTAAACATTTTGCGATATGCTGAGTATCGCGATAACATATACTGCGATACAGTGTGATTTATTACCTTTTTTCACCTTCATATTCTGTCCCCAACTTGGAAAACTTTTCAACATCTGTTTTATCTAATTGGAAAGTTGTCAGTCATCTCAGCAAAATTAAGATTGTGAACTGAAAAAGCAATTAATTCTACTGTTCTAGAAAGCTACCAAAAGGTTAATTTGTCTTTGCAACATTAATTTATTTCTGTGACAAAGAAAATGGTTATTTGGTGTCCGTGTATCAGTACAATACTGCAGTGCAAAATATTGCAGTACTATTCTATTCCATTCTTTAACTCACTCTCAGCCAGGCTGTGACATGTTTAATCCACCTCGAGCCTGTTTTTCAGCAGGAAAAGCCACTTTTAAAAGTTAGTTTTTAAAGTTCAATAACTGCATGATGTTTCCAAAGTAGATGAGTGTGAAATAATTGTGATCCCAATATTAACCAAAATAATCCGGATTATGATTTTTGCCATAATCAAGCATCTGTAACACATCCAAACACATCTAATCCCTGATTTTGTTACAGTGCCCAGTACTTCCCCTATTCCCAAAATGTCCTCTCAGGTGACTGTTGTACAGGCTTTGGTTGTGTTTTGCATTTCATTTGCATAATGCCATTTACATGTTAGACTCTTTACATATCTGACTTCTCTCTGCAGTCTACAGATAAGGGCGGCACATGACGTCGTTCTTACAACAAGGCTGTAAATGCAATCCCTCTGGTCCTTGATGTAATGGTGCCAATACAACACTAGTTGGGCTTCCAAATGTAGCGTGAATTTTAATTGAATTTTCAGATAATTGACAAATGAAAATGGGAATTTATGTGCTGACTTTAATTCATTACTGTTGTAAGAATATCATGAGTTGGTGTATCGAGAGAAGCAGTAGGTGGGGCCAACTCTCAAGTCAGAGGCCTGCAGGACAGGCGTACAGATGGCGTAATGAAAAGAGCACCAGTCAAACCCCATTCGAAGAAAATCAATGAATGCATAACCTCATTGATATTTTAAGAAGCTACAAATTCTTTTCAGCCACAAAATAAGCCTGAAAAACTGGAAAAGAGAACGCAAGAACAGAAAGTTGTTGCATAGCGATGATACACTGTCTCATCTAGTTGCATCGATGTGAACCGGCAGGATTTTAGAAACGTTGCAGAATGGTTCATTGCAAGCAGTTGCCTGTTTCATCTGGTCTCGTTGCAAGTCTTTGGTCTGAACTGGGCTTAAAATAAACTGACGAATGACGTGTTGTGTAGAGAAATATGTCTCCTCCTTTTTAAACTAAATAAATTATTAAAAAGCCCTCTTGGACCAGCTGGAAAATGCATCATCACAAAGCTGGAAGCAGGTCTAAGTTTCTGACACCATGAAAAGTTGACTTTTAAGAGATAAATGGTTCTCACAAACACATGATGATCTCACAGAATATGATGCATTAGAGTAGATTAAACTACTCAACAGTGTATAAAGGAGTTAAAATTAGCTCAACCTAAACATCTACAGCAGTAAAACACAACATACACATGAATGCAGCAGTAATATTACTACTAAAACATCAGATATAATAGTAAAGCACAAACAGGGAACTTTTTACTGCACAATGAGTACTTTTACTTTTCATACTTAAAACATATTCCATTGATAATAGTCACATACTTTTACTTCAGTAAGGTTTTGAATGCTGGAGTTGTAGTGGAGTATTTTCACTGTGTTGTGTTAGTACTTTTACTGAAGTAAAGGATCTGAAAACTTCTCCCAGCGCTGCTTCTGTTGTATTGTACTTTATATAATTTCGCTCATCTATTTCTGGAAGATGGCAGTATTTGTTTCAGTCATAGTTGACAAAACACAGTCAAAGATCTCCGCTGGTTCACTGATCAATATGACTGAGTCATCTCCCTAATACAATAACCTTTAAAGTCACAGTTCTTCGACGCGCCACAAAGGGTTTTTGAATTCAGACCCAGTGAGTCACTAAAGACCAGATGAAGACAGAGAGCAGCCATAACACTTCTGCTGGCATCCAAACACAGACGCTGCCTGTCTCGGGAGCCCTTTCGAATGTGATAAATCCTACCTGCCTCTATTCCAAGAGAGCCAAGCGCAGAGTATGTTTTTATAGAAATATAGATTTGTGGGAGAATTAAACTAAAAAAAAAAAAAGTCTAAGTTTAGTAAAACTGTTTTCTCGTCAGTTTGGTTGAACTTTCCCACAGATCTATTCTTAACAACGTATGGCCGAATAGGGCATCTAGGAATTGTCTTCCCGACCTGATAATAAAAGAAGGTGGCCGACGTGAAACAATCGATAACACCATTCTTCCTTGTAAAATATTAACCTTTAAATGCCACTGTGTGTATGTACCAACCAAAGAGATTAAAGATTACAGCCAGTTTCTTTGTTCTCTTTCTTTCTCTTGTTGTTCTGCCATCTTGTTTAGGGTTTGAAGAAAGTATTTCCACCTTGAAACATTTGGAATCCACATTGGGCGTAGGTGTTAACACATGTGGGACAGATATAGGGCTGGGCGAAATGGACCAAAATTCATATCTTGGTATTTTCTACGAAATGGGCTACATGTTTTCAATTGCAAGTCAAAGCCACATTTGAGATTTCACAAGCAGTTTTATAAAAACAGACTGTGATCAAGATAAAATGCAGAGACAGGGATTTTATTCCCCTGCTTAGAAACATGCAGCTGCACAACAGTCACACTTCCAAAACACCAGTCAGAGGTGGGGTTTCTGTGAAGTTTAGTTGATTGAAAACACACCCAAAACACACATTAAACATGGCTTAATAGAGACAAATTCAAACACAAGTACTCAAATCAGCTTCACTATAACTCACAGCATTCACAGACAAAGCACATGTCTTTATCTGGACACATTTTCCCACAAATACAACATGCTAATGTTTTTAGCACAAGTGTATGGCATTTTACATTGTATAAATTAGCCTAGCAGCTAGCAGATTTTTCCTCTACTCATATGAAGCCAGAGACAACAGCAACATTTAGCAATGGTAACGTTAGACAATTCGACTCCATTACAGCTCACAAGGTTCACGGACAAAACAACTGTCTTACACTAAACACGTTTTCCAAAAAAATACAACATGCTAATGTTATTAGCACAAGCCTATGGCATTTTACATTGTATAAATTAGCCTAGCGACTAGTGGAGATTTCCTCTACTCATATGAAGCCAGGATAAATCACACACAAAACTTAAAATGATATTTTTGTGGAGGCTTTATTGTCTTCACAATTTATTGTTTCTTGTCTGTGAAATTAAAGTAAATAAAGTTTGTTTCCACTGAGGGAAATGGTTTCAGCTTACAAAATAGACAGGAGGTCTGCGTCAGGATACGGCTCAAAAAAGTGCTGCATCAATTAATGGTGTAAATGTCTTTAATTTTGTCAAAATAAAAGTCCTCTGCTACTGTCATGTTTTTATTGGGGGGGGACAAATGCACATGTTCTACATTGAGGGGCACTGGTCCCCTGCATCCACCCCAGAATCTACACCCATGATCAGTTACACTCCCATGCAATTGTATGTGTGAGCCAGGTTGAAGTTATTAAGGTTCTAATGAGGAGGCGAGCATTAATAGTAATTATACCTTCTGTGTTTCAGTATTTTAATCTGTATTACGCCTGTGAAGTTCACCTCTATGTAATGGTCAGTTATATTATGCCGGCATTGACCGAGGCCATTTTCCCAGAGGTCAAACCTATTGTCAGGGACGATGGCTCTCTGAACACTCCATAGCAGTATCTGTTGTGACAAATCATGCAGCAAAAATACCCTTTCACAAATCCCATCAGCGCCAGAGTGGACGTTGTGCTGTTGTTACTGTCATCACAAGCTCTCACACTCATCGACGCTCATTTTAGAGAGAAAAAAACAAAACAATGCTCAAACAATATTGGTAAAAAAAATGAGAGAGAACGGACTCAGCGGGCACGCAGCATCACATGAAATAAAATCAATGGGACATGAGTGAATCATACAGCATCACAACGTGTAGTTTTGAATTTTAGCTCATCACTCTGCAGAAACCCATCAATAATGCCCTTTCATTTATTTTCTATCATTGTCGTGCCGGTGCTCTTAAAGCTCGCCAGACACAGCCGCACAGCTCCACCTCCATCCATTTAAAAAGGGTAATTATATCTTGTTAGGGTAATTCGGCTCATTCTGTTTGCGGTTTTCATCTCATTGCAGATATTTTATTTCTGTTACATGCTTTTACCTTCCATGACGTAGACCAGTGAGCCCACGTCGCCTTCCTTAATGATACAGCTGTCCTTTCCATACTCCACAGGGTACATGCAGTCCACGATCTCTTGGATCTGCGACAGCTCCAGGTTCTTCATGAAGTCATTGTCCAAGATGGCCTCCTTGATCAGATCCTTGGACCTGGAGACGAGGTAAAACACAATGACACAATCACTGTAAAAGCACAAATTGATATGGCATTGTGTTTTCTTTCTTACAAGAAAGACATAATTGGATAATTAAAAAGAGAAACGAGTACAAGGCAGTTGTAGACAGTGTATATGTGTTCAACACAAGCCTCGAGCAAAAACCTTGGCCGAGATTAAAATATTTTCTTAAATCCAGTGAAGGATGTTGACCAGTTCAACAGGCAGGCTGATTATTTCTAAGGCAATTAATTAAATCGCACTCAAACTGCACAGTAGCCTTAAAAAAATACATATCCCTGTTTCAAAGACATCAAGGTGAAATCGTTTTGTTCCCTCCAAATGCTGGAACAAGTCGATAAATAGCAAAATCCATGCGTAATGGAGGCAGATTGTTTCCACTCAGGGTTGCACTTCTGAAAGCCAAGCAGACTGTGCAGTCATTAGGCCATTCCACAGGTAAGTATTTTTTGCAGTGACTATGCAAGGACGGGAGGGAACGTAATTAACTGTAAGGCTAATGTGCAGTCGTCAAGGTGCAGCTCAGCGCACAGAGCACTTTGTCCAGCGGGCTTAAGGGGGGGGCATTACGTCGAGTCATCAAGTAGTTTAAGGAGTACACATTAGGTGCTATTTATGTAACATCGATGGAGGAGAGACATTTGATCATGAGAGGCGTCCATGTGTTAACGAGAGCTACAGGCTTCCCACGGTCATTGAAGTTCCTGGAAAAGTTGTAAAATGAGAAAAACTGCTTGCCAGGCATTGGAAATGGTTTGGGATTAACAGAATGATTTGGAAAAGTTTTAGATATACATTTTGGTGGTTATTGTTTAAAATATGTTGATAAAAACCCCAAAACATGTCCAATATTACGTGAAATTTTACTAAACATTACTAGTATCACATGATATTCAGTGCATAGACCAGACCGGCATTTGTATGTGGATTTATCCACGATATTTTGGGCCCATATCCACTTGGTACCCAGGTAGCCCTAGCATAACCATGTGGGGCCCACTTGGGTAAAGCCATTGATGTGGGCAACTTGCATGGGGCCGATATGGAGCCCATGGACAATCCCATATGGGGCCCATTTTTGCAACCCATCTACTTCCCACATGGGCCCCACATACAAATGCTGGCTGGGATCACCAGGTATTGTGATCCGGACATCTATACATGTCCAGATCACAACATAATGTCCAGTGTGTTGGATCATAGACTTGGCGGAGGGACATGAAGGGATCAACCTTATTGAGGTACCATGAATGTTCAGGTTCAGACAAGGTCACAAAACAACTATGAGACATGTCCTTAGAACAAATGTTTGTTTAACAAGAAATAAATGCATACAAAGTTGTCAAAATTACATTAACAGCTGCAGGGTCTTCGGTCTCCGAAAAAGGGGCGTGGCCTTCACAATTTGTAAAGTACATGCACAGTATGTGTCAGTCTAGCCTACTGGCAAATGCAGCTAGCTGGTGGCAGGATTGTCTGACAAGCAAGTACAGTTACAGGGCTTGAAATATCATGTGCATATGCAAGGTAGTGGGCGGCACGGTGATGCAGTGGTTTGGATTGTTGCCTCACAGTAAGAGGGTTCCTGGTTTGAACCTGGGCTAGGGAGCTCGATCCCTGAGGTGGGAGAGCCCCTCTGCGCAAAGCTTGCATGTTCTCCTCATGTCAGTATGGGTTTTCTCTGGGTACTCCGGCTTCCTCCTCCAGAGGTAGAGCAGATCGTCCAGTGGCTCGATACCTGGCTCCTCCAGTCTGCAAGTCGAAGTATCCTTGGGCAAGATACTGAACCCCAAATTACTCCTGGTGGCTGCTCCATTGGTGTGTAAGAGCGTGTGAATGGTTACTGGGTCGCAGGTGGCACCTTGTACGGTAGCCTCGGCCACCAGTGTGTGAATGTGTGAAGGTGTAGTGTAAAAGTGCTTTGAGTGGTTGGAAGACTAGAAAAGCTCTAAACAAGTGCGGTCCGTTTACCATTTACGCCAAGAGTCTTCCTGAAAATTTAAATGTAATCCTGACTGTGATCATGTCAGATATTAGAATTTCGCAGTACAGTTTTTCAGAAAATCAAAGGTAAAGTCAGCTCAAATGACATTATATTACATTATGATTTCCTCATATTTGAACTGCCATGAAAACAAAAATCTTGTAGCGTTCACGTTGGATTTCTTTTGAAGGGATCCGGGAACACGGCCAAGGCGGCAGTGCCAAGGAGGGACAAATAAACCAAATGGTGCGTGTCATTTTCAAAGTTACACATTGTAAACTACTTAAATAAAGTAAACAGGGTGAAATGTTATGGAAAGGTTTAGAAAATCCATTGGTAAAAATGTGTGTGATCCCTGCAGCCAGGCGCAGTGATGGTTTAAAACGTCAAAGCCAGAGTTTAAGAAGTGTCAAGAGACAGGAGAGATATCTGAGGCGGACGTTAACAGTGAGTTAAGATCAGTCCTTTTACTGAAGCGTGTCATCACCAGAGTCAGAGATCTCGACCGAGTGCTGCGTGACCGCTTTTGACAGAATGTCAGCTGGACGAATGAGGTTAATAATATGTATCAGGGTTAATCCAACAAGGAGTCCCCTCCTGAGAAGCCAAACTTTTATACCCTTAAAGCACTCTCTATCCCCTGCTAGTAGGATTTAAAGGCAGTGAAGAACAGCCTCTTGCCTCTCTGTGCTCTGTGCCCTTTTCAGAAACGGATTTCTGGGTGCATTGTTGACGCTGATCACCTGAGGAGCTTAAAGCTAAAAGGGCAAATAACCTGGAAGGCATTTATGAAGCGGTGCTCCCACAACGCACATGCTTCCCTGCCCACAGCACAAATCACACAGCTACACAAACTTTACACTCCGAAACTTCAATGTCTGCCATGATACAGCAGTGTCAGCAGTGCCCAGGGTTTTGTTTTTTAATATTTATGTATCGCAGCACAATGCACAAGCATGCCCGTGTTTCGAAAACAGCGAGCACAACAAACCCCTCTGCACATTCATCTGTGTGTGAGGTGATGTTTTATAGTCAGTGTCTTACTCCTCCTCAAGGGCTTATATTGAACTTTTAAGGTCACACGAATGCGTCTCCATTAAATCTTGAGACACATTATCAAGTCAGTGAAGGAACACTGTTGCTCCTTCTGATGAAAAACACTCAGAGATGCTCTAAAAAGCAGCTATCATAGCTGGCACATAAATTTCCAACCTTGGCCGGCATCTACACATCGTCATTTTTACACCATCAGCTGAGTGATGAGTTTTGGGTTTTAGTCTTAAAATAGCATGCTGAAATATGAAAAACAAGGTTCTCTAATGCGTGTTTAGCAATCAACAGTCTGGTGAATTTTCAATTAGGGTTTCAAGGCCTGTGAATCCCCAAACAGCTGTGCTTTTAATCTCTCACAGCAGTGATACTTGTGGATGAAAGTGAGCAGCTAAATTACTAAAGACCAACATTAGCTTGTTGTCACAATCTGTAGGGAATACACTGATTACTTACTTAAGTTATTTATACAAAACACTGCGTTAATAAGCTAATCTCAGGGACGGGTCAGAATATTATACTGAATATTGAATATCTGCCATGTATATCTACACACTGCACAAAGATCAGATTCTCACACAGCGTCTTCCTGTGGCAGCATCACCTCCTGCACCTCCAAGACCTCCGTGTCATTTGAGGACATGCGTCTTCAGCATTTACCGTTGTTTACAGGTATGCGACAGATGAGAGAGTCGGAGGGGTAACAAGCATCCAAAGCTTCAGGATTTTAATTTATTTGACAGAGCAGCAGCCGGGATGATCCAAAGATTTCTTGTTAGATATTTTTATTACGTCCTTGAGAGTCTGAACGAGGTACTCCTGGGAACTGAATAGAGAAGACTGCAGGTGTTGCACTTGTTTTTACATTCACGTCCCGCAATCTATGTTCCTCTTAAACCTCTTTTTTTTTTTTTTCAGCAGGGACTGCACACAGAGGAAGAGATGATTTAGACTTAATGTTGACAGCTGTCATTGGGTTACAGGGATTTAGTCTTAACAACACGGCCTTCCCAAATGCATCTTCATTTGGGGCTCCGGAGCTTCGGTGGTAATGAACAGTGAATTTTCTAAACTTTAGCTCGGAGGGGTCGTTAATCAAGAACTTTCCCCAAAAGGTATGCTTTGTTCTATGCATGTTGTTTAGTATTGAGGGGTTTGGTTGAGGTTGTATCCATATTATACATGGATAATATCAGCTTGTGACATAAATGCTCATTTTAATTGGCTCCAAACAGTGGCGGATCTTCCTGTTGGCGACATAGACGGCCACCTAGGGCACCCCCCTTTTTTTTTTTTTTCTTTAATTTGACATTAAAAAACAAACAAACATAAAATAACGAAGTGTATATGGAGAGCATTTGAGTACGGGTGCTCTCACACCTGCCCTGTTTGGTTTGGTTCAATCGAACTCAAGTTCGTTTGCCCCCTAAGTGTGGTTCGTTTGGGCAGGTGTGAACACAGCAATCGCACTCAGGTGCGCGCCAACACAACCAGACTGAGACCCTCTTGAAGAGGTGGTCTCGGTCCAGTTACAAACAAGCTCTGGTGTGGTTCATCTGTAGTGAGAATGTGTCCCAACCTCGATTTGAACCAACTGCAGTCACATGACACATTGTTTGGGTTAAACATGAGCATGTTACAGTCCTGGAGGATTATTAATGTGCGCCTCCTCCTGTACTGCCTTAATATGCACATTCAGCACATCCAATGCATCAAAACATTGTTTTCTAGTTGGAGCCGCGCCTCGTTTTCAAACTGTATGCTTTGACTCAAATGAACAATGACAGCAATATAGTCCACGATGAGCAGCGCTAAAATCAACCTGCGTAGTTGTCCCTCCATTGTGACATTAGAAAGTGTCACATTTATCTTGCAAGTGTACTCTTCTTCAACGTTTTGTTTACTTCCTGGATTTTTCCCACATGGAAATTCTGACCAATCAAGAGCAGCTTCCTCATGGAGGCATTTGATCTGGTCCGCTTGTAAATGCTGCCGTGAGAACATGAACCAACTCTACGCAATTATGCAGCTTTGTTACAAAATCAGTCCCTGATTCAGACCAAAGCAAGACAACTCTAGGTCTGAAAGCACCCTAAGAGAAAATGAAAAGGTAAAAGCCATCCAGGGTGCCGTACATTTGCACATACTTTGTTCATTTATTGTTTGTTTTTTGGTTTGTTTCTTGGCTAAGTTGTTTATTTGTGCTGATATCTCATAAGCTATTGTCCTTGTTCACAATAAATATAAAAGATACTAATATTAATATTTTTGTTTTGGTTGGGGGCAGGGGAAGCTTGCTAGGGCTGGCACTGGCTACTTATCAGAAACAATGCTAGACAAAGTTCCATGAAGCAGAAGCACAGCGATGTAGTTGTGTCTCACAAATTTAAGATGTTGCCAAGCCAGATTAGCATGAGCCAAAACAGCAGCAGCGGCTAACATCTGACATCAAGCAATGAAACGATCCCAACAAACTCACACTGACACTGAAGTAGCTCAACTCTGGAGATCAGCCCGTTAATTAGCGTTTGATAACGTTAGCCGTGTGATGCTAATAGTTAGCTCTGTCAGTGTGTGTGTGCGGGCGGACCCTGACCAATGTCCATGCCATGGAGTGGAGGTCTCATGACACACCTAGCTCTACATTTAAACAAGATTTAACCCATTTTTAATAGTAAAAAAAAAGAAAGAAAATTAAAATGTGGCAGTCAGCGCATATTTCTGCCATTATTTAAAAAAAAAAAAAAAAAAAAAAACTATATACCTACCCAGCAAATGAATATCTGAATATTTGGGTCCCGCCCTGCTTAATATAGGTGTGTCTTTACTTAGTAGTGCCAGTCTGGACTGTGAGGATCCTTATGATGCGTACTGACCTAATGATGCCTAATTTTAGGCATTTCTTGCTCACAGAAATTTGCATATCATTAACTAAGCAGACAGCAACAAATTGGAAATGATTATTTTCCAAAGCTGACCTCCAGTCCTCTGGGAATCTGCCTCATTGACCCTCTTTCTGTTATTTCACTCCCAGGAGATGTCTGGTCCTCTCAACCATGATGTGGACCCCCCGACTCGAGCCCCTGATAGCAATGTTGAACAGCGTCCTCCAACCAGACCCTTATAAAAACATCTGCCTTCCTCTCCTTTGTGAGGATGATATATTTGCCTTCATCCGCTGGTGAAGTTTGAGGCTGAGCAAGTTCAGCCTTCCTTAAAAGGAGAAAATATGCTCTTTTAGGAGGAAAAAAGAAGAGGGGTGGCAGAAAAGTGGGAGAGGCTAACAGAAATAAGAGGCAGGCAGGGGGAGAAGGATGGATAGCGTATGTGTAAGGAACGCTCTATGGCTCTTGTAAAGAAGATAAAGTGGGCGAGAATGAAAGAAAACTCTAAACATTTAGCCAAATCCAACAGGCATTATCGCTCCACTTCAATAACCAAAACAAAATGAAAATGTAATGGAGCTGTTTTCATCCCAGGAGGGCACTTGCGTATTTTATTAAAAAGAGAAAAGAAAACCTTTCCGTTCTCGACTGAGCAATAACACAAGTTAGGAGACTTTCCCAAAAACAAAACAACTTCAAATTAATTGCTCAAACTCTGGAGGAAAACAAGATCTTTTGCAAGTTGCTCACACAAAGATGTCCAAACAAACGGGACAACGATAATAACGCAGAACAAATAAGAGGACAGGGCTCAAACATGTCATTTGCATTCAACGGTCTGCTGCTTTTCAGTCATAATTTGTTTATATATACGCTTATTAGAAGAGTGACATTGAACAAAATGTCACTGTGTGTGAGAAGGTGTGGCAGACGCACGGCTGAACATTTTAGCTGTAGTTTAGAGGCTTTCACAGAAGTTCAAATAACCTCTTTCAGCTCCATTATGACATTTTCTTTCAGTTTCGCTCACAAATCATGCAAACATTCTTTGCTCATAGAGTTTGACAGATGATTGTTCTCGTACATGGCCGAGACATCAAACAATTTACGGAGAGAAATGTCAAAATGCAGGACGAAGTCAATATTTTGGAGTTTTAATAATAAGTAACTTCCCATCAACGTCTCCCTGAAAGCCTCATCTGGGTAAAACTCTCAATGGAAATAGGCATATACAATAAAAGCTCACTATCTATGAAATGGTCATCCTTCATTTCAAGCCAGAGTCCACGGTTTCACGCTTATTTGGCGACAGAGAGACAAAAAGAACAAAAACACCACACGAGAGAAGAGTGCGCTTTCTGTGCACAGAGCTGACAGGTATAACAAAGACTAATGGCCTTTCCCTGTTCAGATAAATAATCCCCTTCATTTTTGAATCTTCTTTGATGAAATCCTCGGAGCTTTGTTTGCTTGCTTGTCGAGAAAATAATGACATTCATATCTGACACATCTCTCTGCCAAGTCTGAAAATACCAGCAAGAGGAAAGAAATATTTCATAGAGAGGATTTAAAAGTAGATAATTCACCGATAATTTTCATTTGAGTGCTCCATTCTGCTGTTTTTAAGTGATTTGACTATTCAGATAAATGCTTCAAAGCTGCATGTAGCTCTGAAAATGCATCATGTTATGCACCAATACACCAAAGCAAAGTCCTTGCATGTGAAAAGACACATGGCAATAATAATAATGATTCCGATTGTATTCAATTGGTCTATTTTTTCGATGCGCTTGCAGAATGGAGAGCAGATTTTCTTCCTGTCCACCAGGGGGGCAAGTGTCTTGATTCATAATAGCACAACCTTCAAGTTCAAACCCAACAGACGGCTGGATTACTTCACAACAGAGGGCTATTTCTGTGCCAGTTTCACTTTGAGAACCAGACCTCGTGATGCAGACCGAGCTGAGCATGAGAGAGATGTTTGAAAAGGAGAGGGGGAGAGGATGAGAGGATGAGAGGGAAAGAGGGAGAGAGGGGGGAGAAAAATCATAAGGTAAACATGCAGAGAGCCTGTTAAGACTGCCTGTCACAGAATCACAGCTTGTATAAAATAGGCACTGGTACATTACACAGAGCTGCCACTGCCAGCTCTCTAAACCTGTAATTCCCATCACTGGGTGACATTTCAGTCCTCTCACATGATAGGTTGTGATCAGGCGTATTGATATTCAGCTGTTGATCACTGGGCTTCTGATAATCCTATTGATAACTGTCACTAATGACAGTTTCATGTTTCTTTTTCTCCAATTTTCTCCCATTTTCTTAGCTGGTGGCACCATATTACATTGTCCCTGTGTGTGCGTGGGTGTGTGTGTGTAGGTGTGTGTGTGTCTGATCATCCATATGTGCTACAGGTGCCTTACCTGCTGCGCCACACATAACATTACGCACAGGATTCAGAAAGGTGACAAAGGGTGAATGAACTCGTGCGCAACAGCCAGTGCACAATCTCATTCTCGTCATTTAAAAGTGAACATGATGCGTTTATAGTGTGGACACCTACTGTGGGCTTTTGGGGTAGAAAGGTAGGGTGACATGGCTAAGATCCTGGATGTCGAAGGCAGTGGGTTCGGCCGAGATTGCCTGCCTCTTCGTCCGCTGCTGCTCGTGCAGCTCATTCTGCTTTTGGACCTGCTGGGTTGCCGGTTTGATCACGGAGCGGTATTTGTCCAGCTCGTTCTGTAGTCTCTGTATGAGCTCGTCTTTCTGGTCGAGCTCCAGCTCCAGCTCGTCGATGAGCGCGTCCCTTTGGCGCAGCTCCTCGATCTTCTCCTGGAGCGCGTACTGGAGGTCGCGCAAGGTGCCCATTTCTGTCGGCGACGAGCGACTTCCCGATAAGTTTATCGAAAGGTATGCAGTCTCGTCTTTATCCCCTCTCCTCTACCACGCTGCTCGTAAACTTTATCCGGCATGAACGGCTTCAGAGGATGCAGCCCCTGTCTCTCCTGAGGGGGGGAATCCTCGCCGCTGTCCCTCACAAGCGGATGTTGGGAATTTAAGCGAAGGTATGCTCGCGATCGCCAAGGTGAGCCCGTAAAAGCGTCTCAAGCACTATCACGCAAAGTTTGCCCTCTCTCTCTTTCTCTCTGTTTCTCTGTCTCTCCCTCTCGCTCCCTCCCTCGGCTGTGTGACAGCGGAGGACCGTCCTCCCCGAGTGCGTCAGGCTGCGACCCGGAGAGAGCGCATGGCGAGGAGGGCGCCTACAGGAATCTGTGGCACAGTGCAGCAGTCTGCCACTCCAGAGAGAGACGCACTCGTCTCACATGAATAATGGACTCAGCGAGAGAGCCACTGTTCGGAGAAGCATGTCATCATACCTCAGCAGATCGCCCCGAGGCGGCTGAGTTACAAATAGATGAGCACCGGAGCCGTAATGGAAGTTGAAGGTGATGGAAACTTAATGAACCTCAGTGTAAAAATAAACAACGCGTTTTTTGGCATCTGTTGGAGAAGGTGGCTGATTTTTGTGACGGACTACTTGTGTATTTTGTCTGCATGGACAGAAGTGAGAAGCCCCAGTGCTGTATTTAAACCCAAAATGATTCTTTAGGGTAATAATATGTTAAAGAGAAGAAGAATCCCTGTTCAGCAGCTGTTAATTTTGGTGACAGCCTCCATAGAGGAGCATTGGAGGTGCTAAGAGATGATGCAAAATGATGATTTTACAGATTGTGAGGCAGCAGTGGCAGCAGACATGAATATGCCAAAGACACTGATGCTCACGACTCTCACAGCAGCTCCACATTCCTCATTTAATCTTGTGTTGTGTGTTGACTCTGAGCGCTGCTGGTGTCTGTCCACATTATCCCAATGAGTCATCTGAAAAGCTCAGCGAACAGCATTTGGCCTCATGCGCTCTGGACAAATTCGGAGGAGGATAAACTGTCAAGGACAATCTGATAGAATGAGAAGCTACTGAGGCTAAAGCAGCAATTACTGAGCTGAGAGGGTGGGCAGTCACCGGCTGACACAGAGGACAAAAAGCAGGGTGAAGGAGATTTCTTTGGCTGAAAGGAAAGGTGTTTGGTGGGGTGGTAAAAAGCATCTTTTTTCTCTCTCCTGTAAACAACCCTGAAGAGAGGGACAGTTGGTCTAATAATAGATCGCAGCTGCCCTCTTGTGGTGGGATAAAGCATGAAAGCAAACAACAACAAGGTGGTTAATAATCTTACATGTTGTCATTGCCTTATGGAGTTTGTACTGTGTGTAATGAGCAGACACATTGCAAATACAGACATGTGTACAATAAGTGAAAACAAACAATGCAAAACATGTTTTCAGACTTCAGAGCCAAAAAAAAACTTCCTGTGAGACTTTAAACGAGATAAAGCAACACCTGTTCAACAAACACGCAGTTAATTGTCTGTTTAAGTCGTAAAAATAATTGCTTTATGTATTTTTTACCCCCAAAAATATTTGTTTTCTCATGCTCCTCTCTGAATGCAAAGTGCTAATAAAGCCACAGCAGCATTTCTCCTCTGAGCCAATTAAAAAACATCATATTTTCTTTTATCTCCATCAAGGGAAGGAGGGCGCGGGGCACAAAGCCTGAACAGCAGCAAAGTTTTCCCCTCATATCAGGAAACTGCAGGTGCCTAGAGACTTGAGTCTCTCTCTCTCTCTCCTTAGTCCAGTGTTGCATCCCCACATCCTCCATCCTCCATCCTCCCATCATCAAAAGGCCCTCCCACCGTCCTTCAAAGCACCTCTGCGCTTTAAATTTCACCTCTCTAACCATCCAGCTCAGCCCTTTTCCTATGCAGATCAATAGAAACAGGATCCGTTGCTCCATGCTGCGGTAATCCGATGAGCGGGGCGGGACGCCGGCTGGTGCCACGTCCTGACTCTAATGGGGGTCACACAGTGCCTGACCCCGTGGCGGCCCAGCGGGCACGGCGGCGCAGGTGGACCCCTATCGCGTCATCTCACCGGTACTTTTTCACTAATGCAAACAAACCTGTTTGCTCAAGAACTCATTGTGCCTCATCAGCATGGACATAATATGATCATTTTAAGAATGAACACTGATCCTATGGAAAGGTTGAGAACAGATTACAAGTACATTTAATTAGTTTGTCTTGAATGCAGCTTCATTATTTCTCAATGAACCTGAGTCATTCATAACCTCCGTACTTCATTCTCAAGTATTTTTATTTCATTTCTTGCCTCAGGACACTATTTCCTGTGGACTTGTGTGTTTGTCTGAAGGCACAATGTGCATCGGTTAATGAGTGCAAATGAGGACCAGCCCAGTCTGCAGTTTATTAATGCAAATGAAGACTGGAAATTGTCTAGCCATCTTAATAAAATTAACCCCATTGCCTATTGCATTAATTGAGTCAGCAGAGTGGTTTCTGTGTGTGTGTGTGTGTGTGTGTGTGTGTGCGTGTGTGTGTGTGATATCAATATATTAGCAAGTAATTTATCCTGATGGGATTGTTATAATAGAAATGGAGATGAAAAGATGAAGACAGAGAGGGTCAAACTTTTTTTTGCAGGGAGTAATTACAGCAAACTGAATAGACTAGGAAAGTGATCCAAGTATGAGATAGTAACTGATTACTATGCAGGCCTCATTTGAAACCCTCAAAATCAGGACAATCATACCCTGAAGCTAAAACGAGCACCTAAAGGTGATGAAGGAAGCATATGGTCAAACAAAGCGTTTTCTAATGGAGTATTAAATATCCTCAGACATGCACTTCGGGTCCTCAGCGTCCAGCTACTAAAAGCCAATAATGCATCGCACTTCCTCCTGTCTGTGTCCCGTGGGACTGCCATGATGGATCTGATCAATTAGGAGCTCTTTCTGAAGCTCGCCTTGGAGCTGCGTCATCGGCCCCCAAGAATGAAAGTGCTCGCCCATTCATGGCAAAACGTCTCCATCTCTCATTTAGAAGAAAAAAAGGAAAGGTAGAAAGAAAGAAAAGCTTTGTGGAGTGAAGCGCTCAAGAACCTGTGTGTGTCTGAGTGTGTGTAGAGTTACTATCAGCACATGCACATTCATTTCAAGCATATTTCTGTGCAGAGAGTTGTGCTCTCTGATAGCAGACTCACACCATCCGTGGCACAACATCTTCCTGGGAGTGAGGAGGAAAAACACTCAAAGATATTTTAAGATGGGACACAAAGCTGGCACACACAGGCAGTGGAGCAGAAAAAAGTACAAAAGCCTGCTCAAACAGACTTACCAGTCGGACTTGGCATATTTCCGAAACGCCTGCCTTGACAGGTCCTGGTGCGTCTGAGGCTCCGCGGAGATGCCCTGCGCCCTGCGGGTCCTCGGTCCAATAAGTTGAGCGCTGGGCAAAACAGACTGACATTTGTGTAATTTTCTCTTCAGTTCTTGAATCTCGTCTTCTCTGTCCGCCAGGCGCCTCTCCAAGTCCCGTATCCTCTCCTCCTTTAGCAGCAGGATCTTGGCAAAGTCGTCCTCCAGGTCACTCATGTTGAAATCTGCGTTAAACTTTGCCACGGATCTCCGCGATACGGACAGAAAAAACGATAAAACTCCCAGTAGGTTGTGAAAACGGACACAAGCCCCCCCTCTAAATACGCGCACGGAGGTGGTGGTGATGATGATGATGCTCCGAGAATCCCCTTCACTGCCCACTTGTTTATTTGAGAAGAAAGGCGCAAAGCGGTGTTTAAAGCCGGGGAGCGGACGGCTGATAGAGCAGCGCTACGCTACAGTCCACCAAGCCTCCGGGGAGCCGCTGATGATCCTTCATTGAGAAACCAATTACAGTAGCTCTTCCTCTCCGAGGACGCAGGCAGGCCGTCAAACTGGGCACTAAAGAGCCGAGGCAACTCCTGTAGTTCACCGCCTTTCACACAGCAAACACACCACAGAGGAGCCCAGAGCTGCTGCTGTCAAATATTTGTTTACCATCTATCTGCACAATCACGAGTCCCCCACATCACCTCCCCGACCTATTGCAAAAAAACCCAGAAAAATCAATTGTCCCACACCCGCACTCCCTTCAGAGAACAGTAGGATGGACCATAGCTTGTTTGCAATTGTCACACTATATATATGGTGTAAGCACACATCAGTCAAGTGTAAGTAATATGGCACATGGTCTTTATGATAGAGCTTGCACTTCAGTATTGATGTGGAGATTCTTTTATTTATAGGATGATTGCACGTGGGTGTCTTATAGCAACCTGTCTGTGTTTTTCCAGCAGCTTTTTAGGCTCCAAACGTTTGTTTTGTAACCACCTGTCTGTGTCTTTCGCACAGCATTTTAGGCTCCAAACATGGGTGGGGATTTTTTTCTGTATTTTTTCACCAGTTTTTTAGGCTCCTAACGTGGCTGATTTGTAGCCACCTGTCTGTGTTTTTACGTGCAGCATTTTAGGCTCCAAACATGGATGTTTTTTTCTGTAATTTTTCACCAGCTTTTTAAGCTCCAAATGTGATTGTTTTGTAGTGACCTGTCTGTCTTTTCCAGCAGCATTTTAGGCTCCAAACATGTCTGTTTTGTAGCCACCTATCTGTGTTTTTCAAGCAGCATTTTAGGCTCCAAATTTGGGTGTTTTTTCTGTAATTTTTCACCAGCTATTTAGGCTCTTAATGTGGGTGTTTTGTAGCAACCTATCTGTGTTTTCCCAGCAGTTTTTTAGGTTTCAGAGATGGGTACTTTGTAGGGACCCATCTGTGTTTTCCACCAACAGCATTTTAGGCTCCAACTGTGATGGTTTTGTAGCAACCTGTCTGTCTTTTTCCAACAACTTTTTAGGCTCCAAACATGGCTGATTTTTAGCAATCTATTTTTTTTTGGTCTGTTTTGTAGCCACCTATCTGTGTTTTTCGCGCAGCATTTTAGGCTCCAAATTTGGGTGCTTTTTCTGTAATTTTCACTAGCTATTTAGGCTCCTAATGTGGGTGTTTTGTAGCAACCCAACTGTGTTTTCCTAGCAGTTTTTTGGGTTTCAAAGATGAGTACTTTGTAGGGACCCATCTGTGTTTTTCCACCAGCAGCATTTTACGCTCTAACTGTGATGGTTTTGTAGCAACCTGTCTGTCTTTTTCCAACAACTTTATAGGCTCCAGAGATGTCTGTTTTGTAGAAATCTGTTTGTGTTTTTCACACAGCATTTTAGGCTCCAAATATGGGTGTTTTATTTTTTTCAAATATCACTGTTTTTTGTCTACCAGTTTTTTAGGCTCGCAATGTTGGTGTTTTGTAGCAACCCATCTTTTTCCAACAACTTTTTGGGCTCCAAACATGGCTGATTTGTAGCAATCTGTGCTTTTCCAGCAGATTTTTAAGCTTCAAATGTGGGTGTTTTATAGTGACCCATCATCTGTGTTTTTCCTGCAGCTTTTTAGGGTCCAAACATGGTTGTTTTGTCACAACCTGTCCTAGCAGCTTCTGAGGCTTCAAACAAGGCTGTTTTGTAGTGACCTGTCTACTTTTCCACCAGCTTTTTAGGCTCCCAATGTAGGTGTTTTGTATAAACCCTTCAGTGTTTTTCCAGCTGCTTTTTAGGCTCCAAACGTTGGTGTTTTGTAGTGACTCATCTGTGTTTTCGCTGTTTATATCAAAGTGATTGCTCCAGTTTTATCTGAGCTGAAAGGATGAAAAAGTTTGCTTACAAATAAATAACAGAGTTGGATATGAAACCATCAATTCAGGCCCCCTCTGATAAACAAAAAAGTGTCCAAAATGAAATGAGAAATCTAGATCTGAACAACAAACTGGATGATTCATAGTTGCAGAAGATTAAAAGTGGCTGTTATTGTGTGCATCCAACATGAAGTAAAGTTAATTACACAACAGATGTTATCTCCCTGATTAGAGTAATCAGTAATTGCATACTTTGGCAACGGCGCTCATCACTTTCATCCTCAGTATGCTGAGCGGACTGAGGAGAGTTCAGTAATAGATCATCACTTCTCCTGCTGTAATATTAATCTCCAAACCCAGCCAGTCATTTCTATGCACCATTTTTCATTCTGCTGCCTAAATCTGTTTCAACTCAATGAATTCATTGAAGGAAAAAAAAAGGGAGCTCATGGGCGCTAGGGGGATGTTTCATTAAGATTCTGAGTTAAAAATAGAGTGAACAGATCTTCAGTTTGCTGGTGTAGTTCAACATATCTCACCCTTGTCTACTGCTTGCATTCTTATTATTCCAACCACTTCTCACTAGGTTAGAGATGAATGCTTGTTGCTGGAGAGCTTGCCTGTATGCGTCTTACTGAGTTTTAATACAGATTATTTTGCATTTTCTTTCACCCTTTAAATCTGCAGCTCTTCTAAAAGTATCTTGGAGCAGAATGTTACCATAGCTGGTTATTAACACACATGTGAGGCTCAATAAGCAGCCCAATTTTGAATCATTATCACAACCCAGCCACCAGAAAAAAATTGGAGGCACTGCACATTTCCGTAAACCATATATATGTTACATTTGCACATTTCATACGTTTCTAAAGTGACGTAGTTTATGACTTGACTTTTGTCACTGAGGGGTGGAGGGCATGATGGAGGATGTAGGCACCTATGTGAGATGCCTGCCAAGCTGCAAACCACTGCAGCCCACTGGTCCAGACCAACAAACAACAAAACCAGCTGTGTTTTGATGAGTCATTGATATGTTTTCGGTGGCTTTCTAGGCTCCAAACGTGGGTGTTTTGTTGTGACCCGTCTGTGTTTTTCCATCAGCTTATTAGGCTCCAAATATGGCTGTTTTGTAGCAACCCGTCTGTGTTTTTTCTAGCAGCTTTTTAGGATTCAAACATGGGTGTTTTGTCATGATCCATCTGTGTTTTTCCAGCAGCATTGTAGGCTCCCAGTGTGGGTGTTTTGTATTGACCCTTCAGTGTTTTTGCAGCGGCATTTTAGGCTCCAAATGTGGGTAATTTGTAGCAACCCATTTTTCAAAAGCGTATTATTCTATACAGTATGGCTGTTTTGTAATGACCTGTCTGTAGTTTTTCAGCAGCATTTTAGGCTCCAAACATGGGTGTTTTGTAGCAACACATTTGTGTTTCCAGCCGCTTTTAAGGCTATAAATGTGTTTGTTTTTTGTAGCGACCTGTCTGTGTCTTTCCAGTAGCTTTTAAGGCTCCTAATGTAGGTGTTTTTTAGCAACTTGTCTGTGTTTTTTCAGCAGCATTTTAAGCTCCAAACATGACTGTTTTGTAGCAGTGCGTCTGTGTTTTTCCAGCAGCTTTATAGGCTCCATACATGGGTGTTTTGTAGCAACCCATCAGTGTTTTCCAAATGGTCTTTGAGGGCTTCAAGCATGGGTATTTCATAGCGACTTGGCTGTGTTTTCCCAGCAGCTTTTCAGACGTCAAACGTGGGTTTTTGTAGCGACCTGTCTGTGTTTTCCCAGCAGCTTTTAAGGCTTCAAATGTGGGTGTTTGTGGGACATGTCCCTGTTTTTTCAGCAGCATTTTAGGCCCCAAACACGGCTGTTTTGTACTGACCCATCTGTGTTTTTTCCAGCTGCTTTTTATGCTCCAAATGTGTTTTTTTTTTTTTTTGTAGCAACCTGTCTGTGTTTTTTCAGCAGCTTTATAGGCACCATACATGGGTGTTTTGTAGTGACCCATTTGGATTTTCCAAATGACTTGTTAGGCTTCAAACGTGGGTATTTCATAGCAAACTGTCTGTGTTTTCCCAGCGGCTTTTTAGGCTTCAGATGTTGGTGTATTGTAGCGACCAGTCAGTCAGGATAAGAGCAGGAAAAGCAGTTTTTAATGGGAGATTGCTGCGTTCCTTGCTCTTGTGGCCCCAAAACAGGGTACTGTTAGCCAAAACACAATCTTTTCGTAATCGTAACGAAGTGTTTTTTGTGCCTCAACGTAACCACAAGTTAACCACAATGTTGTTGAAATGTAAAGAATCCACTACTTAATGTTGTAACTAAATGTAACATATCAGTGATTTGCTGAAATATACAATGCCAAAATTTTTTCTGGCGATTGATTTGGTTATCACGTGTTAATTGCAGGGGTTCTCACCATGCAACACATACGATCCACTTCTTTACTGCTGTTTCTCCCTGTGTGTGTGTTACATGTCTCACAGTAATGGTGAATGCAATCAGCATTCATGACAAGGTGAGGACCCAGGTCGTGCTGTTATCAATGTGGAAAAACGGCGATCGATTAATTATGTATGCAGCAGACACTGCGCCCATTATGACAGTGGTAAATTAAGTGTCACCTCCTACGACCCTATCCATATCCATGGAAAGTATGGTTGCACTGAAAAAGCACTAAACTGACATCCTATTCAAGAAAAGGCCATTCATGCATCTGGACAAAAAGATGTAAATGTCATCAATCTGAAAGGTCTTTGATCTTACCTAAGCACCACAATCAATACACCGCTGTTAGCACCTGAACCTATACACGCTCATTACATCATCACCATGACTATATCAGCATCACCGGCCTAAAAGGTGTATCTGTGCCGCCTCCGTACTCGACCATTCCCCTGTTTACACAGAGTGAGTAATGCTGCACTACCAGTTTCAGCTTGTGTTGTCTGAGCACTACATGGGTCATCTCCCTTGGATGTTGTGGGTTGGGTAATGGACGCCAAGTTAACCTCACGGCACCCGGAGATAGATGCTCTGAGTTGCGCGCGAGAGTGGCCGTTCACGGGTGCCATCGAGTTCATGATTGTTCAGTTCATGTGCTTGTCTTTGCAGTGCTCCTAGGGGCAGAGAAAAGCCGGTGCCCTCTCGTTTGCCTCAGGGACAGATCAGCTTACGGAAGAGAGGAGGGCAGACATTAGTCACTGTTTTCCTGTAATACGCTCACACACACACATACACACACACAGAGAAGAAATAGAGAGAGGTATCTTGGGTATACCCAGACATATGCTTGCACATCATTATCACCCACGCACACACACTTGCATGCAAAGATTTATGTAACCATTCACAAAGCTAACTCCCTGCAGACACACACACACACACACACACACACACACACATACACGATCATGCCAGTATGGAAACCGTAGAGGGGATTACTGTAAGTGCAACGGCAGGAGAAGTATGCTGCTGCGTCTCTGGAGAATCTTCCCCCTTGAGCCGCTGATGTCTTTGATACTACATCTGACTGTGCTCTCAGTGTCTCTGCCGCCGTCCCAGTGAGACACCACCAGCTGGCCACCTGCCTGAGCCTGCCATCCCAGGAGAGGTGAAATGAGCGCTGGGAGAAGGTGAAAGACGGAGAGAGAGGCGTCCTGGGACGAGGACGGTAGAGATGCTTTAGCCCCGGGGCAATCTATTTCGGAGCCTCCTCAGTCCCGTAAAACACTACAGCAAATCCTGCACTTTTAGCAGCAATATCATACGCCGACTTCACATCACATCGATGGAGTCTCACACTGTAACATGATATCATATTCAGAACTGCAGATTGATCACTCGGCTCACACTGGAGATGGATAAAACCAGAGCTCAGGAAATTGACTTAGCAAACGCAATGATGATACTTCCTTCCTGCCATCCTGCATTATGTAGTACTATCAAAATCAGATAGGTGAGGATGAGGTGTATTTCACTGCTTTAAGGGCTGCGACTTATTATTATTTTCATTATTAATTAATCTAGTAATGAACCTCAGTACAGATTGGACTTGATTTAAAGGAGACTAATCGTCTTTTAAGCGGCTATAATCAATATTTTTACATTAACAGTGAGTCACGCTCACAGTGACAAGCCCACAGAGAGTCAGCGCCTGACTTTAGAGTAATCCTCAGCTCAATGGAGCGTTTTAGCTTCTTTTAACTACCTTTCAACTGATTGTTTTGATTTTATGGCCCACAGCTCTACTGTTTTGGTTCACTTTCACTGCTTTGAGCGCCATTTCCAAAAATAAAGACTCTGAACGTGATGTAAACAGAGCGAATATTGGACTAATATTCATCATGTGGGCAGAAACCACAGTAAATGCTATCGTTACTTTGAGGAGGTAATATGTCAGTGTTGTGTTTAGAACTTGTTTCTGCTGCCACCATGTGGCCAAATAAATCACTTTTTTAAGAAGTCCAGTTTCCTTTGACTTAGCACTTCTAGCTATCATTGAATTGTCAAAAAATAAATGAAGCAAATAAATCAATATGAATGAATAAATGTTGGCATTGTATGTCTCCACAAACCACAGATATGTAACATTTGTACACTGTTATGTAGCAGATATGTTGTAATGTATGATTCTTTACCTTTCAAGAATGCTGTGGTTAACATTGATACATTTGGTTGGGGTTTGAAAAGATCATGTTTTGGCTTAAAATACCCGGTTTAGGTGCCAAAATCACTGTTGGAAATACTTAAATACATTTGGTTTTGGTGGCATAATTCCTGCTGGAAACTCTGCCAATGTCTCTTTTGTCTCAATAAAAAACAGCCAGTTTTGTTGTTGGTCTCGAACAATGGTCTGCAGCTTGGCAGCCGTCTCGCTTAGGTGTCACACCATCCACGATCTCCTTCCAGCTCACAATAAGAAAGTCAGCTCACATACTGAAAGAAACACTGATATGATACGTTTGAATTGCAAGTGTACAATGCCAATATTTTCCTCTAAAACCAAAGATATTCCATTAAAAATAAATTTTTGAGAAGCTGGAACCAGCAAATGTTTGACATTTTTAGCTTGATAAATGAATTAAATGAATAATTGCTTATTAGTTTTCTGTCACTCCTCTACTGTCTGCACTGTGATCTGAGGATGATCTGACAGTGAGTGTGAGAATAGACTCTATTCTGGTGTTACAGGGAGAAGAAATGTGTCTGTGAGGCGAACAGGAGGTCAGGGGTCACTGGTTGGAATGCTGCGTTCCCGTCATCTTCCAGGTGTGCCGGGTGACTAACGTTGTTAATGACCTCAGTCATGTGTACGGTGGCCCTGAGAGCTCAAATCACAGAAGTAAAACACGGGCAATTTGGAAAACACAATCACCAATTTAACAACATATTTTCAGCATTGAGAAACAAAACCAAAGACAATGCACAGCCACACTGAGAAAACACAAGCAAGGTTTGAGTAAGTTCACAGTCCCAGAAAATTAACTAGTTTACATTACTCCTTCAGTTTTTTTTCAACTTGATGTGTTGTTTCAGATTTGTTGCTGATGTGGTTGAGGTTCGGATCCACACATTCTCACTCCGACCTCATCCCATATTGAAGTTTGGTTTCCACGTCTACATACAACATGAAAGGTACCCTGGGTGCGTTGGTTGTTGACGTTCTGGGACACCGTGTCAAGTTCTGCCTGTTACATGCATTGTCTTCTTTTAAAATACACTTCAGTTTTCACAGGATATTTAACATTCACATACAGTCTCTTTCAAAATAAAGGCACTACATCGGTACTACACTGTGAATTGACATCTTTTTCCTTCAACAACAAACACCTGGTTTAGGAAAAAAAGAACAGGGTTTGGCTTCAGAATCTTAGGGGACGCACACACCGCTCTCTTGGGTGAAAGTCAGTGTTTGTTGGACCCGCCCGCCCCACTTGGACTTTTGCCACCTTAACTTTCGTCTTTGTCCTGTCAAGTGTCCCCCTGACGCCGCCAGGGTACCATTAAACTATAACAGCAACCGGCCGCGTATCATGCCGATGTTAAACGACATGTCTTTGCGTTGGTTTCTGACGCTGCAAGTCACTGCCCAAGCGCCAGATTTCGACGACTTCGGAGTGAGACCGGGCTCTACAGATAAGTTTTTTCAGACCTAGCGGGCACAATTTGCAAAATAAATGTCGATCATTCAGAAAAAAACACCTTCATATATTCATATGAACTGGCCTCCACAGCACCAGTAGCTGCACTGTCTGAATTGCCAGTTGAACTAGCCATGTGGGTGTTGTGTTGCAGTCATCTCCTGCTGTCGGTGTTTCTTGTGGTTAGAATGCATATCCCACCCCTCTATGGTTAGGATTAGAGATGAGGTTTGGTTTGTATTTTGTTAAGGTGAAACACATATCGACGAGGAAACAGTCTTTGTCTCACATCAGCATGCTAGGTGACATAAATCCTTGCATTCATAAAACAAAACATTGAGAGTTAACAACACTCATAATGGATACATTCAGATCACTGTTCACCAAACACATGAGCACATTTAGGAGCACGTTCATGCACAGCACTGGGTTTTGGGAAGTGAGCTAATGATTTAAGTTTATTTTAGTTTAAACATTCTCCTTTTATGACTCAGATATTATTGCAGCTGTTCACTAGCGTTAGCTGTACTAGCCCCCAAAGTGAAATAAACTGATAAAATACACACAAATAAACTGAGTGTGAGCCTGCTCCTTTTATTAGTCTTACTGTTTCCCTATTTGCTTGTGTTGCAAAATCAAATTTAGTATCTATCTATCTATTACATCTTTTATTATGCTGCATATGTATTGTCCAATTGAAGGAAATTAGTTCTTTATTTTTGCGGTGTTATGTGTAGTTGCATTGCGTTGAGCTCTCAGGGCCACCGTACACTGATGGGGTTGCCAACCTTGTGACAGAGGGGCTTTGTCTAAGAGGTGCATCTTTTGTCAACAAAATGTCAACTGGAAAGGACAGTTTAGGGAAATTAAATATTATTTTCTCACGCACAAAAGGTGCTTCATTTCAATAGCTTTTGTCTCAGTGATGTAAAATGAAGTGGCGTTAGTGAGTTAATTTTTTTGTTTGGGTGTGTTGTCACATTCTTAGTTTGAGGATATTTTTAGTTTTGATAGGTAAGTGTTTGCTTTACTGAGAAGTGGACACATGGTTACAGTAGGAGATAGACAGATATCATCGTCAGCTCTTATCCCTGTGCTTGAGCCGACCAAATCTACTCCAGATCTCTCTTAAACCAAGTCATTTTTCTGGAGAAAATGGAGGCTCCAAACAGGATTATTTCCTGCTCCTCCAAATAATAATGCTCGGGTGTAACAGAGGTGCCTCTTTACACGCTTGTCCCAAGCTGTCGGACACTTTACCATCAAGGAGCGGCGACAAAACGGTTGCCATTACAGAAAAAATGGAGTATTTACTTGTTGTTTTCCTGCATGTGTTTACTTAAACTGCACCGAGGCATGTCACGGTGTGTCCATGTGAGGAGGAGTTGGCCTCAGGACGCTGTAAGGAGGCTGATCGGGCTTTATTCACCCATTTTACAGACACAATTGTGCGGTGTAAATATGGATATTTATTCATTTCAGTCAGGGCATCCTGGTCATCAGAGCGTGTTTATCTTCTTCTCATCAGGATTGAGATCCCTGCACTCAACACATTATTGATACCCATCTAGAGTAATGGACAAAGCCCTGGATGTATTGAATGAAAAGAGACACGTTATGTAAGCTGTGGAGAATCCCTCTCATCTCTCAGGCTGCGAGACAACAAATAGCCGTCTTCCCTCCCCAGCTGGCCGTGCAGCCGCCGCACTAAAGCAACAAACTAATAACGCAGTAGAGGTGGGGTGTAATTGATGGTTTTGTGTGAAATGAAATGACCCCGTCGACATCTTTAGCTCACCTCGAGCCTCTCAGCCTCGCACATACGCGCATATGCTCTTTCACTCTCTCCATCTCTCTCCTTTTGTGTTTGTGTTGGCAAAAGCACGTGTTTGAAAAGGTCGTCACCTGCGACACATTGGCGCTGAATAACTGCCTGAGAGGATGAGCTGCTCTGACTGTTTCTTGGAGCTGCAAAACATGTGTTGCAAAGCGTGGTAGTCGGTCTCCAGAGTCTTTTTTCTTGCGTAATAAGCTGTAAACACACCTGAGTGATGAGTCACATCACTGGAGAGCTGGGATCTACTAACACTATCAGGCTGTTAACAAGGAATGCGTTTAATGGAAGCTAGTTTGAGAGAGCACGTTTCTCCCCCCTGATGTAAACCATACCATATGGAGGCTATATGCCAGGCTCTCCTCTGCCATGGTCGGGACGTAAATCTGTATGCACAGAGCTTCCACATACAGTAAGCTGATTCTGTGGGTAAAAGCCTGAGATTTAGGATGTTTCTGAGCCCTTTAATAGTGAACGGTCTCTCAGTTTTACCCAGACTGACAGATCATCATCTCTAGCATACGATTGAAGAACATTAAAGGGACAGTACATATTTTTCCTCTGACCTGTAGTTCTGTTTATTCATCTAGATTGTTTTGGTGCTCATCTAGCTTGTGGTGCTCAAACCCTGTCTTTCCAGAAATCATGACCTGGTTACTAGGGATGGGTGTCGTTAAGATTTCATCGATACTCTTATTGGTTCTTTTTCATTTCTAAATAACTGCTTTTTAGAAAACATATTAATTCAAAAAAGAATAAGTTATACAAATAATATTCTTGACAGCAAAAGTGAAGTTTAGTATCTATCAGTGAGTCCTTCTGTCCTGCTCCCTCTCTGCTGATGTGATTCACTGTGTGCAGCTAACATTAGCGCTGGTAGACAGAGGAGGGGCTGTCTGTGTCAGCCAGCAGCTTAGTTTAAAAGGGTCTGCCCAACTTTCATGCCACACAGTTAGACAACATGCAGACAGCTGTCATTTGAGCTTATTTATAACAGTTTGGTATTAGCCCCATGCTGCGTGCTGTCTTTGTGTAAGACATGACGTTGGTGACGGTGGATTAGAGACTGTGGACAGAGCATATTGTATCTCACTGTCTGCATGTTCATATTTTACTCGTTAAGGTTTGATTGCACTTACACTCTGAGTGTAGCTGCCATCAACTCAAGTAATTTTTGAGTTATCATCACTTTGTTTCCACCGCTGCCTCTCTGCTCTTCACTGACTCTACTCAGTGTATGTAAACCAAAATGTTTAAAAGTACCAATAAAAGAACCGATAACATTGGAGCTTATCAATACTTTGGTCTTTGATCATTTAGTACCAGGTTTCAGTACCCATCCCTAACGGTAAGATAATTCACAGTCCTTATTGTGAACTGTTTCATGTATGAACTATTCTACTCTATTCTTTTTATTAAACTACATTCTCCAACCATTTCACTGTGTGGAAGGAAGTGTGCATCCACTGCTAGCTCACTTAGCATCAGTGAGCTAGCTAACGTTACAGCTCAGCCGAAGGAGACGCCATTAATGTTTACATCTTGCTCTGTCACGAGCCTCTCGTCCATGAGTAGATGCACACTTCCTATTGCGCAGTGATACGGTTGGCCGGTGTAGTTCAGCAGAAAAGAAAATAGTTCCTACATGAAACTGCTCACAACAAGGTCTGTGGATTATCTTCAGTAACCAGGTCATGATTTCTGGAAAGAGACATTGCTGAGTTTTTGGAAATGTATTTATTTATATTTAGCTTGTAGCACCACAAGCCGAGTGCCATCTAGTTCCATTATATTTGAGAGAAGGCAGACATCTCTACGGCTGATATCTCCAACACTCAGCAACTCACACCAAAACAATCTAGACTGATAAACAGCACTACAGGTAAGAGGAAGAATATGTGTTTTTGATTTAGGAGTGAACTGTCCCTTTAAGTCAAAAAAAGCACTGTAGTTTTTAAATATTTGTTTCAGGTAGTTTGTTGTCAGAAAATGACTTTCAGCATGTGGCCTGTTTATGGTTTAAGTTGTCCAACTAATTAATTATATGTATATATTTTTATGTACTGTAGGTAAGTTTTAGGGGGGTAACTAATCAGAATTATGTAAATTAATACCCCCCCAAAAAAGTCTGGTGACTTCACTAATTATTTAGAAACATGCTCTACTGATAAAAATGTTCATTAATGGTGAAGGCATTGTTGATAACCATTAAATAAGAAGAAGAGAGAAAGAAAGGAAACCAAATATTCCTTTGGTTATAAACCTCATGATTTAGGTTATAAATCTTATGTCATTTAATTAGGTATTTGTTGAAGTTATTTAATCAGCATCAGAGATTTCCTTTAGACATTTTCAATGAAAGTACAAGTAAATACAGAGTGATACTGATAACTTTAGTAATATTGATTCAACAGAGCAGAATAGACACTGACAAAATTCACTGTGGTCACTGGTGGCAGTACAACGTCTGCTCAGAAGTGTGCATCTGGACTGAAGCGTATACATTTCTTTATTATCGTTGTACAATCACACAACGAAATTCAGGTGCACCCAAGGACCTGGGCTCGTATATAAGAATACGTAATGAATAGTAATCAAAATAAATAAATAAATGCCTCCATTCCACTCACAGTCTACACATTTGTTGATACTGTGCACTCGTTGCCAACGTATGCAGGTAAAATGGGATTTTTTTGAAAAGTGCTCAGGCATATTATTGCACATAAAATAAGTTATTGCACTTAAAAAAAAACTGCAATGTGTTTTAGTGAGTTAGCTTCAGTCTAGAGTTCAGTATGGTGATGGCTTGGTTTATGAATCTAGTGGTGCGTGTGTTGATGGACGTGCAGCGTTTTTGGAGGGCAACAGTTCAAACAGGTGATGAGCAGGATGTGTAGGAATATAAGTCAGCTCCAGCGCCTACTTTCACTATAATTTGACATCTCCTCTGTTTGGCAGAGACTCATCGGTGGTCTGTTGAATAGGGTTTTTGCTTTCAGTCTCCAAAGGAAGTAAGAAATACAAAATATATATATATATATTCCTCAAGGTTAGAAGTTCCCCTTAAAAATGAGATTCTTGTAAAGACTTCGCCCGTTATTCAGCTGGAGATGAATACCTGCTATGAAAAGGGAAAGATGTTTCATTTGATAGAGTAAAGTAACTCAAGTTTCTGTAGCAATAGATAAATAAAAAGAGAAAATAGCAACAAGAAGCGGAGGCAAGAAAAATATTATACAAAAGCCAAGGTTTGTGGTTCACCTCAAAATGAATAGTCGACCTAGTAAACTTTGTCAAAATAGAAGACTTAAAATGAAAAACATGCACAGGGCCGTACAAATCTCAAAATTTGAAGTCAATAATAAAAATAACAAACATACAGACAGAAATAATGTGAAAGAATAGTGAGCACAGACAATAAATAACACAACAGTGTGAATGAGATCTTAAAACAACAAGTGACTGCTGGGAAATGCAGTCTTATTAATTGATGAGTTTTCTCAGTCTTTGAGTCGGAAGTTTCTTCCAAAGTTTGGGGCTCTTTCGACTAAATACTTCAAGAGAGCGTCATCACAACATGTTCAACAACCCAGTTTATGAAGGATCGGCAAAAAGGGTCAACAATGATACTAAATGACAGAAATCACTGCATCCATGTCGACAGGAATATTAAAAATGAAGCTTTAAAACAGGGATTTTAATCTTTAAACACATGAACATGCATACCTTAAACTGTCCTCCCTCAGGCTGAGTGCATTATGAATGAATAAATGGATGAATGAATGAATGAAAAGGAGGAGTGCTGAGACTCTGACCAATAGCAGCGTCTGAGAGCGAGCATCATCCATACCTCTTCAGTGAGATAAAAGGTTTGCTCTGCTCCTATACCTCCGTGTTGTTCACTTCAAAGCTCTCGGAGCAGTCAGAGTGTATTCTCAGAATATTTATTAATTCAACCCTGAGCTAACTTGATTTTAAAAGCAGGCATCTCCTCTTATTACAAGAGGATTGCATCATTAGCTGTTAATAACCCCCTGCGTTATGGTTTGATAAGCATGTGGAGAAGACAAAGTTACATGTTGCTACAGCGGTGGAGGAAGCATTCAGATCCTTGTGTAGCATTAACAGTACCACACTGTCAAAATATTACATTACAAGATAAAATCCTGTTTTGAAAATGCTATTTAAGCACTAGAAAAATGTCCTGAATGTATCAAAATAACTCAGTGCTTTAAAATGTTCCTTGTGGATGTATATTAATATATATCTTTAGATATTCTTACTGATCCCACTGTGGACAATTTAGAGGTATCCAGCAGCGATACCTGAATATGCTTTCGCTCACCCTCCCTTTTCAAGCATGTAGAGAACCTACGTTGGCCCTTTAGGTAACGTAAAACATGACAGGCCCCCTCTAGAGCCAGTGTTTGGTTTGTCTGTTCTGGGCTACTGTAGAAACATGGCAGCGCAACATGGCAGGTTCTGTGTAGGACCCGCTTCCTATGTAGATGTAAACAGCTCAATCTAAGCTAACGAACACATAACAATTCATAGTTTCAGGTGATTACACAAATGAAAACATAAGTATGAATATTATGTTCCATTTCTGTCGATATGTCCCTAGTAAAACCAACATACTGCTCCTTTAACTTCTTTACCTTTAGCTGGTTATAGCTTATGAACGGTGATAATGTTCCTGTGTGTTTGTGCAGTACAGTTACAGGCTGCAAACAGCCCAGCTGTCCAATCACCATATCAGAACAGTCGGACACATAAGAAGCAAAGTCTTAGACAACCACAGCCGTCCTTTAAATCAACACTTTCAGCTGCCACACTCCCTCGTCCCTTGTGCAGAGACAAACATTTATAGAAAAGTGTTTGTCCTTGCTGCCATAAAAATATCTTACTGTCTCACTTTTTAGTGCATTAAAGTTTTTTATATTCTGTTTTATTTCATTTATTCCTGTTTTCTGACTTAATTGTTTGGGCTGTAGAACGTCGATAAATACTGAGAAATGCCCATCACAGTCGCCCGGAGCCTGAGGTGATTTAAAAGTCCAAATCGCAAAATTAATCAGTTTTCTTAAACAATGTCGCATGAAAGGGAGTGCTGTTGTACTGTATATCAGCATTGCTGTGATTCACTTGTAGGCAAGAGGCCACAGGTCACAGCCGTGCTGAAATTCACTACAACAGCACGACCTTGAGGGTAATATTGCTTTTGTACAACAGTTCTACAGGTGCCATTTATTAAATAAAGAGCAGCAACAGGTTATGATTTGTTTGTTTATTCATGATTTATTTGGCTCCGTCAACATAAATAGTGCTGCAATTGGACCAAGTGTGTACTGTTGCTAAGCAACACATAATCATTCCTGCACACTAGCTTGCTACTTTGTGTAATGCAGGATTTATACTTCTGCATTGAATTGACGCTGGACCTACGGCGTACGCTCTGCATCGACGTAGAGCCTGACGTGCACCTCCCCAGAAATGTAACCACACGTTGTGGCAACGCAGACCTCCTGTTTATTTTTATAAGCTGAAACCATTTCCCTCAGTGGAAACAAAGCTTTTATTTACTTTAATTTCACAGATAAGAAACAATAAATTGTGACGACAATAAAGCCTCAACAAAAATAGCATTTTAAGTCTTGTGTCTGATTTATCCTGGCTTCATATGAGCAGAGGAAAAGTCCACTAGCCTTTAGGCTAATTTATACAATGCAAAATGCCATAGGGTTGTGCTAATAACATTAGCATGTTATATTTGTTTGGTGAACCTTGTGAGTTGTAATGGAGCCGAATTTTGTAACGTTACCTTTGTTAAATGTTGCTGTTGTCACTGGCTTCATATGAGTAGAGGAAAAGTCCACTAGCCTTTAGGCTAATTTAAAATGTAAAATTCCATAGGATTGTGCTAATAACATTAGCATGTTGTCTTTGTGTGGAAAATGAAAGAAATGTAAAATGTCATATGCGCATACCTGGAGATTTACAGTGAAGTATTCAGGCTTCTTTGCGTCCCTTCATCCTTTTCTCATGACCATTCATTATTTAACTCTCTAATATGAGGAAATATGTTCCTCACTGCAGTGCAGAGTTTGTTCTGACGACACTTAATGTCGGCTCATTAATGGTTCGTGTAATTAACAACTCAGAGTGATGCATGCTGTTATACTGTATATCAGCACTTGTGGAATGCCTCCAGACTGCAAACAGCCCCACTGTCCTGTCACCATAGCAAAGCAGTCGAACACTTCAGTGGACCACAGCCATCCTTTAAATCAGCACTTTTCTCTCCTGCCCTCAGGGCAAAGGTCGCCAACAGAATCCCTTGTGCAGAGAAAAACATCTATAGAAGATTGTTTGTCCTTGTTTCCATAAAATATCTAATCAGAAAGGACAGCCACTTTTCAAAGCCAGCTTACTACTTCAGCACACAGCACTTTATATCGATTCATTTGCCCTAATTCAGTCCTCACATAGAGCACCTGATGCTCCTTTTAATGTAGCTTCCACTGTGTTTTTATGTTAATGTGTTTTAACGGCAGATTTTGCAGATGCAAACCAAAAAGAAGTTTCTGATTTTTTGTATGCGAAAAGTGAAGTATTTCTTATCAATCAATCAATCAATCAATTTTTATTTATAAAGCCCAATATCACAAATCACAATTTGTCTCAGAGGGCTTTACAGCATACAACATCCCTCATATTCTGTGTTTTCCTAATTAATTGTTTGACCTGTACAACATCAGTAAATATGGAGAAATGTCCATCACAGTTGCCCGGAGCCGAAAATGAAACTGCAAAATTCATCAGTAATTGAAAGGAGCTGTATACAATATTCAGAACGTACGTATGATTCAGAGTCTGCAAATGTTTATCCACATGTGTAGTGACCCACGTTCATCCCATGACTCATGTTTCTGTTTCTTTCTGAAGATCCACAGTTCTCACACAAGGCTGGAAAAAGTTGAACAAAGTTTATTGAGAATCCAAAAAAGAAAAAACAGTAGGCCAAGTCCCTCCAGTATTACACACAACATTGTCCACATTCTCCTTTTGTCATGGGCACTAAACTGCCTTAGGGCAACACACCTGGTGCAAATAACTAACACATAAATAAAGTAAATATAAACATAACTTCTGTATAGTCCACTGTCATGCACTATTCAAAATATACAGAAACTTAAATGTAAAACAGAAATTCTTACCAAATATTAATATGTGCTTAAGCGGCTCCTACAACATGGAGCTGGCTAAGCTGGTAGCGAGCAGTGGTGCTAACAGTGTTAACAACTGTAACAGTGCTGACAGAGCTAACAGTGTTAATCTGGAGCAGAACCGAAGGGTGAGTGCTACACTTCCACGACGACGCCATCCCAGCATCAGTGTTAACTACTCATAACCGCTGTATGAGCACAGTGCAGAGCCAAAAGGGGCTTGGCTGTCCACCACAACAACGAACAAAGAAGCTCAGATTATGACACACACAGAGGGAACGTGACTTCATTCTCTGCTCAGGACGCCATTACTCCACTATATCTTACATAGCAAATTGTTGTCTCCTTTTTTGATGTTTTGAAAGTTGAATACAGAGTCTTTAAAAAAAGTACAGCACTTGAGTTAATGCACTGTGATACATTCCACCTCTGGGTAGCTCACAGTAGTAGTTCAGAGTCACAGAAGTCTAAAAACACAACTTTTGGACCCCTGAATTCCTCAGCACATACCTATCTCTGCAGGGTTTCCGCCAAACTAAGCAACCCTACACAACCTGCAAAGTGACATAACGTAAAGACACACAGCGGAGGCTGGTCTGAGCGTCTGGAGCGAGCTCTGACAACAGTGCCACAGCACGCTTTCACTCTGACAAGCTTGTAAAAGTCTACGCAGCTAAAGATAGACACAGGCGGCCAGAGGGACAGCAATAAATCAGCAGGACGCCCCGAGGGCTCGACGTGAAAGGGTCCCTAGATAGTGGAGGTTAGCTTGCTGCAATTACGCTGATCTTCAGCCTGTCATTGAACTAAACCCGTCTCAACATGTGACCTAAAGACCTAGAGGCACAGTGAGCTCTGAAGCCTGTTGTGGTGCTTTCATGCTCCTAATAATGACATAAAGATCTGTCATGCTTTTAATGCGCTAACAGAACTAGCATTAGCTCTGTAGGAGGATCCTCTCCTGCCTGTGTGGCTGATCCTTGCACCTAAAGGGCCTCCACATTCCTGGCTCAGCTGGACATTCAACAGGCCACCACCTGCAGCATGTCAACAAACTGCATGGGGTTAACAATCCCTCCCCTCACTGTGAAACCATTTACCATCACCCTAACTGGAAGGCACTGTAAAAATAGTGTCTGAGAGCACTTAAAGGACCCTAGTGAACGTTATCTGGTGATAAAATAATAGATCAAGGAGTCACTTAAAATGTAATCTTAAGCTAAACAGCAACACAAAGCGAAGAACAGAGATTATATTGTATACACAATAAAGAGACAAAACCAAAGAGATGTTGAGGAAGCTCAAAACAAAAGGCTGACATCTTTGACAGACATTTGCCCACCATGGCTGTGAGTGCTAACAGTGGGGGAAGGAGAGACACGCCGTCTTGTCTCAGCTGTCACTTCAGAGCCCGTGGTGGGAAAACGTGAGAAAAAAAAAAAGCCCACACTCTCAGTCACATCCAAGATCCCCCTCCACCACCAAAATAAAACCACACTGGAACATCTTTTGTTCATCTCCATCTCTTTGTCTCATTCTTATTGTTGCCTCGTTCAGGTTGGTGGGAGTCAGAGTGTGGCGGCTGAGAGTTTGTGTCCATAAGTCGTCTTGTTGAAAAGATTTGAGTGATTGTGTTAAAAAAAGCATCGTTAATTTTCTCTGGCAGCTGAATGCGCCAATCTGCTTTGATGTCTGATTCAAGAAACCCTCCTTCGGCAAGACGGAGCTGGCTCACTGTGGATTACGTGCAAATGTGATTTCCATATTTGCATAACAAAGACAAGACTGATTGATATTAGGAGAGATTGAGATCTTATCTGCGGCTCCTCCTGATTTGCGCTTCGTTGCAGTTGCCTAGTAGCCAGCGACGCCCTCTTCATTTCCAATCGACATCACATGGCGCCAGAGGAGCTCACCCAGAATAACTGGACGGGCCTCTGGAGGCAACTGCTCGCTAATGTAATATGTACGAGCTGAGTGGCCATCTCTTTCTTGGATATCACGGCAGAGAGTTAGTGTGAGAGATATTAACAGAAACACAGAGACATTCCTCATAGATGCTCGGGTGAATCTGTGCCTATATCACATGTGTACAGCATACAGAGACCCCCAGTAAAAATCAGACCATGTTTTCTGCATGAGCACATATCAGTGTTCACCGCTGTGAAGAAGACTGGTGGATGACTCAGACTCAAGGAGCGCTTGGAGATATCTGGTTGAAAGTCAGGCATGGCTGCCAGGAAACACTCCTCGTCTCCATGTTCGAGGCGTGATCACTCTTCATTTGCCTGTGCTGCAGTAAATCAAGCGTGTAGGGCTCCATTATGGAAACCCTTTGACCTTGTACATGCTCAACAAGCCAAACAGCATCACTCAGTGGACACACTCATCATCCAGTATAGATCTAGATATCAGCTGTAGTGTTTCTCTGGTTTTTACCATCATCGCCTCTTAAAGGGTTGAGTCAGTATTTTTCAACATGGACCCTATTGTCCCATTTTTTTATCTCTAAGTGACTAATGGAGTCAACAATGTTTGAAACTTGTCCAGTATTTAGTGAGAGTGCTGCAGCTGACAGCCGTGACACAGGCTTCAGTATAACCGATTGGGGCATTTGTGCACCGTCACTTAACATCCACTAAAAGTGCTTCTTTTAGCCACTGACAGGTTCATATTATTTTTCTCAGTGTCTGACAACATTATGGAAAGGATTCTTACAAAGAAAGACCTCTCTGTTTGTTCAACCAGAGCCAGCCCTGAAATCGCTACCACAAAGCCCACCAGACTCCATTTTAATGAACTGTAATTTTAGTTTGCATAGAGCCAGCATATTTTCACATCTGACTGGGTGAGTTAAAGGTTTATTTCAACCAAACCAGAGCTGGAGATTGTTGTAACTCTCTATGCGGATAATGTCCTAGTCGTTCTGACCAAGCCTGAGGTATCCACTTGCACAATTATTAAGATGATTGGCAACCTCAGTACCTTTACCGGGTACAGAATCAATTTTAGCAAGCCAAAAGCAATGCCTATGGGTAGTCTGAAACAAAAACCTTAGACTCCACTTCTATTTCCTTTTAAGTGGTTCCCAGCAGGCTTTCTATGTTTGGGAATATATATAACACCTGCTTTTGACCAAATGTATGAAATTAATTTTGTTCCCCTGTTTGAAAGCATTGGATTGGATTTGGAGCGATGGAATATCCTCCCTATTTCCTGGTAGTGTTGAAAAAATATATCCTTCCTAGATTATTATATCCAATTCAATTTATCCCACCTCTCTTCTCATACAAAATTATAAATATCTTTAATAGTTTAGCTCATTTATATGGGCCAAGAAGAGGCCATGCCACAAAATGGCAGCGTTACATTCCTCATCTTCAGAGGGTGGTCATGATCTTCCTGATATCCGTAAATATCAGCTTAGTGCTCATCTACACCTTGTTACTGGCTGGATATATAAAGAACCTACATGTTTATAGCTTGATATAGGAAGCTCCATGTCCAAATTTCTCCAAAATAAACAAACTTAAATCTCCGAAAGACAAATCAAGGTCCTTTTTGTGAGTTTTATTTATTTCTTTTGACTTTAAATAATTGTTTTTTTAAAGAATATATATAAATGTAGTCTGGTGGCTTTGGTCATAGCAATTTTGGGTCTTTTTCTGGTTAAACAAAAACAATCCCTACAGAGACAGACCCTTGTGATAAAGAGTAAGATCCTTTTTGTTTAACAAGAAACAGCCCTGAAATCACTATTTGGATGGATGGATAGATAGACAGATATTTTTAATAATCCCGAGGGAAATGAAGGCACCCAGTAGCTTTTTACACAACACAACACATACAAAAACACAGATACACATATAGAAAGACAAAAATAGGTAAAAAGAATAAAAACATAATAATAAAAGCACACATCAGTGAAATGAGTCTCATCCCAGGACTGCCACAGAGTGCTGTTACTACAGTAGATATGATAGCAGTACAAAAACTGCTGCTCCAGCAATTATCAGCTCTGGTTTGGTTGCAATAAACCCCTAATTTACCCAGTAAGATGTTAAATATGCTGGCTGTATACGCACTAAAATTATAGATTATTTAAACCAGTCCAGTGCCCATTGCTCGGCCTGTGGTACTGCGGCTTGCAGCCTACTCGAGAACGCTCATCCAAACAACTTCACATGCAACACTGTGCTTGTTTGGGTCCTCAGCAACACACCTGGGCCCAAATAGTTTATTGAGATGTTTAGATATGAAAAATATTTAATTATGTTGCTATTCTGAGTCATTGTGCACCTAAAATAATGTTTAAAAACATGGAACTTAACAGTGTACTATTACTTACTGTGTACTTGTACTTCTACTTCAGAGGAAAAACACTGTAGGTCTATAATTATGTTTACCTGTCAGAGACATGTTAGGCTACTGAATGTGTAGCAGATTCAGATTTTACACAAAAAATACAACAATTAAAATATGATGCATTATTATTCATTCATTTTTTTCAATGTTATATGAAATCTGGAAACTCCACCTTAAACAGATGTTAAGTAAATGTAAATATATCGTGCTGATGATGCCTGTGTATCAGGATTTTTACTGTGTGGTATTAAAAGTAGTAGTCAAGTATTAGTAGTCAATAGTTTAACTTAAAAAAAAGTTTTGAGTGAGCCTAATTCCTTTCGTGGGTCAGCTGTGGCTCAGAGGTAGAGCAGGTTGTCCACCAATTGGAAGATCAGCGGTTCACTCCCCGGCTCCTCCGGTCCACACGTCGAAGTATCCTTGAAGTATCCTCAATGCATCATACTGAACCCCAAATTGCTCCCAAAGATGCTTCCATTGGTGTGTGGATTTATATAGCTGATATTTTTAATAAGGTGTATAGCACTTGCACACATGCATGATTTTCTTGCTAGATTTAGGGTGCTTAAATTCAGATCTTTTTGCTGCTCAGAGTAATTTCAGCTCCTCCAGCAGCAGCACAGCGTCTCTCTCTCTCCCTCTCCTGTGTCGCCTGCACACACAGGCAGGAGAGTTATCAGCCCCTCATTCAAACAACTTCAGATTCCTTGGGTGCAGGAACCAAAGTGTTTGTTCATTCTGAAAGGTCGCTGATGCTTGAAATGTTTGAGACTGATATAATGTATCATCTGCGGTCTCGCTTCACTCTCTGCAGAGTCCTGTAGCTCCGCCCCCATCGCTGTTCCCTTGTTTATTCAAAGTTTGTTAACATTGAATTGCACCAAATTCAGCAGTGCACATCCTTTAGTCCTCAGCACTACACCTGCCAAGTGTGAAGTAGATTGGACGAACAGTTCCCGAGATATGCTGGGAGATTCCTTGCTTTATAGTTAGATGGAGTCTGGTGGGTTTGCTGATAGCGATTTCAGGGCTGGTTCTGGTTAAACAAAAAGGATATTACTCTGTAAAGAGAAAGGTTTGTCTCTGTGGGGGTTCTCTACATAATGTTATCAGATACAAAAACTTTTAGTGGATGTAAACTGACGGTGCCAAATGCCCTAAATGGTTACATTACAGTCTGTTCTGTGGCTGCCAGCCAGTAGCGCTCTCCCTCAGCACTGGACCAATTTGAAAAATTATTGTTCCCATTATTCACTTACACAGAAAGACGTGGGAAAATAGGATCCAGGTTGAAAAGAACTGAAGTTTCCCTTTAAGTCTTATCAAACATATATATTTCTCTTTATCTGATCTCTATTTGTCACAGGAAGCCCTTTCCTTTTCCAGTTTTACAGCGGAGTAAAAGGTAATGTTCCCACGGCCGAGAGCAGCACGATTACTGAACAGAGTGGACTTGAGAGGATCAGGTACATAAATCAGCTTTTAAAAAATACAATAAAGATGAGACGGTGACTGAGCCCGCTTTTACAGGCTCTACTTCTGAGTTTTTAAAATCCCTGGTTCAGGCAGCTACAGAACATCTGAACTGAGTCTCCTTTGAATATCAAAGATTACAGAGTCAGACGAAGAAGTTCAAAGTAACACTGGTCTTGAGATTGTTTGATGGGTTGATATCTCTTCAGCCTCGTGCTTTGCTGCTCTACTGAACTACAGAGGAGCAACTCTGCTGCTCCAGTATTTTGCTCAAGGACACTTCAGCCTCATCACTCTCTATGTATGGTAATTATTTCATCCCTGGTCACGCTGTAACTCACTGAAATAACATGACACTCACATACAGTGTTACATAAGACTTTATATAGTCTGAACTTAACGCTGACATTTGCCTGTTTCCCCATCTGCTTTGTTCTCCTCTCCAAATGCCATCCCAAAGCAAAAGAGTCACAACGACATCTTGGATCAAAGGCGGCTGTTGGCTTTTTGAGGCTTTTGAAAATGATCCACATGCAGTAGTCAGTCAGACAGCAGGGCTCGATGCGAAGCACGGGAGTATAAGTATCATCATCAGTGCTACTCACCGACCCACTGAGAATAATCAAAGCAGGAGAAAATATCAGGAGGGAGGCTCGCTTTCAGGCGACGTCGCAGTTGGCTCCCGTATTTCAAATCAGTCTCTATTGATTGATTCCCTGCTGACATGGGCAGATTACGAGACAGTGGGCCCTTGGCCCAGACATGCAGGAGGCCCCACTACATCTCCTTCATAGGAGCAAGACACACAGACTTAATTGTTGTTTGGCCTCTATTGTTGCTTTTTACATCTCTTTGTAGCTGTTACGCATCTCTCTGTGGTTCTGTGTCTCTCTGTGGTCATTTTAAGTCCCTGTGGATATTGTGAGTCTCTTTTTGGTCATTTTGTGTCTCTTCGTGGTTGCTTTGCGTTTTTTGTAATTACTTTGCATCTCTTTGTAGTTGCTTTGTGCCTCCTTGTTGTCATTTTGAGTCTCTTTGTAGTTGTTTTGCATCTCTTTGTAGTCATTCTGTCTCTTTTTGGTCCTTTTGTGTTTTTGTTGTCATTTTGAGTCTCTCTGTAGTTGCTTTGCATCTCTTTGTAGTTGTTTTGTGTCTCTTTGTGGACATTTTGAGGCTCTGTGGACATTTTGAGTCTCTCTGAGGTCATTTTGATGCTATTTGTAGTTGTTTTGAGTCTCTTTGTGGTTGCTTTGGATCTATTTGTAGTCGTTTTGTGTCTCTTTGTGGTTGTTTTGTGTCTCTTTGTGGTTGCTTTGCGTGTCTCTGTAGTTGCTTTGCATCTCTTTGTAGTCATTTTGTGTCTCTCTGTGGTCATTTTGATGCTATTTGTAGTCGTTTTGTGTCTATTTGTAGTCATTTTGTGTCTCTTTTGGTCATTGCGTGTCTCTTTTTGGTCCTTTTGTGTCTCCTTGTTGTCACTTTGAGTCTCTTTGTAGTTGTTTTGTGTGTCTTTGTGGACATTTTGAGTTTCTGTAGACACTGTGAGTCTCTCTGTGGTAATTTTGTGTCTCTCTGTAGTTGCTTTGCATCTGTTTGTTGTCATTTTGTGTCTCTTTACAGTCATTTTTTGTCTCTTTTTAGTCATTTTCTGTCTTTTTTGTTATTTTGAGTCTCTTTGTTGACATTTTGAGTGTCTGTGTAGTTGTTTTGCATCACTGCAGTCATTTTGTGTCTCTCTGGGGTCGTTTTATGTATCTTTGTAGCTGGTTTACATCTCTGTAGTCGTTTTATTTCTCTTTGTTGTCATTTTGAGTGTCTTGTTGGACATTTTGAGTATCTTTGCACTTGCTTTGCATCTCTGTGGTCATTTTGTGTCTCTTTGTGGTCTTTTTTTGTCTCTTCCTGAGTAGTAAGTGTCTCTTGAAGTGACACCTGGGCCTGTGCCTGACAGGCCTGTTCAGTAATCCATCCATGCCCTCTGATGGCCCTTTTAAAGCCAGATCAGGTCTCTGACTCAATATAAACTGATAGTGGGTTTTCACAGGAAGTTGTAAATGTGTCTAATAACCAGCAAGAAAAGGGCCAGTCTTAGTTTCCCATAATGCCTAGAGAGGCATGTGCTGTAACAAGGTCACGCATCACATGATCATTTCCTGTGTGAGTTCAGGTGACAGGACTTGACCCCACAGCAGGACAGTAGCGGGCCACACACTGCTGCTGTGGTTGCCATGAGCAACACACAGAGGTGCTGCCCTTACATGTCGTCTCTCACGCAACCTTAAGCCCAGAATGCCTTGGACTGAAATACCATGGCTGCCTACTGATGACCAGACACACTGCATCATATCACAAATATTCACTGAAGATCATAGAATATAAAGCTATATATGATATATATATGATAATATGTAACGTGAAAGGTGTCACTCAGCTCTACAAAGCTTTTTAGCATCTTTAAGCTGGTAGCTTTGGTTTTATGCTCGTAGCTTGAGTCAAGGCAAGCAAAGGCAACTTCATTTCATAGTGCATTTTCTATACAGAGGCAACCCAAACTGCTTTACAGATTGCACAGGTAAAAACACAAGCAGTCAGCATTTTCTGAAGTCAGCTCTTCTGGCAGTTTCTTCCACATTTCAGCAACATAGAAACTAAAAACAGCTTCACTATATTTAGTTTTGAGTCTGGGAACAACCAGTACGACCAACCAGCCGACCTGAGAGGTCTGCCAGGTTTGCACTGGGTCAGGACATCTGACAAGTGTCTTGGATCTAAACCGTTCAGTGATTTGTGGACAAGTTCGAAGTTGATTCTGTGAGAAAATGGTAGTGATCTGAGAACTGGGGTCATGTGCTGAGCCTTTCTGGTCCTTGTTACAACCCTGACAGCTGGATTCTGGATCAGCTGCAGCTGATTGCTGTCTAAAGTCTGGTATACACTGTGTGATGTTGGGCTGTCCCAGATGACAGATGACCAGCGTGAAAGAAACGTGGCGATATCTTTGGTCAGGGCTCTAAAATGGTGGTGCAGAGAGGTTTAAGGATCGTCATTTGTTGTCACGAGACTACGATCAAAGACTGCCTGGGATAAAATTCTGACAGTGTCAGAAATTTGGGATGACCATCTCACAGTGTGACTACTGTTATGACCTACATCTACTGACCAACCAATAGAAATGCAGCATGAAATGACGCACTGATCAGCGCGACAATGCTAAATGCTAGTAGATGCTAATATACACACTTCAAGCTCTTGTTGCAAAATAGCATGTCAACATGACCTCTTTTCCCCAGCCATGATCACATCCACATTCTTCCTTTCCTCCTCCTCTTCAGGCTTTCAACACTCATAAATGCCACTATAGCGAGGGCTCCATTCAAGATTGGTTTCTTTTTTCTCTTACCACTACAGCGGCGTAGATGGATGACGCACAGCTGATGGCATTTCGTTCTTGCGTACTGACGTCAATGGATGTACGTCTGTAGCCTGTGACTCAGTAGGTGTTGTCATCGTACAGTCTGCATACATTAAACTTGATGTCGTTCTCAAGTTTATTAGCTTCATGTTGCAGTGTAGCTTTCACTAAACTTTTAAGATAGCTAAAATCTGTGTGCCGCTTGGACAGAGACGAACAGTATTTTCCCGCGGCCTGTCATTGCATCATGTCGGATGTTGTATTTTCATTACCACCAATGGAAGACGATCAGACCTGGAGCTTATAAATACCCGCGACTGCTGTAGAGTCATGTGACCCGGAAGTGAATGCCGATTGCAACCTTTCCCATTACCTAAAAAGAGCTAGATGTTAGCAGGTGTTTGTAGGTTTTTTGTGCAGTGGGAAGGAGGCTCAAGAAACCCACCAAACGCCAAACTTACAGCTAACCTTTTAACCTGCTAAGAGCCTAATTTTCCCTTATGGAGATGGTGGAGACCAAAAACAGAGCTAAAAGAGAGTGAATATTGGACATACATTTGTCAAGTGAGCAGGATTTTTGAGTTTCTCTGGGTATTTTGAGTGTCGTCGTGGTCATTTTGATTCTCTTGTAGTCGTTTTTTGTCTCTTTTTAGTCATTTTGTGTCTCTTTTTAGTCACATCTGCCAGGTGAGCAGAAATATGACTCCACATTAATGCTTGTTCTGTATCTGCTTCATGTAAAAATGGGTGAGAGTTGCTGACACATTCCCCATATCAAGGTGAAAATATGTCAGTTCTGTGTTCACAGCATGTTGTGCTACACCCAAGCAGTTAAAAATAGCAATTTGAGCATGTTTAAAGAATAACTTTGCCGACCTCCAGTAGTTTAATTTGATGATCACTTGATGTAGTAATGTACTGACATCAGTGTTTGGTGTGGTTACAGGTTAGCAAAGCACTGTTCTAAGCACATCCATTGGTGATTGCTGCCTGAGTCAGAAACTTTTAGCTAAAGAGGACAGTCAAACACAACCTGGTGTTAATTTGCTCTTAAAGTAAGGCAGGTAGGAGGACAAACCAAATCCACATCACTGTGCTCAGCAGAGCCAAAGTTCAGCAGCGGTGTGGTCTCTATCTAAATGACACTTTGACAACCAGGATGTGACAGTAATCAGTCTGCCATCTGCTCACCCAAATGTGTCAGGCAACATGGCCTGTTTCCCAAAATCCCTCAGCAAAAATAAACCAGCCAGAGATCAGATTGTCTGTTCAAGGATGATGCAGTAAAAACCGGCCTTGCAGGTAGAGTGGTGAGAATACCGAGGACATCCGTACTTGTTCGTGGCGAGGGCTGTGACAGATGGCACAGAAAGTGTCTCCATCAGTCACGAGAAAGGCCCCTCAGTTGGCGTGAGTTGACTTCTGACTTGTTACATCACACAGTATGTCGCTCTCTGAGACGAGTCCAGCTCGGACAGGGACTCACTCCAAGACTTGTAAGAATATGAAAGGTAGAGGAAGCAGTGTCACAAACCGTGTCCCAACTTAACAGCACAGTCTGAGGAGGAGTTGGACTTAAAGCCTCACCCCTTCTTAGAGTGCGACATGTCCCGGGGATGACCTCCACCACTGAAAATCACCACCTTGTCATATTGGCTGTTATGACTGCCAGTTACTGAGTCACCTCTCCAGCGGTAGATGGACTGAAACTGCAATACAATTTCAAGTGGTCAGAGGCTGGAGGGAGCGTTGGCCCAACTGACAGAGCGTGGCGAGATGAGCAAGCTCTGAAGCGAGGATAAACTTCAGTGGTTAGAGGGCGACGAGGGGGTGACACGCTCGCCTCTTTAAGCTCCGGTCATTTCATGGCCTGTTGAGATGTGTGTGGCGCCCTGATGGCGGTGGGGGGAGGGGAGGGGGACGACATTACATCTCAGCGGCGCTGATAGTGGCATGTGTGATGAAAATAACTATCATCATTACAACTGTCGCCGTCTTCAGAAGCAGCAGCCAAATTCGTTCTGGTTGTGGAGTGTTTGATCATATCAGGCCTCTTGAGAGAAAAGTGTGTTGTTGTTGGAGGAAAGTGTTGCTTCTCTCCTGACCTCACAGCATTTCAAAAGTTGTTGGCAATAAAATGGATAGAAAAACTTATCTTGATGTTTTTGAATGCTGATATTTTGGCCTTTTTGCAGCCAGTCAAATCTGAGCTGTGCAGCAAAGTAGGCCAGAACAGCACAGAGAGTATGAATCTGCTGTGTCAGGTTTTCCTAAAACGATGTATAGATTCATATACAAAATAATCCCTCTCAATCATCACTTATCTTCATCTGTATTTCCTTCTTATTTTGCTTTGTTCGGGACGTTCCTGGGCAGATCACACAGGTTAAGACTATATAAAAAGGTAGCGACCAGGTGTCAGACTGTAAGCAGAATGCAGTCCAACAGGAAGCTACAAAAATAGCAGACATGACAGAGAAGTATAGCCAGGCAAAATGCCCAGTATGGCTTTCACTTTCATTTTTGCTGGTGATACTGTTCACAATGAGAAGCCAACAATCCCTGCGTAGTATCAGCTACAGGCAAACTAATTGTTTCTGTAGTATCGGTTCCTCCAAACTGATACAAGTAAATGGATCAAACTTTTTGAACCTTTGAGTTTGCCATATCATCTCGTTCATGATAATACCGGTATAATTTTTAATATCATATGAAAATTTATATCATGATATTTGCGATATTTTGACTTGTTGACTTGTTGAATTATTGTGTTGTTCAAACACTCTGAGTAATAAAATTCAAGAAATCATCTTCATAGCGTCCATGTTGTGTTCACATTCCAACTTAAAGCCCAGGAACACACCGAAGTTGAAAGAATAATAGTCTCAGGAGCATGTGAATGCACCAGTGGCCTTGGCTTGTGGAGGTTTTGACTTGAGCCTGATTGAATCGTTGATTCTGTGCCGTTGCTGCACTATGTGATGATACATTATGGATTAATGAGCACTTGAATATTTGACAGGCTGAACTGGTTCATACCAGACTCTAAAATGAGTCATTTATTTAGCTTTACAGTGAGTTACAGCTCATTGTTTGGATGTCTGGACCACAAATTCACTGTTTACTTCACTCTCACTGTTCTCGTAGTGTCATATTTATCCACAACTGGCAGCTGTTTTTAAAGAAAAAGCTCTAAAATCCCACTGTACACTGACTGCTCAGCACCAAACGGTTAACAGACTCAGTTAGAGACTAGCTAGTGAACACAGTGGAGCATTTAGCAGCTGAGGAGCCATGCACCCCCCTTAGGAGATGGTAGAGACCAAAAACAGAGCTAAAAGAGAGTGAATATTGGACTTGCTTTCATCAGGAAATGAATGTTATAACATAAACGCTGGATTTGAAAATGTGCAGCTGTTTGCTAACAAAGTTGCCATATCATTTTAAAGAGTGATTCTGATGATGTATAAAACTTTCTGCTGCCCCCAAGTGGCCAAAACAATCAGCTGATGCAGGTTAAAGTATGTTCTGAATCTTGTGCTGCCTCTCCTGTGTGTGTTTTTAGCATCTTATTCCTTTTGTGTTGCACTTTGTTCAGCGTGAGTTGTTTTTAAATGTGCTTTCTAAATAAATTTGAGTTGAGGCTTCTGACTCGGGCAAACAGCATCACCTATTGAGGAGGAGGATATGCATTCTCATTCACACGTTCGACAGAAACACTCCACAGCACTAGAGAAATGATTGAAAACACAGAGAAGTGTGGATGAATTAATGCTCCAGCTGAAATAGTTAATGGACTACGTGTGTAAAAGTGAGTGTGTCTTGACACGAGGAGCTGAGGACCACAGTCCAGAATACGATTGTATACACCATGGCAGTTTTATTAGCTGAGTCCCTCTTTCTCATACCACGCACTTTCAGAGCCATCCATTAATAGACAAAACGCCATTTGCACTCCAACAACGTTATCTTCACAGACTAAGTATGGTATTATGGCGAAAGGCCGCGGCACTGCCGAGAATAGAATAGAATTTGCTTGTGAACCCATGAATCAGACCGCTGTTTCTCTTGGCTTCACGGCCCTGAGGGAGGGTAGGTTACTCTGTAGCAGGAGACTTTGTGTTGCGATACTGGTGTGTCACTGTAAAAATAAAGTCTGCATTTTCACATATTGAGGCCCAGGCTGGAGGAATATTCTTCTTCAGGAGGATGATTGATGGACAGCAGAGCGAAGAGAGTGGGCAGATTGGAAAACAGGCTGCTGCAGCGCCAACAAGGCAACATGCTAACGTATTATTCATGTTGCAAAATCATTTACAGAATATGATCTGAATAATACCCACCACTGCAGCGTAGTAAAATAAGACACACAAAGCATCTCACCACCCGAAACTCTCAAATCAAATGACAGTAATTAAGGACACAGCCTGTTTTCTGCACACCTGCATATTTAAGATATTGTCATCCATGTATCTTGAGAGCGTCACTCTGGCCTATTTAATGAAGTCAGCTGAAACTAGAAGATGTTTAGAGCGCAGGCTCCCCCCTCCCTCTGCCTCATTTGTGTACAGTAGTAGTGTGTGGGAGTTCAGCTTGGCTGGCCAGCACAATCTCTCCAGGGTGCCAGCAAATTCTCCAGCGGGCCAAGGAGCCATCTCGAGATAAATATACCGTATGCCCTGTTTTTCATGCAAGGAATTTCAAGGACCTCTTGCTCTTTTAGCAGGCGACTGCAGAAAACTCCCCCCCCCAGCAACAATTCATCAGCACCTGAGGTCGTGATCTAATTAGCTTTTATTTGGATCTCTCGTATCCCTCGAGGCTGTTGTGGCGAGATTCCACAGCGTGAATCAGTCATTTGATTATTTGCAAGATAAACTTTTTGGACACGTTTACTTCAGACTTCCAAGAGTACGCTCACAAGTTCATTCCTGGAGTGAAATTGGGTGAAAGTCAGTAGCTAACTTTACATTTTGGCTGTCGCAAAGGCCCAGAAAAGCTATTTTTGTGATCTGATTCTCACTGCCAGTGATGGACATGAAGACTAACTTTCCTGACAAAGTTACACAGCGTGGGTTGGCTCATACAAGATATTTTCTGTATTGTAGTTGTGTCTGTGCTCTCCTCACTCTTTACACTGCTCAGGATTTAGCAGCATTTAAATTAAAATGTGATGTGGGGTTGTTTGCTTATCAAATCTGATCAGAATACACCCACACAGTCCTGATGAGGCAGATTTTGAGTCTTTAATTAATAATAAATTATGCCCAACCGTGCTTTTTCCCAAAGTTTACTCATTACTCACTTAGTGATGAATATTCATTGTTAAGGGCAAAAACCTCAGATGTTAAACCAAGTTTTCAGGCAGTTTAAGTTGTGACTATAAAGACTGTAACAGGCCTACCAGGCACAGGCACCGGGGTCCAAAGTGTTCACCTACAAAATGACACTCAAAGTAACATGTACTGACCAGGAAGAGACTCAAAATGACCACAAGGAAATGCAGAAAGACTACAAAGAGATGCAAAGAAACAGCAATTAAGAGGGATTCTTCCGAGTGAGTGCCATTTCCGTCCCCGGGACATTACATGTGTAAATATGCATGAAAATTAACTATAAAATACATTTTATTATGAAGCAAAATGTCCTGCACATTGGTCCAAATGCAAGTTTTAGAAATATAATTTAAAACACTAAAATAAAATCTAAAAGAGACCCAAAAAAATCGAACTTGACACTTCACCATGAAATAAAATTATTAAAATCCTCCAGAAATCTTTTTTTTTTTTGCATTATTGTGTGGCTCTATATCCAATCTCTGCTTTGCATACATTTTATTTACAAAAAAGTCCATAATATCTTAGTTAAATTATGCCTGTTAGTCGTGTCCCTCAGTTTTCAGTCCTGTGACCCTGAAATGGAACATTCCTCACATGTCACATGTTCAGCAGGAAGTTGCTTCATTTGAATCTCTGGCCATGAGAAGACCCAAAATAAGTTCTCTCATTTACTTGTCTGTATATTTGATGATGTTTCAGCTCTGAGTGAATGGGTCATTAATGGCGTACAGTCCTATTACCTGAATTCTTTTTAGATGCTATTTGTATATTTTAGGAATACTATTTTTTGGTTAATCACAACATTGGAGTTATCAGTGAGAATATATATTGAATCTGATTTTTTACTGTGGAAATTTCTAAAGTTGTTGACATTTAATATCAGTTTTACAATGTGAATACCTTATAGGGAGCCAAAAGAAAAGCAACATGATGCACCTGCCCTCTATTTCTACCACTTTTCCGTCTCTCCCTCCCTCCTTCTCTATCCACCTCCTTCACTGTCAAGTACAAGCACGAAAGTTATTTCTGTTATTTTGTCCAGAATTCCTCGACTGTCTGTATTGTGAGTAGAGACCAGAGTGCAGCTATGATCAGAACAGTCGTTATTCTACATTCTTTAATTGTGTTCACTTCTAGATAAGGTTGAAGTTAACAATTCAATTCATCAGTTTGCTGGGGACGCCTGGAACCCCTGAAGGACCCCTGGTGGTGCCAGAGCCCCACACTGAGAACCACTGGCATAGCACATCACTTAAACACAGAAATCTCACATACACGCACGCACACACACACACCTGCACGCTCACAAACATACAATTACACACAGAAACTAATTCCTGTTACTGAATGGAAGTTGCACATTGAAAAAACATTGAAAACATGGATAAACCTTGAGGTTGGGGTCTGCATTAAAAAGGAAAAATGTATTCGCAGTTTTCTAAAAAGTGCAACTTGTGTGCATACAAAGTAATTTTTAGTCACAAATATCAATTATTTGAAGGTGCAACAAACCTGCTCTTCAAAATAAACAATTAATTGAGGGGAAAGCAAAGAATTAGTTGAAATGCTTTTAACAATGCCTTTTAAATGACACATGAAATTTGGTAACAGGACTGAGAAAAATGCAACCATCTTTCACTTAAAAGTCTTCTAAAAAAAGAAATAAAGTAGTTTGAGATGGACCAATATACATTTTGAGCAGTTAAATATGTATGTTCTTAGATCAATTGTTTAAAAAAGCTAAAAAATTAACTACTTTTTTGAAGAGTTACAACTTGCAAATGGCACCCATTTGGTGGAATCCCTCATAAAAGATACAAAATTACCTCAGCTGAGACACAAAACAACCAAAAAAGACAGAAAACAACCACAAGTAGACATAAAATGGCTACATAGTGACACAAAACGACCAAAAAAGGCGACCAAAGAAGAAAGAAACATTATCTTAAAGAGATACAAGACAACTACAAGGAGACACAAAACGACCAATAAAGACAGAAAATTACCTCGATATGACACAAAATCACCTAAAACAGACCCAAATGACTATTAAAAGATTCAAAACAACTACAAGGAGACACAAAATGACTGGTGAAAGTGACCGAAAACAACCAAAAAAGACACAAAATTACCTCATAAAGCTCCAAATGACTACAAAGTGACACAAAACAATCACAAGGACACACAAAATGACTACAGATCAACACAACGACCAAAAAAGACACCAAATGACCCCATAGAGACACAAAACAACCAATGAAGACAAAGTAATCACCTCGATATGATACAAAATCATCTAAAAAACTACAACTACAAAAAGACTCAAAACAACTACAAGGAGACACAAAACAACAATAAGGTTACAAAATGACCTCACTGAGACCCAAACGACTACAAAAGGACTGAAAACAATCACAAGTAGACACAAAATGACCAATGAAGACAGAAAATTACGTTGATACAACACAAAATCACCTAAAAGAGACCCAAAGACCACAAAGTGACACAAAACAACCATAAGGACACAAAATAACTACAAATCCACACAAAAGGACCAAAAAAAGGCACAAAATTATCCCAAAGAAACACAAAACAACCAATGAAGACACAAAATTACCTCCATATGATACAAAATCACCTAAAACAGACCCAACTACAACTACAAAAAGACTTAAATCAACTACTAGGAAACACAAAACAACCAAAAAGGATACAAAATGACCTCATAGAGACCCAAATGACTACAAAAGGACAGAAAACAACTATAAGTAGACACAAAATGACCACAAAGAGACATACAACAATCATTAAAGACAGAGAATCACCTTGGTATCACACAAAATAATCTAAAAGAGACCCAAATGACTACAACTACCAAAGGACAGAAAACAACCACAGACAAAAAATGACTACAAAGTGACACAAAAGACCAAAAAAGACACAAAATTACCTCGATATGATACAAAATCACCTAAAAGAGACCCAACTACACCTACAAAAAGACTTAAATCAACGACAAGGAGACACAAAACAACAAAAAGGATACCCAAATGACTACAAAGATACAAAATGACCCAAAAAAGGCACAAAATGATTACAAAAAGACACAAGACATTTACAAGGGGAGACAAAATGACTGTAAGGCAACCCAAAAAGACAAAATGACTACAAGAGGATGCAAACCAGTATAAAATCTGTCTTGTTTCAATGTAGGGTGGTGGAGCACTTTGCATATCTGTGCCCAGGGGCCAGTCTCATAATCTGCCTGCTGCAACACAGGACTAGAAAGCATAAGTGTAAGTGTGTGTTTATTCAAACTGCTCAGCTAATGCTCAGCTGACTGTAAAACTCATGGGTGGGTGGAGGAGAAGGTGCAAGGAGAGTGAAGTTAGAGACATGAGCGAAACATGTCTGAGAGATCAACAAGAGGCCCAGGATGAGTCAAATTAATGGAGGAACTAAGTGTGTCAGACATGCTCGCAGTAGGTGGAGAGCACAAATACAAACACATTTAGGAGGGGGAGACCAGCCCTCGCTGTACTGCTCTTATTTTACAACTCAATGTGTCCATCTGCTGGATGTTGGCGGGGCTGCCATGACGTCACCTTCTGGCACAATGAGTCGACACAATGAGAACATGATGAGAACACGACTGTGACAGAAAGAAGGAGGCCCACAGTACATTAAATACATTATAGTAAAACGTTTTATTCAAAAGCGTCCCAAGTAGAATCCTTTATCATATCTTACAAACATCCGCACAAAAAAAAGGACGACGTGAGTGAGAAGTTTACAGAGAAACATACAGGAGAACAGAAAAATAACTTGATTGGCAAACTAGGAGACAGACATTAACTCCAACCTTCATCCTTATCAGAGCCCTCAAACATCGGAGAGCCGTGTTTGGACCGTTACTTCAAACATTATCGAATGCAAGGAACCTGCTGTGCTCTTTAAAAACCGAGAAACCCTTCTCTGTTGAAGTGAAATGATTAGACGATGCTACAGGGAGGAGGGCAACATAAACACTCGTGTTGGCGTTGAGAGAGATTAGCTCCATAAGTTAAACAATGTCTCCTCGCCCCCTCCTTTAAAGAAATAATCACATTATTATTTATTTGGGATTCATATGATCTAAAGCTTAGTGCAGTTTCTCTTCATCACAACTAATCAGTTTAATTTGAAATTAAAGTTTCACAAAACGAGTTAAATCTTTCCCTATAGATGAACTTGTGCAATACTTATTCTTTACAGTTCAGTCGCAGTTACAAAAAGAAAAAAAACATGTACACGATTAGGATTATCAATAAGGACGTATTTCACATTCATGGAAATCAACGTTATCCTGCACACGTGTGGTCGAATGTATCACCCGCTCTGCTCGTCGTGCTCTAGCTTCTTCCCCACACACAAGCTCCACGTTGAGTTTGCTACGTCTACTTTTGGCGTCGCACTTAAGGAGGCAAAGTGGAAGTTTGAGACACTGTCTTAAAACTGGAAGGTAGCAGCTTAGTGTGAGAGGAGCCACACACAAGTACAAATTCATTACAGATATGCTCAGAAACTTTAACCTGAAGCTTCTGTTCTCTCTACGTCTCATCACCGCCAGAGAGGTTACAAGACCAGACAGCGCTGAGGATGAGCCTGATTTCAAAATGGGACTCAATGTGGGGAACAAGAGAGGGGCTTGTTGTCTGCAGAAGACACGTCCAGGTCCAGAGTAACTTAACCCTGCGCCTAAGAGACATGTCTTCTCCGATTTCCAATCAGGCAGTGGTGTTTAGCAGGTGGCGGGAAAGTAAAACTAGCAGGTAACCGAGCATCAGTGATCGGGCTCTGAACATGGCTGGTGTTGGTTAAAGACTGATTGGTAAGATTGAAATGTAACTGACATTAAAAAAAAAATACAATTAACAGTCATTATTTTCTGTTAAAACAGCTTCGACCAACTAAGCACAAACTGACATCGTAAAGCCTCAATAAATAAACGGGACATTTCACTCACTGCACTGAATTTTGGGAAAACCAATTCTCTGGTAAGGCTGGCGTAGTTGTTTTTACATTCATGGGAACGAGGACTGTTAACTAAGTACCACCTCGTGCTGCGGCGTGGTCGCGGCCGCGGCAGAGAGACACAAGACACATAGAACTTGAACTGTTTTACAATCAAGCTAAGAAAGGCACTGGAATATCGTTATACCACATTAGATTCTTTTGCTCTCAGTTATCCATCTTGAAAAAGGTAAAAATCTAAAAATCTTTTTGTTGGACATCATTTGTTTTTGAAAAATAAAGTTTGACATACTTAAAAAAATTATTTTTTGCACCTTTGACTCATTTTAGCAAGGACAGTTTACAAAAAGTAATTTGCTATATCAAAAAAAAAAACAAAAAGAAAAAATGCTTATGGCATTTTGGTTATCAAATGAGCAATTTTAAATGACACCATTTGCACTAAAAGTCTTGTAAGAACACAAAGACATTAACTATGGTTTTGTGCAGAGAGGGAAAAAAAAGTATTTGAGTCCTTTAGGCCAAAAATCTTTGAGTTTTAGAAGTTTGTGGAAATGCTTCATAAACTGTTGTGTGGCCCACGAAGAGGAAGAGACACAAAACAAATATAAATTAGTGCTCTGTGTTGGCAATTACTACCAGGAGAGAAAGAGGACGAGAGAAAACAAAAATAATACATATATATACGTATATACACAAAGAAAAAAAAATACTAGGTGGGTCACAGTGCTACCCATTTGGACAGAGATGTGTCTGTTACTAGAGGTGAAATGACAGCGCTACATTTAACAGTGCTATCTTCCATGGGTAAAAACAGCACTTATGGAAGTCATAGTCCTCTCCTGCTTTGACATGATAAGGGTCACTGGATGTCCAGTTTGCTGTACTTCACACCGCGGCTCCATTGCAACGACCGCAGTGACAACGGCAGCTGGTAGTTGCGAGGGACCGTGCCGTTGACGTTTTCTTCAAAGTATTGGAACAGTCTGTACCACCACACCCGCGAGAACGGGTTACTCTGTGACGTCTCCTTTAGCGACTGAAACAAAACACAAAGAAGACACAAATACTGTCAGTGTGGTCGTTAGGTTTCAGATGAGATTATGCTTACAAGTTAAATTTGAGCATTTTACTTTGATGTTTTCAGTTTGCATGTTCTCCCTGTGTCAGCGTGGGTTTTCTCTGGGTACTCCAGCTTCCTCCCACAGTCCAAAGACATGCAGGTTAACTGGTGACACTAAATTGTCCGTAGGTGTGAATGTGAGTGTGAATGGTTGTCTGTCTCTATGTGTCAGCCCTGCGATAGTCTGGCGACCTGTCCACGGTGTACCCTGCCTCTCGTTCAGTGACAGCTGGGATAGACTGTGCTACGAGGAGCACGTGAATGCAGCATCACACTGTGTCAGCTGTACTTTCTGTTCCTAAAATCTTTCACGTGAGCTCTTTATAGATAGATACACATGCAGACAGCAGAGGACGAGCGGAAATCAGATGCAGCATTGAGAAATAATTCAGAACTAAAATAACCAGGCCTAATGTTTATTCGTCTAATCCAGCGTATTATATACCTGAAACATAAAGATAAACATACTTATACGAGGCGTAATAATTATTTGTGCTCTTTCAAGATGTAGATAAGAAGATTGATACCACTCTTACATCTGTGCGGTAAACATAAAGCGACAGCCAGCAGCTTACATCAGCAAAAAGACTACTAACAAGGAGAAACAGTTAGCCTAGCTCTGTCCGAAAATCCAGCCACCAGCACCCCCACAGCTCACTAATAAACACGTCATATCTCCGTTATTTATATGAGCCACACTATGTCAATTCAATTTTAAATTTCATTTATGAAGCCCTTTATATTTCCCTCAGAGAGCTTTACAGCATATGACATTCCTCTGTCCTTGGACCCTCACGACAGATAAGGAAAAACTCCCAAAAAACCCTTTAACAGGGGGAAAAATGGGAACCTCAAGAAGAGCAGCTGAGGAGGGATCCCTCTTCTAGGACAGACAGACATGCAATAGATAGTCCTGTGTATGTCCAGTCTTTAAACTACGCTAAGCTAGTTAGCTAATAGCTGTAGCTGCATACTTTTCACACAGACATGAGTCGTATCGATCTTCTCAAACAGCTCTCGGCAACAAAGAGAAGCGCATTATCCAGATGTTGAGTTATTCCTTTAAAACAATAGCTGCTTCAGTATGAAAGCAAGGTTAAGTCTTTAACAGCTGATATTTTATCACACGATGCTTCGTCTTTGCATTTTGTGCAACAATAAAATGTGTAGATGATTAACAATCTATAGGACTGTACATTGCAAAGCCTCTGCAAGCAGCTGAGAGCACAAAGTCACACTCAGGTGTGACATTTTCCCACCTAGACCCTCCTCTCTGTGTACATACATAACGTAACTACAATTTTCATTTCAGTTCCAACAGAGTGACCTGACGTGTGCTGCATGTTACACTCACCTGCTGGTTTGCCATAGTATGGTACCACCAAAAGAGGCGTGTAGTGATAAAGTATGCAACCACCACGTCCACAGTATAGTGGTCATGGGCCAGAAGGATGCAGAGAATCCCTACAGCGCTCAAGGTCCAGCAAAACCAGTGGTACCACCAGAACCGCTTGGGGGAATCTGCCAAACATGAAAAAAGAGTAGTGTTAATACACCAGAAGCACAGATCAAACCTGATGGTTTCAACTAGAGAAGAGGCTGAATGACTCTGAGCCACGGCTAGTTGCTGGAAAAACACACTGTGGCACCTCTGCAGAGATGTTCAAACTTTTCGCCACTAGATGTCACTGATGTGTTGGAAAAGCAGTGCAGCACCATGTGATGTAGCAGAGGGAGCAACTGTTTACTCAAAGCATGAGAAATCTAATAAAGTCTACAACTTGACCCTGCAGTTAAAAGGCAACTGACTTCAGACTCCCGTGCTCTGTGGTAAACCAAGTGGATGTGCAAACCAAGAGCGTTAGATAACGGAAATGCCTGCTGAGGAACAGAAAATGTGGTTATGTAACGGAGCAATGTCTTGACACGCCGATACTAACGTGTTAACAGACGTGCAGAGGATAGCGCCGCAACATTTCCTTTCTGTCTACATTTCCTGATACAATATAGAGAAGTTCTGCGAAAGCCAAGCGGTACTAGGCTTTATCAGGGAGATACAGATGGCACTGAGAACTGTGGTGTGTGTACCTAAAACAATAGTTATGAAATTGAGCATATGTTGTAACTAAAAGCGCTGAGCTGCTTACACTTGACCTTCGAAAGCACGGTCGCCATTTCTGATTAGTACATCTTTCTTGAGACATCTAATCTGACCTTCAGAAGGAAGTGTGCTCTAGATAACCGCAGATGAGGTTGTCAAACTGATCTGCTGCACCTTGGTGAATATAAAAATAGACTCTTCGTATGTGGCTTTTAAAGTAAAAACCTTCCTGTAAATTCTAACATTAACTATGTTAAAGACACAGAGGAACTTACACTCCTTGATGAAGAGGTACGTTAGCGTCAACATGACTGTGTGGCCGCTATACAGATAATCTCCACACATGGTGTGGGAACCTGTAATGGATAGGCCCCCACCAGCGATCATCTTCATTATCCTCCTCATCTGTGCCTCCCAGTTCCCGTGAAGCTGAAAGAAACACAGACAGTCATGAGACAACCCGTATATTATTAATAATAAATGAAGTATAATAACTGACAATAGCTGCCTCCCTGCTAAATACTGAAAGTTAAATTCCTGTATTCAAAGTGTGCGGAGTAAAGGACACATGTATTGGCCCCCTTTTAGAGTGTTAAACTATTCAGCGCTAATAAGCACTCTAATGATGCAGAGTGCTTTTTTAAAAATAAGATTATTCATCAAATAACTATTGAGCCATCAGATAAATAAAGTGAATAAAAAGAATTTTCTTCCCCCAGTATTTCCTTCAAAATATCAGTCGCAGTATTTTTGAAGTTAAAAGTAGCAGAGAGTGCAAACACTCATGTAAAAGTTAAAATATCTTCAAGCTGTATTTACAGTAAATACACTAACTTGAGGATGAGAGCGGTGCACATTTGACTTCCAAACTGAAGGCCGTGGCTCACTACACGTCTCCTGCACTCACCGTGACGATGTCTTTTCGATTACCTTGACCCTCACATTTCCCCAACCCTAATATTTTTAACAGTTTTATCTGTTATAGCAATTTTATTTGCCGAAACTCAAATTTAAAAAAAGCATTTCCTACTACTGTAATTTTGCCATTCATTAAAGGACTAGGGACTTAACGGTTTTGGTTGTTAGACGTGATTACGATCAGAATTCTGGTTTTCAACATCACTTAAAGAGATAACTGTGGAGGAAGTGAAAGTTACGATCAGAATAGTCACTCTTACGACTCTTGCTCACATTAGGCTCGCTTCTATAGCAATGAGTAAATAGTAAAAGTAAACTGGGTTTTTTAGGGAACCCCCTGAAAGTCCCTAAAGGAACCCTGGTTGAGAACCATTGCTCTGGGAAGTTCCCTTTCATAGCATTAGTTTTGTGTCTCACCATGGGCAACGCCCCCTGCCTGACCTCAAATAACACTAAGCAAGCACTAACTGGCTGGCACTAGTGACGCCTATGTCAGACCTGGGGCGATTGCTCTGAGACAACAAGGGTGGCTGAACCTCCCCTGAAATTTCATAGAAGAAATGGTCAAATATGCACTATTGAATTTACATTAAAATAAGAATTTACATTGCATTAAACATGCGCTAGGATGCGTTTAAAATCATGACTATCATGTTTAAACATCAGCTGGTTATCACCAGTTTTCAAACGCGACCTCCCTGTCATACATTCTCGTGTCAGCACGGTGGACGCGGAGCCTCCAAGCATTCCTATGAGACAGCGCTGAGCAGGTGTTTTTCATGCAGCAAAGCGAGACGGTCATTGGATAAATGCAACAAGATCGTCACTTCCAGGGAGGCTTAGCTTCTGTGGGTTCTAATGGAGCGGTAGGCGGGAGAGGATGCTCGGTGTATGCATGATGATTGGAGGAATTGTCTAAAAGGCTGAGCCCCTTTGTGATTGAGAGCACTTTTTGAGCATCGTCACATTTCGAGCTTAGTCCCATGCGGTTATTTGCGAGTGGAGTCTTCTGACAGAGTTCAGGTGTTTAAACCCATCTGAAAATCTTTGCGGTGTTTTGCTGTGGTTCTATGGCATGAGTGTGGTTGAAAAACAGCTTCAATTAAATGTTCCTTTCATAAGTAACTGCCTCTCTACTTAAAGTGAGCTTCCGCTGTTTGAAAGACCAGCAGTCGCCACTGGTCAGGACCCTCCTCCTGTATACAAGGCTGACATAGCATCAGTTGTCATCCAGAACAAGCTCATCTCCAAGCCCTCCAAGATGTCAAGGCTGTTTTTGGGATTCATGTTGCTTTGTTTATGGGCGTTTCTTACAACAAAATCGAGGGGGCAAGTGAAAATTGAAAAGCAGTTGTGATGCTGTCATGAATTGGGAGCTAATCATTACGAGCATTCAGTGTTTCCTACAGAATAAGAATCTATTTCTTAAGGTTGGCGGTAATCAGCTGTTGCTGCCGTTCGATGAAGCGCTAAAAGGACAGTGAGCCGCTCTTCTGTTCTCTCTGCCTGGTTAGCACAAGCTAACACAGCTCAACACGATCTCATCCCTACTCTTCATAATTTGCCACTTTGGCTGAAGCCTTGCAGCAGCAGTTGACATCCAACCCCGAGCCCTTAATCTCACACTGACACCAAAACAGCTCAACGCTGTTGTTTAACTGTTGGAGGTGATAGCCATGTTATGATAACAGTTAGCTCTGTCACTGTGTGTTTTGCTTTGTCCCAGGCAAAGAGCTTCAGTCCCGCAGTCTCTCATTAAAAACAGACAAAGGGGCTGAGCGAATCAGTAAGCTGCGTGCAGCTCTACAATGAAATGGGATCCATTCATTGATTGGAAAAGATTGCAAGGTTGCGCAGAATTCAAGAAGAATTTGTGTTAATTGTTGCTATCGCAACATCCTGGAGGGACTGCATGATGTTTCAAAGATGCCAGCAACCCAACAGAGATGCTGCCCACAATAGATTTAAATAAAAGGAAATGAAACTGCATTTCTAGAAAAGGATTTGTAATATTACACTAACAGGAACTACAGAAAAGTGAAGCCACCACTCACAACCAAGCTCCTCTCGCTCACAAAAAATGGACATGCACATATCTTACAATCAGTGGTCAGTAGAGAGTACTCAGGGGCTTTCAGCTCACAAAAGAGATCTCATTTTTTGCTGAATTCGCCCATTCAGCACGCTTGTCCCGAAAGCAGTTAAGTAAGAAAGAAGCCTTTCATGCTCAACCAAACTACAATGGCGAGGGAAATAAAAGTGTGTGCGTGTGTATAATACCTTTGGAGAGCATTTGAAGTGCATCCCGGGAACAGGCAGAGTGGTGATGTACATTGTAATACACCGGTACAGATAAAGTGTGCCCACAATGAAAAAGAACCGCCTGCCTATAATTGACCTAGGAGAAAAAATGACAGGGAAAATGAATCATATGACATTTTCATTTAGCTGCATTTCAGATTCTATCTAAAAAATATTTGGGCTGACTAAACTAGAGTGTACCTGTACTTGAGTAGAATCCACTGTATCAGCCAGAGTCCCACCAGCAGCATGCCGTTAATCTCACAGATGGAGAAGGCCCACTCCACCCTGTCAACCAGGTCGAAGAACTTATCAGGCAGCGGTGGGGTGTGTTCCTTTGGTGGTACTCTCTCATGGACCACTGAGATGACAACCGTTGTAGTAACAAAGCACACCACCGCATAGACGAACGCTATGCCCGTCTTTCCCCACTCAGCAGGGAACGAGGATCGCGTTTCTATTGTAGGGATGGGGATGTGGACCATCTCCATCCTGAAGTCCTTCATCCCCAACGTACCATTTCTCTGAGGCTTGCTAGTTCCATTAGGTAGCCCACCAGCATGTCCGTTTGCATGGCCGTTTTTGTGAGCCTCGATATGAGTCTCTATCCGCAGCGTCTCAAGTCGCTCCAGCAGCTGCTGCCCGCCATCAGACGACACCAGCGAGAGGGGAGGTATCTGGAAATCTGCCTCGTTGATCCTGAGCAGAGCAGCACCGTCCGTCTGACGGAGGGCATCTATGTACTCCGGCATCCCCTCTTTGCTGAGCCAGTCAGAGACGTCCTCTGCTGACCATGCTGCCACCTTTTTCATCTTGGCCAGTGGGCAATGTGGAGGTTTAGGAGCGTCCTCAGGCTAGAGAGGAAGGTTCACAAGAGGTTTGGCGGTCTATGGGGCAGTGGTAAGTCCTCTCCAGTTTTGGCACATGGTGTTTCTTGCACCCAGAGGGAGCCAAGCCTCCCCTTGAAGTGATGGAGGGAGAAAGCAGGCAGCAGGGTCACTCAGAATCAGGACCAGTAGATAGCAGGTGAACCACAGTGGCCTCCTTTGGCTTTCTTCACCTCATCAGCTCTTCCTCCACACGCTGCGCCCCTGTTAAAGGAAAAATAAAATGCTGTGAACCAGAATACAGTGATATCGCCTTATACAACTCTAATGGGTGTAGCCATGGACCGGATGCCTGGTCAGACCTGGAAGCGAGTTTGTATACTCTGAATAATAGAACAGCATGACGCACAGATTGTTTGGCCAACTCCGAACAACTGAAAATCACAGATGAAACCACTTAAGCTCTATTTCACAGACATGAAACATTAAATGAATTATTCACATCATTCTAAAGCTTTTACAACAATAACAGCAGCAGCACGAGGACTCCGTCAATCAGCAGGTTTCCCCTCTTTGATCCTCACTTCAGGGAAATCTTGTCATACCTCAGTGGCATTAGTTCTTTTATACATGATCCGCTTCTCCACTGAGAAAGTGTAAACGTACACAAGGACTGCATGCAATGGTGCTTTTGAACTACCCACATGAATGGGTTTAAAACCACTATTATTAGAAAGTGGTGTGTAAACAGATCCAAGGTGAACTGAAGGGAGAGAAAGTGATGGATGGGAGAGAAAAGAAAACAGAGGCAGTGATTAATCATTCATTTGGTAACGAGAACAGACAGGGCCACACAGATAAATCTTAATTTATATGGTTTGATGAAGCAGCCAAGCCAACTGACCGTGTAATTTGGGTTACTTTACTTACCAGTTTAAACTGTAGCTATAGCAGATAAATACTATCCTACCAGTTCTCGCTTTTCAATTTTAGCTTAACTTTGTTTTCTATAGTGTTCATTTCTCATCCAGGCTTCAGGCAACAGCCAAAGTTTAGCATTCAAGGACAGGAACTCACACATCTGCTGCATATCATGCGCTTGTTTATAGACCACGATGTCGGTGGTGGACACGGGGGTGGCCCCGCTTGTGTTTGGGGGAGTGTGAGGTGCAGCTGGAGGCAAGTCCTGATCTACTGCATGGATACGAGAGGGAGGATGGGAGGGGGGAAACAGACTGCAAGAAGGAACTCATAAATCAGAGTGAAGGTCAGCGTCGAGCACTGAGACAGCCCCACCCCTGTAAAGAGGGCAATCAGCCAGCCGTCAGGCCCCGGCACAGCCAGCTCAGCTAAGGCCAATAGCAGCTAAATACACTGGCTGGATGGCTGGTTGGCAGGACAACAAACTGCACATCAGTCAGCTCGGCTCAGAGGCCTGTTCATTTAGGCCAGCAAAACAGGGCCAAATAAATGGGCTATAAGCTGGGTCGTCTACGACTCTGACAACACCTGGCATCAGATTTATTCCTGCTGAGGTCTGGAGAACAGTTTGACCCGATAACCCCGCGATTCGGACCTAACGTACAGAGCAAGTGTAAAAATAAACATATGGATAGCATGCAAACAGCACAGCTGGAGAGTCCTTGTTGCAACAGCGTAGCTACGTGACAACCCAGCTGTGTACTTTAACGTAGTGTGAAGAGTGCAAGGCAGGGCAGTATCTAGTGGAAATAAAAAAGAGAAACAGAGACAAAGAGCACTTGCATCAGTGTGTCAAGAGTACGACTGAGACAGATCAGAGATTAGCTGTCACTGAGTCAGCTGTGTGCTGAGGACCTTTGGTCTATGAATCAGCTTACAGCGGGCTCGGGAAGAAATAATCTCACTCAACTGAACTGGCCAAAGGGGAAAACTAATCCTGAAACTAACGAACTGACCTTTATTTACCCAGGTGTCCGAATACAGTGGCCTTCCCAGAAATCCTGAACATAAGGGTGCTATTTCAAAATAAGATGTGTTTTGTATTTCGTTGGAAGAGAATATGCATGTCCACGTTGGTGCTGGAATGATGTTATTGTTCTTTCATCTGAGCAAAGACCTGAACATGGAGAAATAACAAGTATCTGGCAAACATACACTGCCTCACTTTTCAATGGCTGTAACCTGACCCTGCAGGAACACATAGATCCTGCAATAACATGAGGTTGTGGAAAATACATATTTCTCTCGAGCAAATCTTTGTGTGCTGAGGTTAACCGACACCTGACGACCATGGAGCAGGCTTTCATACAAATGTTTCTGCCAGAAGCAAAACAGATGGAAATCTTCAGGGCTATATTGTTTGCGGGCAGAGAACTAGAGAAACAGAGGAAAGTCTGGAAATGCTTAAGCCTTATGATGTTGTGAATTTTGATACAGGATAAAAGAAAACATCGAAGCAACTCCCTAAACAAAGGACTCTGACCTTGAAAGCCTTTTGTTACCTTTCAGAGCTTTAGTAAATATGACAGCACGAGAGAGAGGCAACACAGGAGGATTATTTTTCCAGTGTTAAGGTGTGTACTTACTGAGCAGGAGGAGTACTATTGTCATTTGTTTACTTATTGTAGGCCTGCTTTAAAGGGATGACATCATTCTTTTGAGGATGCATAAGGTGCTGAGGGAAGTGGCCTTTTGTTTTATCTGCCCACAAAAAGAGACAAGGCATAACCTCAGCACTGCATGCATGCACGCACACACAGAGAAGATAAAAGTACCGCGGTCTTTAAGGGGTTTTAGAGTGACATAACTTTATACAACTGAACTTTGAATCTTAACGCTGCTCATAAACCACGCAGAGTTCACACGTACTGAACTGATAAATCAGGCTACCACTTGTGCCCATAGATTAATAAACAGGAAGAAACTTTTGATGCAGTTTTACCTCACTTTTGTTCTCCAACATTCACGTGCAAAGCAGACTTCTTTAATCATGTAAATCCCACTGCTAGAAAACTTTTCAGCACACTATAGATGTGTGCTAATAACACCCCCCCCCCCCTCTCTGTGCGTCCATGTTTTACAGCTCACACGTGCTAATCTTAAAACCTACAAGGAACTCTACTGGTTTCACTTCTTTTCCTCTACACGTGCTTTGCTGTCATTGTGGAAATGTTTGAGTCAGCTGTGGACAGTCCTCAAAAGTGTAGCACGACGGTATCATGGCCTACCACGTGTTTCATGTTGAAAGGCTCATCTGTTATGTAACTATCACCTGACTGTCAAAGAACAATAATAAATTTGGCCAGCATCTTAATTAAGCACTGATAACCCTTGCACTTTTAAACCTGCCCAAAGAAACTAGGCTCAATTTATTAATTATAATTTAAACATCACTTAACTTCGCTTTCTGAAAATCATTATTTACCCACCTAGTCTGGTGGCAGGTGAGCAGCTGAGTAGTCTAGTTCAAAGTGATACGACACCTAGAATTTTTTGAGTATGCAACGCTTACCTTGTGAAGGCTTGAAAGGCAGCTGTAAAGAGTTTGTAGTTTAATCCATCACGTAAATTAGGCTGTGGTCAGCTGTATTAATGGATTCTTAATTATAATAGTTAAAAGTACATACTCAAGGCACCTAGGTAAATATTAAATGATAACAGCAGTTAAGTTATTTTGTCATGTCCCTGAATCATTAATAAAACGTCGATCAAAAAGCCTACTCATAATTCTCTGTTCTGCTTAGAGGAAGTGAAGCATCAGGGTTTTGGGAGGAGTATCACCACAGCGCTTGCTCAAGGGCACCTCAGTGGTGGAGAGCAAAAACTACTTCAATGGGCCTGGTGGAGTTTCTTATAAACAAATAAAAACTAGTTAACATTCAGTGTGGCTTAACAAAACTTTGTAATGTGACATAGTATTTTCAATCCAGCATTGCTTCAGATAAGATAAAACTTTATTGATCCCACACCGGGGAAATTCACATGTTACAGCAGCTCAAATAGCACAGATAGACGACCTACGTTTACTAGTTTCTTTTCTGTCTTTGCTGATGCAATGCACATATCTTGGCATGTTACCAACACTTGTTGATTATTGAAACAATGTGGCAGGGCTGTGTTTCCTGCCAGTGGCATAGCATGTGCGTCCCTGTGTGCATGCACAAGAAACAAAATGAAGACCCCTTTAGAAAAACAGCTCGACAGCGCTACTAGAGGTCTAACACTCAACAGGGGACCTTTGCGTTGCCAATATGCGTCCTCAGAAGCACTGGTTGGATGGTCCAATACTTTTCAGATGTTACATTAGAGGGGCTGTGTCCAACAATTTCTGTAACTTTCAGATAATCCGACACTGACACCAACTTCCCACCACAATCGGCCAGCTTTGCTGTGTTTAGAAATGCGCCAGGGTTTGAACTTTTCTCTCTAGATCTCCTTTGTTCATTCCTGACACAACTAATTTCACTTATGAGACCACAACACTGTGAATGGTTCCCAGGAGACTCTGAATATGTGCGCCTTCATCTCCATTTTTAAACAATATCATGCCATAATCTGAAGTCTATCGATTTAACCCCAAAATGATGTACAGATTGCTTGCTTCCTCTGTTGTTAAGTGAATCCATCTGCATCAATATCAAAGACGCAGACCTCCAGAAGCAGCATTCAAGAGATACAGCATAGTTGAAACACCCCAGGCAGATAAATGTGTTTAATGTCACCACTTCCTCTTACTTTCGCATTTCCCTTTGCTACACACACCTCAATCAAGCAGAAATGCCACCACAGATTTTAAAACCAATGTTAAATCGGGTTATTTTATCAATACAGTAAAACTGACAACAACACAGCTGCTAAATTAGCTGTGCTCACTCAAAAGAAGATGAATCATATTCAAATAAAACATTACCGCCACTGCACTTTCCCCTCGAGTGGTAAGATGTTCCCCTCAGGGAGGTTGGTAGGGCCAAGCTTAGGGGAAGGGGGGGGGGTTGGGTGGTTTCACACAAGGCAGTACATGTGACATCACCAGAAAAAGATCCCACCCAGAAGCGACAATATGTCAAGCTGACACAAACATAAACACACCATCCGTAGCCCATCTTTAGGCAACCAGGAGCGGTACGAAAATGACTCATTCACAATGGATTTGAATGGCCTTTCAAAGAGGAAGGAAGTCGAGTCAGAGTCGGTCTAACACCTAGCAACGAGAACACAGACTAACATTAAAACTAAACTGCCTCTGCTGTAAGTTTTATATAAATATATACTAGTGTCAACAGCAGCCTGGATGTACTACAGTTTGTTTCTCTAGATAAACCTGTTGGCCAATCACTGTGGTTTTTACAATGCCTGATATGAGCTTGAGCTTCATACTAAAGGACACCTGTGCTGTGCTGTCCAACTTGCTGTTACGTGTTCCTACAATCCCTCTTCTCCTTTCATCAGCTCAACAGCGCTGGCCTCAGAGGGGAGGAAACTGTTTCTCTGACCTGTCGCCACCTTCTGTCTTTCAGCTTCCACCTCTTCCTTCTTTCTCCTCCCTGCTTGCATGATCAGGAGCCAGCTCCTATTGATTGTACTTTCTCCCACTCTATCTCTATTGCTGCACATTTGTTTCCTGTTGTTCATTTCATTCTCTACTTTGTTTTTTTGGCCTTTACAACACTCGCAACTTGTGACAATTGAAATCTCCTGGTGAAAGGAATGGCTTTTGTGAGACTGGCAGAAGTACAGATATGTGAGCACGACTGAGATGTGAGAGCAGATAGACACATATACACACATGCATGCCAACCTGAGGCACATAACAGTTGGCCTTACTGGTCTTACAACTTCAGCTGGAATATGTAGCTAATTTCCGACAAATACAGTATGCCTCTAAGGCAACAGTAAGCAACCCGGAACAGTCACGGTCGTAATAGGAGCTTTTCACAACAACAGCGTGTCTGTGCTTGAGCTGGTTGCTGAACCAAATCTCAAACCACTCCAGTGTTTCCACTGAGGCGGAACCTATCATAAGTTCAGGATAACATCATCATGTAAAACTAAGCTCAAGCACAGACCTCTGAGGTATGACTAGATGGAAAATGTAATTCAGCTGTCCTTAAAGTAAACTTTTGCACTGCTGATCCTCGAGAAATTGAGAACAGGGAAACGTCAAAAGCAGAAAATAAAAAAAATTGAGGCTACAACAGAGCAAAAAAGATGCTGACAGCGTCAAGATCAGACTGAATCTGCTTTGTCTCCCTGGATACACACTGACAAATACACTGACAGTCACTCACTGTGTTTGTTTTTAGCAGCCGTGTTTGACGTGATATGAGACTTGCATTCAACCATCCGTAGTTCTCCTTAATTTACAGTCATTTAAAAAAACAATCAGCCACTATTTTGATAATAAATAACCGTTTCAGTCATTTTTCAAACAACAAGGCCAAACATTATCTGGTTGGTGTTTATTAAATGTGAGGATTTTTAGCTTAACTTTGTCATATGTGACAGCAAATTGTATCTTCAGGTTTTGAGCTGTTGGTCAAACAAAACAAGCAATTTGAAGACATCACTGTGGGCCTTGTGACTTTATTTTACTAGCATTTCACGAGTTAAATGATTCATTGAGGAAATAATCTTGAGATTAATCACTCATGAAAATAATCATTACTTACAGTAAATGATTCTCTACAAACTGGTACAAATGTGGGCCAGTTCACAAAAAAGTTTGCCAGTGCCCGGGTGCAGCACCTGTCACCACTGAAACTCTAAAAAAATAGAACTGAAAACAATTTTGCTATCCAGTCCTGCAAAGGTTTCAGTGAAACTTCTCATGTTTGACAGCTCATGTTGCATCTAACCTGGATATGTCAGCAGACGTGACACTGCACAACCGGCAAACAATCACACAGAAGCCAAACGAAGATAATATCCCCCCTCGAAACGCAGTATTTAAAGAACTGCTTTGTTTGCGCTCCCCCTGCCTTGTGCCCTGGGGGTGTTGTCCTTTTCTTTGTACAGCGTTTATGAAAGGGTAATATCCCTTTACAGGTTTTTTTATCTTGTGAGGCACACTGACAATGGTTGATCAACACGCTCTCACCTGTATCCCTTTACACCTAGTGTACAAACGCCCCACAGGTAGACAAAGATAGGCCAATATTTACACAACTGGGCCTGGCTGGTTAAAGTGATTATGGTTAAAGATTAACTGTGTATGTTCCAGCGTGCAAAGTAGTTAAGTTCAAGTGTTAGAAGTTTTTAATATATTTACACCAAGCTTTATCAAGTATGATACTGCGACTCCTGCTATTTCTAAGACACTGTAACTTAATAGCCAGAAAAAAAAATCACTCATACAACTTGGGTAATGCGTCGTAAACTTATACGATGTTCAGCGACCGGCTGCCTATCTTCCTTGAAGTATTTGGGAGGGACGGACTAAATGAAACAGCGTTTGGCTTCAGTGAATACAGAGGAGATGAATAACATGCTTGGAATGTGCAGCATTTTACAGATTAAAGGGTCAACTCATCTAAAATCACACACACACACACACACACACACAAGACAAACATTTCACCGCTTGCTAACCAAGCAGATAGTTTTAGTTTTATGTGCTGAGGCTTTGAGATTTCTGCCATCGACCAAATACATTAGCACTGCTCTAGCAGTTTTTAAAAAAGGAATAAATAATAATAAAGATTATAAACATGTTTTTCCAATTACAAGCAATGCAGAGCATATTAGTAACTTGCTAATATTTCTGGTGAAGTGCTCTGCTTGCTAATAACTTCTACAAACAGGGTGTCTACAGGTATCAGACACTTAAATGTAATGCTTTTTAAGACCTTTTCAAGATCGTTTTGAACCAAATTTAAGACTGCTTTTTGGACAAATCATCTTTTTTTTATTTAAGCATCGCAGAGAGGTACAAAAGGTGAGGAGTAGTGAGTTAGGCTAATCTACATTTTGCCAACAGGTCAGTGCAAGCATTAATTAAAGTATAAGGTTAGGTGGTAGGTTTAAAGATTTGCAGCGCCAGAAATGGGGACTTTCATGCAGAAGAGCTTGACTCATTTTGACATAAAGAAATCAAAAAATGGAAATTCATATGTAAGACTATTTAATGACTTTGAATGCCCAATATTTATGAAATGAATTTCAGACATTTTAAGGAACTGCAACCCTGACAAATGTCTAGTTTATAGCAAGCAATAAATATGATCAAAACCATCACAGCACATGATTGTATTGACTCTGCTGTTGAGTATACAAGCAAACAATTAAGGCTGACGCAACTGTAGATTGTAAAAATCAACATAGCCTTGGAGCCTTCAACAAGACCAAAATCAATATAAGAACCAATGCAGATGGGTCTTTCAGTGCAAGATGGCCCTTACAAGTAATTCAGAATCAGCACAGGCATCAGTTTTACATTTTAAAAATCATGCCTACGCTTCAAGTTTTGCTTCAAACTTGGTTTTCTATTGTCAAGAAATGCTGTGTATACTCTACAGCTTCCTTGAGCAACACATTAATCCTCAGCTCAGGGAACAATGACCTACAGCAATTGATCAATATGTCAGGCATGTTGAGAAACACGTGCATACAACAAGCATAAAACAGCTCCTGGACACAACACCAAGCTTTACGTGACAGCACACAGTTTGCAAGAAATGTCAGAGCACTCTTGTCACATAAAAGGTCTCACAACTGATAAGCTATTAGAGAGGTCTCGACACTATCACAAGCTATTCAAAGCAAGAAAAATGTATGAAACTGAGAACTTAACACTCGTGTCCAATGACGGCCTCGACTGAGTACAGTTACTGTGAAGTTAAGACCACAGGCAACAACGTCTGATATTTATTTGTGTCATAATAATCAATCTGCTAGCCATAACAGCTGACAACAGAGGCTCCAAAACACGCGTTACATAACATCCTCCCACTACTGCTGAGGAATATTGCACTTCTAATTTTGTCAGATAACTAGACTACAGTTGTAGTGGGAGGATGGAATCTAAATAGGAGGTAAGACAAATGATTGCCGTTTAAATGCTTCCACTGTGGGTAATTTAAAGTGTCGTTTAACTGTGGTCATAACTCCATGATTGACTGGTAGTTTTCTTTGCATCACGAGTCTTGTAAGTACACAAACTAAACTACATTCAGAGGGTGTGATGCCATTTTTCGTATCATTTTAACATAATACTTTCATGAAAATTAGCTACTTCAACTCCTTTGCATGTCAGTTCAAGTGTATTTGCGTGTCTAAATACCCTGATCTCCTTATGATTCACCCTTAAATCAAATAAGTTAAAGTTGATTACATGTTACAAGGGCAAACACAACTTTTTCCTCTACTGCCGTTTTACAAAACCCTGTCATTGCAGGATATTACTACAAGGAAAACACAGATAAAGTCTACAATGGCGAATACGCCTAGTCTGAAATGTGCTTCATCATACCGACCTTAGCAGCTCTGCCATCACAGAACAATATTATGTCCTATCAGTCTGTTAATTAACAGAGCAAGCTGTTTGGCCAAGGGTAAAAAACGAGACAGGCCATAAAGCCTGCAGAAGTCTCGGGGGAGCTGAGCTGAATGGCACAACAACCACCGAACTGGTAGGTGCTATCTGCTAATGAGAAAGCCACCTGTAGCTTTATGAGTCACTGATTAGGATGTCAGGCCCTCGCAGCCCCAGAGGACCAGCACACTTCTCCCCTCTCTGTTCATCTGCATGTGGTGCAGACACATCAGAAATTATATCTGGCATAGCACACGGGGGACTTGTTGTCAACAGGGGGTAATTAGCGTGCAGCACGGCATTTAGCCCATCTTTTTAGATATCAACTTTCCAAACTGCGAGTGTCAACAAGACTGACAGCTTAACAGACTTGTAATGACTTTGCATGTTTGAGCAGAAAGATGCAGTTTCCTAACTGTGTTGTTTGGCTGACACTGAAAACAGTGCTTCTTAATGACACTGTTGAATCCTTGAAATCTAATAACAATAGCTGCGTTACAAAAGTCTGGAGTTAGCACATCAATAAGTGTTGCGGTTTACTTTCTTTCACATGACACAACTCTAAAAATGCAGGTCTGTCTGGGACTTTGACTCAGCGTGAACGTGAACTGTACTATTTAAAAACGCTGTAACACAACCTGACGACTCTTGACCTGTCTGTGAATTCTTTACATCACTATGTTGTATTTTAGGAGCGATAACAAGCAGCAAACTGAGTTTTGCCCCTTGATTTCTAGGTTTCTTTGACCTGCACAATCTTCCAGAAAGATGCAATCCATCTTGCCCTTTGATTACTTTGAAACTCCATGGCACTAATGGGGAGAAAACCAACTCCTCCGCAATGAAGTAAGTGGTCCCGCCACTCCTTGTTTATTTCAACCATGTTATTTAAGCGATGTACACACTGTTGCATTCTTTAACCATGAAGCATTAACCAGACTGAAAAAAGGTTAGGCAAGAGGAGCCGGGGCGGCACCCTTAACCACAGAGACTTATCATGCTGTACACTATATCTTGTACAGTCATGTATAGTGAAAAAGCTTATTCCCATGTAGGCTGGAACTATGTAATTTCCAATTTAGAAGATTTATAGACACACCATATATGGAAAATTAAGCCAAGTACCTTCCTAATGACAACTGTTTTAAAATAAAAAACAATATTCCTCCAGTGCACAACAGCACTGGAAAGTTTTCTGCACATTTAGATCATTAACATACTGTACATTGAGGTAGGTGGAGTTTCCAGTTGCTGTGGAGCCCCCAAGTAAACTCTCATGGGACTCTTGTTTTTGTCCCTGCTTCATTACTTCGCGTCTCCTTCACATTCACACTTTGCACATACATAATTTGGTTTTAATCTGTGCTTCTTCAAGGACAGCTGTGAGCACTAAATGATACACTGGCCTGCCACTGGCCAAAGTCACACCAGCTATCCTCAATACAGCATCATGTTGCACTTTGCCTTTGAAATGGGTCAAAAAACGCATGAATTAGGGCGGCTATTTGAGCTCTTACTGATGATATCACCTTGGTGTCCCGTTATTTACACCAAACACCCTGAGAAACCCGATTAACATAAGAGGAACGCAGGAGGACGTTAGAGACAAGTCAGAACAGGGGGATACCCAGCTCAGGTGAACAGGCTAGACAATAGCACAAAGCAGGAAAAAAAGCCTCCCTTCACAGGGGTGGCTTGCACTACTTAACATTCCTTACCGATACTCCCATTCCTTTCCCTTGTCAACGTGCATTTGTCATGTACCAGCATCATCTGGTGTAATATAAAACCTTACATATCCTTTCTAATCTTCAAACTCTGCCAAATTCATTTAGTCTGTTTGGCTCCTTCATTTATTCAAACAAAGCCCAGCTAAGTAAGGAGACATTAGACGTCTTAAACACCGCCCCTCTGTCCCACAAAGCTTATTACAATTCATCTCATATTTTGACATCATTTCTTTTCTGAAATACACAAAATGGGCTACATGGAAGTGCCACTAGCCTAGATTTCCAAAAAGCAGTTGTAGGCCACAGGAAACTGGGACATCATGTGAGTGGTGGTAAAACTTCATGTGTTTCTAATTATGGCAGAAACAAGATTAAAGCCATTACATATTGTTTCTCTGGAGGCAAACCAGTGATGGAAATCAAATGATCAATGGCTATTGGCCGGCACTAACACTAGTACCATATGCTAGAATGACAAACAGGCCAGTGCCATCAGGTAATAGCATTATACCCTTGCTGTGGAGAGGAGCAGATACACACATTTGTTTAATGTGTAATTGTTTTAGAAAAGACCAATATGAATTTCAAGTGCTAAATGTGCATCAGTTTTAGAACATCAGAGGACCCAAACATCATTTTCTGTCTCACAAGCTATTTAAAAACAAACTGATAGGCGACATAAAAAAATAAATGTTGGGGAAGTTTTACTAACCAACATATTTAATGCAGCATCATTGTGAACCCACAGAGATCTTCTTCAGGGTTTGTCAGGCAGTTGCTCACTGTGTTTGTACTGGCAGCCATGTGTATAATTTGGCTCAACTTAAAATTTACCCTGAGGCTTACCTTCCGGGTGAACAGGTGGTTAGATTACATTACATCTACGGAGGGGATGCTCATATTAGTTGACACTATCACAGAGGTGTTAATTCTAGTGCATGTTGTAGCATTTAGGTCATAGTTAGTGGTGGTGTTGAACAGCACTAAATTATACTGAAAGGTGTTGCTGTTACTCCAGCACCACCTCCAATGAATGTCAATGAGAACGACAACAAACAAAAACACCTTTGAATGTAATGTAGTCAAGTACAACAACACTTTTAACCACGATCTCAGTATAAATGAATTTATACGCTTCTGACAATGTCACCAAAAACTGAACATTATAAAGTCGGACTTCTCGTCTTGTCTGAGTATACATGCAGAAGAGAAAATCAAATTTCTGACGAAGTACGTCTGACTCCTTTTTAATATAGTGCGTATAGACCTCGTTCTGGTTGACCCGAAGAGGAAGCTAACCGTTGTTCAGACACTTTTTAAAATAAATCCGCATTTCGCGTTTTACTACCATCCATAAACTTCAAAATGTTTAGCTCCTTTAGCTGTCAGAGCATGAATGTAGTTTCCTCGTCCGTCCAGAGGTGCGTCTCCTGCTTCTCGGTCACCATTGTGTTTGTTTGTTTTTCCAGGAGTTGCTGCTACGTCACCCCCTTCTTCTTCTGGGTGAAAGCCCACGAAAGAAAAAGTGGCGCATGCGCAGAACGACAAGTCCGCCTCCAGTCGGACTAAGTGGATACATGCCGCAATAGTTTGATTTTCAATCAAATAATCTAGGTGTGTTAGTCGAGCTACGGATAGTCCAATTTCAGTCTGACTAAGCTGTTTACATGCATTTAAAAGTCTGGTTTCAGTCGGACTAAGCCAATATTCCCTTATTCTCAAGCTGCATGTAAACGTACTGACTGTGTTCGTACACCCAAGAAGAGTCTGTGTGATGAGTTGAAACAAATATAAATCAATTTAAAAACTGTACAAAAAAGATATTTTTGGCAGATATGTAGACGAAGGAAGGTTGTGTTAGGGGAGTGCATATTATTTTGCAACACTGGGTGGTATTTGGACCGTAAATAAACTGGGTTTATTACTTTTTGATTTATTTGGGTGGTAAATAGACTGGGGATAGTTGTATATTAGTTGTAAATAAAATTGGGCATTTGTTGAAATAATATGTGTGTTAAAAGAAGAAATGTAAGACAGGGCTAGGGACATATAAGTTATACTTCTACCTACTACTTTTCAGACGCTGATATCTTTGTCTTGTTTGTTTTTTTTATTTTTTATTTGGTTCGAAATAAAGTCATTCATTCAAGATAGATTGATGTGGCATTGGTGTTGTTTTGGAAAGCATCAGACTGTATCTGTGCACCTAATAAAGTAGCTACTGAGTTCCTCCTTTATTGTCATTGAATGAAGTCTATTTGTGTTAACTGGGTGAAGAGGGCTACAGCCTTGGCACATGTTTTTCCCAGTTTTATACCTAGTAACAGGGCTTTAATAGAATTATTTCATGATGGTGCTCACTCTAGTGTTAAAAAATATGCTCATGCAGCTTTAAAACGCTGAGCGACAACATCAGTGGATCATCTTCTCCATTCAAATGTAAGGTTTTGAATTGAGAATCTGATTTTGACATTGTTGGCTGTTTTTCTGCAATATAATCTTAAATTAAGTGAACTGATGATGAGTTACAGTACTTGCTGAGCTGAGCTTTTAATCTATATGTCCATCCTCCTCATCTGCTGCAGTCTTTCTCCTGGTCTGAGTTGCTGTGTGAGTCTCATCCGTCTCCCTCTCATCCTGTCCTGCTGATATCTGTGCGTTTCATAATTTCCTGGTGCTCCGTTTCTCTCCTTCAAAATCAAGATCAGACATTTGCACGAGCTGACACTGACACGAGTTGCAAAAAAAATGCAAACATTGCTGAGGGGGGTGCTAATACCAGTTAGCTATGGAGTCATATTTTTAGAAGCTGACTGATTCATCGGTCATATCCTGTAAAGCTTTGACAGAAATGAGACCTGAAATGTGTTTAGGTAATCTGCAGCCTATGGAAGTAACCAGCAGCCTCCATATAGAAGTGGGAGTGTGTTGCATCCAGTCCAAAAATATACACTTTTTTTGTTTCAGATTAAAGCAGGATCTTTATGAAAATCACTAATGTCAACATTAGCATTGAAGCGCTTTTCCAGAGGAAGTTGATGATCTATGATTGGTCAATATGTTTGGTTGTCAGCTTAGACACTTTTCCAAGGCTGAATCATAGCTGAGCCTACAGAAAACTCATTGTTTCCACTTGTTGATAGTCTGACATGCTTTGCTTTGGCAATGAGGCGTTCTCAGCAACCGGGCTGCATGCATTGGCAACAATAAACCCCATTGACTCACTTTAACATTTTGCCCCCTTGACACTCACTGCAGTCATACTGTTAGTGTCTGTGAAAAGTTGCTTTCTCACCAGTTCCGCCTCACAGACACCTCTCTGTTTATTTCGATCAATGTCTCCCTTGGCTCATTTGTCTGTCCAGGCAGTTTTGCAGTGGCCTCAGTGGATCTTGGGTTAGCATGCCTTGCTAACAGGGCAGTGGCTTCTTCACACACAACACAACACAACTGTTCAAACATATCAGTGATCGAGTTTTCCCCCCTCTTTATCCCAAAAGGGGAAGAGGGGACGTGTTTGGGAAACCATGCTAACGTTAAATCAGGTCACCCGCTCCGCCCTGCTCTTAAGGCGAATAGACGAGGCAAACAAATAGACCCTGCCAAGAGGCGCAGGGCAGAAACAAATGTTTGACTGAATACTCCGGGTTAATATTTACATAGAAAGACAGCAGCTGGGAATACAGTCGGCGATTCACTTCAGCTGTAACGTTGGTCGGCACACCTGTGAGATAGCGTTACAACAGTTACACCGAAATCATGGCTGACACAGGTGGCTCAATTTGCATAAAACAATGCTCTCATTCACATTAGGGCCTCGGCAGCTACTGTATAGTGTGGCTTAAGAGCTTATAGTCTGGCCACCTAAAAATAGATAGGCAAGCTGGCGTCTTCGGTATTTTAGCTAGCTAGCTTGCTAGCTAAACACAGGGCTCTTGAATTCCTAGCGCGATTTGGGGTAACGGTTAGCAGTACATGACTGTGGATTACAAGGCTGTGTAATGTTTATGTGTTTTTATAACCTAAATATCAACCAACTTAGCATTTTAGTGTGGCTTAAAATCAACGCAGCGCGACCTGAGAGTAGCTTCCCTGCCAATCACGTTGGATCGGGATTAACGATAACGGGAGATGGTTTGTCGTCAACTGATAAAATGTTTGAACACAAGGCCAGTGAGTAGCATTACTTAACGCTAGCTAACGCTACCTCTGGTGATAAATACAGCGTTAAGAAGTGGTCTGACATGTAGCGCATACCGGGAGCTACGCACAAAACAAAGGTGTTAAAGTGAGTTAGTGCTGAAGCATTACACATTAACTAACAGTTATCTTACCACGACTTGGAGCCTCAGTGTTAACTGAGCAGCCCCACACAGGGCTCAGAGGGCTCGGCGGGCAGCTGCGACTGCTCTCGATAAAACAGGAGTAAACATGTGTGTAGTGTAATTACCTCGCCGTCGAAATGTTGAAGGACTTCTCTTCAAATTGTAGTGGATGTCACCGCAATGTGGTACGAATCCCTCTGTGGGTCTCTCCGGTGTTTTCATGGGTAGGCGGTTTGTGACTGGAGAAGCTGGGAGTTCCCTTCATACCGTCACCCGTGCTGCCTTTAAGAGCGTCGGAAATGTTGCATGACACTTAGGTGATAATACGACAAATAACGGAGGAAAAATGTGTGGTAGGTCGCGCACACATACAAAACACATAGAAAAGAACACCACAGTAAAAGGCACACCTTCACAGCATTTTCTTTGTTTTTTTTTCGTTAAAGAATGCGCAAGAACGCATATTTACACGTCTGATTGCAGATGTCGGAGCACAGGAGGCGCACTTGAACGCAGCAATGGTGACAACTACGAAGAAAATGCAGCGTTGGAAGCGCACGAGCCAACCCACTCACTCACGTGAAGCCATCTATTGGTGAAAGTCTGAGCACACCAAATATTTTAAATCTGACACACACATTTTTTTAATGTAAACTATACTTTGATTTATTTTTTTAGTGGGACAGAGAAAATTAATAAATACACATGGTATAAAAATGCCAGAATTCGCCAAAAGGCTATTATTCATCTGTAGTCCCTTGGGGAAGATGTTACACAAGGCTACCTAAAATACAACAAAGAATGAAAAATGAATCTATACTATGATGACTAATCGTGCTCAAGGACCAAACTGGTGGGATTTTTGGAGTTAGTTTGTATTTTCTGGGGGCTTGGAAGTGTGATTTTTGTTTTGTCTTGCCATGCCAATTTTTTTTTTTTGTATTTATTCATTTTTTATAAATATTTATTATTATCACTGTTCATTTTATTGTGTTTATTTATTCAAATTTAATCTTATTGTTTTGATTATTTTGTTAGCAGTGTACCCCCTCTTGTACGGATCTCTACTACCCTGTTTGTATTATTTTTGTTAGTCGAGATTGAATGACTAATTTGACATCTAGAACCGTCATGTACCACCCTAACCACAATCAATAAAAATTTGATTTATTAAAAAAAAAAAATATGTACCTAAAAAAAGGACAAAAAAAAAAAAACAAAGCAAAACGACATAAATAAAAAAAAGAAAGCAAGGCATACAGTTTAAAAGACTTTGAACACATCAACAAGAAATTATTTTAACATAATTTTTTAGTCACAAAAATGTAATGATCGTCAAATATGCAACTCATAACTCTAATGGGACAATTAAAAAAATTGGAGGGATAGATTTCTGAAACTAAAAGCAAGTTCAGTTATTATTTAGCTTATTATATGTATATATCCTTTATTAAACCATATAAAAGACTCACTAAGATTTAAAAGCTTATTTTAAGAGTGATCAAGCCAAGAGGACAGCATAAACATCATTACATCAATAACACAAGCAGACAAGTACAACTGTGATACCCCATAAGTGAGCAAGCACAACATCCAGTTAAAGAGCAACACAAAAATAATAATAGTAATAATAACTTTTATTTATGAAGCGCCTTTCAAAACAGAGTTACAAAGTGCTTTACATGTCAATAATTAAAACAGACAAGACGTGAAAACAACAACTTTTAAAAGAACCAATAAAAACCCTTTAGTGTATAAAACTGAGGAAATAAAAGACACTTTAAATGAACTGAAAACTCAAGTAAAATCAGGAAAGGCTCTCAGATAAAAGTGTGTTTTAAGAAGGGACTTAAGAGAGATCACTGACTCAGCCGACCTGATTTCCTTGGGCAGACTGTTTCAGAGTCTCGAGGCCCTGACAGCAAACGTTCTGTCCCCTATAGTCTTCAACTGGGCTGCTGAAACAGACAAAAGACCAAAAAGGACAGTTGAATACAAAAACACGAACATGTATTTTATTAAATGATTTCAATGAGAATTTGAGTAGCCGTCACATCGACCACCAAAAGTGTTGTTCTGTATATCCTTTATAACTGACCTAAATTCTCCCATAGTAATAAACTCAGACATTTTCAGGTCCTTCTGTATATTATTCCAGGTACACAGGGGATGTGTATTTAAAAGCTTTTTGCCTAGTTCTGTTCAAACCCTGGGGACCAGCATCAGTAACATATTATGAGCGTGCAGGCCAAATTGGTTTTGGTTTATACACATGTATTTACACAGATAAAAAGATCATAACAAGATCATTAGATCGGAAAACTAACATGACGGCACACTGTAGCTAAATGTTTGTGGTGAGGGCTTTATCAAAGTTAAGGAGGAGAGAAAATGGGGGAAATGGTTATGTAATGGGTTATGCAGTGATGTACTCAAATCAGTGGTATAATATTTTACAATTTTTTAAAATAACGATGAAGCCAAAATCACAATCAACTGTGCTCCACTGGTTTACATTACATCAGACAACACTGCTAATACATGTGGAGAATACCCTTCAATGACTCAAATTACAATATGCTTCAAATGATTAATTTGAACAAAACAATAACACACACGATCGAGTCATCATGACACAGTTCCATTTTTTAAATATTATAATACTGAACTGAGTGGGACAGAAGTCCTGATATAGAACATTTCTGATTTGAGGTTTCTGTCTGAACTTTACAAGCTTCACTTGACATTCTAATGAATACTTGCACTCATTCTCACTCTTCATTCACGCTGCTGCTGATACCACTGATCAGCTCATACTGCTTGATAAGACAGGATAATTGAGTTGGCATATCTTAAATAACCACTCAGTACATTTTCTTCTGTTTAAGCTGAAAAACCATTCAGTGTGTCCATAGATAACTCTACATCTTATCAGTCTTAGCTGATAACACAGTAACTAACTCTTAACATGTGTGATCCCCTCATGGATCAACAGTGGATCTGTTTTAAATAATCTCGTAGGACGTAATCTGCAGTAACCTCTATAAGGCATGATCACCCGACTGCCACTAAGGTTTGCACAGCACAGAATTTTCTCCAGCAAACTTTAAAAAAAAAGAGACAGGAATGCTTGTTATAGCCCCTGATGAGTCATAAACATCTTTACAACCAAGCACAGGCCGTGGCTTTTATCATAAAATACAACCCCTAACATTCTTTACATTATCTTTAACTAGGCACTCAAGTTTAATAAACCCATTATTTTAACAGTAGCATGTGAACTTTATCCAGTTTTGAAGGAGCTTTGCAATGAAAACCACGTGGATCTTCTCCTAACTGGACCTCCGCAGGCCTTTATATCGTCATCGGTCACTTCCTGTTATCACCTACAGCTACAGACAGCTGGTCACTGGCTCCAGGAAAACAGACCACATCATCCCAGCACTTACTTCCCATTACCAGCCTTCCACTTCACATCAGAATTTGCTTTCAGTTTCTATTGTTAGTTATAGTTTTGAATGGACTGTACACTGCAGGGGAGGTCCTGTAGAACATGATTTACCTGTACAGACTAAACCAAAACTGAAAAATGGAATAGCAAATAATAGATACTAAAGTGGCAATTAATGTATCATAATAACTAGTAGTGTTGGATGGGACACTGGTTTAACAAACCAGTAATTATTGACAAAATCTTAACCAAAATTAAGACAGAAAACACAAGCCTTTTACTGTTGATAGTGCAGTAATATCAACATTTCTCAGCATGCTGGCCTGAGTAGTTTGTAGCTGTGTGGGATTTCTGTGAAGTGCTGTAAAGTACAGTTGATTCAAAACACACATTAAACATGGCTTAATAGAGACAATTTCAAACACAAGTACTATAACTTGCAGTATTCACAGACAAAGCACTTGTCTTTATCTGGACACATTTTCCCCACAAATACAACATGCTAACATTATTAGCACAAGCCTATGGCATTTTACATTGTGTAAATTAGCCTAGCAGCTAGCGATCTTTTCCTCTACTCATATAAAACCAGGGACAACAGCAACATTTAACAAAGGTAACGGTATATAATTTGGCTCCATTACAACTCATAAGGTTCACTGACAAAACAACTGTCTTATACTAAACACGTTTTTTAACAAACATAACATGCTAACGTTATTAGCACAAGCCTATGGCATTTTACATTGTATAAATTAGCCTAGCAAATAGCGGAGATTCCCTCTGCTCATATGAAGCCAGGATAAATCCCAAAGTATAAATCACACACAAGGCATAAAATGCTATTTTTGTGGAGGCTATATTGTCTTCACAATTTATTGTTTCCTATCCGTGAAATTAAAGTAAATAAATACTTTGTTTCTTTGGCGTGTATGTTCAGACGATGATGGTTTATGCTAGTTATTGTCATTTGTGTGTTCATTTGTATTTTGCACTATTAGTGAGTTGGCTATTCCACTTCTGACTTCACTGTGACTACCTCTACTTGTAATTTGTAAAGCAGAGTTGTCACAATATCCTCCTGAGACCCCAGCTTGTGTTTGGTACGCACTTTTAATTGGAATGTAGGACCTGATAAGTATCAAAAACTTAGCATTGTCTTTGAACAGGAAGTAGTTTTAGGGGGGAGAAAAAGGTGTCCTCATATGGGGATAATGGGCTTATTTTTGCCAAGTGTTAAAAAAATCAGAAAATTGTTACCTGAACATTGTGGTGCAAAAACAAAACAAAACAAAAATGTCCTAGCGTCCTCAAACAAGACGATGATTTCATCCTGATGTCCTCAAACGAGTACTTCCTAATTAACAGCAATTTAGCTTGTTACTGTTGCTAAAATTGGTCAAATTTACACGCCATATCAAACTACAGACATAATTTAGATCGAATAAACAATTTTCAACTATTACATTTATACCTTGTCCACTTTTGTGTCAGGATCCTCTGTAGACTGAGCATAATAAAAGTGTCCACAAACAAGGACAATAGGTCTAAGTTAGGCAGAATGAAGAATAAGGTGCAGGAAACCCAAAATGCAATGTCCTCATATGAGAAAGCAGAGTCTCTGGAGGATATGTTAATGCCTGTGATGTTAGCTATGTATGTTAATATCTGTTTTGAACAGGTTAGAGCACATTGCAGGTACAGATATGTCAAAATTCAAGTTGACATTTAATGAGAGCAGTTCATTTTCAGTCTCTTTCCTCTTGACATTTAGTAACATATGACAGCTAAATGCAGGATGATATGCTAGTGCCATATTCAAGGGTCTAAGAATTGAAATTACATAGAATATATTTGACTTTTTAACAACTGGTAGAGTAATTTCAGTTAAATCTGAAGTGTGAGAGCTGAAAAAGCAACATTTAAAAAAGTGAAATTCACCTATAATATTGATTTTTTTTTTTACCAAACAGCATGTAGTGTTGGTTAAAATCTCACTGGCAAGTAAGAAAAACAATAACCTAGAGCTGATGAGGAGATAAATGACAAATCAGAGGTCTATAAACCTGCACACTGTTGTGCATCAGGACACATTTTGCCCAAACATCCATATCACCCTGCATCTTAATGAGTTCTTCAGGCTCTGTGGTGAATGTTTTTCTGTGTCACTTTCACCTGACAGCGGTAGAAGTGAAAGTCTAAGCGCTCTGGTTTGACACGCTGGTTTAACCTTTTAACACGCAAAAGGTTAAACCAGCGTGTCAAACCAGAGCGCTGTGGTAAAGGAGTAGGTAAAACAAAGGGAAATCCAAAAACAATACTGCAAGATATCAAAACATTATAAACCACACAATTGTTGTGAAAGTGGAACCGATTTTATAATGGAGACTATGAAATATTTACTTAAAGGAACTGAAAAAGCTCCATAATCTGAAAAGACTATTGTTTAAATTTCCATTCTCGCTGTTTTAATTTTTGTTTTGAGGTTGTCAGTCAGTGGCTGTTGTGTAAGAACCTGTTTACTTTGCGCTTTAGGATATACTGTGAGAGAACTGGGGTAAACAAACTGGACTGGACTCTGCTCAGTCCCATTTTTTACGCCATTAAATGCCATGTTTTGAAAAAGTTTTGAGGGCAGCAGCTTTTCATGTCTCTTCTTGGGGGCATCATGCTGACTTTTCTTTGGAAATTCACTGTCTTTTATCTCCCCATCATCTCCTGTTGTCTACTTAATTACGTGAATCCTGAAGACAATCTGGATATACCAGCTATCGCCAAATATTTCAACACCAAAGGGAGGTACGAGGAGGTGAACCCGCACCTCATAGAGGACATACTGGCTGTAAACAGATCTATGTTACAGCCTCCATCTGATCAATGTCAAGAGATTCATATGACCTGCGATAATAAGACACGGCACGAGGTACCCGACGCCCAAATATGTGAAGGAGATGCAGCAGATCTACAGCATTGTCCGACACAACGCCTCAGGCGAACAGAGCTGGCTGCGTGAGATCCAGACCCAGTGGAGGATGTGGTACACTGACGCCATGGACGGCAGGCTGGTCCAGAAAGGTGTGGAGGATCACAAGCATCTGGCCGTCAGGCTGTCAAAGCTCTTCCCCTCTCTGATCTCAGAGGAGAAGCTCCGAGGTGGATTCATCAAGTTCATAACCAGCTCAAAGCACAGGTGTGTCAACAGCACTCTGTCCTTCAAGGCAGGACTGACAGAGCTGTGGACTATCACAGGTATGACCATCATCACGACACACATCATCATCATCACCACTTATACATGTTTCATTACACCCTGTCCTCTTTGTGTCCACCCAGATCAGGAGTTTGACCACGCAGAGAATGACGCTCTCATGAGGTTTTTCGACAAGTGCACCAGGTTTGTGCAGGAAGTAGATAACAACCCCTCAGCAGTGTCAGAAGTGGACAAGTTCAAGGCGGGACCAGAGATGAGGAGGGTCCAGGAGAAGATCGCAGACCGTCTTGGAGTCCAGCACAGTCTCATCACACACGGTCAGATCTGCAGAAACACTGACGTCTTACGCTGTTGAGTACGTTGTGTGCATATACGCCCAAAGTATTTAGCCTTTATCATCACTGCTGACAATCCATGCTGACTCTGGGCTTCCTAAGTGACTCAAGACTGTAAATCAGGGATGCGCGATACTGGATTTTGCCAGCATACAATATCGTCCAACTCATTTTGGCCAGTAACAATACATGCACATATTTTTTCCACCTAACTGCAGTGAACATAAAGTCTCAAACCAGTAGCGGATTTAACATATTATCATGACTACTATTAACCTCCTGAGACCCTGTGTCCTTATAAGAGGACATCACATTTTGGGTTTACTTGACCTTATACTTCATTCTACTGGACTTAGACCTGTTGTCCTTGTTTGTGGACACTTTTTGTGCCATCTATTGATAGTAAAAGCACAACAGCAACAAGCTAAGACACTGTTAATTAGGAAGTACTCGTTTGAAGACATTGGGATTTTATTGTTGTTTCGTTTGAGGACACTGGTACTTTATTATCATTGACAGTGTTTAGTTTTTTATACTTATTGGGTCCTATTGATCCCAAATAGCTAGGAGAAATTAAAAATGCATACCAAACAAAAAGGTTTTAGGAGGTTATTGTGATGGCCCACTGGCAGATGCAGACATAAAATACAATGCTTTTCAATTCATTCACTGCCCAGCTAAGAAAACTACTACAGCTTAGGTTACATGTAAGGAGCATTTATTTTTATGTAATATTTTCACACAAACCCGTCAAATTCATCCTACTTTAACAGACCTGGACGCTGTTCTCCCCGACACAGTCCTGACAATAGCCAAAACTGAGGCAAATTTTACCTACTTTGACTAATTAAAGTCGCATTAGAATTTAGAATTTATTTTGGTCTGCAAATAGAAGTACGAACATCATGTGTTAATCTACAAATTCATGTAAATAAAATCACAGCCTCCCACAGAAAATGGCAGATATATAAATAGTACAGTGCCAAGCATTACAATAAAGTAATTTATCATAACTTAGAGACTTCTGCAGTCTGAAAAAGGGCTGAGCCAATATTACTGTGCATCCCTACTTATCCCTTACTTATACTATACTGTATGATTCCCAGGTCTATAACAGACGCATGAAAAGAGTCATTCTTCAGTAAGTTTGCCTTTTAATTCAACTATTAAAATGTATACAGCATTGAATCTGTGCTGCAGGAACAGACTATAGACCCAGTTTAAACTGATTAGCTACTGTATATTAGCAATTTTTCGCCAACTTAAACACACAAACTGTAAAGAGTGAGTCAGTGTACAGAACACCTCAGTGATCATGTTTCACACTGGGTGGAGCTGTTTACTAATGTGGAAGTGCTGACGCCTCTGCACCAGATTAGAGCGAGCCTTGTCACTCATGGCCTTGAATTAACATCCTGTCTGCATGCTTCAAGATCAAGTTCAAGGCAAACTACTTCCTGTAGTGTTTGTGTAGATCTCGCTAGTTTATTTTGAGATGATGTCACTTATTTGGCATCTCAGATTTCCTGCATATTTTCACCACTGAACATGTTTTATCACCAAGCTGTCTCCTGCAGATCTGACTGAGGCTGCGTTTTACCTGTGTGCTTATGAATTTGCAATCGAAGCGGTGAACTCCCCCTGGTGTCAACTCTTCGACGAGGAAGATGCGAAGGTAGGGGCGATTAGTGGTCGACTGTATGTGGATTTAATGCGGCAAGATGGAGTCACTTATTACACAAGCCTCTGTCTTAGTAGGAAAAGCAGAGGTGTCACTGACATTAAATGATGGCTCTGTTCTGTTCAAGTGTCCCAGTGTCAGTGAGCCAGCGTGCACATTACCAGGACCCTGAAACTGAAACAGTTAAATGGAATTCAGCCATCATCAATTTTTCACACCTGTGCTTTTTCTACTGCAACATCTCAAAATGTGCATTAGACACTGCTGCAAAAATGTCCATACTCTGCAACTTTGGCAGCAAATGTATGTACTATTTCACCATTACAGGTCCACTTATTTATAGAGCTCTTCATCACTAAGTGTAGAACAGGATGTTTTCCCACATAAGCCAGTAAATGTTTAAATTTATCACAAGCGAGTCTCTCAGGACGTTACAGAGGGGGAAAAGAAACACAGGCGGGATGAAAAAAGCAGGACTTATACTGCACACAGGGTTATGTTTGGGGTTTATGGTCACAATAAAGCGGCAGAGGCACATTTCAGCTGATCAGACGGGCACTTTGGGCCCACCAGAGGAGCACTTAGGTCAAGCTGGGGCACAGAAACTAAACTGAGCATTGAATCCAATAAAAACAGGACAAAGCAAACAAACAGCCCTGTGTAATCTAGGTCAGAGGTACACAGCATCCACAGCATTTGATGATATCGTTTAGATATTCTGTTGCTGCTTTCTTAGGAGTATAGACTCAAAAACAAAAGTCACAGTGCATTACCTTCTCTGAGCCCTGTGATAGTCTGGCAGCTGGGATCAGCTCCAGCGCCCCCGCAACCCTTTCTAAGCAGTTATAGAAAATGGATGGATCGATTGCCGTCTCTGCTTGGCCACACCGTTCATTCATTCAGAAAGCATGTTTTGTGTCTCGTGTTACAGGCTGATCTCACACTCAGGAAGCCGGAAATGTTACCTCACAGATTTTGGAAAAGTCTTCTTTTAAAGTCTTTGAAGGCCACCCGCAATTAGGCTACCTTTGACCTATCTGCACCAACAGGTTTTGGAGTATGCAAGTGACCTGAGGGAATTCTGGAAAAGGGGTTACGGTCACGATATCAACAGCAAGTCGAGCTGCATTCTCTTCCACGATGTGTTTAGCCGACTGAACAATTCAGCCACCGAGAATAAGTGAGTAGCCTCTAAATGACGTGCAATCCATACGGTGCAAATGTAGGTTAGACTTCCTGAAGACTCTGATAAAAATGTTCAGTGGAATAGATGACATAATCACCAGTATCACTGGTTTTATCTGCTCGTCCCCCAATCTTGTTTGATTTGCCTTGGACAAGGCTACTCTGTGTCCTGTCTCTTAGGGTTAAACTGTGTCCTTAAACACATATAGGCTGAAAAATAACTGTGGTTTTATCAACACTTGTCTTACAACCCAGACATTACTTGATACAAATTGCATTCAACTGCTTTGTGTCAAGTGTTTTGTCTTCTCTTGTGTCCTATTTACAGCTCTTTCTGTGTCACATGTTAAATTCTGAATCCTGTTTGTCGTGCGTGTCAGGTCAGGCCAGCAAGGTGACCGAAGCCGTGACAGTCCAGGTGGGCCACGCAGACACCCTCCTGCCACTGCTCACCCTCCTGGGCTTCTTCAAGGACGCCGATGCCCTGAACTCCACCAACTACGCCACACAGGACCCAACGCTCCTTCCGCACCAGCCACATGTTACCCTACGCAGGCTAACTTACTCATGGTGCTATACGACTGCGGGGGAGGCGACCTGAGACTGCAGCCGCTGCTCAACGAGAAGCCTGTGACATTCCCCGGTTTGACTGACCAGCAGGGCTCCATGCCGCTCTATCAAGACGTCAGAGATCACTACAGGGAGCTGCTCCAAGGCTGTGACTTTGAGACTGAGTGCCAGCTGTTCAAAAGTCCTGTGTAAGGTTAGGCAGACGGAGTAGACTCTGGAAAAGAGTGGCTTTATTTTCTTTTATTTGCCAAACAGAATAAACAGTATGCTCCCGCCATGAACATGAACGTGCAGCTGTATGTGTACCTTGTGTTCATAGTGAATAGAGGAATTAAAACTCACCAGAGGAGAAAACCTGAATGCTTTTAGTCCTATTTTTAACAGGGGGCACTAGTGCACTTCAGCCTCTTGTGGCTGAAATGAGTATTACAACATCAAACCCTTAAAAAAGTGATCTTGACCAAAAAAATAAATCACCTGCCAAAACTATTCCCCCTGTTTCCACAGCTAAAAAAATTAATAAATTAATAAGGAAATTGGAAAGATTATTCTGCCAAGATAACCATATAAATTGATTTAATCACCGTAAGGCCGGAAAAGTGACCAATAGAAACACAATTTATTGAAATACCTACTGAATTTTAATTTTAATAATGGACAACAACAAGTGGCAGGATGGTGACAAAAATATACAATAGTAGAAAGCCAGGGTAATCTTTAATGACAGATTAAAGGTCTAATGTGTCAGATTTAGTGGCATCTAGCACTGAGGTTGAAGACTACAACCTACAAACTTCTCCCGTGTGCCAAGTATTTAGGAGAACTACAGTGGCCAATGCAAAAATGTTAATGTTCCTATCTAGAGGCAGTGTTTGGTTTGTCTGTTCTGGGCTACTGACACAATGTAGCAAGCTCTGTGGAAGAGGAACCGCTCCGTATGCAGATATAAATAGCTCATTTTAAGGTAATGAAACACAAGGATTTTTAGTTTCAGGCAATCATACAGAAATGAAAACATAGTTATGAATGTTATATTTCTGTTTTTTGCCAATATAATGCCCTAAATCCTACACTGGTACTTTAAAAGGAAGAGAGCAGCAGAGGGTGGATGTAACTAAGTACATTTACTCGAGTAGTGTGTTCATTTACAGTTTTATGTATTCAAATTTTACTTTTTTCTACTCCACTAGATTTGAAAGTTAAATATTTTACATTTTAATCCAGTGCATTTTATCCCTTACATTGCAGATTAAGATTAGTGATAGAAAACATAGGTATTATTATTGATAAAGATAAGACTTTATTGATCCCTTGGTGAAATTCACAAGCTACACTGCTATGATAGCCCACAGCAGTGATATTCAGCTTACGGCTTGTAGGCCAAACCTGGCCTGTGACAGGGTGCTGGATGACCTGACGACAATATTCTAATCCACAGTGAAAATAAATTAATTCACACTGGGATTTAATTTATTTTAATTTAATCTTTATTTTATTTTATTTTTGTATTTGCATTTGCATCTGCAATAAAAGGCATCAAGCTTTTCATGCTGCAACTGGCCCCTGACCTCCTGACATTCTGCAAAAGTGGCCCCTGGGCAAAGAAAGATGAGTATCCCCATCCTACAGAAGACAAAAAAAAGTTACCAGCTGCAATATTAAAGTCATGAACTTATAAATGCATCCATAATATAATATAATATAATATAATATGAAAGCGTTGCTGGGGAGAGGGACGTCTGGGGTGCTTTGCTCGGCCTGCTGCCCCCGTGACCCGGCCCCCAGATAAGCAGATGAAAATGAATGAATAATATAATATAATATAATATAATATAATGTACTGTAAAACATCAAATAAAAGCCTAGTCCCTTTTACTAGCCTGGTGTGGCTACACATTTTGACAAATAAAGGCCTGTCTCAATTAGAGGCCTGGTCTGGTTGTTGGCTACCTCAAATTATGAGTCCATTCCTTGATTACCCTGTAAGTTATTCATATTCCTTCAGTCTATAAGGGTCCTCAGATAAAAAGAATCAAAAGAGTTTTATTAATAAAAATGAATCCAAGTTGTGAACATTGTTTTAGCAGGATAAAGTGGAGCTGTGTTGGTATGCCGGGCACCGTAATCCGCTCTCAATCAAATAAATGATTCATGATTGATATGTTATCTGAAGCCTAATTTTGAAACAAGTAACATTCATAGTGGTTTAAATAAGCAATTTGATTGTATTCCTGATCTTTGCTGAGCAACAGTTTTGTCTGTCCCAAATATAGACCTGTTGATTTCAGTGGTTTAGGCACATAATATCCCAGGCCAGTAACTGAAGTTTTAGGGTAGTATATATTATTCTGAAATGGGCCATGTTGCATAAAGACCAGGCTATTTGTATTTTTTGTACTTTAAATATTTTTTGTTGGTCAAACTTTTAATGCAGTATCAAAGCAGACCATAATATCTGTGTGCTGACACTGTTACTAAAAGTCTAGTCTGCAGTTTTAAATGTTAATAAGCTCATAAATGAGCTCTTCTTCCATTACTGACTAATGTACACACAGTCATGTGATTAAAAGTGGGCAATGTCCATTATGGTCTGTTATGCAAGCTCCGTTAGACAGGCTCTGTGGGACGGATTGGCTGGACGGGCCACGTATGGATGACGTCACCCAGTTTTGGGGTCTGGTAGGTGGGGGTGCACACGGCCATACAAACAAGCCATTTGTCTGCATCATGCCGATCAGATTTTGGAAAATCATTGCCGTTCATTTCGCCATCACAGCTGGATTCGGCTGCTGTTTCCGTAAAGATGTGACGTCGGAGGATTTTAACGCCAACATACCAGCGATCGCCAAATACTTCAGCACCAAAGGGAGGTACGAGGAGGTGAACCCGCACCTCATAGAGGACATACTGGCTGTAAACAGATCTATACTGCAGCCTCCATCTGAGCAATGTCAACAGATTCATCTGACCGCGATCATAAGACACGGCACGAGGTACCCGACCTCCAAAAACGTGAAGAAGATGCGGAAGCTGTACGAGCTGGTGAAGAGCAGCGCGTCAGGCAAACAGAGCTGGCTGCGTGAGATCCAGACCCAGTGGAGGATGTGGTACACTGACGACATGGACGGCAGGCTGGTCCAGAAAGGTGTGGAGGACCACAAGCATCTGGCCGTCAGGCTGTCAAAGCTCTTCCCCTCTCTGATCTCAGAGGAGAAGCTCCGAGGTGGATTCATCAAGTTCATAACCAGCTCCAAGCACAGGTGTGTCAACAGCACTCTGTCCTTCAAGGCAGGACTGACAGAGCTGTGGGCTATCACAGGTATGACCATCATCACCACACACATCATCATCATCACCACTTATATATGTTTCATTACACCCTGTCCTCTTTGTGTCCACCCAGATCAGGAGTTTGACCACGCAGAGAATGACGCTCTCATGAGGTTTTTCGACAAGTGCACCAGGTTTGTGCAGGAAGTAGATAACAACCCCTCGGCTCTGTCAGAGGTGGACAAGTTCAGGCAGGGACCAGAGATGAGGAGGGTCACAGAGAAGATCGCAGACCGCCTCAGAGTCCCTTACAATGACATCACGGATGGTCAGTAGTGGATAAAGTACTTGACATACTATGTATTACATCATCATAAAAATGCCTGGTGGCACGGTGGTGCAGTGGTTAGCACTGGTTTCGAAGCTGGGTTGGAGTTTGCATGCTCTCCCCGTGTCAGCGTGGGTTTTCTCGGGGTGCTCCGGCTTCCTCCCACAGTCCAAAGACATGCAGGTTAACTGGTGACTCTAAATTGCCGTAGGTGTGAATGTGAGTGTGAGTCTGTACCCCGCCTTTCGCCCAATGTCAGCTGGGATAGGCTCCAGCAACCCCGTGACTCCTGACGGGATAAGCAGTTACGGAAAATGAATGAATATAAAAACACTTAACACTATATACTTAAAGTATATAAGTGTATACTTACAGTATATAAGTGTGTTCTAGAGGTTGGCTGATAGTGGGTGTTTAATGGCCGATACCAGTGGCGATTGATCGTCCGATAACACCAAACAGCCCCCCCATGGTGAATTCAGCTGTTCCCCCTGTCGAAGTCACATTCGATATCGCCAGCTAAATGCGGGATAACTGCTTTCTGAGAACATTATATCTGATGTACGGTGATGTGACTGGAGCTCACTGAGTGTCGTGAAGTAATTTTGAGTCAGTAGTCAGTTAGATGATCAGACATGAATGTCACACACATTGCCAATGGTTTGCTACTTCATGCTAGTGAAACTATACTGACCATGCTTGCTAGCAAAACAGAGACAGCACATAATGCTAGTCTATAACCGGCAACCCTTATTATGTCCCAAATAAAGAAGTAAAGCTGTCCTACATTAATTAACTTTGATTTAAATCATACAGATGATCGAAAGTGCACATTGTCTTCACTTTGAATGTAGGGTACTCCGTGCAAAAGGCTTGCAGTTGTAACCCACATGACAAGAGGAGGTTACAGTTATCGTCCACTATCAGAGCCATGTTCTGCCATTAACGATAGTTTATATAAAGTCCTATCAGTGCCGATTAATTGGCCAAACCGATGAATCAGTCGACCTCTAGTGTGTTCTACCACATAAAGGGTAACTCTTTTTTTCACCCTAGACCTAGTTTCCCATGTTCATGTCAAGCAGATGACAGAACAGTGTTACTCAAATTGTGACCCTCAGGCCAAATCAGGTCCCCAGCAGGCAGCTGGGTGCCCCCCCAACCATTTTTCTAATTCACAATGAAAATAAACTGATTCACACTAGGAATTATTTGTGAACTTATAATGTACACACAGTGCCAGAGTGAATCAAAAAAGCATCAAAATAGAGCTTGTTTTTCAACAAAGTGCCAAGTGAGGACCCCCTGAGCCCCCTGTCAGAGGCCTGGTCTAAGCCCTGAATGTCCTCAATACCTAGAAATGCTCTTGTATATACCTTTTGTTACCAAGCATCCCTCAGACACAAAGTCAAGGAACAATAAGGTCCAGTATGAAAACTACAGGAGTTTCCCTCTAACGCCTCAGAAGTAGAAGGTATTCTGTCATCCAGTTAATGATAATATGACACATGAAACACTAAAAATGTTACAACTTCCTTAAGATGCAGAGCCCTTCCACAAGACAGGACCTCAGTACATACAGTAACACGAAACTTATATGATGTACAGGGGATGGTCAGATTCGTGACAACCTTTTCTACCGCATTGCTGTTAATAGTACTGAGGGCATATTACTCCAAAGGTCCAAAGTTTCTTAACTGTCTGTTACTCACAGGTACCCAAAAGAAAAGAGCCACTCCCCATTGGTGAGTTGTGTCTGAGTACATTTGTCCTATATTTCAAGCACAGTAAAAGATGACTATTTTACACTTCTGTGATGTCCTGATCATTTCTTAAAGGTCCAGCAAGTAGGATTCAGGGTGATGTATTGGTAGATGTGGATAATAAGTGTGTTTTCTTTAGTGTATAATCAACTGAAAATAAGAATCATTGTGTTTTCATCACCGTAAAATAAGCCGTTATATACATATCTGTCTGTATCCATACAAATCCATAGGACCCTCTCGCTGTCTACAGCTATGTAGGGAGCAGGTCCCTTTTCCAGAGAGATCACCATGTTGCACCACCATGTTTCTACAGTAGCACAGAACAAACAAACCAAACACTGGCTCTAGATGGGGCCATTCTTGTTTTCACGTCGGCTGCTGTAGTTAGCAGCCCTCAGCATTGGAAAAATAGTCAGTGTTTTTACTGGTTTTAATTACTTGGTCCGTTTGTTTTGGAGAGGAAGAGACCTCGGCGGATAATTCGGCCTCTGGTAAAAAGCTCCTGTACACTCATCACTAAAGAAATCCATAGCAAGAGTTCAGGCTTGGTATACAGGAGAAGTTTCAACTTGTTGTAGTCTGCAGTCCTTACTGCTAGATGCCACTAAATCCTACACACTTTTAAATGAGTTCATTCATTCATTTTCCGTAACTGCTTATCCTGTGGGGGGTTGCAGGGGGCTGGAGCCTATCCCAGCTGACACTGGGGGAGAGGTGGGGTACACCCTGGATCAGTCGCCAGACTATCACAGAGCTGACACATAGAGACAGACAACCATTCAATTTAGAGTCACCAATTAACCTGCATGTCTTTGGACTGTGGGAGGAAGCCAGAGCACCCAGAGAAAATGCAAAGTCATGCAAACTCCACACACTTCTGATAGGCAGGAGTTGTTTCTGTCCTAATCTAATGTTTTTGTCCCGTATTCAAGCACAGTAAATGGTGGCCTTTTATTTTACACTTTTGCAGCATCCTAAAAATTTCACAAGAGATTTTTTTGGAGGATAAAAAATGTGTAATTTAGCGCTGAGCACAGGGACAGTGGAGACACAGTTCTGGAGTATTTGTGTTTACACAATTTGAGTTGCTGATTTTCAGAGGATTTTACTTAAAAACTTCCCCATTTAAGTCAATAATCGTGAATTTATGTATTATTGAAAACTTTATTTTCCATAAATATTAACTGTGTGCTTGCCAGTCAACAAACTAAAGTATAAATTACACAATACTTTCAAGGAACCTTCTAATGAATTCACACATACATCACTTCCTTTTTAGTAAATTGTAAGAAACTACGGACCCCTAAAATAAAGTGTTTGTCAGAGTCTACAATTGACTCAAATGTGTTAAAGGTCAAAACACAACAAAGAGCAGTCACTAAAGTCGAGGTAGAGTCGACAGTATTGAGGGAGACTGTATGCTGAACATCCCATTGGTTATATTTCACAGTGGGTGTTTGCACAGTAGGTGGAGCTGTTTTCTAATTTAAAAGTATTGAAGCTCCACCAGACTGAGCTGCAGCCAGTATTGACTTAATATGTGGCCTTACAGAAATGCCACCGGCCACAAACTGGTGCAGTATTTAAACAGTGCATAGCATGGTGTTCAGGCTAAAGCAGGTCACGTCCCAGTGCTTTTCACTGTGTTTGTTTTGATGGCTGACTCACGTGTCTGATTTCACTCCACTTATCAACATTTTATTTCAACCTCTCTCCTGCAGATATGGCTGAGGCTGCATTCTACTTGTGTGCTTATGAGTTTGCTATCAAGACTGTGAACTCCCCCTGGTGTAAACTCTTCGATGAGGTCGATGCACAGGTATGAGCCTCGGCTATTTAATGATTGTAGATCAAATGAGGCAGCATGGAGGCAAACAGGAGAGATTCCATTGTGGAGGTGGGAGGAGAGGCTTGTGGGTCAGTAAACTGATGTAACCTGATGTTACTCTTAATCATTTATCACAGTGGATTAGACTCTGTGAACTTTATCTATTTACAGGGTTTTTTTTTAATCTCAGTGACAGTTTTTCTTGGTTTACTAAACTTTGCTCAAAATTATCACAAGCAACTTTGCAAGAAACAAAAATGCCAAAAAGGAACATAAAGCAAAAATAAGAAGGTTTAAAGCTACAGTTGGTAACTTTTATAAAAATAACTTTTTGTCATATTTGCTGAAGCTGTCACTATAGTCTTAAAGACGCACATGAGACAGATAATCTGTGAAAAAAATCATGTCCCTCCCCCTCTTCCTGCTGCTACTAAATGCATTTACTAACATGCTTTATCTATTTGTCTGAACCTGAATTTAAAAGCCTGCTGCAAATTAACTTCTGCTAGACACCTAATATAATAATATTAATAAGTAGAATAGTTTTATTTGAACAGCACTTATCTAAGCAAGGTTACAAAGTGCATGAAAATAATGTAACAATAACAATTCCATATTAAAAAAAGAATGTTAAGAGCTGAGAAAAATAGTATGTACAGAGGCAAAAATAGAAAAAAAGGAAATAAAACACAAAAGTTACACATCACAAAAGTACAAATCAGGCATTAAAAGGGACAGCTTTCCTATAAATATATATTTCCTATAAAATAAATTTCCTTGATAGCAAAAGCCCAGTCACTTTTAGTTACCGGCCTCGATCAATGGACGACTAGTGAGTGTAGGCTTGAGGATCTCAGGTCACGGCTAAACCATGTTAAAGCTTTAAAAGTTATTAAAAGAATCTTAAAATCAAATCTGAAGTTCAATGGCAACCAATGGAGGGGGGTTAGAACTGGGGTTATATGTAACCTAGGACTTATAATTTAATATATGTTAATATGATATATGTTATATTACATCTGTTACATTACTTATTATCTCCACTAGGTATGAGTGGGTTTGTGTGTGTATCCTGGACCTATATTACTACTACAATACTTCTGGACCAATCAGCCTGACATTTTGTGTGCACATTTATGACCAAGTGCTCATGGACCTCTCATGGTTGTGGTGGTTTACAATTGTTGAAAAGCCTGTCTTATTTTCTGTTTTATACCTTCATTGACTGCTGACTCCTCACTCCTCTTAACCGACCGGTAGAGGCCGCAATTTTTCCGAAAATCATCTCTACTAAAAAGCCTTAGTGTCTGTTGCAGGCCACATTTTGGCCTTTGTCATGGTTCAAAAGCTGAAATCCATAGGAAAGTTTGGTCTCACCTTATCAAAGCATTTGGAGGTTAATTCCATACCCCGATATATTACGATATACGACAGTTAGGCACATTACGAGATGAATCAGTCCCCGTTTTTGTCATCTTAGCCGCCATCTTGACTGTTAAGGAGCTTGGAGGGAGAGTTCCACCAGCTCTCCGTGGTCCAGCTGTGACCCAGTTTGGTTCTGCTCTTCACACCACGTCATACTACCCTGGGAGCGTTTCAGAAGCAGAGCATTTTGCCTGCCCAATTTTGTTGATTTGGTCTTTTTTCCTAAATACTTGTGCATTACCATGAGTAAGTAGGCTTCGTAGTCAAATAGTTTCTTTTTTGGTTTATTTTAATTGTGTTTATCGTTGTTATCTCTGACTATGTTGTGCTGCAGCCTGCAGACAAAGTTAATACTGTTCAAATTCCAATAATGCTGCAGCTCCAACAAATACAGATGTGGCGTGCATGTTTTGTAGCTCCTGGGAGCTTTTAAAATGCATCTGGTGGAATTATAAGAATTGTCTACAATGGCCGCAGTCAGTCCGGGCTACAGCTTGGCCGTGATGGAGATCTGTTAATCTGTATTGTCTCTGCTGAACAAACAAATAAATGCAGTAAATAAAGTGGGAAGAAACTTCTGGAAGGTCAAGTTAGACAAAGACTTCTGCCATACCTACTACTTTTTCTTAAAAAAGAAAAGGATTTAGTAATGGTATCTCTGCTTCGCCACGTATCCATTCTTTGAGAAGCTTTTTGGCATTATTCATGTCACAAAGAGTGTTTTGTGTCTTGTGTTACAAGCTGACCCAACACTCAGGAAGCCCGAAATGTTACCTTGCATAACAAGAGACTTAACAGATTGCTATCTTCTTCAGTCGTCACATAAAGCCCACCCCCCCCCCACACACATCCAGACTGGCAATGATTTGTCCTATGTGGTTTAACAGGTTATGGAGTACGCCAATGACCTGAAGCAATTCTGGAAAAGAGCCTACGGTTATGATATTAACAGCAAGTCGAGCTGCATTCTCTTCCATGACGTGTTTAGTCGACTGGACAAAGCAGCCAGCGAGAACAAGTGAGTAAATGTCCCTCAGGACAGAAAATGGAATGTGCTGTTCCTCTGTGATTTTGTTCATTTAACAAATCCAATGAAAAGACAAAAAACAGCAAAGCTTGTCTCCGTTCTTCACAAGATCCTGAGCCTGCCATTAGGCCTCAGCCCCAAGAACATTCATACGAAAGATGTAAAACTTGCAGGGGGACTTTTCTCATCTGAGGATGAATACACATTTGGTGCTCTAGTATGTACAGAGACAGAACGGTGTATATGAACATACAGTGCCTGTGCTCTGTAACAAAGGAAGATATCATAGCAGCAACACAGCTCACTGATGCTTTTACACATTGTAGATGTAGGTCTATAAGATAAATTGTATCACACACTGGATACACAGACAACTCGTGGTAGACGGATCAGTTCATTATTGGTTCCTGTCTTTTCATGGGATTTGTTGACAACAAGAAAAACAGAATATAACCAGCCTTTTTCTTTAAATCATTGCATTGTCAGACACAGAGTAACAGAATATGTCCATGTCTTCGGGGTCATCCACACCAAACAATAACCATAACAATAACAATGTGAGTATCCACACCAATGAACGCTAACGTTCTGTGAACAGTGGCGGCAAGCAAGTGCTTTGTGCTCCAGCTGCGAAAGTGATCCCAATGATACTGTTCGCCACCGTCATTTATGCTGTGGGGTGGAGTTCCCCATCCATTTGAGTAAGACCATTTTAAAACATTATACTCTATGTTATTTTACAGTTATTGTTCTTTCTTTGGACAAACCTTTACACTATGGCAACACTTTCAACGTTAAGTCTTTAGTGGTAATTGCAGTTGGCTGGAGCCTATCCCAGCTGACATTGGGCGAGGGGCAGAGTACATACAGCAGACTAATAAGTCTCACCAAATAACTCATCAATTATTACCACACTAATCTATTGTTTAGTCTGCAACATGTCAGAAAATAGTTTTTAAAAAAGCAAAAAGCAGAATGTGATGTTGTAATAGTTTGAAACCCACAGATGTTAAGTTAATGATAAAATAACACAAATCGTCATATTCCCAAAGCTGGAGCTAGAGAGTGTTTTTGCTTCATGAAAAGTCTTCAAGGGTTAATTAATTTTGAAAAATTTCTGGCTATCAACTAATTGATTGAGCAACCTAATCATTTCAGCACTAATATTTGCACCGTGCATGCTTCCGTTAGGCTCCATTTTCCACCAGCACAAAGTCTCTTTTCACTGTTATGCCGACGACACGCAATTCTATCTTCCATTAGACCCAGGGGATTGCAGCTCCATCACATCCATCCTGAACTGCCTTCAGGATGTGAAATCCTGGATGGTGACAAACTGTCTACAGTTAAATAGTTTTTGGTCCCCCCAACAACACAGCCAGCATAGGCAGTCACTTAGGACCACTTCTCCCACATGTTCTTAGCCATGCCAGGAATCTTGGTGCCATTTTTGACTCTAAAATATTTGACAAACAAATCAACACTGTGGTGAAGGGCTGTTATTTTTAACTATGAAACATTGCAAAACTCAAGTCCATCATCTCACGCAGTGACCTCAAGACTGTAACCAGTGCATTGATCTCCTCAAGGCTGGACTATTGTAACTCCCTTTTAATACTTTAGCATTTCATCTCATCTTTTCATGTTTGTAATTGTTCTTACCAGTTTTATTCTGTTTTATACTTTTGTACATTTTATATCACTATATATTTGTGTGTCATTCTTTTATCTTGTACAGCACTGTGGTTGTTTTTAACCGTGCTATATAAATATACTTGATATGATTTGAATATCTACCATGTCTATGATGTATGGGAGGAATTTCAGGCTGAATCGACTCTTGTGTGGATATTTTTTAGACTTGCTCCTTGTAGTGAATAATTTACATTGACATTCCTTTACATTTTTTACAGAGTTCATTATGTTTTAGACCCGAAACTGACCTTATATATCCTGTATGTCAGGTCAGGCCAGCAGGTGACCGAAGCCGTGACAGTTCAGGTCGGCCATGCAGAGACCCTCCTGCCACTGCTCACCCTCCTGGGCTTCTTCAAGGACACCGATGCCCTGAACTCCACCAACTACGCCACACAGGCCCAACGCTCCTTCCGCACCAGCCACATGTTACCCTATGCAGCTAACTTACTCATGGTGCTATACGACTGCGGGGGAGGCGACCTGAGACTGCAGCCGCTGCTCAACGAGAAGCCTGTGACTTTCCCCGGCTTGACTGACCAGCAGGGCTCCATGCCGCTCTATCAAGACGTCAGAGATCACTACAGGGAGCTGCTCCAAGGCTGTGACTTTGAGACTGAGTGCCAGCTGTTCAAAAGTCCCGCACAAGTTTGAGCAGACAGGGAAGTAACTGGAAGAGAGGGCATTAGAGTGGCTTTATAAAGTTGTATTTGCAAAATAGAGTGTTAATGATGATCCTAATAGGAGCATCTTAATCTGAATGCCTCATGTAAAGCATGACCACATCACTGTTTGGCTTGGCCTTCTATCTGAGTGAAGCAATAAGGAAGCGTTTTCACACCGTTTGTCTAACGGCTGAGAAAAGGCGTTTTAATTTCAAATTCACCTGTACCATTACAGTATTACCACTGAGATATTGCTTATTTTTCACAAGGTTTCTTTGCAGGAATAAAAGAATTTATTTTTGCAGTGTAAACATTTTATATAGCTTTAGCCCAAATCTGTTACTTCTGGTTTGAAAGAGCACACGAATTTGTGGTCAGTGATAACTGGTGGTGTTTATCACATTACACACAAGTCAATTTAACTTCCTATTAAATATATTTAACAGGTGCTTCTGGACATTTTGGTGCCCTCTGGCTGCTCTGAAATCAGTGATACTTTGATTTAATTCAGCTTTATTCAGCGTCAGGTCAGTATCAATAGCACATACTACCTTTACGGGAGCTCTAGTCCTTGTCAAGTACTTTATCCTGGTTTTATTTGGGATATGATTAGAGCAGTGGTTCCCAACTGGTCCAGCCACGGGGTCCAGATTTCTTCTCATTAGTTCAAAGTCCACACAGTTAAATATATTTAGTGTCTATTTGGCCATGTTGTTGAGCAAGTTTACTGTCTGAGTGAAGTATCTGTCCTTTGGCCCTCTCTCTACAGCAGGAAATGGCGCTTCAAAAAAAACAACTCTACGCCAGGAATTTACTGTACTTGAATGTAAGTGTGTGTTTTTTTTTTTTAAACTTGACACATTTGCGAGTCACTTGCGGTCCACTCAGAATGGACTCACCAGCTGGGAACCACTGTTATAGAGGTTAATCATATCTCTGTATGATTTTAACATCATCCAGGTTTCTTTCTAATAAGGCTCCCTTTATACAGATTTAATAAGTTGTAAATAATGGCTCTATTATTGGAAAAGTGAATCATTCACGACTGCTTTACAGATCAGAAGCCATTAAAAAGAACAACTTTTGGTTTTACAGGTTGTAAAAAATCAATTTATTAACGTATTAACATTTAAAACTGCAGACTAGATGGATTAAAACAAGATTATATGGTAATGATTTTCATAGAGACATGATGTTGGTGTGCCAGCAAGGTCCGGATCCTGGAAGCTTAACAAAATACAAGTGGTGGAAGAAGTAAATGTAGCAGTAACACAGTGTAGAAGTACTCTGTTACAGGTTAAAGGTCCTGTATTGAACACTTTACTTAAGTAAAAGTACTAGGGAATTAGCATTAAAATAAACTTAAAGCTGAAAAGTAAAAGTACTTGTTAAGCCGAATGCAACATTTCCGAATCATGGTGTCTGTTTGAGCTACTTAATGCACTGCATGGTGGCTTAATCCAGAAAAATACTTCATAATTTATTAATTAATTATGTTTTATAGCCTACTGATAATCTGACGAATCTGGCAAAGTTGCTAGAACTAATTAAAGCCATCAAAATAAAATAAATAAGTACAGAAGTATAGAGTAACATAAGATGAAATTACTCATGTATTAAGATCTCATATTATAATTAGCTGTGCATTTTATGAAAAACCTGAAATTTCTAGCATAGTTAGTGTATACCAAGGTTTATTTTCAGGTGTGGAGAAAAGTCAGGTTTGACCTCTAAGGACTGTGATAGATCAAATCCAAGATGGCCAACAGTCCAGCAGGTCTAATGTACAATGGTCTAATTATGGAACTAAACAGGGTGGAAACAAAATGAAGGTGTCGTTTCCAGCTAAATTTGGGATTTGGTGATACTTCTGAGATCACCAGAGCCCAATAAAATTAAATAAGACAATGGCATTCAGGTTTACTATTGACACCGTTTCATCACCCTGGGATATTTGCGTATTGTTAATTGCTCCGACTGACATTACTGTACACAATTTACACACTTTACCTTTTCATAATTCATGAAACAATGGCGCGGACATGTAATTACCTTTGGGTGGGGAAAAGAGCAATCGTTTTAGTACCAAATGCCAATTTTTAATAGTTGTAATAGTCTCATTAGGTAATGTAAGTGTTGTTGCTGTTGGAGATTTCTTCTAGCTGCATCCAGTAAAAGGGAAGCTGCTGTATGTTGACAATGTAGGTGTTAACCTGCGGGCTAACGTATTTAAAGTTGTGTGATTAAAGATTCATTTTAGGTAGATAGATGTTGATTGCAGAGTTGATAAACAGGTTGAGTAAACACAAGGGAACGCCACTGTAAGCAAATGACGTACATTTGTTGAAGAGGTGTGGAGCTGGTATGGACACACCATCACATGCAAGCATTTAAGTATGAAGAAGTTGATGCTCAGGGTGTTGGACATTATAAGAAAACAAGGAAACTTGAGTTAGTACATGGAAATCATACTGAAGTGTATAATATGGGTTGAAAGCAGAGTCCTGGAGCAAACTACTTGTCAAAAGCAGCACTTGAAAGGTGGTTTTTAACCAATTGCAGTGTGTTAAAGCTCCAGAGAGACATCATGACCTTCCAGAACTGGTTTTGGTGATGTTTAATCTCACTGACGAAATTTTTCTGACCTTTAACCAAACCGCTCTCTTATTAACAGAACACTTGGCTAACGGCTGATCATCTCATTGGAACACCCACGTTTTGGGGGATTTATTAGTAAATTATGCTCCCTCACTTCACATCATATCAGTGAACTAATAGGAGAGGTTACGTTAATTTGTCTGAGTGACTTTTTTAACTTTGGCTGAATAAAATTACTGAAGTGTAAATGTATCTGCCCAGGAGAGCAACTGTATGTCACCGTGCCCTGAAAGAACAGCCCAGCTCACATTTGAAGTTGTCTGCTAATGTTTTCATAACAGGTTTTGATTCAGGCTGGTAACCACAGAGATTTGTTTTTCTAAGGGACTGTTCATTACTTATTAGGTGGGAGAGGGTGGTGCAAAAGGGGAGGTGTGTCAAAGAATTTTTTAAGCTCTGGGGAGGGATACACAACTTGAAATTGCCTTATTTTGTGTTTATTTTACCACTGATTTTGACAAAATATGCCTTCCAGGTAATTGGACTTGCTTGAGATTCTTGAGGCTTCTTCAGTTGAACTATCACCTCTCATCCAAAAAGCTTCTTCAGTTCAAGAAACTCAGGCAGGTCCAGTTGCCCAGCACTAAGGATTACCATGACCTGGATGACTGGGGGTGCTTTCACACCTGCCCTGTGTGGTTCAGTTCAATCAAACTCAAGTTCGTTTGCCCCCTAAGTGCGGTTTGTTTTGGCAGGTGTGAACACAGCAATCACACTCAGGTGCACACCAAAAGAACTGGACTGAAAGCTTCTTGAGGAGGTGGTCTCGGTCCAGTTACACACGAACTGTGGTGTGGTTCGTTTGTGGTGAGAGCATTGTTTGGGTTAAACATGAGCATGTTACAGTCCTGGAGGATTATTAATGTGCGCCTCCTCCTGTACTGCCTTAATATGCACATTCAGCACATCCAATGCATCAAAACATTGTTTTCTAGTTGGAGCCGCGCCTCGTTTTCAAACTGCATGCTTTGACTCAAATGAACAATGACAGCAATATAGTCCACGATGAGCAGCGCTAAAATCAACCTGCGTAGTTGTCCCTCCATTGTTACATTAGAAAGTGTCACATTTATTCTGCAAGTGTACTCTTCTTCAACGTTTTGTTTACTTCCTGGATTTTTCCCACATGGAAATTCTGACCAATCAAGAGCAGCTTTCTCGCGCTTTCTCTCTCATTTGGAACACGAACCAACTCTACGCAATTAAGCTACTTTGTAACAAAAGTAGTCCCCGATTCAGACCAAAGCAAGACAACTCTAGGTCTGAAAGCACCCTGGGAATCTCCACCAACATTTTGCCAAACAGAACTTCATATACACCGATCAGCCAAAACATTAAAGCCAGTGGTGGGTGAAGTGAGTTACACTGATCATTTTGTTACAGTGCAGTGTTCTGCTGGGAGACCTTTGGTCATGGCATTCATGTGGATGCCACTTGATGCCTTCCACTCATCCAAACACCGCTGTGGGCTAAGTAACCCCCTCCCATGGCAACGGTACCCCCCCCCCAGCAGGAAAATGAGCCATGCCACACCACAAACACTGCTCAGGAATGGCGGGAGGAACGTGACAAACAGCTAAAGGCATCGACCTGGCCTCCAAATTCCCCAGATCCAAACCTGATCAAGCATCCATGGGACGTGCAGGTACCTCAGAGGTACCCCTAATCCACGGTGGGGCCTCCCTGGATTGGACTTGTCTCTGACATGTCAAGGCACGGACACATGATCTCTGGGAGATGTCCTGTGGCTTCAGATCATTTGAGACCTGTCAGTTGTGAGGTGGGGTACCAGCACTTCCCAAGATGCTCAGATTGGGGTGTGGGAGATTTGGAGGCCAGGTCGATGCCTTTAGCTTTTTGTCATGTTCCTTGGGCCATTCCTCACACCCACTTGCTGTGAGGCGACAGTGCTAACCACTACCCCACCGTTCCGCCCTAAGCTTTTAATATAACCCTTAAATTTATTCGTTTCCGACACATAAACTAATGAAATTTTGACACATAACACAGTAAAATTTTGGCACTTTGGCACCCCTTTAAGGGGGTCACACCCCCTGGTTGGGAGCCACTGAACCAAACTAAACGAAGGGCACATTCACACTCGCGCTATTTGGTCTGCTTTAAACGAACCCTGGTCCGCTTCTATGGATAGTTCGGTTCGTTTGGAGTGGTGTGAACGCCCATTCGAACTCTGGTGCGGACCAAATGAGTGAACCATGGTCTGCTTGAAAACCGGGGGTCTCGGCTCACTTGTAAGTGAACCCTGGTGCGGTTCGTTTACAGTGGGAAATGCAACCGGACTATCCAGCGAACCAAAGAGAGGAGGTAGTAGAGCGAAGTGTATACAAATAATTTCCAGACACAGATGTGATCTGAAAACTTTTTTTCAGTACTGCTGCATTCGTCTCATGTACAGAGCAACATGAGGGGATGGATTTCCGTTTTCGGTCCTGGCCAATCAGTGAGCCAGGTTTTCTTCTCCCTCATGCTTTTTTCCTTCCTGGTCAGCAGTCGTTTCGGGCAATACCGCTCCGAAATGGGCTGCTGTTGTAACTGCGTGACGTTGTCCAAGCGGTGCAAGTGCAGTGTGAAAGTGAACCGAACCAAATGAGGGCGTGAAATTGTTCGGCGTTCCCCGCCCAATCGAACCAAGTCCCCCAGACTATAAAAAGGATAAATATTTGAGGCTTCAGGGAACGGGAAAATAAATAAACAGCCACCCTTTCCTGTGGTGTAACAAGTAGAGAACAGTCCCTTACTGGAGCACAGTGTGATATTGGACGGTGGTGTCCTGTTACTGGAATAATGAGAACAACAGCAAACACAGCACAGGGGTGGTATTAGTGTAATTTAACACAGCATTTTAACAATACAATGAGGGAGTCTTCTGCCCAGCCTCTGTCCCGGTCCTGCCGGTTTCGGTGCTCGGCCCCGTCGTGTCGTCGTGCCTGTGCATTGGCTGCTTTACACTAAGTTATGCAGATCTGTGTCCGTCGGAGGAGGAGGAGGAGGAGGAGGAGGGCCGGAGGCTGGGCCAGCGGAATGCTACGTGTCTTGGAAGTCCCGTTTAAAACCCCCTCCGTCTTCTTCGATTACCAAATTTTTTGGAGGCTCCAGCTCGACTCCCTCATCCGGGCCTGTGTGTGTGTGAGCGGCGGTGGGAGCCCCGGTGTTCAGCCTGTCCGTCGGCGGTGTTAACTGGCAACAGTCGAGCGAAATGTCCGGAGTGAAAAAGCCTCGTACGGTGAGTACATGTGAAGATAACGGTGAGGCAGAGACAAGTGAAATTCAAGCTGTCATCAGACTGGAAATGTTTCCCAAAAAGTTCAGCCAAGTGTGTGTGTGAGCCGACAGCGCCCGAGAAACTCCTCCCGAGGACTTACAGCCAAGTGTTGACTCTAAGTGTCCGCTATGTGCTCTGCTTGTTACCGAAAAGCGGTTTAAAGTAGCCTGTATTGTTGATTCCTATTTTCCTTTAACGCAACATTGTTGCTTTAAAACTTTCCTGCGCCGCCTTGTTCCCATTTCAGCCTCTTCACTGTAACTCACCACCAGGTGTGATGGTTTCAGACTTGCCTTACAGACTGTGAATAGGCCGGTTGTTGTAGTAATGTATCCATGTCAATTTGGCCCATTCATAACGTAGTGAGGGGGGAGAAAGAGGCCACTGTGAGTCTGATGCTGCACAGGAATGCTGCCAACTTGCAGAACATGTGTGGAGTCATCCTAAGAATGAGAATAATGGGAAATAGCTGTATATGGGGAAAATGTTTCCATGCACAAACCTGTTAGTCTTCAGCATGATGGCTTTGGTTTGATATAGCTGTGGATACACCCCCTTAGAGGTGGTGTGCACCTTTGCCTCCACCCTATAAAATCAGACACAGCTGAGTACTATTTTTTGATAGCTGAAATGTCTGCGGCACTGTGGAGGCACAGATTTGCTCCTTCAGGCTCCTTGAGAGTGAGTATAGACTCTTGATTGGACTTTTTATAGACAAATCAATTAATTTAGGAAATTACAGACTAATTGATGTTAAAAATAATCAGCCACAGGCCGTAAAACACCTGTAATTTTTATTAAATTACCCAAATATCCTCACTGTTTTCCCATTTTTGCACACATGCCTTCAGTTAAGACATTTCTGACCGTCTTATTATCATGGTTTTATATGATTTCCTGAAAAAGAGGATGTACGCTGAGCTGGAAGCGACAGGAAAAGGGTTACATAAGGTCGTCTAGATTTATAAAAATAAATTTATAACACGTTTCTTACTCAGGAAAGCAGCTAAAAGAGTTTTTCAACAGCACAATTAAGTGTAAAAGCGAGCGCAATGAAATAAGATGACTAATGTGAAGTACATCTTGAAGTTTAAAACACAAGTTGTGAGGTGATTTTAAAGAACAGACTCAAAAGACACATCATGTTCCCGCGGCTGCTGAAAGGAAGGACGAGAGGATAAGCAGCAGTGTGTTGGCAGTGGGAGTCTGTGATGAGCGGAGCGAAGGTGTCTCCGGTGTGTGGAAGAATAGTGCCGTTTGTCTGCGTCTGTGGGTGTGAACATGCACAACCTTCAGGCTACGTGTCCACTGGGGAAGGTTATGCTCATCTTTAGAGCATGTAAAGTATTTTTGTCGTGAGTAAGAGCAGCAGGTAACTTTGGAGTGCCCCAGGTGCATTAAAGCCAGACAGGTGGTGTACGTTTACATCCTTCCGCAGCACTTGAATGAAACCAAAATGTGTCTTTTTCAGAAAACTTTTCAACGTGTTAGTCATATTTGATGTGGTTCCAGATTAGTTATCCATAAACCAAAACATGTTATGGATACCTTACACTGGGAACCATAAAGTATGACTTTATACGTGATCATCCCCACTTCCTGCGTGTGAAACGTCAAGGTCATTCACTCTTAAGTCATGTCTGTTTTGTGTGGAAAACACTCTTTAACTGCACTTTGTGAGATCCAGACTGAAGCCCCGCGAGGGCAAATAGCAGGGTATGTTGAACTAAAGTAACACTGGGTGGAGGCAGGTTATGAGCACAGGGGTTAGTGACTGGGAGGATGAAGAGGGAGGGGATGGATGCATCAGGGAAGAGGGGAAAGTGGGTGCAGAGGGCGAACGTGTGGGCACGAGCACTGCCACATCATCGCTGGGCTGCAGGCAGCACACTGGCCACATTGTCCAGTCAGTCCTCTCCCTCCCTCCCTCCTCTACCCCTCCCCTTTAGAAGTCAATACAGCCCTATTTATCCACAGCCTGGTCCACAGAGTCACTTTGGACGGAGCATGTTAAACCAGTCGCTCTGTGTTAAACCGAGCTTTAATCACTATGTAAAGTGCCATGCCGAGCTAGTTTACATACGACAAGTCTTGTTAATCAGCCAAACCAGTTCTGTTTGCCTATTTTTTGCATCAAGCTGCATCATAAGTCCCTTAGCTTGTGTTTGAGCCCGTGTCCCTCTGTTTCAGGATCTCAACAGGGCGACCAATGTGGTGTACCAGGCCCACCATGTTAGTCGGAGCAAGAGAGGGCAGGTCGTTGGCACCAGGGGAGGCTTCAGAGGCTGTACCATCTGGCTCACAGGTGAACCTCTACAGCCTTATGTGAGATCCACGTACTGCTCATGAGGTGGCTCATTGCTCCGCCACTGAGTAATCGTTTAAAAACAGCGCCATCATGCTTCTGTGTCTGTTTTCTGTGCAGGTTTGTCAGGTGCCGGGAAGACTACCATCAGCTTTGCCCTGGAGGAGTTCCTCGTGTCTCATGCTATCCCTTGCTACTCGCTGGACGGAGACAACATTCGCCACGGGCTGAACAAGAATCTGGGCTTCTCTGCTGAAGACCGTGAGGAGAACATCCGGCGTATCGCTGAGGTGGCCAAACTGTTTGCAGACGCTGGGCTGGTGTGCGTCACCAGTTTCATCTCTCCTTTCGGCAAGGTCAGAGAACATGAAGTGCCAGTCATGTGCTGATGCATATCACGAAGGGTTTGATCACAGATGTGTTATCTAAGCAGTGTGGAAGTTCATGTGCTATTTTTGTCCACAGGATCGTGCCGAGGCTAAGAAGATCCATGCGAGTGCCGGGCTGCCATTTTTCGAGGTGTTTGTCCACGCTCCTCTGGAGTTGTGTGAGAGCAGGGACGTAAAAGGACTTTACAAGAAAGCTCGCGCCGGAGAGATCAAAGGTCTGGTCATCTACAGGGTGTTTCCCTCAGGTGAAAGTGGAATATGACCGCAGATGGGGTTTCAATAACATTTCTTTTTATGGTTTCATTGCCAGGTTTCACCGGGATTGACTCCGATTATGAGCGTCCAGAGGCGCCAGACCTTGTGCTGAAAACTGGAGAGCTCACAGTGAACGAGTGCCTCAACCAGGTGTTGGAGCTGCTCAAGGAGCAGGTGGGTGTGACATGACCTATACATGTATGTCACACAGGCCTCGGACAGTGTGCATTGTCCCTGTTTACAAGACAAATGTTACAGGACGCAGATCTCGACTGTGTTGTGTGACAAATGGGCGCCGTTGCAAGTAATGTAAATGTCAGACGTTACTACGTATTTGTCAGCACACGGAATCATATATCCTTATTTAAACAATCAGCTTATGTCACAAAGCAACTTCAGTATAGACAAGGATGGGCTCTCAGATGTTAAACATGAAGAAGACATAATATTCTTTGTCACCCTTGATTTACCAGTCCAGCTTACTAAGGCGTTCTCATGAAAGAGGGCAACTGGGCAGAGGACGTCATGGGTGTTTGGTTACTCAGAGCAGATGATTAAAGAGGAAATAGTGGGTCATTGCTGCGTCAAAAAAAAGTGATTCAGTTGAGAGAAACAGATGACAGCGTATGTAACCAGTATAAAGCATATGAGTCAAAATTAAAGGTTATAAGGTCCAAAAAATATATATATATATTTTGATTATTAGTGCTGTGGAATACTGTAGGAAAATATTCTTACCATACATTTACACGTTCCACAGATAAGAATAAATAACACCTTTATTAACCTTTATTTAATCAGGTAAGTCAACATCTCATTTTCAAATAAAATAAATAACGACATAAAACAACCTATTTAAAAAGCACATTACACCACAATATAAATACACATATATAAAAAATATAATATAGAAAATGTATGCAATAATGAGTCAGTTAAAACACGTTAAAAACAGTAACAGTTAAAATCAAAATGACCCATTGGATCCAGATTATCAAGCATCAAAGTACACTGCATTTCATTCGTAATGTGTTCGGGGCGTCGGTGGCTTAGTGGACAGAGCAGGCGCCCCATGTACAAAGGCTGTTGCCACAGCGGCCTGGGTTTGACTCCATCCCCTGGCCCTTTGCTGCATGTCGTTCCCTCTCTCTCCTCCTCTCACGCTTAGCTGTCCTGTCAATTAAAGGCAAAACGCCCCAAAAATAATCTTAAAAAAACAAACAAAAAACAACGTCATAAATAAATACTAAATTGATGGTGGAATAGACTTTAGTAAATAGTTATTTACTGTGAACAATTACATCATAATTAATATTACTTACTAATCTTGAGTACTGCATTAATATATCATATTTAAAACATTATCGTGTGTGCAACAATAAACTAAATATTCGGTAATGGTCAATAATTGGCTCGTGAACCATCTGTAAATATTACTTGAACAGCTATTATAAAATTGCAGCTGATGAGGGTAACACCCTGTTAAATGGTAAATAAATACTGAGTAGTGTATTCTCTAAACATTGAACCTTTAAAAGGACCGCCTAAATAAAGTTAATAGACGCACTACACAGTATTTATTAACCATTTGAAGGTCTAGTGTGTAGGAGTTAGTGGTGTCACACAGAAGTGGAACCTCTCTTGAGTGCCAAGGGTGTAGGAGAGCTACGGTGGCCTGTGTGAAAACACAGAAACACAAATGGCCCTATCTGGAGCCAGTGTTTCATTTGTCCATTGTGGGCTACTGCAGAAACAACATGGCGGACTCTGTGGAAGAGGACCCACTCCCTATGTAGATATAAATGGCTCATTCTAAGGTAACAAAAACACAACAGTTCTTATTTTCAGGTGATTATAAACGAATGAAAACATAGTTATGAATATTACACTAAATTTCTGCTAATAAATGCTCCTAAATCCTACACGCTGGACCTTTAAATGGTTAATAAATACTGTGTAGTGCATTCTTTAAACATTGCAACTTTATAATAACCACTCAAATAATGTTTATAGATGCATTACACTGTATTTATTAACCATTTAACAAGGTAATATAGCCATCAGTTGCAACTTTATCCATCCGAATATTGTTTTTAGATGATTTACAAACCAGTCACCATTAAAAAATACTTAATAAATACTGTTAAAATAGCATAAATTATAGCATTACCAATGATTACTAAACATGGGTGGTTATTCATTGTTTGCTAACAGTAAATAACTTTCAAATAAAGTTTAATCAACTATTGTTTACCATTTAATAATAAAGTGTGGCAGTATTTTCTTGTACTCAGTGTCCTTTGACCCAAGGATAATTTGTAACCATGCAAAGAAATAACCAGTCCGGTCACAGATACAGATTTCACATTACCTCGTTTGATGTTGATGCATCGCTGTTATCACAGTTTGTATTTGTCACAGTCTAAATCAGAAGTGAAACTGAAAAGATGAGTGTAAGCTACAACATACTATTCTTGGGTAGAACACCACTAATAGACATTAATAGAGTACTTCTGCTGCCAAGGGCTCAGGCCTCATCGGAGGAAAAAGTTACTGATAAAGTAAATGAGTAAACACATAAGCGGGCTTGTTGGGTTTTTATGACCCAGTCACTGAGGCAGAGGTGACTTAGTTTAAAATTAAAATGCAGTTGCTCAACCAGTTTGTGAAAAGATTCTCTTAAGCCGACCTCCTGTTCACTGTGGCTGTATATCTCAGGAAAATATGTGTTAGATCGACAGCTGCAACTACAGCATATTTCTACATGTACTGCATTTGTGGAAAAGACTAAAAATGCTTTTTACACCAAGGACTAAAATCTACAGGTGTGATTCAGGATATAGAATTACATTTCCGTGCATGTCTTAATAATACCCCACGGCATGTCTTTGTCGCAGCAGGTTTTTATTATGCTCAATAATTAGTACGTACTGTGTTTGCCTTGTTCAAACTGAGCTGTGTGTGATTTGGTTCACTGCCTCAACAGTCGTGTGAAAATGCTGATTCCTTTGAAACGTCACAGGAAGTGGTGGGTGTAAAATGACACATAATGACACATAACGCCACTCTTACACCATAAATGCTACAGTTGAATGCTGGTTCAGCACAGTATTATTAGGCAACTGGTAATATTATTGCATTTCCAAAAATATTACCTTTTTTTTTTTATCTGCTAACATCAGATGATAGCAATCTGTTACACACCGGTGTGGGACACTGACATGTGACGGCACGGTCATGATCTCTAAAGATGTTTTAATGCTAGGTTACACAAAACTAGGATGCAGACATATATGCAGTTACACATCAAAACAAAAAGAGGTGGCAAGGATTAGCTTTTTCTGTTTGAAGGTGAAGGTGAGAAAGAGGCGGGAGAAAGGAAGAAATAAATAAAAATGCTAGTACTGGTGGGTCAGGCATCTCACCAGTGTCAGCTACCTGGTATTTGATACTAACAGTGGGTGTCAGCCACCTGGTATTTGATAGTAACTGATGCTGATTGTAACCTTGCCCATTACATTAAGAAGTCAGATGTTGGGGTGCCCAGTAGCTCAGTGGGTAGCTCAGTGTCTCTGAACATGGACCATTCAGGTTCCATGTCCTCAACCTCCCCTGGAATGCACAAGAAATTCTCCTGAAGGTGGGAGTTGAAGACCTCACAGACAGAGGTCTCGGCCAGACGTTCCCAGTTCGCCCTCACTATACATTTGGGTTTACCAGGTCTGTCCGGCAGCCTCCTTAGCCATCTGATCCAACTCACCACCAGGTGGTGATCAGTTGACAGCTTTGCTCTGTCCAAGACACACGGCCACAGGTCTACTAATACTTCCACAAAGTTGATCATCAATCTTTGGCTTAGGGTGTTCTGGTACATGGTACATTTATGAACATCCCTGTGCTCTAACATAGAGTTTTTTATGGCCAATCCATGACTAGCACAGAAGTCCAAAAACAAAACACCACTCAGGTTCAGGTCAGGCAGTCCGTTCCTCCCAATCACCCCCCTTCAGGGTCCTCCTTCGTTGTCCATGTAAGCATTGAAGTCACCCAGAAGAGTCCCTTCCAGGACACCGCCCAGAGACTCCAAGAAGGCTGGGTATTCTGTACTGTTATTGGTGCGTACGCACAAACAACACTCAGAGACCTTAGCAACCCGCAGTCGCATCAAGGTGACCCTCTTGTACTCTGCGGCGCTCAGCTGGGGAATTGGTGCTGGGGACACCAGCTCCAGCTCCTTCCCTGCCAGAGATGTGATGTTCCACATCCCAAGAGCCAAAATATCAAACTAACTAAAACTGTAGCATCTATAATTAAAGACCAAACATATTCAGACACATTTCAGCAATTTTCCAAGCAACATTGCAAATGTTTTCCTTTTCTTTGTCATATATGAGAGTTAATGAAATAGGGTTTAAAACAAACAATCTGATGATGTCACTTTGGACTCTTGGAAATTGTGATTGCCATTTTTTCTGTGGATATTTAATAGACCATTCTCCAACGGTATCATCAGAGCGATTGCTACATTAGCAAGCATACAGCAGTGAAAAACAACTCCATATTTGATCGCGGTTCTTTCACAGTGTCAGCACAATGTTTTTCCATTGCTCAGAGATTATTTAAGGTTGTTTAAGGAAGAAATTACACATATTTCTACCATCACTCTATATTTCCCCATCATCCATCTTTAATATTAATATACCCTTTTTCTCCTTGTATATAGAGCATTGTACCAGGCGAGATCATGGAGGAGGTGAATGAACTCTTTGTTCAGGAGAACAAGCTGAACCTCTATCTGGCTAGAGCACACAGTCTTCCCACCATCAACATCACCAAGGTAACCCACTGCTTCAGTAGACAGGCTTATTTTTTTATCACAGAACAAATGGACACAAGGGTCAATAGTGGACATGGCAGAGAGCTTCACATGATGAGCCCATAAACATGCCCGACTGTTTGGACCTCGTGTACTAATGGCCTCCTCTAACTTCCCTGGGTAGTAATAAAGACATAAAAGCTCAACAGGCACACGGCAGGGTGGAAATAAAGATAAATGAATCAGGGCAGCACTTCGTCTACATACGAGTGCTTTGAAGTGAACCTTCTTTTTAATTATATCTTCTCAGTAAGTCTCATCAAAAGGTTATTTCACTCTTAATTTGAGGCTGTGTGTGCAACATGTTATCTCACACTACCTACTCATGGTTGAGTGAGCAAGTTAATATATTGATCATAAATACGTCAGCAGCATGTCTCATTCGAACGCAGCACAATGAGGCTTCTATATGGAGACGAGTGTAACCCCTATACCATCCAGAATTCATTGATCCTTTCGTTCATAGTGTACAGACTTGTCGATTAGTGTATCGATATTTACGATACAGTGAACACTATCAGTGCGGTGAAATCCATACTATAATCTTGCTTATAATGCGTAACTATCCTTTGTCCACAGTTGGATCTACAGTGGGTGCAGATCTTGTCAGAAGGCTGGGCTAGTCCTCTGAAGGGCTTCATGAGAGAGCGAGAGTTCCTCCAGGTCTTACACTTTGGCAGCCTGCTGGATGGTAAGAGACAGTCGCACATATTTACTCTCCTTATGACCTGCCAGGATATTGTCTCCACAGCACCCTGCCCAAAAGGCATGCACAGCAGTGTAGCTAGCGGTGTAGCATCAGCCTGACTAGCTGCTCAGAACCTCCAAGTCTGAGGCCATGGTTCTCTGCTGCGAGGGAGTTCAAGTATCTCTGGGTCTTGTTCAAGAGTGAGGGTAGAATGGAGCATGAGATGGATTGGCGGTTTGGCGCAACATCTGCAGTGATGTGGGCGCTGTGCCAGACTGTCATGGTGAAGAGAGAGCTTTCGATTTACTGGTCCATTTACGTCCCAACCTTCACCTATGGTCATGAGCGCTGAGTAGTGACCAAAAGAATGAGGTTGCGGATACGAGCGGCTGAAATGAGTTTTCTCAGTGGGGTGGCTGGGCTCGGTCTTAGAGATAGGGTAAGGAGCTCGGACATCCGGAGGGAGCTCGGAGTAGAGCTGCTGCTCCTTCGCATCGAAAGGGGTCAGTTGAGGTGGTTTGGGCATCTGATCAGGATGCCTCCTGGGCGCCTCCCGTTGGAGGTGTTCCAGGCATGTCCAGCTGGTAGGAGGCCCCGGGGCAGACCCAGGACATGCTAGAGAGATAACATATCTGGGAACGCCTTGGGGTCCCCCAGGAAGAGATGGAAAGCGTTGCTGGGAAGAGGGATTTCTGGAATGCTTTGCTCATCCTGCTGCCCAGCGATCCAACTTCGGACAAGCGGTTGAAAATGGATGGATGGATGGGATTTCATACGTTTACCTCATTATTTTAAAACTTTGGCTGCATTTAAAATGAACATCCGACATTGTAAATTTTCAATTTTCAATTCTTTTTAAATTCTCTTCTTGACTGCTGCAACACTGGAATTTCTCAATTGGGTGATTAATAAAGGTGTATCTTATCTTATTTATATATACATGACAGAAAATACAGAAAAGCGTAACAGGTCCGCATTAAGGTTGGTTTGGTTAAGTTAGCTACCAGTTGGAGTTGCAGAAGCTGGACATTTCAGTCATTTATCCTTTTTTTTCAGCTCACTTTTGCAACCGTTTCAACTTGTCTCGTCTGCTAAGTAGTTTAAATGCAGTCTCAATTGCAACATGTGGTGTTCACTCATTATGTGGATGTATATTCTCAAATTAATAGCTAATTTATAATTAATTGCACCTCTCCACAATCATCCGCATACCCCCTGGCAACTACAGAAGTACCTCTGTTGGGAATAACTGCTTTAAGTGCTTATCCCAAACATAAATTGTGACTTACTTATGTGTTATGATGAGTGTACAGTGCATTGTATTCATTTCTCAGTGTTTATAGTCTTGTTTGAATAGCATTTCTATAATGATTTTTGCTTTGGATTACTGGTTGAGATCACTACATCCTCTTCTGTCTCAGGTGGGGCCATCAACTTGTCTGTTCCCATCGTCCTGCCTATTAGTGCCGAAACCAAGCAGAAGCTAGAGGGCTGCGCGGATGTAGCTCTGGCGTACCAAGGTGTGCGTGTAGCTATTCTCAGAAACCCAGAGTTCTACCAACACCGCAAGGAAGAACGCTGTGCCAGACAGTGGGGCACAACTTGCCCACAGCACCCTTACATTAAGGTGATAAAGCATTCATAAACACACACAGTTATAATTTGAATGTCTACCACATGACAGTAAGATCCTCTGTTACCTGCAATATTGTTTTCTTTTGTGACTTTGTGGTGAACAAAACATAAATCAAATCCCAGAAAAAATAACATAATTAAGCTCAATTAAAAGGCAATGATTTTACCTGAATATTAGCAATAAAGATAAATTCTCCTTTTATCTTCTTGTGCAGATGGTTATGGAAGGAGGTGACTGGCTTGTAGGAGGTGACCTGGACGTGCTGAGGCGAATCAAATGGAACGATGGACTTGACCAGTACCGCCTCACTCCACTGGAGCTCAAGCAGAAGTTCAAAGACATGAAAGCAGGTTAGAAAATCCGAATTACGTAATCATAAAACCACAGCAACAATCAGGGAACGCACATTGGCATTCAATGTGTTGCACCGATGTGACACTTATGATTAATGCCACTCCATGAATAATTGCAGCTCATGAAAAAATGAACAAACATAAACATGAAAGCAGTGTGTTTAGCGGTGCACCATTTGTCTTTCAGAAGAGCTTGACAAAGGACCAGATGAAAAAAATAAAATGGTAAATTAAAAGCTGCATGGCAACGTGTGTGTGTTCAGTGATCAATGGCGACGCACAGAACGACAAAATGTGATCACTATTTTTTTACTCTCACTTGTCACTTTGACGTGAATGCTGTGTTCAAGATTATGTGATTTATTTATCCACACCACAATAAATACTTGATTTTTGTTTTTCAGTATTCTTTGCTGCTCTGAGGTGCTGTCCTAAGTTTTGTTACTGGTGCAAGCATGTTGTGATGTGCACTTGCTGACAATGTTCTATGTTTTCTTCATGTTCACAAACCCCATGAAAATACCAGAACTAACAACTAATGTTTTTGGCTTTCAGTCCCAAGTCTGAAGAACTAAACCTTTTGAAAAGGCTCATAATTATATACTTTGATTGTTCAAAAGGCTGAATGAATCCTAAAATATTAGTTTTAGCAAACGTTTCTCAAACAGAAGGATGTGGTGCATTTGTAGAGGACTTTTTATGCTGCAAATTTGGTGTGCTAGTGAGGATTAAGGATGTTATATCTGGGATTGATATGAGATTGGCAACGTTGCTCATGTATGTGGACATGATGTCAGCAGTAGGTGATTTGTTTGTTTGTTTTAACACAAGAGACGGACTGACTTTTCTCCAAATCTCTTATTTCTTCAACTGTTGTCTTTTTTGTGATTTGAAGCATGCAATTGGTATGTGAGTTTCCTGGTTGTAAAACCCCTGCTACAAATGCTGCACCTGATAAACTCTCCATCAAAACTGAATAATTCTGAGTAATTTACTGGTTATAGATCTGGATCCAGGTAGGACAGCATTTGGGTCCGGACTTGGGGAATGGAGAGGGATGGCAGGGTAACAAGAGGGTGGCAGAAGAAATACCCGCACCCCAACTCAACTGAGCTGGACAGCCACGAAAAAGGTTCATAGGCTAAGATCAATGCCAAAAATTTATGTAGAACATCTGTGTACAAAAACAACGGTGCTCAAATTGCAAAATATAATAATAAAGAGTGATTAAAACAGCAGCAAACGTTTCAGTCCTTGACTATCATCAGTGCTAGTCAAGGACTGAAACGTTTTTTTTGTGGCTGTCCAGCTCAGGTGAATTGGTGTGCTGGTACTTGTTCTGCCAACCTGTCTTAATTGTCCATCGTACCGACACACCCAAAATCAGCTTTTTTGTTGTCTAAGCAGGCGCAGTTTCATAGCAGCCCTAAGACTTTGTAGGTTAACAAGAGGGATCAGTTTTCTAGCAAGAGCGGATGACATGACCTACTGGATGTCACCCATTCCAGCATTGACGAGTTTTTGATCAATAGAGCTTTATGACATAGAAGAGTAAGCTACATTAGGTTTTACTACGCAGAAAATACTTGTTAAGATCAATTCATTGTTGCTTTTGGTCTTTTTATGGGATTTGTTGACAGTGAAAAATACAGAATATCAGCAGATTTATTCTTTAACACAAACCACAAGCAACTTTGATGCCAAGTGTTGGTTATGTGAAAGCATTATGAGCATGTTTGCAGTGACAGTTCTTAAAATGCACATTATCTTTCACATGTTTTGGACTGCACAGATCACAAAGCTCAGCTGTACTGTACTGTACCTCTGCTGCTGTTACTACAAATGCTTTAATGTGAATTTTTTTGTTTGTACTCCTTCATGTCGTCCCACTTAGATGCGGTATTCGCATTCCAGCTGCGTAACCCAGTCCACAACGGCCACGCCCTGCTGATGCAGGACACCAAGCGTCGTCTGCTGGAGCGAGGATACAAGAATCCAGTCCTCCTGCTGCACCCGCTCGGCGGCTGGACCAAAGATGACGATGTGCCCCTGGACTGGCGGATGAAGCAGCATGCTGCGGTGTTGGAGGACGGCGTCCTGGATCCAGCCAACACCATTGTTGCCATCTTCCCCTCACCTATGATGTACGCTGGACCCACAGAGGTAAGGAGTAGTGCTGATGAGTAAGGCTCTCGACTGTTGAGCTAATTACCCATGCTGTTTAGATGTGATTCAGAATTAACCAAGCCACAACCTCTGGGGCTGGAAAACGAAAGCCAGTGAGGATGTCCCAAAAACTGCAGTTTCCTAAATGACCACTTGAGGGTGGCCCCAGTCAATCGAAAACTAGCACTAGCATTATCACAGTTAACCAGAGATTGTAAATCCACTGTGCTAACCAAGCTAGTAGCTAGTGTTAGGGTTAGCTTTATTCTCTCGTCCCAGCATGGTCACCTCTGGCTCCAAAAATCCAAGACAGCGATAGTCAAAATGCCAATCTTGACTTTTAAAATAAGGAGTCCACAAACCAGTGGGTGACACCACAGTGGCCCCATTATTTTTATGTAGTCTATGATACTAACCTGCCAATGTCTCATCAGGTTCAGTGGCACTGTAGAGCCAGAATGATCGCCGGAGCAAACTTCTACATTGTTGGCCGGGACCCTGCAGGCATGCCCCACCCAGAGACCAAGCAGGACTTGTATGACCCCACCCACGGAGGCAAGGTCCTCACCATGGCCCCGGGCCTCACCTCTGTGGAGATCATCCCCTTCAGGGTCGCTGCCTACAACAAGACTAAGAAGGCTATGGACTTTTACGACAAGGAGCGGTGAGTGAAAACAGAAGATAAAATCTGCAGATTTTTCTTGTGTGTCCTGTTGTTTTCTACATCATCAAACAAAACTGGAGCAAATGTAAAAGGCAAAGTCCGATAGATTAGTGCTCACCACGTTTTATTCTCACTTGCTGTGAAGCTCTCATACAGCATTACAACCTCCTGCACACATGTTTAGGCCCAAATCTTTCAAGCAAAAACATTCATTGTGAGGAAATGTGACTCATCTGTGACCCTTGGTCTTATCTTGTTTGCACTGCAAGCAGATTGTAGTATAAATTTAAAGGGACAGTTCACCCCAAAATCAAAAATGCATATTTTTCCTGTCACCTGTAGTACTTTTTATCATTCAAGATTGTTTTGCTGTGAGTTACAGAGTGTTGGAGATATCTGCCTTCTGTCCAACATAATGGATAAGATATCATGACCCAGTTTTTCAAGAGAATCTACAGACCTTGTTGTTGGCAGTGTCATGTAGGAACTTTTTAATTGTCTCTGGACACCTTCCGTTGTATCACCACGCAGAAGAAAGCACCTTCTCATGGACCAGAGGCTCGTGATCATGACATGTGAACATTAATGGCGTCCTCCTTGACTGAGCTCAGTGGTGCCAGATAAGCTAGCTGTAGATGCACGCTTCCTTTTGCGCAGTGATACAGTTAGCTGGTGTAAATTGGTAGAAAGAAAACAGTTCCTACATGAAAGGTGCTGCGGATTATCTTGAGTAACCAGGGTCATGATTTCTGTAAAGAGACATTACTGTTGAGTTTTTCGAATATATTTTTTGGCGCTTTGAGCACCAAAAGCCGAGTGTCATCTAGATCCATTATATTGCAGAGAAGCCAGACATCTCTACAGCCGATATCTTCAGCACTCAGCAGCTCACACCAAAATAATCTAGATTAATAAATAGCACCACAGGTAAGAGGTAAAATATGTGTTTGTGATTAGGGGGTGAACTGTCCCTTTAAGAGGCAGCACTGTTGTGCAGTGGTTAGCATTGTCACGTCACAGCAAGAGGGTTCCTAGTTTAAACCCAGGGTAGGGGAGCCCCTCTGTGCAAAGTCTGCATGTTCTCCCTGTGTCAGCGTGGGTTCTCTCAGGGTACTCCAGCTTCCTCCCACAGTCCAAAGACATGCAGGTTAATTGGTGACTCTAAATTGTCCGTAGGTGTGAATGTGAGTGTGAATGGTTGTCTGTCTCTATGTGTCAGCCCTGTGATAGTCTGGTGACCTGTCCAGGGTGTACTCCACCTCACACCCAATGTCAGCTGGGCCTCATCATCTGAATTGTAGATATTCTTAAAGAGTTAACAACACTTCTAATAACCTGTCCTGCCCACTCTCTCCACACTGCCCTTTCCTAACTCCTCACACTCTCAGACATGCTGACTTTGAGTTCATCTCTGGAACCAAGATGAGGAACATGGCTCGCAGCGGAGAGAACCCTCCAGATGGTTTCATGGCCCCCAAGGCCTGGGAGGTGTTGGTCGAGTACTACGCCTCTCTGCAGAAGGACGAGTAATCGACGCAGCTCACCAGTGGAAAGCATCGGTTCTTAAAGGGGGTTAAATATACACCCTGCCCTCTTGGAGTATTTTAGATAGATTCTTGTTTTATCTTATACAAAAATACTCATTTAGATTGCTATACGTAATGAGTCATTCCTGCAGGGGCGGGTGTTTTTTTAACAAATCACCAAATCAAAATGACTTAAACAGTGAAAGCAGACAACTACGTGATTTATAAACCCATTGTATGTTTATATGCATATTAACTTAAACTATGTATTTTAATAAATTAAAGGTAACTTGAGATTCTTCTTTTTTTTTATTTTTAAATTTAGGAGCACTTCCCAAGACAGGGAAATCATTTTTTGATATTTACATGTAATATCTGAAGGATGCATGATGAAAAAAAACATGTCAGTTTCACTTTTTATAGCATTTTTTGACGTTATAAATATATATATATCACTGTCCGTCCTGTTATTTGTGCAACCTGAATGAAAGTTACTTGCAGTTTTATCACTACCTTCAGTGCCTGTTTGTTTTACATGTATGGATGGTAATTAATTCATCATGGTAATGTTTCATGTTGTTGTGAAATACAACATGGATTTTTTTATAATGTGAAAGTGCCTTTCTGTCAAATGTCAAAAGAGAATTTTTTTGATTTTCTTGCTGGCGTTTGGTTGAAATGTCTCAGAGATTTGTGTGATTTTATAGACTGGGCATGTGCATTCATGGAATAAAGACCTGCAGTTTTAGGAAGACAAATGCAGTAACAAAACAGGCGTATTTGTTTTTATTGGTGGCCGCCTGAAACCAGGATATTGTGAACTGTAACCTAAATGAAATGCCCTTTAATGCAATGGATTTATTTGTTTCCTTATCAGGGATATCTCTGCCCTGATTTAGTGTGTGTGCCAGTGGTTATGCAACACGCGTTAGATTCAGTCTGGTCTGTACAAGGTGCATGCTTATCAACTGGAGGTTAAAGGTTGAACTCAACCTGCCCTGCAGTGTGGCATTGTGGGGCTGCAGAGTCAAAAGTGCAGTGCTGCCATCTGCTGGCTAAAAGTGGTACAGGAGAACACTGAAATATGCGAGGAACAACTGACTGTCAATGCATGTGTAGGGGCACAATCACTGGGTTTCTCTGACAGGAGATGCACTCATCATGATAACTTCTCCACAAGACAGTCCTGTGTCACTACCTGCTGACCAAAAGGCAAAACAGTTTCTGTTAAATGGAGGGTGAACTTGGACAAGCAGCAGTCCCAGTGAACAGTGGAGACATTCTTTATGGTCTAATATCTTGCGCACGTTATTGTAAAACTCTGTGTTTGACTCTGGCTTGGCTTTGCCAGCCAGATCTTTTATAACAGATTAAGGAAATCCTGAGACGCTTTCAAATTATACTTAAGAGATGGTCGAGTGAACTTGAAGGACTGATTAATTTTGCCAGTCATTAATCTGCAGGGGCTTACATCGCTACAAGATGAGTGTTCCTCTATGAGGAGGACCAGTCTCCCCTGTAAGAAGCAGATTCCTAATTAGCTTCACATAGGATCAGATCATTTGATCTGCAATGTTCCAGGTAATCCCATTTAAATTTGCTGAACTGCACCCTCGGTGCTTTATGAAATCTCCAACTACTGCACATCCAACATGTCATGTCACGGAGAAATGACCACGACAGCTACTGGTGTGAGTCTCTCTGCGTCCTACAGGCCTGGTGTTTCTGAATGTAGACTAACTGTATTTAAACACTCCAGAATTTGATGTACTGCACAGGTCACATGTCCACTCAGGTGTTCAGCACTGGTATGAGGTATGACATGCTAGGCTGCTTATTTGAATATGAAAATGTCAATTAGTTATCACACATTTTATCTGGATGGTTTGCTCAGCTGTTATGTTGCATGAACGTGAGCGGCCTCCTTAGTTCCAGATGTAGGCTGATGTTTGCACACAGGTTATGAGGAGATACTGTGTCCTGAAGTATTTTTCATCATGGATGTGAAGATCATGGATGTGAAGCCTCTCTCGTTCTGTGGCTGGTGCCGTTGGGCTTTAACAAATGAATCAATGAATTCATTATACTGAGGTACAATGAAATTTTAAAAGGCTTCTTGCAGTAGTTAAAATTAAATAAAGCATATAAATTAAAGCAGTAATGGAAGCGCAAACACAACTTAAAAAATAAAATAGAAGGCACTAGTTTAATTTCTGCATTTACAAGTTTACACAGCTAGCAGTGTTGTAAATACAGAAGTGTGTTTTATGTGTTATTAATAAATAGATGTTAAATCTTTGTTGATAATAATAATAACAATGATATAATTTAGCAATAATGGGCCTCCAAAGCCATTTCCTGGAGGGCAGGCCATACTGTAGTCATAGCTGCAACTGATGATTATTTTTTGTTATCCACTAATGGCCAGTTGGTTTCCTACTCACTTAATTGATATGTTTATAGCTTGTCAGAAAATAGGGAAAAACTCCCATCACAAAAAGGTGACATCTTCACAACAGTCCAAAACCAAAGATAGTTAGTGTAGGCTACGATCATAAAGGACTGACAAAACCACTAAATAATGACATTTTAACAGCTGGACCTTTGTATCTTTAATAATTTTAGATCTAATCCAAGCCAAGGCAGTAGCTATAATTTGTATCAGGGGGGACACATCCCCCTCAGTATACTAATATGTTAAAAATGGCCGCTCATGTATTGATAAAAAATAGAAATTAAAAAAAAATTCTATTCTATGACAGGCAACCATGCACCGCTGCCTCAAATTAAATCATAATTATAAACAGCTGACAAGTTGCCATTGTCAGTACCACTGGTTCTGGTATTGTGCTGCAGTTTTGCATGTGGTTTGTCCAAGTGGTGTTGCCGTACGCCAGCAGAACACAGCTCATGGACATATTCAGCTGATATCAATATCTTTATTACATTATATTTGTCAGATAGCCCACTGAAGTCTGAGTAAAGGTCAGTCATTTATGTGCATGTGTCATTTATGTTGACAGTTCATTTACTGCATATTTATATAGTATACTTTATAGCTGTATTTGCTTATGGTAAATAATTTAATACAGGTGGAAATAAGTTTTGGAATTTTATTTATTTATTTTTTTTGTACAGGGGTGGCAGATTGGTCCTCCCCAATATTAACTCCATGGCTACGGCCTTGATCCAAACCTTGTCAAACCCCATACAACTTACTTCAGAAAAAATATTTTTTTATTTTATTTTATTTTATTTTTGTGGGTGTTTTAAATTATTATTATTATTATTGTTATTATGCTATGTGTATTTCAGTAACATTACAGTCTATGGTCCATGCAATTAACGTTGCTATGATTTCGTTGTGATTTAAGGAGACTGTATGAACATGGCAATCAGTGCATTACAGAGCATATTAATTTTCCATTTTAAATATAATAAATGTCTCCTGGGCTGATGGAGAATATTTCATATTGCCTGAAATGACAGTTTAAACCGCGAAAAGTGACATTATGTTGGAAACTTCCCTAATTACAGCCACACGTGATCACTTTGACAGAAGGGAGCGTCGCATGCGGACTCGCTTTATCCTTCCGCCAGAGACACGAAATAACTCCATTGTCGCGCTTTTTCGCGTTAAAACAAATACACGTGTGAGTCGCTGTTCGTCGGTATCTAATATTAATTGTTGAAAGACAATGAGCTGATGCTGCATTCGCCGGTTTTGATTACACAGAGGAACTATATGGTGAAGGCGGTGGGATATTTGTTCTAAAATCCCAGCCTGCTCTACCTTCTTTTTTTCCTTCGGTGGAGGCCATGAAGGGAGCCTGAGAGTTCAGCTGGAGCGAGAGGAGCGAGAAAAGAAGATGATTCCCCGGGACGGAACTGTCAAACCAATCTGTGCACATTTCTGATCTTTGTATAGTCCATATACATCTAAGGTGGAGCCTGTCACTTTTTTTCAGATGTGTTCTTGGCAATCAGTCGATGACAATGTTGAATCGTTAGGAGGCTTTTGGATCGAAAAAGGAGGTAGCATTAGCTATTGTTGCTAGCTAGCTGCGCTAGCTAGCTCGTTAGCTAGCGAGCTAGCTACGTCTGAGTGACTGGATGCGGGTTTCGGGAACCGGTGAGTTCTCTATCCTCTCGCTGTCAATCGCGGCGGCTGCGATTGAGCCATCGGCTTGGACCGTGTCTGGCATCTAAAGGACAACTGCATGTATTTTAATCGGGGGTGTTTGCAAGACGAATTGCAGGATTGGGAAAGTCGGGCCTGCACGGAGGAGCAGAGCAAGGCCCGTCTTTATGATCCAGAGGAAGCCTTTCTAATCCTTCCGACAGCCTCTGCTAGCTCTGCTGGCTAGCACGTCTCTGTGAGGACCTGCAAAATTCAGAGAGCAGCCAGCGACCGGGAGCAGACCCACTGACTGCGACACACACGACCAGACAGCTAATACTAGAAAAACCTGTTTTCATCATTTACCCCATATAGACTCCTGTCATGCTACAATGGCTTCGCTTTTAAAAGAAATGGTCAGCCGGAACAAAAGGAGATATCAAGAGGATGGGTTCGACCTGGACTTAACATGTATCCTTCCCTGTGTTCCCCATTTCCACAGCAGCCGGGACACGAACCAGTACCGTGTGGTGGTTGCTTTGAGTGGTTTAACTGGAACCAGAATGTCAGTGGAGTAACGTGAGGGTTAGCTTCCCTGCTACTTAGCTAGCTGGCTAGTTGGTCAGACAGCGCAGCTTTGCTGTCACCCAGCATGTTTGAAAGATGGTGGATCTGTCAAACCAGCACGCATAAATGTCACAGTCATATTAGAGCTGGAAAAACCCTGCTCGGCTGCACATATGTGTGTGTTTGAAGAAATGACAGGGCATTTAAGTTGCATACCAGGCACCCAGCGGTGGACCTAGCTGGAGGTTGTGAAATTGTTAGTGGCATTAAGTCAGGTTTTATATCAGTAGGTGTCTGAAGGCAGGTAGATGATGCCTACTATTATCTCAGGATATCTTTATTCTTTCTATTTTTCATGGTTATACATCAAAGTGGAATATGTGTATGTTCATTATATGGTAGGTCTCTGATTTATGATGCAAATAGCTGCACAGACTAACATCCCTGATGTAAGCTCAGCCTCACCTTGCCTCACCTCACCTGTGCGTCCTCTGTGGGTGAGTATTCATTGATGGATTTCAACACATCTTTGCAAATCTAATTAACATCTTCCTTCCCCTTTATGGTGAGACAATCATTTCCAGCTTTAAGAATTGCTATTTCAGGCCCCTCTGCAGGACTCATTTCTCATCTATTACCACTGATAATAGTTGACCTGGTTCCCTAGTGCTGTATCGCTGGCGCTGAAGTTGGTGCTTCTGCTGTGTTTTTGGCCAGTGACAAACTGTGGAGAAGACACTGATGTGGTTCAGTGGTGATGTGACAGTACCAAGAGTGGGTCATGATTACAGTTAGATGTATGCTTGAGTTTGTGTCCGGATTTCAAGCCGCCTTTTCGGCCTTTTGTGTCCCAGGTTTGATGCTTCTGTTTTCAGTGAAACAAGTAATCAGTGGACGAGTCGATTGACAAGACAAATGTGCAGCAAGTTAATATCCTCTTGTTATTTTAATGTGCAGAAATTCACAGCTTCTTAACTGTCTCTTAATCTGCTGTGAGTGTAAATTGAATATCTGTGTATTTGACAGTGGGAGGGACAGAGATGTGAAGGAAGACACTGTGATGGCTATGTTGTACTATGTCTTGACATCCTTATAGGTCAAGTGACTAATCGAGAAAAGTATTTGGCAGATTTATTGATAATAAAAATGATTCTAAGTTGCAGCCCTATCAGGATCCAAACAGGCCTTGGTATTTACGGATAATTTGCTCTGGTTATCATCAGTATTGTTGCATTACCTAGCTAATGTTGCTGAATACTGTTTTTCCTGTAGTAGAAAAATAGAAATGTAAAGCTCAGTGCTAACTACCTTGACTCAGTACTACACATTGAACTGAAGTGTCAGCTGGGATGTAAGTGCATCACGTATTTGATCAGATGTGTCTCACCTGGTTTTGTAATGTGGTAAAGCTTGTGGCAGGACTAGAGCTTTGTGCAGGTGTGACGGGGGCACGCCACTCAAAAGTAGCATCTCTCTCTGGCTTGAAGTCTCCCCTTGTTCAGATGTGGGCCCTTTCTAACCATCCTTTTATCATTTTTGGCATGGCGTCTAAAAACAATATGGGCTCTCTGCAGTTATGTAATGCAGTATCACAGTTCTGGGAATTGCCCTTAAAATAGAGTTGCCAGTGATCTTGTATCAGCGTTGCTGTCTGAGTGCTCTCTCCCTCTCTTACCCTCTCAACCCACCACCTCTCCTTTGCTCTTTTTCTTTACTACTCCCACTCTAATTCTCCCTCCCTCTGCTTGCCCCCTTTCCTCTGCTCTCCTCCTTTCCTGTCCTCCCCACCCCCCTCCTCACTCGGCGCTCGCCGGTTCCCACTCTCCCTTTCCCCCCCTCTCCCTCTTTGCTCTCAGTTGTGGATTTGGCGTATGCATAGAGCTGAGGCAGGGCTGGCTTTAAAGAAAAGGCGTGCCTGAAACGGCAGATTTTCTTTCTTTTTTTTCCTCCTACTTGGAGCTTCCGTCGGGGGTCCCGTATGTGCGTTTCCTCCCAGCTGCAGAGACCAAGCCCCCCATGCCCTGGGCTGAGGCTCTCCTGGGAGCTCTGGAGCTTTTTAAAAACACTTAGAATAGACTGACTGGGATCACTTTGCCAGTAGGTCCAAGGGTTAGCATAGCCCATCACATAGCGTAGAAAAGCTGTATTTGGCTCCTAATTAGGTCTTTGAGGCATTAATAGACGGGATTATGGCACAGTATGTACAGATAGGCTTCTCCGTCGTGAGCTACGGGGAAGAAGTTTGGCAGTATGCAAATAATACCATAGATTTGCTACTGGGCTTGTTGAATTCATGCATCAAGGCCTGTGTTGAGCATACATCAGTTGCATACAGCCACGTTAGGGCACTTAATGAATTCCTCTTACAGGGATTTATTAAAGATCGTCATTTGTTATTTTTTGTCTTGCTAAAAATGTTTGAAATTCCTTTAATCTTTGCATATGTGTCTACTTGGTCTAGATTCCAGCATTTTTTTATATTAGCAGTTCTCCTGATTGAACAGTGAGCTGAGTGTGCCATGAAAAGGCCGTTTTTGTGCGTTTTTGCATGTGCAGGTATTTGTATGTGTGCACACCAGCTAAGCCAAGGTTGTCAGATGTCTGTGTCAAATTTTTCTGACCAGTTAAAAAGTGCTTTGACTCTGGAAAAATAAGGCCTGCTCAAAATGAAACAGACACATCCAATTAGAAATATTCAGCTTTTCTATTTTTGACACCGTGGCACAGGAAGTGTAAGAAAAGGTTGCCCTTTAGTCAGTGGTTAAAGTGTGAAATCCCACAGCTTATGGCGACAAGCAGACTTCAGTTACAGGTAGGCGTTGCAGCTGAGCCTCACAGACATGCGTGCCAACTCAATTATTCTTTTCTCCGCAACATGACGCTGATGTGTGCCTTTAAGATTGTACGTATGTCTGCGTATAATTGGCCACGATGTTTTCCATCACTATCCTGCGTGGAAACATGGAGCCCCGCTCGATGATGTAAGGCAACTTTAGAGGCAGACAGGTGTAGCTCGAGTGAGGTGGTGCAACCAGAAGTGAAACTTGTAGTGGAATCTGGTGTGTGTGGTTCATTAATTGTCGCTTTCGGCTTGTGTCTTGTCCATCGCTGCGTGTCACAGAAACTACCTTGTCGCTTGAGCAGCTCTTGACAACACAAAGGATTTTTTGTTTCATTTTTTTTCCCCCTACATGTTTGTCGTCATGTTGCCTGTGTTCGATCTCGCATATATTCAAATTTCTCCAGCTGAGCTCGAAAGAGAGATAAGCCGAACATTTGCGATCATCCCAATATAACTTTGGGCTCTAAAAATAAATGCAGGTCAGGGAGCGGAGACTCTCCTCGTGCACCCACATGTGGGCCTGGCTCGTGCAGGAGCGCTGTTACTCCCGTCCTCTCTGCCTGCTTCTCACTGTCAAGGCCATCTGTCACAACACACACACACACACACACACACACACACACACACACACACACACACACACAGTGATCGGCGCCCCTCCTCTGTGCTCCCATCTATCCATAACTACAATGACACCCTCATATTGACATTGGCTGAAACTTTTTAACGCTCTGCTGCACAGCATTCTTGTAATTGTGCTCTAATGTTGAAGTCTTTACAGAGTGTAACTTCTTTTAAATAAAGAAATGCTTTTCTTTTTTGTTGCATAGCTGTTGAAAGCATAGGCAGACCTACTTATACTTTATGTTAAAGATTTGGTGCTGGGCGCTTTGATAAAGCCGCCTTTCTTTTCTGAAAAGGCTTGATTTCCACAGTCATGCACAGTGCACATTTCCTTGACCCCCACCTGAACAGATATCTACCCAAACATCATTGCTATGGGCTTTCCAGCAGAGAGACTCGAAGGCGTGTACAGAAACAATATAGACGATGTAGTACGGTGAGTTGTTACGTGATGATAGAAAGGGGACTGTAAGAGAAAAGCATTTTTATTAGAGAATATTTGTTCATTTTGCTCTGGCAGCTGATTTCATAATATGTTCTCTCCTGCAAACAGGTTTTTGGATTCAAAGCATAAAAACCATTACAAAATCTACAACCTGTAAGTGTTCCACATTCTGTTCGCACCTGAACTGCTGCTTTGTTCGCTTAATAACTTCCTCTGTGTGTTCGCTAACTGGATTTTGTTCTTCCCGTTTTTCAGCTGCGCAGAAAGACACTACGATGCTGCCAAATTTAACTGCAGAGGTAGGCTGCTTCAGATGCTTCCCCCCCTCTTTAAAAGAAAAGTCTGACCTAAAAGCCTGATGACACACAAGGTCGATAAAATCCCACAAAATGCCTGCTGTGTCTTCCTCCCTGTCTTGTCTCCTCTGACCCGTCTGCTCTGTGTCCACATCTCTGTTCCTCTCTGGTTACAACTTTGCGTGGGCCTGCATCCCGTCACGCATCAGTTGCACAGTACCCCTTCGAAGACCACAACCCTCCTCAGCTGGAGCTAATTAAGCCGTTTTGTGAAGACCTGGACCAGTGGCTCAGCGAGGATGACAATCACGTGGCGGCCATCCACTGTAAGGCTGGGAAGGGCCGGACTGGAGTCATGATCTGCGCCTATCTCCTCCATCGCGGCAAATTCCTGGAGGCCCAAGAAGCGCTTGACTTTTACGGAGAAGTCAGGACAAGGGACAAGAAGGTGAGGGCTCAGTTTGAGAGGACGAGTCTCAAACATATGATCAGATGTTGCGAATAGGGCTGAAACTAACAATTAATTATTCATAAATTTGCTGATTATTTCCTGTTTTGTCCAGTTAATGTCAGAAAACTCTGATCAATGTGATGCATAGCTGAAAAGAGTAGAAAATCCTCATCTTCAAGGAGCTGGCTCCAGAAATATTTGGCATTATTGCTTGAAAAGTGACTCAAACGATTATCAAAATAGTTGAGTCATTTTTAGTAACACAGGAAACAGAACATCACTTTGCATGCTCAAGATCTCTGAACACTGTTGCTGTTTGTTGTTGCAGGGAGTAACGATCCCGAGCCAACGCCGCTACGTCTACTACTACAGCTACCTACTGAAGAACCAGCTAGAGTACAAGCCGGTGGCGCTCCTCTTCCACAAAATGGTGTTCGAGACTCTCCCTATGTTCAGCGGGGGCACCTGCAGTGAGTCACGCTCATGTTCAACTTTAACTCCAAACTAGGGCGTAGGCATGCTCACCGCTGTTCAAACGGAACGAGAGCCTTGGATGTGTTGTGCACTGTAGGGCTCACCCACGCTGCTGCAGTTTAGCACCAGAGAACAGAGCAGGTCATCTGTGGTAGAGTTGAGTCGTCCTGCGCCGGGGTTTAAAAAAAAAAAAAAAAAATCAAGTGTGGCTGAATTCAGCTGCGGTATTTTTGGACCTTTTGACTAACAAGGGCAGCTTCTTATTGATTAAGTCCTCTTCTCGCTGCTGACAATGAGGCCAGCTCATTCTCGGGCCACTTTAAATCAGACTTTCAATCAGATCCTCCTCTGTCTGTCATAATGAAATTTTCAGATGTTATTAGGATCACAGGATGTCTTTCTCTCTGGCTTCTCCCGCTAAAGAAAAGCACATGGAAACAGAAATTGATTTTTAATAATTTCACCCTTTCAGAATCCTCCAAACTTTTGCAAAGTTGAGTTTAGCTTCCTCATAAGCGTTTATAGGCTTTTATAGGAGTCAGGTTCTGCTTTCATATGTTCATTTTTCTGCTGTGTAATACATTTCTGTGCACAGCGTTCAGAGGAATCAACAATATGCACTGTTTAAACAGAGTAGAGCACGAGGGAAGTAAATGCGCACGCACACCGGACTGTACAGTGTAATTTTATGTGCTGTTCTCACACACAGTCAGGAAGTAACGTCAAGTCAGTGAAGGAATTAAATATTTTTGGCACTGATTTCAATAAAGCATACAGCAACGCTACACGTAAGTGTTAATAAGTCACCATGGTTAGGTTCAGTTGCTCCGTCATTATTTACATATCACTGCATGTTTGCTCAGAGCTTGAGTGGTATGACTTTGTTGTAAAATGGTGCGTATGCAAACAGTGGCACTTGTTGTCTCCTGTGTTCAGCAGCAGGGCGACACACACACACACACAGCAGTCGGACTCAGAGCATGCTTGGTTTTAAAGGTGTGCTGATTTTCCACATCAGCAAATTTATTCTTAATATTTCCCCGCGGAGACATTTGTGAGACCTTGGGTACAGTTTCTGAGCAGATAATGAAAGTATTTTTATTGCGCATGTCCATGCTGTGTGTTTTACTGTCAAGATAGGTTTAATAGCTTTAAAATGATCTCAAATAATCCTGTTTTTCCCTCCTCGAAATGTATCTTAGTCACACAGTGTTGTGCCTGTCTTGTATCCTAATTTGGCAGTTTTTAAACTGTCGGTCAGAAAGATCTCTTCCTCTTTTATTTTCTTGCTTTTTCACCCTTAACACCTGACCGCACTGAAAACCCCTGAACTGTATCGATCCTTCTCTTTCCTCCTAACACTCCCTTGAAAAAGGCCCTATTCTGAGTTTGACGTCTCAATACATGTACACACATCACCCTTTTCTAGCCTCAGGTTTTTAGCTCACCACAGCGATAAAAGACGAGACGCTAGTTTGATAATGCTGTCACGAAAAAATCCACACCACACGTTTCTGTTTTAAGCACACCAAAGACAACTGATTTTTTTTTTTTTTGTGGTTGTCAGCAAGTTCCCCCTTTTTCCTTCTTCCCCTTTGTGCATCTCACATCACACCAGGTCAAACATTTTAGGACACACACCTCTACTTTAAAGCTACTGTATGTTTGTTTGTTAAAGAAAGCTATGTAGATGCAAATATCTGTGAATATTTGTGCAGAGCTCTTGTGTTTGTGCCTGCTGTGCTGTCAAGCCCCTGACGGGCCAGCCAGGTCCTGTTTGTGATAATCTCCTTCTTTCTCTCTAAGGGGACAGTACCGTTAAAAACAGGAGCGAGCCGACCCCTCAGGGCTTCAAGAAAGGGAATTGGCATTGGGGTAAATGAGCCTTTCATCCATTATTATCATTTCACTCATTTGCTTTTATATGGCCCCAGAGATCCACCAGGCAGGAGCAGCAGTCAGAGGTAGACATGTTGCCTAGCAGGATAGGACTAGTTTATAGGCAAGTCATTGCCAACACCACTCCCACCCTGAAGGAAGGGTTAAAATCTGCTATTTGCAACGTGTTGCGCTGGTCCAAGACCAAACCGTGACTGTCTATCAGAATAGGGTCGTATGCCTCTGGTTCTGGGTCTCTTTGGGTGTTACATTTTGTGGTCTTTCCCTTTCCCCTCCTTAATTTTAATATAATGTTCTCCACTTATATTCAGAGGGGAGAGGTGGTGGTGTGCTGTGCTGTTTTTCCTTTTGTCAAACTCATGTAATAACACTGGCAACCTGTCTTGCTCTCTTGATTCACTCCCTGCTCCTCCTGTCACTCACTCACTCTTCTTCTTTGTTTTTTGTTCTTTTTTTTTTCCTGTCTCTTCTCCTCCTCACACGTCTCACAATCTTGCCCCCCCTCTGGTGCAACGTTGACTCTTTTTTTGCAGACCCCCAGTTTGTGGTGTACCAGCTGAAAGTGAAGATTCACACGTCGAACCCCGCTCACACGCGGCGCGAGGACAAGCACATGTTTTTTGAATTCCCCCAGCCGCTGCCTGTTTGTGGAGACATCAAAGTGGAGTTCTTCCATAAACAGAATAAGATGATGAAGAAGGTCAGTCATGTTGGTGTGTGTGTTCGGGGGCTTTCATTGTTGCTTAGAGGGGACCCAATATGCTTTGCCTCAATTTTTGTGATGTATATAATGTTATCATATCTGATGTTCATATTAAACATGCCAGAGTTTCAAATAATGAGGTAAAAGTACACAACACCATTCTGAATACACCCCTACTTGTAAACGTTATGAAGGACTTGGATATTAACATGTTTCTGGATATGCGGAAAAATGGCAACACCGACCTTTTGAAGGAGGTAGTTGAAGGAATGAAAGAGGGAGACTGTGCTCGCACTTGTATGAAACTTGAGGAAGAAAAATCCTATTTTGACGCAAAGAAGCAAAATGACAAGCTGCTTCAGTGGTTCAGCTTTTCCATATTTTGACGAAATTAATGACATGTTAGGGCATGTTAATCGTAGTGTGAATGGCTGCATGTGAACGAGAATATTAGTGGAGTATTCATTTTCATCAGACATTTAAACAGTAGGAATATTGGGTGGCATGATGATGCAGTTGTTAGCATTGTCACCTCACAGCAAGAGGCTTCCTGGTTCAAACCCCAGGGTGCGGGAGCCCTTTTGTGCAGAGTTTGCACGTTCTCCCCTTGTCAGCGTGGGTTTTCTCCGGGTGCTCCAGCTTCCTCCCACAGTCCAAAGACATGCAGGTTAATTGGTGACTCTAAATTGCCCGTAGGTGTGAATGTGAGTGTGAATGGTTGTCTGTCTCTATGTGTCAGCCCTGTGATAGTCTGGTGACCTGTCCAGGGTGTGCCCTGCCTCTCGCCTAATGTCAGCTGGGATAGGGTCCATCTCCCCCCCGCGACCCCTAACAGGATAAGGGGTTACAGAAAATGAATGAGTGGGAATGTTGTGTCTTTAGAATAAGGGCAAAAAATGGAATTTTTGTGCACGTACAGTAGCCACTGCTACATGTAGCTACATGCTAACATCAGGGAAACATGTAATTTTGGTTGTTGATGTTAATTTCCAAAAGTTTTGGATCATATTCAGCTGACAAATGTTCAGTTCCGAAGATTTTGGTTTTAAAGCTTTCATTGGTGAGTAGAAAGTGCTGCTATACTCCTTTACAGTCCCCCCTGGTGTAATGACTGTACAGGCATGGATGTGGAAGGTCCGGAAATGCTGACCAATCAGAGCAGACTGGGCTTTTTTGGGAGGAGGGCTTAAAGAGACAGGCGCTAAAACAGAGCGTTTTTAGGCAGAGGGTGAATACAGCAGACAGTGGGTAAAATAAAATGTTTTTTGAACACTGAAGCATGTAAACATGTTCTAGTAGAAACCCAAAACAGTTCAAACAAAGTATGAACCTAAAATGAGCATAATTGGTCCCCTTTAATTTGACACATTTCTGTCAGTCATTACGAGCTCACTTTAGCTGTTGATTGTTGACAACAATTAAGCTTTTTTAAAGGACAATGTTGGCGACTCTTTATTTTATTTTTTGTGGGAACAAATCTCATGAATCACTGTACGAGAAACTGTAAGTATGGTATTTCTTTACTTGCAAAAGCCTGATAAAAGCTTTTTGGTCTGTCCCAATGACCTCTTGTTGACCATAAATGATAAAAAAAAACACACCAACTGGCCACACCATTGCACTGCTTTACACGTTCCTTTATTAGCATGAGCGGGACACTGTAGTTTATCTTGAGTTGATCTGCCCTGCAGTCGTAAGTACTAATGCAACAAATGTGTATATGGTTCATAAAAGGCTCCAACAAATGCTTCATTTACTCATGTTTGAGAGCAGTGGCTAAAAGCTCAGTAATAAAACTGAACTATTTGTGAGCAGTTTTTAAAGATTCAATAGAAACAAATGAGCTCATCGCTGAGTGTCACAGACGTTAGTAGAGTTGGAAAGTGTTAAGAGACGGACTAACTCATTTTTGGCTTAGTTATTTAATTGAGATTTGTTGTCAACAAGAAAAATATAGACTATTGCAGCAGTGAAAAGTTCCTTTTGGATTCTCTATTTCGCCCAGTTTCTCATTGCATCTCCTCTCTCGTCACCTCCACCCTCCAGGACAAAATGTTTCACTTCTGGGTGAACACCTTCTTCATCCCTGGACCAGAGGAGAGCGGGGACAAGATGGAGAACGGGGCAGTGAACAATGCAGACAGCCAGCAGGGGGTACCGGCACCGGGCCAGGGCCAGCCGCAGAGCGCCGAGTGCAGGGACAGCTGCAGGGAAAGCGGCAGGGAAAGCGACCGGGACAGGGACTACCTCATCCTGACGCTCACTAAGAACGACTTGGACAAGGCCAACAAAGACAAAGCTAACCGCTACTTCTCGCCAAACTTCAAGGTAAGGATTGAATTTGGATATTAGCTGGTTTAAGGATTGACTGTTGTCTCTAAAAGCAGTTTGTCATAAGTGCGATGTGAAAATGTGACAGCTTTTGACACCGGGTACGGTGCGACTGATCTGCGTTGCTGTGTGCCATTTTTGTCATCGATAAATAAACAATATCTTCCTCCTAAATAGCGCCCAGGTCCACTTTACACCACAAAAACAGATCCATACTGAGATGAGCTAGCGTTAATCACACAATACATAAACCACTCGGCCACAAATTTGATGCTTATGCGAGCTGTTGTGTTTAGCCTTGTTTTGTGACCAACATATAAAGCTACATTACTGTTTAGATTGTATCCAAGCTGGTGGGCGATTGCAGTCCTTTCTTTGGTTGTTGAGATAGTTATCGCTGTTTGTCGTACAAGTGAGTAACGTTACAATGCAGTGTTCTTCATTTGGATGCCACTTGACTCTGAGCGACACTCTCTGATGGGGCAGTGGCCCCCCAGCAGGACATAACACCTTGCCGTACCGTGTGCTCAGGAATAACCCAAGGAACATGACAAAGAGCTCAAAGCATTGACCTGGCCAATCGCGCGTTCATGGGATGTGCTTGTACCCCAGAGGTACCCTTGATTCATAGTGGGGCCTCCTTGGATCATCGACCTGACCTGGCGATGCATGGACACAGTACCTCTAGGGGTGTGCTGTGGTGTCCACCAGGGTGTCGGCAGTGAATCCTTTTAGTCCTGTGGGTTGTGAGGTGGGGTACCAACACTTCCACAGAAGCTCATTTGAATTGGGATCTTGGGAAATTAGAGACCAGGCCAACACCTTAGTTCCTCAGGTCATTCCTGAGCAGCGGTGTGGCATGCATTGTCCTGCTGGGGGGCGTGGCCACTGCCATGAGGGGGGGTGCTTGGTCTGCAGCGGTGTTTGGGTGGCTGGTGCGTGTCAAGCGGCATCCACATGAATGCAAGGAACCAAGGTTTCCCAGCAGAACGTTGCATTGTAGGAAGATGAGTCAGTGTTGCTCACTTGACCTGTCAGTGGTTTTAATGTCTTGGCTGATTGGTGTATAATTATGTGGGTGGAAATCCGCTCAATTCGAGGTCCGTCCAAGCATTTTTTCCTCACACGATTGTTCTGCAGAGGTGTGCAAGCCCTCTTTAAACCCATAAAATCATTTTATAAATTTTCGTGCAAATTTTTTGGTCATTATTTTGAACTATGATTACTGCTATGGAAACAGGAAATGATAAAGAGTTGTTTATATTAATTAATTTCACAGACTGAAGTTAGTTTTCTTCTAATTTGCAGGTGAAGTTGTATTTTACGAAAACCGTGGAGGAGCCTTCGAATTCTGAGGCAAGCACTTCAACATCCGTCACCCCGGACGTTAGCGACAATGAGCCAGACCATTATCGATACTCTGACACCACTGACTCTGATCCGGAAAATGAACCTTTTGATGAAGAGCAGCACACGCAAATCACAAAAGTGTGAACTCTTTTTAAACAGGAAAAGAAGAAATTATACACCAGAAAAAAAGGAGAAAACTTGAATATAAACTCAAAAGAAGAACCTTTGTCCCTTCCCTCCCCCAGACGGCAATAGAATATCATCATGTCAAATGCCAATTTTAGGGAAAAAAAGATAAATATCCTGACCAATATATTGTTTTTTTATTTTTCTTTTTTTCTTTGGCACGGCCATGTACCATGTGCGAGGTATTGACACTGTTGCCCCATGGGAAAAGGTGCTGTAGCTATAAAAATGTGTTTATATATATCTATATACATACGTATATGTATATACATATATACATGCATATATAAACAAACTTTTTTTTGTGTCAAAGACAATGGAAAGACTACCACAATCAGGAGACGGGAGTTGAAGTGTGGGAGAAGTTAGAATGATATACTAGGACTATGCTGCTCCTTCTCCTGTCTAAACCAAGGCCAGTGCTGCAGTCACTTTGTTTCACTCCCTCTCTTCTCCTCCTCCTCCCTTCCTTCTCCTCTCATCTTTTACTCTCCCTCCCCTCCATCCTATCCTCCTTCCTATCCTCCTTTACTGTGAATGCTTCTTGTGCTCTTTGCAGGCTGTCTCACGTGACTTTTGGTCTTTGTGCAGTGCAAACTGCATGCGGGCAGTGGGTTTGGGGTGGGCGGGGTTATGAAGAGGCTGTGATGATGTCTAAAGCATTGCCATTCCTGTTCCCACTGTGTATACGTTAAATTATGCAGAACAAGGCATCCCATGTAATTGTTAATGTTTTTTTTTATCCTAAGATAATAAAAATATAATACACAAAACAGCAGGGAGACAAGTGTTTGCAATAATGTCAACACTACATTTAAAGGACAATGGTGATTTGCATGTATTGGAATTGGCGTCCATCCCTAATAAATGTATGCAATGTTGTCTTTTCTTAAAGAAACCAGCTTTGAGATGTGTCTTCTGCGTGGGGTTCCCCAGTGCTTTGAGTCATGCCCAGAAAATTACATCAGAGGTTTATGTAATATTCTCCCTTTTGCTGTTTGCGGTTAATCAAAGTCCTGCAGAATGAAAATGAATTTTGCAATATGCACTTGTCATCAAACTGTAAGGCCAACGCAGTCTTAAACCCACCATTGTTGTCATTTTAATACTCGATTTTAAAGGAACAGTGTGTAAGATTTAGGGGGATGTACTGGCCTCTAGCGATGAGGATTGCAACCACCTGAAACATCTTTAGTGTTCATTGTTCAGGAGGTTTTTAGCAGGAGCCGAATTATCCGCAGAGGTCTTTTCCTCTCTAAAACAAACCGACCAGATGACTAAAACCGGTGAAAACACTAAATAAGGCAGTTTCACTTTACAATCAGTTTGTGTGCTCACATTTTTTTTCTGATAACGTGTGCTGACCCTTTTTCTGATCTAGACGTTCACTAAGGTTATTACTGGGAGCCAAATTGTCCGCAGAGGTCTCCTCATGTTTCAAATTAGTGTTTCTCTGATGCTGTTAGGTATGTCAGAGACAGTCGGCTCTAAATGTGCGTTCACTTTTTTTTTTTTCTGATAATTTTGGATCCAGACGTTCAGGAGGTTCTTACCTGGAGCCGGGTTATCCGCAGAGGTCTCCTCCTCTCCAAAACGACAGTGTGACAGCATGATTTTTTTAAACTGGTAAAAACACTAAATAAGGCAGTTTTACGTTACAAATCAGTGTTTTTCCATGCCACAGACGGGATGCTCGCCCAGCACCTGCTAATGTGTGCTCACCGTTTTTCTGATCTAGGCGTTCAGGAGGTTTTTACTGGGAGCCGAACTGTTCGCAGAGGTCTTGCCGGACGACCCATTTCGTGTTACAGATCATTCTTTCACTGATGCTGTTAGGCATGTCAGAGGCAGGCAGCAAGCATAGCACCTGTTGTGCCCTTTTTTTTCCCTCTTATAACATTGGATCCAGATGTTCAGTTTCGAGTTCAGTTTTGTTCAGAGTTTTTTACCGGGAGCTGAATTGTCCACATAGGTCTCCTCTCCAAAACAAACTGACCTGGTGATTAAAACCGGTAAAAACACTAAATAAAGCAGTTTTACGTTACAAATCACTTTTTTTACAACACTGTTTGGCACGTCGCAGACGGGATGCTCACCCATCACCTGCTAATGTGTTGGTTGCTCATCTCTTTTCTGAACTTGACAATCAGGAGGTTTTAACCGGGAGCCAAACTGACCGCAGAGGTCTCCTCTCCAAAACAAGTGGACCAGGCGACCGATTTCTTGTTAGAAATATATTTTTTTTTCTGATGCTGTTTGGCATTTTGCAGACGGGATGCTCGCTCCTCACCTGCTAATGTGTGCTCACCGTTTTTCTGATCTCGATGTTCAGGAGGTTTTTACCAGGAGCCGAATTGTCCACAGAGGTTTCCTCTCCAAAACAAATTTTCGATTATACCAGTTTAAATAGAGAATAAAGCAGTTTCCTGCTAAAAAATAAATGTTTCATCGACACTGCTTGTCACACAATGGCTGCATGGCCAGTGCAGACCGCAAATGGCCTTATATAGAGCCAGAAACATGGCGGTGCAACATGGTGTAGATATAAACGGCTCATTCTAAGGCAATGAAAACTCGATTCTTACTTTCAGTTTCATATTCTTAAGAAAAATACCCATATCACATTCTGTTTCTGCCTATATATCCCCCTAAATCCTACACACTGAACCTTTAACTCGACATCATTGCTCCCAGCTTAAGTCCTGATTTAAAGTGGCAGCACCCAGACCCCATAACCTAAACCTGAGCGTGTGTGTGAGGTGAAGCATGTGCAGTGAGTCGGTGGAGGAAAATGTGCACAAGCACCGCGCTTGAGAAAAATGCTGTAAAGCAGGTTGTCGTTGCAGCTGCTGGAGCTGTGTTAACAGTCACTTCCTGCTTTAAAGGTCAGCGCTGCAAATAGCGGGTGGGACCTGAGGTAGGGAAGTGATGGAAGGATTATTATTAAAAGTTCAACTGAGGGCGAAGAGCCCACTTCAAACAAATGAGTGACTCAACCAGGCGGCTGAGCATCGACAGCGCGTTAACGTCAGTCTGGCAGTGAGGAGAAACATAAATCTTTAGATTATCAGCAACAGTTTGCTTTCATTCAAACTCAACTGCTAATTGAAGTTCACACAGCTGAGCTTTCTCTCGTGTGGACAATCTTTGTTTTGATATTTCTGCCAAGTAACAGCACATTTCCTGAATGGATTTCAAAGCAAAGTGACCTCTGAACTCTGATAAAAACATTAACATTTATGAGCCAAAATCAGCCTGACCTCGTACCAAACCACCAGTGTTGCATGCAGAGTGGCTGCCGCTGGTTAATCAAGGCGTTCTCCACATGAAATGAGCAGAGGAAGGAAAAGGCTACCAGCCCAGGAGGGAGGAGCGCGAGGCCTCGGGTAGACGGAGCCTGCTCCGCTCGCAGGCTTGTGCAACTCCACCAAATGAAAGAGTAACAGGATTAACGAGCATGTCACTGTGATAGGAGAGCAGAGAGTGGCAAGACCCTGGCTAAAGCATGGCCCAAAGTCTCCTGATAATAAAATAAAGTATGAATTAAACATACATATATAAAAAAAATGTTCCACCCCCAGAGGCAGGCAGTCACATAATCCCCTTCTGCTCTATTAAGACTCTGTCCTCGGCTCTTTCGTGTTGATAGAGACATCAAAGCCAAACCAGTGCAGCGTCAAATGAGACAGGCAGCAGTCGCAGGGGCCCGACTGTAATTGGCTGAGCTGAGAAGGAGGGAGAGACTCTGGTAGATTAATAATGAATGTGCTGTGCTGGGTTGAGAGAGACCAGAGAGAGATGCCTCAGCTCTCCACAGGCAGGCGAGACTGAAGAGGGCTGACTTCAGTAGAGCTCCAGCTTGACAGTTCACATCTTTAGCTTTTGATTGCCCTCCTCATCGCAGACACAAACACCGACACACAGCAGCATCTGAAATATTAATCTAATCAATATACTGCTTCATTTGTATGTCTTGAGCACGGGCTCCTCTAAAAGTTGGTTTGATTTTTATGCATCAGGCACCTCTCTGGAGATGAGACAAAAATGGAAAAATGAGATTTGGATGGAGGAATATTTACTTTTGTATGTTTGAATCTGAATTTTCCTGCAGTATGTGGGTCAGATATTATTCACCCAGACGGATAATGATGCAATACAATAGACTATTTTAGGCTATGACGTAAAGAAACAATGACGACAGGAAATTCTGTTGGTCCACTTCTCCCACTGAAGCCTGACACTTTTCCACTATAGAAGCCCATCTCCAACAGGAAGAAAAAAATAGCCTACTGGTCAAGATCAGTGGTTCCCAACTGGTGGGTCGTGGTCCAAACTTGGGTTAGGGGTTCCCTCTGAATGGAGGGGTTTGTAAAAAACACACTTTGTTTAAAAGAATGGTGAATTTGCGGCACAAATCTTTTATTTTGAAGTGCAGTTTCCTGCTGTAGAGTGAGTAACTAATGGACAGATACTTGACAGAGACAGCAAACGACTCAACGACATGGCCAAACGCAAGTATGAAGCCAAACGTATTAAACTGGCTGGACCTTGAAGTGGTTAGAAACGTGGAGAATTCTTGACCCTGTGGCTGGACCATTTGGGAACCACTGGTCTAGATGATACTACAGATAATATGTCAACATTCTGAGACTGGTCAAAGTTGTTTGAAACTATAGGTGTGTTTACACTGGCATTTAATTTGGTGAAATTTGGGGCAAATTCAATTTGTGTGGAAAGAAATGTGTGTAAAATTTTCACATGTAATTCATCTTTGCCAAACTTTGAGCTGCAAATTTACACCGCTGCCTAAAGACAAGCTGTCCTAGCAGTGTTGAGGGGCCGGAGAGCTATAGAGAGATGAATTCACAGTTTATTTTGGAAAAAATATAAATGGTAGTCAATGACGAGAAATAGAAAATTTTTTGATCCTGTTTAAATTGTGCCATGAATTGTCGATGTTTGTCAATTCAAAACATAATTTTACAGGTTTGTCGTAAAACTGTTTTAAAAATTTGGAATTAGGAAGACTTCACAAGTCGCGCGATTGACATCACAACTTTTTCTCTCATTGGAGCTACGACTACGACTGTGTTTTTGGTACTGGCATTATTCCCAAGAGCTTGTTCTTTTGTTTCCTGGCTAATAAAAAGATCAGGAGTCGCTGGATAAAACACAACAGCTAAGTTAACGTTGTACGTGGAACATGTGGATGTATAGAGAGAACTGGATACAGTGCTGGAGGTAACTGCCCCTTATAAAAGTACCTGGATGACTGGCTTTGCTTCGGTATATTTGGTCCCACAGAACAGGCGCACCAGAGACTTCTGTAGGCCGAGCAGGCTGCTTCTGGTTTAGCACTCCACTAGCTTAAATGGGGCTAAAATGATTCTGCTGCTCTTCTAGACTTCCTTAATGTCATCAGACAGGATGGGTCAAATCCCAACAGTGAAATGAGTCATTTTGTGGGGGCTGTAACACTTAAAGATGTATCCTCTGACTCACAGATGTCTCCTTCCCAATGTAGGTCCATGGGAAAAAGTAATTTGGGCCCAATGCAAAATTATGCATAATTATTCTCTCAGTCGACTAGCGTATATATCTTTCTGAGTATGACCTGCTTTATCACTGTGTTGATGCCTTGTTAATGGTTCTTTCTGAAAATGTCTTCAGGACTGTATTTGTTATGCAGCAAGTAGCCGCTTTCACACTTCCTTTTCAAAGCGGAAGTTTCGCGCCATTATTCCCCTTTGCTGTTCTGTAGAAAAGGTACGATCGTGGATACAGAGTTGTCACGAATTTAAGCCGGCAGTCGAGGTAGCAATAGTGCTGAATTGATGTCTTAAGAAAAGGATGGGACGGGTGTGACGTTATAACGACATGTTATGTGTGCGACTCACTGCCAGGAGCTTTAAAAAACAGCTAGCAGCAGTTAGCAGCTAACTCAAAGTAATAGAACAGTGGCTGAAAATGTCTGCAAACTGGGGAAACAATAAGGTTCTGAAGCTCTTTAGGTTCCGAGCCAAGGATAAGGTCAGATATTTTTCAGGGCTTTTCTTGCTGTTAATTGATAAGCTAGTTGTTTTTTTTAGGACTGTAGAGAGAGGGAACCCCATGCAGCAAGTACGTTGGAATTGAACCCACAGAGCAAGGCCTTTGTACAAGGCCCCTGCCTGAATCAGGTGACCTCTTTTGCTTCCACCATGTCCGCATGCTGTCGCTGTTGTTTGTTTCTGTGTAAAAATGCAAAGGCAGCAGAAAGAAGGGGCTTCATAGCAACTCCATAGCACGATCTCGAGCGCTGCAAATACGTCTTTTGGATAAACGGTGTGTCCCCTTGGTGACCACGCTTTATTTTCCCTCTTCAGTAACTGTTTCTCTAAACAAAATGGTGAACAACTGGAGAGTAACCAAAACATTAGAGAGAACACCACGCCATTGGGTGGCTAGTTAGCGGTTAGCTCACCACAGCTAACATCAGTTTACCAACCAGCCCTGAAATGGTCATGACATTACGAAGCTTCAAGAACCACCTATGTACCACTTTCTGGTTGGTGGATGTTTGGTTCTTAGTGGTTCATATTTCTGACTTTGTATCTGTATTGATTTACCAAGAGCATTTATCATGTTTACTTTTTGTTTTTGTTTTGTTTCTCTGACGGGTAATGCCTTCCATACTCCACGCATCAAACTACTGTGAGAAGAAAAAAAAGCTAACACCAAAATATAGAGATTTAAGCATAGTATTATGACCAAATGAGGGGGTGGGGGAGTGTGTGTGGGGGTCAGTCTGGCCTACAAAGAGAAGATAAGCCCAAGCTGGTAACCCCATTTCCCTTCCATCTGTTGGTAGCAGTTGTAGAGCATGGCTGCACTCACCAGGACCTGGCAACCCATCCCCCAAGCCCTCTTTCTCTGGCTGACTGCACAGCTGTGTTGCGTTTGGATTAGGCCAAGAATAAAACAGGAAGTAGAAATTAAACAAAAGCTTAAACACACACACACACACACACACACACACACAGAGAGAGAGAGAGAAACGCACACTCTCACACAGGCAGTGTAAGTTACCAAAGACTCAGCAGCAGCGGCAGCGGCGCGAGTGACAGCCTGTGGAAAAAGTGCACACACCCACACGTGTAGACCATCGCACACAAATATACTACAGCATGAACAAAGTCATACTCTGCCTCCCACAGACTCACATAAGCCCAGGCAGGACCACAGGCATATCATTTCTCTGTGCCCACACTCATGCTCACACATATGGTCTTTTTACATGCTAAGTGCCTCTGCGCCTCTCCTCCCCTCTTCATGGTGGTCTGAGGAAAACTAGCAAACACGCTCAGTCTTGGGGCATGCCAGTGTAATGATGCTAATATGGGAGTATTTTGGTTATGAGGTGACGCGCAAACATTATATTCATAACACAACTGAGACAAAGATAACGTAAGTAGCTCTGATTACTCACACATTCACTTTGATAATCATGCAACCATCCAGAGACGTTCAACACTTCATTTCTGTTAGATTTTTTAAATAAATCCACTACATTAAAGCTGGAATCACATCCAAGAAGATTAAGACGAATATTAAAACAATTACCGCTGTCATCAGCGTATTGTTAAACTTTTTGTTCTTATGCGAGATTCTTGATTAACGTCTTTTAGGTCAAACTTAATGAATACCTCATGGTCATCATAATCTGCCTCATCCAAACAGCATAAATCTGAGTTAAACCTTAATAAGAATACATTAGGTGCTGGATATTATCACTCCGCTATCCTTGTATAACATTTTAGCTCATTATTTTCTCTGCTTGTGAACTTGCTCCAACTTTCAGCGAATCCTCTGCGTGGTTTCTCTTTTTGTGTGAATGCACCAAAATAGCCCGGCGACAGCACACAGGAACTATGGTGAATAAGGGAAGTGGAATTGGGAAGAAGAAGGAGATGTTTGGAAACGCGTAGCTGTAACGTGTGCGCATGAAGCAGCGCCACAGACTCGGTGGAGCTGGCAAGGTGCATTTGATGGAAATCCATTAAAGTGCTTCTCGTCATGAGTTGGACCAACTGTTAATGAATATACGGTAAATGTTTTCAGATGTTATTTTTACTGTCAAGACCTGAGTCAACTAATGAGTCACACCAGCTCTGTTTTTCTGTGTGTGTGTGTGTGTGTGTGTGTGTGCGTGTGTGTTTGTTGACATGGATATGCCAGCATGCTTGTCAGTCTGTGTGTGTGTTTATGTGTGTCTTCATGAATAAGAGAAGCACATGGAAACACTTACTGTATTGCTGTCGCCACTGACCCCTCCCCTTCCTCAACACGCACACACGCACACACACACACACACACACACACACACACACACACACACACACACACACACACACACACACACACACAGTGCTCATTCTCTCTATGTGATCAATGAAGAGCACATGTGTGTCCATTGTACTGAGTAACACTCAACATGCACAGCCCGAGGCAAAAAACATGGACAGAAGCATATCAGCTTTACCACAGAGCTCCACATACATACAGCCAACGCTCACACACACACACACACACATTTGTACAACAGGAACCTGCATTGTGTTTAGGGAACCCAGTAGTGAAAAATGCTCCTGCTGCAGGGCTTTTATGTATGTATCTGTGTGCATATGAAAGTGCACGCTCATACACCAGAGTCTGCATTTATCAGACTTTACTCTGACAGGCTCTGTTCTCTACCTGACTTTTACCCTGAAATCTTAGAGCAAGCGTAATCCTTCCCCCGAGCCTCCTCCTACTCCTCCTTGCTCTCTCTCCTCTCTCCATCTAGTGTCACCACGAGGGTAATATGAGGCATATGGCTGCTGATGACAGTCCCTAATCCTCACGCTGATGACTGATAGTTACCCGCGCACTCCTCATCCCCATCTCATCCTTATATACCAAGAACAAGGGAGGGAGACGCGAGCGTGTCGGCTGACACTCTTCGCTCAGCCTCCGAGTCCCTCCGCTCCCTGTCTCTCCCAGCTGAGAGTCATTATCTGAAATGACTGATGGGAGAGCGGCTGATGGACAAGACCGATATTAGTGTTTGTGCTGGAGAGTGAAAGTTAGAAATGGTACTGCAGACTTTCGGAGTTTCAGAGAAGAGGAATTGCTCCGGGGTTTTACAGGTCATGAGATTCATGAAAAAAAAGCATTTACTGTATGTCATGAGAGCTGGTGGAGGAATTAGTCAGAATAAAGGATCAAGTTGAGTTGTGGTGTGTTTTTTTTTGTTACCAACACAGTAAGTCATTGGTCATGTTCAGCCAAAGACGCAGCCAGACACCAGTCTGCAACATTCAGCATTTAAGTGAGCCTATTAGTTTCCATCCACCTGTTTTTAATGAAAGAGCCCAAATGATGGGAAGGAATAAAAAGCTTGACTGTGGTTGAAAAGTTGGTGTGTCATATGGGTTTATTATGTCATTAATTAAAGAAAACAAACAAACATCACACTCATGAGAATGGGATGGACAGACAACCAGTAAAGGAAAGACATCTGGTCACAGCTGTCACTGGCATGGAGGCGTGAAAATTCATCTTGACTGAGGTTTGAATGATGGTTTAACATAAAGGTAAAGTATGCCATGAAAATGTCATTGTGTAGTATGTCATAAAAAATGTAATAAGAATGTCATTTTTTTAGTATTTCGTAAAAACGTGATGAAAAATGTCATAGTATAGTATGTCATGAAAATGTTACAATAAAGTATGTTATAAAAAGTCATAAGAAAATAGAGTTTACTATGACATAAAAAGAAAAAGGTTTTAAACATTACAGATTAGTATGTCATGAAAAATGTCATAAAAATGTCAAAAAAGTCATAGCATAGTATATCGTTAAACAAATATTTTAAAAAGTCCTACTATAGTATGTCATTTAAAATGCCATAAAAAAAGTCATGCCATAAGATGTCATGTCAAAAGTCACAGTGTAGTATGTCGTTAAAAATTACATAAAAAGATCATAGCATAGTATGTGGTTAAAAACGTCACGTTTTTTGATGAGTTTGGACGACATGCTATACTATGACGTTTTTTCATGATTTTGGTCGACATGCTATACTATGACTTTTTTTCATGATTTTCGACGACATGCTATACTATGACGTTTTTTCGTGATTTTGGACGACATGCTATACTATGACGTTTTTTCATGATTTTGGACGACATACTATACTATGACGTTTTTTCATGATTTTGGACGACATGCTATACTATGACTTTTTTTCATGATTTTTGACGACATGCTATACTATGACGTTTTTTCATGATTTTGGACGAAATACTATACTATGACGTTTTGTCATGATTTTGGACGACATACTATACCATGACGTTTTTTCAAGATTTTGGAGGACATGCTATACTATGATGTTTTTTCATGATTTTGGACGACATACTATACTATGACGTTTTTTCATAATTTTTAACGACATGCTATACTATGACGTTTTGTCATGATTTTGGACGACATACTATACTATGACGTTTTTTCATAATTTTTAACGACATGCTATACTATGACGTTTTGTCATGATTTTGGACGACATACTATACTATGACGTTTTTTCATAATTTTTAACGACATACTATACCATGACGTTTTTTCATGATTTGGGTCGACATGCTATACTATGATGTTTTTTCATGATTTTTGACGACATACTATACTATGACGTTTTTTCATGATTTTGGTCGACATACTATACTATGACTTTTTTTCATGATTATTGACGACATGCTATACTATGACGTTTTTTCATGATTTTTAACGACATGCTATACTATGACGTTTTGTCATGATTTTGGACGACATACTATACCATGACGTTTTTTCATGATTTTGGAGGACATGCTATACTATGATGTTTTTTCATGATTTTTGACGACATACTATACTATGACTTTTTTTCATGATTTTTGACGACATGCTATACTATGACTTTTTTTCATGATTATTGACGACATGCTATACTATGACGTTTTTTCATGATTTTTAACGACATGCTATACTATGACGTTTTGTCATGATTTTGGACGACATACTATACCATGACGTTTTTTCATGATTTTGGAGGACATGCTATACTATGATGTTTTTTCATGATTTTTGACGACATACTATACTATGACGTTTTTTCATGATTATTGACGACATGCTATACTATGACGTTTTTTGATGATTTTTAACGACATGCTATACTATGACGTTTTGTCATGATTTTGGACGACATACTATACCATGACGTTTTTTCATGATTTTGGAGGACATGCTATACTATGATGTTTTTTCATGATTTTTGACGACATACTATACTATGACTTTTTTTCATGATTTTTGACGACATGCTATACTATGATGTTTTTTCATGATTTTTGACGACATACTATACTATGACGTTTTTTCATCATTTTTGACGACATGCTATACTATGACGTTTTTTCATAATTTTTAACGACATGCTATACTATGACGTTTTTTCATGATTTTGACGACATACTATACTATGACGTTTTTTCATGATTTTGGACGACATGCTATACCATGATGTTTTTTCATGATTTTTGACGACATACTATAGTATGACGTTTTTTCATCATTTTGGACGACATACTATTTTATCATTTTTTTCATTTTATACTATTTTTTCGTCAAAAATCATGAAAAAACGTCATAGTATAGCATGTCGACCAAAATGATGAAAAAACGTCATACTATAGTATGTCGTCAAAAATCATGAAAAAACGTCATAGTATAGCATGTCGTCAAAACTGATGAAAAAACGTCATAGTATAGCATGTCATCAAAAATGATGAAAAAACATCATAGTATAGTATGTCGTTAAAAATGATGAAAAAACGTCATAGTGTAGTATGTCGTCAAAAATGATGAAAAAACGTCATAGTATAGTATGTCGTCCCAAATTATGAAAAAATGTCATAGTATAGCATGTCGTCCAAAATGATGAAAAAACGTCATAGTATATAATGTCGTCCAAAATGATGAAAAAACGTCATAGTATAGTATGTCGTCCCAAGTTATGAAAAAAAGTCATAGTATAGCATGTCGTCCAAAATCATGAAAAAACGTCATAGTATAGCATGTCGTCCAAAATGATGAAAAAACGTCATAGTATAGCATGTCGTCCAAAATCATGAAAAAACGTCATAGTATAGCATGTCGTCCAAAATCATGAAAAAAACGTCATAGTATAGCATGTCGTCAAAAATGATGAAAAAACGTCATAGTATAGCATGTCGTTAAAAATCATGAAAAAAACGTCATAGTATAGCATGTCGTCAAAAATGATGAAAAAACGTCATAGTATAGTATGTCGTCCAAAATCATGAAAAAACGTCATAGTATAGCATGTCGTCCAAAATGATGAAAAAACGTCATAGTATAGCATGTCGTCCAAAATCATGAAAAAACGTCATAGTATAGCATGTCCACCAAAATCATGAAAAAATGTCATAGTATAGTATGTCGTCAAAAATCATGAAAAAACGTCATAGTATAGTATGTCGTCCCAAATTATGAAAAAACGTCATAGTATAGCATGTCGTCCAAAATGATGAAAAAATGTCATAGTATAGCATGTCGTCAAAAATGATGAAAAAACGTCATAGTATAGTATGTCGTCCAAAATCATGAAAAAACGTCATAGTATGGCATGTCGTCCAAAATGATGAAAAAACGTCATAGTATAGCATGTCGTCCCAAATTATGAAAAAACGTCATAGTATAGTATGTCCACCAAAATCATGAAAAAATGTCATAGTATAGCATGTCGTCAAAAATCATGAAAAAAATGTCATAGTATAGCATGTCGTCAAAAATCATGAAAAAATGTCATAGTATAGCATGTCGTCAAAAATCATGAAAAAACGTCATAGTATAGCATGTCGTCCAAAATGATGAAAAAACGTCATAGTATAGCATGTCCACCAAAATCATGAAAAAATGTCATAGTATAGCATGTCGTCAAAAATCATGAAAAAACGTCATAGTATAGTATGTCGTCCAAAATGATGAAAAAATGTCATAGTATAGCATGTCGTCAAAAATGATGAAAAAATGTCATAGTATAGTATGTCGTCCCAAATTATGAAAAAATGTCATAGTATAGCATGTCGTCCAAAATGATGAAAAAACGTCATAGTATAGTATGTCGTCCAAAATGATGAAAAAACGTCATAGTATAGTATGTCGTCCCAAGTTATGAAAAAAAGTCATAGTATAGCATGTCGTCCAAAATCATGAAAAAACGTCATAGTATAGCATGTCGTCCAAAATGATGAAAAAACGTCATAGTATAGCATGTCGTCCAAAATCATGAAAAAACGTCATAGTATAGCATGTCGTCCAAAATCATGAAAAAAACGTCATAGTATAGCATGTCGTCAAAAATGATGAAAAAACGTCATAGTATAGCATGTCGTTAAAAATCATGAAAAAAACGTCATAGTATAGCATGTCGTCAAAAATGATGAAAAAACGTCATAGTATAGTATGTCGTCCAAAATCATGAAAAAACGTCATAGTATAGCATGTCGTCCAAAATGATGAAAAAACGTCATAGTATAGCATGTCGTCCAAAATCATGAAAAAACGTCATAGTATAGCATGTCCACCAAAATCATGAAAAAATGTCATAGTATAGTATGTCGTCAAAAATCATGAAAAAACGTCATAGTATAGTATGTCGTCCCAAATTATGAAAAAACGTCATAGTATAGCATGTCGTCCAAAATGATGAAAAAATGTCATAGTATAGCATGTCGTCAAAAATGATGAAAAAACGTCATAGTATAGTATGTCGTCCAAAATCATGAAAAAACGTCATAGTATGGCATGTCGTCCAAAATGATGAAAAAACGTCATAGTATAGCATGTCGTCCCAAATTATGAAAAAACGTCATAGTATAGTATGTCCACCAAAATCATGAAAAAATGTCATAGTATAGCATGTCGTCAAAAATCATGAAAAAAATGTCATAGTATAGCATGTCGTCAAAAATCATGAAAAAATGTCATAGTATAGCATGTCGTCAAAAATCATGAAAAAACGTCATAGTATAGCATGTCGTCCAAAATCATGAAAAAACGTCATAGTATAGCATGTCCACCAAAATCATGAAAAAATGTCATAGTATAGCATGTCGTCAAAAATCATGAAAAAACGTCATAGTATAGTATGTCGTCCAAAATGATGAAAAAATGTCATAGTATAGCATGTCGTCAAAAATGATGAAAAAATGTCATAGTATAGCATGTCGTCAAAAATGATGAAAAAACGTCATAGTATAGAATGTCGTCCAAAATCATGAAAAAACGTCATAGTATAGCATGTCGTCCAAAATGATGAAAAAACGTCATAGTATAGCATGTCGTCCAAAATCATGAAAAAAGGTCATAGTATAGCATGTCGTCCAAAATCATGAAAAAACGTCATAGTATAGCATGTCGTCCAAAATGATGAAAAAACGTCATAGTATAGCATGTCGTCCCAAATTATGAAAAAACGTCATAGTATAGCATGTCGTCCAAAATCATGAAAAAAGGTCATAGTATAGCATGTCGTCCAAAATCATGAAAAAACGTCATAGTATAGCATGTCGTCCAAAATGATGAAAAAACGTCATAGTATAACATGTCGTCCAAAATCATGAAAAAACGTCATAGTATAGCATGTCCACCAAAATCATGAAAAAATGTCATAGTATAGTATGTCGTCAAAAATCATGAAAAAACGTCATAGTATAGCATGTCGTCCAAAATGATGAAAAAAAACGTCATAGTATAGCATGTCGTCCAAAATGATGAAAAAAAACGTCATAGTATAGTATGTCGTCCGGAATCATGAAAAAACGTCATGGTATAGTATGTCGTCCCAAATTATGAAAAAATGTCATAGTATAGTATGTCGTCCAAAATGATGAAAAAATGTCATAGTATAGCATGTCGTCCAAAATCATGAAAAAACGTCATAGTATAGCATGTCGTCCAAAATCATGAAAAAACGTCATAGTATAGCATGTCGTCCAAAATCATGAAAAAACGTCATAGTATAGCATGTCGTCCAAAATCATGAAAAAACGTCATAGTATAGCATGTCGTCCAAAAACATGAAAAAACGTCATAGTATAGCATGTCGTCCAAAATCATGAAAAAATGTCATAGTATAGCATGTCCACCAAAATCATGAAAAAATGTCATAGTATAGTATGTCGTCAAAAATCATGAAAAAAACGTCATAGTATAGCATGTCGTCCAAAATCATGAAAAAACGTCATAGTATAGTATGTCGTCCAAAATGATGAAAAAATGTCATAGTATAGCATGTCGTCAAAAATCATGAAAAAACGTCATAGTATAGCATGTCGTCCAAAATCATGAAAAAACGTCATAGTATAGCATGTCGTCCAAAATCATGAAAAAATGTCATAGTATAGCATGTCCACCAAAATCATGAAAAAATGTCATAGTATAGTATGTCGTCAAAAATCATGAAAAAAACGTCATAGTATAGTATGTCGTCCAAAATGATGAAAAAAACGTCATAGTATAGTATGTCGTCCAAAATGATGAAAAAATGTCATAGTATAGCATGTCGTCCAAAATCATGAAAAAACGTCATAGTATAGCATGTCGTCCAAAATCATGAAAAAACGTCATAGTATAGCATGTCGTCCAAAATCATGAAAAAATGTCATAGTATAGCATGTCCACCAAAATCATGAAAAAATGTCATAGTATAGTATGTCGTCAAAAATCATGAAAAAAACGTCATAGTATAGTATGTCGTTAAAAATCATGAAAAAAACGTCATAGTATAGCATGTCGTCCAAAATGATGAAAACAAGTCATAGTATAGTATGTCGTCAAAAATCATGAAAAAAACGTCATAGTATAGCATGTCGTCCAAAATCATGAAAAAACGTCATAGTATAGCATGTCGTCCAAAATCATGAAAAAACGTCATAGTATAGCATGTCGTCCAAAATCATGAAAAAACGTCATAGTATAGCATGTCGTCCAAAATGATGAAAAAAAACGTCATAGTATAGTATGTCGTCCAGAATCATGAAAAAACGTCATGGTATAGTATGTCGTCCCAAATTATGAAAAAATGTCATAGTATAGTATGTCGTCCAAAATCATGAAAAAAACGTCATAGTATAGTATGTCGTCCAAAATGATGAAAAAATGTCATAGTATAGCATGTCGTCCAAAATCATGAAAAAACGTCATAGTATAGCATGTCGTCCAAAATCATGAAAAAACGTCATAGTATAGCATGTCGTCCAAAATCATGAAAAAATGTCATAGTATAGTATGTCGTCAAAAATCATGAAAAAAACGTCATAGTATAGTATGTCATTAAAAATCATGAAAAAAACGTCATAGTATAGTGTGTCGTCCAAAATCATGAAAAAAACGTCATATTATAGCATGTCGTCCAAAATCATGAAAAAACGTCATAGTATAGCATGTCGTCCAAAATGATGAAAAAACGTCATAGTATAGCATGTCGTCCAAAATCATGAAAAAACGTCATAGTATAGTATGTCGTCCAAAATCATGAAAAAATGTCATAGTATAGCATGTCGTCAAAAATGATGAAAAAATGTCATAGTATAGCATGTCGTCAAAAATGATGAAAAAACGTCATAGTATAGAATGTCGTCCAAAATCATGAAAAAACGTCATAGTATAGCATGTCGTCCAAAATGATGAAAAAACGTCATAGTATAGCATGTCGTCCAAAATCATGAAAAAAGGTCATAGTATAGCATGTCGTCCAAAATCGTGAAAAAACGTCATAGTATAGTATGTCGTCCAAAATCATGAAAAAAGGTCATAGTATAGCATGTCGTCCAAAATCATGAAAAAACGTCATAGTATAGCATGTCGTCCAAAATGATGAAAAAACGTCATAGTATAGTATGTCGTCCAAAATCATGAAAAAACGTCATAGTATAGCATGTCCACCAAAATCATGAAAAAATGTCATAGTATAGTATGTCGTCAAAAATCATGAAAAAACGTCATAGTATAGCATGTCGTCCAAAATGATGAAAAAAAACGTCATAGTATAGCATGTCGTCCGGAATCATGAAAAAACGTCATGGTATAGTATGTCGTCCCAAATTATGAAAAAATGTCATAGTATAGTATGTCGTCCAAAATGATGAAAAAATGTCATAGTATAGCATGTCGTCCAAAATCATGAAAAAACGTCATAGTATAGCATGTCGTCCAAAATCATGAAAAAACGTCATAGTATAGTATGTCGTCAAAAATCATGAAAAAATGTCATAGTATAGCATGTCGTCCAAAATCATGAAAAAATGTCATAGTATAGCATGTCGTCCAAAAACATGAAAAAACGTCATAGTATAGCATGTCGTCCAAAATCATGAAAAAACGTCATAGTATAGCATGTCGTCCAAAATCATGAAAAAATGTCATAGTATAGCATGTCCACCAAAATCATGAAAAAATGTCATAGTATAGTATGTCGTCAAAAATCATGAAAAAAACGTCATAGTATAACATGTCGTCCGGAATCATGAAAAAACGTCATGGTATAGTATGTCGTCCCAAATTATGAAAAAATGTCATAGTATAGTATGTCGTCCAAAATGATGAAAAAATGTCATAGTATAGCATGTCGTCCAAAATCATGAAAAAACGTCATAGTATAGCATGTCGTCCAAAATCATGAAAAAACGTCATAGTATAGCATGTCGTCCAAAATCATGAAAAAACGTCATAGTATAGCATGTCGTCCAAAATCATGAAAAAACGTCATAGTATAGCATGTCGTCCAAAAACATGAAAAAACGTCATAGTATAGCATGTCGTCCAAAATCATGAAAAAATGTCATAGTATAGCATGTCGTCCAAAATCATGAAAAAACGTCATAGTATAGTATGTCGTCCAAAATGATGAAAAAATGTCATAGTATAGCATGTCGTCCAAAATCATGAAAAAACGTCATAGTATAGCATGTCGTCCAAAATCATGAAAAAACGTCATAGTATAGCATGTCCACCAAAATCATGAAAAAATGTCATAGTATAGTATGTCGTCAAAAATCATGAAAAAAACGTCATAGTATAGTATGTCGTCCAAAATCATGAAAAAAACGTCATAGTATAGTATGTCGTCCAAAATCATGAAAAAACGTCATAGTATAGCATGTTGTCCAAAATCATGAAAAAACGTCATAGTATAGCATGTCGTCCAAAATCATGAAAAAATGTCATAGTATAGCATGTCCACCAAAATCATGAAAAAATGTCATAGTATAGTATGTCGTCAAAAATCATGAAAAAAACGTCATAGTATAGTATGTCGTTAAAAATCATGAAAAAAACGTCATAGTATAGCATGTCGTCCAAAATGATGAAAACAAGTCATAGTATAGTATGTCGTCAAAAATCATGAAAAAAACGTCATAGTATAGCATGTCGTCCAAAATGATGAAAAAACGTCATAGTATAGCATGTCGTCCAAAATCATGAAAAAACGTCATAGTATAGCATGTCGTCCAAAATCATGAAAAAAAACGTCATAGTATAGTATGTCGTCCAGAATCATGAAAAAACGTCATAGTATAGCATGTCGTCCAAAATGATGAAAAAATGTCATAGTATAGTATGTCGTCCAAAATCATGAAAAAAACGTCATAGTATAGTATGTCGTCCCAAATTATGAAAAAATGTCATAGTATAGTATGTCGTCCAAAATCATGAAAAAAACGTCATAGTATAGTATGTCGTCCAAAATGATGAAAAAATGTCATAGTATAGCATGTCGTCCAAAATCATGAAAAAACGTCATAGTATAGCATGTCGTCCAAAATCATGAAAAAACGTCATAGTATAGCATGTCGTCCAAAATCATGAAAAAAGTCATAGTATAGTATGTCGTCAAAAATCATGAAAAAAACGTCATAGTATAGTATGTCATTAAAAATCATGAAAAAAACGTCATAGTATAGTGTGTCGTCCAAAATCATGAAAAAACGTCATATTATAGCATGTCGTCCAAAATCATGAAAAAACGTCATAGTATAGCATGTCGTCCAAAATGATGAAAAAACGTCATAGTATAGCATGTCGTCCAAAATCATGAAAAAACGTCATAGTATAGTATGTCGTCCAAAATCATGAAAAAATGTCATAGTATAGCATGTCGTCAAAAATGATGAAAAAATGTCATAGTATAGCATGTCGTCAAAAATGATGAAAAAACGTCATAGTATAGAATGTCGTCCAAAATCATGAAAAAACGTCATAGTATAGCATGTCGTCCAAAATGATGAAAAAACGTCATAGTATAGCATGTCGTCCCAAATTATGAAAAAACGTCATAGTATAGCATGTCGTCCAAAATCATGAAAAAAGGTCATAGTATAGCATGTCGTCCAAAATCATGAAAAAACGTCATAGTATAGTATGTCGTCCAAAATCATGAAAAAAGGTCATAGTATAGCATGTCGTCCAAAATCATGAAAAAACGTCATAGTATAGCATGTCGTCAAAAATGATGAAAAAACGTCATAGTATAGTATGTCGTCCAAAATCATGAAAAAACGTCATAGTATAGCATGTCCACCAAAATCATGAAAAAATGTCATAGTATAGTATGTCGTCAAAAATCATGAAAAAACGTCATAGTATAGCATGTCGTCCAAAATGATGAAAAAAAACGTCATAGTATAGCATGTCGTCCGGAATCATGAAAAAACGTCATGGTATAGTATGTCGTCCCAAATTATGAAAAAATGTCATAGTATAGTATGTCGTCCAAAATGATGAAAAAATGTCATAGTATAGCATGTCGTCCAAAATGATGAAAAAACGTCATAGTATAGCATGTCGTCCAAAATCATGAAAAAACGTCATAGTATAGCATGTCGTCCAAAATCATGAAAAAACGTCATAGTATAGCATGTCGTCCAAAATCATGAAAAAACGTCATAGTATAGCATGTCGTCCAAAAACATGAAAAAACGTCATAGTATAGCATGTCGTCCAAAATCATGAAAAAATGTCATAGTATAGCATGTCCACCAAAATCATGAAAAAATGTCATAGTATAGTATGTCGTCAAAAATCATGAAAAAAACGTCATAGTATAGCATGTCGTCCAAAATCATGAAAAAACGTCATAGTATAGTATGTCGTCCAAAATGATGAAAAAATGTCATAGTATAGCATGTCGTCCAAAATCATGAAAAAACGTCATAGTATAGCATGTCGTCCAAAATCATGAAAAAACGTCATAGTATAGCATGTCGTCCAAAATCATGAAAAAATGTCATAGTATAGCATGTCCACCAAAATCATGAAAAAATGTCATAGTATAGTATGTCGTCAAAAATCATGAAAAAAACGTCATAGTATAGTATGTCGTCCAAAATCATGAAAAAAACGTCATAGTATAGTATGTCGTCCAAAATGATGAAAAAATGTCATAGTATAGCATGTCCACCAAAATCATGAAAAAACGTCATAGTATAGTATGTCGTCAAAAATCATGAAAAAAACGTCATAGTATAGCATGTCGTCCAAAATGATGAAAAAACGTCATAGTATAGCATGTCGTCCAAAATCATGAAAAAACGTCATAGTATAGCATGTCGTCCAAAATCATGAAAAAACGTCATAGTATAGCATGTCGTCCAAAATGATGAAAAAAAACGTCATAGTATAGTATGTCGTCCAGAATCATGAAAAAACGTCATGGTATAGTATGTCGTCCCAAATTATGAAAAAATGTCATAGTATAGTATGTCGTCCAAAATCATGAAAAAAACGTCATAGTATAGTATGTCGTCCAAAATGATGAAAAAATGTCATAGTATAGCATGTCGTCCAAAATCATGAAAAAACGTCATAGTATAGCATGTCGTCCAAAATCATGAAAAAATGTCATAGTATAGTATGTCGTCAAAAATCATGAAAAAAACGTCATAGTATAGTATGTCATTAAAAATCATGAAAAAAACGTCATAGTATAGTGTGTCGTCCAAAATCATGAAAAAACGTCATATTATAGCATGTCGTCCAAAATCATGAAAAAACGTCATAGTATAGCATGTCGTCCAAAATGATGAAAAAACGTCATAGTATAGCATGTCGTCCAAAATCATGAAAAAACGTCATAGTATAGCATGTCGTCCAAAATCATGAAAAAAACGTCATAGTATAGCATGTCGTCAAAAATGATGAAAAAACATCATAGTATAGCATGTCGTCCCAAATTATGAAAAAATGTCATAGTATAGTATGTCGTCCAAAATCATGAAAAAACGTCATAGTATAGCATGTCGTCCAAAATGATGAAAAAACGTCATAGTATAGCATGTCGTCCAAAATGATGAAAAAACGTCATAGTATAGCATGTCGTCCAAAATCATGAAAAAACGTCATAGTATAGCATGTCGTCCAAAATGATGAAAAAACGTCATAGTATAGCATGTCGTCCCAAATTATGAAAAAAAGTCATAGTATAGCATGTCGTCCAAAATCATGAAAAAACGTCATAGTATAGCATGTCGTCCAAAATGATGAAAAAACGTCATAGTATAGTATGTCATCCAAAATCATGAAAAAACATCATAGTATAGCATGTCGTCCAAAATCATGAAAAAAACGTCATAGTATAGCATGTCGTCAAAAATGATGAAAAAACGTCATAGTATAGCATGTCGTTAAAAATCATGAAAAAAACGTCATAGTATAGCATGTCGTCAAAAATGATGAAAAAACGTCATAGTATAGTATGTCGTCCAAAATCATGAAAAAACGTCATAGTATAGCATGTCGTCCAAAATGATGAAAAAACGTCATAGTATAGCATGTCGTCCAAAATCATGAAAAAACGTCATAGTATAGCATGTCCACCAAAATCATGAAAAAATGTCATAGTATAGTATGTCGTCAAAAATCATGAAAAAACGTCATAGTATAGTATGTCGTCCCAAATTATGAAAAAACGTCATAGTATAGCATGTCGTCCAAAATGATGAAAAAATGTCATAGTATAGCATGTCGTCAAAAATGATGAAAAAACGTCATAGTATAGTATGTCGTCCAAAATGATGAAAAAACGTCATAGTATGGCATGTCGTCCCAAATTATGAAAAAACGTCATAGTATAGTATGTCCACCAAAATCATGAAAAAATGTCATAGTATAGCATGTCGTCAAAAATCATGAAAAAAATGTCATAGTATAGCATGTCGTCAAAAATCATGAAAAAACGTCATTGTATAGCATGTCGTCCAAAATGATGAAAAAACGTCATAGTATAGCATGTCCACCAAAATCATGAAAAAATGTCATAGTATAGCATGTCGTCAAAAATCATGAAAAAATGTCATAGTATAGCATGTCGTCAAAAATCATGAAAAAACGTCATGGTATAGTATGTCATCCAAAATGATGAAAAAATGTCATAGTATAGCATGTCGTCAAAAATGATGAAAAAATGTCATAGTATAGCATGTCGTCCAAAATCATGAAAAAACGTCATAGTATAGCATGTCGTCCAAAATCATGAAAAAACGTCATAGTATAGCATGTCGTCCAAAATCATGAAAAAACGTCATAGTATAGCATGTCGTCCAAAATCATGAAAAAACGTCATAGTATAGCATGTCGTCCAAAAACATGAAAAAAACGTCATAGTATAGCATGTCGTCCAAAATCATGAAAAAATGTCATAGTATAGCATGTCCACCAAAATCATGAAAAAATGTCATAGTATAGTATGTCGTCAAAAATCATGAAAAAAACGTCATAGTATAGCATGTCGTCCAAAATCATGAAAAAACGTCATAGTATAGTATGTCGTCCAAAATGATGAAAAAATGTCATAGTATAGCATGTCGTCCAAAATCATGAAAAAACGTCATAGTATAGCATGTCGTCCAAAATCATGAAAAAACGTCATAGTATAGCATGTCGTCCAAAATCATGAAAAAATGTCATAGTATAGCATGTCCACCAAAATCATGAAAAAATGTCATAGTATAGTATGTCGTCAAAAATCATGAAAAAAACGTCATAGTATAGCATGTCCACCAAAATCATGAAAAAATGTCATAGTATAGTATGTCGTCCAAAATCATGAAAAAAACGTCATAGTATAGTATGTCGTCCAAAATGATGAAAAAATGTCATAGTATAGCATGTCGTCCAAAATCATGAAAAAACGTCATAGTATAGCATGTCGTCCAAAATCATGAAAAAACGTCATAGTATAGCATGTCGTCCAAAATCATGAAAAAATGTCATAGTATAGCATGTCCACCAAAATCATGAAAAAATGTCATAGTATAGTATGTCGTCAAAAATCATGAAAAAAACGTCATAGTATAGTATGTCGTTAAAAATCATGAAAAAAACGTCATAGTATAGCATGTCGTCCAAAATGATGAAAACAAGTCATAGTATAGTATGTCGTCAAAAATCATGAAAAAAACGTCATAGTATAGCATGTCGTCCAAAATGATGAAAAAACGTCATAGTATAGCATGTCGTCCAAAATCATGAAAAAACGTCATAGTATAGCATGTCGTCCAAAATCATGAAAAAACGTCATAGTATAGCATGTCGTCCAAAATCATGAAAAAACGTCATAGTATAGCATGTCGTCCAAAATGATGAAAAAAAACGTCATAGTATAGTATGTCGTCCAGAATCATGAAAAAACGTCATGGTATAGTATGTCGTCCCAAATTATGAAAAAATGTCATAGTATAGTATGTCGTCCAAAATCATGAAAAAAACGTCATAGTATAGTATGTCGTCCAAAATGATGAAAAAATGTCATAGTATAGCATGTCGTCCAAAATCATGAAAAAACGTCATAGTATAGCATGTCGTCCAAAATCATGAAAAAACGTCATAGTATAGCATGTCGTCCAAAATCATGAAAAAATGTCATAGTATAGTATGTCGTCAAAAATCATGAAAAAAACGTCATAGTATAGTATGTCATTAAAAATCATGAAAAAAACGTCATAGTATAGTGTGTCGTCCAAAATCATGAAAAAACGTCATATTATAGCATGTCGTCCAAAATCATGAAAAAACGTCATAGTATAGCATGTCGTCCAAAATCATGAAAAAACGTCATAGTATAGCATGTCGTCCAAAATCATGAAAAAACGTCATAGTATAGCATGTCGACCAAAACCATGAAAAAACGTCATAGTATAGCATGTCGTCCAAAATGATGAAAAAACGTCATAGTATAGCATGTCGTCCAAAATGATGAAAAAACGTCATGGTATAGTATGTCGTCCCAAATTATGAAAAAATGTCATAGTATAGAATGTCGTCCAAAATCATGAAAAAAACATCATAGTATATTATGTCGTCCAAAATGATGAAAAAATGTCATAGTATAGCATGTCGTCCAAAATGATGAAAAAACGTCATAGTATAGTATGTCGTCAAAAATCATGAAAAAACGTCATAGTATAGTATGTCGTTAAAAATGATGAAAAAACGTCATAGTATAGTATGTCGTCCAAAATCATGAAAAAACGTCATAGTATAGCATGTCGTCCAAAATGATGAAAAAACGTCATAGTATAGCATGTCCACCAAAATCATGAAAAAACGTCATAGTATAGCATGTCGTCCAAAATCATGAAAAAACGTCATAGTATAGCATGTCGTCCAAAATCATGAAAAAACGTCATAGTATAGCATGTCCACCAAAATCATGAAAAAATGTCATAGTATAGTATGTCGTCAAAAATCATGAAAAAACGTCATAGTATAGTATGTCGTCCCAAATGATGAAAAAACGTCATAGTATAGCATGTCGTCCAAAATGATGAAAAAAAACGTCATAGTATAGTATGTCGTCCAAAATCATGAAAAAATGTCATAGTATACCATGTCGTCCAAAATCATGAAAAAACGTCATGGTATAGTATGTCGTCCAAAATGATGAAAAAATGTCATAGTATAGTATGTCGTCCAAATTATGAAAAAATGTCATAGTATAGTATGTCGTCCAAAATGATGAAAAAAAACGTCATAGTATAGCATGTCGTCCAAAATGATGAAAAAAAACGTCATAGTATAGCATGTCGTCCAAAATGATGAAAAAACGTCATAGTATAGCATGTCCACCAAAATCATGAAAAAATGTCATAGTATAGTATGTCGTCAAAAATCATGAAAAAACGTCATAGTATAGTATGTCGTCCCAAATTATGAAAAAACGTCATAGTATAGCATGTCGTCCAAAATGATGAAAAAAAACGTCATAGTATAGTATGTCGTCCAAAATCATGAAAAAACGTCATAGTATAGCATGTCGTCCAAAATCATGAAAAAATGTCATAGTATAGCATGTCGTCAAAAATGATGAAAAAACGTCATAGTATAGCATGTCGTCAAAAATGATGAAAAAACGTCATAGTATAGCATGTCGTCCAAAATGATGAAAAAACGTCATAGTATAGCATGTCGTCCAAAATCATGAAAAAACGTCATAGTATAGCATGTCCACCAAAATCATGAAAAAATGTCATAGTATAGTATGTCGTCAAAAATCATGAAAAAACGTCATAGTATAGTATGTCGTCCCAAATTATGAAAAA